>CM034146.1:595562497-596866239 GCA_019776745.2 Taxus chinensis | reverse complement strand
TTTAGCAATTATTGGTCATTAATTATTGTGTATTGAGATTGAAGTAATTGACATTGAAATGAATAAGTGCCTTATTCTTGACATGGAGTTGGAAGTTTCATTGTTAATGAAATTGGAAATGAAGGCTTCTAGAGAAAGTAGGACGTGTTCTTGTTCTAAATATGGTTTGAATTTGGTGATCTTCATATACTCAGACAAAACAGGATGTGAAAATGTTCTTGAAATTCAATTTTTTTTTATAGAATCGATAATATCTCTTCTATTTGTCATCATTTGAATATAAAATCTTTTCTCTATCCACCAAAAAAATGCAAAGCTATTTAGAATGCTAAGGAGATATTAATTTTATAAATTAGAGATAGATCCCTGTGAGTCAGAGTTGTAATGCTTTAAAAAGAATAACAAATCACTTTTATTGTTTAAGAAAGAGGACCAATATATTTGAGAAATAAGAATCTTCAATAGATGAACAATTAAAATTGTTTTTGTTCAATGGTGATGTTTTTCCAATTGTAGTTTCTAGGTGTCATGTGGCACCTCTAGAATATCAATATTGTCATGTGTATGATGAGAATTTTGACCTTCTTGTCCATTCAATGTTGATAAATGTTACTCCTACACTAAGGGATACAATTCTTATTCCCTTTTTAAATTGTACAAAGGAACTCGTGCACCTAGAGGATCCAGATGACCTGAAAAGGGATGAAGTGCATATGTACATTATTTATGGCCAATATATCGTTTGCACCAAAAAAAAATCTGAAAGCAAATACAAGTCATTAAATACTAAGCTACTTCAAAAGCACCTAGTGAAGACACTGTTGATATTTGCAAATAACAAAATTACAGAAACAAAAATTGAATTGAAACCAATTTTATTGATGTATTGTACAAGATTTGAATGATTTGGAGATCCCTAGGATGTCCTCAAAGGATTAAAGTGGGAAATAAAAATATGGACGAGTTGAGGGTAATGAAATTTAATTTTAATGCATTTCCACTTAAAATTTATTTTTTGTAGTATTTAGAAAGTAGATACACTATTTCCTCTTTCAATGTAGTGTTTCAAGAAGCAATGTCTTGCTATTTTCAAAGTGGATAAGATAGAGAGTCTATATAATAAATTGAAAATTCTTTTTTTTTTGAGGATGCATTAAAAAAATGGAAAATAACCTTTGAGTTATTTAAATTAGGTGGGCTTACTTGTTCTCCTTTTAATGTTAACGAACCTAACTTTCAAGTAAATTCACAAGAAAGGTTCATTGCAAATTCCTTAAAGCTTGTAAGATCAATGAACAATGAGGAGTTGTCATTACTTGTAGATAAAAAGAAATAAGGGTAATTATGGCTAATTTGCTTTGTTGAAACAAGTGTCATAAAGGATAATTTTCATTCTTACTATCAAAGAGTAATAGATAACAAAATAAAAAGAGGAAAAGTTCTAAAATATTTGAAAAGTAAATATCCAGGTAATATTATATTTGCATAATGAACTGAAAAGAACATTATTTGAAAATTTTGTCTTCTCATTTAAATACTCGCCTCCTATAAATTATTATAAAATAGGTGGAGAATCTCTGAAATGGAATTTCAAAATAATGGTGAATATCCAAAAAACATTTTTTTGCAAAAGGGGATTTGGCAGGTCATAGATTCCGTGTATTTCACATAGTTGGACGGGTGTTATACAACCATCTATTGAAACTTAAATTAGTGAGTGAGACACTCATCTTTTTGATGTCAAGAAGACTACATTGGATTACCATCTCATCCCTACTAGATAGATAGGGATGGATGACCATCTCTCCCATGTTAGAAAAATAGGGTTAGACATATGTCTATCTTAGAACGGGTTACATGGAAGTCTCTTCCCTATCATATGGACAATATTGGAAGTATTTCTATATATAATTAGAATAGGTCTGATGGCCATCTCTTCTATATTTCATGAACTTTTCTAGACGGGTCCTTTCTTCTGTACTAGCCATGCAACATTGGAAGGTCATTTTTTCTCTATCTATATTCCAAATATATAGATGCATGTCTAGATGGTATTATATCAAACTTAAAAGGTGTTTGGTTTGAAAATAACCTTCTAGGTATATCTCTCTCATGTGTAAACACACATCTCTTTCATAGACATAAGAGGTGTAGGTCGACACGCTTGATAGTCAAATATATACCCAAAAAGGAACAAAGATAATGAATAAAGAAATATAATATGTCGCTTTTAGGGAAACTACCTCCAAACCCCCGCTTAGGGGGCCATCCCCACCCAAAATCCCAAAAGGGGGGTGTCCCCCCTTGTAATCCCATGGACCATATGTATTTTACCTTGACGAATATGAGTGTAATTTGATTTAAAATGAGGGAAAAATACATGCATAAGTTAATTTTAAGTGTAAATACTTAATGAAATGACCCATACAAATGACCTATAGGCCAAAATTTTAGGCAAATTGCGGGGTAGCTAACTATTAAAAATTATCCATTTTTAATTTTCAAAACCCCTGATATTCATGAGTTTTCAAAAAAATTCCACTAAAATTTTCCCAACATGAATCTCACTACCACCAGTTGTATGTACTCTTGGGAGAAGGAAAAAAAGGAAAAAAAAAATAAAATATTTTATACGAAGTGAAAAAAAAAATTAAAAAAAATTGATGTTGAAGTCAGAGATATTCTCCTAGGGGCATCTCAAATAATTGTAGACAACTACACATATTAAATGGAAGAACAAATCCCAGCTTGGATGGAAGACACTAAATATTTTACCTCTCAATGTGCATATCCCTTCCATCTCTAGTCAACAATATCATCTATTGTATCAACTAATCTATTCAATGCAGAATGTGTGATCACATATTTTTGTTATTTGTCTAGTGTAATAACTTCTGATGCAATATTGGACCTCCTTATCATTGTCAGATCTAGTATACTAAATTGTGTTATTATTGTGCTCTTACATGTCTATTCTTTAAAAATGTTAAGAGAGAGGATAAAACATACATGGAAAAAGTTAAAGATGAGGGGGAATCACTTGCGCAAGGATCTTACATATTGTAAGATAGGAATGGAAAATTTAAGATCTTGTGTCTTATGTACACAATAACTGATGTGCACAATTGTGATGTTGATGATGGGGACAAATTAGAAATTATCATGGATTGGATGGAACAACTTCCATAGAAATTTGTGAGTGCAAGGGAAATCAATCTATGAGGAAAGACACATCCTTTTCTTTACGAGATATCTTATGAGTTTTTGTCTCATATGTTGACTCAAATCACTTCCAAAACTTCTCCAATAATAGTACTTTATAGCGGTAGTGTTGCATTGCATGCTTTTTTTGACTAGGGTATTTGTGGTTTTTATTTTTTAATCACATGATCAAGAATTCTCTTAAAACATTACTATTCTCGTTTGAAAAAAGGAATGTTCATTAATATCACTGTAAACAATTCTATTAGTTTAATGCATTTGAGCTTATACAACCCAATAGAGGAAAACACCATCTCTTCCTCTCCACATACAAGAAAAGGAGTTGATATCATTGTTAACATGTCGCAAAAAATTCATATTGTTTGTTGAGATGTCGCTGACCATCCATCCAATGAATCTATAAGAAGTGAGTTAGAAATAATCATTTTATATATTTATCACTACAAAAAAAATTCATGTATTATGGTTTAAATTAGATTATGGTCAGGGAAGATAATCAATTCAAAACAACATTTACAAACAAATGGGGAACATATACATGTAAAAAATATATTATTTTTTTGTTAAATGTGGGTGTAACATTTCAAAGAGTTTTTGATGTTTCCTTCAAAAGATATATCAACAAGTTCTTCCTAGTTTACTTGGATGATATATTTTTCTTTTCAAAATGGAGCGAGTTAACATCATGCACATCTGAAGAAATTATTTGAGAGATATAGAGAATTTGGGGTATCTCTTAACCCCAAGAAATGAAATGTTGATATTTTGCAAGGAAATATTTTGGGCATTGTAGTCTCAAAGGATGGCATTCTTATATATCCTGAGTCATGCTTGCTCTTTTTTTTCTAGCACATAAGAAATCCTTGAAATCCTTTCTAGGTAACATTAATTTCATTAGGAGATTCATTATTAACTTTATAGTTTTGGTAAGGACTATCAACCTCATGATCAAGAACGAAACAACATTAAATTGAAAAACATAAATAAAAGAAAAATTCACAAAGATAAAGCAAGAAATTAGTCACATTCCAACACTTATCAATCCATATTATAGGAAAGATTTCATCATTTATGAATATATAGTTGACGTGAGTGTTGTTCTTTTCTTCAAACAATAACATGATCAAGGATTGGAGAAGCTACTGGCTTTCCTCAATCAAACACTAAAGGATTATGAGTTGAAATAAATTCACATGGAAATAAATTATTTTTAATCGTGCACACACTAAATAAATTCAAAAGTATGCTTTCCATAAATCATGTTAAGGTTTTAGTTTCACATTCTAGTATGAGAGATTTCATTGTGGGGATATAAATCAGTGATAAAAGAGGTGACAAAAATAAAGTAATATGATGTGACTATTAAATCCGCTATGATGATTAGAGGCAACGTGATTTATAAGCATATTTATGTGGATGCAAAGAATGGTAGAGAGACTTTATTTTTCCTAGATGAAGAGCTAGTGCGCATTAAACATCAGAAAAATGGGGATCCTATTGTGTATAATTGGATTGATATCATCACAACGTTCCTTTTTTTTTCTTCATACCATCCTACATTGAAAAAATCAAAGATAAGACATCTGAGGTTGTAGTCTATTTGATATGTTCTCATCAATGGCCTTCTCTTCAAAAGAAACATTGACAGTGTCTTGCTAATATGTATTGATGGCCCAAAGTCCAATTAATTGTTAGAATAATTTCATGGAGGATTGTCTGGTTGACATTTCTCTACCAAATAAATAATAATGAAGATCATTAAGGTGGGAAAATTTTGTCCTGCCTTGTTTGCATATGTGCACAAGTGGGTTATGAAATGTAAATAATTCACTCTCTTTGTAGGAAATAAAACATTTGCAACACTTCCCCTCTAATCAATCCAAGTGGATCAAAATTTTGCTCAATGGGGTATGGACATAAAATAACACACTTTCGGGTAATTATCTAGTATTTATTGCATACTAATTTTCATGTGATTCCTAAGTAAGAAAGTTACTAATTAACCCATTTATTTAGCTATCTTTATTCATTTTTTTTGCTTCTTTTTAGCCTTGCAAATTTACTTGCCTAGTATTCCTTGTTACGCTCTAGATTTTATCATCCTTGGCACTAGCGTGCCCAGCGAGGATGGAATTTCCCGGTGCCATCGTCCCCTATGGGAGCCCCTGATCCCTTTATACTTTACTCACACTTTTTGGGTCCTTTCTAGTCATTTGATAATCTTATCTTTTTCGTAGTAGGCCTTTCTTAGGTCCATTAAAAAATTCAAGAAAAGAAATCATATTAATATAAACTTATGTGAACATAATAAGGCACCAAGAACTAAGCATTAGCTTTCTCCACTTAAGGTTGCATCCATCAAAGCATCTAAGAGCTCCATTGCATCAATCTTGCACAATCACATTAGACACAATGGTTTTTTCTACTGCATACACTCATATGATGTAAGTTCATTCTATTCCATGCAGACATTTACTATATTTTTTTACATCTAGCTATTTTCCTCACTATCAAATATGACATGCACAAGAAAAACCTAGGTAATAACTCTACACACACACATAGAATTAAATTGGGTCTGAGGTGTAGTGCAACACTCAGTTGTAAGCTCACCATTGTGATAGTTGAGGACAATCCAACCCTTCATTCTTCATATTTTTTTATTATTTGATGTCTATTTGAGGGTTTTGTAGGTTCATATTTAATTTTAGGTTTCTAGCGACCCTAAGGATTTTAGTGCGACCTCAGAGTGAGCAAAGGAGACTAAAAGAGAATACATTACGACACATGAGAATAGGTATTGTAAGCTTTTCCGCAGACCCAAACACCTATGAATAGGCCTAGGGAACCCGTGGGTGCCCTTGTCCCTCTCTAGGTGCCCCCATTTTGGGTAATCTCTTCGTATCTACATTTTTCTTTGTCTCTATAAGAAAATTATGTTGATTTGTTCGCCTAGTTAGGACTTTGGTACAATTTATAATTAATTGTAAATAAGGTAAGTAACTTCTTCTCTTCCTTGCAACTAGGGTTTCATAATTTATTTCATTGTTTGAGTATCATTTATGTACCTTATTGCATATTTATTTACTACTAAAATAGCATCATATTAGGGGGTTATTTCTCATTTTTTTTATAATGATTTTGGTGAACCTCACTCGTGATCGGTATTTTGGATCCTTCTTTAGCACATCATCTTCTCTTTCATGGCTCCTAAAATTATTCAAATTTATTTTTATGATTTAATTCAAAGTAATCCTACTTTCTAATTTGTTTTGAAAAAATCCCTAGACACCATTTATATCCCTAGTGATATATTGCTGCATCAAGTGAGTGTTATTTTTTATCACCTATATGATGAACCTAGTCATTTTTTATCATCCTTCTATTTAATCTATGTTGGAATCAATTCAAGATTTTCATTCTTTATTTCAATAAAAATTTCAGGCTATGGAATCCACAATAACATCTCTCAAATCTAAAATCCAAAATCTTATGTATGCTTCTCAGGATCGTGTTTGTTTTCCTTCTCCCTCCCATATTTTGTATATGTCTTCTACTTGTGCTTACATAATTTCTCCTCAATTCTTTCCATTATCGTTTCCCTCAAATGTTTAATCACAACACTAAGAAAAATTACGTTCTTACTGAGCTCTTGATTCATCAATTAATCACTTTAGCATCTAGTCAGAGCTATCCTCCTTACTGAATTGAAAAATATCAAGGTTGTCCATATTATAATTATCATCAAATAGATGGACATAATGATAATTAATATTATGGTTTATGATGAAGAATCAAACATCTTGAGCATTAGGGATTTATTTCAATCATTTCACAACATTGTGTTGCATGCCCATCTATGCTTCTTACATCCAAATGGGTTCCTAAATATGATTCATCTATATCTAATGAATTTTATTCCATCCGATCTCAAATTCCTTATACACAAAATCAAACTTCACCTAAGAATCCTTGATTAAGATCAATCTAACAAACCCTTTTACTAATTCATCCACAACATTACCAAGTAAAAATACACTACTTGCCTCTAAAAATCAGCCCACCTTCTTCTCCTATCAATACTTCTACAACGTCATCAATCCCACCTAAGTTACCACTATTAAGGATTCCTCCCCATCCCAATAATCTTTTGTTTCCAATTCATTCTATCAAAGAAACTACTTCTTCTACTAATAGCCAAGACACATTTCAAATTATGCCACCATTGCATGGTCCTATTTTTGCTTCAAACATGCCACTGTGCTATCCCTTGCTCTTATCATGACACAAAAAAAAATATCCCAAAATGGCAAAGTATATCTCATGTCCTTTTATAAATATGCATCATTAGCACACTTGGGGGCACTGCATTTATTCTTCCCCCTTTCTACCACCATCAATTATTTCTAGCATTTCCTATCACATTTGTATTGTCATTTCCTGATGACACACTCTTGTTCATATGGTTCTTAAACATATATTGAGGGATCTCTTATAATAAGAGCCCATTTCATCTTTTGTTCACACATCAATCTATTACATAATCCATCATACATACATACATCGTATAACCACCTATCCCCCATAACACATACAATACAATATCTCATCATTTACCCTATACCCTCATCAACATTACACAATATACTATACTTCACCACCTTCATGTATCCATTCTCTTCCAAACATAATTCATTAAATAAAAAACTCATCACCATACATGTGAGGGGAATGTTACTTACGCCCTTTTTCTTCTAGTGTCATTAGTTATCGTCAATCTTACACATTTTGCATCTAGTCATTTATGTTCATCACACACATCCTCATACATTTGCATCATTGTTTCTCAATGATGGACTCTTTTTATTTGGTTGAAACTTGACAGTCTAGGGCATACTATGCACATAAACCTCACACACTACACACTATAAACACCACACATTCTCACACACTTTACCATATCACACATCTTACACTACGAAAATTTACAAAACATATCCCTAACATTATTTAGTCACACTACACATTTACCATCTCACACACCATGCATTATACACACATGGAATTTCCTTCTCGTAGCTTCTATCAATCTCTTTATGAATTGTTCACTCTACACATTAACACTACATTTCTCTTACATATACTTTATACATGTTGCAGACATTACCCTATGACACACTCTAGTCTCGCGGTACATAATTGAATTTCAATGGTATACATCTCAAATGGAACTCATCTCATTCACACATTCAATCACTCATTCATTCACTCACCCACTCTACACATTGGACTTCAATGATCACATATTTTTAGTACACAAAACACAAACCATTTCCTGATGACATAATCTCATTTACGGTTCATTATTGACCGATAAAGGGGAATAAATACAAGAAACTCATTGCATACATACACATCCTCTCGGGCAGCATGGTGCTCCTATCATTCACTCTACCTTTCATTACATCTCATCCACAACATACTTCATATCTTAGTTGCATTTACTCTTTCTTACTTCTACTTACATGTTCACTTTATTACACATGCTAGATAGATATCTTGTATGTCATAATTTTTATCATAAACACATGCATGTTCACTTGCTTTCTAGTTTTGATCGCATATTCTACATATCTATTACACATGCCATGGATAATTGGCATGATACCTATTACAAGTCCCACACTGGCTACTGGAGGCATCCACTTCCTTACACTACAGGTTTCTATTCTTTCATTTTTGTTCATATCACACTAATTTATCATATTATACATGCTTTAACATACTTTTAATCTTATAACATGCTAACAAGTTCTTCAAATACACTTTTTTATATAGGGTTATTTATTTCCATGGTTTTTTGTTACATTGTTTGTCATTGTTTTCTCTTTGTATGCTCTTGTTTGTGGGAATTTTTATTTTTCTTGTATGCACACTTTTATTCTTTGGGAAAATATGGCCTTGATTGTCTTGTGATATCATGAGTAATGTACCATGTTTGTAACCCACTTTTTTTAGTCTACATTGTCTTCTTGTGTGTTTAGTTGTGTCTTAGCTTACACATTGTCTGATTATCTTACATTTCATATTATACATGTGTGTTTGTATTTATTTTTACTAAAATGTGTCTTTGAACCACTTTTTTTTCTGTGTTCCTTGGTTTATACCTAGATCATTCCCTTCCCCCTACAGGGCACAAATTTTATTACAATGATTTCTCCCATTTTGTGCCACATACTCCTTCAACGAATTCCCATGTACCCCAAAAGAGTGTGGGAATCATATGGGAGAATTAGTTACCCCATAAAAAAAAATATACAACATGGTACCAATACAAAAAAGTTTTTCAGTTTCAGACAGGGCTGAGAATAAAACTTTTATCCTTAGCACATCATTGTCCTTTCTAGATGCCACTAACCAGGGTGTAGATCTTCATCATTTTTTAATTTACCACTTATTTCCAGCATGTCAAAAAGTATTTTGATAGGGTAGAGAGTCGTTTAGAATTGAGAAATTTAAATTGATGATCTATTACACAACATCTGTAGTGGTGTATTATTTCTAGGGAGAAGTTAAATGCTAAAGGATGACACAAAACTTTCCTCTCTACACTACTTTTGTTATGGCATAGGGTCACCTTAAAAATCAGTGTTTCAATGTGCTTTATAACTTTGGGAAGCTATTAAAGGTTGGAGGATGAAACTAGACCTTCCTCCCTATACTTCTTCTTTCCTGGTGTGAGATCACCTGAAAAAATTACCCTTCATTGACAACTTCAGGATCCTTTCTACATTATTTTCTCATCATGGATTAGATTCTTGTGTTCCTTTTTAACATTTTCAACATTTTTTACATATTTATTTACATAATTTTTACACATATACATGCATATTTGACTACTTGTCTCTTCTTCTCTTTTGAAGTCTGTCCAGATGAGAAGCAGTAGTCAATGCTATTTCACAACATCATTCACAACATCAATAATAACGACATCAAAATCAACAATAGGTACATCGCAATATCTACACATGAATTTTCACCATAGGTTCATTTTCATTATCATTTTTTGCACTTTCTCCTCCTTATCATCCACGCTTCACATTTTTTATCACTCCATGATTTTTCTAATCCTTTGGCACACTTTCATCATTGATAAACATGGTTATAAGGTAAACATCTCTATCTAATTTATGTGACCAAAATTTCCTCTCACTAACATAAAGTGCTAGCAAATGTAGACACAAAATCATGCACATTAGGTTTGTTATCTTTTCCTAGTTGCATACTACTATTCATGTGATTCCTAAGTAAGAAATACACTAATTAACCCATGTATTTTACCACATTTCTTTGCTTTTTGTTTCTTATTTGAGTCTCAAAACCTTACTTTCTCAGTCTTAATTGTTACACTCTAGATTTTTTCATCCTGGACACCAACACCTAGCCAAGACACCATCACTAGGTGCCCTCATCCCCTCTGGGTGCCCCTAACCCTTTATCATTTACTCACACTTTTTGGGTCCTTTCTAGTCATTTGAACATCTTATGTCTTTTGTTGTCGGCCTTTTCAGGGTTTATATTAAATATAAATATAAATATATTTTTTCATAATAAGGGACCAAACACTAAGAATTAACTATCACCACAACCCTAAACCTAAGGTTGTATCCATCAAGGCATCTAAGAGAGCCATTGCATCTATCTAACACCATCACAATGGACACAAGAATTGGTTCTTTTTCATTCACTTAATAGAATGAAAGTTGATTCTATTCCATGCCCACATTTAGTAGATTTATTTACATCTAGATATATACGAGATATCTAGTGTGGCACACACAAGAGCCACCTGGGGCATGATTCTGGACAGACACACATAGAACTATATTGGCTCTAAAATGTAGTGTAGTGCTAGAAATTAAGCTAGCCATTGTGATCACAAAGGACAATTGGATTCCTCATTTTGCATCTTTATTCCTTAGGATTTTATGTCTATTTGATGATTTTGGAGGTTCATATTTCATTGTAGGTTTTTAGTGACCTCAACGATCTTAGTGAGACCTCAAAGTTACCAAAGGTGACTAAAACAAAACACCTTGCAACACCTCAAAGAAGGTTTTTAAATCTTTTTTCTAGACCCAGACGCTCATAAACAGGCCTAGGTCACTCACAGGTGCGCCATTCCATCCAATCTCTTCAGTTCTTCATTTTTCAAGGTATCTGTGTGACACTCCTACTAATCTATTCACCTATTCAATACTTTAATACATTTGAGAAATAATTGCAAATCAACTAAGTAACTTGTCTTCCTTACAACTATAGTTTCATAATTTATTTCTTATTTTTCTTTTATATCATTTGTGTAACTTATTGCATTTTATTCACTATTATAATAACATAAAATTAGGCTCTTATTTACATTATTATCTTAATCATAGGGTATAGACTTCATTTGCATGATCAACCCACCCATAAACTGTTATTTAAAAATGGGTCCTAATAGCTATAGACTACTTCATCAGATGGACATAAGTTTTCATGCTTAAGGAATCAATCGAGTAAGACGTCCTTGAATTTCTCAAGCAAATTGTAACAGGGTTTAGAATTTCTAAGATGATTTTCTCTGATAATGCAAAATGCTTGGGAAAAAAAAATTAATTACGCATTTGGCCTTGGAATCTATTTGAAAACTTATTCTAACTATTATCCCCAGGGTACTCACTTGGTTAATTCTATCAACAAGAACCTGATGAGAAACATAAAGTGGAAAATCAATATCAACCAGAGGAAGTGGTATAAAAAGGTCTCACATGTGCTCTACGAAGACAAGATGACAATAAAGAAGGAAATATGTACTTCACCTTACAAACTTATTTATGGTATAGAAGTTAGGATTCCTTTATCACTTGATTTCCATCCTTAGAGATATCCCAACAATTGGAAATTGAAGGCACAAACCAAGGAAAAATCAGAATGGAAGAGCTAGTTGAACTTGAAGAATCGATAAACTCTAAGATGATCAAGTTAGAAAAGCATCAGCAGTCAACCAAGAAGTGGTTTCACAGAAAGGCTAGAGTTTATACCTTCCAAATGAGTGATTTGGTATTGAAATGAGATGTTAATAGAGCTAAACATAGGATCCATTCAAAGTTTGATGCACTTCGGAGTGGCCCATATATTATCATTTGTTGTAATGAGGCTAACTCTTTTGAGTTATCTCATACTGATGGATGTGTTTTATCAATCCTAGGCAATGGTATCTATCTCAAACATTTTCATTAAGTCCATTTGAATCATGTACATATTATAATAGTTTAAATTTCTCTAAGTGAACTTTGTGCACATTTTTATGTTTGTATATGATTATTTTATTTCAGGCGCACATTTTTTTCTTGTAGGATGTTAGTTCAGTTTAGGGATCTTCCAACAGTTTTTCAGTTGTCTTCAACTCTCATAAAATTTATATTATAACATCATCACATGAGAATAGTAGTTTTTTAGAGTCTATAGAGTGCCTCAAGTGACTTGAAGGATAGTTCTTCAAGTTGTTGATAAAAATTTCATGTTTTATGTTGACTCTATGCCCAATTGTTGCTTCAAGGGTGCTAATATCCTTCATCTATGACGCAAATGGCCCAAAACTGAACTAAACTATTGTCCACAATAAATTCCATACTTATTTTGAAAACCTACATCCTCATTCTGACTTTGAAGTTCAAGACCGTAGGTTGCGAGCGTACTTTAGTTATCTCCTTGGCACATTTCTTGGTTACAGTTCAACCACATGCCCTTACTTGCACTTCCTATAACTTCATTCATCCTGGTGCTCCATTTACTTCCTCCATCGTAACTCCACCTTATTTCTCCATTCCTATATCTTCTTCCATTCTTCCTTCATGTGTACCTTTGACTTGCATTCCAAATTGGCTAAGACAAATGCATGCTTTTTCCACATGCTTCCACCATCATTCTCCATTCCTGTATCTTCTTTTATTCCTCCTTCATGTGTACCCTTGACTTTCCTTCCAATTTTCCTCCATCCATGTATGCTTTATCCATGCTCCCCCTTCCTTTATTGCCACTGAGCAATCCTCGTTTGAATTTCCCACCCCATTTGCATACTTTTATCTTTTTTAAGTATGTACCTTGTCTTCCCACTTCCAAAAACACCCCTTTTATGTTCTTGTCTTTTTTATTCTTTCCTCAAGTGCATTCTCCCCTGCTGAGTCATTGTCAATTGTCACAACCTGTCAAAATTGAGTGTGTGACACACAACCTATCAAACCATGTCAACTGCATGCCAAATCCTCATATCAATTAGGTGCTTGATAGGTTTGGAGAAATGAGAAAATACTAGACAATCAGTTCAGCCGATGGATCAATGAGAGTGTGACATGTGTCTTACATGTTCATCTTGCACTATGGACATCATAATGTTTTTTGACATGGCTCATATCTATGTGCTCATGGTTTTTTTTAGAGAGCTCTTGATGTGAGATACACTCTAGATCATTCAAATATATATTCTAGAAGGATATGGTATTTGATAAATAGGAAAACATGTCCCATAAGATTAATGGATAACTTTTATCATCCCAACCACCTAGATTTGATCCAATTTTCCATCTTTCCTTCTTCCACAAGGAAAGAAAAACTTTTTGGAGGCACATTTGACAGTATTAGGTGGATTTTTAGGCAGTCAATGCTGGTTGTTGGTGCTTGGAAGTTTGAATATGATTTTCCCTCTCTTTCTCCTCCTCTTCTCTCTTTCTTATTTTATAAATTAGAGATCAATGCTCATTGTAAAAGGTTGGAATCTTTTAGTTTCCTAAAGGCATCATTCAAAGCCTCATTCCTTTTAATTTTGGGTTACAAACCTTTATATATGGCTCTTTGCATGTAGTTATCAACCTCATCCATCATTGTAATCCACTCTACATAACTTGGAAGTAATGAAAGCTTTGAATTTTTGGCTATTCTCTTCCCTAACTAGTTTTTATTACATCTTCTTGCCTCTCCTCGTATTATTTGGTTGTTTTTCACTTTATACGTCCCTTGTAGGTTCCTTTCTTGATTGTGCTCCATGAAAATGAGTGTGTAAGTGTGTTTTAGATTGTGATATGCATTTTTATCTGCTCTACAAAAAAATTCCTTCATTTTCACTTAAATCCAACTATTTTCATCTACTTGCTTCTAGTTATATCACCTCCTTTAGTTTACATTTCCCTTTTCATGCATCTTCTTCTCATAATGGTCCATTGGAATCTTAGATTAGTTATAGGTAACTATATTTCCCTCCCTAGGAGTAGTTCTTGCATTAGAAATAGGTAGGGGAACCGACCTTCTTCAAAGGTTTTTCTCAAGTGCAAAATGTCCCAAAAATTAGAGAGAATCCCATGTTTCCTCAAAATCCTAGTTCATCCTAACTTTAGATGAGTGTAATAATGAGCTCCAATAGTAACTAATATAGAATTTAATATCTCGATGCATCTAGGAATGAATGAAGTCGGATTGATCTTTTAAGAGTTACAATAAGTAATTATGCCAAATATAGATGCATATATATCAAATTTCATGAAAGAGTTAGAGTTTCTAATTTTAGTAATGAAAAAGTATAAGGATGGTACAATTAGTAGTTTCATAAGTTATGGTAGTAAATTTTATTTAATGCTGAAGTAAGATGGTTATATGAGGGATTCAGGACTCCAATATTGTTTTTCATATAGAGAACTAATATGTCCCAGAACAAAATACTCTCATGTTCTAATAATAGTTGCCATAATAATGGTATTTATGAACATCATTGATTTTGATCATCCATTTCCTTATATACTTCCCAATAAAATTTAGTATTAAACTCTATATGAGAGAAACACTAATTAACATTATAGTTAATCATAGTTAGAGTCTCATAACCTCATAAATAACAAAATCATAGTATTAAAGGAAATGTCACATACATAAGAAATCGTTATAGGAAATGTTACATTAAGATTTTAAACAAACCCTATTGGTAATGAATAACAGGGATGGATTCTAAACACATCTATAAAAAAAAATTACTCATAGATAAATCACGAAATGATATTTCAAATTTATACATCATAAAAACATTAAAAACTTTCAGTTTATCTTATACCTAAAGAAGGAGCATCCCTAGGACAAATATATCCACACACATAAATATTGACACTAGCTTAACAAACAATTCCATAAATCAAAATTTATATAGTAACACCGATTAACAAAGAGGATTCAAAATCCATAGATTTGAGTCTACAAAATTAGTTAAATAAAGTAAATATCATCAATAAAAATAAATGTATAAGTATCCTAAGGAAAATTCAATAGTAAAATATAAAATCGTCAACCTTAATTATTAATTCCAGTAAACATCTATAGTTTGTTTTTTTTTTTTGTATAATTGAAAAAAAAATAGATCAAAAGATCAGATGTACGATATAGCCTATGATTTCCAAAAAGGAGTAATCATTTGCTGCATGTCTTGGAATCCACAAGCATACCAAACCTTACTTGGCATTTAGTGTATCTTAGTATGTAATAATATTGAAGTTATCAATTATCATTATTAATAAAATATCTCACTTTGTATCATTAGCTGCACGTTTCCATGAGTCTCAACATAGTTGTGTTCCTAACACAAATGAGTACAGGGTGAAAATATTGTATCATTCTTAAATAACCTAACAAAGTGTGCACACAAAATGTGCATAAAGGAACCCTAGTACCGAACATATATAATATAAGAAAAACGTGACTCTCAACATATATATGATATGATTTATGGGGAGAAAGATATATTTATATCACACAACATAATATAATATGACAAAATGCACACAAGATTGTAGTAGAAGAGTTTCACCATCATAGATGTACTACAAAAGAGTACAACCACATTACATATATGTTCATAATTACAAAAGGTATAATTTAACCACGTCTCAGGGGTGAAATTTATGCATTATTTTTTTTACAAATGGCTCATACATAATTAAATCAATATAGCATTATTGTTACAACATCTAAATACATTCATAATAACATGTATGCATGTTTATCACATAGAAACATATAATACAAAATGTTATAATCATAATAATATACAAGAGATGGTCATAGTGCAAGTAATGTAAGAAATCATGAAATAATTGTATTATGGATCCATAATTGGGCCATGTTCTATAAAGATAACAAGTTGTGTAATAATGATGTATATAAATAATTTTTGTTTTAAGAAAAATCATGTATCATCCACAATGTGTCATTAGAAATGTATGACCTAACAATATTTTCCTTAAAATAATGTGTATGTAACTAAGAAACAAAATTAATATGTCATTATCTTTAATGTTTCTAATGTAGATATGTAATAAGTACTGAGATTTTTTTTTTTGGAAAATATTCATTAATTTACGAATATTCCGGTATTTGAAATTCGAAATCGGTGAATTTTTAGGATACCAGTTAAGACCAGTTAACAAAAATTTTCGGGGTACAGTTCAATTTTATGGGCCATTTCACTAAGGAGTTTACACCAATAGCCATATTTTATCATTCAAAACAGTCTTATCGTGAAATTAAAATATCCCAATTTCACCTCATATATGTACTATTAAGTATTATTATTTCAGTATTCATAGTTCCAACTTCCACTTCTGTATTGAAATTACAATTATCAAATATTTCTCACAATTCCTTTCTACTTTAGAAATCGTCATCACTAATCATGAGAAATTTCAATTTTTCTGTAAGCAAACTTTATGTTTCATTGTTCGGAGACATTAATTACAGGTTGGTAGCATTTATATAGTGCTACCCGGCCAGTGGCATACTATATGCTAGAGCTCATTAGCATACAGTATGCTACCAGTTGGTAGCATATTCTATGATACCATCTAGTAACATCTTAAATGCTAATGACCAGTAGTATGGAGTATGCTACAAGTTGGTAGCATGCACTATGTTACTAGCCGTTAGCATATATTATGTTATCGATCGGTAGCTTATAGTATGCTACCAGCTAGTAGCATGCAATATCCAACCGATTGGTAGCATATATAGAATATGCTACCATCTAGTAGCATGTTGTATTTTTCCCGCCAGTAGCATACTATATATATGGTACTGACATGTAGGATAATATATGATAACGACCGATAACATTTTTTATGTTACTGAATGATATAATATTATATGTTATCATCCTACATCATAATGTATGCTACCGGCCATTAGCATATAGTATGTTGCTGGCCAATTGAATATAGTAGAGCTTTCTTTGCTTGCATTAACAAATTGTTAAATATTATGTTTAGATTTTGAAATAAATGATCTATTTTAAAAAATTTCATGGATAGGTACAATGGGTTCTCATACTAATCAACAAAAGGAAGATAAACTAAAAGAAAAAGCAACATATTAAATTTTTTTAGCCAACCAAGAAGAAGAAGACCCAAGTTGCATCCACATGAAACAATAACACGTGTATCTTTGCAAAAATCAAACATTTTTAGTGTTTGAATACAAAAAATCCTACTATTAACTGTATTCAACATGAAACAATGAAACGAAACATAAATCCTAAAGAAACAATTATATCAATAGATGAAGATGTAATGGACACAAAAATGCTATTGTTAGAAGACATTCCTCATGACCAAATTCCTTCACTTGATGAATGTTCTAATGAAAAGTTTCAAGTAGAAGATGATACTGATAAGACCCTTGACAAAAATAGATCTTTGAGAAGAAATCAAACATCCTAGATAATTGGAGGTTATTTTCAGGTAGCTTGCGCAGAAAAATAACCATTCATTGAACCTATACAACCAGATAATGGTATTGATACTCAAAAGTAGTGTAAATGTACTATTTGTAGTTAGAAATTAGGAAAAGAACAAAAAATACAACTTAAACTTGAGACTATTGTAAAACATTGCGGAAAAGTATATTTCACAGTCAAGGAAAATGGTGGAAAAATAACAAAGACTTGTAGATGGAAAATTGCTAAAGAGTGCATGCATGTAAGATATAAGGAGGATTACTACAATAAGATGAAATAGTCTCGAAAACATGAGGAAAAAGGAGGAACCATTAATGTAAATTTTGGAAAATTTGAAACTAAAAATATGAAGGCAAAAACTACACAATTTTTAACCATATTCTTTATTCTTGAAATGGGTAGACCTATTGAAACTTTTTCACAATATAAGAAATTATTCAAGTTGAATGGGTTTCCAAGCCTTCCACATTCACATTGGTCAGAGAGCATTTCTTGGGAGATTGCAATATGTCTCAAAATTATTGAAAAAGATGATTTGAAAGAAAAAGTCAAGAATGCAAGTTTCATCTCCCTTTCTATTTATTAGGTTACATGTATTGACAACACTTCTTAGGTTTTTATGCATGCATATACTTTCCAGAACAACACAAGGACGCCTCATCTACTATTTGTTCATAATATACAAGAAAATTGCAATGTTGAATTTTTTTTCAAATTGGTTATATCTAATTTGAAAAATATATAGGAATAGTTGATTATTCTATAGCTAAGAATCTTATTTGTGTTGGTGTTGATGGTGTTTCAGTGATGCAGGGCCATAGAATAGTTCTATGTGTGTTCCTAAAAACATCAATTTCTCCTTATATGATTCCTAGTCATTGCATGACTCAGAGAATGATTCTTGCATACATGATACTAAGAAATTTATAATTTATTGGAAAATTTCAAGTGCTTATCCGTGAACTACATGCCTATATGTAAAGCAGTCTAAAAATATTTCTAGAGTTTCATAAGTTTTTAATTCGAGTCACACATTGTAAAAACTTCTTAAAGATGTTGATAGAAGATTAATTTCAATGTATGATCTTGCACGCAGAGTTTTTGATGAATATACATCGTTAATTGGTTTCATGTTTTAAGAAGCGTATGCAATTTGAAGAGGAAAAAAAAATTCTTTACCACTTAATAGACTTGGAAACATTGTTTACACTTTATGGGATTCTTCCAATTTTGCATGAAGTCAATGACTTAAGAATTCTTTTTTAGGAAAGATCTATCTATATAGTGGACTTCATTATGTTCACAAAAATGGTGTTTTAAACTCTAGATATGTTATAAAACTCTTATGAATTATTTCAAGGACATGTATGCTAGCATAGTCTACATACTTAATTTTTATTATTAGACTAGTTTCTATCTATTCCATTATACTCTCCTTCTTTTTTGTAACTTCTCTATACATTTAGGGGATTCTTGTTTATTTGCGTACCTATAAATATTATATGTGGTTCCTTTGTTTAATAGAATAATTTGAGATACCATATCTCTATTCTTTCTCCTTTATTTCTCCCTCATAGTTTGGTATCAGAGCTATCAATAATTTGACCTGTGTGTGTAGATGCATGAAGATAATAATACATTCTCATTTTTTTATGCGCTAAAAAAAAGGAGAATCTTCTGTTGCGTGGCCAACAAGAGACTGACATACATGGAAAGGATAAGTTTCTTGTCTTCTGTGTGGTAATTGGGAGAAAGATTTTGCTGCGTGAAGAAGCTTTCTCTATCAGCTGGGAAGAGTCCTTCTCTTTCTGTTGCATGGAGGATTAGACTAGAATCTGTGTGAAGTAGTCACATCCAAAAATATGACTATACTTTCCAACATGGAGATTCAATTTCTCCTACTACGTGCACCAATAGGAAAACAAGTCTACTTGTTGCATGAA
Organism: Taxus chinensis; assembly: GCA_019776745.2. Classification (NCBI taxonomy): domain Eukaryota; kingdom Viridiplantae; phylum Streptophyta; class Pinopsida; order Cupressales; family Taxaceae; genus Taxus; species Taxus chinensis. The sequence continues at coordinate 596,846,268 of CM034146.1, read as the reverse complement.
AGTAGAGATGGACGTGAGGAAGAGATGTTTTCCTGCTATAGAGAGAGGTCCAATAATTAATCTGGTGTTCCAAGATTGCGAGGAACTGTACTACATATAGATATTCATCTTTTGTGGACACAAAAAGACATAATACTTTTCTACATGGAAGATGCATAAGATTTTCCTCTCCATCTAATGCAATATGTGTGGTAGAAAGTGCGTGAAAAGGATCTTTCTTTAATTGCGTACAAACCTATGTGGAAGTGAATTCCTTGTTAATTTCTACGTGGATATTATTAAAAGATCTACATCAAAGGAATTTGTAATAGAAATGCTTATCGGTAGAATGCCAGCGTCTATGTATGTGACTATTGGAAGTGCACCGGGAAGCTAGTTATTCACATGCAGGCTCTAAACCCCCATGTTGATACCTTTCAATCCCACAGCGTATGTACTTGAGATAAACTTTCCACCACTTTGCATGGATAATACACATACTAGAGTATTTTTTCTGTTCTCCTACGACTGGTAGACTGGTAGACAAATCTCTCAATTTTCCTGTACGTGAAGAAAGAAGAAACTATGTGAGAAAGCATTGCAGCTGTGTGAAAAGGATAAGATTTTACTATGTGAAAAAGGCAATTCTTCTCTGCATAAAATCCATTCATCACTACATCAAACATAGAGGATAAGGGAATACAACTTCATGAAAGCTTGTAAGTCTCTTAAAATAATTTTAAACATGCTTGGAGAAAGGAACTTGGAGTCTCTCAAAGTGACATTGAATGTCAAGTGTAAACAAAATGATCAAGATTTCTAAAAGCTGCAATGTTGACTTGACAGCCAAATAATAACGTGAAGAAGCTCCTGAGATCTTCTGGTTCTAATTTTCTTTTCTAAACAAGATTTGGAACACCGAAAATCTAGTCTTCGATGAGCTAGTTGGATGAGGACTTCTTGAATATTTCCTTTTAGATGTCAGTTGCCAAGAAAATCAAGTTTGGGGAGATTTAGAAGATGGTTATGACACCGACTGTGAATACAAAGAATAACGCCCCACCAAGCATCATCATCTCTCAGCACGTGAATATCGAGAGCATCTACGAGCTAGTACTTCACATCAGTGAGTCAAAAATTGTAATATATCTTGAATAAATAAATAAATAAAATTTATTACAATGTCTACTCTTAAGTTGCTTCTCTCTAATGCTTAGTTTCTCAAAGGGCCCAATTTTGTAGCTTGGAAAACAAAAATGAGGACAATCCTTCAGTTTGAAGGATTATGGGGCATTGTGACCGGATCTGTGACCGCTCCCACAACCTCTGATGAATTAATAAAGTATGAAATTGCTACTGCCAAATCCTTGATGCTGATAATAATCTGTGTTAGTGACGATGTGAAAACACATGTTCAGAATGTGGAGAAGCCAAAGCAGGCCTGGGACAAGCTGGAAACAATTTATGAAGCTAAATACTAGACTAAGATCCTCCATCTTAAGTTAAAGCTACACACCCTCTCTGTGGGTTCGGATAAGAATGTTGAGGAGTTCTTATGTCATGTGATTGAGCTGTGATCATATTATTAGTTCTCGTTGAAACAATGGATGACGAAATTCTCGTACCAATCACCTTGAAAGCACTCCCTTCTCAATTCTAAGTGTTCATTACGACACTAAATGTATCAAAATCAAATAGTGGAATTCGAAGAACTTGTGAATTTTTTGCAGCAATAAGAGGCCATCAATTCATCCCAAGAGGAGTCTCAGGATAAAGCCCTGTTCTCAAAGCCATACCGTGGCTAGATGAATCAAAAGATTCCCCAAGAGAAGACAAGTCAAATGCAACCAAAACAACAGTAGAAAGATCAAAATTCAAAGAGGTGGTGTCACATTTATAGAACCAACACTCACGACATAGATCACTATTGGTACAATAGCTTGAAACAAGGGTATTCAAGTCAAAAAATCACATCAGGGTGCAAAGATTTTTAAAATTCCAAATGACGTCCCCATTAGAGAAAGCACAAGGGGCATCTTGTAGCCCAAAATGATAATGAGTCTGATGAAGAGACATCAGAATGAGCACATTCTGCTAAGAGTCTTGTACTTGTCTCTCAAACTTCACAGCCCGTGAAGAGAGTCTAGCTGATAGAATTCGGTGTAAGCACATGTCAGGTAATAAGGTGATGTTTGATTCACTAGACTAATAACACAGAGGTGATCAGGTTGAGATAGCCGACGATAAAGAGTATGTTGCAGAAGGAATAAGAAGAGTCACCATTCCTCTAGGACCACGAAAATGTACGCTTACAAAGGTATTATATGTTCCTGGCTTGACTAGCAACCTCCTGCCAGTTTCTCAACTATTGAATCATCACCTGAAGGTGGAATTTCTTCTCGAAAATGGCATCAAATCATGTTTGATCTCACAACAAGGTAAGATTATTACTAGAGAATTTCTGAAAGATAAGTTATTTTCTTTAGATATTATTTTATCTTCTATAATATCTTTATCTACATCAGCATTACAATCTATTGGACTCAGGCATTTTAGATATGGAAAATTTTCAGCTAGTTCATTACATCAGATGAGTTTAAAATAAATGGTTCATAGACTACTCAAATTGTCCAGTTGGTTACCTTTGTGCCCTGGCTGTCTTGTAGGAAAACAACACATGGATCCATTTCAGGAAAGCACCTTCCATGCCAAGAAGTGTCTGGAGGTAGTTCATATCGATTTGAATGGCCCTCTACCTACTTCTTTTTTAGGATACAAGTACTTTCAACTATTCATGGATGACCACTCCCATAAAATGTGGGTGTTTTTCCTGAAGATGAAAAGTGAGGCTCTTCAACATTTCCATAAATTCTATCATCATTTTGTGAAAGAGACCAGACAACCACTTCTTCTACTTTACTTAGATTGAGGGGCAGAATTTATATAAAATAAGTTCTTGGAATTCTTGAACTAACAAGGAATTAAACAAAAATTGATTGATCCCTACACACCTTAGCAAAATGGAATTATTGAGCAACGCAATCGTACAGTGATGGATATGGCTTGCTGCATGCTCAAAACAACAAAGCTAGAGGAACACTAGTGGGCTGAATCAGTAAAGACACCCATATATCTTCTCAATAGGACACCGATAAATATTCTACAAAATAAAATTCCAGAAGAGGTATGGAGTGGTAGAAATCCATCAATTTCTCATTTGTGAGTTTTTGGTTGCACAACATACATGCATGTCCCAGCTTTGAAGAGAAATAAGGTTAAGCCAAAGAAACTCTCTTGTATCCTTCTTGGCTAAAACACTACCTCAAAGGCATATTGTCTCATGGATTCTAAGATAAAGAAAATATATGAGAGTCGGGACGTGGTTTGTGATGAGTTATCCTTTGAATCTATCGTGACATTAGAAGAACCATTACCAACCACCACTCACTGACTAGTCTCTGAATCAGATGACCAACTAGAGGATACTACTCAAAGAAAAGAAATGTTGTCATGAGTGTTATTTGTTGACCTTGGAGAACTAGAGAATGTCAATCCACATCAATCCACACAGAAATGAAATAGTTCTTCTCAAAATTAGCCAAGTTCTTGTCTGAAGTGGGTACAAAGCACCATCAAGGACTCACCTTTGTAACGGCTCCTAGATACATCATCCTGAGTCAAAAACAGGATTCAAACAAGGAATGAGGTAAAATTTACACTCATGTGTTCACTGATTAATAGCTTTGAGCTATAAAATTTTCATGAAGCACTCAATCAACATCAGTGGAAGGAAGCCATGGATACGAAATATGACTCACTTATCAACAATTAGACATGGGAGATTTTCGATCCACCTACATTAAAGAAACCCACAAGATGAAAATGGGTTTTCAAGATAAAATATAAGGCAGATGGATCCATCGACAAAGATAATGCATGTCTTATAGAAAAATGATATGCTTAGAAAGACGGCATTGACTATGGAGAAAAATTTTCACCCACTGTGAAGATCAAGACAAACAGAGTTGTTTGCACACTGGGAGCACCAAAAGGATAGATACTTCAATAGATATACGTCAAGAGTGCTTTCCTAAATAGTGATCTGAAAGAAGAAGTGCACATGACCAATCTAAAGGATTTGTTGATTAAGAGCATCCTAAGAATGTATGTTGTCTCATCAAATCACTGTATGGGCTAAAACAAGCTTTAAGGGCATGGTATACCAATATTGACGATAAAATTTTACAGCATGGGTTCACTCATAGCCCCTCATATATGAAATTTTTATATAAAGAAGGTAGACAAGGAAATTGTCATTCTTGTTGTATATGTAGATGATCTTTTGATCACTAGAAGTTTAGAAGATCAGGTTGATATTGTGAAGAATGATCTCAAAAGAACCTTCAACATGATAGATTTGGGGCTACTACATTACTGTCTTGGCTTGGAAATATGGCAAAAAGGGCATCAAATTTTTGTCTCCCAGATAAAGTATGCCAAGACACTCCTAGAAAATTATAGAATGTTTGATTGTAAGCCTATATCCGCTCCCATGGAAAAAGGATTACAACTTTCAAGATTCGAAGACTCACCTCAAGTAGATGCTACACTCTATAGGTAACTTATTGGAGGGATCATCTACTTGGCATATACTAGACCAGATCTATGCTTTTCCATCAACTATCTTTCCAAGTTCATGTAGGAGCCAAAGCAATGTCACTAGATAATAGCAAAGCCTATATTGAGATATGTCCAAGGAACATTTGATTATGGTATGGAATATAAGAAAAAAATGATCAATTCTTCTTACAGGGATACATTAACATGGACCATGCTGGATTTGTTGATGATAGGAAGTGAACTATAGATTACATATTTCATCTCATATCTGGTCCCATCTCGTGGATAAGCAAGAAGCAGAATGTTGTTTCTATCTCATCCAGAGAGGTAGAATATCGTGCTGCACAAGGAGATATGTGTGGAATGATATGGTTGTCACGTTTTGGATGACATGGAAATCCTAAAAAATATTCACCTGTTCTCTACTACGAAAATCAAAGTGTGTTGAACCATGTACAAAATCCAACATTTCATGAACAAATGAAACATATTGAAATTGATTGTCATTTCATTCGAGAGCATGTCTTGAACCATCATATTCATCTCTAGTACTGTCCTATAGAAGCACAAGTAGATGATATTCTCACCAAGGCTCTTGGAAAAGTTAAATTTGATCTCTTTAGAGGTCACATTTGTAACAATAATGTAATAAAGGGGGGAATGTTAGCATAGTCTACGTACTTAATTTTTATTATTAGACTAGTTCCTATCTATTCCATTATTCTCTCCTTCTTGTTTTTAGCTTCTCCATCCATTTAGGGGGTTCTTGTTTATTGACATACCTATAAATATTGTACATGGTTCCTTTGTTTAGTAGAGTAATATGTGATAACATATCTCTATTCTTTCTCCTTTATTTATACCTCACAATGTATTTGGTAATTGAAAAACTCTGTAAAATTAAAAAGATTTTAATAGCTATTTCAGATTTAATATATGTGGGAATATTTGTTAATGGGAAATAGATTCAAATGGAGACATTCTACAAATGAGAGAATACTGATGGATCAGATCTATAAGAAGTACATGTTACACGTAATTCATATGAAGATCATATATCTGAATCAAGAAAATAATTGCAGGAAAATTTACAATTCTTTTCAAGTGAGATCAGAGATCATTTCAAAAAGGTGAGATTCTTGAGGCGATGAGAGTGGTCAATCCTAACTTTTTGAATCCTCTAAGACACGGAGCTCTAGTTGATTCATTTAAAAGACAAATGGGTACTATCTTTAAGCCTTTTTGACAAACATTTGATTCTAATGGATTTGAGATTAAAGGTGTTCTTCAAAAGGAATCACTTGCATTGTAATTATTTGATTTCATCTAGGTAATGAGTGAAAAATTTTACTTACTAAGTGAGCTAATAGAGAATGGGGTAATTACACTTCTATGGAAAATTTTGTATCTGAGTATTGTCCTTCCTGAAATCTTTAGTGATTATTTCCAATTTTATGAACTGTGTCAAACAATGATATTAGGATCAATTGAAGACTAAAGATTTTTCGGTGCATTAACATTTGTAAAATCAAAATATTTAAAAAGACTAGATGAAAATATTGATACTTGCTTCAGATTATATGTTTCATGATATGATGTGGATAAATTTCCATATGAATGGGTAATTGCAGTACCAAATTTTGTTGTAGAGAGGAGAGGGGTCAATAATTCTAACATAGGGACTATTGTTAACAGTGAAACTATGACTAAAAATCATAGGGAAAGGTTATATACCAGTGTTGGGAAAAAAAAATTCTAAGATATGTTTCAATTTGAGCTAGCTGATATTGAGTAAAGAAGAATAAATGTGCATTTTAATTCTAGAAGGAAAAATTCATATCTAATTATAAGTATGTATATTGTTATTTTTATTATATGTATGTTCATTATTCAATAATATTTTCCATGTTGCAATTTGTTTAGATTTTTTAATTAGGAAATTTCATACTTATTTTTTATGTTGTCTTTTAAATGAAAATAATATCATTATATTTATGGGATAATTTTTATTCTTGTGCATGAATATAGTAAAAATACAACACCATATAATTTTTTATCTACCAATATTTTAAGATAATTTTAGTGTTTGGAAATACAACTTGTAGTTATCTCCACAAAAAGTATTTCAAAATGATAGCAGTCAGTATTGTACTATGTAATAGTAATATCAAACACAATTAATAATAAGAATCACAATAACATGCTTTGATCTAGAGATTAAGTGGATTATGGCTCAGGTTACCTACCCTCCATTCCTAGATCTTAAAGCATTAGATTTCACTCCTCATGGATAGGTTGGATCTATATCCTTGTGCAAAAGGAATGTTTATTGTTATTTTTTCTTCAATTGAAGATAAGGAAAGCATAGCTGGAAAAATTTATGTTTTTCAATCACATTACATGATCTTGAAACCCTAGCTCCCATCTTTTAATTTGAGCACTGAATGCTTTTCCTTTAAAATAGTCTAGATTAGACTACCTCATTTACCCCTACAATTTTTTGATCATTCATGTCTAGTAACTAGTGGAAATATGTTGGGAAAAAATTATATATTGACCCCCAAACCAATGATTTTTTATTATTATTGGTAAAAGGTTTTGGTTGGACCTTACCCAAGTTTATAGAAAAAATCTCAACAAATAAAAAAAGAAAATAGAAACATTATATTTTTTGATTTGTGGGGTCCACACCCTAGCCACAATAGAAAAAAGTAGTAGAAAGTAAAGGAAGAGGCCAAATTAATACAAATATCCTAGTAACAACATATAAAAAAATAACAGTTATACAAATGCACAAAAAACTACAACACTTAAAACACAGAACTGACAACATTATTCAATAGACTTGTTAAAAACTTTCACAACCAGCCTGAACACCTGATAGGGTTTCAATGCAATGGAAATGGTTAGGCCCTAGTTAGAAGCTTTGAACTTCCTTGTGACCTTTCCGTTCTTCCAAGACATGTCCTTGACGCCACTAGAGTAACAAATTTTCTAGATGCATACCTACATAAGGTCCATTATATGATTGTGCATATCTAAACAATTGTTGTATTTTTCCTCCAAAGCCTTAAACTTGGTTTCCAAGGTAGAAATTTCATCTTTGACACATGCATTGAGTTCTGAGGGTAGATTTAATAGTACATTTGAGAAGAAAATCGACATTTTGTTTTAGGGTTTTAACCACACTATCCTGCATGTAAAATTTATTCTCTAAACTTGTGCCAACAACAATATCAGGGAAATTACAAGTGGGACTATCATTAACCACAATTTCTTCGCCATTTGAACCAAATCCCAACACTTTCTTACCTTTTCTGCTACTACGGAGAATGTGTTTAGAGGGTCGTTCATAGACAAAACCTCTATACATAGGATTTTTAGAACGGATACATGTTTTCTTGGGGAGGGGAGAAATCAAAACAAGGCATGTGTCATTTCCAACAACACTAGACAGGTATTGACTAATGAGATATATGATACCTTGGTTGAGGAGGATTGTCCTCTTATGGCCTTGAACTTCTAGGATTGAATTTTCCATTGATTTTAGAATGTAATATGAGAGGCTTACTTTCACCTCACATCTAAAGTGGTTGAGCGGAAAAAGATGGTATTGTCGAATGGTGGAGAACATCACTTCTAGAGTAACATAGTGTACCATCATCCTTGTCACATCATCATATGGTGGCGGGATAAAGGAAACCATGATGCCCTCCTTTTTTATGTCGAGCATTTCTCCATCATCCAAGATCAATTTTTCTTCTCCTTCCTTGTCCATTTTTTTCTTAAAAAATGTATTCCCTTCCATGATATGAATGGTAATAAAAGAAATGAATTCCTTAGTAATTTGAAATCTCTCATCTCTAAAATAGACATTACGGTCTTTCCAATTGGCTACAAATTTTATGGAGATATATTGGTTATGCATTTTTATGTGTTGGATAAAATTAGTGAATCCCTCCATATTGATGATCTCCAATAGATTAACTTGTTCCTTCCATTGGGGATCAAATTTAGGTTCCAAATGGTAAGGGGCACCACCCATTATAAAAACCCATTGAGAATTCACAAGATTAAACTAAGAATTGTGAGTGGTAAGATTCCCAATAACCCCTCAGCAACCTGTAAATCTGTCTGAGGTGGAGATAAAATTTGCTTCTTTCCCCCTGAAATAATTAGTATGACCAATTTTCAAGGGCCTGGAAGATTAATTTTGGGCATGCTCTAAATGCCAATACAATCTATCCTTACGATTTCACATGTGTTTGCACCATTGAGTGAGGCGTACTAATGAGTGAGTTTTCTTCATTTGAAATGATGATTTGGACTTCGGTAGGAGTTTCATTGATATCAAGCAACTCTATGTAGTCATTGCTACTGACTCCCATATTAACAAGCAAGTCCACATATTTTTTCGCTCTCTATACATGTGCTTGAAAATAATATTTAGACCATTTCATAAGTTGTGAGCTTCATTAATAAAAATACTTGATGGTCAAACTAAGAGTTAAGGAATTACTGAGAATGTTAATGATATTCATAGAACCACCTTCGATGATGATTTTTCCCATACAGATTTTCTTAGCAAGTATAATTCCCTATAATACAATTAGAGCCTTAGAGAAGTGATTGGTTTGCTTTCCCATGGGACCAAAATATATTGTGATAAGATGAACCTCATGATTTCTGTTCAAAACACCTCCTTTAGTTGAACCACGGTTTCCTTTAAAGGTACCTTCAAAATATAGCTTAAAACAGGCTTTAGAGAGGGGAATCCATTATACAGTAGACATATCAATGATTTGGATAGGGACGGTGCACTGATTAAGATTAATATTCCATGCCTTAATAAATTTGATCTCCTCCTGGGAATATATGGATTTTTTTGGTGGTTTAAAATTCATGTTGTTATCCTTCGCAACCACCGTGATTTCATTGATGATAATTTTTATGCTCTTGTAAGTATCTCTACAAATGATTGAGTTTTTTTCTTTTCATAGCCTATGAATAAAATCATGTTTAAATGGAGGCTTCCACTGTAGCCAATCCTGTGTGATATCTTAATGGATAGACCACTTAACATCAAATCTTTGGAAGATGAGTTGCCAAATATAATTAGCAGTTGGACAGTGGAGGAACAAATGTTAGATTGTTTCATTATGCATATTAAAATGATAGCATCTATTCATCATGGTTGATCCTCTTTTGATGATATTTTCTATGGTGAGTATCCTTTTGTTGAGATTGAACCGTACGAACTAATTTATTTTCAAGGTAATCTAGTTGAACCAAATCTTATCCCAAGGGAATTTGTTGATGGTTTTGTTAGTAAAAAACTGATATCCCGATCTCATCATGTAACTACCATAAAATGAAGAAACCTAATTAAACTCATCTATATTTTGGGTTTGACTGATGGGTATGAGGCTTAAGGTGGTCTTGAGTTCCCTACGGAGGTCCATTTTTTTATGTGAATGTCTCGATGTTTGTCTAGTGCCATTTTCCCTCATTGTTTTTAACGTAGTTCCAAACCTGTTGCCCCAATGATGTAGAAAGGTTTTTTTTGATCTGATCCCAATGTTCATTATTTTATAGAGTGGTGAAATCAGCCCAGTTTTCCTTCCAAACAATTAAATTCTCACCTATGCCCAGAGTCAATTTGCACCTTGCAGCTAGTTGTTTCCTGATCTTCATGATGTTGTTCCAGAACATAGATCTGAATGGTTGATTTTCGTTATTAAAGTAGTCCATGGTGCTTCCTTAATTTAGATATTTGGATTTAATGATATTGGTCCATAGTTTTTCATCCTTCACCAATCGCCACCCTATTTTAGAGATAAGAGAAAAATTCATGGTCGTAATGTTTTTGATGCTAACACCTCCATCTTTTTTTGTATTGCATGCTTTGTCCTAAGCTACCAAGTACATCATGTTCTTATCTTCAATTATTTTTTAGATAAAGTTCATTTGGATTTTTTCTACTTTTTCCATAAATCTACTAGAATAAAGAACAAGAACATGATATAAAATGGAAAATTTTGAAGTGTGCTCTTAATAAGAAGGCATTTCCTAGCACTTGAAATAATATAACCCTTCCAACAAGAAAACATTCTTTGAAACCTATCCAATAGGGTATTCAACACACTCATTTGGATTTTTTTGTTGCTAAAAGGTAGCTGGAGGTATTTACTAGGTAGAGAGTTGATTTCACAGCCCAATATTTGTGCAATTTTCCTCTGTCTTAGGAGGAGTGTAAAAGAAATAAAATGATATGTTAACAAAATTAAATTTCTACCCTAAAGCTTCTTCATAAAGTTATAGAATATGCTTCATAGTTTTGGATTCATTGATAGAGGCTAGGAGAAGGAGGATGGTTGCATCCATGACCTGCTAATGGGAGACCATAAAGTTAAAGGTGGAGGTCCTGAAACCACTAATTCAATGCACACAACCTTTGCTAGAATTATTGTTGAGATTGACACATCAAAAAATTTCCTTTCTAATACAGAGCTCAAAGTTCAAAACAGATCATGGATACAACCTTTAGACTATGAAGTGTTACCCTTAAGATGTAGAAATAATTTTTATTTAGGACACACTACTAATTTTTATGGGATGGTAAAGTGCAAAAATGGCAAAAACAATTGGTTGAAATATTCCCTCCAAGAACATTTCGTGTTTGATGCCAAAAAAGAATTGGACTTAAATGTTGATTCAAAGAATGTAGCTAAATCAATCCCAAAAAATCCACTTAGAGAGATTCCAATGGATCTTAATAAGGGATACTCAAATAGTTAAATTTAGATGAATAAAAATGTGGAACCATTAGCTTACATAGTGGTTAAGTAAAACATCCCACCTCCTCTTCCTTTTGAAAAAAATACATGTCTACCAATTGATGCATTGGAATCCATTCTTCATATTGTGGAGGTTTCTAATGGGTGGAAAATGGTTCAAAACAAGAAAAAATCCTCTTACAAGAAATTTTTTGTTCCTACCTAGTTGTCACTTTTTCTATTGGGAAAAAATTTGTTTTTGTTTCTTGGTATGTTATTGTTTTATGTGCACTTTGTGGCATTGTGTACCTATTTGTGTATTGTTTCATCTTTCATTTGACCCCTCTTTTGTAATTCAAGGTATGGTCCCATTCAAAAAAATTTACCAATATTAAAAAATAATCACATTAAGAATCTATTTGAATAGCTTATGCACTAATATAAAAAGTAAGAGTAAAACGTCACATCAATTGAAATTTGAAACTTTCAATATTTTCATTAAAAAGTATATATATTTATAAGTTGAATTTGCAACAGTTTTATAGAAATCTTCTAAAATGACATTTGCAATTTCAAAATTTCTTTTTGTAGCTTCATCCTTAATAATATTCTTTTTTATGTGTTTCATTTTCTGTCTCATGTGCACCAAAACATTCTTTTACAACACCTGACTGAAAAAAATCCTTTTTCTAGCTTCAATATTCAAAATAATTTCTCATTATGGATTTGCTACTTCACTAATAGACATAAACATTGGGTCATGTTTTGTTTCCTTCTTCAACAATATCTCTGGATCCATTTCATTTACCTTTATTATCCTTCATAAGGTATTATTTTGTTTTTTTAAGATAACAAGCGTATACTTTAATTCAATTGTTGCATTTAAACTTTTCCTAGGAATATTTAAATACATACAACAAGTACTATTGGATCATTTTTCAAATTTTTGTACTTTGGCTGCATTTCAAAATAGAAAAATAATTAATTAAGTTTCAAAAAATTGTAAATAATATTTGAAAAATTAGTAAGATGTATCAATTTCTTATCACATTCCGTATTTCGAATAACTACAAGGCCCATTTCTCTCAACCACATATTGTAGTAGAATTGTGCTTCTGCATTTAAATTCTCAATTCTATTCAACATAATTTCTATTACTACATCATAAAAATTATTTTAAAAAGATACATAACTATACACATCTCGATTCAAAAAAATACAATGATTTTTTGGCTCGTTTTGAGTTTAAGGATATAATATATATCTTTGGACGTTATTATTAAATATTTAATTTATTTATTTAATACAAAAATTAGCCCTAGATTCCCACATTCTTAATTGTTCAATATCCGAAAAAAAATCAGTAACAATGGATTCACAATTGTCCGCCAAAAGAGCATTCAGTGTAAAAATGGGTTTTTCATCATTAGTTATGGCAATATGTAATGGAGAATATGTGCTTGATCTATCAACTCCTATTGGAGAAGGTTAAATTTCCCCACGAATCATATCTTGGGTATTGAAACATCCATGGGCCATAACCCTATTTTTAATTACTCTTTATTCCTTATCCAAATAAATTTTGTTCAAAACTGAAACACCATTTCTACTAGGAACATTACCGAATGAAAACATTTAAAACTTAGTTGTAACATTAATGGTGTCATTTCTTGAAGCAAAAGGAAAAAATGAAATATTATTTGCACTACACCTAGTCATGATATTTTGTGGTGGACGTGGTATCTTCCTCTTCATAGTGGCAGATTGATTTTGAAATGGATGTGGAGGAGGCCTTGCAACAATCAACTCTAAGTTTGTAAATAATATATGAAAATTCAAATGAAAAATATAACTTGATTGAAATAATTATAAATATAATGTTATATCATAAATGATTATAATCATTATTTAGTTGAATGGATTCCATCTGAGGTGTAGTTGCTAATGGGGCCTGTTGGAGCTGATGTGGTTATTGTAGAGAAGTTGATTGAAAAGTCTGTGTGTTGTACTAGTAAGTGCAATCCAAACATAATTAAGCATCATTGATTGATGAGCTTCTTGAATTTTTATTTGAATTAATATAAGAAAAAAATACAACAATTAGATTCATACCTAGAGCTAAAGAGTGAGGAACTGAATATATTTCGAAGTCCTATGTTTGATATATATATATATATATATATATATATATAGATATATTATTGGGCTAGCGTGATCGTGACGATATAATCCTTTCCTACTAGAGGAATCTGTAGAAAATCAATATAAGTTACAAGAAATATTAAAACATATATAAATCATTAATTTATTAATTTTCGTGGTATGGTCAATGTGTCAATTTGAGGGTTTAAGGAACTCATCCATGTGACAGAATGTGGAGGGGTGTCCTCCTCTTTGTGTTATTTTTCTTAAACAATAATTGAATCTCCTAAACTTGGTGGGAAATGACCTCTGATAGCAGCTTCCCTTCGTGATGTAGTCGCAATAGTTATATTTTGTGATAATTCAACATTAATTTTTTTATTAATCCCAAATATTAATTATAATATATAGATATTAGAAAAATAAAGAATAGTATTTAAAAACCAAATAATCAAAACTTAGGACTCACCTCTTGGTATTGAACTGTTAACAAAAAATATAATAGTTTTGTATGCATTGTTGTTAGAAGAGTGATGCTACATAAATTAAAGAGAGATCAATAATATAAACGAAGAATAAAATTTGTTGAGTTGATGGAAACATTTTCATTCAAATGAATGTTAGCCAAATCAACTCTTATCCTATAAAATAAGAAGCTACATCAATAAAATTTATACTAACTTAGGGTGAAAATCATATATTCTAAAGACCATCATGGAATGTTTTTATTTCATCATTGTAATATAATTATGGTCTACAAAAACTACAGCACAACCTTAAAAAATGTGTAACTAAAATCATTGAGTTGACTTCCCCTTTTTGAAGGGTTCTGGGAAGCTATAAGTGTAAATACAAGGAGACACACAGTTTCTTAATACATCATTAAAAATGTAATATAAATTTGTAAAATTAAAAATAATCAAAACGAAATGTTGTAACACTAAAAATAAACATACTAACAGTAACAATTGTAATTGCATCTATATATAATTTAAAATGAGACTCCAAATACTTGCGATTTTCATCTGACAAAAAAACCTTCATTGTGATAGGATCCACATCATTGTCTGGTAGTCTTGTTGGATGCTCAATTTCCTCGACTGAAGTTCCAAATTATTGTGCATGAGATGGAAGTTAAATGTCTGGATTCTTGAGATCACCTTGTTTGCTAAGGGTTTTTGCTCATATGCTCTTGCTTCTTTCATTTATGGATAGTGAAATTGAATATTGTTGATGTATATATAGAAAGTTTAATAAATATACTACCCAAATGCATAGAATATAACACCCTTTATGCTACTGACCAATAACATTCAGGTAGCATTCTATGTACTACTAGCCAGTGGCATTCTTCATGCTACTGGAAGGTAGCATGAAGAATACTAACTATTGGTAGCATTCAGAATACCATCGGTCAACTACATGAAGAATGCTTCTGACTGGTAGCATGAAGAATGCTACCAATGTGTAGCATTTAGATTGCTACTGGTTGAAATCATTCTTCATGCTACCAGCTGATAGTATCCTTCATTCTATCAGCTTGTAGAATGCTAAAATAGTTTCCTTTTGCTGCGCCAACATTTCCTAAAATTATTCTAAAAAATAGCCTTTTGCATGATTTTTTTTTCCTGCAATTCGCCATACATGTGAAAGTGGGTTTACCAATATTTGTACAATATTTTCTAAGGCTTATTTTTGGAGGGAACCTTAAAGTCTTCATTGATAAGTAATTATTGACCAAAATAAGCTCACAATTATTTTTGGTCAACTAACACCATTTTTCCCCTTTTGGTGCTTCAATATGAATTTTTATATATTTTGAGCACTTAAGGTCCCCTAAAAGCATTTCCATTAGACAAGAAATTTCTTCCCCTTTCCACAAAT
Source organism: Taxus chinensis (assembly GCA_019776745.2). Classification (NCBI taxonomy): domain Eukaryota; kingdom Viridiplantae; phylum Streptophyta; class Pinopsida; order Cupressales; family Taxaceae; genus Taxus; species Taxus chinensis. The sequence goes on along the minus strand of CM034146.1, from coordinate 596,830,867 downwards.
ATAACGTCCTTTTAAATCCTCATATTTTGAAAATGGTGAGTTGATGGCCCTTGGAACGATTTTTTGCTAAAAGCGGGCCAACGGGCCTAATGAATTTTTTTTTCCAAATGGGAAGATTGTGGAATGGCTAGGAAGCAAGAGATATTTTGTCATTTTTGCACTTTTCGTAAATGGAACAAGTTAAAATATGGGGCAACGAGCCCAGGGATGATTTCTTTTGCTAAGTGGAAAATGCGGGCCGGTGGACCTAGGGATGATTTCTTTTGCTAAGCAGGTTTGTGGGGCCGCTTAGGAAATTTTTCCCAAGTGTAAATTCAGGTCAGTGGTGTACGGGGAATTTTGGAGCTTTTTCACTTTCACAAAATGGCACCGTTTTCAAGTGTGAACCTACGAGGCCCTGGAGTCTTTTCACCAAATGTAAATTCATAGACCTATGAAGGGTGTGACGGGCCTCATCGACATGACTCCAAGGATAGAATCCAAAACAGAGACCCCAAACAAGCGCATGCTCACCACATGGTCAAAATAAAAAGAGGGGACAGAGTACACCTTGATCAGTTAAGTATAAAAGGACCGACGGAAGCCTGCACATGTCTCAACAACACACCTTCAAGGGTCAAAGCCAAAGGTGGAGACTCAAACAAGTTCCAAGCCTCCACGTGTCCTAGGTTTGAAAAGGAGATAGAGTCTGTAGTTGAAAATTCTCAGGCCAGCAGACAACACCACATGTCTCATGGGCACATATTTAAAGGCATGACTCAAAGCAAAGACTCAAACAAGCACTGGCCCTCCACGTGTCCAGAGCCTAAAAAGGAAAAAATGGCTTGAATTAGCTAAGTATAGGAAAGCCAAAGGAAATATCCAAATGTCATCTTGGAAAAACTTTAGAGGAAGAATAAAAAGGGAATTCCCAACTGATCACGGGCTCACCACGTGGTCAGAGTAAAAATGGGGGTAGAGGTGGCCATTGAATCAGCTAAGAGTAGAAGTATCAGCAGAAGCCCCCACGTTTCTCTTTGGTGTAACTTCAAAGGCGTGACCCAAAAGGTAGTCCCCAAATTAGTACCAACCTAGAATGTGGTCAGAGTCTAAAAAAGGAAAGGTTGACCATTGAAAATTTCAAAAGCTTGTGGAGGCCTCCACATGTCTCATCTAAGCAACTTCAAAAAAAAATCTGGGGTCAGTTTCCAAATAAGCGCCAAGCCTCCACATGTCTCAAGTTAGGCAGAAAATCTCTTCCAACAGGAGGGACTTAGGTAGAACACAAAGGAGCATGTGGAATCCACCACATGTCAATTCAGCGTAACTACAAGAGTGAAAGGAAGGGGTTGAATATTCATGATGTGTGAGGCTGCCATATGGGTCTTACATACATAGAATTTTTTAAATATTGTGATCCCACGATCTTGATCTTCAAATAACCATATATTTTGACTGGAATGCTCATATTCAAGCAAGAAGGGATGTTTTGGAAATCTCTTGGTGCCGACTTCTCACCTATCACCATTAATGTTTCAGCCCATTATTTTTGAGGTTTTCAAGTCTCCCACCTTCCGCCATGATGAAGAATGGGAAAATTTCTTTCCCAGTAAGTGATAGTGATGGGGGCATGGGTGTTGCAGCAATAATCTTCACTGGCATACAAGGATTCAATGCTCTTCCAAGGGTGCTTGGAGAAGGTTTTGAACTCTTCCCTTCTTTCTCTCTTATTCTTTCTATATATTGTAAAAGAGGGGCGTTTTCTATATTTCTAGTCATTGTTTCTCTCCTGCCCCCCTCTCTCTTTTTTCATTAGGATAGAATGTGGATTTTAAGCCTCCTATCATGGCTCTATAATTAAATTAAATTTTCTCTTTCCCACTAATGATGTACTGTGTGACTTATAGAGAAATAAAATGTATTTTGTGATGCAATCTATCCATCCTTACTTTTTTTATTATCTCTTTTCACCTCTTGTCATTGCAAGATATATCATGCATACTATGATGTTCATTTTAAGTTCCGGGAGTTGTTTTTAATGGGTTTTGAAGTGGTGTTCTATGTGGCATTCATCTCTAGTCTATGGTTCATCTTTTCCACCCTCTCCTTCGCTCACTTCTCTCTACATCAGGAAGTTGGATTTGTGATCAACAACTTCCTTTTCTGGTGAATCAATACTTCGTGTAGGCTCTGTTTTTATTTATTTCTCTCTCTCCTTGTCTTCTTAGAATGGTTGGATTAGGATAGACTAGTTTTTACTGCACTATAGTAACTTGTGGTAGGTATTTTAGGAAGAAGAATCTTACTTTCTCCATAGGGCCATCTCAAGTCTGCAAGTACCCAGCATCTTGAGAGATGGTCCCATGTTGTGCAATCACACTGGATTCCCCACTCAGGTCAAAGGCCATTTAGGGGTGTTGTGAATTTGCATCAACAATTTTCGCATGCACGGTGGGAGATTGTGGTTAGATTTTTCTCATCTTTCCAAGGTGTCTCATTATCAAACATCATATCTTAAGCCACCATACAACCACACAATAGTTTTGGCATGCCTAGTGGGACAAGATTGAAGCACCTTACCAGTTCATTTTATCAAGTTGATGTGTTCTTGGTGAGATTCAACCTTTTGAGTCACATGCAAAGCACATCTGGTGATTGCATCTGGTCAACAACCCATTCTCTAAGTTGCAAAATTTTAATCCATTCATTTAAACCAATTCTTCTTTCCACATCTTTCATTTACTTCCATTCCATGAAGTTGTGTAATCATGAATTCATTTCCATCCTGGAATTCACACTTATAGTATCACCAGTGTATTCCACCTCGAATGTATTTCTCAACTCCTCCAGATCAGCATAATGATCAGATCCATAATAATCATGTTTACCCATATGAGTAGTGCCAAAAACAATTTAGGTATGGAGCTTATTAAGAACAAGGGTATGCATATAATGATAACAACGACATGGAAAATGTTGATCTGCTGGAGAAAATTCAAGGGATAGAGGCATGCATGGTACAATCAAGGGTCACAACTCAGATGAAAGCATTAAAATTGGCTATAGCGAACCTTATCAATGTTTCGGCCCTCTGCTAAGACATTATAGCCCTCATGAAAAGTTTGAATTCATGTTAGAAATTTTGCCTCAACTTGTGCAGTGGATTTAGGATATTGAGGCATATGAGAGAAGTGCAAGAAAACCTTGTCAATGGGTAAGTGAATCACCAACTCCTTATGCTCCCTTTTTTCCATCCCAAACTTTATCATTTCAGCATGTTCAAGAGTCAAACCCCTAACTTTCTACCCCAAATGTTGTTTTCCCTTCTCCACCTCCTAATATTCCATCTCATCTTAATTCTTATGCCCTTTTCCCTTCCAAGCAGTCATTTCCTAAAAAAAATAAGAAGTTCCACTTCCCTCTCCACCATAAAAATAACAAAATTGGTTGAATCCAAACCTACATCTCCTCCTCCTTTCCCAATCCCATGTTAGTAAGATACTCAAGAATTCATTCAAGGAGAACAACAAATAAAAGAGCAACCCAACAGAGAAGAAATGATAGAAAATATGAAGAGTTGGGCTATTAGATTTGGGTTTACGAAGATCCCCTTGATGGTTAAGCCAACATAGGAGGTCAAGGTTAAAGAGCAAGTGGTGGCTAATGCTAAGTTTTACGTAGAAGAAGAAAAAGAACAAGAGGAAGAAGATCAAAATTTTGCATGATTTGAATGTGGTGTCCATAATGGCTCTTTGTCTGAAGAGGATGTTGATCCAATATAAGTTGCACAATCAGTCATCAAGGAATAAAAACTATCAGATCTAGGTCCTATTGAAGAGGAGTAACTTGAAGAGATAAAATCAAAGTTGAGACCACTTAATGAAGAAAACATTATTGAAGATTTATTGATTTCATTTGAAGGGCCTAATTTGATTGATGAACCCATGATGGAGGAGGACCATACAATTCCAGTGGCTTTAGGTGCAGAGCAGGCCACAGAAGAACCTTCATTTCTTCTTCGCACTTTATCCCCTTCAAGAACTGATATTGAAGAAGAGTTTGATCTTTCAAAATTCATGTATGAGGATGAAGGGAACCATGCTAAGAAATTTTTAGATTAGGAGGACACCATGGATGATGTTGAGAAAATGTAGCAGGACAACAAGGAGGGAGACTATCTATCAGACTTGTAAGATTTATTTGATGGAGAGGATACTGAGGAGATCACATCATTCACTCCTCCATCATCCAACTCCCAAGCACATGAGTCTACTACCATGGACGAGAACATTCAAGGAAAAAAACCTACATCTCATAGTAGTCCTCTGGAACCAAGGTTGGAGGATCCTAATCTTCCATGTTCTTATCAGGAGGAGGAAGGGGAAGAGCAAGAGGATTTCATCATCTCTTCCACGCAATCCACCTAAGAAGGTCAGAAAGAAGATTTTGTTCCTGAATTTGAAATTCATAACCATGGGCACATCCATCAGATCAGATCGTGCCCCAATCAGGTACTTGGCTTCATTGGAGCCAAGGGAGAATCCAAAACTAGTCCATGCCCACTTCACAAGGTGAGGATGAGTATCAAATCACCAAGGGGTCACCATCAACACCTCTAGAAGTCCAATGTCAATCAGCCTGAGGAGGTATTTTTTATTGATAGTGATACCTTGATGATATGGGTGGAGGATCACCTTATAGTAAGTTTTTCATTCATATAAGAAGCCATATTTAGTATCAAATCATTTGCATCGCTTCCATTTTTTAGAAAGGGAAGGTACTTCTCCCTGTCAGTTGGCAGGATTTGTTTAAGTCCCCTTTCTATCTAGTTAACATAGAGTGGTCAGATTTTTCTTTTAGTAGAAGAAGTTCTTGTGCACACTATACATATCCCACTTGGTGTGTGTATGATTTCCAGTTTTGTGCACAGTGTGTTGTGGTGTTTTTTTTCTCGTTCATAGTGCATTGGAAGTAGCATCTGGTGAGTCAACTCCGGTGCCAATGGTGTTCCAAGTGGCTCATGGATCATATGCTCAATGTTCAAATCAGATTTTTGTTTGCCAGGTAGACTCCATGCCCAATGAATGCTTCAAGGCAAGTGATCCCTATGAGTCTCTAAATTGTTGACAAAAATAAGCTCACACTTATTTTTGGTCAAATAACATAAATTTTCCCCCTTTTGGTGCTTCAATCTAAATTTTTCTATATTTTGGGCACTTAAGGTCCCCTGAAGATATTTCCATCAGATAAGAAATTTCTTCCCCTTTCCAAAAATATATAGAAGTACTTCTAACTCCTCACATTTTGAAAATGGTGGACCCACGGGCATTGGAAGGATTTTTTCCAAAAGCGGACCACTGGGTCTAGGAAAGACTTTTCACCAAATGGAAAGATTCCGGACTGGCAAGGTGGCGGGAGATATTTTGGCATTTTTACACTTTTCAAAAAAGGCACAAGTTAAAATAAGGGCTGGCAAGCTCGGGGATTATTTCTTCTTCCTTCCTTCCAAGTGGAAAATGCAGAATGACGGCCCCGGGGTTGATTTATTTTGCTAAATGGGTCTATGGGGCCATGGAGGAAATTTTTGCCAAGTGTTAATTCGGGCTAGTAGGTTTGCTGGGCATTTTGGAACTTTTTCAATTTTTACAAAAAAACACAGTTTTCAAGTGTAGGCTTGCGAGCCCATAGATTATTTTCACCAAATGTAAAGTCACAGACCCATGGAGGGTGCCACATGCCTCATTAAGTAGATCCAAGGATAGAATATGAAACAATGACCCCAAACAAGTGCAAGATCACCACGTGGTCAGAGTAAAAAAAGGGGGGTAGAGCAAGCCTACATCAGTTAAGTATAAAAGGACCGGTGAAAGCCTCCACATGTCTCAACGGTGTAGTTTCAAGGGTCGAATCCATAGGTGGAGACTAAAACAAGCGTCAAGCCTCCACCTATCTCAGGTCTAAAAGGGAGATAGATTCAATAGTTGTAATGTCTCAAGCTAGTGGATGGCAGCACATGTCTCATCGACACAAATTCAAAGGTGCAGCCCAAAGTAGAGACTCAAACAAGCACTGGCCCTCCATGTGTCTAGATCTTGATAAGGTAGAATCAACTTAAATCGACTAAGTATAGGGAGGTCAGTGGAAAGATCCACGTGTCAGCTTGCCAAAACTTCAAAGGAAGAATACAAAGTGAATTCCCAAATGAGTGCGGTCTCGCCACATTTTCAAATTAAAACAAGGGGTCAGAGGCAATCATTGAATCGGCTAAGTGTAGAAGTATCAGTAGAACCACCCACGTGTCTCTTCAGTGTAACTTCAAAGGCAATGACCCAAAAGGTAGTCCCCAAAAAAGCACCAACCCACCACGTGGTCAGAGTCCGAAAAGGTACGATCGATCGTTGAAAATTTCAAAACCCTACAGAGGCCTCCATGTGTCTCATCCGCGTAGCTTCAAAAGAAAAATATGGGGACAGTTTCCAAATAAGTGCCAATTCAAAACATGTCTCAAGTCAGGCAGAATGTCTCCACCAACATGAGGGACTTAAGTAGAAAATAGAGGAGCCCACTGAAGCCACCATGTGTCAGTCTGGCACAGCTATAAGATCGAAAGGAAGGCACTGAATCTTCATGATGACTTAGGTTACCATGTGGGTCTTGCATGGAAAGACTCTTTTAAATATTATGAGCCTAGGACTTTGATCTCGAGAAAGCCATATATTTTTATTGGAAGCTCATATTTGGGTGAGAAGGTATGTTTTAGAAAGCTCTTGGCGCCATCTTCTCGTCTACCACCATTAATGTTTTGGCCCACCATTTTTGAGTCTATCAAGTCTCCCACCTACTGTAGTGATGAAGAATGGGCCTCTTTCTTTCCGAGTAAGGCATAATGATGGGGGCATGGGTGTTGCAGTGAGACTCTTCATTGTGGTAGATGGATTCAATGCTCTTCCAAGGGTGGTTGAAGCAAGGTTTGAATTCTTCCCTCCTTTCTCCCTTATTCTTCCTATATATTGTAAAGGAGGCGCATTTTCTATAGGGTTGGTCATTGATTCTCTCCTACCCCCTCTCTCTTTCTTCCTTAGAGTACAATGTGGAGTTTAAGCCTCCTCTCATGGCTTTGTAACGGAATTTTCTTACCTCTTTCCCACTCATGATGTACTGTGTTACTTACGGAGCAATAAAATTTATTTTATGATGGATTCTATCCATCCTTGTTTTTTTATCGTCTCTTCTCACCTCTCCTCATTACAGGATATACTATGCATACTCTTATGTCTATTGCAGGTTATGAGAGCTATGTTTAATGGGTTTTGAAGTGGTTTTCTATGTGACATTCATATCTAGTCTGTAGTGCATCTTTTCGACCTTATTCTTCTCTCATCTCTCTCCACTTCAGGTAGTTGGATTGGTGATCAGCCACTTCCTTTTCTGGTGTATCATCATTTAGTGTAGGCTCTATTTTTATGAATTTATCTCTCCCTGTCTCCTTGGAATGGTTAGATTAGGATATGTTAGTTTTTCTTACACTAGAGTAGATTGTGGTAGGTATTCTAGGAAGAAGAAAACAAATTTCTCCGTAGGGCCATCTCAAGTCTGCAAGTCCCACAACTTGAGAGATGGTCCCATGTTGTGCAATCACACTAGATGCCCCACTCAAATATGAGGCCATTCGAGGGTGTTGTGATATTGCATCAACAATAATTTTTCTATGAAATATTTTGGGTGTTACACACATAATTAGTGTAATCATAAAAAATATAGTTGATGTGAAATAAGACATATTGAAATCATGACATATGTGAAAACAAAGCATAGAAAATGCAATGTTCAAGACTAAATAGAACATGTAACATATATGCACTCAAATAAAATAGAGTACAAACCATATGAGTATATACAAAAATAAATCATATAGTATACAAAATCGTAAACTATACAATTGTATAATATAATAGAATATACATGTTCATAAAGTAGTTAAAACAGACAAGATTGCAATGTAAACAATTAGTACGAGATACAAATTCATAGAAAAGATAGAGCACAGAAGATGACAAATATACTACATATTGTCAAATTAGAAAGAGTCAACAATAAAAAATCATAAAGCATACAATTTCATAGAGAAATAAGTAAATATTATCATATCTAGGATACATAATTTATCTTTGTAGAAAAATCATATGATTTTACTACAAAATTGATAATCCCTACAACACACCTAGAGATTTAAAATCACAAAAGATTTGAAAATGTAAAAAATAAGATCATAGAATACTAAATAGAGAAGTCACAAGGACTATAGGTGTGGTTGTTTTGGTGGATGTAAGACTCTCATTCTTAAGATTTCCCTATAGAAAAAAGTGGTGACAAATTCATGGATCCTAGTGATAGTGTCTTTTTGTATGCCCTAGTATAGCTTGTGAGAAAGTTTGTTTACAACCCTCTCAAACCTCTATTATAGTGCACAATGTGATGGGAAGGACATTAAACTATGAGGAAGAGGAAGAAACTCTAGCCTCCATGGTACCATGAGTGTAGTGGCCACTTCTCTTCGACATTGAAATTATTGTGCTTATGCTTTCTTTATATTGGATTTATAAACATTGTTATCATATTTTAGGCATTGAAAGATGGACATTGTTATATTTGATTATCTTATCTAATAGAAAATATGGATGCTTAGACTTATAAAATGATTTACAGGATGGATTATATGCATGGATTGACATGTCCATATTTGATGATCTTGAGCTACTACTATACTAACACATTGGATGTGATATATATATATGTTACAAGATGATTTAGTTTATTTCTTGATCTTATTTCTAATTGATAAATTGATAAAATTGAAATATTTAAAATTGTGAACAAATGGTAAATTACCTGATTTTTATGATGGTTTAGTTAAGGTAATTGATACTGTGAATTGATATGTATATGTGTGTATTTTATTATCTCGATGTCCTTACTATGGCCACGAGGACAAAAAGGTATTGTTTTGATTTTGCAAGAGTTTGTAACACAACAAACAAAATTGGATATGAGACCAACAATGAAGGAATTTGGGGGATTGACAACAAGTCACATTGGCAACTAGTGTAAATTTATGATGTTATTGTTGTTAGATTCTTTACAAGTCCCCATTGGGTGGGTGGCATCAAATGCGACCCTGGGTAAATTTGTGGTTTTCCATTTTTTTTAATTTATTTGTGAGTAACTGTATTTTTGTTAGTATTTTGAGTGAATTTTATTATTTTTGTGAAGTACTCCATTTAAGTAAATAGACTTGATTAATTAGTGTAATTTAGGATGTTACAAAAGGGGGTAATTAATATGAGTATTAGTTCTTTGTTTTTGTTCGATTTGAAAGAATTTAATTAGTTTTGAGTGTTGTACACTCAACCTTACATGAAAGTATTTGATTTTGGCTTTCAAACCAATTTTGGAGGCTTCTAGGACAAGTTAAGCTTTTCCCAAACCTCTTAAAGTCAACCACCCACTATTCCTTCAATATGAGGGGCTTGTTTTAGGCCTTTTTTGTGTGTTTTAATGGAGAAAAAGAGAAATTAATTGCACATTTCTTACAAGAGTCTTTAATTGTGTCCTTTAGGGTTGTTGGTTTTTTTTAGTGTGTAGGAGGGTTGTAATTCCCTCAACCACCAATTTATTGTGCTTCAGGGTTTGGGTTTGACATTGTAATGTGTAATGGAGGAGAAATGAAATGGAATCCTACATGGTTCCACATCACCTCTTTTTCCTCTCTTTCCAGTTTATTCTAATTTCTTTTGAGGATTTGGATGTTACTTGTTTTATTTTTGTCTCTGTAATTTGGAGGTGTTGCATTTTGGAGGAGATTTCTTTTAGAGTTTTGTTTGGAGCTTGGAGTTGGATTGTGATTGCTTGGACTTGGAAAGGATTAAAGAGTTCTTGGGGATTATAATATTTTTCTATGGCAAGGTAGGTTATTCACCCATGCTTTCATTTGCTATCTTTTTGTGCATATGTTTGTAAAAAGATGTTGGTTACTATCATAATTTTGGGAAGTAGAATGGTCCTAGGTTGTGTAGGAGAAAATGGAAATGGGGAAATTTTGGAGGGAGGCATAAGATGTTTTATTAGGAATTTTAGGATGGAGTTTGGTTGGGGTGTCCCACCTTGTAATAAGTAAAACTTGTGTTTATCTTGTTGTTTTATTTTGGGAGGCTAACACTGAGGGAGGCATAACAATTATTTTCTTGGAGGGAGGCATAAGAGTTTTGTGGGTTGTGATTGAGATCTTCGAGGTTTTAAGGTGGACACCGAAACCCTTAGGAGACATAAGTAGGTTCCCCATGTTCCTTTCTATTTCATGTCATTAGTATGGAGCCTTTGTGCTTGAGAATTTTCTTTTTTTGAATTTATCTTGGTTTTGTGTTTATTGTGTGAATGTCTTGATTGAGTGTAATTGTGTAAGCCTTATTAAGTTGTGAATAGTTTTCTTATACCTCTCATTTCTTCATTATTTAGACTCAGGGGCCAATGAGGAAGAAGGATTCTCTTCCTCATTAGATTATTGGTTGGATGGAGATTGTTGTTGACTCCCCTATTTTGGTTGTTGTATTTGAATTTTTGGAAGAAGGTGGAGCTCAAGCGAAGAATGGTCTTAGTATCACTTGGAGAAATGAAGAAAAATCCCTCTTTTTAAAAAAATCATCATGTTGTCTCCATTTAAATGGAGGGATTTTAACTTGGATTTTTAAGAATTTTAATCTATTGTAAATATGTGGAGAAATAATTGATTTGCATTGAGATCTCAAAATGTATGTGTGTTAGAAAGTAAGAAAAAGAATTTGTATTTGATACTATGAATATTACTTCATTTTGTAAACTTTACTAAGAATGTATTGAATGAAAAATATATTTTAAATATGTTGTTTCTTGTAAAATGAAAGGCTTGTATTACTAAGATGAAATAAGAACTTTGAAATGTCTTGGAAATGCAAATGAAGTTTTCTCCATCCAAGCTTAAAAACAACTTAAATATTTTCCTTAAAAGTGTGATAAAATCATTCTAAGAGGATTGGTAGTCTTGTTGAAAGTAACCTTGTATTGAAAATGGTTTCCATTTTCTTATTATGTTAAAGAAAGTAAATAGTTTATTATTCCTTATTGAGAAGAAATTATATTGGGAAATACGGAAGTTTTTGTTACATTTCTTGTTATATTGAAGGAAAAAATAAAGAATGATTTGATGTTATGTAAATTGAGTATGAAACTAGGAATGTTATCAATCTAGTAAAAAATGAATAGAAGACACTTTAGTTCAATTTTTTATTTCTTTAAAAAAACAAACTTAAGTTGAAAATTGTTAAAAAAAATGCATTGTTTGAAGGTTATTTTTCGGGGAAAAGAACATCCACCCTGTGCATATCGGCGGTTTCAAAATCACCAGCTAGCACAGAGCAGTGTTTGATGAACCACTCCTAGGTAGGGCGGTAATCATAGGACCGCCAACCTGCATAGGGTGACACTTTCGTCACTTTCGACAGAAAAATAAAATCCATTTGTAAAAAAAACCAGATTTAAAATTAAGTGAAATCTAAGGTTAAGACCATTAAAAGGAAACCTCGAGTAACTAGAAATGAATTGAATTTAAGTTTTTAAGCTCTCCAATATATTTATGATACCCACATGTAAAATTTTTATATTTAATGAAATGGGATTCTCTGCAATTGTTGAACTAAAAAAAAACAAGAAAATGGTTCCATTAAATAACAAAACAAATCCATTATAGGATATCTACATTAAAAAATTGAGCAATATTACAATAGTAAAGTATTTTCAACTAAAACAAAATTTTTTTTTCCATGGTTGCACTTCTTTCTCTCATGGTTCCTCCTCCTATTCCAAAACTTGCAAATCAAAAATGTGAAAATAAACCAAAGGAAAGGAATAAGAACACTCCATGGTGATCATTAGGGTTAGTGTGAATCCATCTAAGGATTGTGGTTCAACCCTATAAAGGTTAGGTGAGAATTAGGTGGGAACATTTCTTAAATAAAAGCATGTGTAGCTTAGGAATGGGGCCACTAAAAGAGTGTTAGAAGGTAAACTTATATTGTAATCTTAATATAAGTTGGTGACTTTTAAAATTAAAAGGCCTTTGACTCTTGTATATAATTAAATCAAATTTATGCTATTGTAATCAGACAATATTTGTTTTATGTGAGGATAATTTTAGACTTAGCCCTACAAATATATATTATTAAATGACATTAGAACTATGCTACTAAACTAAATAAAGATTGTAATAAGGGGATTTTAAGCCCAAATTGAGGAATTAAATAATATTAATTAATTTTTAAATAAAACTAAACCTAATTGAAGATACCTCGTTGCAATTTATTTAAAAAAGTAAAAATATTACGTAATTTTTCCTATCTATTTTAGATGGTTTTGTGCGGGAATTTTTGTGGGTGTTGTATTTTGTATCAAAGAAAGGTTCAATGTTTGGACCATTGGAAACACTAAAAAAGAATAAAAAATTAACCTAGTACAATGTACAACTAGATCACACAACTTTACATGATGTTTTAAAACATAGAAAACTAAAACAGAACCTAGAATGGTCAACTAACTCCTGTCTTGATTTGTGTAGGTGGCTTGAATCAGATGGGGGGATTTTCTACATTGAGTTACATATACCACCTCCAGAGGAGGTGCTAGCCACTATACTACCACAGATACTACAACCATTGTAATATGTCCATGTTGTTACATGAGGTGGAGTAGTTGAGGCATGACCTAGCCAGCGTGATAGAGAGACATCACATGAGGCACATCGATGACCATATGACATAGAAATCTGAGGTGGAGTTAGCAAGATAAAATTAACCTCAGAGGGGACATGGAGATATGTTATCAACACATAGAGACAGATCTAGGAGCCGTACTCCAAAAGATGAGCATGTAAAGAAACCTAGGGTTCGATAGTGATCAACTACAAATCACATTAGGGAGATCCTAGAGCTACACCCATCTCATTATTCTTGTGATACAAAAGGTTTTCTCATCTAAGGCATTGTTAGTGAGCTCGAACGAGTGCTTAAAAATTTTCCCATGTACAAGTAAAATGAAGGCTCATGTTTTAATTCATCTTTTGAGGGATGGAGCAGGTGTCTAGCATAGATTTGAGAAGTAGAAGCTTTATGTAGACTCAAAGATAGTTACCTGTGAGCTCTTTAAGGAGTAGTTTATAAGCAGCTATATATCCAAGAGGTTTATTCAATAGAGGAAATGATGCGCCCGAATTAGCAGGAACTTGACAAGGTCATAACTTGAGCTCCGGGTGTCCGTTTGAGTCCGTTTTTTTTTTTAAACCACGTGTTTCGTTGAGACGAACGCAGCGGCAACCGGCCCTACCGGTTGGGGCAAGTTTTCGACACATTTTCGGGCCCTAAATCCACCATCTTGAGGCCGAAAATTAGGATTTAAGTTATAGTTTGGTTTTTTCCTATTTTTGAGCATTAGTTAATTTTAGTCTATTAATTGCATTGTGAGTTATAAAGTTGGAAATTCCTCTAATTTAGGGATGTAGAAGATGCGTGGCAATTTCTGTGCCCATAGGAATAAGCATGCGAACTTACTAAGAATAGCAGGTTCTAGTAAACTGCTAAAAATAGTAATTTCCGCCACCTAGAGTAGATTTAGTCAGAGTTTGCTAGAGTTTACTGGGTAACTCGAGTTGGGAGTTATTTTCCTATTTAGGAAACATTGTAATTGATTATTTGATAACGAATAAGGAGATCTATTTTGTTTTGGAGTTCATTTTATTGCAGTTTATCTGGTTGTTCTTAATTTGGCTACATTATCTGGTATCAGAGCTGGTTCGAAGTATTTTGTTTAAAAATGGCAGGAAGAGGAAGAGGAAGAGGAGGCGGTATTGCCCAGATGAATAGAAATATGCAAGATCTGCAGAGACAAGTTGCTGCACTTGCTGCAATGATAACCCAAAGAGGAAATCAAGGTGGAGATGACACAGATGAAGAAGAAGTTTGTGAAGAGGAGGAAACGCAAGCACCACCATTAGCTTTTGAAGAAAGGATGCTTCGAGCATTAGAAGGAAAGAATGATGGGATAAGAGTTGATGTTTCAGAGTATGGTGGTAGTCTAAAACCAGAGGAGCTGATAGACTGGTTGAATAGCATGGGAAATTTTTTTTGAGTGGAAGGCTATGTCAGAAGAAAAGAAGGTAAAATTTGCATGCACAAAATTGAAAGGTCATGCTATGTTATGGTGGGATCACCTACAGAAAGAGCGGTCAAGAAAGGGGAAAGAAAGAATTAGGACGTGGAGTAAAATGGAGAAGAAGCTAAAAGATAAATTTCTACCTGTGGATTATGCACAAACCCTTTACAGGAGGTTTCAGAATCTCAGACAGAACTTACAAACAGTGCAAGAATACACAGATGAGTTCTACAAGTTGTCCATTCATGTAGAGCATGAAGAAACTGAGGAACAAATGGCTGCGAGGTATGTTAATGGATTAAAATTTACTATTCAAGATGAGATAAGTATGCATAGGATTAAAAGCATGGAGGATGCCTATCAATTAGCCTTAAAGGCTGAGGAAAAACAAAATCGTCAAAGTTTTAGGCAATCACCTGGAATGAATAGGGGGGCCTCATCTTCCTTTCGGGGACGAGCTGGTTTCAGCCAAGGTAGGGGAGAATCATCTCATGGATGGGAAAAGTAAGAGGATACGAGACAAGATTTCCAGAATCAATAAAGAGGCAGAGGATTTTCTAGGGGTAGAGGATATGCTGGCGATAGAGGATGGGAGGCTCCACGAAGACCATTTGTTTGTTACAAATGTGGTGAAGAAGGACATCGGGCTTTTGAATGCCCACATACTTATACACATGAAAAAAGGCAAGGAGATGCTCCAAGAGTAAATCTTGTTGAAGCTGAGCAAGTAGAAGATGAACAGGACCTCGAAATTCCACCAAATGTTGGAGAAACTCTGATGATCAAGAGGACAATGATTGCTCCAAGAAAGGAGGTCAAGGGGGATGCATGGCTACGTACAAATATTTTCAGAACAAGATGCACTTCAGGAGGAAAGGTATGTAATGTTATTATTGATGGTGGCAGTTGTGAGAACATGGTTTCAAATGAGATGGTCGATAAATTGGGTCTGCATTGTGAGAAGAATCCTAACCCTTATCGTATTGCATGGTTTAAGAAGGGTAATGAAGTTACTGTTGATAAGAGATGTTTACTAAGCTTTTCTATTCGGAACAGTTATAAGGATGAGATTTGGTGTGATGTTATTCCTATGGATGCATGTCATATACTGCTAGGAAGACCATGGCAATTTGATAGAAAAGTTATTCATGATGGGGGAAAAAATACTTATACTTTCTGGAAGGATGGCACAAAAATAGTTTTGATACCTCTTAAAGAAGAGGGGAAGGCTGAAAATATGCTTTCTGCAAAGGAATTTGTGAAGGAGGCAAAGGCAACCGGTTTCTGTTATGTACTAGTTGGAAATAAGGATGAGCTTGTAAGTGCTCAAATACCAATAGAAACTTCAGAATTACTAGAAGAATTTTCAGATGTTATTCCTGATGAGCTACCAGATGGATTACCACCCAAAAGAGATATTCAACACCACATGGATTTGATTCCAGGGTCTTCACTCCCAAATCAGCGGCTTATAGGATGAGCCCAACATTGCATGCAGAGTTGAATAGGCAAGTGGCAGAGCTCGTGCGAAAGGGGGTCGTAAGGGAGAGCATGAGTCCGTGTGCAACACCAGCTTTATTAACACCAAAGAAGGATGGAACATGGAGAATGTGCATGGATAGCAGAGCGATCAATAAAATTACAATCAAGTATCGGTTCCCAATACCTCGCCTTGATGATATGATGGATGTGCTTGTTGGATCTAATTATTTCACCAAGATTGATCTTCGAAGTGGTTATCATCAGATTCGGATCAGAGAAGGAGATGAGTGGAAAACAACATTCAAGACAGGGAATGGATTATATGAGTGGTTGGTGATGCCATTCGGGTTATCCAATGCACCTAGTACTTTTATGAGATTGATGAACACCGTGCTACAGGAGTATAATGGTAAGTTTGTTGTGGTTTATTTTGATGATATCTTGATCTTTAGTAAAACTAAAGAAGAACATTTGAGGCATCTAAGATTGGTATTTGAAGTGTTAAGGAAAGAGAAACTCTATGAAAATATGAAGAAGTGCACATTTATGCAAGAGAGCTTGGTATTCTTGGGCTTTATTATTTCAGCAGGTGGGGTACAGATGGACTCAGAAAAGATAAAGGCAATTATTGAATGGCCTACTCCACGGAGTATAACAGAGGTAAGGAGCTTTCATGGTCTAGCAACATTTTACAGAAAATTTATTAAAAATTTCAGCAGTATTGTAGCACCTATCACAGATTGCACAAAAGGAAGGGAGTTTTTGTGGACAAAGGTAGCTGAGGATAGTTTTCAATTCTTGAAGAAGAAGGTGACAGAGGTACCCATTTTGGCACTACCAGATTTTGATAAAGTGTTCGAGGTTGATTGTGACGCCTCACATGTGGGTATTGGAGCTGTTCTAAGTCAAGGAGGAAAGCCAGTAGCTTTCTTTAGTGAGAAACTAAATGAGGTAAGAAAGAACTATTCTACTTATGATGTGGAATTTTATGCAATTGTACAAGCATTAAGGCATTGGAGGCATTACTTAGTGCCTAAGGAGTTTGTGTTATTTACAGACCACATAGCCCTGA
Organism: Taxus chinensis; assembly: GCA_019776745.2. Classification (NCBI taxonomy): domain Eukaryota; kingdom Viridiplantae; phylum Streptophyta; class Pinopsida; order Cupressales; family Taxaceae; genus Taxus; species Taxus chinensis. Next base: position 596,814,102 of record CM034146.1, on the reverse strand, counting down.
AGTATGTGAATACCCAAAAGAAGTTGAATAGTTGGCATGCAAAGTGGGTATCATTTTTGCAGGGATATACTTTTTCTCTAAAACATAAATCCGGAAAACAGAATCAAGTTGCAGATGCATTGAGTAGGCGTGTGACTTTGTTTACCACTATGGAAAATGAGGTGGTGGGTTTTGAAGCAATAAAGGGTTTGTATTCTTCTGATTCTGATTTCAAGGATATTGTTGAAAGACTAATTAGTCCATTATCAGACAATGTAGGAGATGTCCTGGATGAGTATAGTTTACAGGATGGCTACCTATTCAAGGGACGCCAACTATGTATTCCAGTTGGGTCTATGAGAGAAAATATAGTGAAAGAGTTGCATAGCGGGGGGTTGGCTGGACATTTTGGTAAGGATAAGATGATAGCCTTGGTAGCAGACAAATACTATTGGCCAAAGCTGAAAAGAGATGTGGTAAGATATGTGGAGAGATGTCGAATTTTCCAAGTCTCGAAAGACCATGCACAGAATACAGGGTTGTATATGCCGTTGCCTGTTCCTAAAGGGTCGTGGACAGATATGAGTATGGACTTTGTTTTGGGATTACCAAAAACACAACGAGGTAACGATTCCATTTTTGTGGTTGTTGATAGGTTTTCTAAGATGGTTCATTTTATTGCTTGCAAGAAAACAAGCGATGCAACAGGCGTAGCAGATTTGTTTTTCAGAGAAGTTGTTCGTTTGCATGGTGTTCCAAAAACCATTACTTCAGATAGGGACACAAGGTTCTTAAGTCACTTCTGGCAGACTTTATGGAAGAAATTTGGCACTCAACTACAGTTCAGTAGTGCTTATCATCCACAGACTGATGGGCAAACAGAGGTGGTAAATAGGATTTTGGGAAACCTGTTAAGGTGCATTGTTGGGGAAAAGCCAAAACAATGGGACTTAGCATTACCGCAAGCTGAGTTTGCATATAACAGTTCCATAAACAGATCCACGCGAAAGTCTCCATTTTCAATTGTGTATGGGAGTAATCCAAATGGGGTATTAGATTTGGTACAGCTACCCGTTGATGGCAGAGTCAGTGATGATGCAGAAGCATTTGCCGAACATATACAACAATTACAGGAAGAAGTGCGGAAGAAGCTGCAAAATAGTAATGACAAGTATAAGGAAATAGCAGATGTGCACAGACGGAGAAAGGTATTTACAGTTGGTGAGTTGGTTATGGTATATCTGCGGAAGGAAAGGTTTCCAAGAGGAACCTATAACAAGCTGAAGTACAAGAAGATTGGACCCTGCAAAATCGTGAAAAAAATAAACGATAATGCTTATGAGGTAGATTTGCCAGGGAATTTTGATATTTCTCCAGTGTTTAATGTTTCAGATTTGTATTCTTTTCATGGGGATGGTGCAGACAGGGATGATGCTGATGAAGTAGTAGATTGGCGGCAGCAGGTTCCGGTGAAGAAGAAAGAAGAAGTGGATCAGATTCTAGATAAGAAAACAATGGACACGCGACATGGGAAATACAACAAATATTTGGTACATTGGAAAGGACTGGAACAAGAGGACAATACTTGGATCACAGAGTCCGAGATTCAGAAGTTGGATGCAGATAAATGGAAGCAATTTGAAGAAGACAACTTGCAGGAGCTGCGTTTTTTTCAAGCAAGGGAGAATGATGCGCCCGAATTAGCAGGAACTTGACAAGGTCATAACTTGAGCTCCGGGTGTCCGTTTGAGTCCGTTTTTTTTTTGAAACCACGTGTTTCGACGAGACGAACGCAGCGGCCACCAGCCCTACCAGTTGGGGCAAGTTTTCAACACGTTTTCGGGCCCTAAATCCGCCATCTTGAGGCCGAAAATTAGGATTTAAGTTATAGTTTGGTTTTTTCCTATTTTTGAGCATTAGTTAATTTTAGTCTATTAATTGCATTGTGAGTTATAAAGTTGGCAATTCCTCTAATTTAGGGATGTAGAAGATGCATGGCAATTTCTGTGCCCGTAGGAATAAGCATGCGAACTTACTAAGAATAGCAGGTTCTAGTAAACTGCTAAAAATAGTAATTTCCGCCACCTAGAGTAGATTTAGTCAGAGTTAGCTAGAGTTTACTGGGTAACTCGAGTTGGGAGTTATTTTCCTATTTAGGAAACATTGTAATTGATTATTTGATAACGAAGAAGGAGATCTATTTTCTTTTGGAGTTCATTTTATTGCAGTTTATCTGGTTGTTCTTAATTTGGCTACATTAGGATAGATTTGTTTCATGACCTACGCCAAGAATCCATGATAGTAGAAGAGTATGAGAATTGGTTTATGGAATTACTTTAGTATGTTGACTACATGGAGGATGAGCAGATTAGGATCCACAGGTTCATAAATGTCCATAACTTAGATTTGGGAGGTGTAGTACATATTTATTGTCTGAAAACCTTAGCTGAGGCTGTTGAGAAGTCCTACATTCTAGAGGAGGCCACGGGGAAGATGCAGCAAGCTAAAAATAGAGTATGGAGTCATATCCATTACATGTAGGATATCAAGGTGACGAGGTCGGCCCCTCCTCCTCATGACAGATATGGTTCTACGAAATCTTCATTTAGGCCACCACACTAGCCACCTAAAAAAATAGCAACAAACTCATCCACCATTTATACCTCCATAGAGATTTTATACTCACAGGGAATAGAGCATGAGGCATTCCCATAACGGTCCTATCAAGACACATGGATCACCTAGAGCTCAATCAGTAGGATCTCATCAACAATGACTAAAGTAGTCCATAGTGAGATCATTAGGATCCAAAACATAAACCACTAGATTATATGTTGGAGCTGCATCTCATTAAAGGGGACACCAAGTAGTTGTTATGGATGCGGTGTTCTTGGACATAATTAGAGAGAGTGCCCTCAAAACCCTAATAACAAGGGTAAGGAACTAAGTTCACACCCTATGGTTGGTAATAGGGGATGTATCCATCAGATATGTGTAGCAGTCGAGAACTACCAGGAAGATCACAAAAGCACAATTATTGAGACTACAAGTAGCATTGGTAGTATCCCTACCTTTATTCTATTTTATCATGGCTTGTCTTATTCTTTTATTGCACCATATTTAGTAGAGTGATGTAGGCTGGTGGAAGTTAGGTATGGCCTTAGTTGGGATGTTGAGATGGCTTCTAGAGCTAAGCTCTCAGTAGAATCCTTTGTTAAGGAATGTGTAGTGGACCTAGGACCCTTCAACACTACCTAGGATCTTTTATCCCAATTTTACCCCCAATAAAATTGATCAAACATGACCCCACATAGAATAAAACCTAAGGTTTGGCTCTTTCTTGTGAGCTCACATTCAAATCCAAGAGTTAGGTTGTAGGAGGACTCTGAAATGGAGAAACTAGAGGCTCTCAAGAGAGATGTGGGGAAATTCTCAAAGTCTTCAGGCTTCACAAATATTATAGAGTGGGCCTGAATTGGCTAAGTATGGAAGAAATGGTGGAATATGCCACACATCAGCTCAATGAAAATTCAAAAGTGTTACCCAAAGTGGAGACTCAAATGAGAGCCAACTCTCTATGTCTTTAGGGTCCAATAGAGTCAACAGAGGGAGACAGAGCAGTCCCGAATTGACCAAGTATAGATAACCAGTGGATGATGCCACATGTTGCATTAGCGCAAATTAAAAGGTGTGACCAAAAGCAGAGACTCAGACGAGTGTGGGGCTTCCACGTGTCCCAGGGCCAAAAGGGGACTAAATCAGCTGTTGAAAAGTCAAAATAGGGCAAAGGACGATGGAAGAAGACAAATGTAAACATGGAGCTACTTCAAAAATAAAATTCAGAGAAGTTTCCAAATAAGTGCAAAGCCTCCATGTATCTAGGGTTGGATGTATGGCCCTGCTAAGAAAAAGGGACTTAGCCAAATTCATAGAAAAGAGAAAGCCAGTGGAAAGAGCCACATGTCTCTTCGACGCACTTTCAAGAGGCGAATCTAGATGTGGTCCACAAAGATGCGCCAACTTGCCATATGTCTCATCGACACAATTTCAAAGGTGCGCCCTAAAAGGTAGTTCCAAAATAATCACCAGTCATCTATGTGTCTTAGATCAGGCATAGTGTGTCTGCTAGAAAGAAAAGAGCAAGCCAATGGAAAGAGCCACATGTCTATTTGACGCACTTTCAAGAGGTGAATCCAGAGGTGGTCCACAAAGATGTACTAGCTTGCCATGTGTCTCATTACCACAATTTCAAAGGTGCACCGTGAAAGGTAGTTCCCAAATAAGCACCAATCCTCTATGTGTCTTAGGTCAGGCACAGTGTCTCCGCCAGTAGGAGAGACTCAAGTAGAAAATAGAAGAAATAGGGGATCCTGTAGATGATGCCACGTGTCCTAATTTCACACAATTTCAAGAGTGAAGAAAAGGGGAAAAATATCAAATGAGCATGGGGCTTCCATGTGGCCCCTTTCTAAATAGATCCTTGCATACTTCAAATCGCATTAAGTGCCTGACCTGAGGAACTTCAAATGGCCATATCTTTTGATTGGGAACTCAGATTTTGGTGGGAGGATAATTTTTGGAAAGTTCTCAACATCCTCTAGACCATAGAGGCCTGAAAATTTAATTTTGATAGGGTCAGGTGGGTGAGAAGTAGGAAAACATCTTCCAATATATTAATGAAGGATCTGATTGTTTTAACCACCAATATGTGATTTTTTGATCCGTCATTCTTCCTTCTTCAGCATGCTAAATAGACATACATTAGAGGACTTGAAATATTGTGGGAAGATCCACAACGGGCATTGAGGGAATGTGTTTTAGCTTTCAAAGAAGGATTCAATGCATTGCAGGGGTGGTTGGAACAGAGTTTGGTTTTCCCTCTCTTTCTCTCTCATTCTTCTATATATTATACAGGAGGGGCATATTTAATTTTTTTCATTGTTTCTCCTATGGCCCTCTCTCTCTTTCTTTCTTAGGGTAAAATTTGGAGTCTAAACCTCCTCTTATGGCTCTGTAATGGCATTTTATTGCCTCTTTCCTACTGATGATGTACCGTGTAACATTTTGGAGCAATAAAATTTGTTTTGTGATGCATTTGTCCATCTTTGGCTTATTTTGATGTCTCTTCTTACCTCTCATCGTTGTACGGTATACTCTTCATACTCTGATGTTTGTTGCAGGTTCTGGGAGCTGTGCTTAATGGGTTTTGAAGTGGTGTTCTATGTGAAATATATCTTTGGTCCATGGTGCATTTCTTCCACCCTCTCCTCTGCTCACCTCTCTCCACTTCAGGCAATCAGATCTGTGATTGAACCACTTCCTTTTCTGGTTTATCACCACTTAGTGTAGGATCTTTGATGGTCTCTCTCTCTCTGTCCCCTTGGAATGGTGAGATTAGGATAGAATTGGTTCTTCCTGCACTGGAGTAGCTTTTGGCAGGTAGATTAGGAAGAAATAACCAGCTTTCTCTCGAGGTCCATCTCAAGTTTTTCAATTACCATAGCTTGAGAGATGGTTCCATGTTATACAATCACACTGAATACCCCACTTCACACCTAGGCCATTTAGGGGTGTTGTGATTTTGCACTAACAGGATCTTCATTTGCTTTCTTTTGGTTCTTATGGATTTATCTTGGCCATGGATTGGTTGTATACCCATAGATCTAGATTTAACTGTTATAGCAAGGTTATATCTTGTGCAAATGATTTGGAAGTGGAGTAAGTGATTATTGGAGTTAAGAGACCCATCTCAATTTTTACTATTTCCATTATGTAGACTAAGTAGTGTGAACGACGTGGGTGTCAATTGTATGCTATTATAGTTAGTGATAGGTTGGAGGATGGGGATAGTGGACCTTCACTTGATGATCACCCCATTTTAATAAAAAATTTGATTGTTTTTCCTATTGAGCTATCAGGGTTTCCTCCCCCACATGAGATAGACTTCCGCATTGATTTGATTCTAGGAACATAACCTATCTCACATGATCCAAATAAAATTACCATCCCTGAGCTATGTGAGCTCAAGTTTTAGGTAGAGGGCCTTCTTGAGAAAGGCCTAATCTATCCTAGTGTATCTCCTTGAGGTGCACTAGTGATTTTTGTGAAGAAGAAGGATAGATCGTTACGATTGTGTGTGGATTACAGACACCTGAATGAATTAATGATCAAGAATCATTACCCCCTTCATCGCATTGTTGATTTGTATAATCAAATGAAGGGGGACACATTGTTTTCTAAGATAGATCTAAATTTTGCTTATTATCGGCTGAGGATTGCAGAGGAAAATGTCTATATGACAACTTTCCATATGAGATATGACAACTTTGAGTTCACGGTGGTACCTTTTGGTTTGACAAACACCCCTACAGGATTCATGAGTTTTAGGAATGGGGTGTTTAGGATGTTTTTGGATCACTTCATGGTCATATATCTTGATGACATTTTGATATACTCTCGTAAATTTAAGGAGCATGAAGAGCACATTTGATAGGTTATGTGGTGCCTTTATGAGCAACAACTATATGGGAACTTGGAGAAGTGTGCCTTTTTCAAGTTAGAGGTTTAGTACTTTGTCACATAATTTTAAGGGAAGGCATTAGTGTAGATATCTTGAATATTTGAGCTATTATGGATTGGCCCATGTGAACCAATGTGACTGAGGCGTGTAGTTTCATGGGGTTGGCAGGATACTATAGGATATTTTTTCAAGACATTTCTCATATTACGCACCCCATCAGTTCCCTTTAGTTGAAAGGGAAGAAGTTTTTGTGGTCTGATGGATGTGAGAAGGCCCTTAGTACACTCAAGCAATGTATTATGATGTCATTAATTCTTGTAGTGCTAGATCATTAGAGGTATTTATTTGTGTGTATAGATGCTTCTTTGGTAAGATTAGGAGGTGTTTTCATGCAGGAGGTTTGTGTAGTCACCTTTGAGTCTCAAAAACTCAAGGATTATGAGCTCAATTATCAGACTCATGACCTTGAGGTTGTAGCAGCATTGTATGCTAAGTTAGGATAGGGTGGAGTACATGGTTTCTCTTGGGAAGGCTTTATTATAGGATATGGAGCGGCATGTTTCCATGATTAAATAGATATTATGGGGCGCTAAGGTCAGAATTAAGAAATACACAGATCAATTCCTGAAAGATCATAGTTTTTAGGTGGGCACGAATGTGTTTCTTTGTATCAGGCCACACAAAAGCCCTATCCATTATAGAAAAGGCTTGAATATTACTCCTAGGTTTGCGGGTCCCTTTGAGAACTTGTAGTATGTCAGTCCTTTGGCTTATCGTCTATCATTTCCACCTAGCTGGTGTCTCATCCACAGTGTATTTCATATTTCTGTCCTTAGGAGGTACATTTTAGATCCTTCTCATGTATTCTATTAGATAGCATTGGAGGTGCAAGATCAAGGGAAGGTGATGGTGGAGCATGTTTGTATTTTATAGCATAACACCCAGGGCTTTCAAGGAAGAGACATTGATCAAGTTTGTGTCTAGTGGGATTGATACGATGAGACAAAAACTATATGAGAGGATGCCACACCCTTGAGAGTTTAGTTCCCACACTTGTTCTAGTAACTTCAAGAAGGAATTCAAGTCTAAGGGAAGAGGGATGTATTGCCCACTCCTCTTCGACATTGATATTACTATGCTTATTATTACTTTAGGTTGGAGTTATAGATGTTGGTATAATATTTTATACATTGACATATGGACATTTTTATGTATGATTATCTTATTTGATAGAAAATATGGATGTTTAGACTTATGAGATGATTTGCACGATGTATTATATGCATGGATTCACATATCAATATTTGATGATCTCGAGCTACTATTGTACACACACATTGGATATGATATATGTGTGTGTGTGTGTGTGTGTGTGTGTGTGTGTGTGTGTGTGTGTGTGTGTTGCTAGATGATTTAGCTGCTTTCGTTATCTTATTGCTAATTGATAAATTGATAAAATTGAAATATTTGAAATTGTGAACAATCGGTGAATTAATTATTTTTTGTAATGGTTTAGTTATGGTAACTGACGATGTGAATTGATATGTATATGTGTGTATTTTACTATCTCGATGTCATTAATATGACCACGAGGATAGAAATGTATTGTTTTAATATTTTAGGGATTTGTAACACAATAAACAAAAGGTGATAGGAGACCAATAATGAAGGAATTTGGGGCATTGGAAATAGGTCACCATGACAACTAGTGTAAATGACATATGTTATTATTGTTAGATTGTTAGGAGGTGTCGATTGGGGGTGGCCTCAAATTTGACCCTTGTTAAATTTTTGGTTTTCCCTTATTTTTATTTTATTTATTTGTGAGTAATTGGATTTTTGTTAGTCTTTTGATTCACTTTTATTTTTTTATTTAATTTTTATTATTGGTAAATAGTTTTTTGAAAGGAACTATACCCTTGTATAGAAAGGATCAGAAGCCACATTTAACAGTTCAACAAAAATAAAAGTTGTCAAAATCTAGATTTAGCATAATATAACCACAAATAATAAAAATTATGCCATTAAAAGTACAAAAACCACCATCAACCTGTAACAGAACAACAAAAATCATACAATAAAACAATTACTTAACAGCTATTTTTTGTGCGAAGAGTTGTCTTCTTTTTCTGAACCATAATCCATTCCTCATAAGCCTTTTGTAGAGGAATAAACACCTCAAGATGTGTGATTGGTTGATTTTTTTAGCAAGGAATGGGATTCTCCTTAGCCGCTATAGATGCCACTGGTTCAATGCATAATCCATCCCCCTCAACTACCACCCCAAATGATTCCTTGTTTTCATGATCTGTGATCTCACTATGGGGTGTTTCAGGGACCATTTCCATCATGTCATCCTCCTTAGTATCAGTTACAGGGGTGCCCTTAGGTTTAATTACTAGACGTTCTAGGAGGGTGGTTTTCCACCAGTTAGCATTCTCATTTTTTCATTTTACCATCTCACAATTGTTAGCAGTATGCCCCAAAGAGAAATATCTTCTACATATAAAAGAAAGGCCTTCATATTCCAAAGGATGAGACCAAGTGTGATTTTTCACTTTAATCTCTATGTGAGATGGGAGATCCTTTGAAGTATCAACCTCAACAAGGAGTCTTGCGTTGGTTGTATGTGTAAAGTAAGAGGTTTCGGAGTCAATATTAATGATACTACCCAACACATTACCTATGGATATCAGACAATTTTGATCCCAAAATTGAAGAGGTATGTGGGGTTATCTGATCCACATCGGTTTGCGGGAGAAAGATTCTGTGAGAGAGATAAAAGATGGAAACTAGGGTTTTAAGATGAGGTATTTTTACTGACACACCCAGAGTTGGTTCACAACGATATCCCTATCAGCTATGGACTCAAAAGCAACAATAAAAATTACCTTAGCACAGGGGTAGAGATCTAACCTTTTTTCTATAAGAGGGATCAAAAATTTCAAGATCCATTCATGTAGTATATGTAGGCTAGGCTAGAGTCCAGTGAATCTGCATATCAAGGCATGATCTTGATAAAATTCCTTTGATTTGAGGACTTAATCTCCAAATGTTATACAAGGGTTACTCTTGGCAGGCCTCATGGTTTTGGATTATGTCTTTTTTTGAAGAACCTCCCTAAATGAACATTGAGCAAAAAATTCCTTCGTTGTAGGGGAAGAAACCCTAGTGGCAGGAATTTTAGGGTTCGTATTGTTTTTAGATGTATTGATTTTATTAGATCCAAGATTAGTGCATCTCTCCCTCCTTTCCTAGCATGCATGTGTCTTGCTGATTCTCGCAAAAGGATGTGAAGCCCCAAGCGTCGCCGCCACGGAGATCTCAAGGAAAATGTCTTTTGTAAAATTTTACATTCCTCTACTCTGAGCATCCCCGTCTCCCTATTTTGCAAAACCATGGATTTGATTACGATCAACATTTTCTTGATTTACATTTTCGCTACCATGTTTACAGGGATTAATGGTTCCTAAGGCAACAAGCGATTCTTTTCCCCCAACTGATTCCTGTCCTCCACCGTATGATTCACTGTCACCAAGGTTTCCTACACAGCTAGAGGAGCGTCGTTTGGGATAAGAAACCATGCTTTTTATTGCATTTCCATTTTCATTCTCCAAGGTGAGCTTAATCCATGAGATTTCCTGATCTTCAGCAAGAATGGTCTCTCTCTTTCCACCTCCTTTATTAGTATTTTAATGGCTAGGGTTAGGGCAGCCACGAGGAGGATACGAGGAGGTACGGGGAGCTATACGATGAAGACTTATATTATTAAGACTTATATTTTGAGTCACTTTTCTCATTGTTGATACGTGTTCCATTTAAGTAATTAGACTTGATTAATTGGTTTAATTTAGGATGTGAAAAAATCAGGTAATTAATGTGAGTAGGTACTTCTTGGTTTTTGTTGGAATTGAAAGAATTTAATCACTTTTGAGTGTTGTGGAATCAACCTTACATGTAAATTTCAGATTTTTACATTCAATCCAAATTTGGAGGCTTGTAGGACAAGTTAATCCTATCCTGCACCTCATAAACTCACCCACTAACTATGCATATGACGTAAGGGTCTTATTTTAGGATTTTTATGTGTTTTAATAGAGAAAAAGAAAAATTAATTACACTTTTCTTACAAAATTATTTAATTGTGTCCTTTAGGGGTGTGGATTTGGGTTTGAGTGTGTAACAGGGTTGTCATTCCTTCAACCAAAAATTTATTGTGCTTTGGGGTTTTAGTTTGACCTTGTTATGTGGAATGGAGGAGAAATGATGTGGCATCCTACATCAAGACACATAACCTATCTCTCTCTCCTCTCTTTCCTATTTATTCTAATTTGTTTTAAGGATTTGGGTGTTACTTGTTTTATTTTTGGTATCTTGCATTTATAGGTGTTTGCTCTTGCAAAATATTTCTTTGAGAGTGTTTCTTGGAGCTTGGAATTGGATTGTGCTTGTTTGGACATGGAAAGGCTTATAGCTTGCTTGTGGATTATATATTATTCCTACGGGAAGGTAGGTTCTTCACCCAAATTTTCATTTCTTATCTTGTTGTGCTTATGTTTTTGAATGGATGTTGGTTACATAAGTAATTTTTGGAAGTAGAATGGTTGTTAGGTTGTGTAGGAGAATATTGAAATGGGGAGATTTTGGAAGGAGGAATAAGAGTATTTATTTGACATTTTAGGAGGGATTTGGGTTAAGGTGTTCCACCTTGTGATAAGTAAAATTTATGATTATCTTGTTGTTTTATTATGGAAATTATAAGAGTGAGGGAAACATAAGAGTTATTTTATTAGAGGGAGACATAAGCATTTTGTGGGTTGTGATAGAGTTCTTGGAGGTTTTAAGGTGGGAAATAAACTTCTTGGGAGGAATAAGTAGATTCCCCATGTTCCTTTCTCTTTCTTGGCTTTAGTATGGAGTATTTGTGCTTGGTAACTTGTTTGTTTTATTGTTATCTTGGTTTTGTTTTTATTGTGTGAATGTCTTGATTTCATGTAATTGTGGAAACCTTGTTAATATTCCAATGGTTATCTTATACTGCTCATTTTTTCATTATTGCATCTCAAGGGCCAATGAGGAAGAAAGCTTCTCTTCCTAATTGGACAATTGGCTAGGTGGAGAGTGTTGCTTACTCCCTTGTTTTGGTTGTTGTGTTTAAAATTTTGGAAGAAGGAGGATTTCAAGTGAAGAATGGTCTTAGTAGCACTTGGAGAAAAGAAGAAATATCCCTCTTTGTAAAAGTTTTACCATGTTGTCTCCTTTTGAATGGAGGGATTGTAACTTGTATTTTCAATGATTTCAATCTCTTGTGAATATGTTGACAAATAGTTTATTTGTATTGAGATCTAAAAATGTATGTGTGTTGGAAAGTAATCAAAAGAATTTATATTTTCTACTACGAAAAATATTTCATTTTGTAAACTTTACTAAGAATGTATTGAAAAATATGTTGTCTCTTGTAAAATGAAATGCTTGTATTCGTAAGATGAAATAAGAACTTTGAAATGGTTTCGAAATTCAAATGAAGTTTTCTCCACCCAAGCTTACGAACGACTTAAATATTATCCTTAAAAGTGTGATAAAATCATTCTAAGAGGATTGGTAGTCTTGTTAAAAATACACTTGTATTTAAAAGGGTTTTCATTTACTTATTATGTTGAAGAAAGGAAATAGTTTCTTAGTCCTTATTAAAAATAAATTTTGTTTAGAAGTATGGAATTTTTTGTTACATTTCTTGATATATTGATGGGATGAATAGAGAAAGAGTTGATGCTATTTAAATTGAGTATGAAACTAGAAATGTTATATCTAGTAGCCAATGAATGGAAGACACCTTAGTTCAATGTATTATTTCTGTAAGAAAAAATAACTTAAGTTGGAAAATGTTTTAAAAATACGTATTATTTGAAGGTTTTGTTTTTGGGTAATAAAACCGACACCTTGTGTAGAGCGACGGTTTCCAATCTAATGCCCAACATAGAGAGAGGATCGATGAACCACCTCCCAGACATGATGGCGGTCATAGGACAATTGGCCTACATAGGGCGGTGGTTTCATCACTTTCGACAGAAAAAAAAATTCATCGCTAACAAAAACCCAGTTTTAAAATTAAATGAAATCTAATCTTAAGACCATTAAAGGGAAATATCAAGCAACTAGAAATGAATTCACTATAAGTATTTAAGATCTTCAAGTTTTTTCTTGCACACACATGTGTAAAATTTGTAGATTTAACGAAATGGGATTTTCCCCAATTATTGAATTCAAAATAAAAACATAATAGATCCATTGTAGGATATCTACATTAAACAAATGAGGAATATTACAATAGTAAAATATTTTCAACTAAAACAAAGAATAATTTTACATGGTTGCACTTCTTACTCTCATGGCTCCTCCTCCTTCCACTCTTCCAAAACCTACAAATAAAAAATGAGCAAACAAGCCAAAATAAAGAATAAGAACACTCCATACAGATGATTATGGTTACTGTGAAATCTGTAAGATTAAAAGGTCCTTAGTGAATCCATCTAAGGGTTTTTGTTTAACCCTACAAAAATTAGGTGAGAATTAGGTGGGAATATGTCTTAAATAAAAATTATGTGTAGCTTAGGAATAGGGCCATTAAAGGAGTGTTAGAAGCTAAACTTAGATTATAACCTTAATATTAGTTGGTGACTTTTAAAATTAAAAGGCCTTTGAGTCTTATATTTAATTAAATGAAATTTAATCTATGGTAACTAGACAATATTTATTTTAGGGATTAAATTTATTTGACCTTAATTTTACGGGAGGATAAGTTTAGACTTAGCCTTAGAAAAATAAATTATTAAATGACATTATAATTATGTTACTAAACTAAATAAAGATTGTAACAAAGGGATTTTAAGCCCGAACTAGGGAGTTAAATAATAATAATTTATTTTTAACTAAAACGAAGGAATTTTTGACAGTGAATTAAATTATACCTAATTTAAGGTACCCCATTCCAACTTGTTTAAACAAAAAAAATTATTTCATAATTTTTCCTATCTATTTTAGTGGGTTTTGTCTTGGGTTTTGTGTGGGAGTTATTATGGGCATTACAGTCGGGGATAGATGAAACCTCCAAAGGTGCATTTTCCTTAACGTTTCAGCTAGTTCAACATCTTCCCATCTAAGGTATAATCCCATGAAAGTAGAGAAATCCATTACTACGGTTACTTTTCTGGAGAATGTAATCAAACCTAAAAAACATTTTATGAGAAAGAGTTTGATTTATAGGTTTAGTGGCTTCTTTCTAGGTCTTCCAAAGTTGCACTTATGTGTAACTTCAAATTATTCGCCACTAATAAAAGGAAAAGTAGATATGTATCTAAATGCGAGGGCAATATTTATTGTTGGATTTAGATTTTACTAAGACAGGGATACTATTATTTCTAAATTATCAGTTTCCAAGATCATCACCTACTTACGAAGTCTTGGTTTCCCTCCTTCGACATAACAATCTAAACATTGTCTGTTAATCCAGTGTGGGTAAGACTTCCCCATCTGCCTGCTACACTTTCAGGGTGAATTGAGTTGGATCTCAATAGCAAATGGTATGTGGTGTTTCCTTGTAATTGAATTGAAATCTAAACTTTACACACAAATTACCTTTGTGTAAATATTTTATGGTTTTGGTAAATAAAGTTATTACAAATGTCAATGCAAATTAGTGTTAAGGATAGAGTATGGAACTAGTTAATTGAATATGAATGGATACATTGAAATTTAGAAATTTCTTTGTTCTTGACCACTTGGTATCAAAATTTTTGAGTGATTATAATAAAATAATTATAAATGTTTCATCAAGGAAGAATTCTCATATCAAACCTCTTGTGGTAGAGGGTGAGTCAAACAAATATTTTTATTAGTCAATAAACTCTTAAATTTATGTTTCAAAGATAGATTACTCGGTAGGTGATGCCATTCTCAGACATGAGAAACATACTCTTATGGAGGATCCAGTTTTTAGTTTACCAAGAAAGGATAAAGAGGTTTTGGAGAAATTTTAGCAAGTAATGGAAGGTGGATATTTCATGTTTGAGCATCTAAATAGGGGAACTACAAGGTTCATTTTAAGAGACATCTTGGAATTCGGAGATGAAAAATACCTAGCGAATATCCCTAGAACCAGTTTTGCATAAGGCGAAGCTTTTGGGGGTTGTATGAATTTTTTTTACCTAATTTTCAAGTGGTGTGACAGAAGGAAGAAAACACATGACAAGAGATTTGTTGTTGTGTGACAACAACGTTGTTTACACACGACAGTAAATCTTCTATCGCACATCTACATCCTCTTCCCTCTAGTCACGCATCAAAAAAATCTATGTCACGCGTCTGCTTCCTCCATACTCATGTCACACGTCAACAAACTCTCCCTATCACGCACCAATAAACTCTTCCTATCGCGCGTCAACAAACTCTCCCTTTCACACGTTAAAAAACTCTCTGTCATGCATCTAAAGCATCCGCCCTCTTGTCACGTATCAATAAACTCTCTTTCCCATGTCTATAGCCTCCGCCCTCCTATCGGATGTTTATTGTACTTGATAATACATATACCCCCAGGTGGTATGAGTGAGCTAGTAGTATTCTACCTACTTTTTTAGGTAATAGTAGTTTAATAAAATTGTGTTTTGTTATAAGCTAAAATTGAAGGGCACCCTAACACATTGTACAAACCACCAAAATATAGAGAAACAAAAATACACATACTTAAAAATACATAACATGATTAAAATATCTGTATCTGGAGGCCACAATAGATAATAATTTTTATTTTTTATATGGAAAACCTAAAAGTGAGCACAATGTTATTCCATGTCACCTACTCCACCCCTAGTATGATCACACACTTCAACCATCAGATTATTTTTATGAGTACAACTTGATTCACCACCAAACCATCCACTTATATCATATTATTGTGTAAGCTCCACTAACCCCCCCCCCCCCCACATAGTTGCATCTTTAATTTCAGAGGGTTTCTTAATTGGTTCCTCTACCATTACTTTATCTAGGTTTCATATCCTTTTCTGTGGATTGGGATGAACGCTGATTATTTTTCCACATTTGCATCTTTAATGTGAAATCCTTTGTGTTATTTCTAGTAACTTTCCATCCTCTTTAGAAAATAACAGCATTTCAACATCAAATTTATGAACCTAAGACATGTTTCTTAGAGGCAATATGAATGCAGTTTAAGAGGCCAAAATGTATCTAAGGAGAATTTTAAGGATTAATAAACGAGGGGTACTTGTCAAAAATCAAATTTCATTATTGAAGGTGTCTTGAGTGTGCCAAGCTATGGAATACATTGCATTGGAATCATCGGTAAATTTCAGGAGTAAAAATTAATGTCTATAGAGATAATATTATATAATATATGCATATTATACTTAAATGACATACTACCAAGATGAAGGAATACAAGTTTTTTATGTTCTACACTAATCTCTTCCTTTTTTATGAATTGTATCTTTTTCATTTTGAATAATAAAAAACCCTAGGTATGAGTCATGCAATATAATCTTTCCCATAAAAATAAATAATTAAGTTCACAAATATAGTGTAATATTGAATTTAGTTATAATATAATTATGATTAATTATAATTTCTAAATGATGAATTTTTATTAATGGTAGAATGACTTAAATAAATAGACCAATATGTATTGATTAGATAAAATCAAATATAGCTCTTCAAATATTGGTAATTTGAATTTAGGGTTATAAGTAGAATGATTGAACCTTGGAATGAAATCTAAAAGTGTGAAAAGAGACAAGGAATATAATAATAGGAAGTGTAGATGGTTTCTAAAAAATTTGTAAAATTATGAATGATTGAAATTAATGTAGATCATAATTTATCTTATTACACACATTCATCCATTGTTTTCCTCTCTATGAGGTTTAGTTTTGAATTTCCTATTCTATTTTAAAGCATGGGTTTAGAAGGTTGTTAATTTGTGTCCCTATAATTTCAATCTACACTTGACATATTGTGATCACTTTTATGTACCTATTTACAACCTAAATAAAATAAGTGAAGTTTTGATAAAATCTATTTTCTTACTAATATTTTTTTAATTTTATAATTAGAATATAATATTTTTTGTAATCCTTGTAACTTTATAATTCAAAATATATATATTAATGCAACATATGATGATATAGTGATGAAATTATTTCTTATATAACATAAAGAGGAATGGGTACTTGTCTTTATTAAGAGGTATATAAGTTATCTCAGTAAGAAATCTTGATGAAATGGATGGTAACAATCGAGAATGTATTTATTCTTGCTAATATAATAAGAGGAAAATTCTTAAGTACAAAAACATACATATTATAGTGGTGTGTGCTATGGAATTGTGGTTAAGTATATGGTCATTGACTTACAGTCACAAGGATATTGTAAATTATATTAATTTTTGATGGTCTAGAAATGATATTTTTATCAGTCTGTATGGTTTGCAATTTTGTGACAATTTCCTTCAAAGAATTAAATACTATAGTATATGTCTAATGCCCAAAAAAATTCCACAATAAAACACTAATAAATCCATTTTACAACACATAAATTTACAGGATTTTTTTTGTTTAAAATTTTTGCATGAGTTATAAATGTTAAAAACGTTTAATAATCCCTACACTTTCAGAAGGTAGTCGTAACAAAAATTAATACTTAGATATTATTAATTTATTTCCATGATTGTTTCAGATTTAAAACCCCTTTTCAAGTCTCCATTAATTCTACTTAAAATATTATCTAGTTAAAACTCATTATTCTACCCATTTACAATTTCCTCCTCGGTTGGTTTACACCTAACAATCATTTCCCACCATGTAGTTAATTAATTATAAATTTTAATTCAAGTAATTTAATCCATTAACTAATTATCTAATTTCCCATGCACAATATCATTATTTAACTAAATACCTAAAGTCAAATCTCATTTAATTATTTATTAGGCCATAACAAAAGGGGTTGTAATTTAACCTAACCAACTAGGTGGGCCCATTCACTCAATACCCATATTATTAATTTCAAACACCCTTTCCCACAAAAATTCCACAACTTAAAAAGTGTAGGATTCATTCTCACCCTAGTATTTAATCTATTAGGGCTCTTATATCTAGATTTGACCCAAAAAACCCTTAAAAATATTTATGGGTTTATTTTATTCACATTTTACCCCTATTTGTGTGTTTTTGTGTTATATTAATATTTATTAATACCCAAACTATCTATGTGTTCATCCGGAATTGTTATTAGTAGTCACATTGTGTAAATAGATTTGGGTTTGTATGTAAATGGGGGGGCACCCCAACCCTTATTATTACTAATAATAAATCATAAGGGCTGGGGCAGGGGTGGCACCCCCCAACCCCCATGCCTCCCACAAACCCATTGTATATTACATTAATTTGCGTCCCACTCGAGCAACAAACCACATATACAATGCAGTTTTTGTTTACATTAGACGAACTATGTTTTATTAAAACTTTTTTTTATATAATCATTCAATGTAAAATAATAATTTAATTGTGTGTGTGTGTGTGTTATATAACCTTATATAAACATTTATAATTATAATTGTCTATTTTTTTGTTTTAATTTTCAACATATATAAGCTTAGGCAAGTTCTGTTTTTGGTATAAAAAGCATATTTATATGTAGGTGAATATACATGTACTTTGTGTAAATTTGTATGCATATTTAAATGGATCCAAATTATTTGATATTTTTATTGTTTTTGAGAGGGTTTCACTAATATATATATAATATATATATATATATATTGCAAAAGCCAAAACCATTCCATCTAAATTTTTAAATAATATGTAACCTAATACCAAAATTTTCCATACATTTAAAACAACTAGAAAGGAATACAACAGTAATGTTGAGTAGGAAAAATTTATGAGTTCCTTCCTCCCTTAAATACAATGAATTAAGATCATATACAAACGGAAAGAAAAACAAAAAATATTCTTTTGTAGCTCTATTTCAATAAGAAGACTTCCATAGAAAGGTCAACTGTATATTTGATTTAAATTAAAAACTTGAAGGAAATACATTAATCAACAAGAAACAATCTTCATTTCCACCTTCCCAAAATTTTCACTTCTCGAATGAATAGTATAATAAGATTTTCCACAATACATTACACGGGGTTAAATCTTTACAATGAATGTTGGAAAGGCATCCCAACCATGGGAACAAAATGTTAAATTTTTACAAGATAAATCCCTCTTTCATTATATACATCTCAAACTCAATAATGCAATTAAGTTGGGATAATATATTTGCAAGATTCCCAGTTTACAATATAGTTCCAATACACACCACAAAAGGAGGAAACAACATTGATTTTTTACAACTCTTTCTCTTTCTTTATTTCATGCAGAAATCTACATGCAAGGATTCACTTGAGCTCCTTAAAAAAATTCATCTTCTAATGACGAAACAAGGAAGGTGGAGTAGGAAAAAGTTACAATGAGGAGAATCCATCCTCCTAATTGACCCCCAGAGCCCCAACCATAGAGTAATAAGGAATGGATGCAACTATTGGAAACTTTCACAAATGACTCAACATTACAACACTCATGTCAACCATACAAATAATACATTCAAACAAAAAACACAGTAGCACAAAATACAAATCTCAATACATAGGCTTATAATATAAGCCAAGGGAGAATAGGATAATGGGATCCATCCCCTTTTTTCTCCAAAATGATTTACATGTTCCACCAAAAATACCTCCAAGTGCACATCGAACTTCTCACAATATACCTTTTCCTTCCTGACCCAAAATACACAGAGTACAAAATTTTTCTCCTTTTCTCTGCCCATAGGTGGAACTCCTACACATAATCCCTCCACAATGCCTCAAATTTTCCTTTTCCCTCAAAAAATGGTCCCATTATCTTTCTCCCACTTCTTTATTAAGAAAAAATCTACCCAATCTGAAATAAATCACAAAAATACAACCATTCATTTGCAAACGACACAAAAAAATTTTGAAAAGCAAGGGTATAGACCCTACCTTGCCATCACAAGATTCCATAATCTTCAAAAAGTTTTAAATCCTCTAACCAATAAAGTAATTTAAAAGTAATCTCTAAAATATCTAAGAAAGAAATCCAAGAAAATTTCAAAAGAACAAGTGCGCTAATAAAAATGAGCAACCCCCAAAACTTTAACACAACATCAATAAATAGAAATTTGAGGAGAGGAAGTGAGGCGACTTCATGTAGGATGCCACATCACTTCTCCTCAACTCCAAATCACCCAGTCAAACATTTAAACCAAAGTTAATAAATTGGTGGGTGAGGATATGACCAGTTCCATCCATACTCAACTTCTCACTCCATACCTATAAGGATAAAATTAAGTACTTTTTTAAGAAAGTGTAATTAATTACCTATTTTCTCCCCCAAAGCACATAATGAGGCCAAAAATCAACCCCAACATGTCATAAGTATAGTTTCTGGGTGAATTTAAGAGGAGTGGGACAAGCCTAACTTGTCCCACAAGCCTCTGAAATTGGATCGAAAGAAAAAATTTCTTGATTTGAGGGATGGGTTGAGTGTACACATCAAATTAAATTCAAAACTCAGTCAAATTAAAATATCTTAAGGACTATCTACCTAAATTAAATGTCCCTTAGTCACATCACATATCAAATGAATCCACATGATTAATCAACTTACACAAAATCACATTACTTAGTAGTAAGAAAGTGAAATACACTAAAATAATATATTGCATAGTCCAAAAATAATTAAAATGGAAAAAGGAAAAGAACACATAGCCCATGGTTACATTTTGAGTTCACCCCCCATGGAAACCTCCTAACAACCTAAGAACACACAAAAATATAACTAAATAGAAAGATGCCATGTTGACCTTCATGTCATCCATATAATATTTTGCTATGGTTAGTCTCCTATTCCCCTCACTTTTGTTGTGATACAATAATGTGAAAAAATAAAACAATACTGCATTAGCTTCGTGGCCACATCAAATACATAAAAAAATAAAATACATGGATATCCATCAATAAACATCATCATATCATGTAATTAAATCATTATAAAAGATAAGTAATGTCATAAATCATTTTATATTTTCTAAAAATTTCAATTCTACCATTTCATCAATAAAAAATGAGATCACAACACTATCTTGATCATCTATCGAAATAAAAATGTCAAAAATCCAGAGTGTCAGTATATGTAAAAGAAAAACAATAGATCATCATCAATACTAAAATATCTTTCCATGCATATAAGCCACACTACGAATCACCACATATCCAAAATAAAAAAAAATATAATGTCTATTAAAATACAAATCAAATATAATAATGTTCATATATTAACGTCTACTAATCAAATATGATAAAAAAAAGTCCATGTCTCTAGTCCATAGTAAGATAAATGTTGAAGAGGAGTGGGCACTACATACTCCTTGAAGTAACTAGAAGATGTGTGGGAGCTATTCTCTCAAAGGTGTGGTGTCCTCCCGTATAGATGTTGTGTCATCGTATTGATCCCATTGGATGCACACCTAATCAATCTCATGACTTTAAAGGTCTAGGTTCATGTACTCTATTATGCACAAAAGCTCTAGCATCACCTGTCCCTACTCCGACACTGACAATGAAATCTAATCTAATACATGATAAGGATCTGGTATGTATTTCCTAAAAATATAAACATGAATCACATCATGGATGCAAGACAAGATGGGTGGTAAGGCTAAGCAGTAGGCTATAGTGTCAATCCTCTCCATGATCTAAAATGGACCCATAAACCTCGAAACCATCTTAGATCATTTTCCATAATGGATAGGGATCTTATGTGGTCTAACTCTAAGAAACAAACTTGTGCCAACCTCAAATATATGGACCACTCTCCTCTTATCTGCATATTTATTTTGTCTATTTTGTGCCTCTTATAGAATTTGTCCTATCAAGATGACCCACTACTCCATATCCTACAATATAGGTATCCTAGTAGTCACCCTATCATCTAGTATGTCCAAACTCAAATGAGACCTACATTCTCTACCATATAAGTCATGAAATAATTTTGTTCCCACTGAACTCTAAAAATTGTTTTTATAAGAACACTCAACCAAGTACAAATACTCTTCCCATCTCGACTGATGATTCATCAATTACATCTAAAGCATGTCCTCTAAAATATTATTCACCCGCTTTGTCTGACCATCTATGTTAGGGTGATAGGCTTTACTAAATTTGATATCCGTCCTAATATAAAATTGCATAGTAGTCCAAAAATATGATGCGTAAAAAGGATTGTAGTCATAGATGATCTTCTGTGGAATCTTGTGAACTCTTACTATATCATACAATTACACTCGCGCCACTACACTAGCTATATAGGTGGTATTCACCAAGGAAAAATTATCCACCTTCGTCAATCTATCCACCATGACAATGATGTCGTCATGATGATATCTCTACATAGGTAGCCCTACTATAAATTCCATCAAAATGGTGTCCCATTTCTACTCTGGTATGGCATGTGGATAAAGAAGGCTAGCTAGATGCCAATGCTCAGCCTTCACTTCTAACACTCCAAACAATGAGACAAAAATTGAGATATATCTCTCCTAAGCCCTATCAAATAAAACAATTTTTTCAATGTGGTGTACATCTTCTTCGCCCCTTGATGGATTGAATAAGGTGAATTATGTGCCTCTACTACAATAACTTGCCTTAAATCTCCTTCTCTAGCTACATAGATCTGGCCCTTGCATTTGAGAAGTCCATCTGGCTCTAGTGTCAATCCCTAAAACTTCCCCTCAAGGCGTCTTTGAGACTCAATGTCTGCTCCAACTTATAGGTAGAATCTTTCATGAGGAAGCTACTACGAGATCCTACTCCATAAGTCTATATCAATGGAAGTATCCATAACCACATACCTCCGACAACTCAAGGAATCCACAACCACATTTTCCTTCCCCTTCACATGTTTTATCTCCATATCATACTCACATAGAAGCTCCATCCAACCTCATTGACAAGTGTTGAGATTGGTATGTGTGAAGAGGTGTTGAAGGTTCAGATGATCTTCCCTAATAATAAACCTCTTACCTAATAGAAAATGGCACAATTGAACTAAAGCATGAACCACTTCCGAAAGTTCAACGTCATGAGTCAGATAGTTGAGCTCATAATACTTGAGTTTTTTGTATTCAAAGGCAACAAAACAACCATATAATATAAAAACTCCTCCTATCTGAGCCAACAAAACAACCATATAATATAAAAACTCCTCCTATCTCAGCCAACAAAGCATCTGTACAAAAAAAACAAGTCCCTCTATGGATCTAGCACTACTAAAATTTGAGATGTAGTGAGGCATTCCTTAATATTCCTAAAGGCATTCTCACATTTTTCTAACCAAATATACTACTTCCCTTTCTATTGAAGTGTAGTGATGGGATGGGTAATGTGTGAGAATTCCTAGAAAGATCTCTTGTAGTACCCTATCAATCTTGATGGGTTCGTTATTCCATTCATTTAATCATCTCTTAGTTAATGTCATATTCAAACAAGGGGTGTGTCTAAAGCTATATGCAATAAGAAGAACCTTACTAATCTAGTAATTGATTGTAGTTATTTATTATATCTTATTTTGTAGGGGGTTTTTGCAATGTCTTTAGTATTTCCTGGCCAAATCCTTATTAAAGCTAAACTATAAGAAACTTGTTGAAATAAAAAAAAAAAATTTGAAATAAATAAATCTTTTAGAATTAAATGGGCTGCTACAAATAAAACACACTCTTGCAAAATGAAACAAAATGATGGAAATAAACATAAGTTGCGAAATTAAACACACTTTCTTGGAAATAAACACATGTTTGAAAATTTTGTGTTAATTTCTTACAAGGAAATAAGAGTCTAATCTATAACACCTACAGAGACAAGTACATAGCAAAGTTCAATTGAAGAATAAAAATCACTTATAGAATTAAGACTTAACATATTTACACAAATTTCTTAAAAATATAAATACCAATGAAATAAAGAATCATTCTTCTTGGAGGGCTGGGCCCTTTCTCCACCTTGAATCAAGAGTTGAAAAATTATGATTCTCTGAAAACAATGGCTATCTTATTACGGAAAAGTTCTCTCTTACAAAAATTCTCTGTATATCTATATCATATATATCATCTCCTTTTTTTCTAATCTATCTACAGGTCTTTATAGATATCTATCATCATCCGAAGATGCATTTACAATCATAAATGTTAAATAGTTTTCCATCCATCTATAGGTTCTAGTGAAACAAAATAGTGCTCAAAGTAGATGTGGAATTTAGAAATCTTGCATGACATACAGTTGTCTGATTCTACATAAATATTTATGGAGTATGAAGAATCAACAATCTATTGATCTACTCCATATTAGAATTCCCATTAATTTCTCTATCACCTTTTTTTTTCAAAATGAATAGATTACCATTGATTATAAAACTTAGGAGAAGTTTCGGAACCAAATGGAACTATTCTAGAATGAACTGCCAAAGTTCCGGAGGTAAGCACAAGATTTTGGAAACTAAGTCTGAAGGTTTCATAACTAACTGATAGAGCTTCTTATCTACGTGATGGATTTCTGGAACTAAGCCTTGAGGTTCTAGAGCTAATCCGTATTGAATCCAATGTTTCTAATAAGGTGTTGGTTGCTTCATACTATGTTTTTATGACTGAATGTGATATGTTTTTATTACAAAAAATGAATTTCCACACACTTTGTTATGAATTACAGAGGTTTTAGACATTAGAACTAAATCAAACAAAAGATGG
Source organism: Taxus chinensis (assembly GCA_019776745.2). Classification (NCBI taxonomy): domain Eukaryota; kingdom Viridiplantae; phylum Streptophyta; class Pinopsida; order Cupressales; family Taxaceae; genus Taxus; species Taxus chinensis. The sequence continues at coordinate 596,789,729 of CM034146.1, read as the reverse complement.
ACAATTACATCCTAACTTATATTAGATAAAAAGGCCACTAAATGAAGTCGAACTTGATAAAAATGAGAGTAAAATAAGATTATTTATTGCATATTGATGAGGGATATTTTTGCGTTATCATCTCCCCCACACTTACATGTTTGTAAGTCCTCTTACAAACTTTACTCTTCAAAACTTGGGTTGTTAATTCTACATTCCAATTGAATACTAAGGTCAAATGGCTGAAACTGAATATCCCAGTGCTTAAATTCAAAAGTACAATACCCTGATCCTTCTTCTATCATTATCTACCAATCCTCAAAGTAAGTGGAGTCTTGAGGATATTTGTTTTTTCCATAGAGACATAGGATTGAGCAGGAGATGATTCCTTGTTCTCAATCCCATAGACATGCCCCTACGCTTTTCACTAACCTAAGGGATTACTGTACACAAAGTTATAGCTATTTCAAGACTCCAGATTAAGTTCATGGGAGATATCACTTCTCTTCTTCTTAATACAGTTGTGAGAAACTCTCATCTCTTCAAGCATCCATCATAAATGTCTTCAAATTTATTCTCCTCATAAGAGATGAAGGAATCAATAAATTTCTTCATAGTGGCGATATAATGTGCCTTGAATTGATTGTCAAAGGCATGGGGTTTGAAATGTATAGCAAAGGTAGATTGTTTTCCATAGTGAGGTCTCATGTAGAGTCTAGATGAACTATCCTTTAATAAATGTTCAGTATCCCTCACTTTCCAAGCTATCTAATTTTAAAGTACATAAACAAATGCATTTAAATGGCTTTCCCCTACATATAGATTGATCATGAAGAATGTATTCTTTTTGAGCATAAAGTTGCAGAGATAGAATTTGTATAGAATATTTTTCTGCTCTGTATTTGCTGAGGAATATGATGTTAAGAATTCTAATTCATCCTTTATTTCATGTGGAAGGCCACATGTAATCCTTGATAGTTTCCAGTGAATAAATTACTCTTCCAGAAGCACACTGTATGCAGGAGAAGGTCTCCTACATGCGAGTAATCTTTCACTCATGATATAGACCATTTGTATCGTTACCAAACATTTAAATTTGTCTTCTTCCATTTTGTAAAATTTTTCTTCCCACTCTTTCCTTGCCTTCTTCTCATCTTTCATCTTGCTTATTAGTTCCTCATTTGATATTTTGAACTCATTAAGCTTTCTGCAGGTATCATCCCACAACTGCTTAAGTTGCCAATAAGTTAGGTCAGTTTGTATAATTTGATTCATTAAAGATATCTTTAAAAAAAACACTCTATTTACTAGCCAATTGATATTCTTATTATTTTTCCACCATTTGTTCTTTGACCAATGTCAACTCTTGAGTCCTATCTGTAAGCTGATTTTTTTAGTTGCTCAATGAACATTTCCCTATGCTCCAATTTATTTTTGAGGAAGTTTAATTCCTCATTCTTCTCCATAATGATAAGTTCTTCTCTAGTAATAAAAGAGCTTGCATAACTTATTTTTTCTCCTCTTTTTCTAAAAAATTCCTTAGAGAATGAGCATTGCTCTTCCACCAAAGGGGATTTCCCTTTCAATTTTAAAGATACCAGTTCCTCTTCCTCATGTGATAGTGCTACTGAGTCACCCATCTCCTAAAAATCCTATTCTTCAAATCTTTCATCTTCTTTCTCCAATTCCTCAGTTTGACTTAGATGAGGAGGAGAAATTGCCATGCTACCTAGAATATCAACTTCTTTCTGCAAACCATCTTGTTCTTAAATATCCACCGGAGTTTCCTAAGACCTCTTATGAACTCTTCTTCTTTGAGGAGCTTCAAAATGTCTTGAATTGGTCTTCCTCCTTGACATTATTCCGATTTTTATTTCATGATCCACCTAAGCTAAATGATCACTATCAGAGATAGATATTAGTTCTTCTAGTATTGCTACAAAGGAAGAAATTTATTTTGAAGACATAGTAGGTTTTGAAGTTTTGATCATCCTTTCAGATGTCCTCCTCTTTAGCACATTAACCTCACATATTTCCTTATTTTTCTCTACAAGGGGATCAATCTCCAAATTAATTTTAGGTGAGAAAGGGGTCAGTATTACCCTCCTGATAATATCAAGACTTTCTTTGAATTTTTTAAAAAACTTTTCCCATACTTCTTCTCGATATTTCTTTGAGATAAATTGGTGCTGACATACCATTCAGACTAATCCATGATGTCTAATTGTCCCAACTCAGAAAGAATACCTCTGAGCCATTTTATAGATGGATTCAAATAGGTATCCTAGAAGGTTTACTATACACTCTTCTTTTCCAGCCCCACACCAAAAATATATCAGCATTTTAAGGACCTCTTTTCCCATAGTCCCAAATTGGCCATCATAATTTAGTTACTTAACTACCCAAAATACTACTTTGTCAAAGGGTTGTGGCATGCAGATTCTTTTGAATCCCTTGATGATTTTATTAGTATTAAAAATATATTGGGGTTCAGATTCCCCCTCTTGTATCAAAGTTTCCATCATTTCTTTTGGGGTCCCCTTTATAGGATTTGGAACATGTATAATTGGTACCCTAGATATATTGCTCGTTGTATTTACAGTAAAGGGAATTACAATGATTTTAACCTTAGTTCTAGATTGTTCTAAATTTACAACAAATTCCCTTACCATTTCATCATTGTCCTTTGAGAATTTATTTAGAAACTCCACCCACCCTGCTTGTTCAAAAATGGTTGTTACTTCTCCATCTGTAAGAAGTTGCATATCATCTTCTAGCTCTGACTTCTTTTTTATACCCATGGAAAAAAGGATGATTGAAATTATTCCTTCTTTTAAATCCTTTCACTTTCAAGAGATAGCTACAGAACTACTAGATTTGGCTACAAAACTATTGGATTTTTCTACGAAACTACTAGGTTTAGCTATGGAATTCAAATATAATTCCACTATTTCATCCTTGAATTTTCCTACAGCTACTTCTCAATTTCAATTATTTTGCCCAAATGATAGCTCATTATTAATACACCACCACTTTTACTTGTTCAATTGACATCACCCTCATGATTACTTTCTTTTACTAATAATGTACATTAAATGACTCATCATACCGCCTACTTAAATAAATTTTAATCACATGTGCAAACTTTTAATTTAAAGCTTTAATAAGATCAAGACATAATTATTGTCCTTGCTGATGTAATTCCTCCATGTTGATGACTCATCATTCCTTAAAAAAGTCAAAAAGAGAAACGGTTATAAAAGACAGTTGGTATTCCAAAGAATTTCCTTTTATTTTGAAGTTTTTGTTTACTAAGGAGACTAAGCACCATTTTTTGTTTTCAATTGGTCTTTGAGAGATATGTTTTGGGGAAGAGAATGCCATTTACTAATTTTCATTCCTTTCCTTTTTATTTTTATTTTTAATTTTTTAATTTTTTTTAGGGAAAAGAACACCAATTGCTGGTTTTTATTCTCTTCCCCTTATTTTGGATCCATGCATCTGATCACTTTATCATTTTGGAATAATTGGGTTCTTCCATATGATTAAATTCCTTGTCTACTTCAATCTACTTCAAGCATTCATCATTTATACGAGGCTTCCTATAAAGTTTCAGCCTATGTAGATTGACCAGAAGTTTCCTTATAATGCAATCAATGGGAAGTATCTAAATACAACCATTTTCAAATATCTTCTTTATCTGATAAGGTCCTAATCACCTGGTTCTCAACTTACCTTTGAATTACTAGTACTTGGAATCAAATAGTAATTCCGAATCTCCTACCTTGAATTTATTTTTCTTGATATCTGTTTCATGTTACTAATTCCTTTAGTCTTGGATTATCTCTATCTGTTGAATTTATTGTGATCTCAACTCATCCAATTCATTGAGTTTTAGAATTCGTTCCTTTTGTGTTGCATTCAATGCAATACCCAATATACTTGTTGTGCTCAATGTTTGTAGTTCAAATTCAATGGGTAACAAGGGATTTTTTCCATAGACTAACAAATATGGTGAGAACTCTGTTCTAGTCTTCCATGTTGTGTTATAATCCCAAAAACCCTTAGGTAACCTCTTCACCCAATCTCTTCTACCTGCTTCAACTATTTTAGTGAGGATGTTTTCGAATTCTCTGTTTGTCACTTCTACTTTCCCATTTGATTATGGGTGATAGGGATAGAAATTCCTATGATTGATCTAATAGTAAATTGTGAAGGCTTAGATTATATTGGGCTTGAAATGTGGACCTTGATTTCAAACTATGCTTCTTGGTGCACCAAACTTCATCATAATTTTGTGCCATAGAAAATCAACAACTACATCTTCATTAGCATTTTTTAAAGCTTGCACCTCTTCCCACTTTGTCACATAATCATTTCATAAAAGAATGTTCTCTTTTCCTTGTGAAGGAGGACTAAAAGGGTCAACAAAATCCATCCCCCACCTTTCAAATGGTTCAATAGCTACTTGAGGTTGAAGAGGAATTTCATTAGTGAAAGTTGGTTGTCCCATACTTTGACAAGGATCCGACTTCTTGATGTATTTCTTCACATATTTATACAGAGATGGCCAATAATAACAAGTTCCAAGTGTTTTGTGTGGTTCATCATGACATGCCCTAAGTATGTCAAATATTTAATCTTCTCTCAAACACTTGTGTAAAACCAAATCAACGCCACATTTAAATAACATTCCTTTTAACCATTTAAATTGTGCACTAGTTTTGATTAATTATTTCATTTGTTACTTAATAAAATAAGGGGTAAACTTCGTTGTTGCAAGATAATTTTCCATATCAACAAACCATGGTGTATCAACTGAAATAACAAATAATTCTTCATCTTTAAAGTTGTTTTTAGCTTGATCTTGCTCCCCTGTAGTGGTTAATCTTGACAAGAAATAAACTTCCACATTATATTTTCCTAGATTATCCACAATGGTAATATCCAATTATTATAAAAGTAATAATCATATAATTATCCTACCTCCAACCACTATTTTGTTTTATAAGTATTTATCTGTTGAGTGATCTGTATGTACAAATATTTTGTACCGTTTAATATAATGTCCAAACTTATTAATTGCATAAATCACCGAAAGAAAATCATTTTTTGTGGTGGTGTAATTTCTTTCAGGGGGAATAATATTTTTACTAACGTAGTAAATAGCATACATTTTCCCTTCTTCATCTTTCTATCCCATAACTGCACCAATTGAGTTATTTGAGGCTTTTGTTTGGATGTGAAAAGGTTTTTCCCAATAAGGTCCTATTAATATTGGGGCAGTGATTAGTTTTTCTTTAATCTCTTCAAAAGCATGTCGACACTTTTAATCCCAATGAAATTCACAATCCTTGGTAAGAAAACTAAACAAGGGGGAAATAATTTTACTAAAATCTTTAATAAAATGCCTATAGTTTCCAACATGTCCTAAAAATGACTTGATAACCATGGGGGTTTGAGGAACAGGTAAATCTGAAATAAACCTGATTTTATTTCGGTCAACTTGAATTCCTCTTTTTGAAATGTGGTGTCCTAGTACAATCCCCTCATCAACCATCATCTAGCATTTCTCATGACTAAAAGACAAATCATGTTGCTCGCATCTTATTAATATTTTGTCTATATTTTTTAAGGCTTCATTAAATGTTTCTCCATGCACAATAAAATCATCCATGTATACTTTCACACAATCATTAGTTAGATCTGCAAATATTCCTAGTATAACCCTTTAGAAGGTTTCTAGAGCATTACATAGTCCAAATGGAAATACCCTGTAGGAAAATGTACCCCATGGAAAAATAAAGGTATTCTTGTCTTGATCCTCAGTAACCACCCTGATTTGATTATATCCACTAAAATCATCCAAGAAGATAAATCATTGTTTACCTGAAAGGTTGTCTAAAAATTGATCTATGAATGGTAAGCGAAACTAATCTATAAGTGTAACTTTGTTCAATTCAATATAATAAACACAAATTATCCATTTTCCATTCTTTTTGGGCACAATCACAAGAGACACCCATTGGCTATCTAAGATAGTGTAGATAAAGCCTACGTGCAATAGATTTTCAATTTCCTAATTGACTATATCCCTCAAGGCTGGGTTTATCCTTCTCTAAGGTTTCCTAACTCATTTATCATTTTTAGTATAAATGTGATGGGTAAAAATACTTGGATGGATTCCTTTCATGTCTTTATTGTCCCAAGAAAATTCTCTAGTATGAAATTTCAAAATACTAAAGAATTTAGCTTCTTGATCATTTTCTAACCAGCTGTCAATGTTCAAAATTTTACGTAGTTGAATCTCAATTTGTTTGGTTCCAGTGTGTGATGAGTTGATTTGTTGAAAGGGTTACATTAAGGTGTTTAGTGGACATGAATGTGGTATAAACATATGATATGCAACAATGTCTCTAAATTTTCCTTGAAAAGGAATACTGGGAAAAAGGATAGTAGGAAGAGTTATGATAATTACCTTGTTTTTGGTAAAACTCCTCATCACAGCTCCTTTCCAAAAATTCCTCATTGTTCCTTGATATATTTAAAAATTAAGAAATTGATTCTGTAGTTATTTATTTCCCTCCTGAAGAGAAATCTTATTCCTCCAAAGTGAAATTATTTAAATCTTCTTGGAATTGTTGTGGTTCCTGAGGTAAGTATGCATATTCAAAAACTAAGTTTGAAGGTTCCATAACTTACTTTAAAGGTTCTGAATATATCCCTGATTACTTCAAAGACAATTGGTGATTATTTAATTGATGATTAATCATATTCTCCATCTCCCGTACATGATCTTACAATGTTATCATAGCCAAAGAGGAAAAATTATGTTTATTAGTGTCAAGATCATCAACCCATAATCTTTCTTAGTTATCAATAAAAGGTCATGCAAAAGGATATTAGGAAATTTTCTTACAATTCTTACCATTTGAGATAGTCGTATCACCTGATCTGCAATCAATTAAGGCAGCCACTGTACCTAACCATGATCTGCCCAAAATAATGGGATAACCAAGTGTTTTACCTTTTAGTCATAATAGAAGGAAGTCCATTGGATACTCCTATGACTCCACCATAACTGCCACATATTTAATGGTCCCTTCTTGTTTTTTTACTCACTGATATGCCATATGAAATATGGTGCTATTAGGTTGTATACCTGTTAATGGTAATGTTTTCAAAGTTTCCACTGTCATCACATTTATGGCTACTCCCAAATCAACCAAAACATTTTGTATATGTTTATTTCCTATAGATATAGAAATAACGGGGATTACAGGATCCCCATATTTGGGAAGTAAGATTTTTTCTGCCAATAAATCCATAAGTTTTCCATCCAGCTTAATAGTCTTACGGTATTGCTTTTTTCTTCTAGGTCTTTTCAAACATAACATTTTGATCAATTTATTTAATTCAAGATTATCCTTGATTTCTTGCAACAATGGTATTTCAATATTTAGTTTCCTTAATTCCTACACAAATTCATATTCCTTCTTCTTAATAACTTCATTATATCTTTTTGGAAATGGATTTTCAGTAGAGCTGCTATCTGGATCCTTCTCTTTTTATTTTTCATCCTCCTTAGGAATAGATGAACTAGGATTTTATGTTTCTTATGTCATCTCAATAATTATAACAGGTGGACAATTAATTATTTTTCCATATCTTGTTTGAATATCCTTATAGTCTATGGCATTAATGTTAAATGGTTTTTCTTTCTCTATTCCATAGACATGGGTTTTTTGTATATTTTTGGGATTAGCCACTAGTTGTGTTTGAACCACAATTTTAGTTTGTGAACCTTGTACTGAAGAACCCATTATGGCCTATTAATGCTTTTTGGGATATGTTTTTACTTTAGTGTTGTTATTATGGTTCCACCTAAGTTGTGACCAAGTATAAGCGTTACTATGACTAGACCATGGTTGTTGATGTCCTTGAGCATACCAAGTTTGTCCTACCCAATCCTGGGGATTTCATATTGATTGAGGGGTCCAAGGTGGTTTTCCCCAAGTATGTGGTACTGTCTGAGCTGCCCATGGCAATATTTAGGGATTAGGAACAAATCTTGGTATAAACTTCCCTTGGCTAGTTTGTCTCTGGAAAATTTTTACTTCTTCTATAGTGGATGAAGCACTGGTTTGTTCAAGCTTATTTTTTATGAATGGAAGAAGAGATCCAACATTACCTTCATGTTCCCTAGATTCACAAATAAGACACATTTTTGTTTTATTCAAAGGAAAATCTCTTATTGCATGCTTCTTTTTGCATCTAGGATAGTACATAGCTAATGGTTCAATATTATCATTTTATTTGGCTTGTAATCCATCCATGGTGGAAGTTAAGTGAACTAGGATACATGTTTTAAGTTTTTTAGTTCATCCATAAATTTTTTCATGTCTTGATTTGTAGTTTTTATAGTTTTTCATTTCTTAGGTCCATCCCTTGTTCTTGATATGATTCAGTCTCAATTGACTGATGTTTTCACCTCCCACTAAGTTAAGGGATTATCTAGATTCATCATCTAGACCATTAATAAAAATGGTTTAGTTTAGCTCTTCTTGAAGTAAAAATCCACACCTTTGACTTACAAAGAGGAATCTATCTAAATAATCTTCCATATTTTCATCCTCTTCCTGTTTGATCCTAAATAATTCTTCCTTCCTTTTTCTCCCTCGACAATAGTCTGAGTATTTGTCTAGGAAGGAAGTTTCCATTTGTGCCCAAGTGGTAGTAGAATTGGATGTTAATCCCATAAAACCACCTCATTATTGCATCTTTCAGAGTGAATGGGAAAAAGTTCAGTTCTATATTTTCCTTTTTGTAGTCATAGGTTTGACACAAATAAATTAAATTCAAAACAAATTTGACCAGGGTCCTCAGATGACATCCCTTTAAATGTAGGCAAGTGTGGAGGTGAAATATTCTTCATAGGTGTATCGTCGTCCTCCAACTGAATTGGATAGGTAAAGGTCCTATCAGGTTCTCTTTCATCTTCTTGTGACATATCTATAGTTACTTCTAAATATTTTATCCCAATCATTGTGGTATGTGATCCACTTTGGTGAAGGTGAAACATAAAAAGTAGGAGGCTGACTACTCAATTGAGAATTAAAAACTTTCTTTAAACAGTTCTTGGGATATAATCCTTCTCTTAAACGTCTCACTTCCTTCTGGTGATTGATCAAAAAACTTCCAAAGTTGGAATTTTTTGCTTCTTATCTAATAGGAGACAATGGTGCTCCTAATTATTTCTTAACCTAATTATTTGAACCAGAGGATGCTGATAATTCTTGTTGAGATATTTTTGGAAGAAATCTACCCTTTGAGTATCTTAAATAATAATCATAAATTTTATGGTAACGTGGGGAAGATTTTTCAATTACTAGATGTATGATTATTGCTCTTGTTGACACATTATTAAATAATTCTAGGTAGTGGTGTCCCTGGAAATGGCGCAAAAATTTATGGGTGTTGTTATTCCCTTCATTTAATGAGCTCTTAGTTGATGTCATATTCAAACCAGGGGTGTGTCAGAAGTTATATGCAACAAAAAAGAATCTTGGTGATCTAGTAATTGATTGTAGGTATTTATAATTTCTAATTTTATTGGGGGTTTTTTGCAGTTTCTTTAGGATTTCCTAGCCAAAGCCTTATTAAATATAGACTATAATAAAATTTCTAAAATAAACACTCCTTTCCGAAATAAATAAATCTTTTAAAAGTAAACATGCTGCTGGAAATAAAACACACTACTGTAGAATGAAACAAATTGCTGGAAAAAAACACGCGTTGCAAAAGTAAAAAAACTTGCTTGGAAATAAACACTTGTTTGAAAATGTTGTTGAAAATGCTTGTAAGGAAATAAGAATCTAATCTATAACACCTATAGGGACAAGTATGTAATCGAGTTCAACTTAAGAATCAAAAGCACTTACTGAATTAAGAATTAATAGATTTACATGAATTGCATAAAAAATATAAATACCAATGAAATAAAGAATCTTGCTTCTTCGATGAGTGGTCCATTTCTCCACCTTCAATCAAGAGTTGACAAAGTATGATTATATCAAACCAAAATGGCTATCTTATTACTCAAATGTTTTATCTTACAAAACTTCGTTGTATATCTATATCATTTATATGATCTCTTTTTTTTAATCTATCGACATGTCTTTATATATATTTCTTCATCCAAATATGTATTTATAATTATAAGCACTAAATATTTGTCCATCCATCTATAGGTTCCATTGAAATAAAATAGTGATCAAAGTAGATTTGGAATTTAGAAACCTTGCTTGACATACAGCTATCTTGTCCTATATAAGTATTTCTGGAGTATGAAGAATCAAAAAATTTGTTGATTAGCTCCTAATTGGAAGGACCATTAATTGATCTATAACTATATTTTGTCAAAATGAACATATTCCCATGGATTCCAGAACCAAAGGGAACTATTCTAGAACTAACTGCGAAAGTTTTTGGAGCTAATCGCAGGAGTTCCGGAACTAAGTGTTGGAGTTCCAGAACTAAGTCATAAGGTTCCAAAACTAAGTGATCTAATTCCTTAGCTATGTGATGGAGTTCTAGAACTTATCCAGGAGGTTTTGGAGCTAAGCCGTATTAAAGCCAATATTCCCAAAAAGTTTGTTGGTTTCTTCATACTTTGTTTTTCTAAGCGAATGTGACTTGTTTTGCTACAAAAAGTAAATTTATACACACTTTGTTAGGAATTAAATATTTTTTAGATGTTATAAATAAATAAATAAAAGATGGAAAATTACATCCTAAGTTATACTAGATAAAAAAAATCCACAAAATGCAGTCAAACTTGATAAAACGAGAATAAAATAAGATTATTTATTACACATTGATGAGGAAAATTTTGGCCTTATAAAATACCATGAAGCTACGTACCTTAGTTAAACTATTTGAAACTTACCTATGATTAATATCTCTAATATTGGAAGGATCGATTACAATACTTTCCCTAGATATGATGTGGCCTAGGTACTTGAAACCCTTGTCTAAAAGAATGCATGGTTCTCTAGGTTCTCATAAATTACCTTCTCTTGAAGGCACTGCAGAACCTTTCAATGTTTCTCAGCATGTTCCTAACACATGCATGAGAATATCAATGTGTCATGTAGAAACATGAGCATTAAATGGTGCAAGAATTTCCTGAATACCCCATTCATGAATCTCATGAATATTGCAGGGGAATTCATCAAAACCAAATGACACAACAGTAAATTCATGAGTGGCCATATCTCATACAAAATTTTTCTTATGGATGTCTACCTTCGTAATCCTTAGCTAGTGATAACTCGACTTAAGAGCCATCTTGGAAAAAATGGTAGCCCCTTCATCTGATCACAAAATTCATCAAAGTGTGTAAGGGGGAAGCGATTCTTTCATCATTACTTTTGTTTAGCTATTTGTAGTCAATACACAATGTCACGGATCCATCCTTCTTCTTAACAAAAATCACTAATGCACTGCAAGGGGATATACTAGGATGGATTAGGCCCTTCTCAAGAAGGCCTTCTATCTGTAACTTGAGCTGGCATAACTAAGGGGGCGGTCTTCCCTATATGGCACATGTGAGATAGGATCTGCTCCAACAACCAAATCTATATGAAAATATATCTCACATGGGGTAGGTAGACCAGGTAACACACCCTGAAAAGAAATCTGAAAGCTCCTATAAAATGGTTTTATCATCAAGTAAAGGCCCCACTACTCTCATCCTCTAACCTATCACTAACTGTAATGGCATATAGCTTACATCCGCTAAGCACACACTACTTCAGCTGTATATCAGATATGGTTGTGTATAGAAATATGCCTCCTAATCCCAAGTATATTTGACTCAACTCAAAAATTTTATACATAAGATATCACTTTTTTATAATAATCTACTCAATCATTTTGTGAAGATAGTCATTCCATACCCAGAATAACTCCGTATGAACCCAAAGGAAGAATGTGAAGATCTAAGGTCATGGTGAAGGATCTTACGTAAAATATACACTACTTGGCTAAGGAGTCCACTTAGAGCTTGACTTTAAATCCATCTCAATGTTTCAACGATGGCCCTACTTAACTACCACCATCTTACATCGATCTACTAATGATGGATAAATAAAGGACACAAATGATCCTGAATCAAACAAAATAGAGGTAGAAATACCACTGTTGTTATCTAAAATATCAATCACTATACCCTGGAGCTCTACTTGGGAGTTCTCCACTGTGTCATATATCATGTGGCTCTGATCCATGTCACCAACTCTAGGCTCAAAAGTGGGAGACTTACCCTTGTTATTAGGATTCTACAGACACTCTCTCTAATGATGACCCTATACACCACATCCATATCAACTATCTAGTCCCCTCCAATGAACAAAAAAACCCCTCTAGTCAGTCTGAGGGTCCTTACTGTAGACCCTGAAGATCCTGCCATGGAATTTTGTGGGTACTACGGACGTGATCCCGCTTACTGAGCCCTAGGTGGAGCCTATGTCTTAACGGGTCCTCTAGGTGTGAGAATAATTCTATTTCCACTTTGTGCATCCTGTCCCTGTGGAGGTTTGAAAGGTAGACGGGGTTGTTGTTGCTATTGTGGTTGCATGAAAGAATACTATGCTAAACCATGTCTGCCACATGGAGGAGGAGTTAACCCCCTCAACCAACTAACCTACATCTACTTGATATGGCTCCCTACTCTATCTCGTGCCTACTACATCTTCCCCCTATTCTCCTTTGTAATATAGGCCTTCTGAATGGCCTCTTCTAAAATATTTTGACAATGCATGCACACTTCCCATCCCAAATATATTTTTAGGCCCCTGATGAACCTATGAATCCTGACCTCCTCATCATGTATATAATCTACATAATGAAGAAAGTAAAAAAACTGACTCTCATACTCAGCTATTGTGATAGATTTATGTCTGAGGTCATGAAACTCGTCAATTCTCTTCCGAATAAATTGTATGGATAAGTATTGGATCCTGAGTTACTACATAAAGAGCTCCCATGTAACAATCTATGAATTTACGTGGATCTTATATTCCTCATTCCTCCACAAAACTCTTTCTCCGTCTCTAAGTAGATTAATCGCAACACAAGCTTCATGTTGCTGGTACATGGGCATAGGATGAAGCATATGCTCAAGCTAACCATACCTCCACCTCAAACCCCCTTTATCTCCAACAAAATGAGATGGAAAAAGGTTCAGAATCCCTCTAATATGATCTATTGTTGTCGATTGTTTATTCTGGGTTCAATCCTCATGGCCATCCCTCTGTCTAGGGATCCTAGATCTCTCTCTCTATGTCCCTCGACCCTATCTCCATGTCATCCCTATGGTGAATTTGGTTTAGCTAACTCCGCATGGAATTTATTCTCTCTATACTCCTCATTTTGTTGTGAAGGGACACACTCCTCTACTGATGGCTCTCTATCATGCTGACTAGGTCACCCCCTACTTCTCCACCTCATATAGATACATTGAACTCCTACAAGGTCTGTTAGATATGTGGTAGTATAGCATAAAATATTTGGTCTGGGGGTGGTATATCTAACTCCACATGAATGAACCCCTCATCTAGTTCATGCCTTCTATACAAAGCAAGATGAGAGTTAGTTCATCATCATTTCAGTTTCTTTTTTTAAGTTAACTATATTTTCTATGTTTTACAAAAATCAAGCAATCTTGTGTTATAGGAGTAGGTTCTGCTACGTTAATTGTTTGTGTTGCCATGTGTGCCAAAGGTCCAAGTGTTGAACTCATTGATCTGATACCGAGTGTAATACCTAAAATTTTGACTCACCAAAACACAAATAAACACGTTACAAAACTTAGAAATTTATGGGATTTTGTTTTGTTTAGAAAGGATGCAAGAATTATAAATGTTTACTGCATTTAATAATCCCTACATATTCATAAGGTATTCGTACAGAACATTAATAATTAGATATTATTAATTTATTTCCATGATCCTTTCAGATTTAAAACCCCTTATAGAGTCTCCATTAATTCTACTTAAACAATTAGTTAGGGAAAACTCATTAAATTCTAACCATTTAAACTTTTTTCCTAAGTTGGTTTAAACCTAACAATCATTTCCCACCATGTAGTTAATTAATTATACATTTTAATTAAAGTAATTTAATTCATTTACCCATTATCTAATTTCCCATGCATAATATCATTATTTAACTAAATACATAAAATAAAATCTCATTTAATTGTTTACTAGGCCATAGCAAAATGGGATAGAAATAAACCAAAACCATTAGGTGGACCCATTCACTCAATACCCATATGATTAATCTAAAACACCATTTCCCACAAAAATACCACAACTTGAAAAGTGAAGGATTCATTCTAAGACCTAGGATTAAATCTGTTAGGGATCTTAGATCTAGGTTTGACCCTAGAACCCTAAAAATCTTTATGGGTTTCTTTTATTCATATTTTACCCTATTCTATCTCATTAACATCATTTTGTGTTTTTTCAGGTTTGGGAGAGAGGAGACAATGGGAGTGACTTAAGCTTGAGATAACTCTCATGGAATTTATTTTGATTTAAGCCATGCCCATCAAGATCTTGACAAAAAAGTATATATTTTATTTATCATTTTTGATTTAAATGGGAAATGTTTTCCCTATTTTTGGTTATGGGTGATGTTGACCCATTTTATTTTTGTTAAAATGTGGTATATTCACAGTTAGGGTTGTTTATGTGTGTGTGTGTGTGTACATATATGTATATGTATGTGTGTGTGTGTGTGTGTGTGTGTGTGAGTGTCGTGTGTGTGTGTACATATATATACATATACATATACATATACATACATATACATACATACATACATACATACATATATATACACACACACACACACACACACACACACACACACACACACACACACACACACACACACACATACTTGTTTTAAATTTGTTTTAAAATACAAGTAATAGAATATTGGTTTTTAAAACCAACATTCTTTTACTTGCATTTTTAAGATAAATTTTATAACAATAAATATATATTTATTAATACTTGAAATGTCTATAGGTTCGGGCCCATACTGTTATTAGTGGTTGCAATGTGTAAATAGATTAAGGTTTTTTATTGATATGGTGGGTTTTTCCCCCCATCCCACCCCTTACTAATATTAAGATTTTTGGGGAGGGTTTGGTATCCCCCCTCCCCCTTCCCTACTCCCAAACCTACTCTATATTACATTAGGTCGTGGCCCATATAGGCCCCAAACCACATATTGAATGCATTGTTTTATTTATATTATACAAACTTTTCTTTATTAAAACTTTATTTTTTATAATCATTCAATGTAAAATAATTATTTAATTATATATAAATATATATAACTTTATATAAATATTTATATTTATAATTTTTTATTTTTTTGTTTTAATTTTCAATATATATAAGCTCATGTACTTTTTTTTGGTATAAAAAGCATATTTATATGTAGGTTAATATACATGTACATTGTGTAAATTTGTATGCATATTTAAATGGATCCAATTATTTGATAGGATTTTTTTTTTGAAATAGTTTTCAGTGATGGAGTTGAGTATTATATATATACATACATATATATATACATACATATATATATATACATACATATATATATATATATATATATAGACAGATATTTCAAAATTCTTAACCAATTCCATCTACAACTTGAAATAATATGCAACCTAATGGGAAATTTTCTCTAGATTAAAAACTAGAAAGTAATATAACAATAATGTTGAAGTAGGAAAAATTTATGACTTCTGCCCTCCCTCAAATACAATGAACTAAGATCATATAGAAAGGGAATGAAAAACAAAAATTGTTGTTTTATAGCTCTATTTCAATAAAATGATTTCCATAGAAAGGTCAAGTGCATGTTTGATTTAAATTCCAAATTTTAAGGAAATGCATTAATTAAAAAGAAACAATCTTCATTTTCCCCTTCCCGACATTTTCACTTCTTGAATGAATAATATAATAAGATTTTCCACAATACATTACATGGGGTTAAATCTTTACAATGTAAGTTGGGAAATCCATCCAAACATGGGAACAACATGTAAAATTTCCAAAAGCTAACACCCTCTTTTCATCATATACATATCAAACTCAATAATACAACTAAGTTGGGAAAATACATTTGCCAAGAGTCCCATTTTATAATATAGTTCCAATACACTCTACACAAGGAGGAAACAACACTAAAATTTTACAAATATTTCTTTCTTGGTTTTATGGAAATATGTACATGTAAGGCTTTAGTTGAGATCCTTCAAAATATTCATCTTCCAATTAAAAAAAAAGATAGGAGTAGGAAAAACTATCCACCCAATAAAAAAAATCCAATGAGGAGGTGTTATCTCTCAAAAGTGCACCCTTTAGATAGATGAATGCATGTGTTCTAAGCTTACTCTAGATCTCTCTCTTTTATAGATACAAAGGAAACACCTAAGGTCTGTCGATATACCTATTGTTGAGGTGAGTCTCTGGTATCAAGGTGAATTCCTTCTTGATGTATTCTGAACTAGTTTTTTTAGATTTTGAGGGTAAAAATATGACTTTCAATGAATTGAAAAATTGCGGTGATACACCAAACTTATTGAGGGTTATGACTAAGTACATGCACAAATATTTGAGAATGGATTCTAGATGCACAAACCAATAGTTTTCAACAGAGTATTAAGGCAAAACGCTTGATGTATTGAGGGAAAGACTCACAACAATACTGTTAAGATAAGAATGCATAGTAATATTATGTATAATTTACTAAATTTGCAGCAAGGTAGGATGATCAATCACAGAATTTTGACATTCACAAGAAATAATAAAGTATACACAAAGCTGCAAATAACTGGAAAGGGAGATATCAATTCTCATTCAAAGGGAAAAAATGGAAAAAATATTCTTCAACACTCCTATCTCCAAAAATTCCTCTTCTTGTGTTTTTCCAATGCACACAATATATAGAAAATTTATTCATCCCACCCATCCTAAAAATAGACTAAAAATTGCACTCACCCATGCATCTTATTTTTATCCTTTATCTTGAATAAATAAAGGAATCAAAATAAGCATACTAATACAATGAGGCATTAATAGCCTTGGTTACAAAATACAAATCAGTCAAGTATGCAGTTGAATATTCTATTTTTAATAAAGTTGGATGAATAATTTAGCTAACAATAAGCTTTTCTTCATGATAAAGTCTTCTCCAATGGAATGCGACTTTTTATTTTTTTCTGTAGCCAATGATTAAATAATAATATTTAATACTTTTAGTTGACACTTGCATATTCATCCACCTGCAAGGGTATTTTTCCTTTATATCTATTATGTCTTCTTGTGAAGGCATGCAAAAATGCATTCTGTGCAAAAATAATGTCTTCATTTTGATCTCTAATACTTAGAAAAAATATTCATCTTTTCTGTAAGGACCACTTATCCATGTGCACATGATCAAATTTTTCCTTCTTGTAGTTTTTGGGGCCACTTGTGCATATGCAAAATAACAATCCTTTGTTTGCCCTTTTTAATTTGGTACGAAATTCTTTTGGCAAAAATAAGGCATTATTTCAAAAACAAAAAAAAGGTAAGAAGATTGTTGACCTTAACATGTACATCACTAACTCCTTTGACTTAGAATATATCTCGGTCTCCCTTTGAATTATTATAAGGCATGGGGACCTTTACCATTCAAATTACCTCCTTTTTAACAAATGTCATAGAATATGGTTTTCATCCCTTTTGATTAATCATTAGCATAACATATTGATTGGCAACCTTTTGACCTGGTCAACATCATATAATTTTTGTACCTTTATAAGTTCAAATGCAATACTTTTAATATCATGGGGTTGGCTCCCTTTCTGGTGATGCTTAGACCCTTCTTTGTTGGTGGTATTACTAGTTAACCCCTAGTTAAATGGAGAGTAACTCAGGGTTTACGTTGAGCCAGGTAAATTAATTTTAGCCATTGGTTTCCATACTTTTGATCTTCTACCATCGATCGTTCTGTAGTGGTATTTAATTACTCATCAAATCTGAGCCTTTTATCTTGTACCTATGAAAATGGCTCATTAATTCCCAACTTAGGAATTTAACTACTCATCAAATCTGAGCCTTTTATTTTCTACCATCGATCGTTTGATTGTGACTGTCGATATTGGTATCATTAATCTAGATCCATCAATTTCCAAAATTAGGTAGGCGGTGCATTTTATTGAAATTATCATCTTGCATTGTTGGATCCTATACCATGAGATGTCATCCGTCCATTTTTGACTCACCTCTAACCTAGAGGAGTTACGTTTTGTAAAAAATCTCATCGATCTTATCACTTGGTCATTTCATTTTCTCGTTGCAAGAAGCAAAGCCATGGAAAATTTTTATCAAACTGACATTTTCGATCTTCTGACCCTCATTTTCTCTTTGTAAATCTATCTTATGGGGCTCTATGATTTTGAGTATTTTTTATTTCATGTCATTTTTCAACTCTTTATGAGCTTCTAAGAACGATTTCGGTTATGATATCCATCATTAATGTTCTTCCATTGAGTTCTATGAGGTTTTCTTTTTAAGTGATGGATCTATTGATCCTTTGTTATTATGGCCACCATTGTTTTGAAGGTAAGCTACTAGTTTTTGATCTCTATAACTTATTTTTCCCTCGTCGTTTAAAATTTATAATCATTGACTCCTTGAAATATTTGCATTTATGTGGTTCAAGGCATGGAAACTATAAATACGAGATCAAAAGGTCACTCGGGTTGGTCAAACCTATGGTTTGCATCTTTGATTATGTGTTAAGGGTTTTAGAAATTTGTGAGTTTCTCCCTACTTTGAAAATTTGTTTCGTTTAGTAATATTATGTAAACAATAACTTCATCGTTTTCCATATTTTTATGATCTAGGAATAAAGCTTGTGATTTTTATTGAAACCTTTTCTTTCTTTATTCACATAGCTTCTATTATTGGTGATTTTTTGAGATATATTTGAGCCTCTTGTGGAGGGTTTGAATGTTTTTCTTTTACATTTCCTAAACTTTGTTCGCTTTGATGGCTTGATCTCTTTTCCATTCATTATAACTTTAAATTTATTGAAAATGGTTGATGGGTATAGTTGCTTCTTGTGCATTTGAGCTATTTCACCTAAATCTAAACTATAGAGTTGTATTTTCATTAAAACTGGGTGACTTGCTATTGTGTTCAAATCTGATTTGAGCTTTTGCACTTATTTTGTATACTGTATATTTTTTGTCTACATGTTACGAAAGGTTGTATTTAAAGCTTTTTGTTTAGCTAAATGGTTGTTATTTTATCTCTAAACTTGATGAGAAGTCCATATAGTTATTGAATATTTTATGAAAATATGTAATTCTGAATAGAACACTATTTTGATAAAAAAAAATATCGATATGTTCTAAGTATTTATATTTTGAAGATATCTTAGGCTCAAAACTATTTTGGTGTCAATATTCTACTTCTATTTGTTGTGATAATTTTACAAATGCTTTATAAAATGCACTAGGTCTGTTTTATTTGGTTCTTTTACACTAGTACCTGTTACCAAGACTTTACAAAATTCTAGTAGTACTACTTGAATTCCTTATGATGAAATTCATTTTATTTTCAACATAGTGCGCAATGATCACTCAATTTTTTGATTCTCATACCTTGATTGTATTTTTGTCGGTGCCTCATTAGTCAAGATATATGTTGAACTATTCTATTTATTTGACTCAAAATTATAGTATGTATTGAAGATGTTCATTGTGTAGTAGAGCTTGCAAATTTTAGAATATTTAAACCATATTGAAGTAAAAATATCCTATCCTGATTTCTATACCATGTTTTTATTACTGAAATTTTTTTTCCTTCTAAAATATGTTATCTTACATTCTTATGTACCTCTCTTTTTCAGTTCACTTTTGGATTGATCCTTCGTGACTTGTAGTTTCACTTGTATTATGTAGAAGTGATGTAGCATCTTGATTGATTTTAAAACTTGATGCTAGACCTGTATACTTATTTTGCATTATTGACTTGTACCTTCTATATATTGATCAATGTGAATTTTCATGAATGAACCTTTAGTTTAGTATGTAACCTTGAAGGTTTTTACCTGATGTCTTATTTTCCCAGCACCTACAAATTTTTTCGTTTTGACTATACTTGATCTCCTCATAACCTTTCTTAGTTGTCTTGATTCTTACCTGCAACTTTGTTAAGAAAACTCCTTCGTTATGTAAAGCAAACTCTATTAATCTATTTCTCTTTTTAATCATGCCTCAGTACTGAATCAAGATCTTTTATTTGAATTTTGTACTGGTGTTACTTATTCACATTTAGTGTGATATTTGAGATCATTCTGGTCCTGTCTGGTAACCTTATGCCTCTTGTTACTTTGACCCATCTACAAAAATCTGTATATTAACATACTTTAGCATGTACAGTGGTCCTCTAAAAGCAACTGTCCCTTTGATTTTATTTTACTTGATAAACTTTACATGAAGAAGACATTGCCACTATTATTAATTGGAAAAATTGTACTTTCTCTGTAATACTATTTCCTTAATTTGGCTAGGAATGAACAATAAGTTCCTATAATGAATAGTGAAATATGAATATTTTGTAACTCTTGTGTAGCATTACTTAATAAGATCTACAAATTGAACGAGTTGTAACTCTTCTTTCTCCTGTTATAAATATGAACATGCTACATTATTTTTTGTTCAATCTAAGTTGAACTTTAGTAATACTTCTCTTTATTCATATTACTATTTATTCAATACATTAGTTTATCTTTTTTTATAGCTCTCTAACATGTATTAGTTGTGAAATATCATGATAGAAAGATGTAAAATGTTCATTTTACATGGCGAAGACTTGTCAAAATTTTCTCAGATTTCCTTTTCCATTATATCTTAGATGTTTGATAAGGTATGGCACCAATGATGTAATCTCTCCTAAACATGATTGTTTCAGCTTTTATACCTTCAATCAATTCTCCATTTGATGAATGGCATAGCTTCCTTTATGTATAAGTCTGTTGTCCTGAAAATATGTTCCATTTCAACATGGATTATATCTAAAAACCTTCCATATCTCTTGTTCATTTCTTTTCTGTACTGAAGTTTCTTTTCTATCCTTTCTTGATATGATTAATTTCTTCCTTTGTTGTAACCTTTACCGACACATATTAGAAAATATTAGGATTTTTGGCCTCTCTTTTGTTCTATAGTATTCTTTTTTATCTTTTCTCTCTAGAATGATTGTGAGAATCATAAGTATTGATGTAGAATATTGTTGTTTGTCTTCTATGCATTTATCTTTCCTATAATCATACATCCTGATATCAGGAGATTAATTTGCATGAAGATAGTCAATACACAAACATGATTTAATCCTGAGCTCATGACTAATAGTATCCTCTCTGTTTGTCTTTCAGGTATAGTGCAGTGTTGAATAGCAAGGATAAGATGGAGCAAAATATGGAGTGAAGATGGAGCATCAGGATAAAATAAATAAGGAAATAATTGATTCCTTCGTATTCTTTTGCTTTTATTTTCATGCAAATGCACCTTCTATTTTATTAGTTATGATGTTTACTTGCGTCACATTCCATGGATTTTGTGGGAAAAATTTGAAATTCCTTATGAATAAAACGTTGAATTCTAAAACTTAGTTATGTACTTCCTTTTACAATTTACCTTTGTATATGGATTGTATAATGAATTAAACAACTCAATAACATGATTGAATATATTTAATGATGAAGGAATTTTTTTAAAAATACTTGCAACCTTAGTAATTAACTTTTATTGATTCAATCTGCAACCTTGGTTATTTTTCCAAAGCTTAAAACTTCATCTATTATGTATTTTTGTGTTCATCAAGATAAGACATCTGTCCTTTGGGGACATTGTGTTATTTTGTTGGATCCAAACATGAAATTGTAGACTATTTGATTTTTTATGTTTTGTAACAGTAGACATAGCTAAAAATTATATGTAGTCATTATTTAATCCAAAAGAATAAATATTAAACTGAAAGAACCTCCCCTATCTTAGGTGGAATTCACCAATACCACCCATCGTAACAAAGTTTCGAGTTGCCCATTTTTTACACGAGTGAAAAAATTGTCCATAGGAGGAGAAGCCATCCTCCTCATTAGCCCTCGAGCCCTAACCATAAACCAATAAGGAATTGATGCAACCAATGGAAACTTTCACAAATGGTTTAACATTACAACATTTATGCCAACCATAAAAACAATACATTCAAACACCAAACACAATAGCAAAAACTACAAATCTCACTACAGAGACTTAGAATCTAAGCCAAGGGACAATAGAATAACGGGATCCATCCCTCTTTATCTCCAAAAATGGTTAGTGTAATGCCCACTTCCCTACGACACCTAGTTGATTATCATTTTGAGTTATGAATAATTTGGATATGGACATGACTTATACTTATGTTGATTAATATGATGTTTTGTGACTAGATGCATTTGGATTATGATTGGATTTTGTTTTCAGTATGATCTACACTGACTCATGGACAAACTATTGGATACCGATATTATTTTTATATGGATATATTGCATGTGTTCTAACATTGGATTTCTTCGCCATGATGAGTAGAATGTAGTTGTTAAATTTACATTACTATAATTTTGGATAATGATGAAATGCATAATTAAGTTGTGATTTAGACCTAGAAATAATGATTACTTGAATTACGTATAGATGTTAATAAATTTCATGCATATGGTTATTTTGGACATTTTGACATGGCCGCAAGGCCGAAGAAGGTATTTTGCATTTTGTAGGAAACACAGCATGATCACAACCATGAGGGGGATTGGGAACCAAACACAACAGGATGTCGTGTGGTTACAACATTTGGTTGTCAAGGCAACTAGTGAATTGTATTGTGTTACCTTTGTTCTTTTATGTGTTAAGAAAATTTCCATGAGGGGGAAATTTTCTAATGTGACCAAGGGGGTAAGAATTTTATTTACTTGTTTTAACTTACTTTAGGAGGTGATTTTATTTGTGATATCTTTTTTAAAATTTATTTTGCTAAGTATGTTTAGAATTAATTTAACACCTTGTTTTAAATTTTAAGTTTTGGGGGGAAGTCTAGTAGATGTAATTAATTTTGATGGTTGGCTCCTTGAGCCTTGTGTTTCCTTATGTTTTGAATGCTTGGTTTTGAGTGTTGACCACTCCAAATCCTTGAATCTCGAATTTGAGATTTAGGGCAATTTTGGGGGACTTGTGGGACAAGTTGAACTTGTCTCACACTTCCCAAAACCCCTTACCAACCATATCTATGGGTTGGGAATCCAAAAAGGGGATTATTTATTGTTTTGGGAAGGGAAAGATGACTTTGGAGTGCACTTGTCTTCCTTTTTTGCATTTAATTGTGCCTTAGGACACATGGGAAGGGATGGATGTGGAAGAGAGTTGTCATTCAACCCAACCACCCATTTATGTTGTTTTAAGATTTGAGTTGACTTTGGGAGGTGGTTTGAGGATGTGTGATGTGGCATCCTACATGGAGCCACATCACCCTCACCCTTTCCTTTTGTCTATTTATTGAAACTTCCTCTCTTGTTGAGGGGGTTGGAGATTTTTTTTGTTGGGAGTTCTTTTGTTATTTTGGGAGAGAAAAGAAGGAGCTTGGACTTGCATGCTTGGGATTGCTTTTGGAGGGAGCTTGTGCAAGATTATTGGTTTAGGCTTCTCCAATGGAGAGGTAGGGAACCTTCTCTTTTTTGTTGCTTTCATATCGTTGTTGATGCTAAAATTGTGAATAATATATGTTTACTTTTATGTATTGTGAAAATGGATAGAGTGCTTAATGTGTAGTGTAGGAGAGGTCTATGGGAAAACTCATGAGGGAGGCATAAGAGTAGAATAGGATATTATGGAGGGAGTTTGAGAGGGATGCCCATCTTGGGTAAGAATGGTCACATTCTTACCTTGTTCTTGAGGGAGCCATAATAGGAGGGAGGAATAAGAGTATGGGAGGAAAAAGGGGTACTTGAGGGAGGCATAAGAGTCATAGGGGCTTGAGTTGTATTGTGGAGGGTTTTGGATGGGCATCTCATCTCAATGGGGAGGCATAAGGAAAACTTTCCCATAGTTCCTTCTCTTGTTGGCTTGGATGAAAGCCTTGTTGTGCAAAGTATTGTGTTATTGTGTTTCCTTGTTGTTTCCTCTTTTTACTTTGAATGTTGTGAAGAAATTGTATTGTGGAAACAAGTATTGTTGCCTTGAGTTGGAGACCCCCCTTCATTGTGTTGTGTTTGGGGCTCGGGGGTCAATGGAGGAGATTGCTTCTCTTCTCCATTGAGTTTTGGTTGGGAGGAGAGTGTTGCCTCTCCCCCTATCTTGGTTGTGATTGAACTACTTGGAACTTGGAGCATGGATGAAGAATACCACGGAGCTTGAGAAGACTTCTTCCTTTTTCCTTTATATGTATTATTTTGTTGTAAAATTTGTATGTGAAAGAAAGTTGTAACATCTTGTTTTCATTTCAAAAAAAAAAGGGGATATTGTAATCTATATTTACCCAAAATTTCACAAGGTTAAAATGTTGGTAGATCTTAATTAGAACTTAATGAAAATATTGATGGAATCTTACGTGGAATGTTAGTATATTTACAAAAAATATATATATACATATTAGATTCCATTTTGTTGCAAAAAAAAAAGAGAGGTATTGATAAGTGATACTATTAGTGTATACCTTCTTCTTGTAGTATGAATGGAAAGAGTTAAGTTTTATTGAATTTCCAATATGCCAATAGAGTAGATTACACCCAAACTCTATCATGTCTCTCTTCATTTAAGAATTTCTTGTGAATCCTTTATGAATCGTAAAAAGGGAAATGAAATCGATTCTTTTGGAAACCCATGTTATGTTATTGTATTGTGAAGAAAGAAATCATGAAAAGTTTCTAGCTTAATAAGTCACTGTACGTCGGAAAAAGCGACAGGCGAGCGTGAGAATCAACAAGTAACTCTTCCGCATACCCAACCTCCCGAGGTCGTGCCAAGACAGCTGGTGGGGATGGAATATGCAGACAAACTAGTTAGGCAGTCTAATGTCTTCGACACGCACTAGTGGAATTTGTGAATCTAAGGAAAAGAAGGCCCTTCTAACTTGGACTGGTGTGATAGATTGATCAGTGAAGATGACTGCTCGAAGGCTCCAATCAATATCGAGCTCTGGCGTGATTCAATCTATGGGTTGCGGAATACGTGGAAAATGACCTGGGATTATTTCATGTATATCTCCCGATAAGGTCATATAGTGGATGATGAAAATAATTGGCTCTACGGATGATTTTCTGGCCTAGTCCAGAATTCCCTAGCTTCGCTAGCCGCTATATCTAGTAAGGATAGTTATTCGATGATGATAGGCGGAAGTGGAGTGGACTGAAATACTAGTGTGCGTAGGCTAGTATTTATATCTAACTGACTTGTGGATTTGTTGGGCTGTGGGATCTGTGGGTCACAACCGTAGACTCTTGGTTGTTGTGGTCCTGTTATGGTCATATGTGAGATCAAATTCTAATCCCTAGTATCCAGTAATTGTATGCTTTCTCAGCTTCTATGTTTAGAACCAATAGTTGTGCGATCTTCTCAGAATACCTTACAGATGTTCTCGCAACATGGATTCTTAAGCTGGCATCTATATCTACGAGGGTGTCTCCAGCGTCTGGCTGTGGAACTAGAGGATCGCACCCGAATGTTTCTTCTCTTTCGAGCCCCTCTACAGTCATGTGGATGTTTTCTAGAGTAACCTGTAGTTTGGCTGACTTGACCAAAACACATGTGCTTGGTCGTCTTCTATGTTTAATCCTCTTAACTGAGAACTAATCAGTTGTAAATCTATGGTTCCTCGGAATACTTGTATCCTGAGATTTTGGTCTATGTCAACTATTGCTGTGACGAGGTTTGGTTGAGGCACGATTGGCTCAAATATATATTCCCTGGGCTCTTGAGGTCCCGTAATTGTCATACGAAACAAAATGCAAATATAACTGTAATGAAACAAATTCTAACTACGTGAAATAAATCTAACATACATATCTTTTATTCTTCTAAGAAATATTCTAACAATTTTAAGGAAAGCAAACTATTTTAAGCGTATCTAGAAATAATAGCTAAACAATAATTTAAAACAGACAAGATAACCGAGTGTGGTTATTTACCTGTGCGATTTATAGAATTATTCTAAATAAAATAGTTTGTCTAATCTACCGGCAAGATTCTCGATCCTACCTCAGAAGTGAGGAGTGAATCATAGTTTCTCAGAAACTATCAATCCCCACAGCTTCCCTGGCAATGTCGAGAATAGAATGAAATGAAATAAAGTGATTAACTACTCTATTTGATATAAATCTGACTAGAACTTTGAAATGTAAAACCTGGACTCCGCAGAACAGTGGCGAATCCAATGGTGTATGTGATCTAGTCCCCTCAGTATGATCTCCTCGTTCTTTTGTGTTCACGTGGATCTAGAAAAGCGTGTAATGCTAGCATCGATAAGAGTATATTTTGGGACAAGGACAACTCAGAATGCAGACCGAGAATGTGAGTAGGAGAGGGATAGCGCAAGAGTACAGAGCTTGGCTTATGCGATTCCTGGCGGGATTTTACTGCGAGTCATGCAACATGAAGCGACCAGAACCTGTAACTATCCTATACGAAGAGCAAAACCTGCAACTTTAATGGCTTCCTAAGCTATTTTGTTCCAATGGATTGGATAAAATAAGACATTGCTTGCACAAGTTGGATATGTGGCTTACCAACAGCTGAAAAAAGCTAACCAGGCATATAATGGATTGAACTAAGAACTCCAAGACACAATAAAACAAATCTACATCAAAGAGAAATTTAGAGGAAAGCTTCTAACTGGATTGGGATGAGATAACAGCACTGCCTGGACAAGATGGGTCTGTGGCTTACCAACAGCTGAACAATACTAACCAAGTATGAAATGAACTATGCTATCAATCTTAAGCAAGCTGACAGACCAAACCACTGAAAATCAGAAGACTCTAACAAAAAATGTTGGCCAAAAGCTCCAGCTTAAACTATTCACCAAATTCTTCTACATTCTGCCCATTTGCATGTACACAAACCATGCATTTATAGGAATTCCAACTCTCAAAAACCAAAACCAAATTGAACTCCTAAACAATAAACAAAGAAAAAAAACTGTTCCAGGGGACCAAAAACATTAATGCATGCTCAAGTCGGCAAAGAAAAGCTGGTGAAACATGATATTTCACACAAGTCGCGTCAAAAGAGTGTTCTGGAAAACGCGCACAGGACCGCTGCTTTAAGCAGGGCGGCGGTTTCGTCACTGAAGGTCAAGAGGCCAAGGAAAGAGGGAAAAAGGGGAAAAAAAAAAAGGGCGCGGGGGCTAAGCGGGGCATGCGGGATGTTAACGCATACTCCGAGGGCTTTTCTGGATCCCGAACACCTTGCGAGGAGACCTGTATCATCATCGGGGGAACTTGTTACACTGTTTTGGCAGCACTGTACCTTACAATTTTGGGTACGTACATATTGCCCCCTCGGAGAAGCATTTTAGCCATGAAGAGGCATAAAACGGTGGGTCCGAGTATGACAGTTCTGTTGCCCACTCAAATTTCCCCGCACTTAAAAGTGAATTTTCAAAATTTTGAGTATTGAATGTCTTCTCTGTTGTCCTTGAAATGTCAAAAGCCAAGAAGTTGTAACAGATCTGCATTCCTGGGTCATTCTGTGTGTTTCTCGCGTACTTCGCGTATTGTTGTCCCACATGTCCCAGTTTCAAACGGGCCCCTTTGTTGCATTTTCGCCTCAAACGCCTGAGCCATGTACTTCACGCATTTCTGTTCCAAATGTCCCAAACACTTCCGGACATGTTGTCACGTTTTCGCCCGGATTGATCAAGTCGCGTACTTCGGAACTTTTTGACCCAAACATCCCAAGTCAAAAAAGTGTGCTCTGTTCCAATTTCACCCGAAACACCCGAACCGCATACTTCATGCTTTCTTGTCCCAAATGTCCCAATTTCAAAAGTGCGCTCTGTTCCAATTTCCGCCGAAATGCCCCAACCACGTCCTTCACGCGTTTTCGTCCCAAAAGTCCCGAAATGCATTTATGCGCCTTCTTCCTGCTTCGTCCGAGCCGCGTGTTTCGTGTATTCACGTTTCACATGTCCCAGATAAACCAAGGGCTATCCATACTTGGTTTTTTCCGTGAATATGTTGCCTTCAAAATTGGTATATATGAATTTAATGCGCATTGATTTCCCTTTCTCTCTCCAAAATGGCTATATAACGGACAGACCCCCTTTTACATTTTTCACACTACTTCTTTGCTCGAACCCCTGCTATC
Organism: Taxus chinensis; assembly: GCA_019776745.2. Taxonomy (NCBI): domain Eukaryota; kingdom Viridiplantae; phylum Streptophyta; class Pinopsida; order Cupressales; family Taxaceae; genus Taxus; species Taxus chinensis. The sequence continues at coordinate 596,761,264 of CM034146.1, read as the reverse complement.
TAATTTCCTACGCACAAACCCGTTCCCTACTGCAATTCCTTCCCGAGTCTAGATTGCATTTCTCTCTCAGCTACTATCAGTATGAAGATCAAATTCCAGGGAGAAGAGCAAGTTTCACCACTAGAGTCTACCATTCTCAACATCGGAGACAGTGAAGCTCGACATCTCGATTTCGGTGATTTTTGGGCGAGGCTGGCAGATGCAAACCCTACTCCAATGGCACAAATGATTCACAACAGCGGTTTGGCCTTTGCTGGTGGTTTCCCGATCTTAGTACAGTCTGCTGATACCGTGCTTTCGTGTGGAGCTCATTTCAACCCCGCCTCGAGCGAATTGACCAATATACACGGGGAACTCATTACCAAATTAGATGCTGCCGCCATTAGCACTGCTCTGAGAATCCTAGAGATGGATAATGCCATAGTCGTTTCCCAAGATCAAGCACAGGCCCTGTTCAATTAGGACAGCGATAAATACAAAGCACGGGTGGAAAAGTCCTGGCTGAAGAACCCTAAGAAAGGAGCTTCTCGTCTGACCAAAACCCTCTTACGGGCAGATTTCAATGAAGAGTTGTCCGATTTCATAATTCTACTGGCTCGGGTTATGGGTTTGCCCACTACCAACGAATTCCATTTCTAGATGTGTCCGCTCATCAGTATGGTGTGCGAAGGAATGCAGAACATCAACTGGGCAGAGATCATCAGCATGAATTTGGCGGAGCAACTGTCCAACGTGCAGCAAACGAAGAAGTTCTATATGACTTCGTACCTGATGTACACTCTAGTAGCATCAAGGTAGTGGTTTGTTTTCTCTTACATAGATGAACACAAAGATGATCCAATATATGCATACTGCCCGCAGTTCACCCTGGAGACCAGCAATCGTAACTTCAAAAGGGTCAACGATGCTTTCACCATGTACGTGGTCAGGCTGCTTGTAGGCGATACTGCCAGGAGGTTTTCTGATGAAGATATGACTCTGATATAGCACTACGGTGCCTACTTCATCCAGTTCAGAAAGTTCTCTTATATCAGGTTAGCTGGCTATGAGGGCTCCCCTCTGAGATTGCCCATGTTCTGTAATGATAAAATGGCCTCGATAGAAATATGCAGGTAGCTAGACAAGTTGCATAGAACCTGCAGGGATAAGAGGATCACTGGTTTACACTTTCCGATCTCTTTGGGAAATTATACCTGCAAAACAGCCCTAGATGCACAGAATGTAGAAAGAGCCCTGGTTCCCATCACAGTTCACTTCTTCAAGCCAAGGACTTGCTTCGACTTGAAGAGGTTCATTGGGCAGAACATCAAAATAGTCTATCATCATAGAGTTGATACAGAAGACTATTGGGTTGATTGTGCTGATGATTTTGAGGCTAGAAGGAGGCACTATGGCAGATTCTCCTTGCAATTAATTGAAGAACTCGGCCTATATCAAGTTACTGAAGGGCTAAAAGATGACAACTCTGATCTATACTTGTATGAGTATGAAAATGTGGTTATGCACACTCCTTTAGAGGACTTGGATTGGAACAGGAAAGAGAGGGACGACCTGGCTGAGATCCTTGCTCCAGTTTTGGTCAGGACTAGGGTCTGGTTTGACATGAAAGTTTGAGAGTTCAGGAGGCATTCAGGAGAATCCTCTTCTAAGGACACTTCAACACCAAGAAGAGAAGCATCTATTCCAAGGTCTGAGACACCAGTGAAGACCCCTCCTGCCTCATCAACTCAGGGACCTGCAGAATCTACTTCTTCCTCATCCACCCAGGTTTATAAGAATAAACTCAAAGAAGTAAAGAAAGAACCTGTGGAAGAAGATCTCCAGGAAAAACAGGAAAATTTTCCTAGAGGGCCAGAGAACATCATTGTTCTTAGTGAAAGTGAAGAAAGTGAAATGCCAACCCCTGCAAACACTCCTGAAGACCCAGCTGATAAAGATAAAGAAGTGCAGAGCACCAAGCTTCCAGGTGCTGTAGATTCTTCTACCACAATTGCCTCCAGTGCCCCACCCACATCTCAACTCGAGTCAACATCTGCACAGACCTTGAGCATCATGAGCTCCCTGTCTCTTGGTCCCCTTGCCCCTCCTGCTGATTCCTCTTCCTCTTTTGCGTGGGTGCAACCTTTGGTCGACAAAAAAGAAGAGAAAATTTTCCTCTCAAAGCTCGGGATCAAATTTTGATGCTGTCGCAGCCTTGTTGGGCACCACCTGTTCTTATGCCAAGAGAGCCAAAGTCACCTCCAGGATAGTATCTGATGCTCAAGGTAAGAAATTCCTGGAGATTGCCAAGCCTACAACGGATAAATCAGAGCAGGACTTACAGGCATCTGACTTGGAGCTCTCGAGAATCCAATGGGAGAGTCTACCCCTGAAGCTGAAATTCACAACCTCCAGGAAACAGTCACAAGAGTCATTGGGAGGGTAGAAAAGGGCCAGCAAACTATTGAACAGTTGGAAGAATAGGCCCAAGTTCTCACAGGTTTCATCAAGTCCCTTTTGTCTAAGGACAAAGTTTTGGACCCTACCCCCCTTGACTGCTCTCCCACCTCCTGTAATTCTAAGCCAAGATGAAGTGTAGAGTATTAAAGATATGCACAAGCATTCTGTCTATGGCAGAGCTATTGAAGCCACGGTGGAAGACATGCTTGTTGCTGGGTTAAACTTCATCGATGAAGCTTTCAAACTCCATGAAAAGGTGAACAATGTGCAACTGAAGCTCTCCTCCACTATCAATACCATGGATAAAGAGCTCAAAATCTGGAGCAGTTGCATAGTAGACCTTCGCCTTATGGGATAGACAGACGAAAACATTTTACTGGTGAATAAATTTTTTGATGATGCAAAGGACAATCTATCAAAATCATGGGTCTACAGTGTGGAGTGGAAGATCAGAGTCTTGGAGGAGGCTTTGGGAGAAATGAAAAACAGCTGGCAGAAGGGCAAAGCCTTCAAGACATTGGTTGTCTCAGCTTTCAAAGATATACATTTTCATCTTCAGGATTAAACTTCTGGTGCCCCCCTTTCCTTACAAGAGATCAAAGCTCAGTTCAAAGCTTTTGTAAAAGACAATGTATTCAAGGAAAGCTCCATCTCCAAAGAAAAAATGAAGGAGATCTGCTCTCTTCAATCTGCCATCGAAGAAGCAAATAAAGATTATCATACTCATGTCGAGTTTGATAAAGAGATGGAGAAGTGTCTAGGATTTTGGACTCAGTCTATAGCCAACACATCAGTTCCCCATGGCAGAGACATAGCTGAGGCATTGAAGAGATTCAGACAGCGGATTCTGAAGTCAGTGGGTCCCTCTCAGTGATCGGACACCTGTCTTCTTCCCCATTCTTTTCTCTTCTTCCCTTTCTTTTTCCGTTTTCTTTGTAATAGGTTGAGGTACTGCGAGTTGGCAGTCCTTAACTATTCTTTAGTTAAAAGAAACGGTTACAAAAAGTAACTGACTTGTAAGCTATATAATGGTATTTTCTATGCCATTCGAAGGAGGAACAACTTGGCATATTTCCTGGAAGTGTAAATAGATCAGAGAGAAATCAATACAAAAGGGCTTTCCATTCATTGTCTATCTATTCTTTGTTATTTCTGTGTTTTCATTTAATTTCGTGAAGATCATTTGTTTCTAGTTTGTTAGTCTCACTGATTGCATATTTTCAAATATTGCGAATATAGTGATCTTGTACAACCAAGAAGGAACTTTGTGTCCTTGATTAATGAATCTGAAGAAGGTTATTTACAGAACTTTGTGTCTGGTAATCTCATCTTGTTCATCCAATGCAAATGATCTTGTTTTAAATTCACTGCAACTTCGCATACATAAAGGATTATTCTGCCATCTATAATTTTGCATGTTGCTCTTCTTCTCACCCTCGTATTCCCTTTCCTCAGTCCTTTTGTAACTGATGATCCTTGTGGAAAACACTTTCGTAATATCCAAGTTCAACCATAAAATCATGTTTTGTATATTTGTAAATAAGTTCGTTTCTGAATAAGGGAACCTCTCCCATTAAAGAGGAGGGACTTCTTGTCCCCTGACTGTTGCTCTTCTTAAAAGTCCTATTTGACGACCAACAGTTTTTGGCGACTCCACTGGGGAAAATCGCATTCCAGTTCTGTAAATTTTTGATCATCCTTTGATCTGGCGACTCTGCGTTTCACTCGAGGGAGAAGGGCCCTTGGTATTGAAGATTCTCAGTTTCAGCTTTTAGAGCGACAAGGTTTTCCTTTCCTTTCAACAACAAGAGATAGAAGGACTCGTTCGACAAGCACTCCACCTGTTCAAGATAGAAGTCCTACGGGTGGTATTCCTTCAGAGCCTGCTAGTCCCAATCTACGACGCTTTGATCCTTGCTGGTGTTACAGTTCCTCTCCAAGCCATATTTCCAAGAATGGCGGCACCATTACCATGGGGTCAACGTGTCGGGCCCCTGGCCCTTACTCAGCCTTTGCATGAGTTACCCAGAGGTAACCGGAAGAACTTCCCTAAATTCAAAGGTGATGGAAAAGTGCATCCTGATGAACATATTGCAGCCTTCATAGTTGCATGTGGAGTTTTGGGAGTTGAACATGAAGACGTCTCCGTAAGACTGTTCGTGGAGACTTTACAAGATAATGCTGCTGATTGGTTCTACCACCTTCCGGCTGGTGCTATCACCGACTGGGACACAATGAGAACTCAGTTCGAAAACCGTTTCAAGCCGGAAGAAGATGTCCATGCCTTGCTAGCCCAAATCTCTCAGATAAAGAAAGATTCACAAGAGCCCATGAGAGAATTTGTGGCCCGATTCAACAGGTTGATAAATAAAATTCCAACAAACACTCGACCTGTTGATCAAATTCAAAAATGTTTCTTTATAAATGCCCAATCACCCAAAGTTAGTTATGCACTAAGAAGGGCTAATCTCGCAACATTGGCTCTAGATCAAAACTGGCTGTTAGTGTCGAAGATGACTTGATCATGTCAGGGAAGTTGAGAAGAGACCCTTCCAAATCTAAGTCTGCTGCTTCTTCCTCTTCCACTCCTGGACCTAATACTGATCCATTAGTTCAGAAACTTGCGAATGATCTTATTGCTATAAAGAAACAATTGGCTCAGCATGCTCCTTATGCAGACGTTCCAAGAAGGAATTTCCAGCCCAGGAATCGTTTTCCTGCTTCTCAAACAAGATTAGCACTTGAAGGACCTCCTGTTAAAGTTCCTGTCAATGCAACCTGCGAAGTGGAAGAACCAGATGATGATGAGAGATAATGAAGCTTGCGAGGAATTTGTGGAAGAAGTTGATGATGAAGCAGATCGAACTTGAGGGATCTCGAGTAAATTTCTTCACCACGGAGGGTTTCGATGATGGAGAAGCACGCTATTGACAGTAGTAGCAAATGAATAGCGAATCATTCGCATGTTTATACCTCGAGAGCAGAAAAATCAGATGGTGAAAGTGACCAGATACCCTATCATGTTGATCTCAGGAGCAACAACTATTCCCGGATCCAAAAGAGGGAACTGGGTATCCCTAATCTACACCAAAGGTAGACCTATTAATCCTGCTAACCAACCAATTGCTTCTTCTTGTTGATAAGCCTAGAGTACTTTGATGACGCCCGTCCACTTCTGGTTCCTTTGATATTGTGACCACCTAAAAATGACCAAAGTTGCTCAGAGGAGAATAGTTATCAAACCTAAGGCTTTTGCTAAAATTTCACTTAGTCTTCACTCTATGACCACCTGGTATGGCCTTTTGCCCATCCTCCTTTATACCACAACCTATCTGGTATGCCGCTGTCACCTAACTACCAATGACAAAATCAAGCCTTTAAATTATGTAAGCACTTCTTATATGGTCATTAGGCTCAATAATGCTTTGTCATAGATTCGTGGCTTTCTTAGACACAAGACCACTTGACAAAAAGTGTGGACAATGTAACAGCAGCTAAATTTTGGTTTGCTTTTCCCCCATCCCAGGCATGTCACTCCTTCTTCAACGGTCATCTTGCACATTCAGACCCATATTCTATTTGAGGATACTATTGGCCTTCATTGTTCAGAATGCATCCCAGGTGGGTGGATCTTAATCCTATCCTTGTCACCATTACTTTATCCCCCATTATTCACCCCTAATCACATTTATCGTATGCCTCTAGAAGCCACTTATGATCCTGATAACATCCATAAACCCCTCATTTATCTTCCCTTGGTCACTTAATCCTGCATTCATAGTGTCTTTCCACACTCCAACCACCTTTGCTAACATGCCATATACAACCCTAACCCACCTAAATGGGCAAAACCTAATTTACCAGTCAAGATCACCCTTCTCTTGTGGTATGCATCATCTCACTCACAGAGAACATCGGTTGTCTATAGGTCGACGATGTACCCAGGCGACACCATCGACCTTGTAAATATATCGTTCAAAATTCTCCCCAACTGAGATAATGGATTTATGCTATGGGTTGGACATGTTGCGAGCTCATTCTTCAGATTATCTTCTCCCATTGTAAGTTGTCATCAACTTGAAGTCCACCAACAAAGCCCTTGTATGCCATTTATAAGATCTAGAGCTTGGATTCAATCTTGTGCTCAACGAAATTTTCACAGTTTTGCAGGTTATGTTTGTCTCCTTGGGATTTGCAGCACCATCATCACACCTAAAAGAGCCATTGGAATGTCCTTGCCATTATCAAGTGGTGTATGGAGTTGACCCTCAATTGCCAGTGTTCACTGGATCTGCCATTCTTACACCTATCATGAAGGCCATCTGCATCAACCCTAGTTCCTGCGATGCTGCCTGGATCAGTCAATTATTCTACCTACTCAACATTCTAGATCTGAATGTCTTTGTGATGGTCTGCTGATTCAGATATCACTGTTCATCCTCAGTCAAAAGTTGATTTTAAAGGCCCTGTTCGACCTGATCTAGCATCAGTTCCTTTCCGTACTTTCTGTCAGTCCTGGAGACCAGCTTGTCGGCTTTTGCATTAAAGACAGAACCTCGTGGCAAATCCATACAAACTTTCAGTTTTGCTTTGATAGCTCAGATCTTACCTTCCTACCCCAGTCACTTTGACTGAAAATTAACCTCTGGTCGTATCTTGATTACATCCATTATTTTCTCCTAAGATATTCTACTTATTGGGTAGTACCTTTCTATTTGTTCAAGATCTAGGATATCTAGGTGACTAGGATCAGTCCTTTGTATATTTTGAACAGTCTGACCATTTTACTTTTCTACTTAGTTGGTGTGTTTTCCTGTTCTGTCTGTTTTGGTCATGTCAACCCTGCCAGTATTGATTTCATTTTATTTCAGTTTATCATTATCGATAAGCATATCTAATCTATCTCCTAATCTTTGTTCCAGTTCTAGTCATCTTGCATGTTATCCTTTCATTTTCAATGCCATATTGTCATCATAGGGTTGCCATCCTGTTGTCCACTCAAAATTTCCCTGCACTTAAGAAAATGAATTTTTGAAATTTTGAGTTTTGAGTGTTTTCTCTGTTGTCTTGCAAGTGTTACAATAAGTCATGAAATTGAAAATCCGCAGTTTTGGGTCATTTTGTATGTATTTCGGGCCTGTCGGACATTTTTGTCCCGCGTGTCCCAAGTTCAAAAGTGCGTTTTGTTCCCCGATCGGCCGATTTCCCCGAAGTTGTCCCATTTTCGGGCCCGTCGGAACTTTTCGTCCCAAGTTTCCCAAACTTAATCATGCAAGCTGTTCAATTTTCGGCCGAAACACCCGAACCGCGTACTTCGCATTTTCGTGTCCCTAATGTCCCAAGTCAAATTGTGCAAGTTGTTTCATTTTCGGCCGATTCACCCGAACCGCGTACTTCGCGCACTTTCGTCCCAAATGTCCCAAACTTCAAAAAAGTGGACCTATTGTAACATTTTCGCCCGAACCAGCCGAGTCGCGTACTCTGGAACTTTCTTGTCCCGAATGTCCCAAGTTCAAACGGGCCCTTTGTTCCATTTTCGGCCCGAAACCGGGCCTGAACCGCGTACTTCACGCATTTTCGTCCCAATTGTTCCAAAGAGCATTTGTGCGTCTTCTCCCTGCTTCGCCCGAATCGGCCGAGCCGCGTGTTTCGCGCATTCGCGTCTCACGTGTCCCAAGATAAACCAAGTGCCATCTCATACTTAGTTTTTCCTGCTCACCACCCGAGTATGTTGCTTTTCAAACTTGATAGATATGAATTTAATGCGCATTGATTGCACCTTTCTCTCTCCAAACGGCTATATAACGGGCAGCCTCCTTTTGCATTTCTCACACTGCTCCCTTGTTATCCTTGCTCAAACCCTTACAATCTAATTCCCTGCGCGTGTATCCCTTTTCCTACTGTAATTCCTTCCCGAGTCAAGCTTTAGGTTGCGGCTCTGATACTATCAATATGAAGATCAAATTCCAGGGACAGGAGCAAGTTTCACCACAAGAGTCTGTCATTCTCAACATTGGAGACAGTGAAGCTCGACATCTCGACTTCGGTGATTTTTGGGCGAGGGTGGCAGATGCAAACCCTACTCCAATGGCACAAATGATTCACGATAGAGGTTTGGCCTTTGCTGGCAGTTTCCCGATCTCGGTACAGTGTGCTGATACCGTGCTTTCATGCGGAGCTCACTTCGACCCCGCTTCGAGCGAATTGACCAATATACACGGGGAACTCATTGCCAAACTAGATGCTTCTGCCATTAGCACTACTCTGAGGATCCCAGAGATGGATAATGCCATATTCGTTTCCCGGGATCAAGCACAGGTCCTGTTCAATCAGGACAGCGACAAATACAAAGCACGGGTGGCAAAGTCCTGGCTGAAGAACCCTAAGAAGGGAGTTTCTCGTCTGACCAAAACCCTCTTGCGGGTAGATTTCAATGAAGAGTTGTCTGATTTCATAATTCTATTGGCTCGGGTTATGGGTTTGCCCACTACCAACGAATTTCATTTCTGGATGTGCCCGCTCATCAGCATGTTGTGTGAGGGAACACAAAACATCAATTGGGCAGAAGATCATCAGTATGAATTTGGCGGAGCAACTTTCCAACGTGCAGCAAACGAAGAATTTCTATATGACTTCGTACCTGATGCACACTCTGGCAGCATCAAGGCAGTGGTTTGGTTTCTCTTACATAGATGCTCACAAAGATGATCCAGTATATGCCTATTACCCGCAGTTCAACCTGGAGACCAGCAATCGCAATTTCTCAGAAGGGTCAACGACGCTTTCACCATGTATGTGGTCAGGCTGCTCGAAGGTGACACTGCCAGGAGGTTTTCTAATGAAGCTATGACTCTGATATCGCACTACGGTGCTTACTTCATCCAGTTCAGAAAGTTCTCTTATATCAGGTTAGCCGGCTATGAGGGCACCCCTCTGAGACTGCCCATGTTCTGCAATGATAAAATGGCCTTGATAGAAATATGCAGGCAACTAGACAAGTTGCACATAACTTACAGAGATAAGAAGATTTCTGGCTTGCACTTTCCCATCTCTTTGGGAAATTATGCCTGTAAAACAGCCCTAGATGCACACAATGTAGAAAGAACCCTGGTTCCCATCACTATTCACTTCTTCAAGCCAAGGACTTTCTTCGACTTGAAGAGGTTCATTGGGCAGAACATCAAAATAGTCTATCATCATAGAACTGATACAGAAGACTATTGGGCTGATTGTGCTGATGATTTTGAGGCTAGAAGGAGGCACTATGGCAGATTCTCCTTGCAATTAATTGAAGAACTTGTCCTATATCAAGTTCCTGAAGGACTAAAGGATGATAACTCTGATCTATACTCATATGAGTATGAAAATGTGGTTAAGCACACCCCCTTTGGAGGACTTGGATTGGAACAGGAAAGAGAAAGATGATCTAGCTGAGATCCTTGCTCCAGTCTTAGTCAGGACTAAGGTCTGGTTTGACAGGAAAGTTCGAGAGTTCAGGAGGCATTCAGGAGAATCCTCTTCTAAGGATGCTTCAACACCAAGAAGAGAAGCATCTATTCCAAGGTCGGAAACACCAGTAAAGACCCCTCCTGCCTCATCAACTCAGGGACCTGCAGAATCTACTCCTTCTTCATCCACCCAGCCGTATATAAGAAAAAACTCAAAGAAGTAAAGAAAGAACCTGTGGAAGAAGATCTCCAGGAAAAATAGAAAATTTTCCTATGGGACCAGAGAACATTATTGTTCTCAGTGAAAGTGAAGAAAGCGAAATTCCAACCCCTGCAAATGCTCCTGAAGACCCAGCTGATAAAGATAAAGAAGTCCAGAGCACTGAGCTTTTAGGTGTTGTAGATCCTTCTACCACAATTGCCTCCAGTGCCCCACTCACATCTCAACTTGAGTCAACAACTGCGCAGGACCTTGAGTGTCATGAGCTCCCTGTCTCTTGGTCCCTTTGCCCCTCCTGCTGATTCCTCTTCCTCATTTGCGTGGGTGCAAACTTTGGTCGAAAAAAGGAAGAGGAGATTTTCTTCTCAAAGCTCAGGACCAAATTTTGATGCTGTGGCGGCCCTGTTAGTTACTACTCCTTCTCGTGCTAAAAGGGCCAAAACCACCTCCAGGATAGTATCTGATGATCAGGGTCAACAATTCTTGGAGATTGCTAAACCTAAAACAGACAAATCAGAGTAGGACTTACAGGCATCTGACTTAGAGCTCTCAAGAATTCCAATGGGAGAGTCTACCCCTGAAGGTGAGATTCACAACCTCCAGGAAACAGTCACAAGAGTCATTGGGAGGGTAGAGAAAGGGCAACAAACTATTGAACAGTTGGAAGAACAGGCCCAAGTTCTCACAGGTTTCATCAAGTCTCTTTTGTCTAAGGACAAAGTTTTGGACCCTACCCCATTGACTACTCTCTTCCACCTCCTGTAATTCTAAGCCAAGATGAAGTGCAGAGTATTAAAGATATGCACAAGTATTCCGTCTATGGCAGAGTTATTGAAGCCATGGTGGATGACATGCTTGTTGCTGGATTAAACTTCATCGATGAAGCTTTCAAACTCCACGAAAAGGTGAGCAATGTGCAACTGAAGCTCTCCTCCACTATCAATATCATGGACAAAGAGCTCAAACTCTGGAGCAGTTGCATAGTAGACCTCCGGCTCATGGGACAGACAGATGAGAACATTTTACTGGCGAGTAAAGTTTTCGATGATGCAAAGGACAATCTGTCGAAGTCCTAGGTCTATAGTGTGGAGTGGAAGATCAAAGTCCTGGAGGAGGCTTTGGGAGAACTAAAGAACAGCTGGCAGAAGGGCGAAGCTTTCAAGACACTGGTTGTCTCTGCTTTCAAAGATATACACTGTCATCTTCAGGATGAAAATTTTGGTGTTTCCCTTTCCTTGCAAGAAGTCAAAGCTCAATTCAGAGCTTTTGTCAAAGATAATTTATTCAAGGAAAGCTCCGTCTCTAAAGAAAAAATGAAGGAAATTTGCTCTCTTCAATCTGCCATTGAAGAAGCAAATAAAGATTATCATACTCACCGTCGAGTTTGATAAAGAGATGGAGAAGTGTCTTGGATTTTGGACTCAGTCTACGGCCAACACGTCGGTCCCTCGTGGCAGAGACATAGCTAAGGCGTTAAAGAAATTCAGGCAGCGGATTCTGAAGTCAGTGGGTCCCTCTCAGTGACTGGCCACCTGTCTTCTTCCCCATTCTTTTCTCTTCTTCCCTTTCTTTTTCCGTTTTCTTTGTAATAGGTTGAGGTACTGCGTTTGGGCGGTCCTTAACTATTCTTTAGTTAAAAGAAACGGTTACGAAGAGTAACTGAATTGTAAGCTATATAATGGCCTTCTTTCCGCCATTCTAAAGGAGGAAGAACTTGGCATATTTTCTGAAAGTGTAAATAGATCATAAAGAAATCAATACAAAAGGGCTTTCCATTCTCTGTCTATCTAATCTCTGTCATCTCTGTGTTTTCATTTAATTTTGTGAAGATCATTTGTCTCTAGTTTTTTAGTCTCATTGATTGCATATTTTCAAATATTGCGAGTATGGTGATCTTGTATAACCAAGAAGGAACTTTGTGTCCTTGATTAATGAATCTGAAGAAGGTTATTTACAGAACTTTGTGTCTTTAAATTTCATCTTATTCATCCAATGCAAATGATCTTGTTTTAAATTCACTGCAACTTCGTATACATAAAGAATTATTCTGTTATCTATAATTCTACATGTTGCTTTTCTGCTCATTCACCTCGTATCCCCTTTCCTCAGTCCTTTTGTAACTGATGATCCTTGTAGGAAAACACTTTCGTAATATCCAAGTTCAACCATAAAATCACGTCTTGTGTACATTTGTAAATAAGTTCGTCTCTGAATAAGGGAACCTCTCCCATTAAAGAGGAGGGACTTCTTGTCCCCTGACTGTTGCTCTTCTTAAAAGTCCTATTTGATGACCAACAAGTCCCGAAATGGGGAGTTAGAAGCTATACCTTACTCGTCCGTGTGTTGCGATGACGCCATCGAAATTCCCGCTACCTGCAAAATGAAAAGAGAACTCAAGTGCAGATAGATGTAATAACTTGGAAGATAAACACTAAAATAATAGGGAAGGAGAACGTACCATTCATGCGGGGGATAGAAACTTACCTCCATCAGCGCTCCAAACCTGTGAAAAAGTCATTTTAAAATGAAATAGAACGATATATATATGAAAGTGGGCCCATTTTCCTATTCATTTGCGCGAGTCGATTTGATTGATTTTGAGCTCTAGGACCCACGGTGAGGGTTTCTCACGCGAATAGAGTCGAAACGTTTACAGCGAGATCGTGATCATGCCTCCACGAGCGGAACACCGACCTCAGTGATCACAAGTTGGTTTTCTTCTATTTTGTGTTTTTTCCCTCTTCAAATTTGAAATGGAAAATTCTTTGCAATGGGGGGATTATTTTTGAAAATGTTAGGTTCAGAAGGTCCATCTAGGGGGGGGCGCCTACTGGGTAGGCTTTGTTTTTAGTTAAAAAGGTCATTTTTTGCTCATTTTGGGATTTTTGGGGTTAACAACCCACGCGGGTTTTCAGACCGCGACCGCCACCCTGGCCAGGGCGGTGGTTACATGACCGCCGCCCTGTTTAGGGTGGCGGTTACAAAACCGTCCCCCATGCTCAGGGCGGCGGTTTTGCACAGAATGCAAAAGAGCTTAACTTTTGAGATTGCACTTGTATTTTTATCATTTCTATATGCTTTTATGACTCTCTCGATATTGATTGGATACTAACTTTCCCTGTTTTGTGTGTTTTTTGGGTGCATGCAGGCGAGGGAGGAGTATATCAGGTGGAGCCGAGAGAGAGAGTGTGATTGGCTTTCAGGGGTATTGTGATGCCCTTTCTCAGGATGAGGAGGATACATTATAGAGGGCCGCCATATTGCGTATATCACGCGTGCCCCATGTCATGCCAATTAGTCACATTCTTTGTGACTTATTCTCATATTGGGATACAGATCGGAACACTTTCCGATTGCTAGGGGTTCGCAGTGAGTGGACCATCACTTTGGAGGATGTCTACCGTATCATGGGGGTCCCGATCATTAGGAGGAGACTTACACTAGAGACGGTAGGGTCTCAAGCACAGATTACATAGTGGGCAGGCTACAATGGGAGATGCAGCTATCTCGACGGGGTCAAAGAAGGGAGTGAGAGTTTGATCCTTTCCTTCTTTGCCCATCCCTGTATTTCGACAGGCTATCATGGGGATCCTTGCCTCGAGGCTAATCGGGGACAAGGGAGGGGATACTTTGTTATACTGTTGGGCCCCCCATCATTGCATAGATAGAAGGGGCATGGCCGGATATATGCCTGGGGCGCAGATATTCTGGGGACCACCTACCATGACTTATACAGGGTAGTCCATTTATAGGGACAGTCATTGAGCCACCCGACTCTGGTCATGAGTTGGGTGTACGAGCATTTTATTCCTTATGGCAGAGGGCTAGAGGTGGCAGACCCAGGGGCTGTGAGGGCAGCTAGATGGTCAGATATGTCGGTGCTTAGAGCATCTCACCAGCCAGTTGCCTCCCTTACCACAGTAGATATGGAGGCGACGCCGTACTGGCTTATGGCCGGCATATGGGGTGAGGAGACCCTTACATTGATCTCCTGTTCCACCACAGGGTAGCTTATCGACCACGTGGAACGGGTGGAGGTACACCCCTTTTGGCAGAGTTCCTCAGCAGTTCGGCCTTCCATATGTGGGCATTCTTCCCCCAGCGGCACCAGTTTATAGATCAGTCTGCGAGGCTAGAGGGGGGCCTAGAGACCATGGTTGGACAGTGATCACTCCTAGCACTCCCATTGCAAGCCAGGAGGGTAGTTCGGGCTAGAGGGAGAGTCGGTGCGCCCCGAGCACCTTTGCTTCAGATTTCTGCGGGTCCTGCTCACAACAGCGATGAACCCATAGATATTGACTCTGATTCTGAGGATTTTACAGAGGGAGGGTCAGAGGAGCAGATAGATGATAGCGATCCTGAGTGCCATGACACTCAGGATATTTTGCAAGCAGAGAGGGCCGAGCAAAGTGTAGAGAGAGAGACTCTAGCTTCAGAGGAGCCACTCTCTTAGGGCCATGGTGGAGAGGATGAGTCAGTTGCGGGGCGTCATGTTGCTCCTACTACAGGAGCAGCCCCTCAGTCGGGTAGCGGCATCTGCGGCGGGTGCTGGCCCCAGCGACCCATCTTGGAGGCCCGATGATCTGAGTAAGTTATCCTCTCATCTTTTCAATGTTTGTTTAATTTAGGATTTTTAATTGCTATCTCTCCTTATGTTTTGATATTGTATCTTTTAGTCTCTTACCTAGCTTCTAATTCATTTTTCTTCTTTGTTTTGCAGAGACTGTTGACGAGTGGCGGGATCTAATCCGTAGGGTATGCATTGATTCTCTGATGATCCCTATGGATAAGACCCGTGCGGAGCTATCTGTAGATGTCGGGGAGCCTTCAGTAGCCGGTAGGCATACTGACGTCTTCGGTCCTGTTTGGCATGTGGCCAGGATGGTGTCGACTCTCCGTACAGAGTTGGGAGGCTATAGGACAGCCGAGCATCTTATGAGGAGTCATTCTCGTGGTGAGACCATGGCTGCTCCTCAAGACCCTGAGCCCTCTGTGCATTCAGAGCACCAGCGTGGCTGGAGTCCTAGGCGAGGGCGTGCACCCTTGGAGGGGGTCGCGTAGGGGGTTGAGAGACGACTTGGCCCTGTATGCTTTGTACTGTAGATTCTTTTGTACATCACGGGCTCTTTGAGCATTTTGACCATGCCTAGAGCATGATGGCATTGTATATAAACATTGGTTATTTATATATGCATTCACTTTTGGATCAAAACTTTGTCACTCGTATTATCCCTTTCTGTTTCCAACTTCCTCGTGTATACTATGATGTATGTTTTATATGCTTTCTAGAATGTATGCAATGGAGAACAAATGATGCAAATTCTTGCTTTCTTTTTGTGTTTCATGATGCTGATATATGATATTGTAGATATATTGTGATCTTAAATCTTAGCTTATGTGAGCAATTTGGATACCTCATGTTTGTTTTGGCAAAGTGATGAAAATAACCAGTATGATGAACAGATTAACTTGCCCCACTCCTAACTCCATGCAACTAGTAAGATGCGAGGGCTCATCACCAAGAGCCAAGAAGGGCGCAAGTTTATGAAATATGGTGAAATGATAGTGATGAAAGACAGACGAAGCTTTGGTGGAACCAAATTGAAAACTACAAGCTTACTCCACCCGAATGACTTCATAGTTTTGGGTGCAACTTGCTTTGCGGTTTATCCAGACTTAGACCTGTAGATGGCCACATAGTAGACAAAATCTGGTTTTTAGGATTTTTAACTCTCTTGGAATTTTGAACATCTGATTCATTCGTTTTTGACTCAAAGTTTGAATAGTTTGTTTATGACCTTTTAACGTTTGCATTGTCTAGAGGACCCCCCTACACCTTGCCCCATGCTACATGTAAGAAGCATGGGTTTATCACCGTGGGAAAGTCATAGGCGAGTAAGGGCATTTCCATCCTTTCCCAACCCTACGTCACTAGTAAGAGACGCAAGCTCATCACCGAAGGTTAGTAGGGCAAGGAAATGTGTAAAAATAAAATTTTCTGTTTAATCACTTTTTGACTTGTCTTTTTGAGTAAAATGTCAGTATATGCTTGTTTCCAAAGAGATGTGTATATGGGATAGATGTGACACCATGAAGCTTCTAAAACAAACCATAGGCAAGACACCAATCCTAAGAAGAAATCAAAGCGAGAACAAACTTGCAGATCTTGGTATGGTTACCATTAAGACTTCGTCATGTTTGATTTTATTTGATAAAAGATTCTGAAGTGATTGATGATATCGCGAAAATGGAGAGATATGATTAGAAATTTTTGTGCCAACAACATCATGAGTTTGTAATGAGTTACTTTCAGAATAGATTCCTTGATCACAATTTGTGTAAGAACAAGTGGACAAAATGATCTAAATCTATATGAAGATGCAATGTAGATAGTTATATAGGTAGTGCTAGCTGCTTATGCGTAGAAATGCTTGAGGTGCAGGGAATTGACTGTTTCGCCAAATTCCTCACCTTCTAGCGTGCATAAGAGGTATGCACCATTTCCATAGTCCTTCATGACTCGGTATGGGCCCAACCATTTGGGCTGGAATTTCATTCCTTCGCCGGTCTTCTTGTCTATCCGACTGTCTAGTCTTAGAACTAGATCACCTTCGTATATATCGCGTTCATAAACCTTCTTGTTATATTTCCGGCACATTCGGTCAGCATAAGCTCTATGCCGCTGTTTAGCATCTAACCTAGTTTCATCTAGGCTTTCTAGTTGGGAAAGACGTGCTTCTCTGTAAGCGTCTTCATCCAGAATCCCTTGTAGTGAAATGCGGAGATTGGGTATTTCGACCTTAAGCGGGAGAACTGCTTCTGCCCCAAATACTAGCGAGAAAGGAGTTGCTCTTGTTGGTGTTCTTATTGAGGTTCGATGGGCCCACAAGGCTAGATATAACTTCAAATGCCAATCTCACTTGTTTTCTTTCACCATTTTAAGGAGAATGGCTTTCAGTGTTTTGTTTGTCGCTTCTGCCTGTCCGTTGGCTTGGGGATAATACAAGGAAGCCATATGATGGCTTATCTTAAATCTACTGCATAGTTCGTGAACTTCTTTATTTTTAAAAGAAGTTCCATTATCGGAGATAATGATTTGTGGGATACCGTACCTGCAAATGATTTGGTTCAAAATGAACTTGGCGATCACAGAACCAGGTACAGTAGTAAGAGGCATGGCCTCCATCCATTTGGTAAAATATTCAATGGCCGTGATTATAAAATTATGGCCATCTATGGACGAGGGAGAGAACTTCCCTATCAATTCCAGGCCCAATGTAGAAAAGGGCCATGGAGTTGCGATTGGTTGTAGAGCTTGTGCTGGCATGTGGATCTCGTGGGAGAATTCCTAGCACTTATAACACCAGCGTGCAAACTCTATCACGTCATGTTCTAGAGTGGGCCAGAAATAGCCCATTCGATGTATTTTTCGAGCAGTGGCATGGCCACCGAAGTGGCCTCCACATATACCACTGTGGGATTCATGGAAAATCCTCTTGGACTCTTCTGTGTCGACACACCTTAAGAGCATTCCATTGAATGCTTTTCGATAGAGCACCTGCTCTATAATGACATATTTGGCTACGATTATGCGTAATCACCTTCTTTGTTGCGGTGTCACTTCATCTGGGTACATATGGTCCATGATATAATTAATGATATCAGTGTACCAAGGGCACTCAGAAATAGCAGGTCAAGTTTCGATGTAGTATACGCATTCATCTGGAAAATCAAAATCTACTAGATCGCCTCTGTCTAATGGGTTGTCAACTAACCAATCCGTGATGATTTTCCCTTTAACTGACTTCTGATTTACAAATGTTAATTCGAACTCTCCCATTAAAGTTATAAAACATCCAGCCTTTTTGGATAAGGAACCTTGTGTGAGAAAAGTCCGTAAATGGTCCGTCTTTACCATGACCTTTGTTTCTTGATTCAGCATGTAATGTCTTAGACATTTAGTAGTGAAGACTATGGCAAGATATTCTCGCTCTGCTTGTGTATAGTGTGTTTCATAGTCAAGCAGTGTTTGGCTAATGAAATAAATCACACATTCTCTCTTGTCATCTTCTTGGGCCAACATACAGGCCAGCGAGACATTGGTAGCTCGCGAATATAGGATTAACGGGCGATCCAGCTTAGGTGGCATTAGCGTAGGTGGTGACAGCAAGAAACGTTTAACTGCGTTGAAAGCTTCGTTGCAGTCTTCAGTCCAATCAATGCTATAGTCTTTCTTGAGGAAATTGTTGACTGGATGAATAGCGAAGCTTAAGTCCGGGATGAATCTCCGGATTGCACCCAGCTTCCCAAGAAATGATCTGATTCCAGATTCACTCGAAGGTGGGACCATTTCGAGGACAGCCCAAATTTTGGTTGGATCAACATCGATCCCTCGTGATGATATGATGTAACCTAGGAGCTTTCCTCCTGTTACACCAAAGACGCATTTCTCTGGATTTAGTGTAACTCCGTATTCTATTAAACGTGAAAGAATGATGTGGAGTACTTCGGGATGGTCACAATGCTTCTTGGCTTTAGCCAACAAGTCATCTACGTAGGATTCCACGATTTTATGAATTAAATCATGAAATATATAAGTCATAGCCCGCTGGTATGTAGCACCAGCGTTTTTAAGACCGAAAGGCATGACAACATAGCAATAGGTTCCCCAAGGAGTTATGAACGTGGTTTTAGCTTGATCTTGCTTGGATATTGTGATTTGGTTGTATCCCGAGAATCCATCCATGAGAGACAAGAGTTCAAAACCAGCTGTTGCATCAACAATAACGTCTATGGATGGTAATGGGAAATCGTCTTTAGGACACACTTTTTTGATGTCTCAGAAATCTATGCAAATGCGTATCTTTCCGTTCTTCTTGAGAACGGGAACGATATTAGATACCCATTGGGAGTAGTCTACTGGCTTGATGAATCCTACCTGAAGGAGTTTTATTACTTCCTCTTTTACCATGAGAGCTACTTTGGGTTTCATGGGTCTTGATTTTTTTTTAATTGGCTTTGCATCCAATCTAGTGACGAGGTTTTGTACCACAATGTGGGGTGCAACTCCCATCATCTCCTTGTAATTAAATGCAAATGCCTTCTGATGTTCTTTGAGAACCTGAGTTTGTATTTCCACTTCTTCTGGTGTCAACGAAGAACCTAGTTTCAATATTCTTGGTTCATCTTCTGTCCCAATGTTGACATCGATTATTTCTTCGATTAAAGAGGCATTACCCTCTTCGAACTCAGGTGGTGCTGGAGGTAAATCTAAATCATCCCCATTTTCTATTGCGTATATGTTAGGTTCCCTTTGTGACGGAAGATCCGTTACGGGATTTCCGAAGTAGGAGGACGAATGTGGGATCAGGGATAAATCTAGCATGTGATAGGAGAGATGTAATGCTGCATAGGCATTTAAATAATCCAAAGTAGCTGCATCATTTCCAACATGGTCTAGGATGGTAGATTCACTTCCGCTTAAAAGAGGATTTGTCATTGTTTTTATTAATGGCTCGTCACAAATGGATACTGTGAAGTGAGTATCTTCTAGCTCATTGCTTGGAGTAAAACGTGATGTTGAGATTGCTATTGAATCGGCAAGAAGATTTTTCTCTCGTGGGATCGCTTCAATGGATATGAAGTTAAACGCCTTGCTTAAATCTAATACAGTGTTTTTGTAGAGTTGTAAATGTTCGGCTTTAGTTTCATATACTTCAGAAACTTGGTTTGTTACTAATTGTGAGTCTCCCAAGACTCTAATGTTATTAATACCAATTCTTCTGGCTAAGGTGAGGCCAAGGAGGAGGGCTTCATACTCAGCGCCATTGTTTGTGCATTCAAAGTTTAACTTAAATGAGAATGGGAGGACCTTCTCCTCGGGTGAAGTAAGAATTATACCTTCCCCCGCTCCATAACGACATTTAGCTCTATCAAAATGGAGAGTCCAATACTTAGCCAGGAGTGTAGATTTTGGGGCATCTGCTGTGTTTGCACACTCGACTTCTATCATACAGAGATTCTCTGCCGGTAAGGAACCAACACCTAGGGAAAATCCTATGCCTACTGAATCGAATGGTAAGAACATTGGTGAATCTTTTTCTATCAATTCAACGATTTTCGCAGTAGTCCCTAATGATACTGTTTCTTTAGTTTTACCTTTAGGGGTTGGAGTTATTTTGGCTATGCTGGTAGTTTCAAGATCCATTGTAGGTATCAACTTTTCCTCTGGCTTTGGGTCAGAGGGTTTATTAAGTTGGTTTGTTGGCAGCTCAAATTCTGAGTACACCCCTGGTCTTTTCTTTAAATCAGCTAGGTGCAAATTGAAAGGTTTTAGACCGCCTTTGGCTACAAATACCTTTCCCAGATGCAAGAATCTTACTTCTTGAAATAGCGTGGAAGGGATTGCCTTCATTCGATGTATCCAAGGTCGGCCGAGGATCATATTATAGTTAGTTTCCCGATCTATAATATAAAACTCAGTCAAGATGGTTTTGGGCCCTAAGGTGACCGGCAGTATTATAGTTCCTATCAAAGTGGCTTTAAGGCTATCATAGCCTCTCAAGGTATTTTGTGTAGTGGAACAGTTTGTTTCTCCATATCCAAGTTTTTGGAGGAAAGAGAAAGGGACTATGTTAACTGCAGCCCCATTGTCAACCATTGCCCATTTTACATAGTTATTATAAACCCACACTTGTAAGTGTAAGGCTGGATCACCTCGGCGTGCGATCTCAGCATCTGTGGGCATTTTACTTATTTCGAAGATGAATTCGACATCCTTGTCTGGCTGCCCCGGAGGGTGGATATCAAAATCTACGTGATTTACTTGTGTTTCGGGAGGTGGAGTGATGTTAATTAGATGGCCTAGATCTAATGCTTCTAAAAGAGCAGCTCTGTGAGGGGGAGAGTTCTTTAGTAAGTCCAAAAATGAAATGTGTGAAAAGGTCTTTGTTAGGTCACTAATTAAATCATAGGCACCGATGGGTTTTTCAACTATTTGTTGACTCTTATCTGCCTCTAGCAGATGACTTGGGCTTGGTTGAGAGAAATACTCTCGTGTTATCGTGATAGCTTCGATAGGTAGTTCAGCGTCTAATTCTACCAAACTGACTATCTTAGGTCTCGGTTGAGCTCCCAACTGTGGTGCAACTGACGGATTTAATGAAGTCGAGGCTCCATGGTCATTGTTTCCCGTCACTGCACCTTTGTTTGTTCTAGTTGGATTCAGCCTATTGCTGTCATGATTTGGGAGCAGATCATTAAAGATCTTGAGGGGAGCATTCTGAGGAGAAACTACCCCTGCGAGAGTATTTGGTGATGATGAGATGGGATCTGCCAAGAACAGGTCTGGGAAGAACTGTCTTTGTTCTTCTGGCAAACGTTGCATAAATTTATTGTAGTCACAACATGTTCTAGTGTCGTGACCATGAATTTTATGGAAACCACAATAAGAATTGGGATTATAATTCTTGTTTTGTTGGTTTGGTGTGTATTGTGGCCTAAAATTCTGATCAAACTGTTGCCTATTAGGACCAAATTTTTGGAATTGTATTTTTTGGTTTTGACTTTGGTTTTGGTAACCAAATGAGTTTTGGCTTGGCCCTTGTATGGGATTTCACCGTTGTTGTTGTTGTTGTTGTTGTGGATGGTTAAAATCCACTGTATTGACTGTTGGGGTAAAGTTGTTGTTTCGCTGGTTGTTTGTTTGTGACGGAGTATTAACGACATTTACCCTCTTGGGCTGGTCGGTTACCCCATCCGTTGTTACCCCATGATTTTTGTTAAGGATTTTGGTTCCTTGATTGACATTTGTGGTAGTTGTAGTATTTTGAGTGGAGGTGATTAACCTCCCATTTGCTCCGTATGTCTTACGACCACTATTTATCATTGCTTGATCTATTCGCAGAGCGCTCTTAAGTACTTCATCATAAGTCCTTAGTGGGAACTTCTGGACTTATTCTTTCACTTCTCTACTGAGATAATGAAGGAATAAATCGCATAGTTCCATCTGATCCATGTTTGGAGCACTTGCTGAAGAGTAAAGAACTGTACGCCACCTCTGGATGAAATGGGCGACAGATTCATTGTGTTCTTGTTTGATGTGCAAGAATTCCCTGATTCATGTTCTTAGCAGTTTGTTCATGTTGAAGGCTTTGATGAACTCTGACACGAGTTGTTTAAATGAATGTATGGAAGCCTCGGGTATTCTATAATACCAATTGAGAGCAATGCCCTCCAGTGTTTTGGGGAATATTTTAGCAACAACCCCATCCCAAGGGAGTAATTCTCGTATGGCTGTAGCGTAAGCTTTGATATGTGCATTTGGATCTCCCTCACCCTTGAACTTAGGAAAATAAGGGAGAGGTCTTAGAAGCATGATGCTTCATATGGTGAAATCTAAGGGTTCCTTTAGATATTCTGAATACATCCCTATTGCATAGCTTTCGACCATTGATGGTGTTTGGTGAGGGAGTGGTGGTGAAATAGGTTGTTGATATGGTGCAGCGTATGCATTGGCAGGGGCATAGGGAGGTCCCTGCGTTTGAGCAAACATGCCGAGAGAGGAGAACATATCTCCTTGTGGTGATTTAGAGTATATGTTTAAGTAGGACGGGCTATTGTCGAGGAACGGACTGTTCGACACTAGACCGGGAGGAATAGTGTTAGAGATGATAGGCCCTGTTGGCATTTGCTGTGGATATTGAGGAGGCATGCCTAACGTGCCTACTCCCATAAGGAGATCTACCTGACCGGCGTGGTATGGAGGATTGGAACTTCCTGTTTGTATGAACGGAGAATTTTGACTTGCTTGAGCCAGTTCTAACCCTCTCACTCTTTCTACTAACGTTGAAATGACTTCATTTGGTGAAGTCACGGTACTTTAACTGAGCGGCATTTGTTGTATACCTTGGTGTTGTAAAGGTACATGATATCCTGTCATAAACTGATCGCTATCTTGCCAAGCTTCTCCCAGAATATTTCCTGTATGCAGTGGCATAGAGGTATTTTCTTGAAAAGAGATTTTGGGTTGTATTTGTAAACCTCCTATAGATGGGTACATTCCCTGGGAGCGTTGTTCACTCCTAGGATAACGTGTTGACTGTCCATCATCTAAGACCAGGTATGGATCTGATTGCCTACTAATTTGTGGTCTGAGTAGCATTTGAGGAGACGAACCAGATTCTCCGGTAAATGTCATATTGTTTGAACCTGAAGGCTCTATTTGTTGGGTTCGAGGGGGTTGATCTAACTCCTCAGTTTGAAAAGACGAACTATATCTGATTCTTGGGGTTTGTGTTGACAATTGATTAGTTGAATAGTTGTCGCCCCATACTGAGAGCGAGGGTGATGATTGCCTATTTTGTTGGGTGTAGTATGCCTCAAGACTTAGGAGGGGTCTGCCGTACGCATCGAATCCTGACATATTCGGGGGGTATATGAATAGCCGCAGAATAATGGGAAGGAGCGAAGGTGGATGAGAGAAGATGAAACTTCTCAAAGAGAAGGTGAAACAGTTGTTTGTTTCATGTCGGGTTCACCAATTTTGTATGGCGGAAAAGCGACAGGTGAGCGTGAGAATCAACAAGTAACTCTTCCGCGTACCTGACCTCCCGAGGTCGTGTCGAGACAGCCGGTGGGGATGGAATATGCAGACAAACTAGTTAGGTAGTCTAATGTCTTCGACACGCACTAGTGGAATTTTTGAATCTAAGGCAAAGAAGGCCATTCTAACTTGGACTGGTGTGATAGATCGATCAGTGAGGATGACTTCTCGAAGGCTCCAATCAATATCGAGCTCTGGCGTGATTCAATCTATGGGTTGCGGAATACGTGGAAAATGACTTGGGATTGTTTCGTGTATATCTCCCGATAAGGTCATATAGTGGATGATGAAAATAATTGGCTCTACGGATGATTTTCTAGCCTATTCTAGAATTCCCTAGCTTCTCTTGCCACTATATCTAGTAAGGACAGTTGTTTGATGATGATAGGTTGAAGTGGAGTGGACTGAAATACTAGTGTGCATAGGCCAGTGTTTATATCTAACTGATTTGTGGATTCGTTGGGCTGTGGGATATGTGGGTCACAACCGTAGACTCTTGGTTGTTGCAGTCCTGTTATGGTCATATGCGAGATCAAATTCTAATCCCTAGTATCCAGTAATCATATGCTTTCTCAGCTTCTATGTTTAGAACCAATAGTTGTGCGATCTTCTCAGAATACCTTACAGACGTTCTCGCAACCTGGATTCTTAAGCTGGCATCTATATCTACGAGGGTGTCTCCAGCGTCTGGCTGTGGAACTAGAGGATCGCACCTGAATGTTTGTTCTCTTTCGAGCCCCTCTATAGTCATGTGGATGTTTTCTAGAGTAACCTGTAGTTTGGCTGACTTGACCAAAACGCATGTGCTTGGTCGTCTTCTATGTTTAATCCTCTTAACTGAGAACTGATCAGTTGTAAATCTGTGGTTTCTCGGAATACTTGTATCCTGAGATTTTGGTCTATCTCAACTATTGTTGTGATGAGGTTTGGTTGAGGTACGATTGGATCAAATATATATTCCCTGGGCTCTTGAGGTCCCGTAATTGTCATACGAAACAAAATGCAAATCTAATTGTAATGAAACAAATTCTAACTACGTGAAATAAATCTAACATATATATCTTTTATTCTTCTAAGAAATATTCTAACAATTTTAAGGAAAGCAAACTATTTTAAGCGTATCTAGAAATAATAGCTAAGCAATAATTTAAAACAGACAAGATAACCGAGTGTGGTTATTTTCCTGTGTGATTTATAGAATTATTCTAAATAAAATAGTTTGTCTAATCTACCGGAAAGATTCTCGATCCTACCTCAGAAGTGAGGAGTGAATCATAGTTTCTCAGAAACTATCAATCCCCACAGCTTCCCTGGCAATGTCGAGAATAGAATGAAATGAAATAAAATGATTAACTACTCTATTTGATATGAATCTAACTAGAACTTTGAAATGTAAAACCTGGACTCCGTAGAACAGTGGCGAATCCGATGGTGTATGTGATCTAGTCCCCTCAGTATGATCTCCTCGTTCTTTTGTGTTCACGTGGATCCAGAAAAGCGTGTAATGCTAGCATCGATAAGAGTATATTTTGGGACAAGGACAACTCAGAATGCAGACCGAGAATGTGAGTAGGAGAGGGATAGCGCAAGAGTACAGAGCTTGGCTTATGCGATTCCTGGCGGGATTTTACTGCGAGTCATGCAACATGAAGAGACCAGAACCTGTAACTATCCTATACGAAGAGCAAAACCTGCAACTTTAATGGCTTCCTAAGCTATTTTGTTCCAATGGATTGGATAAAATAAGACATTGCTTGCACAAGTTGGATATGTGGCTTACCAACAGCTGAATAAAGCTAACCAGGCATATAATGGATTGAACTAAGAACTCCAAGACACAATAAAACAAATCTACATCAAAGAGAAATTTAGAGGAAAGCTTCTAACTAGATTGGGATGAGATAACAGCACTGCCTGCACAAGATGGGTCTGTGGCTTACCAACAGCTGAACAATACTAACCAAGTATGAAATGAACTATGCTATCAATCTTAAGCAAGCTGACAGACCAAACCACTAAAAATCAGAAGACTCTAACAAAAAATGGTGGCCAAAAGCTCCAGCTCAAACTCTTCACCAAATTCTTCTACATTCTGCCCATTTGCATGTACACAAACCATGCATTTATAGGAATTCCAACTCTCAAAAACCAAAACAAAATTGAGCTCCTAAACAATAAACAAAGAAAAAACACTGTTCCAGGGGACCAAAAATATTAATGCATGCTCAAGTCGGCAAAGAAAAGATGGTGAAACGTAATATTTCATGCGAGTCACGTCAAAAGAGTGTTCTGGAAAACGCGCACAGGACCACCGCTCTGAGCAAGGCGGCGGATATAGGACCGCCGCCCTGTTTAGGGCGGCGGTCACGAGACCGCTGCCCTTCAGGGTGGTGGTTTCGTCACTGAAGGTCAAGAGGCCAAGGAAAGAGGGAAAAAGGGGAAAACAAAGGGTGCGGGGGCTAAGTGGAGCATGCGGGATGTTAACGCATACTCCGAGGGCTTTTCCGGATCCTGAACACCTTGCGAGGAGACCTGTATCATCATCGGGGCACTTGTTACACTGTTCTGGCAGCACTGTACCTTACAATTTTGGGTACGTACAGTCACCACCACTTTTCAATTAAAATGAAACTAATAGTTTAATTACTAACCATGTCTAAGAGAATTAAGTTTGTCCCTTATTAGAAACTGTATCATTAGTGGAGCAGTTATGAAACATGTATGCATTGAATGCCATGTATAGAGTAGATCGCTTTTGACAGTTTTTGAGTGTCTCAAGGAAAATGCATGTTTGTTTCTTACACGCTGTGTAATTTCTTGTTTCCATCTGTGCGTCAGCGGATGAAGCACTATGAAGGGCAAGTGAGTTTCCATGGCAAGCCGATTTAAGCTCTCTGTTCTCATGTTTTTTTTTTTTGCCTACTGTTTATCCTTTAGTTCGAGTGCTTATTGGCAAATAGAACTATAACAAAGCAAATCTATAGCAATGCCATAATCTCCTTGCCAGAACTATTACCGTTAGCTCCTTAAAGATACTATTTTCTGACAGAGATCAGGGCAACAGATTTCAAACATTTTTTTTTGTTTACAGATTAGGACACTGCGAGTGGTCTTAGCTTCACAAATATTAAGCTGCATGGCAGGCCTCACAACTGCCCAAACAAATGTGAAGTTAGTCTCAAAATCAAGACCAGTCAGTCACCCATAAATTGTGTCTAAGAGAATAACTGCTACTATAAAAAAAAACTAAAATGATGATACGTTTCAGTAGATATGCCTGATGGACAACTAGATACACAAGCACTGTCTGTCATAGTGAATATTTAAATTGTTGCAGTGCTTGGAAAAAAAAAAATGACCTGAACTGATAACAACATTGTTGGAAGACCTGCCTTACCATGCAGACCACTGCCATAGACCCTGCCATGTTCACCTTGTTGCACCTAATGAAAATGGAGGTAACTCACCTCCTCACGTGCCTGGGGCAAAAAAAAAATGTATATAGAAGGGTGGATCTAGTTGAACTCGCATGTAATTTTTCCCTTAATGCTTTCACGCGGCCAGAACAGTTGAGTCTTGTTTGGACGGCTGAATAGAATAGGATTTATAAAATCTATTTGACCAGATTGATTGTGGCAGCCAGGTCAATAGGGAGCAGCAGGCCGAACCTTGCAATTAATAGCTCTGCAAGTCTAGTGGGTTGAGCGGCTTAGTAGGTGCATATTGACACGCTAGGCAGGGAGTTTTAAAATTTAGGCAGCTAGTGGTTAAGTCACCTACCCCCCCCACCAAACATAATTGTCTCCAACTTAATCTTTTTAATGAACCTCCACGTAGTAGCTTGGGCCACATGCTACGCCTTTCACTTCCGAGGCCGAGTTATTAAGACCCGAGTGGGATAAGACTACGTAGTGGTGTTTTCGTTTTATAGAAGGCCACGTGGATGTAGTTGTTGAGTTGGTCGAGAGGAGAATAAAGTGGGCAGTGCTTGTAATATAATGTCCGTGTTATTCGTGGGGTGGCTATGTTGTAATGTCGACTAAATTAACTCGCCGAGTTGTGTGGAGTAACTTGGGCTCCAATAAAGCTCACCGAGCCATGTGAGATCTATTCGAAGTTTAGCCTCGTTAAACTGCAAGGTGAAATATGATTAAATTAAAATAATGTCTTTTGGTTTATAAACGCATAAATGAGGTGGTATGATATGTAATAAAATTTTAAAATGATAAGTACACTAGATATAATTAAGGTATTATATACACCTAAACATATAAAACTATGCAATGCAATAAAATAGATTAGTGCCAAATTATGTATATCATAATGTGCGACCCCTTTCAGTAATACATGTGTATATATATGTGTATATATATATATTATAATGTATTAAATCGCGATATACGTAATATAACTGGATAATAAAATAAAAATAAAGATTGAGTGGATAGTGAATTCATTTCATAATAAATTACATCATACCCTAAGGTTAACATTGAAGACTTTGCTATTACGACATTACCAGACAATGGTCTAACAAATTCGAATAACGACCCTCCTCTTCGTTAGCGAAATGTCGAATGAGGTTAAATTAAACATCCTTGTTCACGAAGTTTTATCATGACTGTTGTAGTTCAAGCCTGTATACAAGCACAACCAACTCTTTAAAAAACAAAAAATTCTGTCGCATTTTCAGGTTGTTTGTTTATTTGCGTCGTCGTCGTCGTAGCGTCGACGTTCATTTTCAGGGCGATACAGTTAGGGGTTCCACCCAAAATACATCCAAGTGCACATCCAGCTTCTCAACATATCCCTTTTCCCTCCTAAGTTAAAATACAAAAAGTATAGCCAGTTTATCCTTTTATCTCCTTGTAGGTGGAAATCCTACTCATACTCCTTGCACAATGCCTCCCAATTTCCTTTTCCCTCCAAAACATTTTCCATTAACTTTATCCCACTGATTTCTTAAGGAAAAATATACCCAATCCCAAATAAATCACAAACATACAACCATTCATTTGTAAAACATGAAAATAGTTAATTGAAAAACAAGGGTATATACCCTATCTTGATATTACAAGCTTCAACTCCTCTAAACAAGAAATTCTTCTAAAATAAATCTCTAAAAGCTCCAAGAAATAAATGTAAGCAAATTTTGAAAGGCCAAGTGTGCAAATGAGAATAAGTAACCCCAAAAACTTCAATACAACATCAATAAAAAGAAAGATGATGAGAGAAGGTGAGGTGGCTCTATGTGGGATGCCACATCATGTCTCCTCAACTCCACATCACCCATTCAAACATAAAAACCAAAGCTAATAAATTGGTGGGTGAGGATATGAAAAGTTCCTTCCATAAATTCTCACTCCATACCTCTAAGGACAAAATTAAAAGATTCTTGTAAGATAGTACAATTAATTACCTCTTTTCTCCCCAAAACACATAATCAGACATAAAATCAATGGAAAATGTGTGTCTGAACCTATTTTTCCCTACATTCTTATTGAAAATCTCATGGAAGTGCGAGTCTTCATGATTTCTTGGTATTTCCTACACGCCAAACAGATAGGGGAGTTAATTTTGATATCTAAGTTTCGTGGGGGAGATCTGGAGACGTTTATCGCCATTAAAATGATCTGGCCATTTGGTTTGATCCGATCTTCCATTTTTATTCTCTTGAGCACACAAGGAACTAGATTTGATAGATTAGGGGTGGAAGTAGTTCATGAATAGAAGGAAGAGTGATTTTCCAAAGGAAGGAGTTGAATGTGGGAGATATTCGACTAGAGCTACCCATTGAGCACCTGGTGTCCTTTTATAGAGCTGATTTTCAGAATCATGATCGTAACCATGGAAAACAATGGTGCACTCAATGTTTGGGTTGTTTCGTGGGAAAAATCTATTGCAAAATGTTATAAATGGCACGATTTTTTCCGTGAAATTTGGTTGGAGTGTTAGGGGTCGGGACTAATTTTTGTACTCAAAAAAAGCTTGATAGAGCCCATCTTTTTTGAGAAGCTATTTTAGAAGTTTGTATATCTATTTTGTATTGAATTTAATTGTGTCAAGATGGTTATGAGTGTAAAACCATTAACAATCTTGGGGATTACTCTAGAACCTTTCCCCTGCTGATAAATTTGATCATACTCGAGTTATTTTGTGTGGATACTATGCAAAATGTGTTTGTTTTTTTATTGAATGTCTACAAATAGTTTTTCTTATTCTTGTTACAATATTTTATCAAAATCTATCTCAATCACACAGGTCTCAATCCTTGTGATAGTTTAGTGGCATCTACAATTTCATTTCTCAGAAGAGCCTTCATCTAAGAGTGAAATAAATGATTTAAAATCACTTTTCTTTCATCTATTGAAAAATATTGTCTGTAAGGCTCTGGGTGTACCTCAGGCATGATTGGGATCAGATCTTGATTCTTTCTTGGGTTTTCCAGATTGAGCCTTCATGTTAGAATCTCATAGATTGTATGAAAAAGTGATAATTTAGGCTTCCATTGAAGCACATATTCTGGTTAAAGAAACATTTTAGCTGCTCTATGGCATTCTGTTGGTTTAGTTTTCCATTTTGTAAGAGCTCTCAAGGATTTGGTGAATCAATTTCATCCTACCCCACCTCCCACCATAATCTATTTAAAACGTCCAATCTTACCCGTACTACCCCTATTTGTCCTGTGTGTATACAAATTCATAGTTTCCAGTACCAAATGTCTTTAGTAACGTTTAACTTGTTTTTAAAATATGTCTATAATCTGGAAGTGACAACTCGTGAGAGTCAGAATTGCTGTGTTGATCATATTTTCTCAAGCTCTTCTCTATAAAATTTGTGCAAAAGAAGGATTTATCAGCATTATTTAATAATAGAGGTTACAAAATAAGTTCTCTTACCTTGGTTGAAAGGCACAACCTAAAATAATTAGGATCAGATCACATCCTTTTAAGGTGCTAGCCACTCCTTTAAAATCCTGAAGTGCTATAAAGTCAGATAGAATGCTTTCCCTGGCTATAAAATGACATACATAATCATCTATCTTCCTTTGAGTGTCCTGTTAAATCCTTGATGTTGCTCGGCCTTTGAA
This sequence comes from Taxus chinensis, assembly GCA_019776745.2. Lineage (NCBI taxonomy): Eukaryota > Viridiplantae > Streptophyta > Pinopsida > Cupressales > Taxaceae > Taxus > Taxus chinensis. The sequence continues at coordinate 596,730,464 of CM034146.1, read as the reverse complement.
GGAGATTAAATTTGGGTACCAACACGCTTCTGGCACCATTTTTGGGGAACTAATTTGAGTTGCTGAGACTAATTTGATGATTCACTACCAGTTCATATATATTTAGCCCATAAAAAACACACGTAAGTGGCATCATTACTAGAGACATAATTATTGTAGTTCATATTCAAACCTTGGTAAACACTTCTTGTATGCTCAAAGTGCTAATACATCTTTTCAGGCATCATCCTGTGTTCAGGCCAATACGAAGTGTTCAAAGTTAGAAGTGCTTTGTGCAATATTTCCATTTTTACACTTATTACACTAAGTTTACTTGATAAATTTGGGTAAAGAAAAGTCATATCTTTCCATTTCAAGTTTCCAGTAGTGACAGAAATTTGGCAAATAATATTTTACTGCATTTTCACAACTAAGGAGGAAATCCTTAGAGTTGACTCCCTGTTGATCTGTTTCTTGATGAATACCAGTGTTTTTACCTTAGTCAAGTGAGTTTTGTTACTAAACTTTGCAAAGCTAGAAGGAAGAAGATATTTCTATGCTAGAGATCCTATTAGGAATCTATATGTAGAGCTAGGAAAAATAAAGTCAGAAGGAACAAAACCCTGGAGAGTTGTTGGAGATTAGCAGACAAGAAGAGGTATCTTCATTGATGAAAGTGATTGGCCTATCATTTAATACTTCCATTCAGGTGATTATGAATTAGGAAACCTCTTTGTGGAATTGAATTCTCCAACTCGAGCAGGGCGTTCATTTGATTTTGAAAAGTTTTCTTCTCATTCTTCCCCTGTCTTTTTAGAAGTAAATAGGGATTTCCAAGAAACAAGGCCTTCAGGGGAAATTTATGTAGACACCTAAAATTGGTTACCCAATTGAGTGTCCCCCGCGTTTGTTTACCTTCTCAGGTAACCTGGGGCACCTTTATATCACCACTTTTCCTTTAGGGTATTAAATAAATACCTAATTAAACATCTATCCTAAGTTTATTATACCCCATTGTGTTTCACCCATGGATAATTAAATATTAACTATTTAATTATACTTTTTACATGTATCTTAACCACTTATCTACCCCATGTAAATTCCAAACCTCCCATATCAATTCTATCAATCTATCCCCCTATTTCTCCTCTCCCCAAACCATGCAGTAGGATATTTCTCGTATTTGAGTCGGAAGGATAATACTCTTATCTTTCCAAATCATCCTTTTTGGCCATTTTGGGAATTTGTTCCCTGATCAGCGCCGACTGGTACTCGGTGGACGCTGATTTTTTAGAGCGGCACCGATTGTACCTCGGTGGGCACTGATTATAAATACAGGGCAAGAATTTAATTATGGTTAGACAGTAAGAGAGACATAAAGCTTAAGCCTTAAGCCTTTAAATCGTCAATCGGAAGAAGAGAGAATTCTATCTAAATCAATCCCTGATAGGTGTACCGTTGCTTTTCCCTTGAAACATCAACATCGTAAGGATTCATCGACCTCTTGGTGACTCTGTTCATGCATCTAGCTAAGGTGAAACTCTATCCGCATCTTTGTAGCTCCTGTAGGTGCTCACGATCTAGTCCTCATAAATCATCCATCAAGCTTTCTGCAACTTGCCTCTGATCGACGCTGACTAATTCGAGTCAAAGCTGATTTATCATAATTAGCGACACTTAAAGAAATCAATGTCGATCGCAATCTGGTTGACGCCGATCAAGTTGCACACAGGTGCCAAGTACAGGTAACATAAGTCTAGCATTGTTTTTCACCATTTCCTTTTTCCTATTTATATTTTTTCTGTTGTTTACATTCTGTCTTTTATTTTTAATCAGAAAATCTAAACATTTACCTACATCTTGTATCATCTATGATTCTTTCCTTAATTGAAAATTTGGACTGACATTTACCGAGGAAGCTCATCGCTTCCTCGACCCAATTTTTGGGTAGTCCACCCAAATATCGTTTAACCTTGTCTTTTTTTACCAAGGATTTGTGCATTGCAGGTTTCTCGGATGTACTTTGTAGGTTTGCTCATGTGCATTCGTCTTTCTCTACATTGGCTTTCCTCCCATCTATGGCTTTGGATACCATCTTAACTATCAGGTATCGATTTCATTTGATTTTTTCAGGACTTTTGTGTTTAGTTTGGTTCATTAACTTGGATAGGTAACAAGCGAGGAAATTCTTGATCTATATTCTAGCACACCCGGTGGGAGCTGAACCAAAGGCCCCTATTGGTAAGTTCATTTCTTTTCCAGTTTTAAGCTTTAGTTCTTTTTCTTCATTATTTTTATCATTTTTGCTTAAGCATTTCCTTTCTTCATTTTGGTTTTGGTTCTTTCATTTATAATTAACAAAATCAAAATTATTTCTTTCATGCATATCTAGATTCACATTTATATTTCTAAAATTAGTAAATCTTTCATTTGATTTCAAATCTGCCCTTTTTGCTTTATCTCTTTGTGTAAAATTGTTATTTTCTTGAAAATTTTCTAATTTCTCAAATAGAAAATTATCTTCTACAAGTATCTAGTTATCTGGATATATCTTTTTGGATTTGTTTGCGTGTTTTCTTAACCCTATCTTGCGGAGCGCTTTGCTTGTTTGCGGGATTTTTTGACGGGAAGAACTCAACAACACACTTTTTGAAGTCCACACAACTTGGAGAGATAAAAATTATAGGTATTTCTCTTTTGTGGTGTTTTCTCCTTTTTAAGAACTTAAAAATAACTTGTTTGTTTGTTTTTATCACACTCAAACACTTCAGTTTCGGGGCTTAAAAAGAATCAATCGCATTGCGAAATAACTTGTTTGACTTGTCTTCAATGAAATAAAACACTTTGGTTTTAGTGATTAAAAAGGACATTTTATTTTTCATTTCTATTGTATGTTCGTCATCTATTTTTCTAAATATGTTAGAAAATTGATCAAAATCGGTAGTGACACTATTTGATATTTATTTTTCACCCTTGCACATAAAGCCAAAATCACTAGGTATAAAGCATTTAAATAAAAACTCCTTCCCTGGCCTCACCTACTTGGAAGTGACATCCAAGTGGAAGAGCCTACGTGGTACTCAGGCCACACTATAAATTCATGAAATTTCTGGTATATATTGGCAAAGTGCTCGACTCCCTTATTGCAGCGATGTGTGAAGTGTGGGGTAGGCCCCTATAACAAGCCATGTACTAGTCTTTTACTTAAGTGCCTTCAAGAATCATCACCAAAACATTCCCCAAACCATCCTTACTTTGGCCAATTGAGTAGTCCCCATTCTAAAAAGCCTTCCCAAACATTTCCTTTCTCAAAAGGCATGAAAATTTAAAAGAGATAATCACCTACGCTGCTTGAATTGTCTTTGCATCAGTTAGGTCAATCTTTTTTTGTGTTTTTTCTTGTTTATGACGGTCATCACTCAGTCACAATCTAGAAAACTAGCTCAACTGGCCTCTTCTTCATCCGAGACCACCACTAATGTGGATGTTTCAGCACCCCTCGGGTCTTCTACAAGACTATTGTTAGTTGGTTCCCATCTTGGTCATATAATCCTTTCTATCATCCTAAAGTGATCCCATCACGACTAGCTTCCCCCAATCCTTCAGAGGTGTAATCTACTTCCTATATAGAGTATGTTCCTCGTGGAAATCCTTAATTTCAGGCACTCCTTGACCACAACTTGGTAGCCCTTATGGACTACCTAGTGCATAAGTTTGTTCGAATATCTAATCAGGGACCACCGATCCAACAAGTTTATGATTATTCTCATGAGCCATCCCAGGATTTTATAGAGCAGTTAGCATGCTTTTTCTTGCCTCGAACCATGAAAGATGGTGACACATCTATGCCTCCTTTTTCTCTTCCATTGACCATGTCAACTAGTTCTCAAATGACCTTTCTTATCCCTAGTGCCACGGCTACTCAACAACCTAATTTTGAGAGGCCCTCTTCTTTAGCTATGATGATTACATCCATGCTCCCACAAATTGCTGTTAATTCTTCTATTTTGTCTATTGCGTCTCAAGGCCAATATCTCTCTGTGAACCAACCCCCTACTATGAGTCAGTTGGTTCCTCCTTCTCGTCCTCTAGCTGGTGTTTCTTCTAATACTGCTGCGACAGTGACCTTTACTCATCCTTTGGCGTCAGCACCCCTAATAACCAATCCGACAGTAAAAAGCCTCATTTAGAGTTTGTTCCCCAACATATCAAATCAAATCAACACCCATATTCCTTAATCCATTCCGATTTATTCGGCAAGTGTAGGAACCCACCAATCCTAGGCTTGATCTTTCATTCAACCACCTTTCTCTCAACCACTTGTCATCTCATAGCCTGTTTATATGCAAGCTCCTTCACAAAAAATACCTCTCCAAGCGTCACCCAGAACACTTGGTTATTCCTCTTATCATCTTGTTAATCAGCAGATGAATTCCCCGTTAACCAAAGTCCCCTATTGGAAAGTTCATTTCTTTTCCGGTTTTGAGCTTTACTTCTTTTTCTTCACCAATTTTCATCAGTTTTCCTTAAGCATTTCCTTTCTTCATTTTGGTTTTGGTTCTGTCGTTTATAATTTGCAAAATCAAAATTATTTCTTTCCAGCATATCTAGATTCCCATTTCTATTTCTAAAATTAGTAAATCTTTCATTTGATTTCAAAGCTGCACTTTTTGCTTTGTCTCTTTGTGCAAAATTGTCATTTTCTTGAAAGTTTGGTAATTTCTCAACTAGAAATTTCTCTTCTACTAGTATCTAGTTATCTGGATATTTCTTTCTAGATTTGTTTGTGTGTTTGTTAACCCTATCTTGCAGAGAACTTTTCTTGCTCATGGGATTCTTCAAGGAGAAGAACTCAACAACACACTTTTTGAAGTCCACAAACCTTGGAGAGCTAAATATACAGGGATTTCTCTTTTGCGGTGTTTTCTCCTTTTTAAGAACTTAAAAAGAACTTGTTTGTTTTTTTTATCACACTCACACACTATGGTTTCGGGGCTAAAAAATAATTAATCACATTGGGAAAGAACTTGTTTGACTTGTCTTCATTGAAATCAAACACTTCAGTTTTAGTGCTTAAAAAGGACATTTTTCTTTTTCATTTATGTTCTATGTTCTTTATCTAGTTTTCTAATTGGGATGGAAAATTGATAAAAATCGGTAGTGACACTATTTGATTTTTATTTTTCACCCTTACACACAAAGCCAAAATCACTAGGTATAAATCATTTAAACAAAAACTTCTTCGTTGCCCTCACCTACATGGAAGTTGCATCGAATAGGAAGATCCTACGTGGTACTCAGGCCGTGCTATGAATTCACAGAAGTTCTAGTGTAAAGCACCCATCTCCCTTATCGCAGCAGTGTGTGAAGTGCAGGGGTAAGCCCGTATATCAAGCCACGTACCAATCTTTTACTAAAGTGTCTTCGGGACTCCTCACCAAAAAATTCCCCAAACCATCCTTAGTTTTTCTAATTGAGTAGTCCCCGTTCTAAAAATTCTTCCCAAACATTTCCTTTCTCAAAAGGCATGAAAATTTAAAAGAGATAATAACCTACACTACTGGAATTATTTGTGCATCAATTAGGTTAATCTTTTTCTGTGTTTTTTCTTTTTCATGATGGTCATCACTCGGTCACAATCTAGAAAAATGGCTCAACTATCCTCTTCTTCATCCGAGACCACCACTAACATGGATGTTTTGGCACCCCTTAGGTCTTCTTCAGGACCAATGTTAGTTGGTTCCCCATCTTCGCCATAATCCTTTCTATCATCCTAAAGTGATCCCATCACTACCATCTTCTCCCAGTCCTTCAAAGGTGTCATTTGCTTGTGATATATAGTATGTTCCTTGTGGAGATCCTGAATTTTAGGCACTCCTTGACCATAACCTGGTAGCCCTTATGGACTACCTAGTGCATAAGTCTGTTCGAATATCTGATCAGGGACCACCGATCTAGCAATTTTATGATTATTCTAATGATCCATCCCAGGATTTTATAGAGTAGTTAGCATGCTTTTTCTCACCTCGAACCGTGAAAGAAGGTGGCACATTTATGCCTCCTTTTTCTCTTCCACTAACCATGTCAACTAGTTCTCAAATGACCTTGCCTATCCCTAGTACCATGGCTACCTTGGCTACTCCACAACCTAATTTTGAGAGGCCCTCTTCTTTAGCTATGATAAGTGAGTCCACACTCCCATAAATTGTTGTTAATTTTTCTATGTCGTCTATTACGTTTCAGGATCAGTATCCCTCTGTGAACCAACCCCCTCCTACAAGTCCGTCGGTTCCTCCTCTTCCTCCAGCTGGTCTTTCTTCTAATGCTCCAATGACAGTGACTTTTACTCATTCCTTGGTGTTAGTACCCCTAATAACCAATCCAGTAGTCAAAAGCCTCATTCAGAGTTTTTTCCCCACCATATAAAATCAAATCAACAACCATATTCCTCAATCCATTCCGATTCAGTCGGTAATTTTAGGAACCCACCAATCAAAGCCTCCATCTTTCATTCAACCACCTTTCTCTCAACCATTTTTCATCTCATAGCTTGTTTATATGTAGGCTCCTTCACAACAAATACCTCACCAGGTGTCACCCAAAATGCCTAGTTATTCCTCTTATCATCCTATTAATACATAGATGAATCCCCGATTAACGCCTAAACAAAACCTACCATTTACTTCTTATATGGGACATTCTAACAAGCCCCCTCCTCAATCTGACATCGTCTAACTTATTTTTAAGAATATCACAAACATAGAAGTGTCCACCGTCTGTAGTTTTTGATTGTCTACAAAATCCTGCATTTGCAAAAACTTATCTATATCGATGTGCATGGAAAGGCTTTGGCCTAGGAAATTATGAACAAGGTGTGCATGACCTCGCGTCCATTCCAACTCTTAAACCACATCAAAAATTTGGTTTACGGTTTAAACTTCTCTTGAAAGCCACTATCACCATTCTCAATGAGTCTCTTTCCATTGAGGAACAATCTTCTCCCGTCAAGTCGGAAGCATCACTTAATGAGGATGACACCATTTCCATACTGCCTAACATTTTTTTTAGTCAATACCATTTCATTAGGTCCACTGACCTAAAAGACTAATGGAAAATCAACTTCCATACCATTAGTCTTCCTTGAAATAGTTAGAGACGACTCTCCCACTATTAATAGTATCCACTGTGTGGATAATGATTTTGTCCTTACCTATCTAGCGGTAGAGGATTCTTATCTTCCTAAATCTATTCCTTATGACACGTCTGCACTTCTCAATGAAGCCACTATCAACCTTAATATAGGGACTTCTAAAGACCCTCACATCATTAAGGTCAGCCAATCTCTTAATCCATATGAGTTAGGAGATTTTACTTCCTTTCTTTCCCACCATCACTAAGCATTTTCTTGGTCATACGAAGATATTCTAGTCCTTGATCCTAATACCATGGTCCACAATATCATTACTCTTCCAGACATCAAACTAGTTACACAAAAATTACATAAGATGCATCCTCATATAGCTCTCCTCATCAAAGAAGAGTTGTATTTCTTGCTTTCCGCAAACTTCATCCAACCCATTGACTATCCACAATGGGTTTCAAATGTAGTACCAGTAACTAAAGCTACTGGGAAAATTTGAATTTGCACCGAATTTCAGGATCTTAATCTCACTTGTCCAAAGGATGATTTTCCTCTACCTAATATTGACCAACTCATGGATTTAATTGCAGGTCACAAGATGTTTTCTCTTATGGATGGTTTCTCTATGTATAATCAAATTCTCATCACACCAGAAGACCAGCGTAAGACTTCCTTCATAACTCCTTGGGGGACTTTTTTTTATCGTGTCATGCCGTTTGGTCTTAAGAACGTAGGAGAAACTTATCAATGTGCAATAACCTACATCTTCTAGGATCTCTTACAGAAAACTATAGAAGATTACGTTGATGACATCCTCGGTAAGTCCAAACACCATCAGAATCATCTTTTCATTCTTATGCCTCTCTTTGAGAAAATCATTCATTTTTGTCTTCACCTAAAACCATCTAAATGTGTGTTTGGCATTCTTACTAGTAAACTCTTAGGCTTTATCATTTCTATTAGGGGCATTGAATCCAATCCCACAAAAATAAAGGTTATCCTCGAGATGCCCCCCCTTCCAACTTAAATAAATTCTATGGTCTTCAAGGACTCCTTCAATCAGTGCGTCATTTTATCTCACAGCTTTTGGACCGTTGTCAACCTTTTCATCATCTCCTCCGTAAACATGTTCATTTTGAATGGGATGAACATTGCCAAAAATCCTTTGATGATCTCAAATCTTATCTTCTTTCTCCACCTATCCTCACACCTCCACGCGAGGGGGATCCATTCTATCTTTATATTTCTATGACTGACCATTCTCTGGGAGCCATGATCTCGCATCGGGACACTAATGGTAAAGAATAGGATGTTTATTATATCAGTTGCACTCTTCATGAGTATGAAACACGTTATTCTGAAGCTGAAAAACTATGTTGTGCTCTCTTCTTCGCAACCTCTAAACTTCATCATTACCTCCTTAATCACAACACTTGAATTGTTACAAGTATCAATTCACTCAAGACAAATTCATGTAAAACCTTATCACAATGATCGTATCACCCGTTGGCTCATGCTCATGACAAAGTTTGACCTCAAGTTCATCTCACAAAATTCTATCAAGGGTCAGGTCATTGCAGATCAATTGGCTGATACTCCTCTTCTGGACACTCAAATCCCCCTAGCTCAATTCCCAGATGAGTACATCCAACAAATAAATTTCAGTCTGTCTCCATTTAAAATAAAACTATTCTTCGATGGGTCCAAATGTCAACAAGGGGGAGGTGAAGGTTTCGTCATGATTCCTCCTTGGGTGCACCTATCCCTGTCATACATAACCTTAACTTTGAATGTACGAATAATATGACCAAATATGAAGCTCTAGTTTTAGGTCTTCAAAATGCCATTAATCTCAGCACTCGCCATATAAACATCTTCGGTGACTCTGAACTCATCGTTAATCAAGTCACTAGTTTCTATCAGTGTAAAAATGATATCCTTGAAAAATATCACGATATAATTCTCTTTCCACTTCAATATTTTGATAAATTTACTATCCAAGCTATTCCTCACACTGCGAACCGATTCACAGATACAATGGCTTCTTTAGCCTCACTTATTCCACCTTTTATTGAAGACTCATGACTTTATGTGGTTGTTCATTGTTTAGACCAACCATGTCATCTCAAGCAATTGACTTCAATCAATGTTGTCATAACCGACATTCAAGATGAGTGGTATTAGAACATTTTTTATTCTCTACCCTGTTCAATGCTTTCTCCAGATCTGACTTCCAATGGCAGAAGATCATTTATCCTATGCACTAACCGCTATACTATTCTAGGCAGAATCCTTTACAAGCGTAGTTTTGATGGTATTTTTCTTTGATGCCTCAAAACTCCTGAATCATCTAAATCCATTTAGGAAGCCCATGAAGGTATCTGTGGTTGAAAATTTAGTGTCTTGGCCATAGCTAAATGCATCTTACATTTAGGTTACTATTGGCCTTCTCTTAATCAAGACTGTTGTGACTATGTCAAGAAATGTGTCAAGTGTCAACAACATTCCAATCTTACACATATCCCTAGTCAGGCTTTGCAACTTGCAGTGGATTTGTGGCCTTTTTCATAATGGGGTCTTGATCTCATCAGTCTCATCAATCCCCACTCTTCACAGCGTCATCACTCTATCATTACTGCCATGGAATACTTCACTAAGTGGGTGGAAGATATTCCTCTTTCATCAACCAAAGCTAAACCCATTCTTGATAAAGCATCACAGACAATGGTAAGTATTTCAAAAAAATTGATTTACAGAACGTATGTGATGCTTTCAATATAAAACTCAGCTTTTCTTCTCTGTACTATCCCCAAGCTAATGGCCAAGCTGAGGTTTCTAATAAAACTTTCCGTAGTATCCTCGGAAAGGTAACTAGTCGAGTTGGTAGGGGATTGGAATTTACATATCCCTTTTGCTCTCTGGGCTTATCAAACTAGAATTCTTACTCATACTAGTGTTACTCCCTTCTCTCTCGTCTATGGGTCTGAGGTTGTCCTTCCTTTGGAAGTCTAGATTCCATCTCTTCACGTCTCTCTCAGAGAATTTTTTTATGATGAGTACTATATTCAAAACCATCTAGCGCAGCTAGAGTTGTTAGATAAGAGAGATTTCAATGCTATTGAGCATCATCAAGTCTATCTTGAGCATGTCAAGCATGCTTATAACAAGCACTTAAAGCACCATGACTTCAAAATTGGTGATATTGTTCTTAAAGAAAACCAAAATGTCACTACTCTGGATAGGAGTCAACGTGGTAAGTTTGCTCATAACTGGATGGGTCTATACATTGTCACTCATAAGTATGGGTGCAGAGCTTATCACCTATCTTCCATGGATGGTGTACCTGAAATGGAGCCTCTTAATGCTTTGCATCTAAGGCCCTTTTACTGTTAGAATCCATCTTACATGATTTTAGTCGTAAAATAGATTTTTCATCCATCTGCAACCAGTAATGTATTTCATAGTGATTCAGAACTATGTGGTTCTGCGCATTATGTCTTATACCTTAAATATGAGTACCGAGGCTCTACTCATGGAACTTTCCTTACTGATTTGTTCCTTCTCATGGTAGGAATACCTTAATCACTACTTCATCCACCCTAGGTGTTTATCTTGATCAAAACAACTTTGGGGCATGAGTACGTGCTTATATACTTTTTATTCCCCTCTATCTGATCTATCTGGTCTAAGCTCAACTTCTTCCAAAGATCGAAAAGAGAGAGAGAGAGAGAGAGAGAAAGAGAGAGAGAGAGATGATATCCTAATTCCTAAAAAGGTAGACTAATCCCTCGAAGGAAAACTATCCATGCCTTACCAATCAAAAGTGTAGACCATTCCCTCGAAGGATGGCTACCATCAAAATCAAAATACAGACCACTCCCTTAAGGGAAAATTGTTTTTTTTGTGGCATTTTCAGCCTTTGCAATAACAAACTTCCTCTATTGGCCAGTTTTTTCACTTTTTTAGCATCTCTAAAAGACTTCCTGTATCGATCAGTCTTTATATATCTAGCAAAATTCCCACATCAATCAGTTTGCTCTTCTATCAAAAGAAACAAATCATGAAGCTATGATATGAGACCTTTTTGATCATATGGAGATCTTGTTTTCCCCATATGGGCATGTATTTTATCTTTCATGTGTTTTGATAAGATGTATACTTATCTCTCATCCTTATCTACTTCCTCGATCTAGTTTGCGACTAATTAGTGTCAGGTTTATTTTCACTACATCTATGGCCTTGTGTTCATCGTCATTTGATTTTCCATTGAGGTCTCTGTTTATGGTCGATTAGGGGCCTAACTTATCAATTTTTTTCCTATCTAGGTGTAGTGATTTTTATTCCTATTAAAATGATAAAATCATTACATCACTTTATTTCACAAAGGAAATTTCTCATGATTATTTATTGTTCATCCAATTAAATTGACATTTAACGTGTTAATTTATTCAATCAAATCTATCATCAATCTATGCTCATCTTATCTATTTAATCTAACAACACATCAACGAATGTATCAAAAACACATGTGAATCCATCTATCTATCTCATTTAATTGAATTAACATCTTAAAACATGTTTATTTAATCAATCATGACAAATCAATCACATCACATCTATTCATCTATACTCTATAAACATTCATCTATATCTATCGAAATTAAATGCATGAATCCAATCACATAACACAAAAGAATGATGAATATATATATATATACACACACATATATTTGTCTATACAAAGGAATGTATGGCTTACAATAAAGCCGTATACATCATACATCAAAAATGCCTTCAAATCAAGGCTACATCAGTATATCAATACAAAAATAGCACATCTAAATCATGAATTCAGACAGGTGGAAAACACTGTCTCCTCCACCCTGCTCTGGTCCAAGATGTCTCTCCTAGCCATCTCCTACAGAGCTAGAGGCACCTGCTATCGTGGCCCTGCCGCCATCTCAATCTCTCCTGGTGCTTGCACCCTCTGATGCACCACTAATCGTGGCTGTCATTAATCTCCTCCTTGCCTTGTAACAAGGCACATTTGGGACATGCTATGTCAGGGAATCCTCATAGTGTCTCACCTCAGCAAGGAGATCTTGATAAGTGCTCAGACTCACCATGTCGGGTGCTCATAATGGCACTACTGTTGTAGGTGGTGGCCACCCTGATACCACACCCTGTGCCCCTAACTTTGAGGTGGTGCCTGTATCACTGTATTTGGCCCTGAGGGCATCTTTATGTCTGTGATAACAATCTCTCTATTGTATCACTGTATCCCACTCCTGACGAGAAACATATCTCTCTAATATCAATACATCCCTCTCCTCTGTCAAAGCCCTAATCTTCTCAAGGGAAGCTAGTGTATGTGTCAAGGTAACATTCTCTCCCTCTAGTCTCTCTAGCATGGCAACTATGTCATCCTCATCTGCATCTACAGATGTTGGGAGTTGTCATGGTACGTCTGTCTTGTACCATGCCCTGTAACTATCATCCACTACTATGTCATCATCACTATCTATGGGAGGTGGGGTCTCCCTCAGTGGATCTGCTAGGATCAAGATCGGTAGGTCAATCTCTCTATTGTCCTGTCTATATGGCACATACGTGGTCAGGACTGTCTGTACCAAATGAAACTACCTCAACAATCATATAAATGGGACTTGCTCTAAAATCTCTGGCATATGGCCCCTGACCACCCTGCTCTATCTCAGCTTAACCAGGTGAGCATCTTGACCAGCCCATGTTGGGTAGACCCGGTATGGTCTCCATATAACATGCTCTGGTGTCAGAGTCCTGATTCACTCTGTATACCACTTTACAGATATCTCTATATGTCCTAGGGCCATGTCTACCCACCATCGTCGAAATCCTTACTCGAGGGTCCCCTCTACTCCTGGCATCAATGGAAGCCCTGATGGCCTGATCATTGCTATATTCTCATATGCCCAATAATGGAGCACAAAGCTGACATCAATACCTATCCATCTACCTGTGGTGTACATACAGAACTCATAATACATATGTGCTACTAAGGCATCTAAAAATGTAAACACCTGCCAAAACTCCAGGATGTTACAGACATAGTCCAATAAAAGTAGTGGAAATCTCTCACCTCCTAAATCTAGTAGAGTGAATTAGGAGATCGCCATCTGAATCAATGCTATCCACCTGCTCCTGACATCATCTTGTCTATACTATGAGGCTATCCTCACCGCCCCAGACACTACCTCTGAATCATCTTCCCTTTCTCCATATAATCGTCCTAGGGCTCTCTGCTGCTACTCTCATGGAGTGGTCTCTATCGGGTCACCTGTAATTGGTATCCTGTGGATCCTGTAGATATCCTCGTGGGTGATGGTCATCTCACCCGTCATGAACTAGAACATGTATGTCCTGCTATCCCATCGTTGTATCAAGGCTCGCATCAACTCCATGTCTTGGGGCACCAATCGGTAGTAAGGGAAGCCCCTGAGCCTAGCTAGATCCAAGTGATGCCAATTGTCTTATGTCACATCAGGATGAATAGTCTCTAAAATCTTGAGAATAGCATCCCGCATGTGTAAAGATTCTTGTGCCTCCATCCACGACGTAAAAAATGGTGTTAGCTTCTCATTTATTCAAATCGAAACATCAAAAGCACATTTCTCTACTTTCTAAGTCTCATCTATCCAATCGGCGCCAAATGAGTTCCAATCGTTGTCGATCTAATCTAGTCGACATTGATCGGAAACCCAATCAACACCCATTTACTCTAATCGGTGCCAAAAAAAATTCAATCGACACCAATTGAGAGGCTGAGTGTCCAAAACACTCTGGCCTCCCACTTATCCCCATTTTTCATAAAGTCTAGCATCCTATTATGCTATTGCACGATAAACACATACATGAAGCTAAAGTAGATCCACTTACCCCAGGTCGTGTCCTCTTCCAATTCAGACTACTCTCAGAGGGTTCCATGTTGCTCAAATTCAATTTTTGACTCTTTTTAAATCAATCGTCGCAGTGTAAGTAAATCGTTAAAGTTTTCCTTTCCTATATTTATAGGGTTTCGGTACGGTCGGCACCATTTTTCCTGGTCGGTGCTAATTGGTTTAGTCGATGTAGATTTTATCTGATTGATCCCAATTAAGGCTGATCGATGCCATTTGGTTACATTCTTTTCTTTTCACATCATATTCTTCCAACAAGAATGTCTCTTCATCTTTTTTGCCAAAGTGGTAATGCTTGGCTTGTTTATCTGATCATTATTATGACCTTAGTGTTGCCTTTTGGCATATATTTTATGTTATCACCCATTTCAAGCTTGGTCCCTGTACATGGGTCACACGATTTGTAACAGCCTAAAGATAGCGGGTATGTAGGCACTAACGTCGTCTCATTCGTAGACCATCTAGTTGTCCCTACCAATGTGTCACTCTTTGGTTGCTACTATTTTTCAGGCCTCCTTCCACTCACAGGTTTGTAGCCACTGACATCATCTCATACGAATACTGTTTAGTATGCCCTACCAATATGAGTTCCTTATGTTGCTGCCTTTTTTTTATTGTTTTCATGCATCATCAATGGTCAAATCTACTCCAGATATCTAGCTAGGGCATCCTTCATTCTCATCTACCTTTTTAAAACTCAAGATCAGTTGATCTTTTGAGATTCATCCCATCCCTAGTTTGAGGGGGATCACATTATCACTTTTCTTCCTTTCTTCAAACTCCTTATTTTTTTCTTACAACTTTGCTTATCACAAGTTACTCGACAAAAAGGGGCAAAATCTAGACATCTAAAACTGGTTACCCAATTTAGTGTCCCCCGCGTTCGTTTACCTTCTCAGGTAACCTGGGGCACCTTTATATCACAAATTTTCCTTTAGGGTATTAATTAAATATCGAATTAAACATCTATCCTAAGTTTATTATACCCCATTATGTTTTACCCATGGATAATTAAATATTAACTAATTAATTATACTTTTTTACATGTATCTTAACAACTTATCTACCCCATATAAATTCCTAACCTCCCATATCAATTATATCAATCTATCCCCCTTATTTCTCCTCTCCCCAAACCATGCATCGGGATATTTCTTATATTTGAGTCATAAGGATAACACTCTTATCTTTCTAAATCATCCTTTTTGGCCATTTTGGGAATCTATTCCCTGATCGGTGCTGACTAATAGTTGGTCGACACCAATTTTTTCATAATGGCACCAATTGTACCTCGGTCAATGCTGATTATAAATATAGGGCCAAAATTTAATTATGGCTAGACAGTAAGAGAGACATAAAGCTTAAGCCTTGAGCCTTCGAATCGTCAATTAGAAGAAGAGAGAGTTCTATCTAAATAAATCCCTGAGAGGTGTACTGTTACTTTTCCCTCACAACATAAACATTGTAAGGATTCATCGACCTCTCAATGACTCTATTCTTGCATCTAGCTAAGGTGAAACTCTATCCGCATCTTTGCAGCTCCTGCAAGTGCTCAAGATCCGGTCCTCTTCAATCATCCATCAAGCTTTCTACAACTTGCCTCTAGTCGACACTGACCCATTCCATCCAACGTCGATTTACCATAATCAGCACAACTTAAAGAAATCAACGCCTATCGCAATATGGTCGACAACGATCAACCTATAGACAAGTGCCAAGTATAGGTAACATAATTCTAGCATTATTTTTCACAATTTCCTGTTTATTGTTTATATTATGTCTACTATTTACATTCTGTCTTTTATTTTTAATTGGAAAATCTAAACATTTACCTACATATTGTATCATGTATGATTATTTCCTTAATTGAAAACGTGGACTGACATCTACCGAGGAAGCTCATCACTTCCCGGGTCCACTTTTTGGGCAGTCCACCCAAATATCGTTTAACATTGTCTTTTTCTGCCAAGGATTTGTGCATCGAAGGTTTCTCAGATCTACTTTACAGATTTGTTCGTGTGTCTCTGTCTTGTCTACATTGGCTTTCCTCCCATCTATGGCTTCGGATCTCGTCTTAACTATCAGGTTTTGACTTCATTTGAGTTTTTTAGGACTTTTGTGTTTAGTTTGGTGCATTAACTTGGAGAGGTAACAAGAACGAAAATTCTTTATCTACAATTTATTTTGAAATTTATACCCCTGTGTTTCAAAGACCCTCTACCCCATTTCCATTTGTCACCCCTCCAGGGTCACCTCCTCAAAACAACATGGCCTTACCCCCACCCAAACCTCCATTTGTTGTAAATACCTTTGGACCTATAAATTTTATAGGGATGGCTAGTTATCCAAATGTAGTTCCACAAGATGTAAGAAACAAAGTACAAAAGTTCCAAGGAAACAACGCTATAACTGGTGATCAACATCTATATATTTTTATCAATATGATGGAAGACTTTGAGATTGAACATGAGGATGTATATATCAAGTTATTTATCCATACTCTAGAAGAGGATACAAGGGACTGATATAAAGCTTTGTCAGATAATTCCATTGATTCCTAGAAAAAGATGAGCAATGTATTTAGATTGTAGTATGGTGATAGAACTGACCCAAGGTTTCTTCTATCAAAATTTAAAAATATCAAGAATAATCCTAATGAGTCAGTACATGATTCCAAAACAAGGTTTAATAATACCTTGAGGAGATTGCTTGTTAGGATAATGCCATGTGATGAATCATATTTAATCAAATATTTAGATGCATTTGATAAAAGGTTGCATATTACATGAAAGAAAAGAACACTACTAATTTGAGGCAAGCCTTCACCAAGGCTCTGGAAATAGAGAATAACATCAAGGAAATTAGAAAGCCTCCAAAAAGGGAGGGTGTAAAACTAATTAACCTAGAAAAACCTCATACAAGTAAGGCTATTGATTTGGAGGAAGTTGTGAAAACTTTGGCAAGGGCTGTCAAAGAAATATCATACAAATTAGCCAGAGAAGAAAAGGGAATTAGGCAAAGCTCACAAGGTTAACACAAGTAGCAAGGCCAAGACAGGTTCAAAAATCATGAAAGATCTAATGACAGAGGCAAGGGACTTATTGGATTTGTAAATAGGCAGCCCCAAGTCAGAGAAAATAGAATGGTACCTGATCCTTTGGTTGCCAAAGTTGCCATTATGGAGGAGACAAATGTCATTGATTGGTGTGACAAATGTTTCATGCCCCATGCTACTTGTAAAGAAGATCAGTAAGAAGAAGAAGAAACTACTGATGATAATGATGATGATGTCTGTATGATGGGTTGTTCCATGAGCTCACAACAAGGGGAAACTTCAACTGAAGTGATAAGTGCCCGGACTGCTGCCACTTTTTGGGACCGCATTCATAGGGTACCTAATTTTCCTCCCTCTCATACTTTAGAAGTAGATATTGTAGAAGCTTTTGAATTTCCCAATAATGAATTTGAATATTTAAGGGATTTAATGATAAATAAGTATGATGGAGGAGTCCTATCTGAGGAAGATAGATAATTATTGATCAATTTTATTATTTCTCAAGAGATGGAACATAACAAAAGAAGTACGGCTATCAAAGGGACATGGCCTCAAGCCAACCCAAAATCTCCCTTACTTTCAAACATTCCTAAAGAGGCTCCAAAGAAAGATGCATTTGCCAAAAACCCTGTAGTTCCAAACAATAATTATACCCCTCCTCGTGCTCAAGCTAACAAAAATTGTGTACCGCCTAGTGACTATGTTAGCTTTCCTTCCAATACTTCCTTGTCATCTAATGCTACCTTGCCAAAGAATGTTCCATATGACATTGCTAAAAGTTTTAATTCAAAACAAATTTTCTTTTCTAATTGTTAAGTTGCTTAGGATTCCTAAGCACAAGAAGAGATCATTTGAATACTTGGGATTAAAAGAGGAGAATATTTCCCTAGGCAAAAATATAAACATTGGGGAGACTTTTCGACACTAAAATTTTCCTCCATAATTTCTATTTCATTAATGTATGTATTAGGAATAGGATGTTGTTAAGTGTAATTAGTAGTAGCGTCCGATAGAAGATAACGACACTGTCAGTACGGTGCCGCCAATAATGTGGAGTACGGTAACAGTCAAAGTACAATAGGAATGTTGTAAAAAGTAAATATTTGTCGTAAGTGGTCCGGTAATGTTAAAATGTCAAAGTTTGGGTAATTAGAGAAGTAGGGTCTACATGATTAGGAATTAGAAATATTATATTGGTAATAAAGACAAGGAGTGAGGTCATAAATATTTTGTGTATTTTATTTGTAAAAAGTCTAAAAATGTGGAACCCATGTAAAATGATAAGGTTTATCTTATCTTAATAGATAAGCCTACATGTACAGATAAGAGTTAAGGTATGGAATATGATTCATCAGAGTGGATTTCTTATCCTATCTTAGAGATAAGATGGATAAGCCTGAAAGTTCTATAAATAGAGAGGCTACCCCCCTCATTTAGCATAGAAAGAAGTAGTGAGAAATATTGTAGGAAGTGTGCAAAGGAAGCCATCAGTTAAAGCTGTGTTGAAGAATCCATCGAGAGGTGTAATTGTAAAGTTTCTCCCATAGTCTTGTTGAAGTACCTCATGGGTGAGATTGTAACAATTTCATGTTAATATTATAATTTACTTTGATATTTCAGATTTTTCATCATTCCATCTTATCATAGTCGATGGTATTCTTGTGTTCGGTTATTGTTTTGTTTCCATATTACGTCCACCAAACTAAAGGCTGTGCATTAGTAAATAATCATAGTAGGAGGAGTTCCCGGTGAAGAATTATCATAGTGCCAGATTGGTGATGACATTTTTGGTTCCGTTGCCAGGACCATTCCTCGTTGGTGGATTTTCTGGAGAGATATTCCCACTTAGGCAAAAATTAATTGGAGGGTAACCTTGTTTTTACTGTGCATAGTAGTTACCATGGTAAAGTCATTTTTACCGTGAATAGTAGTTACCATGTTAAAGTCATTTTTTCCATGAATAGTAGTTACCCTAGTAAAGTCCTTTTTGCTGGGAATAGTAATTACCGCAGTAAAGTCACTTTTTACCGTGAATAGTATTTACCACAGTAACTTCACTTTTTACTGTGAATAGTGTTTACCACAGTAAAGTCAGTTTTTACTGTAGTAAGTCAAGTTTTACCATAGTTTACTGTGGTCATTTCTATTGACTGTAGAAAGGTGTAAAGTCACTTTCTAGTATAGTGATTCCAATTATTCATGCACATAAGTCTTGTTGATTGTACTTGTGAGTTGGTATTTCACGGTGGTTACTATTGAAAATGGGAAAGATTCCTATTTTTTCAGCTCAATCTAATGAAGATGCTTCTTCTTTCATTCAAAAGTTTAAGCGATATTGTATTTATAATGGGCTTATAAGAAGGGAACAATGGACTAAATTTTTTCCTACCTTTTTCGATGGTTCAGCACTTAGGTGGTTTGAAACACTAGGTGATAATGTGAAAAATTCTTGGAATTTATTAACTGAAAGTTTTCTTGAAGAATTTGGTGAACAACAGAAATATGCAGATCTCATGATTGAGATCACAAAGCTATCCCAAGGAGAGAAGGAGAGGATAAGGGATTATCATGCTCGTGTTCTAAAGCTAAGGAGGAAGCTCGATTCCCAGATCAGGAAGGAAGGACTAGCGGATAGGTTGATGAATGGCATGGATAATCTCCTCTGTAAGCACTTCATTCTTGGGATGAAGCCAGAGATCAGACAACGAGTGAAGTATGACCGCCCAGCTACCATTGAACAAGCAAAGGAGATTGCAAGAAGGCAAGAAGAAAGCATGGAAGAGGAGCCCAAAGAAATTGTTGTTAAAGTAGAGCCTACACCAGCACCTTTGGTCCAGAATCCACAACCACTCCCGGTGAGCACAAATATTTCTCCTAGTACATCTACTGAGTATGAAGATCTGCTTAGGAAGATGGGCCAGTTAACTATTAATCTTCTTCAAGGAAAGGAATTTAGTTCTTAGGGAGGAGATAGAGGTCCAAAAAGAAATATTTCTGAAGTTATTTGTTATGGTTGTTATAAAAAGGGTCATTATAAGTATAATTGTCCAGATAGAGCTTCTACATTTGGTACAAGAGATAATGATAAAGGAAAAGCACCTATGAATTCTCTTGATGTAGTAGATAAGAGTAGAAATAATGAAGTAGATGTGTTTGTAACAAAAAGAAAGAAAGAAAAAGATAATCAAGATGGAAATGATCCTAAGAAGATGAAAGAAGAAACTAGTAAAAAACATAGGAGAAGGAAGTTGGGTGTGCAGGATTTTCTAATTTCACAGGGGCAAGGACCATACTCCATCTTGGAAGATCTGTCCAAAAGGCCTGCAAATATTACATATGGTCAACTCTTGGCTATGTATTCTGAGAAGAGGCGGGAGTTGCGAGGTGGACTCAATGCTTGAAGAAGGAAGGAGGTTGAGGTCCCTGTTTTGGAGGCAGAGGTAGATCCCTATGCTCCACAAGCTGAGGTATTATGTAATGGTATTTCAATTCATGATGTCTTAGTTGATGGAGGTGCTGCAGTTAATGTAATGACCGAGTCTGTAATAAATATGTTGGGTTTAAAAATTGATCGCCCTTCAACACTTATGTTAAGGTCATTAAATAAAGGAAAAACTAAACCAAAAGGTGTAGTTTCAAATGTGGCAATATCTGTTATGGGTGTGGTATGTGTGGTAGACTTTCAGGTGATGAAAAATGGTAATGTTGCGTACCCAATGTTGCTAGGAAGACCATGGCTAAGGAGAGTTCATGCAAGAAACTACTGGAATGAATGTTTCATGACACTTTGACGTGGTAGAGAGAGGGTGAAGATAAATGTGATCCCTTGACATCATAAGGCACAACCTACGGATTCAAGTGATGAAAATGATGATTGGACATCCTCTGATTACTCTAGTACCAGTGAAGTGGACACTAAAGATGAAGAAAGTGAGGTGGATGTTTCAGTCATGGATATCCTTCCAGTCACACCAACTCATGACCCATAAAATTATCTGAAGAAGAAGTTGATGATCGTCTCCAACAAATAAAGATTGGTGATGTTGTGATGGAGAGTGAGAAGGAATCCTACCTCCAGCTCTTTCGAAGGTACATACACCTATTCACTTTTGGTTACAAGGAACTCAGTCAAGTAAGCTGGGTAGAACATTGTATGGAGCTGGTAGATGGTGTTAAGCCCATAAAGCAAATGCCATATAGAATGAATCCTAATTTTTCCAAGACTGTAAAATAAGAAATAGATAAGTTGCTTGATGCAGGATTCATATTTGCTGTGGAGAATTCAGAATGTGTTTCTCCCATTGTGATCTCAATAAAAAAGAATGGGAAGCTACGCATTTGTGTTGATTACAGGAAGCTCAATAAGGCAACAAAGAAGGATCATTACCCTCTTCCATTTTCAGATCAGATCTTGGACGAAGTAGCTGGCCAAGAGTGTTATAGTTTTGCTGATGGATATAGCGGCTACAACCAAGTTCGTATAGCAGAGAAAGATCAGCTGAAGACCACGTTCACCACTCCTTGGGGAACGTTTGCTTCTAGAGTTATGCCTTTTGGGTTGTGTAATGCTCCAGCAACATTCCAGCTTTTGATGAATAGGGTGTTCGAACCCTATATTGGGACCTTCATCAAAGTATTTTTGGATGTTTTTTACATCTATAGGAGCAAGTTGGACCACCTGCACCATATGGAGACAACATTTCAAAGGTTAGATGAAGCACAAGCCTCACTAAACCCTACAAAGTGTGTCTTTAGATGTTCTAAAGGTGTTTTGTTAGGGCATGTTGTATCCAGAGATGGTATTGGTACTGATCCTGATAAAGTTTCAAAAATCAAAGATTTACCATTTCCTATGAATAGAAGTAAGTTGAGATCATTTTTAGGCCATGTGGGTTACTATAGAAGGTTCATCAAGAATTTCTCAAAGATTGCACAGCCACTAACCCAGTTCTTGAAGAAGGATGTTGCTTATGAACCAGGAAACAAGGCACATGAAGCTTTTGGACAACTGAAGGAAGCCCTGGTGTCTTCACCTGTTTTGAAGAATCCAGATTGGAGCAAGCCATTCATTGTGTACACTGATGCCTCAGATACAGCACTAGGTAGTACTTTGAGCCAAAAGGATGAAAATGGGAATGAACATCCAATTTACTTTGGGAGCAGACAAATGAGCAGTGCTGAGGTAAACTATACTGTAACTGAAAAAGAGGCTCTGGCTATCATTTTTACTGTAAAGAAGTTTAGAAATTACTTGCTAGGGAAGAAATTTATAGTTGTAATGGATCATTAGGCTCTGAAATATATTGTCAATAAGCCTAACCCATCAGGGAGGATAGCAAGATGGATAATTTTGCTACAAGAATTTGAATTTGATATTATAGATAGGCCAGGAAAGAAGCATGTCAATGCAGATGCACTCTCTCGAGCCTATGATGGTTTAGGATCATCTTGTGATGATGATGATTTTCCCGATGTAGCATTGTTCTCCCTTGACACAATCCCTAGTGAATACATAGATATTTGGAATTATCTGAATGAATTCAAGTTTCCTGATGGTTCCAATGCAAAGACTAAGAGAAAGATTACTCAAGCTAGTCGTCCATATTCTATTTTACATGGAGCATTATTTCGAATAGGACCTGATGGACAGTAC
Organism: Taxus chinensis; assembly: GCA_019776745.2. NCBI lineage: Eukaryota > Viridiplantae > Streptophyta > Pinopsida > Cupressales > Taxaceae > Taxus > Taxus chinensis. The sequence goes on along the minus strand of CM034146.1, from coordinate 596,707,701 downwards.
AAGAGGGCAGTTGGACGTGATCAAGGAAAGGAGCTGCTAGAAGAATTCCACAATGGTACATGTGGAGGGCACTTCTCTAGACAACTTACAGCAAGAAGGATCTTGGATGTAGGTTATCACTGACCCACTCTTTTTAAAGATTGTTATAATTATTTTAAGACATGTGATATTTGTCAAACACATGGTAACCGTAAGACTTCATCAGCTCCATTATGTCCTATTCTTCCCCTTGGTCCCTTTGAAAAATGGGGAATAGACATTGTAGGTCCACTTCCAACTACATCACGTCAAAATAAGTATATTGTAGTTGCCACAGATTATTTAACCAAGTGGATTGAAGCTAGGCCATTGAAAACAACTTCCATGGATGAAGTGGCAAGGTTCATATATAAACGCATTGTCACCAGATTTGGTTGTCCATTAGAAATTGTAACAGATCAAGGAAGCCACTTCATTAATGAGGTGGTAGAAGCCCTAGTCAATAAGTTTTCTATTAAGCACAGGAAGGCAACAACATACAAGCCAAGCACAAATGGACAGGTGGAACGAAATTTTTTTGTGCTGTGTCAAATTCTAGCAAAAGATGTAGCCTTACAGGTACATAAATGGGATAAAAGGATTCATACAGCATTGTTGGCATATAGGGCAACATCAGAGTCAGCAACACGATACTCCCCATTTCAGTTGGCCTATGGCATTGATCAAGTTCTTCCTATTGAGTTTGATATTCCCACTGTGAGAGTTGTGAAAAATGAAAGAATGGATGAAAGTGATTCAGTAAAAGAAAGGTTGGTACATCTTCATTTGCTAGAGGAAATGAGGGAAATAGCAAAGGATACAAGCCATAAGAAGAAACTGAAGCAGAAGGAATACTTTGATCAAAAGATCGATGGTCTCCATTTCATGTGAATGACTTGGTCCTAGTATATGATTCCAGATACAAAAAAAGAAGACAGAGAAAATTTCTTCCAAAATGGATGGGGCCCTACAAAAATAGTAGTTGTTCATGAAAATGGTACGTATCGACTGGAGGAATTGGATGACACTCCCATTACGAAATGGGTCAACCATGACAAGTTGAAGATTTTCCAAGCACCATAATAGTCTACTCTGATGACGGAGTAGAAGCTAGGAAGGGGGAAGATGTCGACACTAAAATTTTCCTCCATAATTTCTATTTCATTAATGTATGTATTAGGAATAGGATGTCGTTAAGTGTAATTAGTAGTAGCGTCTGATAGAAGATAACGGCACCGTCAGTATGGTGCCGCCAATAATGTGGAGTACGGTAACAATCAAAGTACAATAGGAATGTTGTAAAAAGTAAATATTTGTCGTAAGTGGTCCAGTAATGTTAAAATGTCAAAGTTTGGGTAATTAGAGTAGGGTCTACATGATTAGGAAGTAGAAATATTATATTGGTAATAAAGACAAGGAGTGAGGTCATAAATATTTTGTGTATTTTATTTGTAAAAAGTCTAAAAATGTGGAACCCATGTAAAATGATAAGGTTTATCTTATCTTAACAGATAAGCCTACATGTATAGATAAGAGTTAAGGTATGGAATATGATTCGTCAGAGTGGATTTCTTATCCTATCTTAGAGATAAGATGGATAAGCCTGAAAGTTCTATAAATAGAGAGGCTATCCCTCTCATTTAGCATAGAAAGAAGTAGTGAGAAATATTGTAGGAAGTGTGCAAAGGAAGCCATTAGTTAAAGGTGTGTTGAAGAAGCCATCGAGAGGTGTAATTGTAAAGTTTCTCCCATAGTCTTGTTGAAGTACCTCATGGGTGAGATTGTAACAATTTCATGTTAATATTATAATTTACTTTGATATTTCAGATTTGTCATCATTCCGTCTTATTATAGTCGATGGTATTCTTATGTTCGGTTGTTGTTTTGTTTCCAGATTACGTCCACCAAACTAAAGGCTATGCATTAGTAAATAATCATAGCACGAGGAGTTCCCGGTGAATAATTATCATAGTGCCGGATTGGTGATGACGGACTCCACCAGTCATTGAAGAAATAGAGGTACCACCAGCATCATAAGAGCTAGATGAACCACCTGAGGTTTATTTAGGAACATCCTTGGTAGAATCTTAGCTAAATGCGGATAGATTCTTCACTACCCTAGTTATCAAAGACAAGTTGTTACATAACTGTATGTTTGATTCAGGAGCTTCATGTAATGTCATGCCTCTTAAAGTCATGAGTGAGCTTGGTATAAAAGTAACAACAACATATAGGAAGTGCACTGCCATGGACTCCAGAGAGGTGCTATTGGTGGTATGTGTCAAATATCTGGATGTGCAACTTGCATCTTATCCTACAAGAAACTTAAAACTTGATGTAGTGATTGTTGACTACCCTGCCAAGTGGGGGATGTTGTTATCAAGAAAATGGGCAGCAGGTGTTGGTGGTAGTGTGCAAATGGACATGTCTTATGCCACTATCCCCATTCAAGGAAACTTGGTGAAGTTATATGGGGAGAAGAAGATGTTGTACCTTATTGAAGACCCAAGCAATGCATCTTATGAAGTTCTGCAAGTAGATGATGATCTTAACAAATTTATGAGTTTTGTGGATTTCAAGAAGTAAGAAAATGTTGAAAACAGAGCTCTTAAGTATGCTAATTTCTCTAGGAATTTGGTTTATGATTCAACCTTGAAAAAAAATATAGAATTTGACTTAAACACAATGGAGGAGCTTCAGAGAACATGGATGGTTTACAAACTAAAAAACGAAGAAAAAGAGGTATATTCCCAGTTGATGAAAATATATTAGAACCTTTTGGCATGGTCATATCCAAGATAGTGGGCACTTTAAGATTTTCCTTGATTGTTTTATTTGAATCAAGGTAAAAAATCTTTTGTAAAGTGTATAGTTGGTTGTTTATTTCTTATCTTTCATGTTCTTTCTCGTTCTAGTCCTTGGTGACATGTTTTTATGGTTTCTTTGTTCATTTTTGGGAGATGGCTCTATTTTTATGCTCTACAAGCAGAATTATTTTCCCAATGGATATTTTTGGTGCTTGTTCTACCTTTGTTCTTGTGGCACTCGTAGGGAGTGCCCATTCCTGAGTCGGAGCCGATGTTGGTGCTCAGATTTGTTTTGGCCCATTTGCCATTATTTCCCTCTAATCTGCTTGTTCTGAAACATTTTTTTATCTCGATGTGGGTGTTCTAAATGCTCTTACCTCAATTTCAAATGATTCAAATTGTTTGGAGAATCCATTTTCGTGTCCCTCCTTGAAGGAGTCTCTGATTTTGCCCTGTTCTTGCCCTAATTTCTTCAAAATTCGTGGCTTTTTTGTTTTCCCTATCTTTCCCTGACCATGTAAGCTTGAGAATGATTATTTTACTTTTGTATGCCTTTGAAAATCCAAACCCATGGTCGAAAGATGCTTGAAACCATGATTCACTTGGTTTTGTTTCAAAAAAATTCATCCTTAGTGACAAAATCTTATTCTGGGTAGGAATGATGAATTTATGTGTTTTTGACAGTATAGTGGGTGTCCTTTTCTTGTCAAAATAATTCTTCAGATTTCGGTGGTTACGTGGAAAATGCTTTAACTTATCACGTTTTGTTTTTTTGGCAAAAAGGCAAATTTGGTCCCATGCCTCTTCTCATTTCTGATTGGTTCTTTTGGTGCTTTCATGGCTTCTTCTAATTAGATGGGGCACGGTGGGTTTGTTTTTGAAATTTTTCCTTTTGGCTACTTTGGAAAAAGGTTTGAACTCACCCCGTGGCCCCACCAGGATTTGATTAAAGAAAATTTTAAGTGGCAGGGAAAAAGTATTACTTTGACCCTGCAAGAGGACACGTGGCAAAGCTAATTGCAAAGATGCAGGACTTTGGAGGTAAGTTGGATTTTTTTCCCTTTTGGAAAAATGGAATACAATTCTAAAATGGAAGTGTGCCCCCACCAAATAATTTTGAAACCTTAAGGTTTTCGAAGTTGTGCCATAACTACATGTGGTAAGCCCATGCTCATTCAATGTCTCGAATTTTGGGGATCATCTCAAGATGTGCCATTGTGGCACATGGCAGTTAGAAAATTCAAAAGGGGTGGGGAAGCAGACCATTGGGGATAACTTATAATGTTTTCCACTTATTCTCAAAAGGGTTAAAATATAAAAAATGGTATGTAGGCCTAACAAAGGATCAGTCAAGGTTTGTTTCAAAGTCAATGGTGGTGGTTCAGACCCTTGGGTAAAATTTGGAAAGTTTTCCATTTAGGAGAAAAAAATTCAAAGTTAAAAAGGAAGCACGGTTGCAATGGGACCTACATTGGGACACGTTTCAAGCCCATTTTTCAAGGGTGAAGCTACGGGGAAAACTTCAAAAATTTTCCCTTTTTCAAAAAAGAGGTGAAAGGGTAGAATTTGGACACGGTTTCTTTAGGACACGTGTCAGGATAATTTCTCAAGGGTGGAGCCACAGAGAAAAATGTGAAGATTTTACATATTTCCAAAAGTTGTAAAAGGAAAAAGGAACTTGCATGCCCACTCTAAAATTAAATCTTCCACTAGACGGACCAAATTCAAAGTAAAGATAAAAAACAGATTTGTGTCTAAATCTGATTTTCCACCCATTCTTACTAAAAAGCTCCTAAAAATGTGAGTCTTCATGATTTCTTGGTATTTCCTACACGCCAAATAGTGAGGGGAGTTAATTTTGATATCTAAGTTTGGTGGGGAATATTTGGAGACGTTTATCACCATTAAAATGATCTGGCCATTACGTTCGATCTGATCTTCCAATTTTCTTCTCTCGAGTATGCAAGGAATTAGATTTGAAAGATTAGGGGTGGAACTAGTTGATGAATAGAAGGAAGAGTGATTTACCAAAGGAAGGAGTTGAATGTGGGAGATATTCGATGAGATCTTCCCCCTGAGCACCTAGTGACCTTTTGTAGATTTGATTATGGGAATCACGATCGTAATCATGGTAAGCACTGGGGCACTCAATGTTTGGGTTTATTGGTGGGAAAATGCTGTTGCAAAATGTTATAAGTGGCATGATTTTTGTCATGAAAGTTGGTTGGAGTGTTAGGGGTCAAGACTGATTTTTCTAATCGAAAAAAGCTTGATAGAGCCCATTTTTCTTAGAACCTATTTGAGAATCCTATATATCTCTTTTGTATTGAATTTTATCATGTCAAGGTGGTTGTGAGTGTACAGCCATTGACAAGATCTGAGATTGTTCTAGAAACTTTCCCCTGCTGATAAACTTGATCAAACATGAGTTATTTTTTGTTGATCTTATGCAAAATGTGTTTGTTTTATTTCTTAATGTCTACAAATAGTTTTTCTTGTTCCTGTTAGAAAATTGTATAGAAATTTGTTTCAATCACATAGGTCTCAATCCTTCTGATAGTTTAGTAGCATCTGTAATTTTATTTATCATAATAGCCTTCATCTGGGAGTGAAATAAATGATTTAAAATCACCATTCTTTCATCTATTGATAGAGATTGTCTACGAACCTTTGGTTTACCTCAAGCGTGATTGGGCTCAGATCTTGATGCTTTGTTGGGTTTTCCAACTTGAGCCTTCATGTCATAATCTCATAGATTATATGAAAAAGTTCTAATCTGGGCCTCCATGAAAGTAGATATTCTAGGTAAAGAAACATTTTAGCTTCTCTATGGCATTCTGTTTGTTTAGTTTTCCATTTTGTAAGAGCTCTCAAGGATTTGGTGAATAAAATTCATCCTACCCCATCTCCCACAAAAATCTATTTAAAACATCCAATATTACACACACTACCCCTGTTTTTACTATGTGTATACATATGCATAGTTTCTATTACCAAAGCATGCAGAAAAAATTAGGTTTCCAAATGTATTTAGTCACCTTTGCCTTGTTTTGAAAATATCTCCATAATCTAGAAGTGAAAACTCGTGAGAGTTAGATTTGGTGTGTTGATCATATTTTCCCAAGGTCTTCTCTGTAAAATTTGTGCAAAAGAATAATTTACTAGCATTCTTTAATAATATAGGTTAAAAAATAGGTTCTCTTACCTTGGTTGAAAGGCACAACCTAAAATAGTTAGGATTAGATCACATCCTTTTAAGGTGCTACCCACTCCTTTCAAAGCGTAAAGTACTAAAAATTCAGATAGAATGCTTTCCCCAGCTACAAAACAACATACATAATCATCTATCTACCTCTGAGTGTCCTATTAAATCCATGATGTTACTCGAACTTTAAAGGAGGTTACATTTGGGTACCAACATAATCTACTGCACTCTGGTATTTAGATATGGACACTTGTCAAATATTTCATTGCATCATATGAGTTCATAAGAAATGCTTCATGGACTACCCAAATTGTCTAGTTCCTTTCCTATTTTCCCTAGATGTCTTGGAGGAAAACAACATAGGGATCCATTTCAAGTGAACACCTTACATGCCAAGAAGTGTCTGGAGGTATTTCATACTGATTTGAATAACCCACTTCTTGCTTTGTTTTAAGGATATAAGTACATCCAAATCTTCGTGGATGACCAATATCGCAAGATTTGGGTGTTTTTCCTAAAAAAGAAAAGTGAGGATCTTCAACATTTCAAGAATTTCTATCATCGTTTTGTGAAAGAGATTGGAAAACCACTTCTTCTACTTCACTCAGATCAAGGGTTGAATTCACTTCAAATAAGTTCTTGGCCATCCTAAATCAACAAAGAATTAAGTAGAATTTTAATGCTCCCTACACGCCCTTACAAAATGGCATTGTTGAGTGTCACAATCACATAGTGATGAAGATGTCTTGCTGCATGCTAAAAATAACAAAGCCAGAGGAATGCTATAGGTCTGAAGTAGTACAGACAAGGGCATATCTTCTCAATAGGGCATCGACAAAGATTATTGAAAATAAAACTTCAAAAGAGGTATGGAGTGGTAGAAATCCATGAATTTATTATTTATGAGTTTTTGGTTGCACTGCATAGATGCATGTCCCATCTCAGAAACAAAAGAAGGTTGAATTAAAGACACTTTTTTCATAGTACTTAGCTAGAGAACTACCTCAAATGTATATCATCTCATTGATCCTGTGACAAAGAAAATATATGAGATTCAGGAGGTGGTTTGTGATGAGTCATCCTTTGACTCAATAGTGACAACGAAAAAACCATTACCAACCACGTCTCATCAATTAGTCTCTAAATAAAATGATCAGCTACAGGAGAATATTCAAAGAAAATAAATATTACAAGCGGAGATATTTGTTGACCTTAGAGAACTGGAGAATCTAAATCCAAAACAATCTACATAAAAATGACATAGTTCTTCTCAAAAGAAACCAAGTCCTCATCTAAAGTGGGTACAAAATACCAACAAAGACTCACATTTGCAATAACTCCTAGATACATAATCTAGAGTCAAAACAAGGTGTCAAATAAGAAATGAGGTAAAATTTACACTCATGAGTTCACTGATTAATAGCTCTGAGCCTGATAATGTTCGTGAAGCACTCAGTTAACCTCAGTGGAAGAAAGCCATGGATATAGAAATTGACTCACTCAAGAAAAATGGGACATGGGAACTTGTTGATTTACCTATAGAAAAGAAATCCATAGGCTACAAATGGGTTTTCAAGATGAAATATCAGGCATATGGATCCCTTGAAAAACACAAAGCACGACTTGTAGCAAAAGGATATGCTAAGAAAGAGGGCATTGACTATGAAGAAATATTTGCACCCAATCCAAAGATCAAGACCGTCAGAATTGTTTGTACACTAGAAACATAGAAAGGATGGAGACTTCAATAGATTTGTGTCAAGAGTTCTTTTATAAATGGTGATCTAAAAGAATATGTGTACATGACACAAACCTGAAGGATTTATTGATGAAGATAATCCTAAGAAGGTATTTCATCACATCAAATCACTGTATGGAATGAAACATGGTCCAAGGGCATGTTATATCAAGATCAATGATCACCTTCTGTAGCATGGGTTCACTCGTAGCCCCTCAGATTAAAATTTGTATATAAAGAAGGTAAACAAAGAAATTTTCATTCTTGTTGTATATGTGGATGATCTTGTGATCACTGGAAGTTCTGAATATCACATTGATATTGTGAAGCATGATCTCAAAATAACCTTCAACATGACATATTTGGGGCTACTGCATCACTATCTTGGCTTGGAGATATGGCAAACAAAGGTTCTTATTTTTGTCTCCTAGATAAAGTATGCCAAAATACTCCTAGAGAAGTTTAAAATGTTGAACTATAAACCTATATCCACTCCCATAGATTTTTTTTTGAAACTTTCATGATTCTAGGATTCACCTCAAGTAGATGATAATCTCTATAGGAAATTTGTTAGAAGACTCATCTACTTGACATATACTAGACCTTTCTTAAGCTATGTTGTTAGCTATCTTTCTAGATTAATAAAGGAATCAAAGAAATGACACTGAAGTACTGTAAAGCATGTATTGAGATATGTCTGATGACTAGCTGATTATTGTCTGGAATATAAGAAGAATGATAAATACTTCTTATAGGGATACATCAAGTCAGACCACGCTACATCTATTGATGACAGGAAGTCAAGCATAGGATAAATATTGCATCTTAGATCTGGACCTATCTCATTGATAAGCAACAAGAAAAATGTTGTTTCTATCTCATCCATAGAGGCAGAATATTGCGCCGCACTAGGAGCTATGTGCGAAACAATATGTTTATGTCACATTTTAGATGACATGGGTATTCCTAAAAAAACAACTACCTATTCTCTATTACGACAATAAGAGTTTTCTGAAGCTCATGCAAAATACATTTTTCATGAAGGAAAAAAATCACATTGAGATTTATTTTCATTTCATTCGAGAGCACATCTTCAACCATCACATTCAGCTCCAGTACATTCCTACAGAAGCACAAGTTGCTGATAATCTCACAAAAATATCTTAGAAAAGTGAAATTTCAACTTTTTAGGGGTCACATTTATAAGAATAATGTAACAAGGGGAGGAATGTTAGCATAGTCTACGTAGAATTTTATTATTAGTCCATTTGTTGTTGTTTATTCCATTATTCACTCCTTTTATTAGTAACAACTCCATCCATTCTAGGGAGTATTGTTTGTACATGCCCCTATAAATATTGTGCATGCTTCTAATTAAATAATATTGAGTTAGAGGTATTCAATCTCTATTTATTCTCCTTAATAATCTCCTCACAAAACAACCACACTTTAAGAGAATTTCCCCCCAATTCCTTAAAAGGATTATAAGCCAATAACATTCAAAATTTAAGAAAACACTTCCCCCAACCATTCTTACAAGAATGGTGACTTATGAGATGTCAAATGGGAGGGAAAACTCCCATTTTAACAAAAATTAAGCCCCCCTACATATAGGTAGGGTGAAAGTTCTTATGTTCATGCTAAGAGAACCCCCCAAAACCAAAAGGGGTCTCAAAAAATGTAAATAACAGCCCAATTTTGGGTTTGTCATTTTGGCACAAGTATGAAGATTGTGGGGACAACCTGAGGGGTATTTAAGTGACACTTACCCTCATAAACACATATTTAATGAATCAAACACACCTCTAATACAAATGGGGACTACTAGGTCCCCTAACCTATGTTAATTAAGACTAATAAAACACAAATAAATACATTACAAACTTGGAGTCACACATGGTGCTCCTATCAACTTGCAAACTCAAACAAGGCCTCATACAACAATCATGGTTAAGACTAGGCCAAATCATTCACTTTTGCACACTTGAGTAGCCTCCATGAAACCCACATTCTCTTGCACCCCTGTAATCCTGCACACTCATTCCAAACATTAAATGCATATATATAATAAAAGTATACATCAACTACTTAGTAAACTAATCAAAGTATAATCATTCTAACTATACTAACACATCATCAGTAAGGAATTGAAATAAAAACTTAGAAAATTTCATATAAGTGCATGATGTATCGTAGTAACAAATAACGAAATCCATCCATGATATTGTATGATAACACCAAATAACAAAATACTCAACAATAAAAATATATGCTAAAAAACCAAATGTCCATCATATACCAACTAAAATCAATATAATTGTAACATGTTGGTACTCAAAACATCTACTGAAATGAGATATCATACTAGTCAAAGAAAAATTAGCACTATGCCACTCAAATCATCATACATGTCCACAAATACGTAAATATCATAATAAAATATCAAAATGTGCCATAATCCATGTATAATAATAAAATATGAGTATAGATTGAACAGATAAAATGAAGTTAGAAGATGTGGGAACTACATAATAAAAAATCCTTGATTTTTATCACACAAGAAACATATTTTACAAAGTTCAACCACTCTTTCAAGATGTAACAATAAGAAAGGATGCCTGGGTCGCTTTGTCCACAATTGTGTATCTTCTCACCATGATGCCAAAAAATATCTTATGATACAATACACTAGAAAATGTATGGAGTGGTAATAAGTCCTTAATCTCCCAGCTTAGATTATTTTGGTGTACAAGATATATCTATGTCCTAGCTAAAAAGAGGAAAAAGAAGGATCCCAAGACAATCGAATCTACCTTTCTAGGTTATAATACTACCTCATAAGCATACCATCTCATGGATCATGACACATAAATGATTTATGAGATTAAACCAGTGGTCTGATATGAGTCATCGTTTTACTTATTATCACATAAAGGTGAGTCAAACTAAACCACTTCTCATATATTTCTCTCATAACCATATTATGAGCATGAAGAATCTTCTAACAAAGAATAAGATATTTGAGAAAAATTGTTCATTGATATTAGCCATTTGGAAAATGATTCATCACATCATTAGCAACATCAACATTTGAAATGGGTCTAAAGCACTATTATGGACTCCCATATGAAGTGTCTTCCAGATACTTCATCAGAAGTTAGAAAAAGAAGGAAAATAGGAAATGAGGTAAATCTAACACTAATGAGTTCATTTATTGACAACACTAAACATGATATAATTTGAATGGCACTTTGTTAACCAAAGTGGAAGAATGCCATAAATGCCAAGTATGACTCCCCGAGAACAAATCAAACATGGGAACTAGTTGATCTTCTTGTAAGAAAGAAAAACATTGCCTGTAAAATGGTTTGAAAAATAAAATAAAAGGTACATGGATCTATCGACAAATACAAAAAAAGAATTTTTTCAAAGGGATGTGTTCAAAAAGAAGGAATTTAATATGAGGACACCATTATATCCACTGCAAATATGAATACCTTTAGAGTTCTATGTGCATTAACAACACAAAAAGGATAGAAACTTCAATATATGGATGTAAAAAGATCTTTCCTGAATGGTAGTACTAAAGAAAACATGTACACATCCCACCCACAAAGATTTATTGATTAGAAACATTTTCAAGAGATATGTGACATAATTAACTCACTTTTTTTGACTCAAGAATATACCAGGGGGCATGGTACATTATGATAGATGATCACCTATTGCAACATGGATTTTCCTATAACACCTAAAATTTAAAATTGAATACTAAGAAGCTGGGGACAAATATTTTCATTCTAGTTTTGTATGTGGATGACATTTTGATCAAAGGAATCTCATACAATCTCGTCAAAGTTGTAAATATAATTTTTAAGAAATCCTTGAACATGAAATACTTAGGGCTACTTCACTATTGTCTTGGTTTGGAGATATGGAAAAGGAAGCATAAAAATATTATCTCATATATGAAACATTCCAATACAATCCTAGAAAAGTAAAAAATGTTAGATTTAAGATATTTTTCCACTCCAATGGAGAAAGGTTTGCACATCTCTTGATTATAGGATTCACCTAAAGTAGATGTAAATCCATACAAGTAAATTGTTGGGAGACTCATTTACTTGACTTGTACCAAACAAGAATTATGTTTTTTTTCATCTATCTTCAAAGATTTATGTAGGATTCGATGAAATGTCATTGGGTTACAACAAAATTGTTGTAGTAAAATATCATTTTGTAAAGGAGGTCCTTACTTTATAAAAGGATCCTAAGCTGCTTATAGATCGACGATGAGAAACCATGAGATGGATTAAAATAAATATTGCTCACCCTAAGTTATTCAAATCTAATTTAGAAAATCTAAATCCTCATCAACAAAAAAGATAAATTTGGCATGATGAAAGTGTATAAATCCTTCAATGTGGCATGGTAGCTTTCAAACCCCCATTTTTGTTTCAGGATTATGAATCCTATTTCATATGTAGGAAATGTTGGCACCGGGCCTTATATATTTTCTAAAGTTATATTTAATATTTATATTAAATATATTTATAAATTATAGAACATAGGTAATAGGTAATAAATCTAAACTTATATTTTTATTTATTAAATATAACATATGAATTTATATAAAGATTATCAAAACAATTATGGTTACAAACGCCATTTTGGGGAACACTTCCAATCACCCATTTGAATAGGAAAATTGAGGCCCATGAAATGATGCAAAGAGATGAGAAGTGAGGGGTGAATTCGAGATACTATAAAAATTACTGTAAATAATGTCTATATTTCCCAATAATGAATAACTAAATTACAAAATTAGTGGATTTTATACATCTTACAATTCTTCACACGGTAAAACCTGTGTTCAACAATTTACCTTTATATATTATTATTTACATAATGTTTACTTATGGATTACTATTTTATTTAGTTTATCCTAGTCCTCGTAATAAGAACTACCAACAAGTTTTTTCATATAATCTTGAGTCATCATAATCCCACCCCAAGAAACCAACTTGTACAAATTATTTTTGATGATAATTTTACTTATGTAGTTTCCTTTCCATGCAGCACCCATAAAAAGGATTCTATCGTAGTTTTGGAAATTTAATTTAAAGCAATGGATGTGTATATTAATAGTAAATCTTTCTTTCTATCGTGAGTGAATTGTAAAATAAGTTTCTCTTATTTAAAGTATTATTTTAATACTTTACTTTTCGTTTAGAGAAATATTTATAATAACATGTTCATCGACTATAAAATTGCATTCTCACATTATGAGAGGGAATCTAAATATACTCAATTATTTAAGACTAGATGTTTGAATGTTGGTTACTATATTTTAAGGATTTTCAAGTTGATACAAGGTTAATGTTCTACTAGGTTCTTACCTATAAGTGTTTCTCCGAGATGAATTCTTCGTTAATTTTATTTCGATGTTATACCTTATTTTAAATCTAATTATTAATGTATTTCTTTATTAATTTATTTCTTGTTGAACTATTTTTGGGAATTTTTTTATTTTCTCTAAAACAATGTTTTTTAGTTTGAGATCTAGTTCCTAGTAGAATCTAAAATATGGAAGTTAGGAGGAGAAGTGTTGAGATTGAAATTTTTGATGGAAATAAATTTGAGTTATAATAATTCAATATGGACAATATTTTTATTAAAAAGATATTATGATTGTCACGAAACAAGAAACACCTGGAAGGATAATATATGAAGAGTGGGACAAGGTTAATATAAAGCTGAAAATATCTATCATGTAATTTTGTCTAATTGTGTGTTGTTAAATTTATATTCCTATAAATTTTTAAATCCATTGTGGTATAATTTAATTGAATTCTATTAGTTGGAGTCTAGAGGAAAATCTATTACTCAAAGAAGCACTATGAAGAAGTGTTGGATAGATGGTAGAATAGGTATTTTTGATTAAACATAAATGGGAAATCCTAGCCAAATATAATGCTATGTAAAATAGTATATAACAACTATATTAAATAAATATAGTTACCCAAACAACTAAGTAAATAGAAATATAAAACCGTAATGTGCAAGAGGGCTTAGGAATTCCTTAGCTGATTTGATAAAAGTATGAGGTTATTTCATAGTGAGAACCAGGAAAACATGACCAGTAAACGACCACCAAGAAGCATCAGAAAGCACAAATCTAATCTCCCTGACCTAACTGGGACACCTAGACAGGGACAGGGGCACCTGTGGGTTCCCTGGTTTCAGATCTAGGTGTCTTCCTTTGCAAATATAGTTTGAAACCCTCCTATGAGATATCACTGGATGTTCTCCTATAATTTATTCTTGTCACACTAACTTTGCTAAACTCCTCTAGATGTTTCTGAAAATTAGGGATGAAGGAAAGACTTGCAAAATCTAAAAATAAACATGACACCCCTGAAAAACAAAGATGCATATAAAGGGGTCAAAATTTCCTTGGTGGACACAATGGTGTACTTACAAATTGAGTGCTACAATACATCTCAGACCCAATGTAGTTTTATGTGTGTGTAAATCATGGCCTAGGTTGTTCTTATGCTAATTGCGCTTTGTGAAATAACAAGCAATAACTAGATGTAGTATGTAATAAATGTGTGTGTGAAAATAATAGACTCCCCTTCTATGAAGTGTGATGCAAATGAACCAACCCTTTGTGCCTTATGGTTGACCTAGATGAATGTATTTGTAGCATGAGGTTCCTTTGATGGTTGCAACTCTAGATGGTGATAGTAGGTGCTTAGTTCTTGGTCCCTCATTATGGTATCATAACTTTATATTTATATGGTTCTCTTATTATAATTTCAGAATTAACCTCGAAAATGTTGACCAATAAAAAGATAGAAAGCTCAAATGGATAGAAAGTTCCCAGAAGGTGTGATTAAATTGTAAAAAGGATTAGGGCACCAAGAATGGGACCATGACACCTAGGAACCCAAGTCCTAGACTGGGCATCCTAGTCAGAAGTAGAAAAATGTAGAATGAAAAAATAGATTGGGTGAGTGCAGATGTAAGATCAAATATATGATAGAAAGCAATGTAAACATTCCCAAAGACATGGGTTAGTTATTACTCTTTTCACTCAAGAACCATATGACTGGAAGCATAAGACCACGACTAAAAATTGACTCAAAGTGCATAATTTAGTAACTACAATTTCCCCCACATTATGTTCATGAGTTGAAAGCTTAGAAATATACAGTAGATAGAGATGTGTACCTAATAATCCATCTAGAGTGATGTAGAAACACGCTGAAAGACTAGACAAAGTGTGAAGTGGCAAAAGGATGGAGAGTGGAGACTAAAGATGCAAATTTTTAAAAAGTGATGACAATAAAGCTAGTGCGGAAGTGTGTGTAGAAAAAAATGTGTGTAGTGTACTTGCATGGTTAGTATCATGTGTGTGATGTACTTTCCATGTTTGTGTTGTTGTTGAATACTTTCTTTCCATACAAACATACATGTATAAGAGAAGATCATCAATTTTTCAAATACGGATGTATATGTGTAAAAAAGCATGTGTATATGTAAAAAGCATGAAACAATAGTATTATAGCAAAAATGAAAAAGGAACATGTGCGCCTGATCTATGATGAGACAAAAGGGTTTAGAAAGGATATCCTATAACTATCGGTGAAGTGTGACATTTTTTGGATGATCTCACACCACTTTGGTTGAAGAAGTGTAGATAGAAAGTTATGTTATTCTCCAACCAGTAACTATTTCCATGATATTGGTGAAGAGATCTTTGTACTGTCTAATTTTTTGGGTCATCCGACGCCACTGGCCAAAGTAGTGTTGGGAGAAAATTCCGTTATATCATCTAACTTGTAACTAATCCTAAGAATGATAAGGACAATCTACCATATAAAATCCATTGTGTATGTTGTTTGTAGACTTATGTAAACCCAATCGCAAATTGTACACTAAATTGTTCCATGGAGGATGATTGTAGGTTATACTATAGACTAAACTGTAGAATGAATTGTAGATTGAAATGTACCAGTACTGAGTGTAAAAACCAAATGATTCCCCCTCTTTCGGTGCACATGTAACATCGCAGATAGGTTAATGTGGCCCCAAAATTGGACAAACCACCTAATTAAAACTCTGAACTATAAGGGGAAGGGAAAGTGCTTGGTAGATACCACAATACACACAATCAAATGGCTAGAAAACCAGTGTTATTATAAACAAACATGCATGTAGAAAACAAGTGTAAGCTACCAAACAATTTAAAAGCTAGAAAATCATAAACACTTAACAAGACAATTACAAACCACCAAAGAGGGTTACAAACATTGGACATTACTAACAATGTTGTGTGAAATCCAACGCCATAATGGCTGCATATAACAAACAAGAGTGTATACCAAACAAAGGGCATGGTCTGAATACAATAACAAACAAGATAAAAATAATTATTAGAAAAAAAACAAACAGCCATGGTATAGAATAATCCTACAAAACAAATGTTACACATGAATCACTTGTTGGTATGTTAGAAAGATAACTGCTATGTCAAAAGTGTGTATAACAAAAAAAAAAGTGTGTTATGAAACAAAATGAGACAGTGGCACATGTATGAGATGAATTTGAATTCCCGCAGCAACTGTTGTGGATAGGTAAGAGGTGATCATCCATGTTGTGTGTAAGAGACTTGTATTTGCAATCAAAAAGTTAGAAAAGGACATGAACACACATCTATGTATGGTAAAGATAATGACATTCAAGAGATGTATCTAACATGTGTAGTCAGGTGAATATGTGAAGATGAGTGTAATCAAGAGTAAATACAACCATAGAATGTAATATGTTATTGATCAACATGGAATGGAATGTAAATTTGATGATAGGATCCGCATGCCCCCTGAGTGGATGGAGTTTTATGTAGTGAGGTTCATTTCGTATGCCTGCTCAATAGTAAATCATGAACCAAAAGTGAGAGTGTGTCGTTAAGAAATATTCATGGTGTGTGTTGTGTGTAGTGCATTGTGGTGAATGCGTATGTAGAGTGATGATAATATGCAACATAAAAAACGATGTGTGCGAGACCCTATACCCAAAGTGTATATCGTAATAAGATCAATAGAAGGAGTGTTGATGTACCTTAAAGCGTATACCACTATAAGATGAAGGAATTGGTGAACATTTAGCCTATAGCGTATGTCACTAGCCTAATAATTTTGTATGATATAAGGTTGAGTGATGAACGTGTGTCTATGATAAGTTCTATTTGATTTGTAAACCTTCGACAATCGATTATCGACCGAGGAACTAGTGTGTGTCACTAGGTAATGATGATGTGAAGAGTGTTGATGACAATTCCTATGCTAGGAGGTTGATAAATGTTAGTGTGGAACATATATCAATGATAATATTGAGGGGGGGTAGAATGTGGATGCTATATACCCCAAGTGCATCTAATTGAATGAAAAAACCAATGGAAGTTAAGGACGAAGGTCCCTCATATGCTGCTAGTGGTGGTGAAAAAGTATTATAATGCTCTAGTAGTGGTAGAATAACATATAGTCGTTGTGCAGGTGAGTGAAGTCTATGTGCATGTGATAGAAAAGTATATGAAAAACATGTAGGGGCAACAAAATGTGTGGGTGATGGATATATTCATGGAATAAAATGATGTAGAGATCTATGTCGATATGCTGTAACTGTGTGTGGAATATGCCTAAATCGCTGCATAGGACTAGCGGAACAATGTTTCCACATAGATGGAATGCAAATAGGTGAACTAGGAGTATATTATGATTTATTTAACATATGTTGTGATGTGGTAGATGGAGTACGGGATTCCTTAACTGCTGCTTGAGAAGGTATCAACCATAGATTAGATGGAGTTACACCATAAATAGAAACAACTTGATTGTTATGAGTGAATTTGAGTGACAAATTTAACTCATAGAGATAATGGATTGAGACCGAAAAATACAATTGAGGCCTAGAAATATGTTGCAACACTCTATGGCTTGTCCAACAAGGAAAGTTACAAGCATAGTATGAGTTCTTACCATAACATGATGTTTGATCACACCATATGAATTGTTCATCAGATATGAGATCTGAGAACACATGTAACTAATAACATCAATAAGTGGCCGAGAGCATGCACTAATAGGCCATGATGGGTTAACCTTAGTATTGTTGATGGACACATATCTAATAGAGGTGCTAATATGTAAGTTATTATAAGAGAAAGGGACATGATAATCACAATCAGAGAAAGAGATGACTAGTGGAGTGATGTCATTGTTATCCACCAAGAATTCAAGTTCCCCCGATTAAGGTGGAGGCACTATGTGATAAACATAGTTAGTGGAAGATTCAACTACTTTTATTTCATGTTTGGGTAGAGGGTCATTAAAGATCTTGAGGATATGATATTCATTGACAGGTGGAGAGATTGTAGGTTCTGAAAGCTTAATTTTACGATTATCGATCAAGTCCTAAATGAGAAATTGAAGTCGGAAGCAAAGATCAGTGGAGTGTTCGACACACTGATGGTATCCACAATGGGAATTTTCATCGAAATTACACCCTTTTGGGAGATATGGTTCTATTTTTACTGGAGAAGGAAGTGTAATGAGGCTACTATCACCAAGTTTCGGTAATAAAATATGAGACGGTACACTAAATTTGGATAAGATATTAAGATGTCTTTACACTTGAAGCTTCTTTGTAGAAGATACTATGTTGACAATAACTTTTGTATCTATTGGTATAGTTGTAGATGGGTTAAGTATTGACTTATTTTGAAAACACGTAGAAGACGATGCTTGCTCTTGGTATTTAATCTTACATATAGCTAATTCCTTGGTTTCAAGAAGCTTAAGAGTATTAAAAAGTTGAAAAAAAGAACGAGAGGTCTCAAAGAAAACTATTTCCTAGAGAGGGGGTAAGAGACTCTGGGTGAATATATCTTAAAGCTCAACATCCGAAGCACATTTGAAATCATAGCTAAATTTTTTTTATAGCGCATGACATAATCCACCTAATGTTAATTAGATCTTTGTTTAAGTTGTGCTAGTTGGGAATAAGAAATATTAGAGCTGATGTTGATAGAGAAATGAGTGAGAAATGCATTGGAGAAATGTGTGAAAGAGGTTACTAAATGGATAGGTAGGTCATCAAACAATTGCATCACATAATCTTACAAAATAGGAGGAAAAATATTAGCGAGTATCATATTATCATCTACATAGTCCAATCATGCTACATGAAAATCTCAGAGATGCTATTGTGGGTCATCATCTCCTTTAAATATGGGTAACTTGGGAGAGATAAAGTTAGGTGGTAAAGGGTTGGCATATATATTAGGTGCAAAAGAAGTATGTAGCAATGAATTAGAGGCTAAAGAGGGTGAAGCAATAGATGTTGTGAGTTAGAGATGAATAATTTAGGTTTGTAAGTTTTGACATAAGGAGTTTTAGTCAAGAATATTCAAAGAAGAGCCAAACTACATATTGGGTTTTCTAGGGTGATTAGTAGTAGTAGGAATGGATTCTAACACAAATAGGTCGGATGGAGTCCATCAGAGTTGAAGAAGGAGAAACTATAGAGGCAGAGGAATTATGAGAATTCTTAACAATATTCAAATCATGCATGACATGCATAAGATGAGTGGGATTATCAGGAAAAGTTTTTCGAGAATAAATAATCATATTTAATTGGTCTTGGTCAAAATTTGTATCTTAATCTTAGGTATTTTCATAACCAAAGTCTTAAATTTCATGAAGAGGAACTTGGCGAGAGGAATCCAAGGGATTCTCAATTGTAGATGCAAAAGTAGGAATATTAGCCCTTGGTTTGGAAACCCTATGGGGGAATAAAGGAAGATCATATTATTGAAAAGACCCAAAATGACCACTACGAGGGAAAAACATATGAATTAAAGGCCCAAAGAGACAGTGTATTCTAAAATTAGGTTTACCAAAATTATTAAAATAAAATGGGAAATCCTAGCCTAAGCTAATGTTATGTAAAGTAGTAAATAAAAGATAAATAAATTAAAGAAAATGACCCAAAGAACTAAGTAAATAGAAATATAAACCCTAATGTAGAAGAGGAGTTAGGAATTCCTTAACCTAGTTGAAAAACTTATGAGGCTATGTCACAGTGTGAAATGGGAAAACAACAGGAGGAAATGACCAGAAAGAATCCAGAGAAAGCATATATCTGAGATCCCTGATTGGAATGGGACACTTGAAGAGGGACAGGAGTGCCAGTGGGTTCCCTGGTCTGAGATCTTTGCACCCTAGTCTGCAAAAATAGTCTAAATTTGTCTTATGTGGTGTCACCGGATGTGTGCCTATAGTTTCTTCCTGTTGTAATAACTTTTATAAACTCTGTTGGATGTTGCTGCAAGTAAGGGATGAAGGAGAGACCTGCAAAAACCCATGAAAAACATCAAATCCCTAAAAAATAACGATTCATATGAAGGGGTAGGACTATCCTTAGAGGCCACAACAGTGGAATTACTAGTTGGGCATTGCACTACATATCATACCCGATGTAGTTGTTTTTTTTTTGTGTTTAAACAATTCCCTAGGTTTCTCCTGTCTTAATCGCAATTTGTGAAATAATGAGAAATAACTAGGTGTAGAATGTAATAAATGTGTGCATTGAAATAATAGATTTCCCTACTATGAATTGTGATGTAGATGAACCATACTTGTGTGCCTTATGATGGAGATAGATGGATGCAATTGTAGTTTTAGGTTTCTTTGATGGATGCTACTCTAGATGGTGATAGTAGGTGTTTAGTGCTTGGTACCTCATTATAGTGTCATAACTTTATATTTATATGGTTACCTGATTTTAAATTCGTAATTAACACCGAAAATAACAACCAACAACAAGAGATAAATCTCAATCATTTTGAAAGTTCCCAAAAGGCATGAGTAAAGTGTAAACATGATTAGGCTGCCGACAATGGGGCCAGGGCACTTGCGGCTCCCCATTCCTAGGTTGGATGCCCTATTCAGAAGTAGAAAAACATAGAATGAAAAAATAGAATTAGAAAGTGGAAGTGTAAGATTGAAAATACGATAACAAACAATGTAAAAATTGCCAAACACATGGATTAATTATTACTCTTTTTTCTCAAGAACCACATGAATAGTAGTATGAGACTGGGACTAAATATTGACTCAAAGTGCATGATTTAGTTACTACACTTATATAGATGATCTACACACTAAAATGGGATAATGATACTCCTAATTATTTGTTTTCCTAATATAGAGGAGGGAGAAAAAATGATATAGATGTTTACCTTATAGAATTGAGTACATACGCATATACTGATGTATGTATAAATTATTTAGGGGCATCATTCCACGTGATCCCTCACCATTAATTACTATCCAAATATGATATGTATGATGTTAACCTATTATTTATGTGGGAAAATTTTACATACAAGATTTTTGGTAGGTAAAATGTGAATTCTAAGATAATATATCGAAAGAAAAATGCTCTCTCTATTTTCTTAGAAATACAAGACCTTGCTAGAAATATGTTTTTAGTGAGAAAGATATATATTGGAGTAAAATTGTTATTAACAAAATATGGGTGTAACATGGTGCATAAAGATGTAATTATTTCCATGGGAGTTAACATAGCACCTCTATTTTAACATGATATGAGACTGGTAGTTATTGTAAGAATACAAATTGCAGTATTAGAGTGAAAAACTCTGTAGTACATTCCTTATTATAGATTGGGTAAAAATTTGAAATAATTTTTTTTCTACGATGTAAATTGTAAATGAATATTTACATTCAAAATGGGATGCTATGTGTCCTTCGAGAAATTTTTGTGAAAAATTTCCTCATAGATGTCTTGATGCGATATATCTATTAAGACATCTTCAAGTAGCCTACACTCACCCTAAAAATAAAGTGATGCCCTAGATACATTGCATCTAGTGCCTAACAAAAATGGCTGCAATGAAATGCCCCTTAGGATATTTCATAAAGTGATGTCATTGTACATAACTTCAGGACACAATAGATCTCCTGAGGTTATGCTAGGACAAACGATATGAGATGGAAATATGGATACAGAATGTATAAATAGGAAAAATAGGTGGAATATATAAAAATAGGTGAAAATGGAAAAATGGTACATCATGGAAAACTAATGTCTTGTATGGAAAATATAAGAATTTTCTTGTCTAAGGAAATGAACAATTGTCACACCTATTCGATTGATATGGGGAAATCAAGGATAATGGTCACACGAAAGTTTCGATCAATATCGGAATCAAAAAATATTCCTCAAATAGATCATGCAATAAGAGGGAATTTTCCTACGTCTCCTGCGTAAAATTCTCCTGACAAGGTCATAGAAATGTGAGAAGAGAAGTATGGGAAGGATGAATCTATGTGTTGTAGAATCTACACTTGACCAATTTGATTGTGCCAAAACTTATTATATTTATCTTTTTCCTCATTCAAGGATATCATTTGTGATATAATGCTTGGAAAATTTGACATTGTTTGGAAAATAAATTGTCTGAGCTCTTGATCAATCTCTGTCAACTGTGTAACTATGTTCGGTTGTAGTACTCTTGGATCACACACTCTTTGTATAGGTCACCTAGGGCCTTTGATGGTCATGTGGATGCACAAAACACTAATCTAAGGAAATAAAAAAGCACACAAAGAATCCAAAAGAGGAAAGGTCAATGTTCATGTAATCTAAGCAAACTAAGAAAATGTAGGGAGTTGTCTTAATTTCTGTCTAATTAAATCTATGTACCTAAAGTAACAAGGAAATCCAAGTATATTTAAATTAAACAAAATGTATTACTCTTCTTGAATCTAATTAAAACTACGTGTAACTAAATAATTAACAAAAGAAAACTAATTATTTGAGACAAATAAATAAATCTAATCTACTTATTTTTGCATTTTCAATGATTTTGAAAGAAAAGAAATAAGAAAAATAAAAGAAACTAACTTATTTAATTTAATTTTTTTGCATTTTTTTAATGTAATTAAATTAAAAAATCCACAAAAACACTACAACTTATTATAATTAAATGTAAATTGCTTCTGCTCTAAAATAAGATACACCAAAAAGTGAAATAGTTGGATGTGGTTATTTCATTGTTGCAAAAACGATTTAATCTAATCAAATTAAATGAATATTTTCCTAATTTGTAATTATGGATATTGAATTCCTATAATTCTACCTTAGAATCAAGGGAAGATTTAAATGCTTCTCTGAAGCTTCCCAGGTAAAATAAAAAGATTAAAAAAATCTTTATGAAATGAAGAAACTCAATAAAATGCACAGAAACATAAGCTTATTCAAACTCACTTCCCTTGAAGATCCATAGGAATAATAAGGGAGGAATTTTTCAATAGAATCCTTTCATGTATACAGGCACAAACTAAGTAATACACAAAAGAAAACTACAAAATCTTCTAAATGAGGAAATGGAATAGTTTGGGCATAAGAAATTCCTCTGAATCCTTCCCAGAAAAAATCCACAAGGACGAACTGAGAAGAAATTCTCAATGGAAGTTGGCAATAAAAATACTGTGAATTCTAATTCTTCAAAATAAAAAATATTCTAAATACTATGAATTCAAATCTATCTAAATAAATAAATCTCATAGGAATTTAATAACGCCTCTAGCCTATAAATGTAGTGGAGAGACAATTTTAATATTAGCTATGGTTTTTTATCCCCTCAGCTTTTTTTTCTAATGAAATATCCAAACGTGGCCATGGAATTGTGCAGGTGAAATGAAGGAGTGATGGAGCTAGATGGTTTATAGGTAATTTGGTAGCAATGCAAGAAAGAGAATAATAAGGAAAATGAATGGTTTTTTCTTGTTTACTTCTTAGTAGGATTCTAGAAGCATAATAGTGTAATTCAGAAACAAAAGACTCCAACCAATGCTTTGGGAAAAAACTTGGTGTTTATAGAAAGTTGGCAGGGAAATGATCCAACACACTTGGTAAAAAAGAAACTGTAGATCACCACAAGGATGGGTTGTTAACCTATTAATAATAGTAATTAGGGAAGAATAAGTATATAATCATATAAAAGACTCGAGAATAGAAGAGTCATATAAGAAACGTGTAAGAAAAGTGAATTATAAGAATTAAACAAGTATTCAAAACAGGATGAAAAATTCTTGGTTAAATATGCATGCAACTAAAAAGAGTTTGCGAGAATCAAATCAGAAACGAGGCACCATGAAGTAGTTGCACTCCAATGGAATCGTGATAGCTCCAGCGATAATAAGAAATAATTGATTAGTAATGGAAGAACTTGATCAACAAAAACAAAGCTTGCTTAGAGGAAAGACAACAGAGTGTCTTGGCATGCTCATAAATGAATAGAAAGAGAGTACATATAGGGTTCTGAATAACCCTAGTGCATGAATCAATAGAAAACCCTAAACCTAACCCATGTGAGATGACCCTCCAAGATTAGAGGAGGACACATAGGATAACTCACACTAACACCACCCCTTCATCGAAGCTGGGGTAGCGGCTATGAGATAGAGAGAAAAGGAAGACACCCATAAAAAATTAAGAAATATGTGTCAATGGAGCCCGACAACTAAAGGCCTAATAAGGTGCCTATATACAAACACAATCTTCCTAGAAGAAGAAGAAGAAAAATGGGTCCCGGCATAAAGCATGATGAGGTACCCATCTACTTAAGAAGTCCGAAGTAGCGAAGGAAAACCCAGTGGGTAAAGAATACACCACAAAAGAAAAAAAAATACTCTCTAATCTAAGAAAGATGCCAAATATTTGTCCTAGCCATAGAATAGCCTATAAAGGTACCCATGTACAAAGGGGAAATCTCTCGTAAACATGAAAAAGAGAGAAGATGACCGAGATGAGCTGGATGTGGAAGATGCCATGCATGGATCTTAACTCTACAACTCTAAGAAGTCTCCCAAAATAATGTCGATGATGAGATCCTCTACCTCTGGACTGAAGAAGAGCCATCTACACCATACTATGTTTCTTCCCTTAGGAAGGAAAAAAAATATGCGCTAGGAATCTTCCCACTCCATGAAGGAAAATGAAGGTAATACCATGAATAACTCTGATTCTGGTCCACAAAAGTGTGACATACATCTAGTAAGTGAGTGCAAAGGAGCCGAGGGTAATGTCACGAGCGCAGAACTATGAGAGTATGAAGGGTGAACACCTGTACAAAGGATGTCCAACTGATGTGAAAGTAACAAAACATCCCCCAAAACAAAAAAGGGATCAACAAGCAAGGGTGGATCAATGAAGGTCTCCAGTAAAGTGGAAGTGGCAAGAGTCCCAAAAGGGGCACTCCCAACAACGTAGATGATGAACTCCTTTGAAATACCTGTAGATGGATGAAGAACCTATAGTACATCACAAGTGTACTGTATAGGAGACTACTCAATATCTGATGAGATGTGGGATGTGTCAATACTCTCTGGAATAGTGAGATAAGGAGGAGAAGAGTCCTCTGTAGTACTCTCGACATCAAAACTGGGTGCATAATCCTCGTCATCAGAAGTAGAACCAAGAGAGTTTGTATCAGTGGAAATTTCATCACACAAAGAAAAATAAGAGACAATAGAATCAAAAGTAGAGGCGAAGAAAGAGTGGGGTCCAATTAAATGTAAGAGAGTATGTCTCATATCCAAAGTATCTCCAACTAAATCTCCAACACTTTCTAAAGGTATCCTAGCCCAAAGATGACAATGAGAATCAAGCTCAGAGTTGGAAGATTCTTCACTCAAGTGAGAAGGGACATAGTCCTCATCATCACTACTGTCAGAATTAGAAGACTCAAAAGTCTGAGAGTCATTAAGAGGAGCACGCTCAACAACATCATCATTTGAGGAGTCAGAGTCTGAATCAGAGAGCTGAAGAACCTTAGTAGGTAGAAAAGTAGAAGTCGAATCAGAAGTAAAGTGGGAAAAGGTGTATAACCATGAATGGTAATATGCCTTTTCCTCAGCCATTATAGTGTCATTGTTAAGCTCACGAATAATCACCAAGCTAGGACCAAATTCCACTCACAATCCTTCACCAAGGTGAGTAATTTGGTAAACCAATAGAATACTGGTAAAGAGATCAGGAACTTAACACTTGGTTGAATTTTCCCCCATCTATCTCTACCGATCCACTACCGGAAACTGACACTTTCATGTTATCACCAAACGTGATTTGGGACATATCATAAGGTTATATGCTGGAGAACTCAACATGCAAAGAAGCCATGTGGTGCGAGGAACCGAAATCTATAATCCACATCAATGAAGGAGAAACTCGATTTGCGAGGGCCTTTCCTTTCTTCTTATCAGATTTAGAACCTTTTGTAGTGGAAGACTCGGCCTTCAGAGCATTTTATTTTATGGATTCAGGAACACTTATTTTATTCTTCTCAAGTAAATGAGATAAGTGATCAATCTATTTTTTAAAATAGTGTTTCTCATCATGACCAAACTTCTTGCAATAAGAACACAAATACCTATCTTTCTGTGCTCTAGGCTCAGAAGTCGAAGTGTTTGTGTTAATTTTAGTTTTGGTCTTGGTTTCTTTCTTAGGTTGATCCTTTTTATCTATCTCATTATAAGTCTTGTTTTACTTACTAGTACTTGCTACAAGGGCATGTGACTTGGACTTGAGAGACCCCATTTGAATGAGTTTGTCCTGTTCTCGAATGAGTTGCGACAAAAAACAATCAAAGGAGGTCATATTCCAATCCTTGCCTAAGGCATCTTTTGTCACGTAAAAGGTTGACAAAAAGACACAATATTTAGGACCTAACTTAGAGAGAATCAACAATATCAGTTGAGAATATTTCTTCTCTACTTGACATCCTTTTAGCAACAATCTAATGTGGATAAATTTCGAGGAGAAAGCTTGTAGGTTTTCAAAGTCACTAGGATTTAACCCTAGTAGTGCATTTTCCAACCCATGCACTCTCATGTCATCTAGTTTTCCAAACATCACATGCAGTGTTTTCCATGTAGATTTAGGTGTTTCGGATGCCTCAATGTTGAAGAGCAAGTCAAGATAAACGGACATGCAAAGAAGACCTAAAGCTTCATCACTACGGTTTAACCACTTAGATTTTTCACGTTCATCATCTGGTTCAGTCTTAGTTCCTATGGTGATGTGGAATAACCCTTTACCCCTTAGTTTCATTATTATTTTGGATCTCCATTTGAAAAACTTAAACGGTGTAAGCAAAGGAATTGAAAGAGCATCCATAGTGAGAGAGAGAGAGAAAGAAATGTAGAAAAGAAGAACAACCACCAAGGACAGTAACAACCCCCCTACTTTCAGCACTTCATATTTTAGTCCGTTGATTACAATCGGGTCTGTGCGTGTGGTTTGAAACACTTGGTAACTCATCTTGCAATCAACATAATAACATGCAAGAGAGGAGACCACAATAGTGTTTTGTGGAGCGCAACAAAGAGGACACCATAAACAAGCACAAGAAAAAAACAAGAAAGGGGTTGAAAGCCAACCCTAGTAGTGAGAAAAAAATTTCTCACGTCGTAAAAGGAAACCCCCTTATTGCAGACTGTGGCAGACGTGCTCACAAGTCACAAGCAATAATAAGGGTGAAATACAAGGTTTTAAAAAAAAGGAACCCTGATAATCTTCAGAAGGGGAAAACAATCATGGAAGACACAAGAAGTCCCAGAATGATGCTACACACTTGAACAAACAATTAGAGACAAAAAATCGACAATAACGTTAAAAATACCATTCAGAAACGCCTAGTTTAGCTGAATTGAGGGCTTTTGGAGTTTTAAAAAATGATATTGACGTTAATTTAAAAGACTTTTTTTTAAAAATGTAAATTAATGAAAAATAGTAAAAATTTAACTAAGCATGATTATGCAATATCTAATTAAAAATAATAATTAAATATTATGAATTTAAATAATATTTTTTTAAAAATAATTTTAAAAAAACTTTCCCTTTCTCTTTTAAAAAAAAAATAAATAAATCTAATTTATAAAGTAAAAAAGCTTCTTTTTTTTTTTAAAAAAAGAAAGAATTTTAGATGTGGTTTTAAAAACTTTACAAAAATCACTTTGACCCTTTTTGTAAAAAAGCATGTAAATTAAAAATTAAGAATTTAAAAGGAGCTTTTAGAAAAAGTGCAGATTTTGTTTTAAAAAAGGATTGATTTTTTTAAAAAGATACGTGTTTAAAACTTTAAAGAAACTTACCAAATGAAAGAAAACTTACCGACCAAATTTGAAGAGGCTTTGGTTGATATGTAAAATATTAAAAGGAATGAAGTTTAAAACAAAATGACTTACCAATAAAAAACGACTTGCCAGTTTGGAGTAGCCATGGTTGTGGGAGGAGAGAAGCCGTGTTTTGAGGAAGGGCAGCTGTGGGATAGCAGGTCGCGGCAGAGATAGGCCGTGCGGGATAACTGGACATGGGACAACAGGTTGCAGTAGAGATAATCCCTATGAGCAAGAACAACCAATAAAAATGACCTCCTTTCTCAGCAAAAATGAGCTACTTCAACAAAGTAGACAACAAAAATTCCACAGCAAACAAAACGAGCTCCTTCCACAAAGCAAACAGTAATAAACAACCTCCCACGCACAACGAATACATGGCAAGAGAAGAACACGAGCTCGGGGAGGTGGAAAAGCCTTTCAAATGAAATCCAAGCCACTGAAAAAAACTGTATTCTGTAAAATACTAGGAAAATCAAAGAGCCAAAAAACGCAAAGATCTAAAAAAAAGGCACTTCTATTTTGATAATTTTATTAAAAAAAAGAAATAATCTCTATTTTGGTTGAAAACCCAGATTTAGCTATAGATAGCTAAATGTGGATGTAAATACCATGAAACATCTAGGAAAACATGCACAAGTACAAAAAATAGGGACAAGTATAGAAATTAGGCAAAAAAAATGACACAAATTTCCAAGAAATCTTGTTAGAGAGATTAGCAAAATAATTCCAAAAAATAGTGATCGAAAAACTTGCATGCAAAGTAAAAAAAAATGAAACCAAGAAAGAGTAATCACAACTAAAAAATAATGAGTGTACATTTACCCAATCTCAGCTTTGATACCTTGAAAAGAGTTTGCGAGAATCGAATCAGAAATGAGGAACCATGAAGTAGTTTCACTCCAACGGAATCGTGATAGCTCCAGTGATAGCAAGAAATAATTGATTAGTAATGGAAGAACTTGCTCAACAGAAACAAAGCTTACAAAGAGGAAAGACAACAGAGTGTCTTGGAATGCTCATAAATGAATAGAAAGAGAGTACATATAGGGTACTGAGTAACCCTAGTGCATGACTCAATAGCAAACCCTAAACCTTACCCATGTGAGATGACCCTCAAATATGAGACGAGGACACATAGGATAACTCACACTAACAGCAACCACTGGTCTATACATACTGGAAGTTACGTAACCTCCATGGTGGTTGTGTAATTTCCTCTCAAGGCAAACTAGAGGTTGTACAACCATAGTGGTAGTTACATAACCATGGGCGCAGTTCTATAACTAAAGGCTAAAATGTTAGGAAAAATGTTGCAAATTAACTAAAGAAAGTGCCAAAAAGATGTAAAAAGACAAGTAGGGTAAACAAAGCTACAAAACATGCTACAAGTGAGAAATTGGACTTTGATATCATTCAAATCAATATTTTATCATAATGTGGATTTTAACTATTCTGAAAGTGTAGCACCGCGTAATTTTCGGTGCATACATATTGCCTCCTGTTAGGAATTTAGTCTTTACATAGTTATGGATGATTTACTATTTGGTAAATATTAGGGTTATATGTAGAATATATTGTTATAACAACAATATATTCATATAGTTGTGATGTACCCATAAAGCTTTTAATGGAGCACTTATTATTATGCTTCCTATTTATTAGGACTTTTTTGTCGCTATGGCTATATATTAGCTTAATACATTGTGCAAGAAATATATAGATTATTGTGTTTTGTACTTTTCATGGATCTATACCAAAATAATTATTTGGTATTAGAGCATTAATATTCCTCCACCTGTAATGAAATTTTGAGAGTGACCTAGGGGAAAGTCTTATCTTTTATTGCCCGTAACAATGGATTTTTTATGTTTTGAGTCATTTGTTTTTAAATTAATTTTATATGCGCTTCTACAAAATTTTTAGAGTAACTTTTTTGTTTCCATAAGTTAAAACGTGTGTATCTAGATCGCAAGGATTCAAAATCCTAAATATTTCATTAAGAAACTTGTTGAGGACTATATTGATATCCTAGATTTTTTGTAATGCATTGTAGGGAAAAATTTGTGTTGTGATAAATTTAATTATGCATCTGCGAACAGTCTGGGTGGACTATTACATACGTGCTTTTGATGTCTTCCACGGATCAGCTTTTTTTACTGCAATTCTAATGACTAATTTGAGGTGCATGTATAATATCACAACTACTAATTTGAGGTCGTTAAATAAGTGGGAAGATTCTTCTATTGTGGAGAGAGGATATTTCTTGGAGGGTGTAAAGATTAATGATTTTTGAAGCATATAATCCTTATAAAGGTGATGACCTCCTGTAGCACAACACTCAAATATTTTTTTATAACGACATAGCCGCTCTCTCTAGTGAGATAATTGATAATTGCACTAATTGTTAGGGCATTGATCTTTATTAAATTGCACATCCCCATTCCAAAGTATTGCAAACAATTTGATCATAAAAGTGATCTGAGATTGCATTCTCCACAGTGGCATAGTTACATCAAGCTAAATCATGCAAGATTTGTAAAATCGGATGGTCTCTACAACAAATGCCAGCATATATTCTAGAGCCACCAACTCACTATAGACTCAAGCACAATGCAGATTTATTTTTCTTGGTATTGTAAGGGAAGATATCTAATTGAATCCATCCATGGCTTCACTTTAATCAAATTTATCTTCCTTCGTAATAACCAAACCTCGCATTCAATAAGTCACATGATTATTAGTGACGAGAATCCCGCTCATTTTTTCAATTAGATCCCAGTGACTTCATCAAATATTCCAAGATTAGTTTTTCTCCCAGTTTGACAGGTGTCTCTATATATCCATGTGCAAGTGAGCAGCATAATGGAAGGTTTGATATGAATTCTTGTATAGAAGACACATCTTTTGGTTAGATAGCTTTCATGTTATTTCATTGGTTGTGGATAGTTATGGTTTCTAATAAAGTAGAATGTATGTGTCATTGTCTCCATTAATTAAAATTTCATATCTCATTTTGAGTTAATGTTTATTCTTTAGATCAAATTTTATGAGCTGAAGTCGATTTGTATTTGTTATAGAACTCTAAAATCTAGTGTGTCATCATTCTAAATTGTTTTCTCTAGTTTATACTATGCTTGTCAACAATCAAGGGTTGTTTAAAAATATTTTAGTCCTATAGTGTTCAGTTTTAATTGTCATAATAGTATTGCAAAAAATTATGTCGTAATGTCATTTTAAGTTATATTCTTTATGTCATAGTAAAAATTTTAGTATTATGTCATCAAACATAGTCCTAGTGTCAAATGTTATAAAGTCCTAATTTGTCATTATAGTGAAAAGTTTAAAAAAACAAAAAAAATTACCACACGAAGGTATTTTCGGTGTTACCTGACGTTCAAAAAATAATGTGTTTCACATTATGGTGGGGCACAAAATAACACCAATCTGGAAACTATTGAGCCTCAAATTCAATATCAGCTGAGCTAGCAACATGTTATTGGAGAATAGAGGAAACAAAGGGTGGAGGTCATATAGCGAACTCTCTTTAGTTGCAAATGACAAGGCCACACTTTTGGTATGGTGGCATTTTTGTACTGTGAATATTTGATGTTTAGTTATGTTGTGTTCCAATGTCAGTTGTGTGGTGTGAATTTGAGTTCTTCATATTTCCAATGTGGTGTGAAAAAAAGAGAAGATGATGTAAATTCATGTTCATTTCTGTTTATTCCTCATATAACCCCTTTTTTATAAAAATTGTAGAATATTTATATAAATGTATTGTAGTAATCATGATGTGAAGGTTTTGGTAAACCAAGAAAACTAATTGTGTAAGGTTTTTGGTGAGCCTGTAAAACTAATTATGTAAGGTTTTTGGTGAACCTATAAAACCAAATGTGAAAGGTTATTGGTACACCTGCAAAAGTGATTGGGTAAGGTTATTGGTAGGATCCAGAGAAAACCATCAATGGAGGAAGAAATATACATTGGCACATATGTGAGTTTTGTGAATGCTTGATGTTGCATAATTGAGGAGTTAGTCATGAGCACACAAAAATGTCACACTACAGTCAAAGAATGATATATGTTTTACCATGTAAACACTAAGGAGGGAATATTAGGAATTTGGTATTTACATAGTTATGGATGATTTTTTGTTTGGTAAATATTACGGTTATATGGAGAATATATTGTTATAACAACAATATACTCATATAGTTGTGATGTACTCATAAAAATATTAACGGGGCACTTGTTATTCTACTTCCTATTTATTAGGAGGTCTGTTTTATCACTATGGATATGTATTAGTCAAATAAATTGTATAAGAGATATAGAAATTATTGTGTTTTGTACTTTGCGTGGATATGTGCAAAAATTATTACCCGCTTAGAGAAGCATTTTAGCCATGAATAGGTATAAAACGTAAAGTACGAGTATCGTGCTCCCAAACGTTAAAGTTAGAGATTATACCTAACACTCATGTGTGTTGATGTTATGCCAATCCAAGCTTCCCACTACCTGGAAGAAGAAAATGAAAATCGAGTGTAAATATAATTTGTAATCGATAAAACATTAGAACTAAAACTAAACGAGTACATACCATATCCATGGGGAGTATAAATATACCTACGCCAATGAACCTACCCTAAATAACACACACACTCAAAAAAATGTTAAAAGATGCTTTATATATCTTAAAATTACTATTTTTAGAATTCATTTTCACTTCCCCACTTAGTGAAATTTGATATTTGGATTACATGTGATATTTTCATGTGAGACAACAATCAAAATGAAGATTGTTTTGATGTGATGACATCCCAACT
Organism: Taxus chinensis; assembly: GCA_019776745.2. Taxonomy (NCBI): domain Eukaryota; kingdom Viridiplantae; phylum Streptophyta; class Pinopsida; order Cupressales; family Taxaceae; genus Taxus; species Taxus chinensis. Next base: position 596,674,831 of record CM034146.1, on the reverse strand, counting down.
AGTGGTAGGAGCCAAGGTTGATGAACATGTGAGTTATCTCCATTTGTTTATTTCTACCCTAATATGTAAGAAATGTGAAATAATCAACATACGAGGGTTATTTTTTAAAATTTTAGAGTGAAAGTGATCATTAGGGGGTGCCATATGGTATGTGGATTTCTTTTCATTTAAAATGATCCGTTCTATTCCTTCTTTGTGTTTTTGGGGCCCTAGGGTATGGACCACTTTCTGTGGATGGAACCATAACAGAAATTGAGCCACCTTCACTCTGCATAGAGAGGTGATTGTGTAACTACCGTGTCGGTTACAAAACCTCTACAATGATCATAAACAATGCAGAATTATCACATTGGTTATGCAACTACCACTCTGTATAGAGTGAGTATTGTAAAAAAAATAGTTTTTAATTATTTTTGTGATATTTTATTTAGATAGGGTAAAAATGGTTTTGTTTTAAGGGGAGAAATACACACCGAATACAAAGGGGGAAAAGATAAAGCAATGAGTCTCAAATGGGGAGGTCTTTCCCAGTGGCCATACCACAACTAACAACCACAACAAAGGAAAGATAAACAACCCTATTCAAACTGAAAGGTATGCAGAAAAAAAAGGGTACAATGTGTAGCATGGTCCTAGATACCAAACCAACACCCATGGTAACATGAATAAAAAGGATGAATACCAAAGAGGCTCACATCCATGGGATCCCAAGCTCATCTCAAGAGGAGTAGTTAGAGGCCTTCCTTTATTTTTTCTATTCGCAACTCTCCAACCCTCACTCTTGTTAGGATTCAATTTTTCATCAGAATGTATTGGAATGAAGACCTCTAAGCTCTCAATGTTCCCAATAATTAAGTTCTCTAAGAAAACATCTTTATTAATGGTTTTAAAAGTCATTATTGAAGGAGACAACTTATCCAAAGTAGGATGTGACACCTTCTCGGTCCTCATAGGAATCTGATTCTCGCCTTTATTGGTCTCTACATCCTCCGAGGAATAATATATATAATCTCCCACAACCAACATATTACATTAAGAAATATTCCACAAAGAAACTTTCCCATTCACCTTGTGCTTCACACTCTTGCATTATGAAGCTAAGTTACAAAGACTGAAGCATTTCCTACATCTTAAGGGTAACCCTTCATAATCAAACAGTTGAGACCAAATACAATCCAACACCCTAAGATCCATCTATGTCGGTAGATAAACTGAGTTATCCAAGGTTGTGATGTTATTGGCGAGGTGATTATAAATTATAATGATTCTAACTTGATATTTTTGAAGTTTATGAATGCAGGGGAGGTATGTTAAATGGAACAGAGCTCATGAGTGTGACTAGTTTCCCTTGATTTATGATGCACTGACCTAGGATGAGAGGAACTTGTTACACAAGGCTAGGATATGGAGGATGTCACAAACATAACAAATTTCACCTTTCAGTGACCTTTTTTATGACTTGTTGAGTTACTAGGATGCATACCGAAAGAATTTCCAAATACTTGGAGTTAGGGAGAGTGTGCGATCACTTTAGAGGATGTTTACCAGATTCTAGGAGTTTTTATCACTGGCAGGAAGTTGGTTATAACTAGTGCCAGTAAAATAGTACATGCATGTAGTTGGGAAACATAAATGAGAGATGCGCATGCACCTGACACAAGTGTTAAACATGGGATGATATTTTTATTAGTTTCCTTTGTAACTATTCCTGCCTTATGAAAGGCCATTATTGGCAACCTGGCTTCACCCTTGGTTAGGGAAAAGTCCGGGGAAAATCTTCTTAACTCTTCGACACCCATCATTTCTGAGCACTATGTAGTATGGATCCATATATGCATGGGGCATTGACATCCTTCCAGCTAGTTACGATGATTTATACAAATTTGTTTGATTGAAGGGAAATCCCCTTAGTCATCCCACATTGGTCATAAGCTGGGTGTCTGAGCAAATGATCCCTTATCAGAGGGGAATCATGATAAAAATCTTGGAGTGATTAGAGAAGCTAGATGGGTTTATATGGGTCCACTCAAGGGCCACATAGATCAATTTATACACTTACCAAAAATGATATGATCGTGTAGCCATATCACGACATGGCCTACCGATGGGGAGAGGGGATTATTATTCTGAATACATGCAAATCTACCACATTGTTAATGTATTGGACCAGCAGAGAAGAGGCCCATCTAGTTGATATGATACCACAGCTATTTGGGTTACCTCATGTCGATTCCCTCCCAATAGTCCTGAAACTGTACATAGAGATCAGATAGGCTAGAAATATCCTGAGGGGAAAGATTGAGTGGACCATTATGACTCATGTAGTTCTGATTGGCTTGCCTCATGTTATACGATATCTAGTTATGCTATGGATGATTCTACATATTGAGGAAGGTCCCACACAAATTGGATAAGAGGAGGAGGAGGCAAAGACTAAGCCAAAGGAAGAGATTATGCCAAAGGAGGATGCATAAAAAGATAGTGACACAGAGTGGGTCGCCACTTGAGAGGATTCTATGATAGCTAGGGGTGAGGAGGTGGCTGAGGCATAGACATTGCACCCATAGGATCTTTTGACCAATGGAGGAGGAGAGGATGAGGAGTCAGTATTTGGACAGATAATGGACATAGGGGATACTACAAATGAGGATTGCTAGAGTAGAGTAAGTTCTTACATATGCCCCTACACCAGTACAAGCCATCGATCCAAGTCACTCTCATAAGAGGAGAAATAGTAGGAGCATTTACCCTAAAACTTTCACAGGATCATAGAGAGTGGGAGAGGCTATAATTTTTTTATTGATTTGGAACTATTCTGTGTATATATTGATTTTTTAGGATTTTTCACTTAGAAATGTCCATTTTCACCACAATCGCTAGAGTGTGATGAAATTGTACACAAAACTTGATGTTATTGATTTATAAATATATGTATTTATTTTTGGTTCATATATTATATGTAAGAGTTGACTTCATCATGGTTTTATTTATCTGTGTACTCTTATATGTTTAGAATTAGTGATGAATTTTATATGCTCTTCTGAATTTATGTTAAGGATGATGATTACGCAAATGCACAAACAAAATGATTGTCTTTCTTTCTCTCTCTCTCTCTCTCTCTCATATATATATATATATTATGCACAAGAGAACAAATTGTAATTAGATACTTTGGTTTTTAATAAACATTTAGCACCTTTATTTTATTGGAAAATGTGATGGATGTGATATAATAGAAATATGAACTTGCTATATTCTTAACTCCATGTAACAAGTAAGATGTGAGGGCTCATCATTAAGGGTTAGGAAGGACACAAGTTGTATGATTTTTATGAATGGAGATGGTGACAATAAGACAATATTTTGATAAAGATCCAATTAGGAACCTACAAATCAGCCCTAAAAAAGGTCAACTGACTAGTTCAAAATATTATTTTCTTGCTAGTTTATCTATAATTAGATCCGAATATGGCCTTATGATTGGCATAATCTTGATTTAGGGATTAAATCTCTTATAACATACACATATAACTCATTTTCTTGGGATTTTTAAGATTTCAAAGAATCTTTTATTTATTGACGTACGTACAAATTATTGATTTGTTTTGTGGGACCCCCTACATCTTACCCCATGCTACAACTAAGATGCTTGGGATCATCACCAAGGATAATACATAGGCGAGTAAGGGAGCTTTCCTCCTTTTCCAATCTCATGCTACCACTAAAAAGCATGGAGTCATCATTAAAGTTTGGTAGGGAAAAAAAGTGTAGTATTATTTTAAAATGAAATCATTTTTGTATTTATTATTGATTTATATTTATTTTTTCATTTGATGATCTTATTTTATGCTTTTGGGGAGGAAATATTTCCCCTAGCCTCAACCCCACACACCAAGTAAGATGTGAGGTATCTCCACAAAAGGTTGAAAAAGGTGCGAAAGAGCTCTAGGTGAAATGTTTAGATTTATTTTTTTTATCAGAGAGGTTTCAAGGGAAAGATATGACATCAAGTATCTTCTAAAATAGGCTATGGGAAAAGAAACCTGAGCTAGAAGAAATAATGAAATGAACTAAGTGTGCAAGTCTTTGTAGGTACAACGCCAAATAATTTTCTTAATGAATGAAATAATGAAACGATTTAAATTATTTGGTTATGCTATGATGGATATTTGAAGATGTATGATTAAATATTCTACCCAATATTTGAAATTTTCTTTAAAATTGCTTGAAGAGTAAGTTTCTTGATTTAAAATTTCACAACATGATAATGCAAATGATATAGAGTATGGATGTATTAATGTATAAGTGCATATGTAAATGAACTATGCATAAAAGAATTTAAGGTGAAGATAATTAACAGATTCATTGAATTCTTCACCTTATAGAGTACACAAGTGATACACACCACTATTAAATTTTTTTATTACTTGGTATAGGCCTAAATATTTGGGTCTGAACTTCCTTCCTTCAAAGGTATTTTTGTCAACCTGGATATCAAGTCACAATACTAGATCTGCTACGCATATTTCACGTTCATAAAATTTCTTATTAAACTGATGAAACATCATGTTAGCATAGATGCAGTTATCCTATTTAGCTCTAAGTAAATCATTATAAAGGTTTTCTAATTCAAGTAGTCAAGCTTCTTAGTAAGAGTCTTCATGTAAAACACCTTTTAGAGATATACAAAGACTAGGTAACTCTACTTAGAAAGGTAAGACTTCTTTACATTTGAATACTAAATAATAAGGGGTTTCCCTCATAGGTGTTCATTCAGAAGTCCTATAGGTCCAAAAGGCCAAAAATAAATTCAGATGTTAATCTCTTTTGTTCTTCTTAACCATCTTAAGGAGAATGGGCATTAGGGTTTTTTATGTAGCCTCAGCTTTTCTATTAGCCTAAGGATGGTACAAAGAGGTTGTGTGATGGGATATTTTGAGTTACGCAAACAATTATCACACCTATTTATTTTTGAAAGGCATGCTATTATCTAAAATAATGAGTTGTGGGAATTCATAGCTACATATGATTTGGTTTAAAATAAACTTATAAATTATGGATCTAAGTACGATACTAAGAGGCATGGCCTCAACCAGCTTTGTAAAATAATAAAATGCTATAATAATGAAGTTGTGTCCATCTGATGATGAGGGAGAGAATTTTCCTATGACATAAATACCCCAAGTTGAGAAGGTATAGGGTGTCATTATGATTTATAGAGCCTATATAGGAATATATATCTTGTGTGAAAATTCATGGCATTTCTAACAATTACGTACATACTCTACATCATCATGTTATAATGTGGTCAAGAAATATCCCATACAATGAACCCTACAAATGGTTGCATAACCCCCAAAGTGACCACCAAAGAGTACGTTGTGGGATTCGAAGAGGATTTTATTGGACTCCTCTTCATCAATGCATATTAGCAGCATACCATTGAAGGATATGCGATAGAAAACTTCTTCCAAAATTACGTACTTGGCAGATATGACACGTATTTGTTAACTTTTCTAAAAGGTTTCTCCCTCGGGATACATTTATTATACAATGTGATTGAAAATATTGACACACCATGGAATCAAAGTGAAAAAGGGATTCACTTCTATGAGAAACATGCAAATCTATTAGTTAGCCATAGTCTATAGGATTGTTTGCTAACTAATCGGTGATAATTTGTTCCTTCACAGACTTTTGGTTAACAAAGGTGAGTTGAAACTCATCCATCAACCTAATGAAATGGTCTTCCTTCTTAGAAAAGGAAGCCTAGGTTAACAATGTTTGTAACTAGTTGTACTTAACTATCACTTACATCTCTTGGTTAAACATGTAGTGCATTAACCTCTTTGTTGTGAAAATAATATCCAAGCACTCCTTCTCTTCTTGCGTTTATCACATTTCGTAGTTGAGAAGAGTACGGATAATGAAACAAATGGCCTGTTCATGACCATCATCATCCTCTTGTGCCAACATACATGCAATTGAGACATTAGTGGCTCAAGACTATAAAATAAAAGGACTGTCAACTTTTGGTGGCATGAGCATAGGTAGAAACATAATGAAGTGATTTAATGACTCAAACAACTCATGACACTAAGATTTCCAAACTTTGCAACAATATTTCTTTAATAATCCATTGATAAGGTGAATGAAGTACATTAATTTAGGGATGCGCCTATGAATTTCCCTAGGCTTACCTAATAAAGATAGGATTCTTGACTCATATGGTGGGTGAGAACATCTCCAAAAATTCCTTAATCTTCAATGGATCAAAATCAATTCCTTAGGATGAGATTGTGTATCCCATCAACTTGCCTCCAGTGACTCAAAACACATATTTCTCAAGATTTTAGCGTTACTCCATACTCGATTAGGCATGAGAGAATGATATGAATCACTTAGGGGTGATGAACATGATTCTTTTCTTTTTTAAATAGTTCATCAACATACAATCCACCTAATCTTATGAACAATATCATGAAAAATGTATGTCATTTCCCACTGGTAACTGGCTTCAACATTGTTTGAGACAAAAGGCATGACTGCATAATAGAAAGTTCCCCAAGGAGTTATGAATGTAGTTTTTATTTAGTCCTCTTAAGGAATCCTAATATGTTTGTAACCAAAAAATCCATCCATGAGACACAATAACTCATACCGAGTCATTGCATCTAAGATAACGTCAATTGAGGGAAGTAGAAAATTATGTTAAAGACAATCCTTGTTAATGTCTCTAAAATCAATGGAGATGCATATCTTCCCATTCCTTTTGAAGAACTTGGAAGATGTTTGAAAACTATATAGAATAATCTTCAAGATTGATAAACCCTACTTGTAGAAGCTTCATTACCTCCTCTTTAACCATTGAAACAATGTTTCGTTTCATTGGTCTCATTTTTTACTTCAAAGGTTAAGCATACAACTTTGTAACTAAATTATCCACTCCAAAACAAGGTTGTGACACATATCATTTACTTATAGCTAAATCTGAAGGATTTTGAATTTTCTTTAATCACATTCATGTACGCTTCTACTTATTCTGGAGACAATGAAGAGACAAGTTTAAGGATTTTGGGTTCTTATTTCATCCCTATTTTTTATGTCTATGCTTCTTTAATCAAAGATGTAATACCCTCTTGAAACTTAGGTGGGGTTGCATGTAATTCTAGATCTTCCTCCTCAACTTCATAGATCTCAAAATCCTGTGATGAGGAAGATTTCATCATGTAATCCCCAAAGTAGGAGGAAGGGTGAGCTATGACAGAGATCCCTTCTTACGGTTTGTGAGATGGAGGTCAGTGTAAGCGTTTACGTAACCTAAGATTATCGGATCATTTTCTATGAAATATAATGTGACGAGCTCATTCTCATATTTGAAAATATGCAAAAATTACGTTGGTTGGAACCCTTAAAACCAAAGGTTCGGATCGGAATGAAACAATAAATTAATTTTCCTTAAATTCCTCACTTGGAAAAAAACAAGCAGAGAAATTAGCCATATAATCAGCCAATACTTTTTTCTCGTCGAATAGCTTCTATGGACATAAATTCAAAACTTTTGCAGAGCTCAATAGTGAAGGACTTGTAACATTGTAGGTACTCTGCTCTAGTCTCATAGACTTCTAAAACATGGCTAGAAATGAGTTTAGAGTCACCCAAGACTCTGAAGTTGTTCACACCCATCATTTTTTCCATGATAAGGCCAAGAAGTAGAGCCTCACACTTAGCTTAATTTTTTTTGCATTCAAAGTTCAGATTGAAAGAAAAATGCATGAATCCCCCCTCTGGGGAAGTGAGGATCACCACTATCCCACTGTCGAAGCTACAATTTGCACCATCATAGTTGAGAGTCCACCATTATTCAGGGAATATAGCAATTTGATTATTATTTGAGTCTTATTCCTTAACTTATGAGACCTCAACCATAAAAACCTCGTCAAATAAACTATATGGAAAAGAATAAAATCAAAGAGCATGACCTATGCCTAAATAATCAAATGGGAAAACAATAGCAAGATCATTGATCAAAATATTAACTTTAGCAGTGGTTTTTTCGTTGACATGGTTTCTACCACAATAGATTTGTTTTCATTGATATCCACCCCTTCAATTTCCTTAGGAGCTTCCAACTCACTGGTAGGAACAAGCTTAGATGAAGGTACTGATCCTTTCCTTGATTAATTGATTTTTCAGAATATCAAAGTTTGTATGAACCCTAAATTTTTTCTTTAAATTGGCAAAATGGATATCAAAATGGATTCAGTTTTCCTTGAGTCATGAAGAACTTACCTAGATGAAATAATTTGAATTCTTAGAAAAATGTGGAAATAATTCCCTTCATTCTATGAATCCAAGGTTGACCAAGAGTCATATTATAGTTAGTTTCCTGATCTATAATAGAAAATTTAGTCAATACAGTCTTGGGTCAAAGAGTGACTATAAGCACTATGGTTCTAATAGAGGTTGATTTAGGACTATCATAGCCTCTTAGTGTGTTTCGGGTGGAGGAACAGTTCATTTCACCATAGCCTAAATTTTTTAGAAATAAAAAGGATACTATATTAATAGAATCCCCATCATCTATCACAACTTGCTTAGTGTAAATATTGTAAATCCAAACTTACAAATACAACTAGGGGTATGCTCTCAACATTTTCTCACCATCAATAGGCATCTTTCTGATATTGAACACAAATGTTGCACCTCTTTAAGGCTACCCTGTGTGTAGTCACAAAATCATGCACTTTAGACATGTATTTAACTCGGTTTCATACTACTATTTAAAACTTTCTTGAGTGAAGAAATTAGTAATTAACCCCCATATTTTGGCCATATTTTTTTATTTTATGTCATCATTATTGACTCTTTTATCAACATTCCTAGTTTATTTCAGTCATTTCCCATCATTTTAACCTCATTTAGGGAGATCGAGCTAGTACTCGGGGCACCTGTGGGCACCATTGTCCCACTAGGGGCATAGCAAAAATGTTTGCGCTTCCCCTCCTCTTTTTGGGATCTTTCTAGCTACTTGACATCTTTATCTTTCTTTTGTTTTTCCTTTTTGTGTTTGGACGTTTTTTTTTGGACCGAGCATCACTTAATAGTATCACTCCATCTAGAGTTTCATACACCTATTGCATTGGATATCACTTACATCCACATAGCTCCATCATTATGGCATAAGGCTAGTACATCTATATCACACTTCATGGGGGGGATTATATTCTATTCCATGCACACATTCTATTACAATATCTACACATAGTTATTGCTTGCTAATTCATAAAGAGTGACTACTACAAGAGAAACCTAGGGAATGATCACGCACACTTGCCAATAGAAATACATTAGGTATGAGATGTAGCATAACACTTAGCTAGTAATTATTTCATTGTGGTAGAAAATTTCAGTCTGACCCCTTCATATTCATTTTTCTTTTTTAGGGTTTTATGTTTTTTTTTTGGGGTCTTGTAAGTCTTTCTTCCATCTTGAGTTATTGGTGACATCCAAAATAGGATAAAAAATTTGATGTGACTGGAAGCAAGGGTTTTAGATAACCTTTCAACCCTACGAAGATACTGTTCACATCTTTTAGGAACACTAGGGTGCCCAACTTACAGACCAAAGTTCCCATAGGCAACCTAGTCCTCCTTTAGGATCTCCAATCTAGATAGATCCTCTAGATCCATCCTTTTCGACACCATTGCACAGTCATTCCTGCTCTTAATTTTTCTAGTCTCCTCTGTGATAAAGTCCTGAAACTTCACCAAGTCATATAAGTTCTTTCCCATTCCATTTTACACATTAGAGTTTCTATTTTCATTAGTTTTATTATTTATCTCTTTGAGGATACCCCAGGAGATAGACATCAAAGTCTATATAATTTATTTTGGCCTTCAGAGGAGGGTTGGCATGGATTATATGGCCAAGACCTAACACTTCTAATAAAGCATATTAACTCCTAGGGAAAATATTTAACATATCCAAAAAGGGAATAAGGGAAAAGGTCTCAATCAGATCTATGATTAGATCATAGGCCCTTACTGAATTGGGAGCTCTTGGCATAACATATGATATGGAAGGATAGAAAGGGATAGGATGCAAATAATAATCACAAGTTTGAGTCTCCATAAAGAATTCAGATTTTATTTCCAACTCAGCTAGGCCTAAAATCTTAGGCTTATTTTTGTTGTCTAAAGGAGGAGCTACTTTAGGATCTACAAATGTAGATTCTTTATGATAATTGTTTCTAGTGGGATCCCCGTTGTTATTACCATGAGGATTTATATTTCAATTTTCAAGGTGCATTTGGATGGGGTCTCTATCAACCCCAATAGTTGCATTCTATGGAAGAAAATTCCCCATGTGAGTGTTATGCATAGACATCATGGGGTTAGATAAGAACATATCAATGAAGAGTTGTCTCTAGTCCCAAAACTATTGTATAAATTTATTACAATCATAGAATGTCGAAACATTGTGTCATATAACCCTATGGAAGTCACAATATAAGTTGGGATTGTAGTCATGAGGTATTAGGTTCTGAATTTACTGCAGCCCATACTTTTGATTGTTATTCTATTGTTGGTTATTGTATTTGAAAATTGGACCTCTAGCCTTGGTTCTAATACTGATTTGGAAATTTTTTTAGATATTAGTTTGGTTATTGAACCAACACTTGGGCATGAACTTGTTGAGGAGGAATAGGATGATGAATAAATTAAACTGCATTACTTGAAGGAGTTAAGTTTTTACTCCTTTGGTTGTTCATATTTACATTGTTATTAGCATTATTTGTGTTTTTTTTTCTAACAACATTTGAATTTTTAGGTTGATCAGTTACACCATCTGTTGAAGCACCACAGTTATTTTTTAGGACCTTTGGTCCTTTATTGTTATTGTTTGAACCATTGGAGTAATTTGAATTACTTTGAGGAATGACTAGTTCCCCATTCAAGTTGTATATATCTTTTCCACTTTCTATTTCCACTTGGTCAATGTAGAGAGTTCCCTCAAATACCTCTTCGTAGATCCTAAGAAGAAACTTTTCTAGCTCAGGTTTAATATATTGATTAAAGGAGTGGATGAATAGTTCATAAAGATTCATTTGATCCATCTTTGGAGCACTAGAAAGAGAGAAGAGGACTTACAGCAACCCTAGATGAAATGGGCAGCATATTCCTTCTACTCTTGTTTAATTTGATGGAAGTCTCTGATTCCAATTCTTAAGAGCTTGTTCATGTTGAAATCCTTTATGAAATAAAAGATCATTTTCTTGAAAGAGTGAATATAATAGCTTTAAGTATTCTACAATACCAATCAAGAGCAATATCCTCAAGGGTCGTGGGGAATATTTTCACTACAACCACATCCCATGGGAATAATTCTCTAATTCCTATGGTATACGCTTTCATGTGCACATTCAGATACCTCTCCCCTTTGAATTTTGGAAGATCCAGAAATCGTTATGGAAGCATTACACTCTATATGGTGAATTGAAGAGGATCCTTGAGATATTAAAATATATGGATATTGCATAGGACTTAACCATTGATGATTCTTGATATGGAGGTGGATTAGGAAAAGGAGCTTTGTATGGCATAGAATAGGTGTTCGCGAAGGAAGAAGTAACCCCTTGTTGCTAAGCATATGAAATAGGATAAGAAAACATGTGCCCTTGTTGGTAATTTTGAATGCAGGTGAAGATATGGGGAACATTGTTTTGATATGGATTGATAGGGGTGAAACAAAGGAATGTCAAATTTATGGTTTGAATGGCATTTGATAAAGCAATTTAGGTTGGCCCCCTATGGTGGGTATCCATATGACTAATAAGGGGGCATACCTAATATTCGGTATCTAGTAAGAAGATATACAAGGCTAGGAACACCCATATGGACCTGAGAAGGTGATGGTGTAGAGGGAACATAGCTATGGTTTTGAAAATGGTGGGGAACTTTTCTTTCCCTTGTGAACGGTGTACAATGTGAAGGTTGGGAAAGCTCTAATTCTCTAACTCTATGTACCAACATTTAAATCATATCACACGAAGAAGGTGTTACATTTTATTTAAGCATGTGTTAAACCTTGTTCTAAGGTAAATTCAGGTGATGTCCTAATTTGAATTGATCCTTAGTAGGGCGCCCCTCTTTAGGCTGATTTTCTGTCATAGGAGGAGGGGTAGTGGAATATTTCTAGATAATAACATTATTAAATTATTGCATCATATAGAAGGATTGATCTATATGGTTGAGTCACTAATTTCTTTGTCCAATATATTCTAGGAATGCATCATTTAGTAACAGATAGGAAGGAAGTGAATCAGTTTGCATACTTATTTGAGGCCTAGAAAATACCTAAGGATAGAACCTTTTTTCTCAAGTAAATGTCATGGTATTTGAGTTGCAAAAATCAAGTTACGCATTATAGTTGTGTTGGTCAATCTCCTCAATTATAACTGATGAACCGTTATTTTACCCTTGAGGAGGGGGCGTGTGAGGATATTAGATATTTTATGAGTAATTGTCATTCAACCCTGACAAAGAAATTTACTACTACATACTCATCTGAGCGTGATAAATATTGAGACAAAGAATGGACCTATCGTAACCCTCACCCAACATAATTGGGGGGTGTAAAAACACTAGAATAATAATGAGAGTGGAAAAGGATGGATGAAAGAAATAAAATAAAGTAGAAAATGAAAAGCAAATAGTTCTTCAAGGAGAGCTCACTAATTTTATACATCTAAGAATGAACACATGACTCTTGGAGGTACTCGACCTCTCAAGGTCATGTCAGGATAGAATATATGAGATGGAAAGATGGATACATAATGGATAAATAGGATGAATAGGCATAATATGAAAAAATAGGAGAAAATTTCCAAAAGGTAGATCATAGAAAATTAATGTCTTGCTTGGGAACTATGGTAATTTTCTCGTTTAAGGAAATAAACACCTATCTAACATGTTAGGGTGAGATACAATGGTTAAGGATAATGGTTACATGAATGTTTCAATTAATATTGTAATCACCAAATATGCCTCAAATGGGATGTGGAATACGGGGAATCATCTCACGTCTTCTACCTAGAAATCCCCTGACAATGTGATAGAAATGTGAGAGGAGATATGTGGGAAGGATGAATCTATAGGTTGTCAAATCTTGTCTCGACTAGGTTAATTGTGCCACAACTTGTTAGATTTATCCGTTTTATTGTTTAAGGCTACCAACTATGAGATAATGCTAGGTTGATTTGGAGTGGTTTGGAATATAATTTATTTAATGCTCTGATCAATGTCTATCCACTGTGTAACTGTGTTCGATTGTGGTACTCTTAGATCACACACTCTTTTCCTAGGTTGCATTGGGACATATATGGTCATGTGCATGTGAAAACAATTAATATAAGGAAATAAATGTTAGTGTAGAATCACAGCACCCCTGAATGGCCTAGGATTTGAGTATGAAATGGGGCATTTGGTGTGATTGCAAAACATTGGACCATCTCTCAAGTTGTGGGACTTGCAGACTTGAGATGGACCATAAGAGAAGGTTGGTTCCTGCTTCCTAATCTAACTTCCAAAAGCTAATCTAGTGCAGGAAGAACCTATCTAATCCTAATCTAACCATTCCAATGAGACAGGGAGAGAGAGAGAGGGAAAGAGAGCCTACACTAAGCGGTGATACACTAGAAAAGGAAGTGGCTGATCACACATCTAACTTCATGAAGTGGAGAGAAGTGAGTAGAGGAGAGGGTGGATAAGATGCACCATAGACCTAAGATGAAGGACACACAAAAAACCACATCGAAACCCATTCATCACTTCTCCTAGGACTTGTAATAAACATCAAAGCATGCACAATATACCCTGCAATGATGAGAGGTGAGAAGAAACAACAAAATAAGAAAAGGATGGATAGAGGCATCCTGAAACATATTATATTGCTCCAAAATTTCACACGGTACATCATTAGTGGGAAAGGGGAAATAAAATTCCATTACAGAGCCATGAAAATAGGCTTAGACTCCATATTATACCCTTAGAAAGAGAGAGAGAGGGGTGCAGGAGGGAAACAATGACCAACCTTTTGAATATTCCACTCCTTTAATTTATATAGAAGAATGAGAGAGAAAGAGAGAGGGAAAATCAAACTCTATTCCAACCACCCCTGCAATGCATTTTATACACCTAATCCAACCACTTCAAATAGCATTTAAATCCACATGTAATAGTGATGGGCTTTACTGCAAGACCCATGCCTCTGTCGTTGTCCCTTACTGGGAAAGAAAGAGACCTATTTTTCATCATAGAAGTTGGTGGGAGACTTGACAGCCCCCAAAAATAGCATTTGAAACATTAATGGAGGCGGGTGAGAATCTAACACCGAGATATTTCCAAAAATTCCTCTCCTACCAAAAACCAATTTTCAAGTCGAAAGATATGCTTGTCTTAAGATCAAGGTCATAGTGCACAATATTTAAAGGAGTCTTTCCATATAGGGTCCACGTGGCATCCTCGTGGATCTTGAAGATTCACCCCCTTCTCTCACACTTAAAATTGCATTATACTGACAAGTGGTGGCCTTTGTGGGTTCCTCAGTTTCCTTTGTATTCTCCTTGAGTCCCTCATGTTAGTAGAGACCCTATGCCTGACCTAAGACATGTGGAGGTTTTTGTTCATTTGGAATAGGCCCGTCGACCTGTAACTTGAAAAATATGAAGAGTTAGAAGGACTTCTTTATATCTATGGAAAGGGGAAGAAATTTACTATCTATTAGAAATGCTCTTAGGGGGCCTTAGGTGCTTAAAATATGTAAAAATTAATATTGAAGCACAAAAGAGAGAAAATGGTGTCAATTGACCCAAAATAAGTGTGAGCTTATTTTTTTCAACAATTTGGCGACTCATGGGGATCACCTGCCTACTAAATAAAATGACTAGTGGCCTTGAAGCATTCATTTGGCATGGATTCTACTTGGTAAAGAAAAATCTGATCTGATCTTTTAAAATTTGATCACTGAGCCACTTGGAACACCGCTGGAACCAGAGTTGACCTCCCAGATGCTACTTTCACAACCCTAAAGCTGCTCTAAAAATGGACTGCCTTGAAACTTGATTTTAGTGTCTCTATATTTGTTTTGTTTTGGAACTAGAAACTATTACAGGAAGATATGGGTCGCTCTACTGTGAATAATGAAGGTCCTAGCGCATGGTACCTCCGAAGCAATGCAAACAAAACTTGTGTACAAAGAAAAAATCATACATGCCTCAAATGAGACATGCAAAATGTGCACAAGCACTTCTTCCGTTGAAAACAAAATCTAATCCTACTCCTATAATAACCATTAACAGAGAAAAGCTAAAAAAATCCCACCATAGGAAGGGAGAAATAGCTTCCCTTTCTCAAAATTTGGGACCATGTAGTTTATTTGGCGCTGGACATGGTCGGAAATGAGAGTAAAAAAACCACCTTACAGATGGTCTCTCACCCTCCTTAAAGTATAAAAAAACACAATGTACACCTCTTATATTTGTTCTTCACTTGGGTCTGGAAGGTGTTACTACTAACCTTTAGTGATTTGTAGCTCAACCACATGATCTGAAATGAGCATGACCGGTGGTAACTCTCTTCGCTCCAATGAAGCCAAGTACCTGATTGGGCATGGTCTGATCCTTTGAATATGCTCATGGTTTTTAATTTCAACTCCAAGAATGGAGTTTTGCTACTAAAATTATTTGGTGGATGGTTTGTAAGAGATGATGACATCCTTTTCTTCATACCCTTCCTTCTCCTATGAAGAACATGGAATGTTCATATCTTCCAACCTTGGTTCCGGAGGGTTGTTTTGTAGTGCAAGCTATTGGAATTTAATGATCTCATTCATGGTAGTAGGATCATGTTCTTGGTTGATGGATGATGGAGGAGAAAATTATGTTATCTCCTTAGGATCCTCTCCATTAAAGCAATATTCCAAGTCTAACAGATAGTCTTCCTCCTTGTTGTTCTCCTGCTTGTGCTTGACCTCCTCCATGGTGTCCTCCCAATCTACAACTTTCTTACCATGGTTCCCTTCATCCTCAATCACGAATTTTGAAAGATCAAACTCTTCTTCAACATTAGATCATGAAGGGGATGAAGTGGGAGGAATAAATGAAGGTTTTTCTGTGGCCTGCTCCACACTTGGAGCCTCTAAAACTGTATGGTCCCCCTACTTCATGGGTTCATCAATCAAATCATTCCCTTCAAATGAAAGTTAAAAATTTTAAATAATGTTTTCTTCAATAAGTGGCCTCAAATCTGATTTGATCTCTCCCAACTTCTCCTCTTCAATGGGACTAGGAGATGGTTGTTCTTCCTCCTTAACTGGTTGTGCAGCTTGGATTAGATCAACATCCTCTTTAAACAAAGTGCCATTATGGACACTGTACTCAGAGACAAAATATTTTTGATCTTCTTCCTCTTGTTCTTATTCTTCTTCTACTACAAACTCAACCTCAGGCACCACTAGATCTTTAACCTTGACCTCCTCTATTTGTTTAACCATCAAATGGGTCTTTGTAGACCCAAATCTGATAGCGCAACTCTTCAAAATTTCTATCATTTCTTCTTTTTTGGGTTCCTCTTCTTGTTGTTCTCCTTGACTAGGTTCTTGAATATCTTCCCAACATGGGCTTGGGAAAGTAGGAGGAGGGGTAGCTTGGGATTCAACCAGTTTTTCTATTATCTGTGGTGGAGAGGGAAGTGGAAATTCTTGTTTGTTTCATGGGAATGACTACTTGGAAAGGAAAAGGGTAGAAGAATTGAGATGATATGGAAGGTTAGGAGATGGATAAGGAAAATAAAAAATTGGGGCAGCAAGTGAGGGGCTTGACTCTTGTTACTACTAAAATGGTAAAGCTTGAGAAATAGAAAATGAAGGAAAAGGAGATAGTGACTGACCTACCCAATGACAATATTATCTTGCACTTTTCTCATATGCCTCAATATCCTCAATCCACTGTGTAAGTTGAGGTAGCACTTCAACCATGAAGTCAAGCTTCTCCTGAGGTCTGGAATGTCTTGGCATAGGGCCGACCCATGGAAAAGGTTCCCTATAGCCAATTCTGAACACTTTAATCTGAGATGTGGCCATTGATTATACCATGCGTACCTCCATCCGTTAAATCCTCTCTAGCAGATCAAAATTTTCCATGTAGTAGTCACAATCATATGCCTCCCCTTGTTCTTGATAAGCTCCATGGAAAAACTGGTTTTGTCCCTGCTCATATGGGTAAGCATAATGGTTTTGGATCTAATCATAATGCTGATTTGGAGGAGATGGGAAATACATTGGAGGTGGACTGCACTATTGTTGCTGCAAGTGTGAGTTCCAAGAAGGAAATGAAGACAAGATTACACAACTTCATTAACGGGAGAATATAAAATATGTGGAAAGAAAAATGAATGAAGATAGGAGGAAATGGATGGAAAAGGTTTGTAACTCAGAGAATGGGTCATTGACAAGACGGAGTCACTTGATGTGCTTAAAAGTGCCTCAAAAGGCTGAATCTTAGAAGGAACACACCAACCTTCTAAGATGAAGTGGTAAGGTGCTTCAGAAATGTCCCACGAAGCGTGCAAAAATTGTTAGGTGGTCACATAGTGGCTTAATATTTTCTCTTTATAATGAGACACCTCGAAAATATGAGATAATCTAACCTCAGTGTCCCACGGGGCATGCCAAAACTTTTAGTACAGAATCACAACACCCCCGAATGGCTTGGGATTTGAGTATGAAATGGGGAATTCAGTGTGATTGCACAACATTGGACCATCTCTCAAGCTGGGGGACTTGTGGACTTGACATGGACCTCCAGAGAAGGTTGGTTCTTACTTCCTAATCTACCTGCCACAAGCTACTCCATTATAGGTAGAACCTATCTAATCCTAATCTAACCATTTCAAGGAGACATGGAGAGAGAGAGAGAGAGAGAGAGAGAGAGATTAATAGAGCCTACACTAAGCATTGATACACCAGAAAATGAAGTGGCTTACATATATCTAGTTTCCTGAAGTGGAGAGGTGAGTAGAAGAGAGGGTAGACAAGATGCACCATGGAACAAAGATGAAGTTCACATGGAACACCACTTCAAGACCCATTAAGCATAGCTCCCAGGACCTATAATAAACATCGGAGTATGCACAGTATACCCTATAATGAAGTGAGGTAAGAAATGACAACAAAATAAGTAAAGGATGGACAAATACATCATAAAACATATTCTATTGCTCCAAAAGTTCACACCACGATACATCATCAATGGGTAAGGGGCAAGAAAATTCCATTATAGAGCCATGAAAAGAGGCTTAGACTTCACATTCTACCCTAAGGAAGAAAGAGAGAGGGGGGAGGAGGGAAACAATGACCAACCGTTTGAATATGCCCCTCCTTTACAATATATAGAAGAATGAGAGAGAAAGACAGATGGAAAATCAAACTCTGTTCCAACCACCCCTACAACGCATTGAATGCACCTACTCCAACCACTTTAGAAAGCATTGTAATCCCCCTCTAACAGTAATGGGATTTACTACAAGGCCCATGCCTCCATCGTTTTCCCTTACTGGGAAAGAAAGAGGCCCATTCTTCATCATAGTGATAGGTGGGAGACTTGACAGCCCCCAAAAATAGTGGGATAAAACATTAATAAAGGCAGGTGAGAAGTCGATTCTGAGATATTTCAAAAATTCCTCTTCAACCCAAATCCAAGTTTTTAGTCAAAATAGATGGTTTTTTGAAAATCAAGGTCACAACACGTAATATTTAAAAGAGTATGTCCATACAGGGTCCATGTGGTAGCCTCACGCATCTTGAAGATTCACCCCCTTCTTCTTACTCTTGAAATTACACCAGATTGACACGTGGTGGCCTCCGCGGGATCCTTGGTTTCCATTTTATTATACCTAAGTTCCTTGTGTTGGTGGAGACCCTGTTCTTAACCCGAGACATGTGTAGGCTTCTGCTCATTTAGAAACTGCCCCAAGATTTTACTTTTGAAGTTGCGTAGACGGCCACGTGGAGGACTCCACAGGCTCTTTGAATTTTCAACAGCTGACATTACCTTTTCAGACTCTAAACATGTGGTGGGTTGGAGCTCATTTGGGGACTACCTTTTTAGCCACACCTTTGAAATTGCGGTTATGAGACACATGACTCCTTCCGCTGGCTCTTCCTGTTTAGACTTTTCAATGGCCGATTCTACCTTTTTCGGCTCTAGACACGTGGCAAACCTTCACTTGTTTGGGAGCGACTTCTAGATTTTCCTTTTGAAATTGTGCTTATGAGGCATGTGGAGCCTTATGCTTACCTTTTGTACTTATCCAATTTGATCCTACTCCATTTTTGGGCCTAGGACACGCGGAATTCTCATGCTTGTTTGATTCTCTTCTTTGCGCTGTGCCTTTGAATTTACACTGATGTGATACATTGCGCCATCTATTGGCTCTCTACAATTAGAATTTTTAATGTCCTATTCCACATTTTTGGTCTTTGGATACGTGGAATCTTGGCGCTTTCTTGGGGTCTTCATTTTGGGTCGCACCCTTTTAATTTGTGGCCAATGAGACACGTGGCGCCCATCTGTTGGCTCTCTTATAGTTATTCATTTTAAATGGCCAACTCTATCCCCTTTTTTACCTAGGACACATGTAATCTTTGTGCTTTTTGGGGGTCTCTATTTTGGATTCTATCCTTGTAGTTACGTTGATGAGGCACGTGCCGTAGGTCTGTGAGTTTTCAACATGAGACCATGCGGGCTTTGCGGGCCTGCACTTGAAAATTGTGCCACTTTTTGAAAATTGTAAAAGTTCCAAACTCCCCCATCTGCTAGCATTTACACATTGGAAAAAATTCCTTCGCGGCACCCATAGACCCGCTCTCGGTAATAAGTCATCTTGGGGCCCACTGGCCCCACATTTTTCACTTGCACAAAAGTAAATCCTTCCTAGACGTGTGATCCCACACTTACACTTGTGTCCCTTTGTGAAAAGTGGAAAAATGTCAAAATATCTCCCACCACCCTACCAGTTCAAAATTTTCCATTGGGAAAAAATCTTCCCTAGGCCCGTCATCCTGCTTTTGGCAAAAAATCCTTCTATGGCTCACTGTCCCATAACTTGAAAAATATGAAGAGTTAGAAGGACTTCTTTATATCTATAGAAACGGGAAGAAAACTTCCTATCTGTTGGAAATGCTTTCATTGGGCCTAAAGTGATTAAAATATGTGAAAATTCATATTAAAGTACAAAAGGGGGAAAATGGGGTCATTTAACCCAAAATAAGTGTGAGCTTATTTTGGTCAACAATAAACAAAGAAACAAAGAATCTAAAAGATTCAAGGTCAATGTTCAGGTTAACCTAAGCTAAGTAATGAAATGTAGAGAGTTGTAGTCATTTACCATCTAATAAAATCTATGTGCCTAAATTAAAAAATAAATTCAAACATATTTTAATAAAACTAAATTGATTACTCTCCTTGAATCTAATTAAATTTACATGCAACTAATTAATTAACAATATAAAACTAATTAATTGAGACAAATAAATAAATCTAATCTACTTTTTATTGTATTTTTAATTATTTTAAAGAAGGGAAATAAGAAAAAATAAAATAAACTAACTAATTTATTCTAATGTTTATGGGGTTTTCCTACTTTCTGGAATTAGATAAAGGATATCCACAGAGGAAATATAAATTATTTGAATTAAACTTAAATTGCGTCTACTCTAAAATAAGATAAACGAAACAGTGAAATATCCAGCTGTGGCTATTTCCCTGTTATAAAAAAGGATTTAATCTAATATAATTGAATTTAAGGTTTTCCTAATTTATAATTTTGGATATGGAATTCCTCTAGTTCTACCTCAGAATCACGGTTAAATTGAATATCTTCTCACAATAAATTTCTCTTGTGAAGCTTCCCAGGTAAAATAATTGGATTTACAAAAAAAAAATTGAAAATGAAGAAAACTCGATGATATCCATGGAAAACAAAGTATTTTTCAAGCTCACTTCCCTTAAATATTCATGGGGATAAGCAGGGAGGAATTTTTTGTTGATGTATAATCACAGAAACCCTTAATTCTTACAACTGGATAGGTTGAAACCATAAGTCTGATTGCATAACATGGAGCCTTTCCCAAAGTGTGGGACTTTTCAATTGGGAAATCTTTCAGGATGAAGGGAACTTCCTATTCTCACTATTTATATACACACACTTAAATTGTAGATGATCTACTCTAAAATCTACTCTAACTTGTCAAGGAGACATGGTTAAGAAGATTACAAGAAATTAAACCTAAAATAACAAAGGAGATGCACCAAAAGGAATGTTGAGCACCTAATTTTCCATTAAACACAAACCATTAAAAATATAATACAATCATTGTGCACAAATAACCAAGATTATAATTAGAGATCAAGAAGATGCAATGAATATAAGAAAGTGTTTAAAATCATCCACAAACTTTTAATATTGCTCCAAATATTTGATACAATGAATTATAATGGAAAAGAGGAAAAGATTGCATTTTACAATATATATGGGAGGTTTGAAATCCAGAAGATCAGTTGTAGAAAAGAGAAGAAGTGAGGGTGCAAAGACAAAAAATGTCCAACTTTTTGAAAACTGCCCCTCCTTATAATATATAGGAATAATGAGATCAAGGGAAAGAATAATTCACCCAAAATGCATTGAATTCACCTACAACAGTGATGGATACCATGAAAAAAACCCATACCTCCATGTACCCTCCCCTTTTTGGGCAAGAGAAGAGCCTATACCGTCATCATTACCAGAGGTGAGAAGTATGACAACCTCTAAAATGGAGGACTGTATTTCTTAATTTTTAATAACTTAGTCCCACTCAAATTAAGAGGATACTATAAGATTTCTAAAAAGTACTTTCTTGTGAAAATTTGATAAAGGACATGTGGGTAAACAAGAACTAGCTACGTTTTGGTTCTCGACCTTCACCCTTTAAACACTCTAAGAAACATTTCACAAACTGAGCTACATCCCGTGGAAGACCACTTTAATGATAAAGCTATCTCAAAGTGGTGTGCATCTTGTTCACACCCATGGATGGGCATGAATAATGTGCACGATGAGCCTCTGTCTCTAAGAACATAAATCTGACCTCTATGTTTTACAAGACTATCTACCTCTAATGAGAATCCATCAAAATTCCCGTTAAGGGGTCTCTAAGACTCAATATATCATCTGGATGTAAGGTAGAAGTTGTTGTGAGGAATCTGCTATAAGATCCTTCTCCAAAAATCTATACTCACCGAGGTAGCCAAAGACACTTATCTACATCTACTCAACGGCATCTGTAACCACATTATCCTTCCCCTTTACATGCTCTATCTGCATGTCATACTTGCAAAGAAACTCTATCCAACACCGCTGACAAGTGTTGAGATTAGGTTGCATGAAGAGGTGGTGAAGAATCAATTAGTCAGTCCTAATTATAAATATTTTGGCCAAGAAGAAAGTGTGTCGATCAAACCAAGGAATGAACAAGAGCTGCAAGATCAAGGTCATGAGTCTGATAATTGATCTCATAATCCTTGAGTTTGTGATATTAAAAAGCTACAAGACAACCCTCCTACATCAACACACCCTCATAAGCCTACCAAAGAAGCATCGTTGCAAATAAAGAACTCACCCCAAGGGTTTGGTAATGCAATAATAGGTGATGTCATAAGACATTCCTTTAGTGTGTTGAAGGCCTACTCATATCTATATAACCAGTAAAAAATATTTTCATTTCCATTGAAGGGAAGATGATGGGGGTTGAGAAAACCCAAGAGATGTCCTGAACAAATCTCTTATAGTATCCTACCTGTAGGACACCCCCCAATTTCACCTCTATCCTAAATAAATTAATTCCCCCTACCTCATTTCCCACAAAAATACATTTCGAATTAATCAAATATAATTTGATTAATTATCCATTTGAAAATCAAAAAAATAATCTAATCCTCATCACATGTCATTACTCTCCATGTTTTTCCATTATTGAATTAAAAATTTAAATTCAAATCCTCACCCACCCTTCATGGTCCCCCACTCACCTAAAATCCTCCACTTATGAATTAAAAATATAATTCAAATCCTCACCCATTCTTCGTGGCTCCCACTCACCTAATCTTGGACACATTTTCAAACCACTCATCTAATCTTGCCCACATTTTCAAACCACGCACCTAATCTTGCCCACATTTTCAAACCATGATTACTTAAATTAATCTAAGTTAATCACTCCCCCAGGCTATAAATACAACCTTACCCCTCCCCTCTAAACACACGGAGAATAAGCTTTCATGCACATATCTAAGTTCTTGCATCCTTTGAGAAGAGAACATCCTTTTGCCTAGTCCTAATGCCAAAATAGTCTCATAATCCTTTTTCCCATCCAATGAAAAGTAAGAGGATCGTTGTTGCAGGAAGGTCTTGCTCCGTCTTGAAGAAAAGCACCTACATATCACAAAATCAGGGCTCAATCAAAGTTTCCTAGCCAATTCTGAGGTTTTCTACGGAGCGCGAAGGAGCAAGTACGATTATTGGTATTTTACTTCCTTGTTAGTAGTACATTTTTCCTAGCTTACATTCTGGCACGCCTGGTTTACTTTCGATCTGTTACCATTACTTTCTCAATTAGTGGTTTTATCTATTCTTTGTTTATTATTATTTATTATTATTTCCTTTTCTATTCCTTTTGGTCTTCTTTGGTTAACCTTCACGCTTTTGGTAGTGTTGTTTTTGTTGTGTGGTGTCTTGTGGTGTATCTACAGGTTATAGCAACAATGAAACTATGCAGCTCATCCTGTCTTTGATCTCCTCGGTGCCTGGTGTTTAGTAGTTATGATTTTGCTATTCACTCGTAATCTATAGAAACACAAGCACTAATAATTAGTTTATCATATTAGTGTCATGGGACAAACCAATCCAGAAAAATATATTTATTTATTTCCTTTTGCTAAAATAACTGCTTTGTAGGAAGTTAATCATTTTTATTTTATTTTATTTTAGTTAATCATTTTATGATCTAACTCTTTCTTTCTGATTATTGTTATTTTTTAACCTTGCTGTCAAAATTTTAGCTTCTCAGGTGAAGTACAGAAGTCAAAAAATAAAAAAAACCAGCTCCTGGGACGTTTCTTCCTCACGTTCAAAATTTTCATTTAGAGCATTCTCGTAGCCCATCTTCCGGAAGCCATAACTTTTGCTCCCAAACTCAGAATGACTTCATTTTTTTTTAACGGAAAGGTATTGAAAAGATATATGCACATGAAAAAATAATTTTTAGATTTAGACTTACAGAAAAAATTTGGTTTCATTTCTTCTAACACTTGTCTTTTTAACAAAAAACAACAAAATTATAGTTTTATTTATTTATTTATTTTTAATTTTTATTTCACGAAACATCCTCACACATATGCTCTTTCCTCGAAATTCAAAAGTGATCTTGGAAATCAGAAACATGAGGCCACTCGAGCTCTAGAAAACAATTTTTATTTTTAATTTTTTGCCTTACATTTAAATTTTCCACGACAACACTTCTAGATAACATTTTCACCCTCTTCTTTCATCGTTTTTCTTTTTTGTGAAAATAATCATTATCACTATTTCGCAATCATGATTAAATTGCAATAATTATTAACATTTAAAAAAAAAATCGAAAAATCAGAAAATCAGAAACTATTCCAATTGTATCCACGCATGCTCTTTTCTTACGCCTTCGAGCGATCTGGAAAATTAGAAACGGTCACATTTTTTTTTAGTTGCTTGTTCTAACATTGCAGGATCCTCTATCTTTGTTTTCCAATTGTCATTTCAATAATTATTTTCCTTTGTCATATTCTTAATATTTGTTTGGTCGTTGGTTGTGTATGCTCTTTTCCTGCACCTTTGAGCGATTTGGAAAATCAAAAACAACCACGATCACTTTTCTAACATTTCATTTACAGGATAACTACTAATTTGTTTTCTGTAGAACCACGTTGCTGGAATATTGTCAAAAACAAAAACAAAAACAAAAACAACAAAAATCCCACAAAAAATACCACCATTCATAGACAATTGCTAAAACCAAAAAAAAAAAGTATGCTCAGGTACGTAATTAATTTCTTGCTAGTGATTTATTTCAAATTGGAAATAACCTTGCATTTAATCACTTCATCATATTGTTTTAACACGTAGACAAGGTGGATTTCATCACCACCAAAGCTACACCAGGTGACATGGACTTGACTCCCACACACCAACAGCATTTGCATCTGCATTGCACTTTGAGACCATAGTCTCATCACAGCGTTCGGTATTTACCTCGCCGCTACTCTTCACTTACAGGTAATGCTGTCGTGCAGCGCATGCGAGTCACGCCTAAAATAGCTATAACAACGAAGCCTGGGCATCGTCCCTATAAATCCTCGAGGAGTTATAAGGACACCATACACATTCATCCCTCCATCACCTTCCACCTTTTCACAAAACCTGTTTTGGACGTGGTGATTCACTCCGACACATGCAAGTAAGAATTGGTGAGTCTCCTCCAATGCTCTAAGGGTTCCCCGTACCAATTCTATCCCCATACAGAATTAGGTATATTAGGACTAGGGTATATCGGAGGACGCATCTTCTCGGAGTAATAAGAGCCTGCATCCACCATTTCACATCATACTTGTATGATTGCATGAAACAATAATCATTCCTGAAGAAGTTACCTCATAAGCCAAAACAATCGAATCCACATGATTGCTTGTTGTTTGAAAACAAAATAGTTTAGCATTGTTTTTATCATAAAACTTGGCTAATATCAATGTGTTTATTGTAAAATTCAAATCCTAATTGTGTTCCACAACACCATTTCTCAACCGATTCAATACCAAGCAAAACATTCAAGCAATCCCACAATGAAGATCAAAATGTCACACTGATTTCATTAGCCTACTTCAGCCAACAACAACTCCACTATAGCTTGTTTTCAGCTATATCCAATAGATATTGAGTGACTTACGTTCACTCATTATCTCATCAATTGTCAGAACATCCTTTATAGCTTGTTTCCAGCTATATCAAAATGACATTGGGTGACTTGTTTGAGTTCACTCATTATTTCATCAGCTGTCAAGTTTAGCAAAATCCCTTCAGACACAAATCCCTTCAAATCTCATTTTGAGTTCGCAACTGTGTTGAGTCACTTGTTTGAGTTACTCTTCCTATCAAAAATCCAGAGCTTATTTACATCAAACTAATCAACATATTCATCATAGCTTGTTTGAGCTACATCCCACTTGTATTGAGTACCTTGTTTGAGTGTACTCCTTACATTTTCGTCTGTTAAACTTGTTTAATCCAAACCAATCAACATATTTGTCATAGCTTGTTTAAGTTATATCCCACTTGTATCCCGAGTAGATTGTTTGAGCTTACTCCTTATAGCCTTGTTAAAACTTGATTGAGCGAAAACAAAGATCATAATCAATAGGTTGATTTCTTCATCACACATTTCTTCGTTCTCCCTCTCTTTAAACATGAGAAATTCATGTAAAACATCACACAATGAGCTATTAGAACAAATTAATAAGATGACAACACAAATCTCTCATATGGCTACCCAAATCAGTGAGCGATCACCCAAAAAGCCGATCATACAACCTCACGAAGAAATTAGTTCACATAAAGTCCAACATCAGTTTACCCCCCTTGGAGAAAGTCTCTCTAGTGTTTTTCATCAACTAATAGAGGCTAAACTAATAAAATATCCAATTACAAAACCCTTTGTCAAAGGGGAAGCTAAGCCATGCTGGTACAAACCTAACACATAATGTGAATTTCATCACATTGATGGTCATCACATAGATAAATTTGTACAATTTAAGAATTACGTCCAAGACTTAATTGACGACGACGTCATCTCTGTAGAACTTGATGACAATGCTCTTGCAACCAACGACACATCCAATACCACAACTTTCCGTGAAGAGCTGACTACTGTCGAAACTCCTATATGTACTGAAATTCCACGAGATCATGACGACAACATTCAAGACTCTCTAATTCCAAACCAATCAATATCTTCTTCAAATTTCCTTCCATTAGTTTAAACATACATTGAACCTGTTTTGGACAACAACATTCTTCCAACATCTACTGAGAACTTGAACTTATTTCAAGACTCTCTTTCAGCCCAAACATATATTGAACCTGTTTTGGGTGACAACATTCTTCCGACATCTAACGAGACCTTGATCTCATTTCAAGACTCCCTTTCAAACCTTGATATTACTGTGGACACTACAGATGAGGTTCCATCAACAGGTACCATTAAGTTTGATTCTATTCTTCCAATATTGGCTCTTATGCCTAACATCTCTAGCCTTTTTGTCGAAACACAACCACATCAAGTTTGGACACTTGCAACAATGCAACCTGTCATGACCATCATAATTTCAATGATCGATCTTGCAGGCATCTCATCACTAATGATTCTCACCTATCAAGACTTCTATGTGCATATATTCTACGAGGTATGTATACCTAGGAATATCTTTATGCCACCTTTTCCATCTTTAATTTTGAATCTATCGTCAAATCAATTAATTCATGGACAAACAGAAGCAAAAAATCAAACAATGCAAACTGAGGCCACTCCCTTCTCCCTTGTTTATGGTGGGGAAGATATTTTACATGTCAAGGTTGAATTCCCATCCTTTAGAATATCCCTCAAAGACGTAATCAATAAAGATTATTATCAACATTCACGCCTTAATGAACTCGAGATTCTTGATGAAAAATGACTTAATGCCCTAGATCATCTTCAAGTATATCAAAATCAGCTACGACATAGCTACCATAAAAAATTCAAACCTAGAAAATTTAAGGTCAATCATTTCATTCTCAAAGAAAATTGAAAGAACACACCCAAAGAACGAGACAAACAAGACAAATTTGAGCCCAACGAAATCATAGATAAATTTGGCTCTGGAGCCTATAAATTGGCCACTGCAGATGGTCAAGATCTTGATGAACCAATGAATGCAGTTCATTTAAAGAAATTTTATCCTTGAGATGTTCACTATTCCAGGATACAACATGTACATTGTTCCTTTTGTCTTGCTTATCTCCAAATAATTTAAATTTATTCATTTCCATTAGCAGATATTTTATTTATCAAAATCACATCTTCATATTTATCATCATGATACAAGTGCTAATATAAATCCTATTAAGTTTGTGAGCATCATACTTCTTCCACCTTCAGTTGCTTTCCTCTATGGTCATACCTAGAAGCTTATTGATGGTAATATATCCCCTTCTAATACATTCTCTCTTTCATAACAAAGCTCTAAACTTCGTTACCCAGTTCGTTTAGTCGTCCATCTCAGTCTTTGGTGTTGAACCCTCACGTCCTACTAGTCGTGTGGGGCTGAGATTGGGGGCAGATGTTTCTTCCCAAATACAAAGCACTATTGTAAAAAAATCCATCAATTCAATAACTTATGAATAATTCATTTTCACATCTTTCGTCCTTCATAGTCTTTGGTGTTGAGCCCACACTTCTTACTGGTAGTGTGAGACTGGGAATGGAGGAAGGTGCCCTTACTCGTCTACATCTTGTCTTTGGTGATAAACCCTTTCCTCTTACAAGTGGCATGGGGCAAAGAGTAGAGGGTCATTCTCATACAAGCATAAAAACATTGCAAAGAATTCACTCGCCTATATTTTGCCTTCGGTGATGAGCCCTTGCTTCTCACTAGTAGCATGGGGCAAGGCATAGGGATTAATTTCAAATATATATATATATATAATACAAAATCTTATAGTGCTTACAAATTATAGAATCCCCAAACACGTAATTTAGATGCCTAAGTGAAGAGAGAACTAGCCCTTAACCTCATATCTTATCAATCAGTAGGCCACATAAATATCTAAGTCTAACATGTGACTCATAAATTGAAAGCCATTTTTGAAACAGGTTCAGTACCATTATGAAGAATGTAGTCACAATTTCCCAAAGAGATTGTTGTTAACATTTGTCTCTATATTCATTATCCACCTCCTGCGTCCTTTTTGATTCTCGGTGATGAGCTCACACATCTTACTAGTTGTGTGGAGTCAAGAATGGAGCTGGAATTCTTTTCATCATATCATCACCACCATATCCTGCCAATGGAAAGAGAATTTGTGTTATTCTGAGCATAAGTTACCACACTGAACACGCTACATACGAATAATATTCTGGTTTATCACCTCTCAAAAATAAGTCTGCACTCTGGGCCATAAATTGTCATTCACAGTGTAAAAAAATCCAAAAACATTTGAAAATCGTCAAAAATCCAAAAACATTTGAAAATCGTCAAAAATCTAAAAAACAGTGTAAAAATTCAAAAATCCAAAAACATTTGAAAATTGTCAAAAAACCAAAAATATTTAAAAATCGTCAAAAATCTAAAAACAGTGTAAAAAATCGTCAAAAATCCAAAAACATTTGAAAATCGTCAAATTCCCAAGTATAAAACTCCCTCCAAAAATACAAAACATTCAAAAAACTCCAAAAAATCTAAAAAAGTTATAAAATTCAAAAACAAACATTAGAAAATCCAAAAATCCAAAAACAAAAACATTAGAAAATATCTAAAGTACAAAAACATTTGCAAAATTTTCAAAAGACCAAAAACATCCACAAAATCGTAAAAACTCAAGAAACAACAGAATTCATCCTTTTGAACTATTATCCCAAACAAATGGTCCAACCACCTTATGACTACCAATTTCAAACCACTTCTCCTCACGTGAATCCTCGCTTGGGGAAAATCTGGCTCTCATTGTTTCCTTGTTTGAGGAGACTGACCCAATCCCTTGTACCCCTACTTGGGGGCACATCTAATCAATCATCACTGTGGAACACGTTAGGGACATGTTTACTAGTTCTTGTGTTGCATTATTAGTGGCAAATTATTAATTGTTTTCTTGTATCTTGATATATTACAGGGGGCATCTTGATTTTATGTATCCTGGTGTTCTCTGTAATATTCTTATGTTATCTGATTGCATGTCGTACTGGGGCATCATACTTTCTTGATGGCCTTTGTCTATGCTCTCTTCCATTTGCATATCGTACTGGGGCATCAAACCTTTTTGATGGCCCCTGTCTATGCTATCACGCATATTACAGTCTAGTCATCCTGATCTTTTATATCACGATGCATCTTGTTATGTGCTATATTAAAATTAAGATGCTTTTCATCACGTGAGTATCTTCCTGCATGATCAACATGATACTTTGCACCCCATCCATTCACCCATACTAATGCATTCTCCAGTTTGTGAATCCTACTTGATCACCGTTGAAGTTTGCGAAACCTACATGACGATCTTTCTCAAGTAGCATTCACTATCTAGCAGCTCCTTCTCCCCCACCATGATCACCATGTATTTGATCCATTCATTCTCACTTCTCATTTTTCCTCCTCCGCCGTTTATACCCATATTACCATTCTCACCATTCCTGTCCCCTCTCACCCATTGGTATTCTTTCCTTTCACCTTTTTTCTTCCCACTTGACAATCTTACTTAATAACCCCTTCTATATGGAATCCTCAGTGGAGGTTTACCCTCTCCCTAAGATCTTCCCGTTGTAGAAGCTTCTTCACCACCTACCCTCTCATCAAATAACCATCACCACCAAACACATCTTCCAACTCCACCTCTTCTACTTCCCATTCCCTCATCATTACTCCCACCACGTGGGCATCCCAATTAAGGATTCCCCTCACACTCTCCACCCTCCACTGCATATATTCCTTCATCCATTCATGTTACACTCCTTTGTGTCCTTTCTTTCTTATTATCACCTCATCTCATATCATATACCACTTAGGCATACCTCACTCACTCTTTTCTCATCCTTCCCCAAATCCACCTTATGCCTGGTCATCCTACTTACACACTCTCGTAGTATGGAAAATTCACTTGAGGGTTCCCCTTTAGTCCATTTTGTCATACCCTATTCCCACCAACTCTAACATCATCCTTCTTCCTCAGCTTGGTGATCTTACTTAACCATTCCAGCCACATGGCAATCTTACTTAAGACTTCCACTTAAGGTTGATCTACCCTGTGGCCTTGCCCCATCCCATCATATTTCCCCCATATTCCTTCTCCCACTTCTCATCGCGATCATCTTCTTCACCCTACCATTTCACCCCTATCTCCAATATCATTTTGTGTTTCTCTTTGCATATCATCCCTATCGGTTGGGAGACCCTACGAAACCTCTCCAGCAGTATGACGATCTTACTTAAGAGATTCTCTTAAGCATGACATGTCATCGTACACTTGCCCATCACTCTCCAATCTCACCATCCATATTTCCTCTTCATTCCCCATCATCACATATTTTTCCCACTACTATCACCCTCCTCTGCTTGGCAATCTTACTTAACGAATCACCCGGCATGGCGATCTCACTTAAGAGTCCCTCTTAAGGATGATCTATCTCCTTTCCTTTCCCCATCACTACACATCCTTCACCCTTCATTTTTTCTCGGCATTCCCCATTATCACATCCTTTCACCTCCTTTTCGATTCTCGCAAACACCACTTCTCACTTGACCATTTTTCATCTCCAGTTTTGCTCACATGGCAATCTTACTTAACCACTTCCGTTACATGACAATCTTATGTTAGGGTCCTCCCTACACTTAACTTTTCATCGTGAACTTCTTCCCCACCTCATTCTTCATTCACTTTGTTGATCACTTCTTTCACCTGGTATCTCCTATTACCCACTTTTTCCTCCTCCTATTATCCTTTCTCCACATATTCTCTTACAACATACAACTCATCTCTTCCACCTACAATCACATTCTTTTCCCCCATTTCCCCCTCCTTGATCCATCATCGTTCATACCGTTTCTTCCCATTCTTTTCATGTCTTGGTTCTTCATCCTCACCTCGTTCATCCTCATCACCCGCATCCTCTCCTCGCTTTCACTTAGTCCCAACTCATCCCTCCCATCTTCTTCACTCTTTCCACTTCATCTTCTCAAATTCCTCCCACATTTCTACCCACACACACATTCGTCATTATTGTTAACACTCTTATATCATTCTTTC
Organism: Taxus chinensis; assembly: GCA_019776745.2. NCBI lineage: Eukaryota > Viridiplantae > Streptophyta > Pinopsida > Cupressales > Taxaceae > Taxus > Taxus chinensis. The sequence goes on along the minus strand of CM034146.1, from coordinate 596,642,654 downwards.
ATCATCATCTTCTCTTCCCGTGCTAATAATTGTCAACAGGTTTTCCCTAAAAATTATCAATCCTGCATTCTACACGACCTCATTCACTCCCTTGGACCTTCTAGAGTTTCCCTTCATTCCTTCCCTCCTCTAAGCCCACCACTCATTGTCAAAGGGTTTTTCCTAATGTCCCTTTGTTGGCGTTACCCTTTCCAGTCCTCATTCAGTTTTCTCCTTTTCTTCATTTTTTTCTCTCACCCTTCCCCACCACTCATTGTCAAGGGGATTTCCCTAACGTCCCTTCATTGGCATTGCCTCTTCTATCCCCTGTTCTCTTTTCTCTCCTATTCTTTTCCCTCACTCCTACCTTTTCTTGTCGCTTCTTACCTATCTCTCCATCTCCTCTTTGCCCTCTTCAATATCTTTACTGTCTTCATCATACATCCTTTTCCTATTTTCTCGTCATCCTAGTATCCTCATTTCATGCATCTCCACATCTTTTCCAATCGATGTCATTCCTCCCCTCTTTCTTCTTTGAACATTCCTTATACCATTCCCTTTCCACTTATTACCCCCTTTCTGTATTCCCTTCCTTCTACATCATTTTCTTTGTTATCCTCTTCTCTCTCCCACCCCTCGTCTTATTTCCCTTCCCTTGTATCATCTTCTTCCCCTTTTTCCATCACGTTTCCTCCTTACTTCCCTATCGATAACCTGGCTGTTCAGTGTTGTCCTATCTTTTTTATCATACCACCCTCCACATGCATCTCCATATGGTCTGTTCCATATTCTTGGCCTTGGTCTTCCTCGCAATGACACGATTCCTTCAATCTTCTCCTTGTATTCGTTCTATCTTCCTTTCCTCTCCCCTAATTTTCACGTTTCTTCTGACCAATTCTCCTTTTCTCTACCACCCCTACCTTTTCGTTCATTCTATATCTGTTTCTCTTCCTTTCTCCTCTTTTTCACACTTTCCTCACCCCTCATAGTTTCTTTTTTTTCTCTGTTCTACTTCTTCTTTTTTCCTCTTTCCATTTCCCTCCATTTCACCCCCTACTCCCACCTTGTTTTCTCCTTCTTATTTATCCTTTCCCATTTCCTGCTTTTCTTCGCTCTCTCATTTATTTCACTTCCACGTATCCCTCTTTACTTTCTTTGTTGCTTCCTTCATTTTGCACATCTCTCTATTTCATCCCTTCACACTCTACTCTGTCATTTTCCTCTTTTTGCCTTGTTTTTCCTTCATCATTCCCTTCTTCCCCTATCATCCCTCTCTCTTATTTCTACCTCTTTCATTCCTTTTTTTTCCCCTCCCCTATCTCCCTTACTCTTCTCATAATCAACCCCCAACTCCTATCCATTCCCTTTTCTCTTTCCCCACACACCCTCACACCTAGCATTCAAGGTCGATTGAATCCTTTCTTCATTTGTGTACATGCGGTCATTCCAGTCTCTTCCACTCCATTATCATCCTCTTCTCCGCCGAATCCATTTCCTTTCTTTTCAAGAGTTATGTCGTATATTTCATTCTCGTCAGTCCTCTCGAGGGGGCATCACCACATCTATCCATAATCACATCTTCTCAAGACATTTTTGTCTTGGAGGATACTATAACATCCGTCACTCACCACTTTCCATTCTCCCCAATAAACATTCGCTCTACCTTTTAAAAAGTAGATTGAATTCTTCCCCCATACCGTCTACTTTCTTTGAAAGGACACTACTTTCATAGTACCCTTCCAAAGAGGGGCAAATGTAGACACCCCCAATTTCACATCTTTCCTAAATCAATTAATTCTCCTTCCTCATTTCCCACAAAAATAAACTTAGAATTAATCAAATATAATTTGATTAATTATCCATCTCAAAATCCAAAAAATAATCTAATCCTCGCCACATGTCATTATTCTCCATGTTTTTCCACTATTGAATTAAAAATTCAAATTCAAATCCTCACCCACCATTCGTGGTCCCCACTCACCTAAAATCCTCCATTTATGAATTAAAAATATAATTCAAATCCTCACCCATTCTTCGTGGTCCCCACTCACCTAATCTTGCCCACATTTTCAAACCACTCACCTAATCTTGCCCACATTTTCAAACCACCCATCTTAATCTTGCCCACATTTTCAAACCACTCACTTAATCTTGCCCACATTTTCAAACCATGATTACTTAAATTAATCTAAGCTAATCACTCCCTCGGGCTATAAATACAACCTTACCCCTCCCCTCTAAACACACGGAGGATAAGCTTACATGCCATATCTAAGTTCTTGCATCCTTTGAGCAAAGAACATCCTTTTGCTTCAGTCCTAATGCCAAAATAGTCTTCATAATCCTTTTTCCCATCTAGTGCAAAGTAAGAGGATCATTGTTGTAGGAAGATCTTGCTCCGTCTTGAAGAAAAGCACCTACATATGACAAAATCAGGGCTCAATCCAAGTTTCCTAGCCCATTCTGAGGTTTGCTACGGAACGCGAAGGAGGAGGTACGATTATTGGTTTTTTACTTCCTTGTTAGTAGTGTATTTTTCATAGCTTACAAATAGCCTAGCACCTTAATGAAACTTTTGGTGAATGACATTCGCCAGGTCACACTAGTCAGCTAAAAGCATAATCCATCACGTGGCATGCTGATTTAGGATAAGGTCAATTGGTGATACATTCCCCAGAAATGTAAAGGGTCCCAAATGTTGGTCACCTCTAACATAAACAACGCCCAATTGTGGTTGAAGTTCCCGTAATGACGGAGTTTAGTGGTGACGAAAACTAAGGAACTAAGACAATGTATTTTGCTCATGATGGTCATGGATATGTGTGAAGTTTCAAGATGTCATCAAGGAACATGAGTACAAAACTTATGTAATAAACCACCTGATCACCTATGTTGTTCAAACGTGATTTGAACGAGCAATGGCTCCCAAGGCATTGATCGGTAAGACTGATATGACACCACCGTAAACTCATGGTTGACTCATACTTTAGTGTGGAATGAGTATGGGTGGCTGGAGAAGATATTATTTTAGGGATCCTCAAAATATTTATGACATTCATCATCCCAACTTAAAGGAGACATCTTTCCTAAGCAAATACAGTGACCCCCCTTGGCACCTGATCAAATAGTTCATGAAATGAAACGAGTGAATGGGGGGTATACGATTTACCTTGCAGGCTTTACGGAGTTGTTTAAGGTTAATGATAGTCCAGAGGCAAACACTAGAATGCATCCTTGACTTCTTCAGCAAAAATCACACTTGCTATACCACAGAGGGAAACAATAGGAAGGATCCTAGGATCTTTCCTCAGAACGCCTTCAAGCTGCAATTTGAGCACACTATTTAGGTTAGAAGCTGGTCATCATGCAAGGATTGCGCGAGATGAGGTGGTTCTCCTTGAAAGAAGGTTTAGATGTGACGGTCTAGGTGCTCACGTGCGCGATGCATCCTTAGTATCTCACTAGGCCAAGAGATCATCCATGTAACTCTTCCAATATGGGTAATGCATGATATCATGGAAGATGTAAGGTACACTAGCCTCGATGATATGACCTAGCACTAACATTTTTATAGGCCATACAAGGCATGACTCTGATCACGCAAAAGGCTTCAGCTACATAGATAAAATAGTGTAGATAGAGATGTGTCTCTTGTACTCCATCAATCACTGGGGCAAGACCCAAATCATCTATATAAGTTATAAACTTACTGTAGTAAGCCAATCTGGCATTTTGTGCAGAGAATCTCATGACCAGCGGTGAGGATCACACCAGTTGATCAGATACCGGGCAAGGGGAACGATACATATTTCCATAGGTAATGGCAAAGGGTCCTGAGGTCACAGTATTTAGTCCATGACAAATGTAACTGAGTCCCCCTATTGCTTTGATAACAGGGACAATGCTAGAAATCCCAACTGAGGATAATCGATGGGTAAGATGCCACTAGCCTGTAACACTCGACTAGAAGGTGCTAAATTGAAAGAATTTGATGAGCCCGAGTCAAATGCGATAGGGATAGCATTTTCCTCCAATGCTTTTATTTGATAGGTTTGGCTATCGGGAATGGTTACCTATATTGTGGACCACTATGGTGAGGTCAATACCAGGCATTGTCTACGTAAGATCCAATGGCCCCTAGCCATGGTTACCAATGATAGGCTCGGAGAAAGGAAGTGATGGCTTACCTTAATCAGCAAGCATCTAAAGGCACTCTGTCTAATGATGTCTAGGATGTACGAGTGCATCCGTAAGTAGTGCCTAATGTTGACCTCGACTATGTCGATAGCATTTCAACATGGCCCAGTAGTATCTGCTGAAGGTACCTGACTGATCCGAATATATGAGTCTTCTGCACCAAGGTGCTGTGATGTAAGTGATCTTGCAGACTATGCTTCAGGTGGAGCATGTGTTGTACTAGGCACCTAGCTAGAGGTCCCATACTACGCCCCCTCTAAGAATCATGACATTGTGGAGGTTGAAGGGTGGTCAAGTCTATTCATTGCTGCTACTTAGGAGGTGGAGGAGGCCAAAAGGAAGACTACACTTATGTGTGTCCACAACAAAGAGGAGGGACTCATCTCCTCGCTCTACTATCTTGCAACTACTTTATGCGACTCCACACTCTGTCACTTACCTATTGAGTATTCCCCCTAGTTTCCTCTAGCAATATAGGCCTTCTCCATGGCCTATTAATAGTGTCTATGGGTAATGAATGCTGACACTACCCCTTGTAATTCCAAGTTCAGACCCCTGATGAACCTTTGAACTCGAATCTTCTCATCCTTGCATATAATCTACATATTCGAAGTAGATCCCTAACCATCCCTCATGCTCTGCTACCTTCATAGAGGCATTTCTCAGATCATGGAACTCATCAATCTGATGATGAATGAACCTCCTGGAAATATACTTTCTCCTGAAATGCTCCTTAAAGAGCTCCCAAGTGATTTTCTTAGAATCTACATGGGGATTTTCTCCTTAGTCCTCCACCATAGTCCGGTTCCGTCTCTTAGAAGGTGTGATGGAAACACAAAAATATCGTGTTACTAGAACAAGGAATTTGCCTCGGCCTGAAATCTGCATGCATCTCCAACAAAATGAGGTGGGTGTAACATCATTATCTCTCTAATGTGCTCTGCTAGTAGATGACTATCTTCTTCTAGGCCTCTCTACATGATCATCTCTCGGCCTAGGGCTCCTATACCTGTCTCTCTGCATCACATCTTAATCTCTGAGCTCTTCTAGTAGGGGAATCATGTCTAACTGAATCCATGGCAGGATTTCCATTCCATTTCCTCTAAATTGTGACATGAAGGTGCATGAGCTTCCATTAATGGCTCCCTGTCCTTCCTGCTAGTAACCCTCCTATCGATCCTCCATGGTATAGTGGAATATAACCATCTGTAACATCTACAATATCTGAGGTAGGATAGGCTACTACTACTTGATATAGGGGTGGTAGATCTAGGTCCACATGTAGGAACCCCTTAACTTGTTTGCCCCTCCTACACAGACCAAGGTGAGAGTTAGTTTATAATTATTTAAGCTTTTGTTTTTAGTATTCTAATTTTTTTATGTTTCAAAATGATTGTGCATAATTGTGTGCTACTAGGTTTAAAATTGCGCTAGGTTTTTTTTTTTTTTTTCATGTTTTCTAGGTGTGATCAGGGTCCAAGCATTAAACCAAAGTCTCTGATACCAACTATGACACACAAAAAATGACGCACCCAAACCATATTAATCATCATAATTATTTAGCAAAATTTATGTGATTTTGTTTAAATTAGAAAACTACGTGGAAACGATTATTATGTATGAATATGTTAATTTGCATTAATCAATGTTTTAAGCTATGTTTAATATAATCTCATTCACAAACTACTACACTTTACTAGAGGTTACTAAGTTAGTGTTGCGCATTGTTGGGTAGTTGTTGCAGGCACTGACTAATGGCTGCACACTGCAGGATGCTTACTGTGGGCACTATACAATGGCTCCAGGATGATAGACAATTGTTGTGGGCATTGTGCAGTGGCTACATGGTACTTAGGTAGTTGTTGTGGGCATTAGGTAGTGGCTTCAGGCTACTTGAAAAATTTTACAAGGACCTGGGCAGTGGTTATAGGCTACTAGATAGTTGTTGCACGGCACTAGATAGTAGCTGCTGGTTGCTAGATATTTGTTGTGGGCACTGGAAAATGGCTATAGGCTATTAGACAATTTCTGCGGGAACTAGAAAGTGGATGGAAGTTGCTAGATAACTACTGCGGACACTAATCAATGGCTGCAAGATGCTAGATATTTGTTGTGGGCTCTGGAAAGTGGCTACAAGCTCAAGCATATGCCATGGGCATTTTCTATTATTTTATTAATTCTTTCTCATTCCTCTTTTCTTTTTTACCTTAATAGTGTTCATTTAAACTCATTCCCTTATTTTCTACACATCCCATCCATAAGTAGTTTTTATTCCATTTTCTCCAAAAAAATTACGAGTGAATCAATTATATAAAATTAAAAATCATATAGTTTTAATTAAGTCCTTATTTTAACATACCTCGAAGTAACTAAATTTAATTTATTTATTTATCTTATCTTAGTATGTTGAATAATAAAATTTAACACTCTTGTGTGTGTGTGTGTGTGTGTGTGTGTGTGTGTGTGTGTGTGTGTGTGTGTGTGTGTGTCTATTATTACCACTAGGAAAATTATTCATATGTACATGTGTTAACACATTTACTTATTTGACCCATAAATTTAAACAAAAATGACACATAATAATCTAAACTCACCATGGCCCCGTGTTTAAAACCCCTCTGAAGACTGTTGTTTATCTCAAGATTTACATGTTGCGTCGCAATGATTTTTGAAGTGATTTTAGATTTATATATTATAAGAAATCTATTTAACTTTTTGGTAAAACCCAGAAGGTATTTTAGACAGAAAATAAATTGTCTAAAATCGGTGTAATTTAATTCTTACACAAACATTTCCAAATTAAAACTACTCCAACGATCATGGCGTATATTGAGATTTACAGATTGATTTACTATGACATTTATAAAAATTTTAGATTAATATGTTATAAATGAACTATCCAAATTTTAGAAAGAACCCAGAAGATAATTTAGGAGAAATAATTTTTCTAAAGATCGTTGTAATTTGATTCTCTCACACAAACATTTTCAAGGTTAAAACTACTGGAAAGATCATGGTGTATTGTCATCACCAATCCGGCACTATGATAATTCTTCACCGGGAACTCCTCGTGCTATGATTATTTACTAATGCATAGCCTTTAGTTTGGTGGATGTAATCTGGAAACAAAACAACAACCGAACACAAGAATACCATCGACTATGATAAGACGGAATGATGACAAATCTTAAATATCAAAGTAAATTATAATATTAACATGAAATTGTTACAATCTCACCCACGAGGTACTTCAACAAGACTATGGGAGAAACTTTACAATTACACCTCTTGATGGCTTCTTCAACACACCTTTAAATTGATGGCTTCCTTTGCACACTTCCTACAATATTTCTCACTACTTCTTTCTATTCTAAATGAGGGGGGTGGCCTCTCTATTTATAGAACTTCCAGGCTTATCCATCCTATCTCTAAGATAGGATAAGAAATCCACTCTGACGAATCATATTCCATTTCTTAACTCTTATCTGTACATGTAAGCTTATCTCTTAAGATAAGATAAACCTTATCATTTTACATGGGTTCCACATTTTTAGACTTTTTACAAATAAAATACACAAAATATTTATGACCTCACTCCTTGTCTTTATTACCAATATAATATTTCTAATTCCTAATCATGTAGACCCTACTTCTCTAATTACCCAAACTTTGACATTTTAACATTACCAGGACCACTTACGACAAATATTTACTTTTTACCACACTCCTATTGTACTTTGACTGTTACCGTACTCCACATTATTGGCGACACCGTACTGACGGCGTCGTTATCTTCTATCAGACGCTACTACTAATTATAATTAACAACATCCTATTCCTAATACATACATTAATGAAATAGAAATTACGGAGGAAAATTTTAGTTTCGACATCTTCCCCCTTCCTAGCTTCTACTCCATCCTCGGAGTAGACTATTCTGGTGCTTGGAAAATCTTCAACTTGTCATGGTTGACCCATTTCGTAATGGGAGTGCCATCCAATTCCTCTAGTCGGTACATACCATTTTCATGCACAGCTGCTATTTTGTAGGGCCCCATCCATTTTGGAAGAAATTTCTGTCTTCTTTTTTTGTATCTAGAATCATATACTAGAACCAAGTCATTCACATGAAATGGAGACCACCGGATCTTTTGATCAAAGTACTCCTTCTGCTTCATTTTCTTCTTATGGCTTGTATCCTTTGCTATTTCTCTCATTTCCTCCAGCAAATGAAGATGTACCAACCTTTCGCTTTACTGAATCACTTTCATCCATCCTTTCATTTTTCATAACTCTCACAGTGGGAATATCAAACTCAATAGGAAGAACTGGATCAATGCCATAGGCCAACTGAAATGGGGAGTATCCTGTTGCTGACTTTGATGTTGCCCTATATGCCCAAAATGCTGCATGAATCCTTTTATCCCATTTATGTACCTACAAGGCTGCATCTTTTGCTAGAATTTGACACAACACAAAATTGGTTCGTTCCACCTGTCCATTTGTACTTGGCTTGTATGTTGTTGCCTTCCTGTGCTTAATAGAAAATTTATTGACTAGGGCTTCTACTACCTCATTAATGAAGTGGCTTCCTTGATCTGTTACAATTTCTAATGGACAACCAAATCTGGTGACAATACGTTCATATATGAACCTTGCCACTTCATCCATAGAAGCTGTCTTCAATGGTCTAGCTTCAACCCACTTGGTTAAATAATCTGTGGCAACTACAATATACTTATTTTGGCATGATGTAGTTGGAAGTGGACCTACAATGTCTATTCCCCACTTTTCAAAGGGACCAAGGGGAAGAATAGGACATAATGGAGCTGATGAAGTCTTATGGTTACCATGTGTTTGACAAATATCACATGTCTTACAATAATTATAACAATCTTTAAAAAGAGTGGGCCAGTGATAACCTGCATCCAAGATCCTTCTTGTTGTAAGTTGTCCAGAGAAGTGCCCTCCACATGTACCATTGTGGAATTCTTTTAGCAGTTCCTTCCCTTGATCACGTCCAACTGCCCTCTTGTACTGTCCATTAGGTCCTATTCGAAATAATACTCCATGCAGAATAGAATATGGACGACTAGCTTGAGTAATCTTTCTCTTAGTCTTTGCATTGGCACCATCAGGAAACTTGAATTCATTCAGATAATTCCAAATATCTATGTATTCACTAGGGATTGTATCAAGGGAGAACAATGCTGCATCGGGAAAATCATCATCATCACAAGATGATCCTAAACCATCATAGGCTCGAGAGAGTGCATCTGCATTGACATGCTTCTTTCCTGGCCTATCTATAATATCAAATTCAAATTCTTGTAGCAAAATTATCCATCTTGCTATCCTCCCTGATGGGTTAGGCTTATTGACAATATATTTCAGAGCCTGATGATCTGTTACAACTATAAATTTCTGCCCTAGCAAGTAATTTCTAAACTTCTTTACAGCAAAAATGATAGCCAGAGCCTCTTTTTCAGTTACAGTATAGTTTACCTCAGCACTGCTCATTTGTCTGCTCCCAAAGTAAATTGGATGTTCATTCCCATTTTCATCCTTTTGGCTCAAAGTACTTCCTAGTGCTGCATCTGAGGCATCAGTGTACACAATGAATGGCTTGCTCCATTCTGGATTCTTCAAAACAGATGAAGATGTCAGGGCTTCCTTCAGTTGTCCAAAAGCTTCATGCACCTTATTTCCTGGTTCATAAGTAACATCCTTCTTCAAGAACTGGGTTAGTGCCTCTGCAATCTTTGAGAAATTCTTGATGAACCTTCTATAGTAACCCACATGGCCTAAAAATGATCTCAACTTACTTCTATTCATAGGAAATGGTAAATCTTTGATTTTTGAAACTTTATCAGGATCAGTACCAATACCATCTCTGGATACAACATGCCCTAACAAAACACCTTTAGAACATCCAAAGACACACTTTGTAGGGTTTAGTGAGGCTTGTGCTTCATCTAACCTTTGAAATGCTATCTCCATCTGGTGCAGGTGGTCGAACTTGCTCCCATAGATGCGAAAAATCATCCAGAAATACTCTGATGAAGGTCCCAATGTAGGGTTCGAACACCCTATTCATCAAACGCTGGAAGGTTGCTGGAGCATTACACAACCCAAAAGGCATAACTCTATAAGCAAACGTTCCCCAAGGAGTGGTGAACGTGGTCTTCAGCTGATCTTTCTCTACTATACGAACTTGGTTGTAGCCGCTATATCCATCAGCAAAACTATAGCACTCCTATCCAGCTACTTCGTCCAAGATCTGATCTGAAAATGGAGGGTAATGATCCTTCTTTGTTGCCTTATTGAGCTTCCTATAATCAACACAAATGCGTAGCTTCCCATTCTTTTTTATTGAGATCACAATGGGAGAAACGCATTCTAAATTCTCCACAACAAATATGAATCCTGCATCAAGCAACTTATCTATTTCTTCTTTTACAGTCTTGGAAAAATTAGGATTCATTCTATATGGCATTTGTTTTATGGGCTTAGCACCATCTACCAGCTCAATACAATGTTCTACCCAACTTACTTGACGGAGTTCCTTGTAACCAAAAGTGAATAGGTGTATGTACCTTCGAAAGAGCTGGAGGTAGGATTCCTTCTCACTCTCCATCACATCATCACCAATCTTTATTTGTTGGAGACGATCATCAACTTCTTCTTCAGATAATTTTATCGGGTCATGAGTTGGTGTGACTGGAAGGATATCCATGACTGAAACATCCACCTCACTTTCTTCATCTTCAGTGTCCACTTCACTGGAACTAGAGTAATTAGAGGATGTCCAATCATCAGTTTCATCACTTGAATCCATAGGTTCTGCCTTATGATGTCGAGGGATCACATTTATCTTCACCCTCTCTCTACCACGTCCAAGTGTCATGAAACCTTTATTCCAGTAGTTTCTTGCATGAACTCTCCTTAGCCATGGTCTTCCCAACAGCATTGGGTACACAACAGTACCATTTTTCATCACCTGAAAGTCTACCACACATACAACACCCATAATAGATATTGCCACATTTGAAACTACACCTTCTGGTTTAGTTTTTCCCTTATTTAATAACCTTAACATAAGTGTTCAAGGGTGATCAATTTTTAAACCCAACATATTCATTACAGACTCGGTCATTACATTAACTGCGGCACCTCCATCAACTAAGACATCATGAATTGAAATACCATTACATAATACCTCAGCTTGTGGAGCATAGGGATCTGCCTCTACCTCCAAAACAGGGACCTCAACCTCCTTCCTTCTTCGAGCATTGAGTCCACCTCGCAACTCCCGCCTCTTCTCAGAAGACATAGCCAAGAGTTGACCATATGTAATATTTGCAGGCCTTTTGGATAGATCTTCCAAGATGGAGTATGGTCCTTGCCCCTGTGAAATCATAAAATCCTGCACACCCAACTTTCTTCTCCTATGTTTCTTACTAGTTTCTCCTTTCATCTTCTTACGATCAGTTCCATATTCATTATCTTTTTCTTTCTTTCTTTTGGTTACAAACACATCTACTTCATTATTTCTACTCTTATCTACTACATCAAGAGAATTCACAGGTGCTTTTCCTTTATCATTATCTCCTTTACGAGATGTAGAAGCTCTATCTGGACAATTATACTTATAATGACCCTTTTTATAACAACCATAACAAACAACTTCAGAAATATTTCTTTTTGGACCTCTATCTCCTCCCTGAGAACTAAATTCCTTTCCTTGAAGAAGATTAATAGTTAACTGACCCATCTTTTTGAGCAGATCTTCATACTCAGTAGATGTACTAGGAGAAATATTTGTGCTCACCGGGAGTGGTTGTGGATTCTGGACCAAAGGTGCTGGTGTAGGCTCTACTTTAACAACAATTTCTTTGGACTCCTCTTCCGTGCTTTCTTCTTGCCTTCTTGCAATCTCCTTTGCTTGTTCAATGGTAGCTGGGTCGGTCATACTTCACTTGTTGTCTGATCTCTGGCTTCATCCCAAGAATGAAGTACTTACAGAGGAGATTATCCATGCCATTCATCAACTCATCCGCTAGTCCTTCCTTCCGGATCTAGGCATCGAGCTTCCTCCTTAGCTCTAGAACACGAGCATGATAATCCCTTATCTTCTCCTTCTCTCCTTGGGATAGCTTTGTGATCTCGATCATGAGATCTGCATATTTCTGTTGTTCACCAAATTCTTCAAGAAAACTTTCAGTTAATAAATCCCATGAATTTTTCACATTATCACCTAGTGTTTCAAACCACCTAAGTGCTGAACCATCCAAAAAGGTAGAAAAAAATTCAATCCATTGTTCCCTTCTTATAAGGCCATTACAAATACAAGATCGCTTAAACTCTTGAATGAAAGAAGAAGCATCTTCATTAGATTGAGCTGAAAAAAACAGGAATCTTTCCCATTTTCAAAAGTAACCACCGTGAAATACCAACCCACAAGTACAATCAATAAGACTTATGTGCACAAATAATTGAAATTACTATAGAAATGTCCACGGTAAACTATGGTAAAACTTGACTTAGTGATCGGTAAAAACTGATGATTACTGTGGTAAACACTATTCACGATAAAAAGTGAAGTTACTACTGAGTAAATACTATTCATAGTAAAAAGTGATAATCTTTACTGTGATAAATACTATTCACAGCAAAAATGACTTTATCATGGTAACTACTATTCACGGTAAAAATTACTTTACCATGGTAACTACTATGCATAGTAAAAACAAGGTTACCCTCCAATTGATTTTGACTAAGTGGGAATATCTCTCCAGAAAATCCACCAACGAGGAATGGTCCCGGCAACGGAACCAAAATGTCATCACCAATCCGGCACTATGATAATTCTTCACTGGGAACTCCTCGTGCTATGATTATTTACTAATGCACAGCCTTTAGTTTGGTGGATGTAATCTGGAAACAAAACAACAACCGAACACAAGAATACCATCGACTATGATAAGACAGAATGATGACAAATCTGAAATATCAAAGTAAATTATAATATTAACATGAAATTGTTACAATCTCACCCATGAGGTACTTCAACAAGACTATGGGAGAAACTTTACAATTACACCTCTTGATGGCTTCTTCAACACACCTTTAAACTGATGGCTTCCTTCGCACACTTCCTACAATATTTCTCACTACTTCTTTCTATTCTAAATGAGGGGGGTGGCCTCTCTATTTATAGAACTTCCAAGCTTATCCATCCTATCTCTAAGATAGGATAAGAAATCCACTCTGACGAATCATATTCCATACCTTAACTCTTATCTGTACATGTAAGCTTATCTCTTAAGATAAGATAAACCTTATCATTTTACATGGGTTCCACATTTTTAGACTTTTTACAAATAAAATACACAGAATATTTATGACCTCACTCCTTTTCTTTATTACTAATATAATATTTCTAATTCCTAATCATGTAGACCCTACTTCTCTAATTACCCAAACTTTGACATTTTAACATTACCGGACCACTTACGACAAATATTTACTTTTTACCCACATTCCTATTGTACTTTGACTGTTACCCGTACTCCACATTATTGGTGACACCGTACTGACGGCGCCGTTATCTTCTATCAGATGCTACTACTAATTATACTTAACAACATCCTATTCCTAATAAATACATTAATGAAATAGAAATTACGGAGGAAAATTTTAGTGTCGACAGTATCTTGATATTTACATGTTGAGTTACTATTATATTTACATGGTTTGTAGATTAATATGTTATAAATAAAATTTCCAAATTTTTAGTAAAAAGTGAGAAGATATTTAGGAAGTAATGAAATTTTCTAAAATCACTCGAACTTCATTTCTATGCTTAAATTTCTAGATTTTTGCATGCAACTTTGAAGGAGATTTATAATTACTTCCATCTTTCCAATGAGTTGTATATTTTAGATAAAACAACATTTACAAACAAGGAAAAGATATATATTTTTTCTTTTAGATTCATATATTCCTTTACAAGCAACTTTTACATTCCTCACTTTTCTCAAATCTTCATAATCCAATATACAACCAAGTAAAAGCTACTTACCATACAATTTTACAAGATTTCATTACATGCTTTACAAATTTTACACTTTAAAGAAAGGGATAAAAAATTGAATCATATAAAACAAAGGGCTATCAACAAGACCAACTTCAATTCTTCAATATGCATGTCTTCTTCACATTGGTAGGTCTAAAACTGTATTCTTCAAACATCATAATTGAATCAAAAAACAAGGAAGGTGGATTAGGAAATGCTCTCCACCCAAACTTAAATCCATTAAGGGAAAAATTCATTCCCTTAATCATCCCCGATCCCCAACCAAGGAACCATGAGGAACAATGAGCAACAATGACAACTTCCAACAAAGTGGCTTCACAACAAACATGCATATAAGACATTCAACTTAACCAAGACAACATATCAAAAAAAATTGCGCATTCAAAACAATACAAATGTTTGAAGATCAAACCAAATATATTAATGGTTATGTGAGACCACCTCCTTATTCCTTCCAAGTGAATTGGGATTCTTACCCTAAGCCTCCAAGTGCACAAAATAATCACACAAACTCCTTATCTCTCCCTTACAACTATGCAACAAAACCATGATTTCATTTTCGCTACCAACATAGGTAATACTCTCATTCACACTCCTACCAATTGCATGGCCTCACATAAAATACCTTTACCCTCCACAATGGTCCCATAAACCCTTCTACCCACACGTAACTATGACCTACTACTCAACCAACCCACACAAACACCATCACAAGGAAAACATACTCTTAACAAGCACAACATCCTTTACAACAACACAAAATGACATAATATTAAAAAGGTGGAGAGCATACCTATCCATCAAGATCCAAGAAACCATTCACAAGCCACTTAAAATTCAAGCCAAGAAATTTCCAAGAACTCCAAAAGCTTCAAAATCTAAAAGTGCACAAGAAGCAAAAAGTGCCAAATAACCTTCATTCCAACAAAAAATCACAAATAAATACAAATGATAAGTGATTATGATGAGGTTGCTCCATGTAGGATGCCACATCATCATCCCCCATCCCCACACTCAATTCAAATACATAAATACCAAGAAACATCAATGCACAAATAAGGACTATGACAAACCACATGGTTCAAACTTGCACACCATGCTTTCAAGGGACATAATAAATTGGATTAGAAAGAAAGTGCAATGATTTGGCTTCTCTTACACTCAAAAATGGACAAATATTTCAAAATTAAACTTCCCAACCGATAGGTAAGTTTGTTGGGCCAAATTAAGAGGCATGAGACAAGTGTTGCTTGTCCCACAAGTCTCCAAAAGTACCCCCAAGTCAAAATCCAAATTTTGAACTTGGGGTGGAGTAAAATACTCCCAAATCAACATAAATTCTATTTACAAAAGGATTACAATATCTCATCATCACTATTAGTCACATATCTACTTTGGTTAAAATAAACAAGAATGTTTAAGTGTAATGAACACACATTACACATGTTAATAAAGTGACAATTTATCCAAATTTAAATACACAATACATAAATAAACACATACAAAAAATTAAAGAAAGTGACATAATCCACCCCATGGCCACATATGTGAAATCACCGCCCATGGGATATTTCCAAACAAGACATGCAAAAGACACACTAAACAAAATTAGACAAGATATCGATTTTTGCCTCATTGCTTAACGCTTGACATCCTTATGTGGTTGGTCACCTATCCCCTTCGATGCTTGTGATAAAAGTATTGCACATAAAAAATACCTCTGTAGCCTTTCAGCCATATTAACAATATCAAGAAAATACGCATATAAAATAATTGTTCATCATTCAACATTTAGCAATTCTATTTTCCATCAATATGTCAAACTCTAAGTATAACATCCATGAAATTACAATTATATTTCAACAATCTGAAAACATAACATGTCAGTATAAAATCTACATTATGAAATTCAACACACATCTTACTTTCTAACATCAGTATCTAGTGCCTCATAAAAATTCATAAACATCACAATGCTAATAATCCACATATCAGTATAATCTACCATCTACTGATCAATGTATCATAATCAAATTTTTGGACATCATTCCAATAGTATCAATGTCAAGATAAAATAGTGTCGAAGAGGAGTGGGAACTATAATATTTGAATCACAAATGATCCATTTTAATATTCCTTTATCATTTTATTTATTTTCATATATTTAATGAAAAAACCTCTTTTATATACTATAACACTCAGCACAATATTATTAAATTAAAAATTACTATTTCTAGTAACTATGACATACTAAAATTATTCTACACTTTTGGGAAAATTCCTCAAATTATTTAATTCCACATTATTAGATTCAAGAATAACTCATTTAGTGTCATTAGTATTATTGTTAGGGAAAATTCTAGTGACGATTCTTTGTTAATTCATGAATATCTACCTTTTTGAAAATTCCATTTTTTTAATTTTGAGGAGTCTTTTGGAGCAGTATTTTGTATAACATTTCAAGGTGTAAGTTTCTTGTATGGACCGACTCACCTAGTGTTTATAATAAATTTCATATATAAGCATATAATCACCAAAGCATCAGAACATAAATCTATTACATTATCCTATATATAGATTATAAGCATAGATATATGCTCTTTAGAAAATAACATAGGCCATAAACACGACCTGTCGACACTAAAATTTTCCTCCATAATTTCTATTTCATTAATGTATGTATTAGGAATAGGATTTTGTTAAGTGTAATTAGTAGTAGCGTCCAATATAGGATAACGGCACCGTCAGTACGGTGCCGCCAATAATGTGGAGTACGGTAATAGTCAAAGTACAATAGGAATGTTGTAAAAAGTAAATATTTGTCGTAAGTGGTCCGGTAATGTTAAAATGTCAAAGTTTGGGTAATTAGAGAAGTAGGGTCTACATGATTAGGAATTAGAAATATTATATTGGTAATAAAGACAAGGAGTGAGGTCATAAATATTTTGTGTATTATATTTGTAAAAAGTCTAAAAATGTGGAACCCATGTAAAATGATAAGGTTTATCTTATCTTAACAGATAAGCCTACATGTATAGATAAGAGTTAAGGTATGGAATATGATTCGTCAGAGTGGATTTCTTATCCTATCTTAGAGATAAGATGGATAAGCCTGAAAGTTCTATAAATAGAGAGGCTACCCCCCTCATTTAGCATAGAAAGAAGTAGTGAGAAATATTGTAGGAAGTGTGCAAAGGAAGCCATCAGTTAAAGGTGTGTTGAAGAAGCCATCGAGAGGTGTAATTGTAAAGTTTCTCCCATAGTCTTATTGAAGTACCTCATGGGTGAGATTGTAACAATTTCATGTTAATATTATAATTTACTTTGATATTTCAGATTTGTCATCATTCCGTCTTATCATAGTCGATGGTATTCTTGTGTTCGGTTGTTGTTTTGTTTCCAGATTATGTCCACCAAACTAAAGGCTGTGCATTAGTAAATAATCATAGCACGAGGAGTTCCCGGTGAAGAATTATCATAGTGCCGGATTGGTGATGACATTTTTGGTTCCGTTGCCGAGACCATTCCTCGTTGGTGGATTTTCTGGAGAGATATTCCCACTTAGGCAAAAATTAATTGGAGGATAACCTTGTTTTTACTGTGCATAGTAGTTACCATGGTAAAGTCATTTTTACCGTGAATAGTAGTTACCATGTTAAAGTCATTTTTGCCATGAATAGTAGTTACCCTGGTAGAGTCCTTTTTGTTGGGAATAGTAATTACTGCAGTAAAGTCACTTTTTACCGTGAATAGTATTTACCGCAGTAACTTCACTTTTTACCGTGAATAGTGTTTACCACAGTAAAGTCAATTTTTACCGTACTAAGTCAAGTTTTACCATAGTTTACCATGGTCATTTCTATTTTACTGTAGAAAGGTGTAAAGTCACTTTCTAGTATAGTGATTCCAATTATTTGTGCACATAAGTCTTGTTGATTGTACTTGTGAGTTGGTATTTCACGGTGGTTACTTTTGAAAATGGGAAAGATTCCTATTTTTTCAGCTCAATCTAATGAAGATGCTTCTTCTTTCATTCAAGAGTTTAAGCGATCTTGTATTTGTAATGGCCTTATAAGAAGGGAACAATGGACTAAATTTTTTCCTACCTTTTTCGATGGTTCAGCACTTAGGTGGTTTGAAACACTAGGTGATAATGTGAAAAATTCCTGGGATTTATTAACTGAAAGTTTTCTTGAAGAATTTGGTGAACAACAGAAATATGTAGATCTCATGATCGAGATCACAAATCTATCCCAAGGAGTGAAGGAGAAGATAAGGGATTATCATGCTCGTGTTCTAGAGCTAAGGAGGAAGCTCGATGCCCTGATCAGGAAGGAAGGACTAGCGGATGGGTTGATGAATGGCATGGATAATCTCCTCTGTAAGCACTTCATTCTTGGGATGAAGCTAGAGATCAGAAAACGAGTGAAGTATGACCGCCCAGCTACCATTGAACAAGCAAAGGAGATTGCAAGAAGTCAAGAAGAAAGCATGGAAGAGGAGCCCAAAGAAATTGTTGTTAAAGTAGAGCCTACACCAGCACCTTTGGTCCAGAATCCACAACCACTCCCGGTGAGCACAAATATTTCTCCTAGTACATCTACTTAGTATGAAGATCTGCTTAGGAAGATGGGCCAGTTAACTATTAATCTTCTTCAAGGAAAGGAATTTAGTTCTCAGGGAGGAGATAGAGGTCCAAAAAGAAATATTTCTGAAGTTGTTTGTTATGGTTGTTATAAAAAGGGTCATTATAAGTATAATTGTCCAGATAGAGCTTCTACATCTGGTACAAGAGATAATGATAAAGGAAAAGCACCTGTGAATTCTCTTGATGTAGTAGATAAGGGTAGAAATAATGAAGTAGATGTGTTTGTAACAAAAAGAAAGAAAGAAAAAGATAATCAAGATGGAAATGATCCTAAGAAGATGAAAGAAGAAACTAGTAAGAAACATAGGAGAAGGAAGTTGGGTGTGCAGGATTTTATGATTTCACAGGGGCAAGGACCATACTCCATCTTGGAAGATCTATCCAAAAGATCTGCAAATATTACATATGGTAAACTCTTGGCTATGTCTTCTGAGAAGAGGCGGGAGTTGCGAGGTGGACTCAATGCTCAAAGAAGGAAGGAGGTTGAGGTCCTTGTTTTGGAGGCAGAGGTAGATCCCTATGCTCCACAAGCTGAGGTATTATGTAATGGTATTTCAATTCATGATGTCTTAGTTGATGGAGGTGCTACAGTTAATGTAATGACCGAGTCTGTAATGAATATGTTGGGTTTAAAAATTGATCGCCCTTCAACACTTATCTTAAGGTCATTAAATAAAGGAAAAACTAAACCAGAAGGTGTAGTTTCAAATGTGGCAATATCTGTTATGGGTGTGGTATGTGTGGTAGACTTTCAGGTGATGAAAAATGGTACTGTTGCGTACCCAATGCTGCTGGGAAGACCATGGCTAAGGAGAGTTCATGCAAGAAACTACTCGAATGAAGGTTTCATGACACTTGGATGTGGTAGAGAGAGGGTGAAGATAAATGTGATCCCTTGACATCATAAGGAAGAACCTGTGGATTCAACTGATGAAACTGATGATTGGACATCCTCTGATTACTCTAGTACAAGTGAAGTGGACACTGAAGATGAAGAAAGCGAGGTGGATGTTTTAGTCATGGATATCCTTCCAGTCACACCAACTCATGACCCGATAAAATTATCTGAAGAAGAATTTGATGATCGTCTCCAACAAATAAAGATTGGTGATGCTGTGATGGAGAGTGAGAAGGAATCCTACCTCTAGCTCTTTCGAAGGTACATACACCTATTCACTTTTGGTTACAAGGAACTCCGTGAAGTAAGTTGGGTAGAACATTGTATTGAGCTGGTAGATGGCGCTAAGCCCATAAAGAAAATGCCATAAAGAATGAATCCTAATTTTTCCAAGACTGTAAAAGAAGAAATAGATAAGTTGCTTGATGGAGGATTCATATTTGCTGTGGAGAATTCAGAATGGGTTTCTCCCATTGTGATCTCAATAAAAAAGAATGGGAAGCTACGCATTTGTGTTGATTACAAGAAGCTCAATAAGGCAACAAAGAAGGATCATTACCCTCTTCCATTTTCAGATCAGATCTTGGATGAAGTAGCTGCCTAGGAGTGTTATAGTTTTGCTGATGGATATAGCGGCTACAACCAAGTTCGTATAGCAGAGAAAGATCAGTTGAAGACCAGGTTCACCACTCCTTGGGGAACGTTTCCTTATAGAGTTATGCCTTTTGGGTTGTGTAATGCTCCAGCAACATTCCAACGTTTGATGAATAGGGTGTTCGAACCGTACATTGGGACCTTCATCAGAGTATTTCTGGATGATTTTTGCATCTATGGGAGCAAGTTGGACCACCTGCACCAGATGGAGACAACATTTCAAAGGTTAGATGAAGCACAAGCCTCACTAAACCCTACAAAGTGTGTCTTTGGATGTTTTAAAGGTGTTTTGTTAGGGCATGTTGTATCTAGAGATGGTATTGGTACTGATCCTGATAAAGTTTCAAAAATCAAAGATTTACCATTTTCTATGAATAGAAGTAAGTTGAGATCATTTTTAGGCCATGTGGGTTACTATAGAAGGTTCATCAAGAATTTCTCAAAGATTGCACAGCCACTAACCTAGTTCTTGAAGAAGGATGTTGCTTATGAACCAGGAAACAAGGCGCATGAAGCTTTTGGACAATTGAAGGAAGCCCTGGTGTCTTCACCTATTTTGAAGAATCCAGATTGGAGCAAGCCATTCTGTGTACATTGATGCCTCAGATACAGCAGTAGGTAGTACTTTGAGCCAAAAGGATGAAAATGGGAATGAACATCCAATTTACTTTGGGAGCAGACAAATGAGCAGTGCTAAGGTAAACTATACTGTAACTGAAAAAGAGGCTCTGGCTATCATTTTTGTTGTAAAGAAGTTTAGAAATTACTTGCTAGGGAAGAAATTTATAGTTGTAACGGATCATCATGCTCTGAAATATATTGTCAATAAGCCTAACCCATTAGGGAAGATAGCAAGATGGGTAATTTTGCTACAAGCATTTGAATTTGATATTATAGATAGGCTAGGAAAGAAGCATGTCAATGCAGATGCACTCTCTTGAGCCTATGATGGTTTAGGATCATCTTGTGATGATGATGATTTTCCCGATGCAGCATTGTTCTCCCTTGACACAATCCGTAGTGAATACATAGATATTTGGAATTATCTGAATGAATTCAAGTTCCCTGATGGTGCCAATGTAAAGACTAAGATTACTCAAGCCAGTCGTCCATATTCTATTTTGCATGGAGCATTATTTCGAATAGGACCTGATGGACAGTACAAGAGGGCAGTTGGACATGATCAAGGAAAGGAATTGGTAGAAGAATTCTACAATGGTACATGTGGAGGGCACTTCTCTGGACAACTTACAACAAGAAGGATCTTGGATGCAGGTTATCACTGGCCCACTCTTTTTAAAGATTGTTATAATTATTGTAAGACATGTGATATTTGTCAAACAACAGGTAACCGTAAGACTTCATCACCTCCATTATGTCCTATTCTTCCCCTTGGTCCCTTTGAAAAATGGGGAATAGACATTGTAGGTCCAATTATAACTACATCACGTCAAAATAAGTATATTGTAGTTACCACAGATTATTTAACCAAGTGGGTTGAAGCTAGGCCATTGAAAACAGCTTCCATGGATGAAGTGGCAAGGTTCATATATGAACGCATTGTCACCAGATTTGGTTGTCCATTAGAAATTGTAACAGATCAAGGAATCCAATTCATTAATGAGGTGGTAGAAGCCCTAGTCAATAAGTTTTCTATTAAGAACAACAACATACAAGCCAAGCATAAATGGACAGGTGGAACGAACAAATTTTGTGCTGTGTTAAATTCTAGCAAAAAATACAGCCTTGCAGGTACATAACTGGGATAAAAGGATTCATGCAGCATTGTGGGCATATAGGGCAACATCAAAGTCAGCAACAAGATACTCCCCATTTCAGTTGGCCTATGGCATTGATCCAGTTCTTCCTATTGAGTTTGATATTCCCACAGTGAGAGTTATGAAAAATGAAAGAATGGATGAAAGTGATTCAGTAAAAGAAAGGTTGGTACATCTTCATTTGCTAGAGGAAATGAGGGAAATAGCAAAGGATACAAGCCATAAGAAGAAAATGAAGCAGAAGGAATACTTTGATCAAAAGATCCGATAGTCTCCATTTCATGTGAATGACTTGGTCCTAGTATATGATTCCAGATACAAAAAAAGAAGACAAAGAAAATTTCTTCCAAAATGGATGGGGCCCTACAAAATAGCAGTTGTGCATGAAAATGGTACGTACCGACTGGAGGAATTGGATGGCACCCCCATTACGAAATGGGTCAACCACGACAAGTTGAATATTTTCCAAGCACCAGAATAGTCTACTCCGAGGACGGAGTAGAAGCTAGGAAGGGGGAAGATGTTGACACTAAAATTTTCCTCCATAATTTCTATTTCATTAATATATGTATTAGGAATAGGATGTTGTTAAGTGTAATTAGTAGTAGCGTCCAATAGAAGATAACGGCACCATCAGTACGGTGCCGCCAATAATGTGGAGTACAGTAACAGTCAAAGTACAATAGGAATGTTGTAAAAAGTAAATATTTGTCGTAAGTGGTCCGGTAATGTTAAAATGTCAAAGTTTGGGTAATTAGAGAAGTAGGGTCTACATGATTAGGAATTAGAAATATTATATTGGTAATAAAGACAAGGAGTAAGGTCATAAATATTTTGTGTATTATATTTGTAAAAAGTCTAAAAATGTGGAACCCATGTAAAATGATAAGGTTTATCTTATCTTAACAGATAATCCTACATGTACAGATAAGAGTTAAGGTATGGAATATGATTCATCAGAGTGGATTTCTTATCCTATCTTAGAGATAAGATGGATAAGCCTGAAATTTCTATAAATAGAGAGGCTACCCCCCTCATTTAGCATAGAAAGAAGTAGTGTGAAATATTGTAGGAAGTGTGCAAAGGAAGCCATCAGTTAAAGGTGTGTTGAAGAAACCATCGAAAGGTGTAATAGTAAAGTTTCTCCCATAGTCTTATTGAAGTACCTCATGGGTGAGATTGTAACAATTTCATGTTAATATTATAATTTACTTTCATATTTCAGATTTTTCATCATTCCGTCTTATCATAGTCGATGGTATTCTTGTGTTCGATTGTTGTTTTGTTTCTAGATTACGTCCACCAAACTAAAGGCTGTGCATTAGTAAATAATCATAGCACGAGGAGTTCTTGGTGAAGAATTATCATAGTGCCAGATTGGTGATGACATCCACAAACATAGTTTAGATGATCCGTTGCTTTCTCCAGATGCTCGAGTACTTAGGATGTGATGTTGCTTACTCTAGATGCCTGACCACCCATAAACCCAGACACATGGCTCATTTTTGGCCACTCCACTCCATAAAATATTTTTATTGTTTAATTATAATGTTTTTCAACATGCAACAAGTAATTTTAATTTGTTTTTAATACTACATTCAATAGTTTTACTAAGGTATAAATTTATAATTGTCATTTTTAATCCGTAATTATCGTATTATTTATGGAAATGTTTTTATTTGTATAGTTTTTAATATATTATTAAAAAATTATTGTAAACAACAATATTTATATAATTACCTACAAAAATTATTATATTAATTTTTAATATTATAATTAAAAATATTATTATAAAATCTAAACTAAATTAAAACAGAAAATTTGGAAAAATTATATGGATTTACTTATGAATTTATTATTACTGCGGAATATGACACAATATTAAAATTTTGGATTTACAATATTATTTAAATTGTTAAAATCTTCACAATTTTGTCAATTGCAGATATGTAATAATATTCGAATTTTGACAAATGGTAGAATAATAATATTATAGATTTTTCACAATGTATTTCATTGTAGATTTTCTTACAATTTTTGTCACATTTGCTATTTCAACAAAATAAATGTACGTGGATTGCAAAAAATTGGATTCTCAATTTTAAATAAGATATCTACAATAATATTGTGAAAACTTTGTGGATATTGGGCACATATTCTTGTAGTGCGTATTCACCTTCATTGCTATAGAAATTTTTTCAATATTCATCATCAACATGAAACCCATTTTGTACAGTTAAATAAAGAAAATGTAGGTTAGATATTTGCTAAAGGGTCTTAAAGTGAACCTTGATCATTTATTATAGTCATGTATTGCCAAATTAATAATTTGACAATACTATGTTTTTGGTAAAACATCACTTTTGGGTCTCATCATCTATGGTCTCTCAACTTTCAACCTTCATTGTAATGGTTCTTATTATTACTTACCTCATTGGTGTTTTTGTATTATTGTCTCTACCACCATGGCCCATGGTACAAATTCCCATAAATCAATATATTATTCTCTCAACTGTTATCACACATGAAAACATATTCTCTGAAGTATTCAGAAAATAAATTCCCCCTTTAAATACAAGACCAGTTGATTCAATTTCAAATGTATTCTAAACCTTTCTATCAGTGATGTGAAACACTTCATATATATATACTATAGTATACTCAGGAATCAGAACATGATTTTGAAGCCCAATGTGAAGTTATGAGTGCTAAAATAATATCTCTGAAAGAAGAGATAGTGAATCTAAAGAATTTTTCTAATGTGCATATCAATAACATCTCCATACATCCTGATAAATATAGTTCTAATAATTCTTAAAGTGAAGATGAAAAGTAACATAATGTTTCCTTTGAAGATTATACCAACCACATCTGCTCATACTATGGATCAATTCGGAGGTAAGGATATTGAATCAACTTTTCAGTCAGTTGAAAAAGATGAATCGTGGCTATTACATCTAAGGTTTGGTCATTTAAATTTTTCTTGGTTTGTATTTATTACACACAAAAAACATGGTAAATTTTTTTCATTTTATTCAGAAACCAGATAAATCTAGTGAAGGTTGTATTTTGGGGAAGAAATATTGAGAGTCCTTCCTAATTTTCAAAACAACAAGAACAAGTTCACCAATTTGAATTGTTCACATAGATGTATGTGGACCGATGCAAAAAACATCTATTGGAGGTTTCTCATATTTTATGACATTCCTTGATGACTATACAAGGAAAACATGGGTGTAATTTTTGAGACACAAATGAAATTATTTTGATATATTTCAGCAATTCAAGGATGAAGTGGAAAAGAAATTTCAATACTACATCAAATTTATGAGGAATGACAAAGGAGGTGAGTATGTTTCCAATGCTTTTATAAATTTTGCTAATATCATGGTATACACAAGAAGTTTACTACTAGGTATACACCATGGTAGAAAAATGTGGCAGAGAGAAATAACATAACCATCATGGAAATGGTGAGAAGTATGATGAAGGAAAAACATCTTTCAAATGAGTATTGGGAAGAAGCAGTGGCAACTTCTGTTTACATTATAAACAGGTCTCCAATGAAAATTGATTGAAACATGTTTCCTCAACAACCTTGGACTTATAGGAAACATATTGTTTCACATTTTGGAATATTCAGCTGTGTGATATATGCACATGTTTCTAATGAGATAATGAAGATGCTAAACAAAAAGAGGATAAAATTGCATATTTTTTAGATATTCTGAGAATACAAAATCTTACAAGTTTTTTAATCCAGTCACTAGAAAAGTCATAATCAATAGAGATATAAATTTTGTTTAAAATGAGGCATGGGATAGAATATTGAGAGAACCATCAATGTAAAAGCATCTACTCCTCATGATGATATGGCAGAATAAAGTATAGAGAAATAAGGTATTGTATCTTCTTCAAATATTGGACATACACCACAAGTTGTAGCACAAGCTACAACTCCATCTACTTCTAGGATGTCTCCAATATTTCAATCATCTTCAACCATGCAACAAACACCACATAGAAGACTAGAAAAAAAATCCTTCAGTAAAAAATAGACCATCATGTGATAGACCTTTACAACAGAAAACAAAGAGTCTTAGTGAGATTTATGATGTTGCTACAACTAACACTTTTTAAGTTTTTGCATTGTTTTCTCAAACTACAGATCCAATATACTTTGAAGAGGCTATACATAAAAAAGTTTTGGTTTAAGACATGGATGAGTAGATAGATGCCATATATAGGAATAAGACATGGGAATTAGTAGATCTTATAGAAGGAAAGGACGTGATAGGAGTGAAGCAGGTGTACAAGAACAAATATACTAGTGATGGTAAAATATAAAAATAGAAAGTAAGGCTAGTTATAGGATGTTTTTCATAGCAATATGGAGTATATTACAATAAGATATTTGTACATTTAGCATTTTTGGATGCTGTAAGAATGGTTTTAGTAATTGTAACTCAAAAAAATGGCTTATTTATCAGATGGGTGTAAAATAAGAATTCTTGAATAAGAAATTTATGTTAATAAGAAAAAAGGTTATGAGATTGAATGACATGTAGGAAAGGTATATAGGTTTTGAAAATCACTCTATTGTCTTAAGCAAACACCTAGAGATCTGTACAACATGATTGATTCATATTTGATACAGAAAGGTTTTTGTAAGAAAAGAAATGAGCCTACCTTATACATCAAGATTAATGAGAAGGGTAAATTTTTGATTATTTGTTTTTATGTAGATGATTTAATCATTACTTGGAATCTATCTACAAATTCATTTAAATCATCAATGAATAAATAACTTGAGATGATAGATCTAGGTCTCGTGCACTATTTTATGGGCATTGAAATTCAACAATTATAAGCTGGAGTTTTTATTTCACAAGCAAGGTATGCTAATGATGTTTTCAAGATATTTAACATGTTGAATTGTAATCCAATACCAACACCTGTTGCAGTAGGTTTGAAGTTAAGAAAAGATGGAAATGAATTATTTTTAGATCCAACATCATTCAAAAGGCTAGTTTGAAGTCTCATGTATTTGATGGCCACAAGGATTGATCTTATGTATGGTGTAAGCATCATCTCAAGGTTCATGGAATCTACAAAGATTCACATTGGAAAGAAGGAAAAAGTATTTTGAGGTATGTATGTGGAACTAAGAATCATAGAATTATTTATTCAACATCAGATGAGTTCAAACTCATAGGTTATATAGATAGTGACAATACTGAAATTATGGATGATAGAAAAAGCACATCTGACTATGCTTTTCACTTTGGAAAAGGTGTAGTTTCATGGGCATTGAAGAAGCATCCCATAGTAACATTATCTTTAGTAGAAGAAGAGTATGTAACAGCAACATAGCAACATGTTAGGATGTTTGGATGACAAGAGTGTTGAAATATTTGAGGCAGAATCAAGATGATGATACACAAATTTTTTGTGACAACAAGTCAACAATAATATTTTCTAAAAATCACGTTTTTCACAAGAGGAGATAGCACATAGGTATGAGGTATCACTTCATTACGAATTTGGTTAAGAACAAGAAAATTTTACTTAAATTTTATAGATTTGAAGATTCATTTTCTGATATCTTTACAAAATCTTTGGGAAATATATTTTTTGATTATTTGAGAAGTTGTTTAGGAGTTTTTGATCAAGTATATGTCGTATCCAAAAGTGCACACTCAAATCTAGAATAATAACGTTTGAAGTTCAAAATTATGGGGGAGGGTTGGAAATAGATAATTTGTAACACCCACATTTTACACCCATAAATACAATAATAAATAAAGAAGAGTTTTTATATTTTTTTACTAACATTTCTCACTACACAACATTAGAAGACTCCAAGTAGAGAAAATAAATAATGCATAAGACACTTACATAAGTCATTGAATCACATAGACACGTGACAAAACCATATACATTTTGATATTAAACTTTCCCCAATGAACGAATACTAGTAATGACCCCACCACAAGAAAGGGACCTACGGATTCACAAGCCCCACAAAAAAACATTACTAGGACTACAAATTAGTTGCGATTATAATTCCAAGAACATTATTCTGCAAGAATAATCATTTTTTATTTTTTAACATAAGGAAATGTCGAATTGAGTTATAAGGACTCAAAGAGTGACCTTATTCCTAACCTAAAATCTCATCTTACTCTTATACGCTTTACTCTTACATGGAACTATTTTCTCCTTATTGACATCACTTTATAACAAAAGAGCTACGAAAGTACGTTTGTAACATCTTGAATAATTACATGATTGGAAGTATTAAAAATTGCACATGAACCATCAGATATTTGTGTTCAATGTAAGATCCCACGTTTCTACATTTCATGATTTCGCATGTGAAATTTATTTTATTCTTAATGTCATAAAAGGGAATAAAAATTAATTACAGGACCAAGATTCCAGTTTATTGGATTCTCTAAAGTTAACAAAATTCAAATCAATTTTTCATTTGTAAGGATTTTCTTTTTCTACGCACAAGTTAATCCCTTAATTGACAAAGGGTTGGTTTAATTCCACTTGTACCTAAGGATCTACACACAACCATACATGAGTTTAAGGTGAGAGTAAATATTTATGCTAAAAATCATTAATGAAAGAAAAAGGTGATATGTTGTTAGTAACCAGGGTACGACATTTATCTGCAAGGAAGTATGGAGATCGATAACAATATTTAAGGCATAGTTCAACATTTTCACAAGCTCCATTTGTGTCAACTAGATCCCTCAAGGAATTCATTTGATCATGAAGTTTTATTGTAGATATAACTTCTTAAGACTTGCTATCCCACTAGGATCCTAAGGAAGTGTTTATTTTTCTTACACAAGAAATAGCTTTAACATGTCATTCCTAACTATCCGGTTGATGATGATGTTGCTAAACATATCGATTATGATTATAACACAACTAGGGGTATTATTTACCTAAGCTAGGAGGTTCCATTAAGCACAAAATTTTAGGTTCATTTCATGGTTTCAATTTCTTTTGGGCTAACAAAGATCGTGAGAGAAGGAAGAAATTGATAGTAGAGATTGAAATTTATCCTAAGGTTTTAGATTTCTACACTAAAAGGATTCATGCATGAAAGGTGGTTATACATGAGTCCTATACTAGGGTGGAGTGTTTTGTTTAGATCTCTTTATTACATTTACAAGGTAAGAATGTAACACACTAATTAATTAATCATCTATTGAAAAATAAAAATGCACTACAATATGTTAAATTAAAATTCATTTAACATAGATATTCAAATTTTACAATACAAAATTTGAGGATCAAAATAACACTCACGTGTGGATGGAAATCCCCTTGAACCCTGACATCTAAAATATTATAGAACTTGAATTATAAACCTTTTCATACTTCACAAATGTTGATATTTTTTCTACAATTTCATTTCACACACACACACACACACACACACACACACACACACACACACACACACACACACAGCCCTCTTTTCCCATATTTAAATATGAATCAAAAGAATACCTTTTGTTACATACATATTTCCCAAATCACACCTAAAACTAGAATCTCATTCATATTGCCAAATTTCAATATATATATATATATATATATATATATATATATATATATATATATATATTTACTATAACATAACAATACATGTGAATTTCCTTCTATTAACATACATAAAATCTAACAAAACACAATGATTCACTCCCATGTTATTTCACCATCTTACTTGCATCCTTCAAAAATATGTGAGCATGAAATCAGCGATAAATTGCTTGCATGGCCTCCACCCTGATCTAACATAATTAACATTTTTAGTTTCCCATTTTTAGAATAACATTAATTATTTTCATTCAAAAGAAGAATCTTAGAGACACGTATTTATTTCATTTCATTTTGCTTCATTTCCTAGCAAAGGAGAGTGAGAAATAAATAGGGAAGAGAGAGAAACACTAATTTTCCAAAACTTCAATTTCACACAAGTCACATAGTAAGGTTTCAAACTATTATTTAGAAGTGGAAAAAAGTTTCCACAATGGTTTGGGAAACCTGACATTGTTCCTACAAATTTCTTCTTACATTTCCTTGCTAGCTATAAAAACATTTAATTAACACTCGGATGATAAGAAACCAATTTCAAACATTGTCCTATAATGAGAAAACACACCACGGGTAAGTTTCTATGTGTCCTCATATACACTGAGAATTCATACGAACTAACGGAATTCAGAACTGGTGAACAATTTATGATTGGCGGCTCATTTTTCGAGGCCATTGGTCATAATTGGCCTAGTTGTAAATGATCAAAATTTAGTTTGAGGGATGAGAAAACCAAGTCCAAAACTGATGTTCGATGGATGAACGAGCAACGAGAAACTTCCTAAAAGTTTCCCTATGTATGAAAAATTCACCACGGTCGAAGGGACTAAGAACTAGCAAATGGTTTTCAAATGAAAATTGGTTTTTTTGGAGCCACCGGTCGTAATTGGTCCATTTTGACTTTGTCAAAATGCAATCGGAGGCCTGCAAAATGACTTTTCCAAACTATCAAGAAAAGTGTTGTTCCTCAAACTTAAGATCTAGGAAATTGTCTAGTAAAACTAATATAGGTTTGCAAAGGTGGATAAGCATTTTGTTTTCAAGGATTCAAATGGCAAGCTGATACAAAACCCAACTGTTCAAATTTAGTAGCTTCCTACAACTGTAAAATGGTGTAGCAGGGATCCTAGAAGGGTGTAAAAAAACTCAAATACTATCATTCGAGTTTTATTCAAGGATTGAAGTGATTACTCAAATAACAAGGTACACGAAGGAAACTTAACATCTTCTTTCTGGAGTTACGAAGGTTATTTTACACGTCTCTAAAATTCATGATTTTATAAATTTTAAGAAGGGAGTGGTCTACATATTCACAGAGAAACTATACTTCAACTTGTAAATACAAATGGGTACTGTAGTAAAATGGATTGGTTATGATGTTTGCTTTTGATCATCATGAAGTGAGGGTTTATGTCCATTATATACCAAGGAATATTGGATGTTGTAACTTATCTTACAATGTTTTATTGTTTTAAAACATGTTTATTTAATACAATCAAATATATGAAAATCCTTCGGTTTAAAATTTTATTCCATTTGCAAAATAAAAACTAAAGAAAATAAATTATTAAATATGAAGAGAGATGAACCATGCCTGGAGGAATGAAGCTAGTTGAAACTATAGGATTAAGTTCAACATCTCACTTGGGAATTTAGTTAAACAGTTCACGAGTATTGATATAACCTCCACGATGACACACACATCTTGTCGATCACCTAAAATTTTGAAATAGAATAAGTTGTCCATTATGTTTTTATGATTGTCTTGGCCTGCTCAAGGATGCATAATAAATACAATTTGGGAGAATGTTGGTCAAGTTTTATGGAGCCTAGAGACACATTTTTTCACTTGTGTTTCCTTATAAGTATATAAACCCTTTTTTAACACCTCCATACACTCCTATGAATTGTGGAGGTTAAAAAAAATCCCTGATACAAATTACTTCTTTCCATACCTACCTATTTGTGGATCCCATTTCCTCTGAATTTACAACATTCCCCACACATTTATTTCAGAAAAAACGGAACCCTTTTGACTGATTGTGCTAATTATATAAAGAGGTTTGACAGAAGAACATAAGTTGTAACATTTTGATGATCCAGCTCCAAAAGAAGAGTTTTTGTAAATTATTGAAACTCTATATTCTTAAGCTCTACAGGGGGGGTACCAGAAAAGCACATCAACACAAACACCAAAATTTTACTTTGTGTGTCGATGATAAAGTTTAGAGTTTCCTTAAGATAGCAAACACAACAATGAATGTCAAGCAAGCATACATAATATTCAATTTTAGGTGGAATTCTATAAATAACACTTATATCATTGAAGTATTTACAACCCTTTTCTACTAAACCTATAATATTGCATTTTAAATGAAACAAAAATGAAGCTTACATGCTTAGGGCATGTTCCATTACACCAAATCTATTTGATGCATCTTTCTGAACAATTAATTTTCCTTAAGTAAGCTTTCGCACTTTGCAAACATGTCTTCCATAGAATTAATAACTACAACCTTTGACAATATTCCTCTATTCGTTCAAACTTTAGTGGATGATCACACCATGTTCCAGAGGTCCCATTTGGACACATGCTAGGAGTATGTGGTAAATGCAAGGAAGCTCCACTCTTGCGAATGCATTTTCTTGAAGGTTTGAAAGACTTTTCAGCCAAACTTGATTTGAGCATAACATGTTATCATTGCAGTCCATGTTTTCTTTGCACTCATGTCCACACACACACTTGTAACTAAAAATCTAAGAAATATCCTTTATCCTTATGTTATGTTAGACGTCCACCTATTCAAAATCTCATAGTTTTACACAATCAGGCTGGGGTTTTTGGAAGCTTTCTAAGATCTTTTGTTTGTTCCTTCCAAACTCATTTTCTTGAATGTTTCTGAGACTTTTCAACAAACTCTTTTTGCGTATATGTTGCAGTAATTACAATCGACTGAATCATGTTTTCAGGAACTAAATGAAACAATGCACATGCCAAGTTCTTACTTCCACTTTTACATACATACCTACTAGAGCACTTCCTACTACAACATTTGATAGATCCTCTATCTATTACTCTTTGATGGATGTCCATACCCTTCTTAAGAGCTAGTGTTTTGATGAAGGATGGGAGTATGTGGCAAGGGTGAACTGATCATGTTGGAGGCCTCTAAGTTATGTAGAAAAAAAAGTGAGATTTTCTCGTGAGGATAACCATGTATATAATGCATTGTACTATAAAACAAAATTTCACGATTTTTTAGTTTTTTAGGGGTTCGGCATGGAAACAAGTTGGAGGAATTAATTTTTTTCAATTATTGTGATGGGAAACTGAAAGGTATGACTGCTTCTCCAACTTCACATGTGTTAGACCACATACCTTGGCCTTCATGCCACCCAAATCTTTCCCACCACACATTCAACTTGCAAGTAAAATTAATAAAGATAATAAATGGAAGCCAATGACCATCTTCATTAGCCCACCTACCCACACGTTCAAATTTTTTATTGGTTTTGTTCTAGTTGACACTACATTTCCCTCCCCTTATAAGAGCATTGTCATCGAGGTAACACAAAACCAAAGGTATAAATAGTGATAAGAAATGGAAGAAGCTAATGAAAACAAGGTTTGTCTAGAGATAAGATCCATTTCAATAGAACATGACCAAAAGAAAGTTGAGAAGGTTTAACAATTTCTTAAACTCTCAAATTTATAGGAAGATTGGTAATTCTAATTTACCTTATTACTTAGTTAATATTTTCCTTTACATTACTTCAAAAAATCAATATCTTAATATTATTTTTTTAAAATTTCAATTGTCTTATGTTCACAGGTGCCCAATAGTAATTTGGCCTCAATGTGTAACACAAAACTCAACACAAAAAAAATGACCCAAAAAAAATCTTGTTACATACTTTCATGACTGTATCACATCACAAGACCATTAATTCCACCATGGAATGAAAACAAGTAGTTGACATAGGAAATAATTTGCAATAATTCTGTCACATGAATAGATCCAACACACACAAGTGACTGAAAAGCAAAGAATCTTGACACTAATACAAAGGTAACTGGTATCACATGTCCCAAAAACCATGACTATACCTACAGAGTTCCAAGACAAGATCCAATATTATATATAAACCTAGGGGAGCGTCAAGCCTCAAACATAACAGTGTGTAATGAGACTCATAAGAGTACTAATAAGCCATAATTTCAATACCAACACCTTCAAGAGCATCACAGAACAACTCCATATACCTTTCACATAATCAAAAAATAAATACATATACCTCCAAAGAACCACATAAGAACTCCACATACCTCCCAAAGCATCAATCACACCCACATGAATCTATTATGC
Organism: Taxus chinensis; assembly: GCA_019776745.2. Taxonomy (NCBI): domain Eukaryota; kingdom Viridiplantae; phylum Streptophyta; class Pinopsida; order Cupressales; family Taxaceae; genus Taxus; species Taxus chinensis. The sequence continues at coordinate 596,608,414 of CM034146.1, read as the reverse complement.
CTCCCTGAAGTCTCTTATGCCTCCCTCAATTCTCTTTTACCTCCATCAAGTAATAAAATAAAGATAAATTTTCCTTTCCACTCCCGAATAGAGGTCAGTCACCCTATGACCCTAGGCACATAGAGTCTAGATACCTCTAACCCAAGTGACATAATAACTTGTGGTTTAATAACTCACTAGTTATATGTAACTCCTTGGGGTGTACCCCCATGTAATGAAGCGTGTCTATAGGTCCCACCACTCCACGGTGAATCCCATGACTCTATTCCAACACATTACAACATTAGAACCAAGTGGCAAAAATTTCAAGTCGTGGGATAGGCTATAAAACTTTTAAACTAGACATGCAAATTTAACACTAAGAAAATAAAATGGCTAATTAGCCATAGTTAGTGTAAAATATATGCATGTTAGTGCAACAACCAAATAAATGCCCAAGATATAAGAACATGTAAATCGAGAAAATTGTCGTTTCTTGCAAGGAAAGAAAAAAAAGTTCAATTTACAAATAAAATACATATATGGATATAACACATTAAAATAACTATGTTGCCTTATACAGCCACCAAACAGGTACTCAACAAGTTGCTAACTCTCATACATCGAGCCTCAGATCGTAAAACATCATATTAATAATACAGTTGTCATTATCTCTATCTGAATCACCCCCCCACCACTTCAACAATGTTAACATAGTCAAAATCACATAGGTTGAATCCATATGACAACCATATTGGGATAGAGAAAGGAGTCCAAGTTGACATCTACCAAACCTAAGTTATCCAAAAAACACAATATGCGTGACACTTGTTGAGTAAGTTCCACACATACCAAATGAACAAAAGCGGGGTTTCAATGTATGTAAGACTCCACTTCCTATCTTGTAGTTGGCTCGAGTGACTGGTAAATGGTACAAATTTCTCACTTCAATCATACACCTTTACCAATTTCTATTAGGATCAGTTATTGTAGGGTCAACAACATAACACATAACTACATCACTAACATAATAGTGATTCACACAATTCAACCATAACATCTTATGCATGGTACATATAAAGCATATAACACAATCATTACTTTCACGGGTTGCGATACATTACATTACAACATATTGCACCCAAAGTGAGATAACTATATAATAGGGATCATATGTTCACCACATGCCCCTAAATCATGACACGAACCATCACATATTACATGAATTATACATATGAGGAACAAAATGTCTAATATTACAACATATATCCTATTACAATTACAATATGTTGACACACAAAATTCATCACAACATGGTGAGGACATCACGATACAATTGAATTCACTTTTAACCATTTTTGTCATGTAATACATCAATACACGCTCATATCACATAATGTTATAATTCTTCAACACTCTGCAAACCACCATAGCATTATTTTTGACACACAACAAGGTAGTGCATCATACGTGAACTCTTTGTAGACTCCATGAAAGGGAGAGAGAATAATATCATCACAAGAACATCAACATAATAAAAAATATGCACTAAGTGACATAAACAACATCTACCTTAACAATATCACAATTAAAACATAGTTCACATCATGATTATATCACATTACTCTTCCAATCTCTACAACCATCATGTAGAAACTAGCACAACTTGTATATTCCCCAAAGGTTTGAGAGCATGAACCTCTGCTTTGATACCAAATGTAACACCCACATTTTAAACCCATAAACACAACAGTAAAAATACCAGAATACTTTTTTTTACTAACATTTCTCACTACACAACACCACAAGGCTCAAAGTAGAAAAAATCAACAATGCATAAGACACTTACATAATTCATCAACTCACATAGACAAATGAAAATTCCATATACATGTTGAGAATACAATTTCCCCAATGAATGGATACTAGTAATGATGCCCCCAAAAGAAAAGGACATAAGGATTGGAAAGCCCCACAACACAACATTATTAGGACTAAAAGTTAGTTATGATTATCATTCCAAGAACATTATTATGCAAGAATCATATTTTTTTTATTTTTTTACGTAAAGAAATGTCTAATTGAGTTATAAGGACTCCAAGAGTGACATTATTCTTAACCTAAAATCTCATTTTACTCTTATATGTTTTACTCTTACATAGCACTATGGTCTCATTATTGGCATCACTTTATAACAAAAGAGTTATAAAAGTACGTGTCTAACATATTGAATATGTACATGATTAGAAGCATTATAAAATACACATGAACCATCAGTGATTTGTGTTTACGGTAAGATCCCAAGTGTTGGTGTTCAAATTAGTCTTGCCCCGTTTGTCATTAAAATCCCTCAGTTTGTGGCATTTGTCACACTTTTTATCTCCCCGTGTTGGTGCGTGAAGAATCTATCCTCCATTTGGTTTCCATGATCAATCCCTTCCTTAGTCGAAGATCACTTAAATATCTAGAATTTGTTTTTTGTTTCTCTATCCATCTGAAGGTGTCTATAAATTGGGCATAAAACTCAGGTTGTTCCTTTCCTTCTATTTTCCATAGTTGTGTGTTGTTGTCCCTGTCACTTTTTATCCCAAATACCTCAAGAAAAATGAATGGATGTAGCTCAGAGGATCATGTTTGAAGATTACAACATTTCCAAATTCTCTATCCTTGAAGAAAATTTCATCTCCGGGCTCAAACGGTGGTTTCCCTACATTTTATGGTTTGACGAGTGTGTTTTTCCGTCAAATTTACATCTTTGCATTAGTGGAAACGTGGCCTTTTTTGGTTAGATGGATCTTGACGGGGCACTCTAAAAACTATGTACATATTATTTCAATCCAAAACTTGTCCACATGGAGAAACGATGCTCGTTTGAAGATTCAACATTTGGTTTGGCCTTGCAGTTGCGCCAGGAAGACACGTGGAGGATTCCATTGCTTTACCTGGACTTAGAATTTTTTTTCATGTAACTGGTATAATTTTGGTGGGCCACGGACATGTGGTGGGTTGGTGTTCATTTGAAAATATGCCTCAACATCCCACCTTAACAATTGTGATAGGGAACACGAGGAGGTTTCCGTTGGGCCTTCCCTTACTTAAACTTTGTAAGAAAATTCCTATAGGTCCTGGGACACGTTGAGGGACCGTGCATCTTTGGGGACTGACCCCTGAGTTTTATTTTGAAGAAGCACCATGAGGACACTTGGAGGCTTCCGCTCACTCTGCCTTTTTTCTCAGACTTTTCAACGACCAAAGAAGATTGTCTCGGACCTTAGACACATAGCACCTTCTATTAAACCTTCAAATTTTTAATAGAATCTTTCAGACTGAGAGACGTGTTGAGCCCACGCTTGTTCGTGGTCTCTACTTTTGGCGACCATCACAAAATGTGCCATTAAGACACGTAAAAATTTGAAAATTCAAAAGGTAGGGAGGTGGACAATCAGAGGCAACTTGGATTTTTTGCACCTTATTGTAAAAAAGATTAAAGTCATCAAAATGACCCACAAGCCCGAAAAAGAATAGTAAAAATTTTCTTTGAAAGGTCAATGTCAGAGGTGCAAACTTTCAAGGGAAATTTGAAAAAATTTCCTTTTATGAAAAAAGGGGTTAAAGTGTAAAAAGGAAGTGTGGTTCCACTGGGACCCACATCAAAAGCTAAAGGTGGAAGGGTGGAGCTACGGGAAAAATTTGGAAAATTTTCCTTTTTTTCCAAAAATGAGGTAAAATAGCATAATTTTGGCCACGGTTCCTTTGGGGCCCACCTTAGGACACGTGATCAGGCCCATTTCTCAAGGGTGGAGGTGTGGAACAAGAAATGTGAAAAATTTTACATTTTCCCAAAAGTTGTAAAAGGAAAAAGGAACCTGCAAGAACGCTCTAAAATCAGATCTCCCATGTGGATGGTCCAAATTCTAAATATTAAAATCAACGGCAGCTATGTATTCTGTATCTAATTTTTCCACCATTTTCACTCCAGAGCTCCTGGGGATGCGTAAATTCTTATGGTTTTTTTATCATTTCTTGGAGTTCTCTTGCACGTCAAATGAAGAGGAGAATTAATCCGGTATCATGGTTTGGTAGGGAAGGTCTGTAAACATCTCTCACCATTAATATGCAATCTGACTAGCAGATTTGGCCTAATTTTTTTTTCACTTGGCGCGGAAAAGACCTATCAGATATCTGTGTTTGGTGAGAAAAAATTTGGGGATGTATTTTACTATTAAGATGAGACCTGGCCCTTTGGGCTCGATCTAATCTTCTATTTCTTCTTCCCGGGCACACAAAGACTAGATTGGACAGAATAGAGAGTGGAAGTGGTTGGCGAAGTAAAGGGAAAAGTGATCTACCCAAAGTGAAAGAGTTGAATGCTGGGAGATGTTTGAAGATATCTACCCCCTGAACACCTAACAACTTTTTAGCAGATCCAATTATGGGAATCACGATCGAGAATCATGTAACGAGCACTAGTGCACTCAATGTCTCTGGTTTTAGGGGGGAAAAGGCTCTATTGTAGATGAGATGGTATAAATAGACATGAATTTGCCGTGAAAAAGGGTTGGGGAGTTTGTGAACGTATGAAGTGTTAGGAGGCAGAAACTGATTTCCTACGAGAAAAGCTTGATAGAGCCCATATTTCTGAGAAATCTATCTGAAGAAGCATGTTTATCTCCTTTGTGTTACATTTGATCATGTCAAGGTGGGATGCGAGTGTATAGCCATTGACAAGCTCTGAGATTGTTCGAGAAAACTTTCCCCTGTTGATAAATTTAATCTAAAATTGAGTTAATTTGTAGTTGATTCTTGGGCAAAATTTGTGTCTCGCTTCATTCCTGAAATGTCTGTAAGTAGTTTTTCTTATTCTTGTTGCATTCTTACATTGAAATCTATGTGAATCACACAAAGATCTTATCCTTGTGATAGTTTGGTGGCATTTGCAATATTCATTTATTATAAGAGCTTTCATTTGATAATGAAATAAACAAATTTGAAATCACTGTGGACTCCTAGCATGACTGATAAGATTTTTTTGTCAGCCTTTGAGGGTATCTTAGGCGTGATGAAACATAAAATTGATAATGTTTAGTTAAGTTTTTCCAATTTGAGCCTTCATTTTGGATCCTTGAAGTTTGTGTGAAAACGTGCAGATCTAGCACCTCCATTAAAGCACATACTTCTAGTTAAAGGAACACCCTAACTACTCTGAAAGCATTCTGTTGTTTTCAGATCTTTCCATATTTTGTAAAAGTCTCCCAAATATTTGGGTATAATCAACTTTATCCTACTTCACCTCCCACCAAAATTCATTCATAAACAATTAATCATACCCATACTACCACCGTTTGTCATGTATGTATACAAATGCATAATTTTTAAATACACAAAACATGCATGAAGAACAATCAGGTTTTCATTGTCTTTAGTGGCCTGAACCTTGCCTAGAAGATATCTCCATTATCTAGAAGTGACAACTCGTGAGAGTTAGGTTTTTGTTGCATTGATCATATTTTCTTCAAGGTCTTCTTAATAACTTTGCACAAGGAAGGAAAACTCCATCTCCTCCATAAACAACAAGCTACAAAAGGGTCCTCTCACCTTGGTTGAAAGGCACAACCATAAAGTAGTGAGGATAGGTCAAATCCTCTTGAGGGTGCTACCCATTTCTCCACATCTAAGTGACAAAGAGCAAGCTGTATTTCATCCCCATGGCTACAAAAGGGACACATTACATGCTTTGCTTATGCCTCTAAAGCTTCATGTCAGACCTGTGATGTTGCTCAGCTTCTAAGGGAGAATCAATTTGGGTACCAGCAACACCCAGGTTTCAAAAAACTTGAATGAGAATTATCTCAAGCATGCCTATTATCATGGGGTTATACTACAACTTGTATGGCCCGCCAATAAAATAAGAACATAACATAGGATTGTGAGACTAAGTTTCTAGTGTTAGTAGACCTCATCCTAAAGTCAAAGAGATAGTTACATCAACAAAAAGACATGTATATGGAGTTGTAAGCTTTTTCTATCCGCAATTGGTTGGGGCCTGAGTCTAGTCATCAAGGACTGGTTAAGAATTCCAGTTGTACATAAGCCTCTACACTCTCAAGCGTGAGAATTTTGAGCTTAAGGTCAGTGTACATCCCTTCACCTGATAAATGATATTACATGATAGTCCAAGGTGATATTTTGTCATTATCTTCTATATTTATCATTTTGTATTCGGTATCAAGTGATTAATACAGATCAATGAATGCCTTCCAAAATATTTATTCATAGATGACATCTAAGCTATCTATCGACATGGTACATATGTGTCGACTGGATCCTTCCAGGAATTCTTTTGACCCATGAAGTTGATCACTCATATTCCCATCATCACCATAGAGTTGTAAGCTTCACTAACGAATCTTATGCACTGTAGTATTTCTTGTTACACAGTAGATAACATGACCATGTCATTCCTACAAGCCCTTAAATTGAAGAGGATGTCACTAAGGACATACCGCATGTATGATGATAGCTCAACTAGGAGTCTTATATTCATGAGCTAGGTGGTTCCATCGAGCACAAAAGTTTAAGCTGACTTTAATGTTCTCAATCTGATTTTAGGCAAAAAAAAATCAGTTGTAAAATATGGTTGATATCAAGTCTACAGATTGAATTTTATACCTATGTAGGTTTCATTTTTCTACAGTAAAAGTGATTCATGCAAGACAGGTAGTAATGCACGAGTCCCTATACTAAGATTAAGATGTCCTTTACTTAGATCTACTTTGGTTACTATTACATGGTCTAGAAATATAAAAGGGACTACAAAACAAAATAAAAAAGTCTCTTGAACATATTGAATTTTGATGCACAACAATTTTTTCCCTTAAAATTCATTTGTGGAAGAAAAAGAGGAGCAAAATTTTACTATACAAAGAATGTAAAAGTGCCACAATAACACTCGATTTGTGGATGCACATCCAGTTCAAAACCCTGGAAGCTTTGATAGAATATATATAAGTTACACGGTATCTCCACATTGTGAATTCAACTTTTTGCACCTACTAATTAGCTAAGTGTATCCAACTTTTTGTGTTTTAGTAATCATTTAACATGTATCTATCTATACAAATATGCTAACGAAAGTATAATTTGATTTTTGCATATCTAGCCCTGCTTATTCCGTATAAAAATATGACCATGCAGTGCTAGCACCTTTGAACCTTGGATGGACATTTCCCAAAGCACCACTAAAACTACCATGTCATTCATATTGCCAAATTTCATTATATAACATTACTGGTTAGAGAAAAATCCCAGTTGATCAAATATGAGTTCTAGATAGGGTGAGGGAATCCAGTGACATGAAAAACCTCAAAACCTCTGATTCACTCCTTCATGAATGCATTTCAAAAAAACTTGCATAATATAAAAAGATGTGAGCATGCATCAATAGATAAGATCAAGTTAACATGACATTTAAAGAAATCTAACACATAACTGACATTTTTACGTTTCCCATTTACATAACAACATCAATACTGTGCATTCGCCAAATGATTTAACATTCACTCTTAGAGTACAAATGATTTTTTACACTTCATCTCACTATGGTTATCTTAACCAAGGAGACATAAAGATTAAGGGAAGCATGAGAGAAACACTATTTTGCCAAAACTCTACTCTTGAGACAAGTCACATAGTAAGGTTCCAAAACATGTGAGTTGTACAAGTCTCAAGGCAATTAGCTATTATGGTATGGGATATCCAATTGACATGGGTCACATCATAAGGCTCCTAGTTCTTATGAAATTCAATTTACTAAAGCTCCAAAAAGACCCAACTATATACGCTTGAACACTAAGAAACTAGTTTCAAATCTTGTCCTCTAATGCGCGTGGACACTATGGGTCAAATATTTTATACGTCTCATACTATACATCGAGATTTGAAAGGAACTGACGGAATTCAAATTTAGGTAGAGGATTATCGATTCCCAAATGTTTTGTGAGGTTCCACCTAATGTTCAAATATTTTGCAACAACTTGTACATGATCAAAAGTGCATAGGACTCCACGGGATCACATTAGATTGCACAATACCAAGACACTGACGTTAGATGGATGACTGATGCACTCCACAAACATTACTACAATAGGCTTGTGCACTCATATAGAAGGACAATTCACTATATTCCAAGGCTCACTAAGTAACTAGAATAATGGTCTTTCAATGTGTGACCCATATAATTTCTCCAGCAAATAGTAGATAAAATGGCAAACATCATCTAGCCCTCAATTCTTTAACTATTTTGATTTATACAAGATTACTTATGTCAACCATATAAAGCTCATATGTTATACACCTTCGATATTTTTGAAATGTTCCAGGAAATTTTCTACTTAAGGAACCCATAAGCCATGTTGTACGACATCCACATAAACATTCCATTGTCCAAGATTCACATGATTAGGCTTTTTGTCTTTCCACTTGACCAAATACTTTGCATACTCCTTATTAGCTGTCGTACTTTCTGATAAAACATGGTGTATGTTAGGCTCCTACTAAGGGCATCACAAATCTATTTCTAGCATTTTTTTCCTCCAAGGTCTGACTCCACAATATTTTGATTTAGGTTTGAGTCCTCCTCTTTTGCAAGCTACATTATATGAATACTTAACATCCGCTAAATTAAATGTTAGAGATGTTAATTTACAGCTTTCCAAGAAATTCAATGATATAATCTATTCTATGTAGAGAGCGGTCCTACATGATTTGCTAGCACAACACAACTTATCCTCTGTCCACTACAAACAGGTACTGTAGTAAATGATCCTGTTTTGGAAACCTTTCCTCCCTTAAGTAGGCCAGGACCATGTCTTTGAGTGTTTATATTTCACTTATTCTACCAAGTAATATTTCATTTCTGCACATTGATTGTATTACACATTATTATTTTCTCTTCCAATCATGCACTTGTTGGTGCACTTAATACAATCATATGTATCCACCAAATCATGCTACGTCTATACTAATGTCTTCCATTTGCATAAGTAATTCTCTCAACTTCAGTAACTCCTCATGAGAGATGAAGAGAGATGAACCATGATCCAAAATGGAATGAATCTTTCTTATGCTCTTGAAAACACATGAATCTGGTAATAAGCAATTTTCATTTCTGCCAAAGCCAAATCCAATAGTTCCCAAGCATTGATCTCTAACCAAACATCTAAGAAAAATGATCACACGGCTTTTGTTCACAACTTTTGTTTGGTCCATCAATTTGTCAAGATGGTACGCCAAACTAAATTGTAACATTGCCATTTATATTCTTCTCCAATGATTTTCCATAAATGGCCAATGCTCAATTTTCATCCCATACTTAGGTACTATATTAGCTGTGGTTAATCTATGGCAATCTCACATGGATCCCTATAGAAAAAGACGTGCAATTGTGTTTCATTAGCATTTTTTACCAATCCTTCTTTTAACGCCTCCATAAACTCCTATGAATTGTGGATCTTTAAAAAAATCCATGATATAGATCACTTCTTTCCATACCTAGCTATTTGTGGATCCCATTTCCTCTGAATTTACAACTTTCCCTACACATTTATTTTTAAAAAAGTAATCATTTTGAATAATTGTGCTGCTTATATATATATGTTTGATAGAAGAACATAAGTTTCATCATTTTGTCAATCCAAATCCAAAATAAGAGTTGTTGTAAATTATTTGAACTATGTATTCTTATGCTCTACATAGTGGGTAACAAAAAAACACATCCACATAACCACCACAGATTTAATTAGTGTATTGATTATAAATTTTAGAGTTTCCTCAAGATAGCCAACACAACAATGAATGTCAACCAAACAGACATAATATTCAATTCTAGGTGGAATGCTATAAGAAACACTTATTTCATTGAAGTATTTACAGTCCTTTTCCACTAAACCTGCAAGATTACGTTTTAAGTGAAGAAAAAATGAAGCTCATATGGTTAGGGCATGTTCCATGAGACCACATCTCTTTGATGTGTCTTGCCAAAAAATTTACTCGCCTTGTGTAAGCTTCTCCACTTTGTGAACATGTCTGTCATAGCATGCAAAAACTACAAAATCTAACAATATTCCTCTATTCTTTAAATTTTTTTGGATGATCACACCATGTTCTAGAGGTCCCATTTCAATGCAGGCTTGGAGTATGTGGCAAAGGGAAAGAAACTCCACACCCGTGAATGCATTTTCTTGAAAGTTTCAAATCCTTTTCAGCCAAACCTGATTTGAGCATAACCTGTTATCATTCCAGACCATGTATTCTTTGCACCCATGTCGACCAACGCACCTATAACTACAAATTTAGACAAAAATCCTTTATCCTTATGCTATGTGGGATGTCCACCTATTCTAAATCTCACACTTTTACACGGGTACGGGGGGTTTCTGGAAGTGGTTGTAAATATTTTCTTTGTGCCTACTAAACTCATTTGCTTGAAAATTTATCAGCCTTTTCAACAAACCTTTTATTTATATATCTAGTAGTAGTTGTAGTCCACTAAACATTTTTTTTAGGTACTAAATAAAATAGTGTACATGCCAACTTCTTTCTTCCACATTTTCATAAATACCTACTAGAAAACTTCCAACTACAACGTTTTATAGACTCTCTATCTATTATGATTTGATGGATTTCCATAACCTGCTTCAAAGATAACATTTTGATGTGGGATGAGAGTACATGGAAAGGGTGAACTAATCAGTTTGGAGGCCTAAAAGTTACATAGAAAAAATAATGAAACTGACTTGTTAGGATAAGCATGTATCTAGTGTGCTACACTATCAAACAAAACTGCTATTTTTTTATTTTTACTTGGGTTCGTCATGGAAACCAACTGAAGGCAATAAATTATTCTAATTATTTTGATGGGAAACTGACGTGTATGACTGCTTCTCTAGCTTCCCATGTGTTGTATGACATTCATTATCCTTTACACCACCTAAAGCTTTCCCATCACGCATTCGACTTGCCAGCAAAAAAAAGTGAATCTAGTGACAATATCCACTATCGCACCTGCCCCACACATTCACTTTTTATTATTATTATTAGTTTTTATCTAGTCAGAATTACATTTCCCTCCCCTTATAAGAAAATCATCCTTGATGTGACACAACACCAAAGGTAGAATAGTGATAAGAAATGAAATAAGCTAGTGACAACAAGTTCTATCTACGGATAAGATCCACTTCAATAGAACATGACCAAAATAAAGTCAAGAAGGTTTAATGATTTCTTAAACTCTCAATTTTATGGGAAGATTGGTAGTTATAATTTACCATATTACTTAGTTAATATTTTCCTTTACATTACTTCTTAATCTCAATCTGTTAATATTCTCAGTTTAAAATTTCAATTGTCTTATGTTCGTGGGTGCCCAATAGTAATTTGCCTTAATGTGTCACACAACAATAAACACATCACAAATGACCCATGAAACATCTTGGTACATATTTTCATGATTGTATCACATCACAAGACCTGTAATCCCTGCATGGAATGATAACAAGTAGTCCACATAGAAAATAATTTCCAAAAATTATGTCACAGGAATAGATACAACACACACACACATGATTGAAAAATAGAGAATCTTGATGCTAATACAAAGGTAACTAGTACCACATGTCCCAAAAACCATGACTATACCTACATAGTTCTAAGACAATATCCCATATTATATATCATCCCAAGGGAGTTTCAAGCCTCAAACATAAAAATGTGTAATGAGACTCACAAGAGTACACATAAACCATAATTCCAATATCATACACCTCCCAAAACATCACAAAAAAACTCCTTATACCTCTCAAATAATAAAAAAACAACTACATATACCTATAAAGAATCAGAGAAGAACTCCATATACCTCCTAAAGCATCAATCACACCCACAAAAATATCTTATGCCTCCTTCAAGTCTCTTTTGCCTCCCTCAAGTAATAAAATTTAGATAAATTTTCCTTTTCACTCCCCAAAAGAGGTCGGTCACCTTATGGCCCTAGGCATATAGAGTCTATATACCTCTAACACAAGTGACATAATAACTTGTGGTTCAATAACCCACTAGTTATTTGTAACTCCTTGGGGCGTACCACCATGCAACGAAATATTTCCATAGGTCCCACCACTTCATGGTGAATCCCATGACCCAATTCCAACACATTACGACATTAGAACCAACATAACAATCCATTTCAAATGCCAAGTGGAAAAAATTTCAAACCTTAGGCTAGGCTATAAAATCTTTAAAATTGAGACGAAAATTTAACAGTAAGAAAAGAAAATGGCTAATTAGCCAAAGTTAGTGTAAAAAATTTGCATGTTAATTCAACAAAAAAATAAATACCCAATATATAAGAACATGTCAATCAACAAAATTGTTGGTTCTTGTAAGAAAAAAACAATTTTTAATTTACGAATAAAATATGTATATGGAGATAACACATTACAATAACTATGTGACCTTATACGGCCACAAAATAGGTACTCAACGAGTTGCTAACACTCGTATATCGAGCCTCAGATCGTAAAACATCATATCAATAATATAGTTGTCATCATCTCTATTTGAATCATCTCAACACCACTTTGAAAAGGTCAACATATTCAAAATAATATAGGTTCAATCCATACAATAACCATGTGAAGATAGATAAAGGAGTATAGGTCGACATCTACTGAGGCTAAGGTATCTACAAAACACAATATGCATGACACTTGTTGATCAAGTTCCAAACATACCAAATGAACAAAAGTGGGTTTTCAACCTGCGTAAGGCTCCTCCACTTCCTATCACGTACTTGGATTGAGTGACTATTCAACGGTACACATTCCTCAGTCCAATCATACACCTCTATCAATTTCCCTTAGGATCGGTTCGTGTAGTGTCCACAACATAACACATAACTACATCACTAACACAATGGTGATTCACACACATTAGCCATATCATCTTACATATTATACATATACAGGGTATAAGACAATCAATAATTTCATGGGTTATGATACATCACATTACCACATACAAAACCTAAAGTGCAATCATTATAGAATAGGGATCATATGTTCACCACATGACCCTAAATCATGACATGAGATAGCACATATTACATGAATTATATGTATGAAGAACACAATGTCTAACATTACAACATATGGCCTATTGCAATTACAATATGGTGACAAACACGATTCATCACAACATGGTTAGGTTATCATGATACAATCGAATTCACTTTAAAACATTTTCGTCATGCAATACATTAATACACCTTCATATCACATAAATCTATAATGCTCCAACACTCTATAATCCACCCTAAGATTCTTTTTCACACACAATAAGGTGGCACATCAAACGTGAAATCTTCATAGAATCCAATAAAGGAAGAGAGAATAATCTCATATCAAGCACATCAACATGAAAATATAAATGCGCACTAAGTGACATACACAACATGTGCGTTAACACTATGACAATTACAACATAGTTCACATGATGCTTATATCACATTACTCTTTGAATATCTACCACCATCATGTCAAAACCACCACAAATCCAATATGCCTCGGAGGCTCAAGAGCATGAACCTCTACTCGGATACCAAGTGTAACGTCCATATTTTACACCCATGAATACAACAATAAAAATACTAGAATAATTTGTTTGTAGTACCATTTCTCACTACACAACACCACAAGTCTCCAAGTTGAGATAATCAACAATACATAAGACAGTTACATAATTCATTGAATCACATAGACATGTTAAAAAACCATATACATGTTGATGCTACACTTTCCCCCAAGTAACAAATACTAGTAATGACCCCCCACCACAAGAAAGGGACCTATGGATTGAAAATCCCCATAACACAACATTACTAAGATTACAACTTAGTTTCAATTATCATTTCAATAACATTAGTACACAAGAATTAAAAACATTTAACATAAGGAAAATTCTAATTGAGTTATGAGGACTTCAAGAGTGACATTATTCCTAACCTAAAATCTCATTTTACTCTTGTATGATTTACTCTTATATAGCACTATGGTCTCATTTTTGGCATCACTTTAATATAAAAAAAGCTACGAAAGTACTTGTCTAACATCTTGAATAAGTACATGAATAGAAGCATTATAAACTACACATGAACCATCAGTTATTTGTGTTCAAAATAAGATCCTAGGTTTCGACATTTCATGATTTCACATGTGAAATTTAATTTTTATTAATTTCATAAAAGGGCATAACAAGGGATTACAAGACCAAGTTTCTGGTTTATTGGATTCTCTAAAGTCAACAAATTAAAAAAAAAAAAATTGGTTTATAAGCAGTTACTTTTTCTACCCACAAGTTAACTCCTTAATTAGCCAAAGGTTGGTTTAATTCCACTTCCACCTAAGGATCTGCACCCAGCTATATATGAGGTTAATGTTAGAGTACATATTTATACTAAACAATCTTCATGAAAGACCAACGTGATATGTTGTTAGTAACCAAGGTAACACATTTATCTGCAAGGAACAAAGGAGATCGATAACAAGATTTAAGTCATAGGTCAACACTTTCACAAGCTCCATTTCTATTGACAGGATCCCTCAAGGAATTCATTCAATCATGAAGTCGATTTCTAGATCTAACTTCATAAGTACTGGTAGCCCACTACAACCCAAAGGAAGTTTTTATTTTAATTACACCATAAATAACTTAACCATGTTGTTCCTAACCATCGGGTTGACGGTGATGTCTTAAAAAATACTGATCATGGTGATAACACAACTAGGGATCTTACTTACCTAAGCTAGGAGGTTCCATTAAGCACAAACGTTTAAGTTCATTTCTTGGTTTGAATTTATTTTGGGCTAAGAAATATCATGCGAGAAGGAATAAATCAAGAGTAGAGATTAAATTTCATTATAAGGGTTTAATTTTATACACTAAAAGGATTCATGCAGGAAAGGTTGTTATACATGAGGTCTATACTAGGCTGGAGTGTTTCGTTTAGATATATTTATTACATTTATAAGGTAATAATTGAAGACACTAATTAATTAATCATCTATTGAACACTAGAAATGCACTACAATATTTTAAATTGAAATTCATTTAACATACGTATCCAAATTTTGCAATAAACATTTTTAGGATGAAAATAACACTCATGTGTGGACAAACATCCCCTTAAACCCTAACATCTAAAATATTATAAAACTTCAATTATAAACCTTTTCATACTTCGTAAATGTTGAAATTTCATTTACAATTTCATTTAACATATATATCTAGCCCTTTTTTCCCATATCTAAATATGAATCAAACGAAAACTTTTAGTTACATGCACATTCTCCAATGCACCCCTAAAACTAGCATCCAATTAATATTGCCAAATTTCAATATATAACTTTACTGTAATATAAAAATTCATAAAATTTTCCTTTTATTAACATACATAAAAGCTAACAAAATACAACGATTCACTCCCACGTTGTTTCACCATCTTACTTGCATCCTACAAGAACATGTGAGCATGAAATCAGCAATAAGTCGCTGACATGGGATGCAGCCTAATATAGCATAATTAACATTTTTAGTTCCCCATTTTCATAATAAAATTAATAATTTTCATTTGAAAGAAGAATTTTAGAGACACATATTTATTTAATTTCAATTTGCTTCATTTCCTAACCAAGGAGAGAGAAAGAAATAGGGAAAAGAGATAAACACTATTTTTCCAAAAGTTCAATGTCACACAATAAGGTTTCAAACAATTATTTACAAGTGTCAACAAGTTTCCATAATGGTTTGGGCAACCCGACATGGGTCCTACAACTTTCTTCTTATGTTTCCTTGTTACCTGGAAAAATGTTCAATTAACGCTCGGAGGCTAAGAAACAACTTTCAAAAGTTGTCTTCTAATGAGAAAACACACCACGGGTAAGTTTCTACGTGTCCTCTTATACACTGATAATTCACAGGAACTGACATAATTCAGAACTAGTGAATGGTTTATGATTGACAGCTAGTTTTCTGAGGCCATTGGTCATAATTGGCCTAGTTATAGATGATCAAAAGTTAGCTTGAGGGCTCATAAAATAATGTACGAAACTGAGGTTCGATGGATGAATGAAAAATGAGAAACTTCTTACAAGTTCCCCGATATATGGAGAATTCACCAGAGTTGATGGGACAGAGAACTAGCAAATGGTTTTCAAATGGAAAAAGGTTTTTTGGAGCCACTAGTGGTAATTGGTTCAGTTTGACCTAGTCAGACTATGACCAGAGGCCTACAAAATGACTTTGCCAAACTATCAAGGAAAGCATTTTTCCTCAAACTGAAGGTTGTAGGAAATTGTCTAGAAAAAATAATAGATATTTGTGAAGGTGGATAAACATTTCATTGTCTAGGATTCAAACACCAAGCTATTACGAAACCCAACTTTTCAAATTTAGGAGCTTCCTGCAGCTGCAAAATGGTGTAACAGGGCTCCTAGAAGGGCGTAAAATAAATTACAAAATATCATTCAAGGTTGATTCAAGTATTGAAGTGACTCCTCACATAACAAGGTACAAATAGGAAACTTAACATCTTCTTTACATAGTTACAAAGGTTATTTTACACATCTCTTAAAATCATGATTTTATCTATTTTAAGAAGAGAGTAATCAACATATTCATAGAAAACTCAACCACAAACTATTAATACAAATTGGTACTATAGTAAACTAGTTTGGTTTAGATGTTTGCTTATGATCATCACAAATTGAGGGTTTAAGTCCATTATCTACTAAGGAATATTTGATCCTGTAAGTTACGTTATAATCTTTAATTGTTTTAAAACAAGTTTATTTAATACAATCAAACATATGAAAATCCTTTGGTTTAAAATTATAATCCGTTTGTAAAAGAAAAACTAAAAGAAAAAAAATTATGAGAGATGAGGAGAGATGAACCCTTCCAGGAAGGAAAAAGTCGATCAAAACCACAAGATTTGGTTCATCATCTCACTTGTGCATTTGGTCAAATAATTGATGAGCATTGATATAACATTCATGATGACACACACATATTCCCAATCAATTGAAATATTCAGACAAAATACTTTTCTCATTATGTTTTTATAATTTTCTAGGCCTTCTTAAAGCTCCATACTGAACACAAGCTAGGAGAATGTTGGCAAAGTTTTATGGAGCTTGGAGACACATTTTTCACTTGCTTTTCCTTAGAATTTTCTAAAGTATTTTTTAAATCCTCCATACAATCCTATGAATTGTGGAGGTTATAAAAAATACCTGATATAGATATCTTCTTTCCATACCCACAAATTTTTAGATCCCATTTCCTCTAAATTTACAACTTTCCCCACACATTTATTTAAAAGAAAAGGAATCCTTTTGACTAATTGTGTTGCTTATATATGTGTATGTGTGTGTGTGTGTCTATATATATATATATATATATATATATATATATATATATTTGATAGAATAACATAAGTTGTAGCATTTTGATGATCCATCTCCAAAAGAAGAGTTGCTGAAAAATATTGAAACTCTATATTCTTAAGCTCTACAGGGGATACCAAACAAATACATCCACACAACCACCACCTGTTTAATTGGTGTGTTGATGATAATGTTTAGAGTTTCCTCAAAATATCTAACACAACAAGGAATGCCAACCAAACAAACATAATATTTAATTCTAGGTGGAATGCTATACGAAACACTTATGCCATTGAAGTACTTACAACCCTTTTCCACTTAACCTACAAGATTTCATTTTAAATGAAACAAAAATGAAGCTTACATGGTTAGGGTGTGTTCCATTAGACCACATCTCTTTGATGCATCTTCCCGAATAGTTGACTTTCCTTGTGTAAGTTTCCTCACTTTGTGAACACATCTTTCATAGCATTAAAAACTACAACATCTGACATTATTACTCTATTCTTTAAACTTTGCTAGAAGATCACATCATGTTCTAGAAGTCCCATTTTGACGCAAGCTTGGAGTATATGGAAAATGGCAGGAGGCTGTACACCTGCGAATTCATTTCCTTGAAAGTTTCAAATCGTTTTCAGCCAAATCCAAATTTGTGCATAACCTATTATCATTGTAGTTCATGTCTACACACGCAATTAACCAAAGTATGAACTCAAGTAATATGATTGTTAGTTGCCACTTGGCATTTGAATCTGATTGCTATGTTGGTTCTATTGTTGTGATGTGAGGAATAGGGTCATGGGATGCACCATGGAATTATTGGACCTATGCACCCACTTTATTTTATGGGGGTATGCCCCAAGGATTTACAGATAACTAGTGATTTTCTGAACCACGAGTTATTATGTCACTTGCGTTAGGGGTGCCTGGACTTTATGTGCCTAAGGCCATAGGGAGACCAACCTATTTGGGGGAGTGAAAAGGAAATTAATATTTTATTACTATAGATTGAGGGAGGCATAAGATACTTTAGGGAGGCATAAGAGATTGAGGGAGGCATAAGAGACTTGAGGGAGGCATAAGAGTTTAAGGGAGGCATAAGACATTTGTGGGTGTGTGTGTGATTGATGCTTCAGTATGTATGTAAAGTTATTATTATGTTTCTATTGAGGTGTTATGATTTATTTTTTGCTCATGTCAGTTTGGTATGTTTTGTGATGTTGTGGACATGTCGTTGATGCCCTTTTGACACTATGTACTTATAGCTATTGTTCTGAGTTATGTAAAATCTTCATCTATGAAATTGTGGGAATTTCTAGTTGTTGTAGTACACTTTTGTTCGAGTATTGTATGTCAGTCATAGATGTGTAACAAGAAGTATGTTATGTAGACCATCCCTATTTCTCTTCCATAATTTGGTTAATTTATTATGGTGTGGTACCATCATGAAAGTTTGTAAAACTATGCTTGTGAATCATTCGTGTTGTGTATGACCCTAGTACGGACATTGTGATTACAGTTCATGTTGGGCACCCAAAAGAATGAATAAACTAAAATTATAGAAAAATGAAATTTTAAAAGAACCTGAGTTAAGAATAATGTAAATGTAAAGAGTATAATTAAATAATGAATAAAAGGGAACTGCCAATATTCACAAAACTTAAAAAGTTAAAAGAAAATTCCCAAAAATTTGTAAGGCTACCCCATCGTCATGCTTTAACGATGGAAATTTCAACCATAAGATGCACTTTAACCTTTATTTGTTCCTTGATGCTTACTACCTTTCCTTCATTCAATTTTACGTCACATCGAGGATGATGATTTCCTAAGGGGAGGAGAATGTAATGCCTCATTCGATGTTACTCTAGTTCATACTTCGGTGACCATGTTGCTAAGAGTTGAATGTTGTTGTGCTTCAGTTGATCATTAGTTGGCTTCGACCTTGTCGTAGAGAATAATTACCTTATCGTAGAGAATAATTAGCATCCTCGCCCTTCATCATTCCTACTTTTTTCGTTTTCGATGTTTCTAGTTGCTAGCTCCTGCAAAGTCCTTTACAATTTTCCTATTAAAGGAAAATCGTGTTCTTGAATTGTCGAGCGTGACCATCGGTCATTATTAATATGAATAATAATTATCTATAAGTTGTAAAATTAATAATAAGAATGATATTATTAATTTATTTCTCGATCAAAAATTATCTTTTTATTATTATTTTATCGTTGATTGTTATCGATATTAATATTAATTATCTCTATGTCATTTTGTTGTATCATTATGATCACTCCCATGGACCAAGCCTCATTCCACGCTAAATAAGGGATTACCCTATCATGGCGTCATGGTTGGTCATTGTCCCATGTTCACTTTCAAAACGTCAACCACTAGTTTTCTCCCCCTTGGTCGATTAGGCATGCATGCGTGTTTTTTTAATCATTTAAATTAAATAAGAATTTGATTTTTTGGTCCCTCCAACTTGCAATTATGTATGCAATTTAATCTTATTGGTTGGCGTAGGATTATTGGGTTCCTTCTTCCTTGTTATATGACTTGTGAATGCATGGAAGTGAAGGGAAGTTGTGTGTGGCACAAGTTTTGAAGGGGCTAGTAATTAATATCCAAATTAACCCTTTCACCTACCACCCTTCACCTCTATAGAAGTGACTTGGCCTTGTTATGTGGCTTTCACAAAATGGAATTAATTTTTGTTGGGCACTGGTTTGTTTTGCTTTTGCAAAAAAATTCTTGGTTATGTGCTGGAGAAGGGGTGGAGTTTTGTTGAAACCTACCATTATTTTAATGTGTTAAAGGAGACGTGCCTTGTAATGAGTTTTGTCCTATTTCCCCATTTGGAGGCTAGCCGTATACATTTGAATGAGCTCAGGTGCTAGGTAGACCTTGTTTTGATGTAAATGTTTTTAAAACTTTGTTACATTTCCAGTCATAAGAATATCCGCATCTTGTTGTTTTCCACACCTAGCCTATGCCAGTAGAAGCTTGCAGTGGTGTTTTGGGTACCTAGAAATCTTGTGGAAAAGGAAATCAGACCTAGGGTTGTTGTTGTAGGACTACTTGGCAGAGGTGCGACTTGTGGAAGCTTGAATTAGGAATGATAAGTGTAACTGTTTCAATGTCATGCTACCTTTTTATAATTCCATGAAATGAATGATTATCCTTCCTAAAATGGCATCTAGAAATGGGATTTTGTGATTTTTTATAATTTCCTTGAGTATATTAGTCGTCCCTCTGTTTATTCTTCTGAATCTCTTCTTTGTAATGACTTGCTTGCAAAAAAATGGGTAATTGCACCTTTTTACTCTTTTGCATTTATTTGGTTGTGAGAAGTATTATACAGATGTGTATTTTCGGACTCACCTTCCTATGTGGTGAACTACTAATGGCATTTGATAGTAGGAGTGTGTGGCTTCTCAAAATGCTGTTAAATATTGGACACAATGAGACAAAATGTAAATAGTATTTATAGCTCTTATGGTTTTTCTTGAAATAGTTATATATTAGTTCCATTCATGTGTGGTAATGACATTTTGATTGAATCTAGTTGTTATCAAAGGGAATCTTGTTTTTATCCCTTTTTGGAGGTGACTATGTCATCTACAAATGACTCGTGAAATTCAATACTCTACTAGGTTGTGTTTATGAATTAATGGTTTTTTTTGAATGTGTGTATTCTAACTGTTTAAAGAAACACATAGATGTCTCAAAACCTTGTTTATGCATTATTTATTGAATACTTTGTTAGCTTCACCTCTGTAATGCTCCGTTCATCAATGACCGTGTTGCTAAGCATTTAACGTTCTAGTGCTCTTGTTGATCTTTTGTTGGCTTCACCCTTGTCACAGAGAATGATTGGAATTCTCCCACTATGCCATGTCTTCTCATGTCGTGTTGATGTTTTCTGTGGTTGGCTGCACCTTGTCCATTACGTTTTCCTCCTATTAAAGGAAAACTGTGTGCTTGATTTATCAAGATCGTAAGTTGGTTCTTGTTAATATCATTAATAAGTATTAATAAGTGGTAATAATAATAGTAATAATAATAATATTATTATTATTAATTTACTTATCGATTGACGTTAACCTCCTTATTTGATCATCGATTTGTTATCAACCTTGTTGTTTAATTTTTGATAAGCGATTTTATTGTTTTGGATTGGTCACTTCATGGATCGAGCCTTGATTCACGAAAGGGAAGCTTGTTTGTGGTTGGCACCATCATCAAGGACATAGTGTTCTTGTTTAGGGTTCAAATTTTTTTACCCTTGGTCATCTAGGTGCCCTTGTATGTTTTGTAAATGTTTGGGTAAATGCCTTCAACCGCAATTTCCTCTTTTCCCCTTGTTAGAAAACTGGTCCATGTATGCCAAGTTAGATAATTATCAAGTTAGTGGTGAATTTGACCACGAGCCTACCACTCTATGTTGATTATTAATCACCAACCTGACGTACGTTCTAAAGGATTTCACATCAGTTTTGAAAATGTCCGCATGAGGAATTAAAAGCCTGTCATTTTTGCACCTTCTTGTAATGGGAAAATGTGTTGTATTTTTCCTGGGATCTAGGGAAGCGTGGTTAAACTCTTATTGGGTTTTGCATGCGTTTTGGATTCATGATTTGTAATGGCTTACTAGCCATGTTTTGGGATCTACATTCTTAACATCTTGTGGGTCACGTGCCTCTGTGGAAGCTCACATTTGTGGGTTTATTACAACATCACCTTTGTTGCATGGTTGATTTGTTGAGTGTGTAGAACCTTTGAATGCCCCTTTTCCTGTTGGCCAAGTGGAGATTTCTGGGTGTGGAGCATTGTGTAGTTCGGTGGGTTGCAGATCATCTTTCTTTGCAGAAAGATAGAGAAGAATGGCAATAATGAACCCAGATGGGATGATGGGCAATCATAGTGAATAAATCAACAAGATTATATTAGCAAAGGGATTTTTCAAAGTGACACACAAACTTCTCCAGCTTGACATAGCTGCTGCTAGAAATTTCTATGCAGAACATTCTCAAAGAGACTTATTTCATAGTCTTATGAAATTTATGACCAGTGGTCTGGTTCTTGCAATGATACTGGAGAAAGAGGATGTTGTTGCTCAATGGTGTGCATTGATTGGCTGCGTAGATGTAAGGATAGCAAATATTTCACACCCTCAAAGCATTAGAGCATTATGCGGGTTATATTCAAAAAAAATTACACCCATGGTTCTCATTCATGTGAATCAACTGCTAGGGAGATTTATTTTTTCTTTGGAGATTATAAATCAAATTGTAAGAAGAGGTGTCCAGTGGATTTCGGGGTTTAGAGTAATGTTGACACCTGCTTGTTGTAGATGAAGATTCAACTAGAGGGTTATTGTTGTTGGACCTTGGGAGTTTGGATGCCTCGTCGAAGTTGGAGGAGCAAGAAAGATAACTCTACCTTTTGCTACTATTTCTTTTTTATACATCGTTAAATTGAACCACCTTTTCCTTATATTGATTTTTCAGTTGGAAGCCTTACTAGGAGACCTCTCCTTTCAGCTTATTCTATTCTTGTTTTCACTTTTATCGCTATCAGTGTGTTAGTAGAGAGCACGCATGTGTCGTCATATCTGGGTGTTATGTTTTCCTTGCTTAGGTGATCAACCCTCATCTTTTCATTTATGTATATCTTCTTCTCTACGATTGAGTTTCAAGTTATTCTGTTGTCCCAGCTAGTATATTCATTGTCATTAAAGTAAGTTTGCGATAACTATGCATCTCCTTCCTATCATTTGAGTTTGTTTTCTTTTTCTTTGTATTCGTCGAATGTTGTTAAATCTCTTCCTCAAACCCCTTTGATAATCTTCTTGAGATCAAGAAAGACAGGTTGTATAATTGGAGTGATCAACGCTTGGGCTATCTAGGTTGGATTTTCGGTAATAAAACTTTTAGAATGAAAAAGTTGTGTGCAATGTGTTTCAAATCCCACATGTGTAGACTCCCGTATTATCTTTCATCTTGTTCCTAGGCTTTTAAGGCCATCCTTATGAAGTACCTTGACCATCCCTATCAACTTGAACTATAACTATCTTTTCGAATCAGCTAAGCTTGAGGTTTCAATCGAGCGAATCCAGTACCCCCCGTTAACACTCGAATAGTTTTGGTCTAATCCCCCTCTCAGAATTATTGTTGATGGCATTTTTTTTATTTTTCCTAACTTGCATTCTTTCTCTTTTATAATTTTAATGTTATTAAATTAATATTGGTCGGTTTCTATGCACGTAATTACCTTAATATTTTGTGATGGAAATTTCCTTAAACGTTATTAATCTTCAAGAAAACTCATCTTGAATTTGATAGTCTTATGGATTCATAGCAGAGGGTTTTGTTTTGTTAATTAAACTTAGTAATTTATGTTTATATCTATGTGTGATGGTTGGTTGTGTTATCAAGGGTTGCCATAAATTATTATTGATATTGAAAAGAGATAATTTCTTTTACCTTAACCGGATTTTAGAATTATTGTGGAGGTTTGTAAACCCTTAGAGATATAAATTTGGATGATGTTTTGTATACTCTTGTTTGACGGAACCACTCTTCTTCTCTCGCATGTTGTTACTAGCCTATAAAGGTATTGATCGTTCTTGAATGATTGGGGAATCCTTGGGAGTTAAGAGTCGAGTCTAATATATTTTGCCTTCACCTCAAAACTTAGGTTGTGTGGTTTCCGTGCATTTAATTCCACTCTTTAACTCTAAGTGATTATAGGGTTGGAAATTTTAGCATGCTTGACTTTTCATGTTGATCCCTAAACACCATGATTCCCCTCATTGGGCTGATCAATTTTTATCTTTTAGAAATATAACATTAAAGCTTATGCTCTTAGTATTTATTGATAATTCTAGATGGGTGGCATGTATATCAAACTTCAATCTTGTAATTATTTAATTTTTTGATGGGAATCTTGTTTCTTATAGATTGTTTACTTCTTAATATAGGGCCAAGGACCCTTCTCATTCGATTGTTTTACTTGCATTGCCTTTGTTCATAACTAAAGGTATAAAGTCTTTCTTATTTGATTGACTTGGTTGCGACTGTATTTTAAATTGATGTTTTTTTTTGTGTGTTGAGATAATTAACCCAATTGTTGTAATAAATTTTTCTTTTCGTGGTATTGTTAGATAATAGTTATGGTGACTTTGTGTAGCATTATCTTTCTCAGTTCTCGCAAATTGAATCTTGCAGAAATTTTTTTGTAGATGGCTTATGTGAGTAGATGAGGGATAGATTTGTATATTTTTGCATCAACCTCTGTTGAGAAGTTCTTTTTCTCGAATCCTTTTTATGTTGTTCAACTATTCAATAGGCCCAGTGGAAATTTTAGAAGAGGGTTATTGTCTTAGTATAATGTAATTTTGGTTTTTTGTCATCTTAACTTTGGAAACCTTGGATTGTTTGACTATCATGGAAAATATAAGAAAACTAGTTTACCTCTTTGTTGAGAGACCTTAATGGATTATCGGTATTCTAATAATAGTTTAGCATTCCTTGGTCAAAGTTATTACTTTCTTATTCCCTATGCATGGTTCATTAGAGTTGGTATGTCCCTTTGGGGTTGTGTATTGTGCTAGAAAGAATTGATATAACCTGGTGTTGTTTTCGTAAATGAGAATTGTTTAAACTTTACCCTTGAGAATAAATGTTGAGTTAAATCTTGTTATGACTTAGTAATAATGTACTATAAGTAAATTAAAATGGGTTGGTTAATCCTCATAGAAGTTAAACTAAAATTTATATGAAAATAAATTAATGTAGCAGTGACCTAATGGAGAACAGGTAGTTCCATAAGTGATCTAAGATGAAACTTGTTATCCCTAGCAAACTAGTGAACACTATCCTTTTTATGGTGAATTATTACATGAGCTTAAGGGAAAATAATGGTTAGTTCTGTAAGATAATAAGATTTAATAAGTAGGAGAAAAACAATTTAGAAATCACGTAATCTATCTCTCCATCATTTAGAAGGTAAATTGTTATCTTTTGTAATACCCATTCAGTGAAGCCTAAGAAAAATCTTTGATAATTTTGGATAAATTATTAAGCCTCAATTAAAGTATGGTAATAACTAATGAGGTCTTAAATATGAATTCAACTTGGCCTTCTTCCTAAATTTCTCCAAGGTGCTTTGTATTTCTTCTCTTAAGTGTGCTAAACGTGAACCCATGTTGTCATAAGGGTATGAATGAGTTCTAGTAGCGTAAGTGTGAACAGATGGCCTTGTGGAAATAAATATCCCCTTTTTTTATTAGATAAATGAATCAAAAAAATAAAGGTCATAATAGAGATGACTTAAAGCAAAATCCTCTTCAGAGTAAAAGAAAGAAACTTAGCGTTATAAGAGGAATTGTACGAATCATATCCTAAGTCCTAGAAAACTTAAGTTAAGGATCGAAGGATGTTTTATCAAAATAAATAACCCACAATAATTTCTCAGTGTGGCTTGACCTAACTGTAAGTGTGTTATGTGGTGGTTTCCTATGTCATCTTGTCAAAAGTAAAGTGATTTACCCTTGATGGATGTGAACATTTCCGTGTTACCCTTGTGGTCATCTTAGTATCATGTTGTTCACAGAGTTAGTTGTAACCTTGGTGGTGACATGTTGTGTCATGTTATGTGTCAACAAAGCCAAAAAAAATAAAAATTATCCCCTTTTTTTTACTTTGTTGTTAGCGTGTGTGAAATTTTTGGGTCGTTACATTTGGTATCAGAGCAAAGGTTCATGGTCTCGTACCTTTGGGCCAGATTTGAGTGATGATGGTGTTGCATGATGGTGGTTGATATTGGAAGAGTAATGTGCTTTAAGCATGATGTGATCCATGTCATAATTTTGATATTGTGAATGCACATGATGTGTATGTCACTTAGTGCGTATTTTTTATCATGTTGATGTGTTGGGGATGGGAGTATTCTCTCTCCTTCTTGTGGAGTCTATGAAGAGTTCACATGTGAAATATTGCTAGTGATGTGTTGAAAGAATTCTAATGTGGATGATGGAGTGTGAAGCATTCTGGCATATTGTGATATGTAGGTGTATCAATGTGTTGTATGACTAGATTGATGTAAAATTAAATGAATTGTATCATGATGTTTTTACCATGTTATGAAGAAATGTGTCTATCACCTTGTTATATAGAAATTAATGTTATGTTGTGATGTTACTTATTATGTTCATCGTATGTATGAGTTGTGTAATATGTAATCATTTTGTTGTGATATAGGGGCATACAGTGAGCATATGAACCCTATTGTATTGTGATTACACTTTAGATGCAGAATGTGGTAGAGTGATGTATTGCACCGAGTGAATGTATGATTGTGACCTACCTATGTATGTAACTTGCGAAGGTGTTATTATTAATGTGTGTGAACCACCATTGTATTAGTGATGTAGTTGGATGTTATTTTATGAACCTTACGCTAACCGACCCTGAGGAGAAATCAGTAAATTGTGTATGCTTGGAGTGAGAAAATGTATACCATTGACCAGTCACTCAAGCCGAGTACGAGATAGGAATCAGAGCCTTACATAAGCGAAAAACCCACTTTTGTTCGTTTGGTATGGGTGTCATGCATATTGTGTTTCGCAAACACCTTAGGCTCAGTAGATGGTGACTTGTACTCTTTTCTCTCTCCCGATATGGTTGTTTTATGGATTCAACCTATGTTATCTTGACTATGTTGAGCCTTGTGGAAGTGGTGGCGAGATGATTCAAATTGAGATGATGATATTTGTACTATTGATATGTTATTTTACGAGCTGAGGCTCGAGGTTCTGAGTGCCAACAACTCGTTGAGTACCCCCTTGGTGGTCAGATAAAGCCTCATAGTTATCGTAATGTCCTATTTGTATATGTGTATTTTTATTTGTAAATTGAACCTTTTACTTTACTTTTGCAAGGACCAGCAATTTTCTTGATTGCTATCTTTTACATTTTGGGTATTTCCTTGGTTTTTGGTACTAACACATGGATTTTGCACTAACTATGGCCATTGGGTCATTTGTTTTGCTTGGTTTTGAATCTTCTTTTAAATTTTAAGATTTTATCGCCTTGCCAAAGGCTTGTACCTTGCCACTTGGCATTTTGATCGGATTGCTATGTTGGTTCTATTGGCGTGATGTGTGGAATAGGGTCATGGGATGTACCATGGAATGGTTGGACCTATGGACCCGCTTCCTTGTATGGGGGTACACCTCAAGGAGTTACAGATAACTAGCAGGTTATTGAACCACGAGTTATTATGTCACTTGGGTTGGGGGTGACGGGGCTCTATGTGACCAGGGCCATAGGGTGACCAGACCTCATTAAAATGAGAAAGGAGATAGGCCTCTATGGTTGAGTGACCTGATATTCTTTATGGCACTCTATGGCTGAGTGACCTAATATTGTTGATGGGGCTCTATGGTTGAGTGACCCAACTTGGTTTTGGCACTATGTTTCTTTCTCTTTGGAAGTTATATGGAGTTTCTTTATAATACTTGCAAGTAGGTGGTTATTTTCTGATGCTTCGGGTGGTATATGGTGTTGTTGGTAGTGTTTTGGGGGGGGGGGCTAGTGTTATGATGTGTGTGTGCCCATGAAGGTTGGTTATGGTTGTGGCTCCCTGGTTTAAACTATGTATATGTATATTTTTTTTGGAGTTATGTGAATTTTTTTTATTTATGGGATTGAGAAAATTTCAGGTTGTCGTAGCACACTTTGTTCAAGTATTCTATTTGTCAGTCATGGTTGTGTGACAAGTACTATGTTAGGTGGACTGTGCCTATTTCCCTTTCGTATTTTAGTAATCTTTTGTGGTGTAATATAGTCATGAAGTATATACTTGTGTGTTTGTGAATTTGTAGTGTATTTTCTTAACCCGGTAGGGTGTTGTGTTGGCAGTTCATGTTGGGCACCTACAATAAGGAATAAACAAAAACAAAAACAAAAAACTCTACAACAATAAATCTTTGAAGAATTGAAACTAGAAGTAATGATAATGGAAAGAGACTAATGAAACAATGAATAAGAGTGAAATACCAATCTTCAAAGAACCTCGAAAGTTAAAATTTGTACCAAATGTTCCTAAGCCCCTGCCCCTCATGGTCGTGCTTTAATCAACATAATTTTTAACCATAGAGTGCAGTTTTGAAATTTTTCATTCTTTGTTGCTTATCAATCCTTTTTCTTTGTGCTTTTTCACATCGAGGATGATGTTTTCTTATGGGGAGGAGAATGTAATGCCCCGTTGATCAATGACCGTGTTGCTAAGCATTTAATGTTGTGGTGTTCCTGTTGATATTTTTTTGGCTTCACCCTTGTCACAGAGAATGATTGGAATTCTCCCACTTCGCCATGTATTCTTGTGTCGTGTTGATGTTTTCTGTGGTTGGCCCCACCTCATCCATTACGTTTTCATCCTATTAAAGGAAAAATGTGTGCTCGATTTATCAAGCTCGTAAGTTGGTTCTTGTTAATATGATTAATAAGTATTAATAAGTGACAATAATAATAGTAATATTATTATTATTTTATTTTTTGATCGAAATTAACCTCGTTATCTTATCTTCAATTTGTTATCAACCTTGTTGTTAATTTTTTATAAGTGATTTTATTGTTTTGGATTGGTCGCTTCGCGGATCGAGACTCGATTCAAGCAAGGGAAGCTTGTTCGTGGGTGGTGCCATCATCAAAGACATAGTGTTCTTGTTTAAGGTTCAAAGTTTTTTACACTTGGCCGTCTAGGCGCCCTTGTATATTTTGTAAATGTTTGGGTAAATGCCTTCAACTGCAATTTCTTCTTTTCCCCTTGTTAGAAAACTAGTCCATGTATGCCAAGTTAGATAATTATCAAGTTAGTGGTGAATTTGACCACTAGCCTGCCACTCTCTATTGATTACTAATGACCAACCTGGCGTACATTCTAAAGAATTTCACATCAGTTTTAAAAATGTCCACATAAGGAATTAACAACCTGTCATTTTTGCACCTTCCTGTAATGGGAAAAAGTTTTGGATTTTACCTGGGATCTAGGGAAGCGTGGTTGAACTCTTATTGGGTTTTGCATGTGTTTGGGCTTCTTGATTTGTAATGGCTTTATAGCCACATTTTGGGATCTACATACTTAACGTATTATGGGTCACGCAACTTCGTGGAAGCTCACATTTGTGGGTTTATTACAGCATCACCTTTGCTGCATGGTTGATTTGCTGAGTGCATAGAACATTTAGACACCCTTTTTCCTGTCGGCCACGTGGATATTTCTAGGTGTGGAGCCTTGTGTGGTTTGGTGGGTTACAGATCATCTTGCTTTGCAGAAAGACAGAGAACCTTTGCAATAGTGAAGCCAGATGGGATGATCTGCAATCATAGCGAAGAAATCAACAAGATTATATTAGCAAAGCAATTTTTCAAAGTGACACGCAAACTTCTCTAGCTTGACCAAGTTGCTACCAGAAATTTCTATGTAGAACATTCTCAAACAGACTTCTTTCAAAGTGTTATGAAATTTATGACCAGCGGTGCGGTTCTTGCAATGATACTGGAGAAAGAGGATGTTTTTGCTAAATCGCGTGCATTGACTGGCCCCACAGATGCAAGGACAAAAAATATTTCACACCCTGAAAGAATTAGAGCATTATGCGGGTTAGATTCAAAAAAAAAATTGCACCCATGGTTTTGATTCATGCGAACCGGCTGCTAGGGAAATTTATTTTTTCTTTGGAGATGATGAATCAGATTGTAAGAAGAACTGTCCAGTGGAGTTTAGGATTTAGAGGAATGTTGGCGCCTTGCATGCTGTGGAAGAAGATTCAACTAGAGGGTTACAGTTATTGCAATGTGGGAGTTTGGATGCCTCATCGAAGCTAGAGGAGTAGGTAAGATAATTCTACACTTAGCTACTGTTGCTTTTTTTTTAATATATCATGAAATAGAACCACCTTTTCCTTGTATTGATTTTTCAGTTGGACACCTTACTAGGAGACCTCTCCTTTCTGCTTGTTCTATTCTTGTTTTTTCTTTTAATGCTATCAGTGTGTTAGTAGAAAGCATGCATGTGTCATCATCTATGGGTGTTATGTTTTCCTTGCTAAGCTGATCAACCCTCATCTTTTCGTTTATGTATATCTTCTTCTCTACGATTGAGTTTCAAGTTATTATGTTGTCCCAGCTAGTATATTTTTTATCATTAATGTAATTTTACGATAACTATGCAGCTCCTTCCTATCATCTGAGTTTGTTTTCTTTCTCTCTGTATTCATCAGTTGTTGTTAAATCTCTTCCTCAAACGCCTTTGATAATCTTCTTGACATCAAGAAAGACAGTTTGTAGAATTGGAGTGATCAACGCTTGGGCTATCCAGGTTGTTGTTTCGGTAGTAAAACTTTTAGAATGAAAAAGTTGTGTGCAATGCATTTAAGATCCCATGTGTGTAGACTGCCGTATTATCTTTCGTCATGTACCTAGGCTTTTAATGCCATCCTCAAGAAGTACCTTGACCATCCCTATCAACTTGAACCGTAACTAGCTTTTTGGAATAGCTAACCTCGAGGTTTCAATCATGTGAATCCAGTACCCTGTTAACACTAGAATAGTTTTGGTATAATCCCCCTCTCAGAATTATTGTTGATGGCAATTTTTTTTATTTGTCCTAAATTGCATTATTTCTCTTTTATAATTTTAATGATATTAAATTAATATTGGTCAGTTTCTATGCACGTAATTACCTTAATATTTTGTGATGGAAATTTCCTTGAACATTATTAATCCTCAGGAAAAATCATCTTGTATTTGATAGTCTTATGGATTCATAGTGGAGGGTTTTTGTTTTGTTAATGACACTTAGTAATTTATGTTTGTATCTATCTGTGATGGTTGGTTGTGTTATCAAGGGTTGCCTTAACTTATTGTTGATATGGAAAAGAGATAATTTCTTTTACCTTAACCAGATTTAGAATTATTGTGGAGGTTTGTAAACCCTTAGAGATATAAATTTGGATGATGTTTCATATACTCTTGTTTGACAGAACCCCTCTTCTTGTCTTGCATTTTTTTACCGGCATATAAGGGTATTGACCCTTCTTGAATGATTGGGGAATCCTTGGGAGTTAAGGGTCGAGTCTAATATACTTTTCCTTCACCTCAAAACATAGGTTGTGTCGTGTCCATGTATTTAATTCCACTCTTTTACTCTAATTGATTACAGGGTTGGAAATTTTTGCATGCTTGAAATTTCATGTTGATGCTTGAACACCGTGATTCCCTCGTTGGGCTGATCAATTTTTATCTTTTAGAAATATAACATTAAAACATATGCTCTTGGTATCTATTGATAATTCTAGATGGGTGGCATGTATATCAAAATCCAATCTTGTAATTATTTAATTGTTTGATGGGAATCTTGTTTCTTATAGATTGTTTATTTCTTCATATAGGGTCAAGGACCCTCTTCGTTTGATTTTTATACTTTAATTGTTTTTGTTCATAACTAAAGTACAATGTATTTCTTCTTTGATTGACATGGTTGAGACTGTATTTTAAATTGATGTTTTTTTTTGAGTGTTGAGAGAATTAACCCAATTCTTGTAATAAATTTTTCTTTTCATGGTATTGTTAGATAATAGTTATTGTGGCTTTGTGTAGCCTTATCTTGCTCAGTTCTCATGAACTGACTCATGTGGAAAATTTTTTGCAGATGCCTTATGTGAGTAGATGAGGGAGAGACTTGTATATTTTTGCGTCAACCTTTGTATAGAATTTCTTTTTCTTGAATCCTTTTTATGTTGTTTAACTATTCATAAGGTTCAGTGGAAATTTTAGAAGAGGGTTAGTGTCTTAGTATAATGTAATTTTGGTTTTTTGTCATCTTAACTTTTGAAACCTTGGATTGTTTGACTATCATTAAAAATATAAGAAAACTGGTTTACCTCTTTGTTGAGAGACCTTAATGGATTATCGGTATTCTAATAATAGTTTAACATTCCTTGGTCAAAGTTATTACTCTCTTATTCCCTATGCATGGTTCCTTAGAGTTGGTATGTCCCTTTTGGGTAGTGTATTGTGCTGGAAAGAATTGATTAAACCTGGTGTTGTTTTCATAAATGAGAATTGTTAAACTTTACCCTTGAGAATAAATGTTTAGTTAAATCTTGCTATGACTTAGTAATAATGTGCTATAAGTAAAGTAAAATGGGTTGGTTAACCCTCATAGAAGTTAAACTAAAATTTATATGAAAATAAATTAATGTAGCAGTGACCTAATGGAGAACAGGTAGTTCCATAAGTGATCTAAGACGAAACTATCCTTTGTAATGTGTGTGTGTGTGTGTGTATATATATATATATATATATATATATATATATATTGTTATCCCTAACAAACTAGTGAACACTATCCTTTTTATGGTGAATTATTACACGAGCTTAAGGGAAAACAATGGTTAGTTCTGTAAGATAATAAGATTTAATAAGTAGGAGAAAACAATTTAGAAATCACGTAATCTATCTCTTCGTCATTTGGAAGGTAAATTGTTTTCTTTTGTAATACTCATTCAGTGAAGCCTAAGTAAAATCTTTGATAATTTTGGATAAATTATTAAGCCTCAATTAAATTCTAGTAATAACTAATGACGTCTTAAAGATGAATTCAACTTTACCTTCTTCCTAACTTTCTCCAAGGTTTTTTGTATTTCTTCTCGTAAGTGTGCTAAACACGAACCCAGGTTGTCATAAGGGTATGAACGAGTTCTAGTAGTGTAAGTGTGAACAGATGGCCTTGTGGAAATAAATATCCCCCTTTTTTATTAAATAAATGAATCAAACAAATAAAGGTCATAATAGAGAAGACTTAAAGCAAAATCCTCTTTAGAGTAAAAGAAAGAAACTTAGCGTTGTAAGAAGAATTGTACGAGTCATATCCCGAGTCCTGGGAAACTTAAGTTACGGATTGAAGGATGTTTTATCAAAATAAATAACCCTCAATAATTTCTCACTTTGGCTTGCCCTAACTGTAAGTGTGGTATGTGGTGGTTTCCTATGTCATCTTGTCAAAAGTAAAGTGATTTACCCTTGATGGGTGTGAACATTTCTATGTTACCCTTGTGGTCATCCTTGTATCGAGTTTTTCACAGAGCTAGTTGTAATTTTTGGTGGCAGCATGTTGTGTTGTGTTATGTGTCAATCAAGACAAAAAAAAAAATTATCCTATTTTTTTTACTTTGTTGTTAGCGTGTGTGAAATTTTTGGGTCATTACAACCTCTGCTGTGACTGGCTAGATACGGGCTGCTAGTTATACGTAGAAACATGGAGTATAGGAATTAGGAACCCAAGTGCTTTGTCCCTGAAATCGTATCTTATTATTTTTGTGTTCCTTTGAGGTATTTTCCTTTTTACATGGTGTGGGTTTTGTATTTCATCCCTTGATCTTTGTTATAATACTTCTCTTGGGGATATTTATGAACCCTTATCTCTACCTTGGAGATAGTTACTATGATCTGAGCCCATAATAGTTGGAAAGATCTATCATTATGTTTATTCTTTTGAGGTTTTATTTTCATATGTTTTTATTACTTGAATCTCTTAAATGATTGTAGGTACATTATAATTTATAATATGTAAAGTATATGATAGTGTGGCCTCTACGATCAGTTAATATTTTCATTTTGTAAATTTTCTAAGTTTCAAATCTTGAATGTGATTTCATATTTCTTATTGGGAACTATGACTGGATCGACTAGGTACTTTGGTTTTTTCTTCTTTGAGTGGTCTCCATCATTAGAATGGATTGATGTATTTGGAAGGGGAGCTTCGGAACCTTAGCCCTATTATAATTACTCTAACCTTAGCTTGTTTAAATTTTTCCTTGCTGAGAGGTTATTAATAATATGTGATTTGATAGTCAACGCATTATTAATGGTCATAAGCTTATGACAAAACCTCTATTTTTGATTTAGAAATTTTTTTTTTTTGGGATGACTGTAGTCGTTATTGAAATGCGAATCTTGCTAACTCATGACACTTGATGATATGTTATGATGATATTCATGAGGTTATGAATGGAATATATTTATATATAGATGCATTGTTGGCCTTTCGGAAATTTCTTAAAATTATTAATGAAATTTGGCGGTACTTTTCCCTTATATTATTTAGATAAATTGATGATTATGATGGGGTTTGTTGTTAGAATAATGGATTTTGTGACTCACTTAAATGAATTTTAAGAGTGGCTTTGATTATGTTAACAAGTATTAGTTTTAAAAGATCTTGTAAGGAGGAGGTGGTAAACTTCTTGTTTATTCTAAAAGTCTAGGTTGTTTTAAAGGAGGTTTACGAACCCATAATGCTATGAAACCCGAAATGATGTTTTAATTATAATCTCAACTTAAATGGACTTGAAATTTAGGAATATTTCTACTCTCTCGTGCTTTGTTTTTAAAGTAACTTGGTTGTTTGGGTGATGCCCATTTTGGGTTTTGTTAGCTACCATTCTTCTCTTATCATTTCCTTGTCGAGTCTATTATTGATGAGAGAATATAGTTTTTGGATTGAACTTTAATTTTCAACTCCTTTAATCATGTGATGGTTTTCCCTTCTTTCACTCGTTTGGTTTCTCTAGCTTTTAGGCCAATGAAACCTCCCTCATGGAAGGATTGATTTAAATTTTTTGTTTCGCGTCTATGATTGTAACTAGTTTGTATTGGGATTCTCAAATATTTTATTTATGGATTGATCGAGTATTATATTTCAATCATGTAATCCATAGGATTACATGATTGAAATCCCAATACTCTTGACTTTTGTTCCTAACTTATAAATTCTATAATGTTGCCTTAGTTGGCTGAGATATTGTTCTTTACTGGAATATTTGGCTTCCTTCATATTGGCTGGTGAAAATTGTTATCTTGTGTGAAGAATTCTTGTTAGTTGTTTGTGCTTTGTTCCATTTATTGAAATAGAACATTCCTTTGATGATAATGTTAAATATTAGCATATTGTTTCAATGTGTAGCCTATCATGCTGAGTTCTTGTGAACTTACTCAAGTTAATACTTGTACAGATGGATTTTGTGAGTAGATAAAATAAAATATTGATAAAGGTGGCATCGGTTTCATTTATGAATTCCCTTGTATGAATATTTAATGTACTGTAAATCTGGGATTGGTGCTTGTAGAGGAGTTTTGAAAACCTCTTGCCTTGGGTTTTTTGTTTATATGATGAAAGGTTTTCTAACCATTTGTAATAAAACTTGAAAACATTATTTGGAGGAATAAAATTTGATCACAACCTTGTTATAATTATTTTTTTTGTGATATTATAAAAATCATGAAAATAATGTAGCGTGGCTTAACCAATTTTGTTACTTTCTTGTTCTCAGTAAAAGTTCACTTGAATCTTTTGACACCTTGAGTTTGTGTGCCATGTTGAATACAAATGTTATACCCATGTAACTATTTTTTATAAGTAATGGTAAATTCTTCTTTCAAGTCATAAAACTTTCTTGTATAATAACCCTCTGTGGTCTTAGCATTAGTGCAATCTAGGTATATTTTAGTAGGTTGGCAATCCTTTTTTAAAAGTTAATCAAAAATAAAATAAAATGAAAACATATATGAATAAATAAATAAGATAATAATGAAGTTGTGATTTTGTAGATAAAATTAAGAGTCTTTAAGTGGAAACAAGGGAGTTATCTACTTGTGTAAAAAGAATCTACCCTCACTTAGATTAAGCTACGAATTTAAATTTACCCTAATTGTTGTGAAAAGTTAATTAATTTTTAAAAGTAATATCATTGTTGGATTTTTGGGATATAGTTAGATATTAGTTAGTAGGGGAGTTTAAATAAGAAAACATTAAGTCTAATGCTTCCATTTTGGGAACCCCATGTATATGCCTTGATAAACCTAATCAAGATAAGGCTAAATGAATATTTTATTGAATCTATATACACTCATAAGTCTCATTAAAAGATTGGTTGATAACCAAAGAGATCATGATGATGAAATAAATTTGACCTTCTCACTCTAACCTTCATCATAGTACATTGCAATATTCTCTTAAGTGTGGTTAACTGTTGATCCTTACACAAGGAGGTTGTAGTTCTCAACCTTAATGTCACTCAACTTTAGGTAGAGCTTACACTCGTGGCCTTGTGAAATGGAGGTCTCAATCAAGATTTAATAGCTTGGGTATGAACAAGAAACCTTGTGATAGATGGAAGGTTTATTTTTTTATGAAACAAATTAACCTAGTTTTTGCCATTCTTTAAGATGATCCTAATTTAGAAAACTTGTTCTCAAGCTAATTAGTGAATAGTATGAAAGAAATAAGTTCACCTTTGCAAGAAGAATTTTTCAAATCAAACATGAATCTTCTAGATCGTAAAGTTAGGTATTGAAAGAGAATTTTAGTAAATACATAACCTCAAAGTATTTTACACCGTGGGGTGTACTTAATTGTGACTATGTATTTTCGTTAGACTTCTTCATTGTGCCTTGTCAAAGAGAAAAGTGAATTGTCCTTTATGGGTGTTGGAAGTTTCCTTGTTGCATATGTGGTCATTGTTGTGTCAATATTTTTGAAGAGTTAGTTATAGCCATTGTGACCACATGTAGTGTCATTCTATACTTCGAACAAGTCAAAAAAAAATCTTGTATTTTACTATGTTGTCTTGTGTTCCTGGTTTGTGGTCATTACACTTGTTATCAGGGAGGAGGTTCATTCACTTGAACCTTTGGAACAGATTGGAGCTGTGATGGTGTTACTGGATGGTGTTGCATGTTGAGGGTGGATATTGGAAGAGTAATGTGATTTAAGCGTGATCTGAACTATGTCATAATTGTGATATTGTTAGTGTACATGTTATGTATGTAACTTAGTGCGTAACTGATGCAATGTTGATGTGTTAAATATGATAGTATTCTCTCTCCTTTCTAGAAATTCTATGTGAATGTGAGTGTGAAAAATTGTTTTGTTGTGTGTGTGGAAGAAATGTGATTATGATTTTGGAGTGTTGGATCCTTTTGGCATTTGTGATGTATGGGTGTGACGATATGTTGAGTGACCAAGTTGGTTGTAGTGAATTGGTTTTCCTAATGATGTCATTATCATTTGTTTAGAAATGTGTGTATTTCCATGTTATATGGAAGTTGATTGTAAGTTTTAATTATGATCACCATAATTAAAATTCATGTAATATGTAATGATTTGTGTCATGAATTTAGGGACATATGGTGGGTATATGATCCCTATCATACAATTATGGAAATTTGGGTGCACCATGTTGAGATGTGGCATGTTGTAAACCATGAATGTAATGTATGTGAAATACCATGTATTGCTGCCATGCATAAGATGCCATGTTAATGTCTGTGAACCACCATTGTGTTATTGATGTAGTTACATGTTATGTTGTGAACCTTATGCCAATCGACACTAAAGGAAATTGGTAAAAGTGTATGTTTAGAGTGAAGGAATATGTACCATGGGTCATTAACCTGAGCTGATCTTAGGCTCAGTAGATGATGACATGTGCTCCTCTTTCTCTCTCTCCTTATGGTTGTTGTATGGATGTAACCTAAGTGTAACTATGATTATTTTTAGCCTTCTTGAAGTGGTGGCCGGATGATTCAGATGTAGATGATGACATTTGTATTATTGTTATGTTATTTTAAAAGCTATGGCTCGATGTTTCGAGTTCCAGAAACTCGTTGAGTACCCCCTTAGTGGCAAGATAAGGCCACATAGTAATCGTAATGTGCTATTCTTATATGTATATTTTATTTTTAAATTAAACTTTTTTATTTTATTTTGTAAGGACCAGCAGTTTACTTGATTACAATGTTTTATATTTTTCGGCATTTCTTTGGTTTGTGGGAATAACATTTAGATTTTTGCACTATAGCTATTTGGCCATTTTTTTTGCTTAGATTTGGATGTTATTTTAAAATTTTAATATTTCACCCCCTTACCCAAGGCTTGTCCTTTTCCGCATAGCATTTGAATCGGATTGCTATGTTGGTTCTATTATCATCATGTGTGGAATATGGTCATCAGATGCACCATGGAATGGTTGAACCTATCGACCCGCTTCATTGTATATGGGGGTATGCCCCAAGGAGTTAGAAATAACTAGTGGGTTGATGAACCACGCGTTATTATGTCACTTCGGTTAGGGGTGCCTAAACTCTGTGTGCCTAGGTCCATAGGGAGACTGACCTCTTCGGGGATTGAAAAGGAATTTTATATTTTATTTCTATAGATTAAGGGAGGCATAAGAGACTTGAGGGAGGCATTATATTTTAA
This sequence comes from Taxus chinensis, assembly GCA_019776745.2. NCBI lineage: Eukaryota > Viridiplantae > Streptophyta > Pinopsida > Cupressales > Taxaceae > Taxus > Taxus chinensis. Next base: position 596,569,613 of record CM034146.1, on the reverse strand, counting down.
GGGAGGCATAATATATTTGTGGGTGTGTGTGTGATTGATGCTTCAGGAGGTATGCAGATTTATTATGCTATTTCGGTTATGGTGTTATGATGTATGTGTTACTCATGTCAGTTTTGTATGTTTTGGAGATGGAGTTGATGCCCTTTTGAAACTATCTACCTGTAGCTATTGTTATGAGTTATGTGAAATCTTCATCTGTGAAATTAGTACACTTTTGTTCGAGTATTATATGTCAGTCATAGATGTCTTAAAAGAACTATGTTATGTGTACTGTGCCTATTTGTCTTCCATAATTTGGTTTAGCTCTTATGGTGTGGTACCGTCATAAAAGTATGTAAAATTATGCTTTGAAATCATTCATGTTGTGTATGACCCTAGTAGGGTGTTGTGATTGCAGTTCATGTTGGGCACCCACAAGAATGAATAAACTAAAATTCTATAAAAATGAATTTTTAAATGAACCAGAGTTAAGAATAATGTAAATCGAGAGAGTTTAATGAAATAATGAATAAGAGGGAACTTCCAATATTCACTTATCCAAATTTTTCTAAGGCTACCCCATGGCCATGATTTAATGACTTAAATTTTAACCATAGGGTGCACTTTCACATTTATATGTTCCTTGATGCTTATCACCTTTCCTTCCTTCAATGTTGTGTTGCATCAAGGAAGATGCTTTCATAAGGGTGTAATGCCCCTCCTAGGACACTGGAAAATGCACCAAACGTGCCTAAAATTTCAGGGTAATTTTTTTTTTGAAGTGTTGAATTAATACTAATCTATTTCATAACCCATTCCCGATACTGACTAACTTTTTAATACTATTTAAATTTACCTAGTTAAATTGACCATTCTCATAAGGGGAGGAGAATGTAATGCCCCATTCAATGTTACTCCAGTTCATACTTTGGTGACCTTGTTGCAAAGTGTTGAACGTTGTTGTGCTTCTATTGATCATTAGTTGGCTTCGACCTTGTTGTAGAGAATAATTATCATCCTCCCTCTTTGTCATGCGTACTTGTGTTGTTCTCAATGTTTCTTGTGCTAGCCCCCGTAATGTCCTTTATGATTTTCCTATTAAAGGAAAATTGTGTTCTCAAATTTTTAAGCTTGACTTTCAGTCATTATTAATATGAATAATAATTATATTTCAGTTGAAAAATTAATAATAAGAATGATAATAATGATATTATTAATTTATTTGTCAATTGACAATTATTATTTTATTATTATTTTATTGTCAATTGTTAACGATATTTATATTAGTTATCTCTATGTCATTTTGTTGTATCATTCTGATCACTCCCGTAGACTGAGCCTTGTTCTACACTAAAGAAGGGATTGCCTTGTCATGGCTCCATGGTTGGTCATTAGTCCATGTTCAGTTTCAAAACGTCAACCTCTAGTTTTCTCTCCCTTGGTTGATTAGGCCTACATGTGTGTTGTTTTAATCGTATAAATTAAAGAAGAATTTGATTTTTTTGCTCCCTCCAAATTTCCAATGTGTATGCAATTTAATCTTCTTGGTTGGCATAGGATTATTGGGTTCCTTATGGGAAGTGGAGGGAAGTTGTGTGTGGCACAAGTTTTCAAGGGCCTAGTAGTTAATGCACAAATTAACTGTTTCAGCTAGAACCCTTCACCTCTTTAGTAGTGACTTGGCATTATTACATGGCTTTCACTAAATGAAATTAATTGTTCTTGGGAACTATTTTGTTTTCCTTCTTCAAAAAGAAATCTTGGTTATGTGCTGGCGAGGGGATGGAGTTTTTGTGGCCATCGACCATTATTTTAATTCCTTAAAGGAGATATACCCTATGCTGATTTTTGTCATGTTTCCCCATTTGGATTCTAGTTGCACACATTTGAATCTACTTAGGTGTTGGGTAGACCTTGTTTTGATATAAATTTTTTGAAACTTTCTTGCATTGTTAGAAATAGGCATATCCCCATCTTGTTTTTTTCCGCACCCATCCTGTACCGTTAGAACCCTATAGTGGTGTTTTCGGCGACCAACAAGATCATGGAAAAGGAAATTAGACCCAGGGTTGTTGTTGCAGGAATGCTTGGTAGAGGTGTGAGTTGTGGAATATCAAATCAGGCATGATAAATATAACCATTGCAATGTATTTCTACCTTTTTATAATTCCATGAAATTAATGGTTCTTCTTCCTAAAATGGCATATAGAGATGGGATTTTTTGATTTTTCATAATTTCCTTGAGTGCACTGGTTTTTCCCTTTGTTTCTTATTCTAAATATCTTGTTTTGAATAACTTGCTTGCAAAAACAACTGGGAATTCCACTCACCTTCCAATAGGGAAAACTGGTAATGGGTTTTGATGGTATGAGTGCATATCTTTTTAGGATTTTAGTAAATATTGGATGCAATGGGACAAAAATGTAAATAGTATTAATAGCTCTTATGGTTTTGCTTGAAATAGTTATATATTAGTTCTATTCTTGTTTGGCAATCACATTTTAATGAATATGGTTTTTATCAAAAGGAAAACTTGTATTTTATCCCTTTTTTGAGGTTATTATGTCATCTGCAAATGACTCCTAAAATTCAGTAATTTGCTAGGTTGTGTTTATACATTAATGGTATTTTTAAATGCATGTATTCTAACTATTCAAAGAAAAAAACAGAGGTCTCAAAAGCTTGTCTGTGCATTATTTTTTGACTAATTTGTTAGCTTCACATCTATGGTGACTTGCTACATACTGGCTGCTAGTTATACGCTGAAATGTGGGGTAAAGGAATTAGGAACCCAAGTGCTTTATCCCTGAAATCATATCTAATTATTTGTGTGTTACTCTGAGGTATTTTCCTTTTTACATGGCATGGGTTTTGGATTTCATCCCCAGAACTCTGTTATCATACTTTTATTGGGGATATTTATGAACCCTTATCTCTACTCTGGAGATAGCTAATACGATCTGAACTGATAATCATTTGGAAAGATCTGTCATTATGTTTATTCTTTGGAGGTTTTCTTTTCATATGTTTATATTACCTGAATCTCTGGACTGGCGGTAGGTACATTATAATTTACATCATACAACGTATATGATATTTTGGACTCTATGATCAAGTAATACTTTCATTCTAGAATTGTTCTAAGTTTCTAATCTTGAATGTGATGTCATATTTCTTATTGGGAACTATAGCTGGATCGACCGGGTACTTGGGTTTTCTCTTCTTTGAGTGGTCTCCTCTGTTAGAGTGGATTTATGTCTTTGGAAGGGGAGCTTCGTAATCCTGGCCCTATTATAATTACTCATACCCTAACTTCATCAAATTTTTTCTTGCTGACAGGTTATTCATAATATGTGAATCGATAGTCAACGTATTATTAATGGTCATAAGCTTATGAGCAAACCTTTGTGTTGGATTTAAGATTTGAAATGTGTTTGTGATGACTATAGTCATTACTTAAATGGGACTCTTGTTAAATCATGACATCTGATGATACGTCATGAGGAAATTCATGAAGTTATGAATGGGATATATTTATATAAATCCATTGTCGGTCTATGTCAAAAATTTGTTAAAATTATTAATTAAATTTGGGGGTACCTTTCCCTTATATTATTTAGATAAGTTGACAATCATGATGGGGTTTTTTTTTAGAATAATGGCTTTTGTGACTCACTTAAATGCAATTGAAGAGTGGTTTTGATTATGTTAATAAGTATTACCTTTAAAGGATATTGTAAGGAGGATGTGGTAAACTTCTTGTTTAGACCAAAACAATATATTGTTTTAAAGGAGAGTTATGAACCCATAATGCTATGAAACTCAGAAGGATGTTTTAATGATAATCATGGCTTAAATGGACTTGAAATTTAGGAGGATTTTCGCTATCACGTGCTTTGTTTATCAAGTAACTTGGTAGTTGGGTAATGCCCATTTTGGGTTTCGTTAGCTATGATTCTTCTCTTATCATTTCCTCGTGGAGTATCTTTTCAATTAGAGAATATAGTTTGAGGGTTGAACTTCATGTTCTCAACTTCTTTGATCATGTGATTGTTTTCCCTTCTTAAACTCATTTGGTTATTCTAGCTTTTAGGCTAATGAAACCTTCCTCATGGAAGGATTAATTTACCTTTTTTATTTCACGTCTATGATTGTAACGGGTATGTTTTCAGTTTCTGAAATATTATAGTGATGGATGGATCGAGTATTAGATTTCAATCATGTAATCTATAGATTACGTGATTGAAATCTAATACTCAATCCATCCATCACAAAAATATTTGAGAAGACCAAAACATACATGACTTAAATCTCAATACCTCTTGACTTTTGTTCCTAACTTATAATGTCTACGGTATTGCCTCGGTTGGCTGAGATATTCTTCTTTACTTGAATATTTGGCTTCCTTCTTATTAGCTATTGAAATTTTTTATCTCGTGTGAAGAATTTTGATTAGTGGTTTGTGCTTTGTTCCATTTCTTCAAATATAACATTCCTTTCATGATATTGTTAAATGTTAGCATGTTATTTCAATATGTATGCCTTACCATGCTCAGTTCTCATGAACTAACTCAAGTTAATACTTGTGTAGATGGATTTTGTGAGTAGATAAAAGGAAATATTGATAAAGCTTGCATCAATTTGATTTATGAAGTCCATTGTATGAAGGTTTAATGTACTCTAAATATTGGATTGGTGTTTGTAGAGGAGTTTGGAAGGCCTCTTGCCTTGGTTTTCTATTTCTATGATGAAATATTGTCTAACCATTTGTAAAAAAACTTGAACACATTATTGTGAGGAACAAAATTCGATCACCAGCTTGTTATAAGTATTTTTTGTGATATTATAACGATCATGAAAATAGTGTAGCGTGGCTTAATCAATTTTGTTACTTTCTTATTCTCAGTCCAAGTTCAATCGAATCTTTTGACACATTTGGTTTGTGTGTCATGTTGATCATGAAAATAGTGTAGCGTGGCTTAATCAATTTTGTTACTTTCTTATTCTTAGTCAAAGTTCAATTGAATCTTTTGACACATTTGATTTATGTGCCATGTTGACAAATTTAGTTTGTGTGCCGTGTTGAATAGAAATGTTATACCCGTTTATATTTTTCTTTATAAGTAATGGTAAATTATTCTTTCGAGTCATACAAATTTCTTTTATAATAAACCTTCATGGTCTTGGCATCAATGCAATTCTAGGTATATTTTAGTGGGTTGGTAATCCTTTTTTAAAAGTTAATTAAATAATTAAAAAAATGAATACATAGATGAATAAATAAATAAGATAATAATGAAGTTTTGATTTTGTAGATAAATTTAAGAGTCATTTAGTGGAAAGAAGGGAGTTATCTACTTGTGTAAAAAGAATCTATCCTCACTAACCATAACCTACGAATTAAACTTCATCCTCATTGTTGTGAAACATTAATTAATTTTTAAAATTAATATCATTGTTGGATTTTTGTAATATAGTTAGATCTTAGTTAGTAAGGGAGTTTAAATAAGAAAACATTAAGTCTAATGCTTCCATTTTGGGAACCTTACGTGTATGCCTTGATGAACTGAATCAAGAGAAGGCTAAATGAAGATTTTACTCAATCAGGATAAACTTATAAGTCTTATTAAAAGACTGATTAATAACTAAAGAGATAATGATGATGAAATAAATTTGATCTTCTCACTCTAACCTTTGACATAGTACATTGCAATCTTCTCTTAAGTGTGGTTAATTGTTGATCCTTCCACTAGGAGGTTGTAGTTCTGAACCTTAATGGAACTCAACTTCAGTTAGAGCTTATGCTCGTTGCCTTGTGTAATGGAGGTTTGAATCAAGATTTAGGAGCTTGGGTATGAATAAGTAACCTTGTGAGAGATGGAAGGTGTCTCTTTTTGATTAAATGAATTAAGCTAGTTTTTGCGAGTCTTTAAGATGATCCTCATTCATAATACTTGTTCTCAAGATAATTAGTCAATAGTATGAAAGAAATAAGTTCATGTTTGTGAGAAGAATTTATCAAATCAAACATGAGTATTCTAGATCGTAAAGATAGGTATTGAAAGAAATTTTTAGTAAAATCATAACCTCAAAGGATTTTACACCATGTGTTGTACTTAACTGTGACCGTGTATTGTGGTTGGACTTCTTCATTGTGCCTTGTCAAAGAGAAAAGTGAATTGTCCTTGATGGGTGGTGGATGTTTCCTTATTGGCTATGTGGTCATTGTTGTCTCAATATTTTCAAAGAGTTAGTTGTAGCCATTGTGAAAACATGTAGTGTCATTTTATACTTTGAACAAGTCAAAATAAATGTATCTTGTATTTTACTATGGTTTCTTGTGTTCATGGTTTGTGGTCGTTAAACCAACATTAATAATTTTCTCGTGAGAATAATAATGTGTTATTTAATTCAAGGATTACAAATAAATAAACTCATCATTTTGAGACAATTCAATAAAAAATGAAATGATTGAAAGAAAAGAATTTACCTCAGAAAAATGATCTCCTTGCACTTCTACGTGTTTATGAAGAAGAGGAAATGTAAGAAAGAAAATGAAGCTACATTTTTTGTATCACAAAAAACACTAAGAAAATAAAATATTTTTGATGAAATCAAAACACATTTGTTTGTATATAAGTAAATAGTAAATAATTTTCGTTGAAAATGTGGTTTATTTGTAAAATAAAGGTAATTTCTACGTACTTTACCAATAGAATATCAATCTAACTTTCATGAATTACGAATTTATATGTAGACTAAAATAAGATGCATCAGATTCACTATATAGAGGACAGCGAGTCTGACCCATTTTTAAGTGACTGTTAGAGGAAATTCTAGGTACTCTAATATGCTTGTATATAACTGATTTAATAAACAAGAAATTTCTATGTAATCGTATAGCATTAGTTTAATAGATTAAAATTTATAATGCTTTCGTTATTTGTTGAATATCTTGACAAGATGATAACGTTATGTGCAAAAGTGAAGACTTTTTATAGAGTTGCGTAACTCATTATTAGAATGCCCTAAACGTCACTCTCCATGAGTTGGAAATCATTATTCAAAAAGTGCTAAAGTTTAATATGTTATGTTCTGAACCTTACGCTAACCGACACTAAGGGAAATTGGTAAAAGTGTATGTTTGGAGTGAAGGAATGTGTATCATGGGTCAGTAACCTGAGCTAACCTTAGGTTCAGTAAATGATGACATGTGCTCCTCTTTCTCTCTCTCCTTATGGTTGTTGTATGGATACAACCTCAGTGTAACTATGATTGTGTTTAGCCTTGGCGAAGTGGAGGTGGGATGATTCAGATAGAGATGATGACATTTATATCATTGTTATGTTAATTTAAAAGCTGAGGCTTAATGCTCCAAGTGCCAGCAACTCATTGAGCAACCCCTTAGTGGCCAGATAAGGCCACATAGTCATTGTAATGTGCTATTATTATATGTGTATTTTATTCGTAAATTAAAGTTTTTATTTTAGTTTTGTAAGGACCAGTAGTTTACTTTATTGTAGTGTTTTATATTTTTGGTCATTTCCTTGGTTTCTAGTACTTACATGCAGATTTTAGCACTATAGATATTTGGCCATTTTTTTGCTTGGATTTGGATTTTCTTTTAAAATTTTAATATTTCACCCCCTTGCCTAAGGCTTGTCCTTTTCCACTTGACATTTATATCGCATTGCTATACTAGTTCTATTGTTGTGATGTGTGGAATAAGGTAATCTGATGCACCATGGAATGGTTCGACCTATAGACCCACTTCGTTGTATGGGGTTACACCCCAAGGAGTTACTGATAATTAGCGGGTTGATGAACTACAAGTTATTATCTCACTTGGGTTAGGGATGCTTGGACTCTATGTGCCTAGGGCCATAGGGAGACCGGCCTCTTCAGGGAGTGAAAAGGAATTTTATATTTTATTACTACAGATTGAGGGAGGCATAAGAGACTTGAGGTAGGAATAAGAGACTTGAGGGAGGAATTAGATTTTAAGGGAGGCATAAGAGATTTATGGGCATGTGTGTGATTGATACTTCAGGAAGTATGTAGAGTTATTATGATGTTTTGGTTATGGTGTTATGATGTATGTCTTACTCGTGTCAGTTTTGTATGGTTTGTGATAATTTGGAGATGGATTTGATGCCCTTTTGAAACTATTTACCTATAGCTATTTTTATGAGTTATGTGAAATCTTCATCTATGGAATTGTGGGAATTCCTAGTTGTTGTAGTACACTTTTGTTCGAGTATTACATGTCAGTCATAAATGTCTGAGAAGTACTGTGTTATATGGATCATGCCTATTTCTCTTCCATAATTTGGTTTAGCTCTTACGGTGTGGTACCAAAATGAAAGTATGTAAAATTATGCTTGTGAATCATTCATGTTGTGTATGACCCTGGTAGTATTGTGATTACAGTTCATGTTGGTCACCCAAAAGAATGAATAAACTAAAATTCTATAAAAATGAATTTTTAAATGAACCTGAGTTAAGAATAATGTAAATGGAGAGAGTTTAATTAAATAATGAATACGAGGGAACTTCCAATATTCACAGAACTTTGAAAGTTAAGATTTTTACCCAAATGGTTCTAAGGCTACCCCGTGGCCATGATTTAATGACTTAAATTTTAACCATAAGGCGCACTTTCACATTTATTTTTTCCTTGATGCTTACCACCTTTCCTTCCTTCAATTTGGTGTTGCATCGAGGAAGATACTTTCTTAAGGGGAGGAGAATGTAATGCATCCTTCAACGTTACTCCTGTTCATACTTCGGTGACCTTGTTACTAAGCGTTGAATGTTGTTGTGCTTCCGTTGAACATTAGTTGGATTCGAACTTGTTGCAAAGAATAATTAGCATATTTCCTCTTCATCGTGTGTACTTGTGTCGTTGTCGATGTTTCCTGTGCTGGCCCCTGTAACATCCTTCAGGATTTCCTTATTTAAGGAAAATAGTGTTCTCAAATTTTCGAGCTTGACTGTCAGTCATTATTACTATGAATAATAATTATCTTTAAGTTGTAAAATAAATAATAAGAACGATAATAATGATATTATTAATTCATTTTTTTGATCGAAAATTATTATTATTTTATTATTTTATTGTCAATTGTTATCGATATTAATATTAATTATCTCTATGCCATTTTTTTTAATCATTTTGATCACTCCCATAGACCGAGCCTTGTTCTACACTAAAGAAGGTATTACCTTGTCCTGGCACCATGGTTGGTCGTTGTCCCGTGTTTGCTTTCAAAACGTCAACCTCTAGTTTTCTCCCCCTTGGTCGATTAGGCCTACATGTGTCTTGTTTTAATCGTTTAAATTAAAGAAGAATTTGACTTTTTTGCTCCCTCCAACTTTCCAGTATGTATGTAATTTAATCTTCTTGGTTGGCATAGGATTATTGGGTTCCTTATTCCTTATTTTCTAACTTGTGAATGCGTAGAAGTGGAGGCAAGTTGTGTGTGGTGAGTCTTTTGAAGGGGTTAGTAATTAATGTCCAAATCAACCCTTTCACCTACCACCCTTCACCTCTTTAGCAATGACTTGGCCTTGTTACGTGGCTTTCACCAAATTGAATTAATTGTTGTTGGGCACTGGTTTGTTTTCCTTCTACAAAAAACAAATCTTTGTTATGTGTTGGCGAGGGGATGGAGTTTTGTGGCCATCGACCATTCTTTTAATGCCTTAAAGGATATATTCCTTATGTTGAGTTTTGTCCATTTTCCACATTTGGAGTCTAGTCACATACATTTGAATCAACTTAGGTGTTGGGTAGACCTTGTTTTGCTGTAAATGTTTTGAAATTTTCTTGCATTACTAGCCGTAGGCATATCCCCATCTTGTTTTTTGCCACACCCAGCCTATACCATTAGAAGCATGTAGTAGTGTTTTGGGTGCCCAACAAGCTCGTGTAAAAGGAAATCATACCTAGAGTTGTTGTTGTATGACTACTTGGTGGAGGTACGAGGTGTAGAAGATCAAATTAGGACAGATAAGTATAAATGTTGCAATGTCTTTCTACCTTTTTATAATTCCATGAAATGAATGGTTCTCCTTCCTGAAATGGGATCTAGGAATGGGATTTTTTAATTTTTTATAATCGCCTTGAGTGTACTAGTTGTCCCTTTGTTTCTTATTATGAATCTCTTGTTTTGAATGACTTGCTTACAAAAAAAAAAACCTTTTTACTCTTTTACATTTATTTGGGAATTCCAATCACCTTCCAATAGGGAAAACTAGTAATGGGTTTTGATGGTATGAGTGCATATATTCTCATAATACTAGTAAATTTTGGATGCAATGAAACAAAAATGTAAATAGTATTAATATCTCTTATGGTTTTGCTTGAAATAGTTATATATTAGTTATATTCATGTGTGGCAATGAAATTTTGAGTGAATTTGGTTTTTATGAAAACAAATCTTGTATTTTATCCCTTTTTGGAGGTAATTATCTTATTTGCAATTGACTCCTAAATTTTAGTAATCTGCTGTGTTGTGTTTATGCATTAATGGTATTTTCGAATGCATGTATTCTAACTATTTAAAGAAAAAAACAGAGGTCTCAAAATCATGTCTGTGCATTATTTTTTGACTAATTTGTTAGCTTCACCACTATGGTGATTGGCTAGATACTGGCTTCTAGTTATACATAGAAACGTGGAGTATAGAAATTAGGAACCCAAGTGCTTTATCCCTAAAATTGTATGTCATTAGTTTGGTGTTCCTCTAAGGTATTTTCCTTCTTACATGGCGTGGCTTTTTGATTTCATCCCTTGATCTCTATTGTGATACTTTTATTGGGGATATTTATGAACCCTTATCTATACTCTGGAGATACTACGATCTGAACCGATAATCATTTGGAAGATCTTTCATTATTCTTATTCTTTAGAGTTTTAATTTTTATATTTGTGTATTACCTAAATCTCTAGACTGGCAATAGGTACATTATAATTTACATCATGCAACGTATATGATATTTTGGCATCTATGATCAGTTAATAATTTCATTCTGGAACTTTTCTAAGTTTCTGATCTTGAATGCAATGTCATATTTTTTATTGGGAACTATGACTGGATCGACTGGTTACTTGGGTTTTCTCTTCTTTGAGTGGTTTCCTCTGTTAGAGTGGATTGATGTCTTTGGAAAGGGAGCTTCGTAACCCCGGCCCTATTATAATTACTCTTACCTTAACTTGGTCAAATTTTTCTGTGCTGATAGGTTATTGATAATATGTAAATCGATAGTCAACGTATTATTAATGGTCATAAGCTTATGACCAAACCTTTGTGTTGGATTTAGTATTCGAAATGTGTTTGGGATGAATATAGTAATTATTTAAATAGGACTCTTGTTAGTCCATGACATCAGATGATACGTTATGAGGATAGTCATGAAGTTTTGAATGGAATATATTTATATGAATGCATTGTTGGCCTATGTCAAAAATTTGTTAAAATTATTAATTACATTTGGGGGTACCTTTCCCTTATATTATTTAGATAATTTGACAATTATGATGGCGTTTTTTGTTAGAATAATGGTTTTTGTGACTCACTTAAATGCAATTGAAGACTGGTTTTGATTATGTTAACAAATATTACTTTTAAAGGTTATTGTAAGGAGGAGGTGGCAAACTTCTTGTTTAGACTGAAACTATAGATTGTTTTAAAGGAGGGTTACGAACCTATAATGCTATGAAACTTGGAAGGATGTGTTAATGCTAATCTCGGCTTAAATGGACTTGAAAGTTAGGAGGATTTTTTTTGTGTCATGCTTTGTTTATTGAGTAACTTGGTTGTTGGGTAATGCCCATTTCGGGTTTTTTTACCTACTATTTTAACTTTATCATTTCCTCATGGAGTCTCGTTTCAATGAAAGAATATAGTTTGTGGGTTGAACTTCAGTTTTTAACTCCTTTGATCATGTGATGGTTTTCCCTTCTTACACTCGTTTGGTTGCTCTAGGTTTTAGGTTAATGAAACCTCCCTCTTGGAAGGATTGATTTACCTTTTTGGTTTCGCGTCTATGACTGTAACTAGTATGTTTTGGGATTCTTGAATATTTTAGTGATGGATGGATCAAGTATTAGATTTCAATCACGTAATCTATAGATTACGTGATTGAAATCTAATACTCGATCCATCCATCACTAAAATATTTGAGAAGCCCAAAACATACATGATTGAAATCCCAATACCTCTTGACTTTTGTTCCTAACTTATAATGTCTACAGTCTTGCCTTGGTTGGCTGAGATATTGTTCTTTACTGGAATATTTGGCTTCCTTCTTGTTGGCTAGTGAAATTTTTTATCTCGTGTGAACAATTTTGATTAGTGGTTTGTGCTTTGTTCCGTTTCTTGAAATATAACATTCCTTTCATGATATTGTTAAATATCAACATGTTGTTTCAATGTACAACCTTATCATGCTCAATTCTCACAAAATGACTCAAGTTAATAATTGTGCAGATGGATTTAGTGAGTAGATAAAAGGAAACATTGATAAATCTTTCATCAGTTTCATTTATGAAGTCCCTTGTACGAATGTTTAATGTGTTGTAAATCTTGGATTGGTGCTTGTAGAAAAGTTTGGAAGGCCTCTTGCCTTGGGTTTTCTATTTTTATGATGAAAGGTTGTCTAACCATTTGTAAAAAACCTTGAACACATTATTGTGAGGAACAAAATTCGATCACCACCTTGTTATAAGTATTTTTTTTGTGATATTATAAAAATTATGAAAATAGTGTAGCGTGGCTTAACCAATTTTTTTACTTTCTTATTCTCAATCAAAGTGCAGTCAAATCATTTAAAACCTTTGGTTTGTATTCCATGTTGAATAGAAATGTTATACACGTGTATATTTTTCTTTATAAGTAATGGTAAATTCTTCTTTCAAGTCATAAAAAATTCTTGTATAATAACCCTTCATGGTCTTGGCATCAGTGCAATTCTAGGTATATTTTAGTGGGTTGGCAATCCTTTTTTAAAAGTTAATCAAAAATAAAATAAAATGAATACATAAATGAATAAATAAATAAGATAATAATGAAGTTGTTATTTTGTAGATAAAATGAAGAGTATTTTAGTGAAAATAAGGGAGTTATCTACTTGTGTAAAAATATTCTATCCTCGCTAACCTTAACCTACGAATAAAAATTTATCCTCATTCTTGTGAAATGTTAATTAATTTTTAAAATTAATATCATGGGTGCATTTTTGGGATACAGTTAGATCTTAGTGTTATCCAAATTCACCCCTCAAGGTAATTTTGATAACATGCATCAAATTATTCAATCCCGAGCAAGTAGATTGATTCGAGGCCCAAAATCATGTTTTTTGGGGGGCCCCTCAGCCTTCTCTCTAACTCTCCCATCTAAGGAGAAATCCCAACGAGTTAGAAAAAATGGAAAAAATGCAAAAAATAAGGTTGCAGGACAGTTTTAAAGCATTTCGGGTCTGAAGGGTTTGGGTCATACCCGTTCGGGTCGTACTGAGGTTCGTCGTACCAAGCTTGGGGCTGAAAAACAAAGAAAATTAGCTAAGTCAGACATTTTTGTCCCAAGCGGTCCGCGGGATAGTTGGGACGTCGGGATGCGTAGCGACACAAAAAGCCGAAACGGCCGAAAGTGGGAAAAATCGTCAAAGTTTTGTTTTCGCGCGGTTTTGGGACATCCGGGACAAAAGTACGCATGGGGGACGCGAATCGGCTGATTCGCCGACAGACAGTCCATTTCAGGGCGGTTCGGAGATATTTGTCCTAATCAGTCCGGGAACAGTTGGGACAAAAGTACGTGATGGACATGGAAAGCCGAATCGAGCTGAAGCAGGATATTTTTGTCCGGGACAGTTGGGACAAAGGTACGCGTGGGACGCGTGGGACGCGAAAAGGTGAAAAGGCCGCAAACAGGAACAAGGAAGCCCGAATCGGCCGAAGCAGGAGATTTTCATCTAGAAAAGTTGGGACAAAAGTACGCGAGGGACGCGCGGGACGTAAAAAGCTGAAGCGGCCGAAGGCAAAGAAGAAAAGTCAACGTTTGACCCGTGAAACTTCAAACGGCCATAACTTTTGACTCCGAGCTCCGATTTTCACAAAATTGGACTTTCTGGAACGAGCACAACATCCTCTACACCACAAAAAACTAGATTTTCTTATTTTTAATGAGGGTAGATATATTTAAATGAAAGAAACATATTCGGCTCCAGTCAGTTAATGCTCATTCCCGTCAAATGACAGAAAACGCTCTGCCAGACCCAAAATAGCTGCCCACACTCAGAAGGCCATAACTTTTGCATTTCTCAACGAAATCACACAAAATTGGTACCGTTGGAATCGTGGCTCTGAGCCTGACGCACAACAATCAAGAAATTTTAGATTTTATGAGATATCGATGGATATTTTTTTATAAAACGTGGCCGGGTTCATAACAGTGTTTTATTTGGTGGTTGAGGAGTGCAATTAAGAGGCATGGTCATCATTCTTTCTCTGCTGCAGCACCTGGGACAGTATGGGGAGCCTTTTGACAAGTAATATATAATCATTTTACTCCATTTAATGCCTCTTACAAGTGGTTGAAGGACAGATTTCAGGATTTTCATTTTTCCCCTCTCTCTCTCTTCTCATCTTTTCTATAAATTGGAGTGTTGGGCTCATTGTAAAAGGGAGGTAGTTTTGTAGCAAAGCTCTGCCAAATTGCTTTGTGAAGCCAATGTGTTGCAGGCCCTTGTTGTGGACTCCTTGCATGGTGATCCAGGCCCTTATCTTGTAATAGATTGAACTGTGCATATCATGAAGCAATAAAATATAAGTTTGTGGATATATCTTCTCCTGCTATGTTTTCTTGCATTCTTCTTGCCCCTTCAACCTTGATTACAAGAATATTGTGTCTATTATTATGTTCTTGCAGGGATCCATTATCATTGTGTATGTTTGAGGTACTTTTGTGAATGCATTTTGCTAGATTGTGGAGAACTGTCATCACCCCTTCTAGTGTGCACTTTACTTCTGCATCTCATGCATTTTAAAACTACTCTCACACCCTCCTTTTCTGGTGTATCACCGCTTTAGTGTAGGATTTCATTTCATGCATTCTCTCTCCCTGGTCCCTTGGAAATTTAGATTAGAATAGTTAGTTTCCCCTGCATTAGAGTAGATTGTGGCAGGTAGTTTAGGAGCAAGAACCAGCTTTCTCTGGAGGTCTATCTCAAGTAGCAAGTCCCACAACTTGGAGATAGTACCCATGTTATCCAATCACACCGTGAGTTCAAGTATATGCACTTGTATAAATAGAGGGGTGCTGTGATTCGGTGATAACAGTTCTGGCACGCTTGGTGGGACCTTAGTGGTCTTCACTTTCATTGCAACAAGATTGATGTGCACTTGTTGTAAGTTTCAGCTTTGAAAGAGCTTTAAAATCACACATCTGGTGACTCCAAAAGAGGCATAATCCATTGGTTTCAACAGTCCAAGCCTGGTAAATTTATGAGAAGAATACAGACCAGATCAAGAACTAGGGAGGAAGGATTGTTTGTTTATCTGCACCTATCTCCAGGAAGAGAAAGAAGGGGAAGAAGAGCTCAAAGATCTCCATCTCCACCTAATAGAACCTTGTCAACACCTCCACCTGGTAGGCCTTTCATCCAATCAACAAGAGTTCTTCGACCAATCAGAATGGTGCAACCACCGAATCCCTTTGTCAATTTCACTAGCAGCAGCCCACTTGCCCTCAATGCACAAAATCCAGTTCCAATTGCAGCGTTGAAGAACATTCCATTTTTCACTGGAGAAAATCATACCACTCCTCGTGATCATGTCAAAGACATTGCTAACATCTGTGCAATCCATGAGATAAATGAAATGGATGTGGCTGTCAAATTGCTAGCATCTTCATTCAAAGGGAAGGCATTGCAATGGTTTAGGAGCCTTGGAGCTGGTTCTATCACAAATTGGAATTAGTTATGCATAGTTCTCCATGAGCAGTTTGGGGAAAAGGGAGACAATTTGTCTCTACTAGAACAATTGACAACTATCAAGAGAGCTCCCAACGAGCAGCTGATTGACTTCAACTTCATATTTCAAAGGTCTTGGGATAGGATTCCAGTGGCCATCAGGCCAATAGCTGAAGGTGCTTTTCTATACTATCTTAAGGCTTTGAATTCTGATATTTCTATGTTAATTCAATCTATGGGAGGCACAACCTTACCTGCTGCTTATAGCATTGCCATTAGGGCTGAAAATTGTCTTATTCAAGCTGGTAAACTGGCTCCTAGGCCTCCCATGCCCTTGTATCCAAACTTAGAAAATCCAAGCACTAGTCAAGCACCCACTTTGGCTCCTATTCCCACTCCTAGAAATCAAAGTTCAAATGAAACTTCTACTTCATCCTCTAGTGCTTCAAATGAACTCCAAGAGGTCATGAAACAATTGCAAAATTTGGGAAATGAGCTGGTTACTATCAAAAGACAGCAAGCTCAAAGTGCTAGACCGTATCAGCCTCAAGCGCAGTACCAGGCTAGGCCCCCATACCAACAAAATAGGTCACCAACTCAGGCTGCAAATCAAAATCAAAGCCAAGTAAGGCCTCCCGCTAATAGACCATTTCAGCCCTATAACCCCAATGTCGTATCTGCTTCTAAAGCATTAGTGCCAGTCCAAAATAACATGGCCCAAGAATATGATTGGTGTTTCCCATGCAGTCAGCCACATAACCAATCAATGTGCTTTAACGGTGCATTAAATTAGGATTCTTATGGTGCAAACCATTGGTGGGTCGCAAGAGTCCAGCCACGAAGAGGATCAGTAGCAAGAAGCACCTCAGCAAGGAACATCTCCAAATGAAACTACTCTTGTCAATTGGCAGGCTGAAGATTTCTGTGGTATGAATCAAATACCCTCTCAAAGTGTTGCAGCCAACACAAGGTCAAAGAGGAGAAATTTGGGTGAAGAACAACCATTGGCCCCAAGTAATTCACGACCTTCTGTCACTCCACAAACTATTGGCAAACAAAATGCAATCCCAAGCACGCAAGGATTGCCTAAAACAAGCCCCTAGGCCAACCCAAATGCCAGTTGTTGCTGCCCATGTGCAAGGAATGAATGTGCAGGCCAAGGGACAGCAGAGGGATACTTCATCTCCATTCAGTATCATTGATCAGATGAAGAAGACAAATGTAAACATATCAATGTGGGAATCACTATCTATCCCAGGCCAAAGAGATTTGCTACAAGCTGCCATGAAGAATTGGCCAACTTCAAATCAGCAAGTCCAAATGCAAGAGAAGGTGCTCACAAATGCTGCCCAGCCTGAGGGGAATCATGGAGGACAGCAAGGTAAAATATTGAAGCCCCCCCATTCTACGTTTCATTGATTATTGGAAATCAATTAGTACACAATTACATGATTGATTCCGGGGCAAGTAGTTTAGTAATGCCCAAGCAAATAGCTGATCAGCTGGGTCTCCAATATGAAGTAATATCTAAAGGGGTAGTGCAATTGGATGGGACAACAGTAAAAACAGTGGGAGTGATTAAAGGTTTGAATCTTATGTTGCATGCATGCCCCAACGTGGTTGTTTTGCAAGATGTATCAGTAATAGACCTTCCACCACTCTTTGCCCTATGTTTGTCAAGGGATTTCACAACCAAGATTGGAGGTTACTTATCTGCTGATTGGTCACACATGTTGTTCAGAACAAGATATGGAACCAAAGCCACAATCAGGTCTGAACCTATTGCAAACTTTCACATTGAGCCTTACACTCCAAGTCAGATTAATGCCAATTGTTCAGCGTTTGATCAAGAAGATCATCCAAGCACTGATGAAGCTGACACCAAGGTAGGAAGCATCCCAGATCTAACTCTTGATGAATGGGAAAGCAAGGTGCATGCTTTTGATCCTTATCAAGAAATAGAAGAATCTGAGCTAGGAGTTTATTGTTTACATGAAGAAAATCAGCCTATTCCTAGCATCACCAAGCCAAACCACAAAGATGACAATGAAGTATGGAAATTTTTCTTTGATGGATCAAGGAGTAGACAAGGTGCAGGAGGAGGAGCTATGCTCATTTCACCACAAGGTATAAAGTATTACTCAGCCTTCCGTTTTCAGTTTTCTTGCTCAAACAACACAGCTGAGTATGAAGCCTTAATTCACGGACTGCACTGGGCAAAGAAGAAAGGCATCAAGAATTTGCAAGTATTTGGTGATAGTGAGTTGATCGTAAACCAAGTCAAGAGGGAAAAAATGCTGCCAAAAATAATCTGCTCAAGTGCTACAAAAATCAGGTATGGGATCTTATTGAAGATTTTGAAGCTTTTAGCATCAATTCCATCCCAAGAAAAAAGAATGAAGCAGCGGATAGACTGGCAGCAATTGGGGCTGCATTTGATATTGTAGAAAGTATCAAAAGTGAGAAAACTCAGCCTCATATCAAATTTGTTGTGAGACCAGCTATTCCGGATAACAATACAAGTTGGCAAGTCTTCGAGAATGATCAGCAAATTGTTAATTTCCTGCAAGAAGAAGCTGAGTTCTCCGCCAGAAATCAAGACAAGCTGGAGCAGCAGTATGGTGACCAAGTGGTGCAGCTGAGAACTAACAAATTACCAAAAGGCCTCATAACCTTGGAGTCAATCTTCAACCCGAATGATCAGTTCCGGAAGGAGAAAGCGAACATTCAAGTAAAGGGTGAAGATTCAGAACCTATTTTAGTAGATGAAGGCAAGACATTGCAAATTGGCAAAGTAAGTACTCCACAAGAGAAATCTGATTTTGTTCAGCTTTGTCAAGAGTTCCCAGATGTCTTCGCTTGGACTTACAAAGATTTAAGAGGTTTCAACCCAAAGTTGGCACAACATACTATTGAGCTGGATCCGGAATCCAAGCCTGTCAGGAAAAAGCAAAGGCCAGTGAATCCCCATATTGAACCTCTCATGAGAAAAGAGTTAAGCAAGCTCATTGAGGCCAGTATCATCTTCCCCATCAAACACTCAAGTTGGGTTGCAAACTTGGTGCCAGTAAGAAAGAGAAATGGAGAAATAAGATTGTGTGTGGACTTTCACGATCTAAATAAAGCATCACTCAAAGATCATTATCCGCTTCCATCAATGGAACAAATATTGCAGGTTGTAGCTGGTTCAGAAAGGTTTTCATTGCTAGATGGATATTCAGGCTATAATCAGATAATGGTGAAAGAAGAAGATCAATTCAAGACGACCTTCACTACAAAATGGGGCACGTATGCTTACAAGAAGATGCCATTTGGACTGTCAAATGCCGGAGCAACATTTCAGCGAGCTATGGATATGGCATTCAAAGGCTTAATCAACAATATAGTGTTGGTATACCTAGATGATATCACTGTCTTCTCAAAGAATGTAGCAGACCATCTCTTTCACCTCAGACAAGTGTTTCAGAGGTGTAGAAGGTTCAGAGTGTCGTTGAATCCAAAGAAGTGTATATTCTTGGCACACGAAGGCAAATTGTTGGGTCACATTGTCTCTAGGGAAGGGCTAACAATTGATCCTGAAAGGGTTGAAGCCATCTGAACACTTCCATTGCCACACCACAAGAAATCTCTTCAAAGCTTCTTGGGAAGGATAAACTTTGTCTGCAGATTTGTGCCTAATTTTGCCACTCTTGTGAAGCCTTTAACAATGATGTTGAAGAAGAGTCTCACATTCAAATGGACAACAGAAGGAAAAGAGAGTTTTGAAAACATCAAGCATGCAATATCACAAGCTCCAACTCTTATCAACCCAGACTTTTCAAAGGACTTCATGTTGTATGCGTTTGGAGGATCAGATACAATCTCAGCTATCTTGACACAACTGAATAGAGAAGGTTCAGAACAGCCCATAGCATTCTTCAGTCAAACCTTGGAAGATTACGAAATAAAGTATTCTTTCATCGAAAAGCATGTCCTTGCCGTCATCAGGAGCTTGAAGAAGTTCAGACATTTGGTCTCAAACAATAAGATTCAACTACTGGTGTCTCATGCTGGTGTCAAGGACTTTCTCCTAAACAAGGATTTAAACGAGAAGAGAGCAGGTTGGATCACTCGGGTGATGGAATATGATATTGAAATCAAAGTGACCAAGCTAGTTCGTGGCAAAGGTTTGTGTGAGAAGCTCGCTTTCAAACAACCAGACGGCTCAAAAGGTGAAGAAGATGTTGTCCTACTACTACAGAATGATCAAGAACAACCAGCTGATGATGCACTCATTCCATGTTGGACTCAAGACTTGGTGCATTACCTCCAAAGAGGCTTGTGCCCTCCAGAAATGAGCAAGGCAAAGAGGAGATACTTTAGATTACAAGCTATCCCGTATGTACTCATTAATGGTATCTTGTTCAAGAAAGACATCAATGGTGTTCTATTAAGATGCATTGGAACATGTCAAGTTGAGAAAATTTTACACGAGTTCCATGACGGGGAAGCAGGAGGCCACTTTGCTCCACGAGTGACAGCCCTCAAAATAATGAAAGCTGGTTACTATTGGCCTACTGTGTTCAATGATTGCTACTCATGGGTCAAAAAATGCAAGAGATGTGCATTCTTCACAGGGAAAGAGAGGTTAGCAGCGCTGCCCCTTCGTCCAATTTCAGTAAATCAGCCATTCATGCAATGGGGATTGGACTTCATTGGGGTTATCAATCCCAATTCAAGTCAAGGCCACAAGTGGATACTTACAGCAACGGATTATTTCACCAAGTGGACCGAAGCAGTGGCACTCAAGGAGGCAAATGAATCTAATATCTTAGATTTCTATGAAGGGATAGTCACGAGGTTTGGTGCCCCTGCCACTATCATATCAGACAATGCATTGGCATTCCTTGGCACAAAGATCACTGAATGGGCTGTCAAGAATTGTGTGTATCTCAGCACTTCATCGAATTATTACCCTCAGGGTAATGGCCAAGCCGAGTCTATGAACAAGAATCTACTAAGAATCATCAGAAGGACTCTTGATGAGAATCAAAGGACTTGGCACGCAAAGCTCAAATCAGCCCTATGGGCTGATAGGATCACACCCAAGAGGTCTACAGGAAGCTCTCTCATACAAGCTTGTGTACGGGAAAGAAGCAGTTCTACCTATATCACTCGAGTTGCCAGCATTGGAACTCATGAAACAATTGGAACTAGCTGAGTTTGAACCCATGGAGGTTAGATATGCAGAATTAATGGAGCTCCAAGAAATTAGAGAGCATGCAGCCCAGGCAATAGAGAAGGATCAAGCCTTGATCAAGAAGACTTTTGATAGGAAAGCCAAGGCTAGAACCTTCCAAATTGGAGATCTAGTGTTGAAATGGGATGCAGATCGTGCAAAGCCGGGAAAGCATTCCAAGTTTGATGCCATCTGGAGTGGCCCGTACATGATCATTGAATGCAAAGGTAGCAATGCTTTCCGACTGGCTAAGTTGGATGGTGAAGAATTGCAGATTCCAGTCAATGGGATCTATCTCAAACGTTGCTACTAGAAAGATAGCTTTTCACCCTTGTAAATATTAATTTAGAATTTCCATTCCTCTAAGTGCTTATGCACATTGTACTGCTGTTAGAGTAGTTTTTATTTCCCTAAGTGCTTGTGCACATGTCCTATTGCTTCTAGTATGTGCATGTTTGCAGTTCATCAAGCTCCTGGAAAAGAATTGCAGCCACAGGGAGAACCAGCTCAACGAATGTTTCAATAGCTCAAGGACACAGGTTTTCAAATTTCAGATCAGCTGAGAGGTTATCAAACAGACTCCATGCCCAATGGATTGCTACGAGCAGCTGGCCGTTCTTCATCTGGCAGGTAGATAACCCCGCTGAGTCGCCAAAATTGTTATCCAAAATTCACCCCTCAAGGTAATTTTGATAACATGCATCAAATTATTCAGTCCCGAGCAAGTAGATTGATTCAAGGCCCGAAATCATGTTTTTTTGGGGGGGCCTCGGCTTCTCTCTAACTCTCCCATCCAAGAAGAAATCCCAACGAGTTAGAAAAAATGGAAAAAATGCAAAAATAAGGTTGCAGGACTATTTTAAAGCATTTCGGGTCCGAAGGGTTCGGGTCGTACTGAGGTTCGTCGTACCAAGCTTGGGGCCGAAATACAAAGGAAATCGGCTAAGTCCATTTTTGTCCCAGGCGGTCACAGGACAGTTGGGACATCGGGACGCGTGGGACGCGAAAAGCTGAAACGGCCGAAAGTGGAAAAAAGCGTCAAAGTTTTGTTTTCACGCGGTTTGGGACATCTGGGACAAAAGTACACGCGGGACGCGAACCGGCCGATTCGCCGATAGATAGTCCATTTCGGGCGGTTCGGAGATATTTGTCCCAGTCAGTCCACGGAACAGTTGGGACAAAAGTATGCGAGGGACGCCGAAAGCCGAATCGGCCGAAACAGGAGATTTTCGTCCGGGACAGCTAGGACAAAGGTACGCGCGGGATGCGTGGGATGCAAAAAGGAGAAAAGGCTGCAAACAGGAACAAGGAAGCCCGAATCGGCCAAAGTAGGAGATTTTTGTCTGGGACATCTTGGGACAAAAGTACGCGAGGGAGGCATGGGACGCGAAAAGCTGAAGTGGCCGAAGGCAAAGAAGAAAAGTCAATGTTTGACCTGTGAACTTCAAACGGCCATAACTTTTGACTCCGAGCTCTGATTTTCACAAAATTGGACTTTCTAGAATAGAGCACGACATCCTCTATGCCACATTTTATTAAATAAAATATTTCAGAGGATGAAACATATTCAGCTCCAGTCAGTTAATGCTCATTCCCGTCAAATGACAGAAAACACCTACCAGACCCAAAATAGCTGCCTGCACTCAGAAGGCCATAACTTTTGCATTTGTCAACGAAATCACACAAAATTGGTACCATTGGAATCATGGCTCCGAGCCCAACTCACAGAAATCAATAAATTTTGTATTTGGTGAGATATTGATGGATATTTTTCATAAAACGTGGCCGGGTTCATAACAGTGTTTTATTTGGTGGTTGGAGTGCAATTAAGAGGCATGGTCATCATTCTTTCTCTGGCACAGCACATGGGACAATATAGGGAGCCTTTTTTAAGTAATATATAATCATTTTACTCCATTTAATGCCTCTTACAAGTGGTTGAAGGATAGATTTTGGGATTTTAATTTTTCCCCCTCTCTCTCTTCTCATCTTTTCTATAAATTGGAGTGTTGGGCTCATTGTAAAGGGGAGGTAGTTTTGTAGAAAAGCTCTGCCAAAATTATTTGTGAAGCCAATGTGTTGCAGGCCCTTGTTGTGGACTCCTTGCATGGTGATCCAGGCCCTTATCTTGTAATAGATTGAACTGTGCATATCATGAAGCAATAAAATATAAGTTTGTGGATATATCTTCCCCTGCTATGTTTTCTTGCATTCTTCTTGCCCCTTCAACCTTAATTACAAGAATATTGTGTCTATTATTATGTTCTTGCAGGGATCCATTATCATTGTGTATGTTCGAGGTACTTTTGTGAATGCATTTTGCTAGATTGTGGAGAACTGTCATCACCCCTTCTAGTGTGCACTTTGCTTCTGTATCTCACGCATTTGAAAACTACTCTCACACCCTCCTTTTCTGGTGTATCACCGCTTTAGTGTAGGATTTCATTTTATGCATTCTCTCTCCCTGGTGCCTTGGAAATTTAGATTAGAATAGTTAGTTTCCCCTGCATTAGAGTAGATTGTGGCAGGTAGTTTAGGAGCAAGAACCAGCTTTCTCTGGAGGTCTATCTCAAGTAGCAAGTCCCACAACTTGGAGATAGTACCCATGTTATCCAATCACACGTGAGTTCAAGTATATGCACTTGTATAAACAGAGGGGTGCTGTGATTCGGTGATAACACTTAGTTAGTAGGGGAGTTTGAATAAGAAAACATTAAGTTTAATTCTTCCATTTTGGGAACCCCATGTGTATGCCTTGACGAACCTAATTAAGAGAAGGCTAAATGAAGCTTTTACCCAATCATGATAAACTCGTAAGTCTTATTAAAAGACTAGTTAATGACTAAAGAGATCATTATGATGAAATAAATTTGTCCTTCTCACTGTAACCTTTTCCATAATGCATTACAATATTATCTTAAGTGTGGTTAATTGTTGCTCCTTGCACTAGGAGGTTGTAGTTCTAAACCTTAGTGGCACTCCACTTCAGTTAGGGCTTATGTTCGTCACCTTGTGCAATGGAGGTCTGAATCAAGATTCAGTAGCTTGGGTATGACTAAGCAACCTTGTGAGAGATAGAAGGTGTCTCTTTTTTATCAAATGAATTAAGCTAGTTTTTGCCAGTCTTTAAGATGATCCTCATTCATAATACTTGTTCTCAAGCTAGTTAGTCAATAGTATGAAAGAAATAAGTTCACCTTTGTGAGAAGAATTTCTCGAATCAAACATGAATCTTCTAGATCGTAAAGTTAGGTATTGAAAGATGTTTTTTGTAAAATCATAACCTCAAAAGATTTTACACCATCTGGTGTACTTAACTGTGACTGTGTATTGTGGTTGGACTTCATCGTTGTGCCTTGTCAAAGAGAAAAGTGAATTGTCCTTGATGGATGTTGGATGTTTCCTTGTCGCCTATGTGGTCATCATTGTGTCAAGATTTTCGAAGAGTTAGTTGTAGCCATTGTGACCACTTATAGTGTCGTTTTATACTTTGAACAAGTCAAAATAAATGTATCCGGTATTTTACTATGTTTTCTTGTGTGCTTGATTTGCGGTCGTTACACCAACATTAACTATTTTCTCATGAAAATAATAATATGTTATTTAATTCAAGGATTAAAAATAAATAAACTCATCATTTCGAGACAATTGAATAAAACAGAAACGATTGAAAGAAAAGAATTTACCTCAGAAAAATGATCTCCTTCCACTTCTACATGTTTATGAAGAAGAGGGAATGTAAGAAAGAAAATGAAGTTACATTTTTTGTATCACAAAAAAAAACTAACATAAAATATTTTTGATGAAATCAAAACACATTTGTTTGTATCTCAGGAAATAGTAAGTAATTGTCGATGAAGACGTGGTTTATTTGGACAAGAAAGGTAATTTCTACGTACTTTACCAATAGAATATCAATCTAACTTTCATAAATTACGAATTTATATGTAGACTTAAATAAGTTGCATCGGAGTCACTGCATGGAGGACAGCTAGTCTGACCCATTTTTAAGCGACTGTTAGAGGAAATTCTATGTACTCTACTATACTCGTATATCACTGATTTAATAAACAAGAAATTTCTATGTAATCGTATAGCACTGGTTTAATAGATAAAAAAATTATAATGTTTATGTTAAATGGCGAATATCTTGACAAGATGATAACGGTATGTGCAAAAGTGAAGACTTTTAATAGAGTTACGCAACTCATTATTAGAATGTCCTGAACGTCGCTCTCCGTGAGTTGGAAATCATTATGCAGAAAGTGCTAAAGTTTACTATTTTACTGCTAAGTTTCACCTCTATTCATTCCAACTGTCATTCATAAGATGAGTCACACCTTGCATTATTCTCAATAATATAAGAAAGATGCATTTGATCTTTACATTTTATCTTTGACGAATAAACCATCCACTATCTTATATCTCATTTTAGATATCTGGCAATATCTAGTCCTAAGCATCTCAGTGGTTTATTTGCTTATATATCACAAGTATTTGAGGAGGATTTTAGTCTAATTTGAGATTCATTCCTCCATTAATAAACTTTAACTGTAAACTAACATTGCTTGCGTATTTATTCAAGATTTTGCAACCATGACTCGAGCTCCCCCAGTTGGAGTTGTTAACCGAGGAAAGTGGACAGCTGAGGAAGATGCGCTGTTACATAAATATATCGAAGCCAATGGTGTAGGACGTTGGAGCGCCGTTCCCCACAATGCTGGTAATTACTGATTTTTGTGTGCCTGTTCATATATACTGTCTTTTTTTTTTCGTAAAATTAACTAATTGGTATTGTAATACAGGTTTGATGAGGTGTGGAAAGAGTTGCAGATTGCGTTGGATGAATCATTTGCGCCCCAACGTGAAGCGCGGCCATATTTCTTCAGATGAAGAGGATCTCATCATTCGCCTTCATAATCTCCTTGGAAACAGGTTAACTAATTGCATTCCGATAATTGAAACTCACCCATGTCATTGTTTTTCGTTGATCTTCTTTGCTTTTAACGAGTGAACTGTGTTGCAGATGGTCGTTGATTGCAGGGCGAGTGCCAGGCAGGACAGATAATGAGGTAAAGAACTACTGGAATACCCATTTGAGCAAGAAGTTACGCAGGGAATCCCTTGCACGCTGTAAGACCATGACACAGATTGTTCAGGGGCAGGTATTGTACAGTGCTGATCATCAGAATACTAAAGCTAAAGGTGCGATTAAGCCTTTCGACGATGACACGCTTAATTCGAGGTCTAAAAATCAGAGCACTGTGAAAGCTGTTTTCCCTAACAATTTCAGATTTGCTTCGTCCCCTGTTTTTGCAAACGCTTCGAAACAAGGCTACTCACGAGGTCTACCGGATTCTCAATTAAGGGATCTCCCTCTGAAATGCATCGTAGATGGTGAGAAGTCAGGTACGACTATGATAGAGGATGAGTATAATGCTTGCGGAGCCGAAAATGAAGTACATAGCAGTACAGAAAATATGGAAGAAGACATGGCCGATTTTGTAGCAATACCTGGGTTTGAGGAGAGTATGAACACCAAAGAATTGTGGGCAAATTCATGTAATTCATCTTGGACTTGGTTTGACAGCCTCTTTTGCGAGGATGACATGGACTGATATCGATCACTTTATGGTGACATTTTAAAGATCCCTGCTACTCGTATGAGTAATTTAAGAAGTCGGTGGATGCCGTCGTATAAATAATTTCTACTGATAAGTGAATGAATAAATTTGGTTTGATAAATATACAACCGAATTTTTTTGTGCATTTAATTAGGATTACATTAATTTTTAGTGAATTTGAAATATTTCAACCTTGAAGCAATAAATTGTCTTTGATATCGGCGCCAAGTCACATTATTATTTGTGGAAATTCCAGGCTTCGATTCTTATTATCAAATGGATATTTCCAATTCCCATGATGGTCGCCTTCCATTGCCGCTGGATCTGCTTTTTACCATTTAAATATATTATGCTTTATTTGTAGTTAGTGACGGGGATTTGGACGATTTTTGATGATTTTTTTTGACAATATGTTAATGGAGACATATTAAGGTCGGTACGATGATGTACTGATATTTACGTTTATTCTTTTAGTTCATTTGGTCGGCTCATGCAGGTAGATATGCTAACCGGGTTTATCGTAAATACCATGTCTAGCCAATTTTCTTTGCTTATGGGTCGCGTTTGATGTATATACGATTGTGGATTATAAGTTATAGCAATTAAAAGTTATTTGTTATATTCAAAACTATTGGATTTTAATGGAAATATGATATGCAATTATATTATTAGCATTAATGTAGCGGCTTCTTAGCCTTTCATCCGATCTTTTCGAGACGTGGTTTAGAAGGAAAATGATAACTGGTGCCTCTCTTTCAAATGTATGACTTGTGCATCCAAGAATCCATAGGTGGCCTTTGACGAAGATGTGATTGAATGTGGGAGTTTCTACTAGGAAAATTGCATGATACTAATTGTTCGAAGCACAATGGAGTGAGTACAAAACTTTATTCCATTTATCATTCATTATAATTTATACTACCATTCAATCACCTACGAACCATATGTGTGTTTACATAAGCATATAAACAACCATACACAAGAGCAAGAACATATTTAGTGGGTTTTGACCTACTCTTCTTGATGTTCACACTTGAATCTCAATGCACTGGCTTCTACTACTTGAAGGTAAGCTGGATATCTACCCTTGTGCTAGAGGAATTTTTATTGTTGTTTTTACAAATATTTCTAATAAGAATTACATAGCTGAAAGCATTTGGGTTTGCAAATCTTAGTACTTGATCATAAAACCCTATTTTCGCTCATTTAGTCCACTCTCTAATACATTTTCAATCAAACTGGTTTCGATTAGAATGCCACATTTGCCACTCAAATTTTGGGATTTAAAATGCCTTCCTTCCATTGTCAATACTTTGGGCTGCGAATTAAATGTTGATTGCCACACCTTGCGCTACACCCACACAACTTATGTGTAGTGCTCATTAAAATTCTATATTTTCCTAGGGAGTGTTAAATAATATGATTAGTTTGATTAGTGCATATGAGACATTGTTATTTAATTTTGTTAGATTTTGACTTACACTTGTTATAATTATCATCCTATGGTATATGCCATTCTCATTTGACATGACACCTTTGAGACACTATATGATATTCACGGAATTCGCTATTTCATTAGGTTTAGAGATGATGTTATTATGATGTTTTAGATTTGATGGATTATGCTGCTATATGGTATTCAGTGATGATCATAAATTTGAGTTATATATTTTGGATATTGGACCATGCTTATATGTATCATTGCTAGAATATATGTGGTGGAATTTTATTTAGCTCGTATTGTATAGTCATATTTCAAGCAGATTTGAGGTTTTTCGTGAGTGTGGAGAATGTGCAGGTTACACCACTTGGTGAACGTGGGACTCAGTGGTAGCTAGCACTACGAAATATGTCTAAACCATCATATCGAGTGCTTTATTTCAACTTGTTTCATTTTGGCCATTGTAATAGTGAAATTCGGTTGACTCTTGCTTGTGATTTGATATGTTCATTTTGTTATTTTTTTCACAACATTCAGCACCATGGTAAAATTTAATTTACTTCATTACTCACCTAATTTAGATTTCTTTGTGTTAATGAGGTTATTTGAGGTTATTTGTCTTATGGGGTGTTTTACTCTCTTGAACTTGTTTTGGGATGTATTGGGAGTTTCTAAGCATGTTGGTGGGGGACCATTCCTCACCTTGATTCTCTCATTTAATGACTTTAACCTTTAAGGGCATTTTGAAGGCTTTTTGTAAAAGGTAAAGGTCTCCTTTACTATAACAATGGTTCATACGACCTAACATATGGGTGTGGGAATCATTTTTTGAACCCAAAAAGTATCTTCCTCACTCCACCCTATCACAAGTCACTATCTAAATCTCATTTGCTTGTCTCACATGGGGTACCTTGGGATTTTGTGTGGACTTTAGGGGCTAATTTTGATTTTTTCCCCTCTTGCATTTATTATTTTGGGAGACATGGAAAGTGACTTGCGTGACATGGAGGATTCGCTTAGTTAGAAGGGTGACCTATGTCTCCCTCCCATGGGTTTGTGGGATGGAGAATTTTCTGATATCTTATTTAAATTTTTATGTTTATGGTATTTTTGGTTGAGAAATTTTGTGTGGAGATTTGAGAGCTTGAGGAGACAAAGATCTAGGAGCTTGTGGACTTGAGATTAGAGTGTGAGGTAGCTCTCACACCTTATTGTATTTTGATCTAGAAACCTTAACGCTTCTATGTGTGTGGATGTTTGATTTGTTATGGTTTTGATTTTGGGGGTGGTTTTTGGGGTTCGTGTTGTTCTTGAGTTCTTGCTTGTATTGAAAATTTAATGTTGGTTTTCTTTGCTCAACTCCATTTAGATGTGGATTTGGAGTGGGGATTGGGAATGGGAGGGGACTCTCATCTTCATGGCTTCTTCGGTAATCCATGGGATTTTTTCTTATCACTCCCTTCCTTTGTGGAATAATGAGGGATTCTTGTTTGGTTTAGGAATTCTCTCCTATCCTTACCAAATAAGATGAGAATGAGGAGATAAAGGATATATAAGGATAGAGAGTATTTTATGATTCTTGGAGATATTGTCGGAGGATATTTGAAGCACTTTTGATATTAATTATTTTTGCAATATGTGACCCTACTCCCCTCTTCCCATTGTCATGGTTTCTTGGTGTTTTTTTGGTGGATTTAGATTTTCTTCAGTTGTCTTTTTACATTCTCTCTGTAATCCTTTTTTTAGTGCTTTGAAATGTGTTTTTTCCCTTGGCATATTTTGTAGCACGTTACACCTATTTTGGCATGGGCTTCAAGGAGGCTTAGATGTTCTTCCTTTGGGAAGAATTCGTGTGCTAATGCATTTTTTTGGGAGGTATATCGGGCCTTCATTTTTTGGTTCTTGGAGCATGATTAAGGTGAAGATTGGAGCTTCTTGTGGGATTCAATTAGAGGGTTTACTAGTTGGATACTTACCCAAAAATTTGGGCATATTGTTCCCTTATCTCAGACGCTTGTTATACTTGCATTTTTAATTTTTAATTTTTATTGATAAGTTTATATTGTGCATATGTAACTCTCTCTTGAGAGGAATGTTGTAAGATTGTAAACTATGAGTTTTGAAGTTGTTATTATTTTATATTATATTGGAGACTTAATATTTTGCTATTTAATCTCTTATTATTTTTCCTAAAAATGTTTCTTCCCTTTCAACCATGAAATAACATAAAAAGAAACTTTATTAGAATTGAAATGAAATTATTACTCTTAGTTTATTGAAGTAAATTGTCATAAAAAACAAAGGAAAAAAAATTATTCATGCTTCCATTTCTTTGTCCAATGATATTTCCCATATTATGTGTTTTGGAAAATAAAGAAACAAATTTATTGGTTGAGTTGTCTTAAGGTTTAATATAAAATTTGAAAATGAAATAAGACAATTTTAGTTTGGTAATAGCTAAGAAAATACTATTTTAAAATTATAGTATTTACCATTCTTTTTCTTGTCTACAATAAGACTTTGTGTAATCATTTAAGTGAGAAAATCTCATTACTTAGACATTTATAGATCATGAGGATTGTATATAAAATAAAATTGACACTTAAAAAGTAAATTATATTCTCACCCCTTAGGAAATCATATTATTGATCATTCAAAATATGTGCATTGCACGCACCCACACACACACACACACACACACACACACACACACACACACACACACACACACACACACACACACACACACACACACACACACACACACACACACACACACACACACACACACATTTGAGCAAGAAATAACACCATAAGAAAAATAAATATTATCCCCCCCCCTCTCTCTCTCTACATGTGTGTGCTTTTAAATATATTAAATATTTTTGCTTATATGTTTTTAAATCAGCATAATCCCTTACAACATATTTTTGAGGGACAACAATATATATATGGTGGCATGGGCACAATCCACTCTACCATGACCGACCCCTCCAACTTCCCACCAGGCGCAACCTCCTCTCCTTTCCCTACCACACCTCCTCCCTTTTCAACACACAAATCACTTTCCTTTTACTTAATCCACCGCCATCGTTTGTGTACTTGCAACTTCCGTCATATATATATATATATATATATATATATATATATATATATATATATATATATATATATATATATATATATATATATATATATATATATATAATCCCCATTCATGGCCACTCGTGCAAATTAAAAAATAAAAAAATTGGAAAAAAATGCATCCATTAAGACCATGCTTTTCTTCCCCATAGAATTGACCTGGGTAGGAGGAAAAAAAGGACATATACAAAAATGAAATGAAATGTGAATCTAGATAAATATTAGGGTTTTCTTGTTTAAACTTGCATCCTAAGGCCAAAACTTATTTAATACTTAGGGACACTAATTGACCGTCACACTTTTGTATTTAGGTGGGAAATTATGGAAGTGTAGAATAATAAATTTATTATAACGCTTTTGGACTTAATAAAAAATTAATGTCTATGGTTATATTCCATGATTTAAATGGGTGGGCATGGGATTCATTTGGTTTTCCAAAATAGAATCTCATGACCCATCCACTCACGAGTATTTAAATATAATAATAATAAAATAAAAAATTATAATTAAAATTTAATTTTTTTATTAAATTGAGTAAATAAACTATATTAAATTAAACAATACTAACTAGAATACCTTAGTGAAGGTAACTCGACCCGGGCTACTGATTACCGTTGCAAACTCTTATGATTACCTTTGTGAAATGACTAGATATGGTTGGAACTACAAAACAATTTTAATGGTAAAAATATTCTGACCCATGTTGTCTTCATAACTGAACTGTCAACTATGGTTTTTGAGAAAATTGTAATGCCCACTCCATTGAACCTATTGGGTGAGGACTCTGAGCCCTACTTCGTGGAACAAGGTTTCACATTTTTTTAATTCAAATAATTAGTTGTCACATTACATGTGTAATACTAATACTAATAATAACAATAAGATAAAATCTAAAATCCCTGCCACTAAGGCTTCCTCCCATGTTGCAACGATGGAAGTTATGGACAAGATATCATTTAGGGAGGTTTTAAAAAAAAAATCCAGAATTTATAAGCATGAAGCCTACGAAGAGCAACCCATGCATAACGTTTGGAGATGAAATAATAGAAACAAAAGCATTTTATCAAGATCATGCCTCGATCTGTCGATTTGCTAGACTCTGGCCTAGCTTACCTATCTTACATGCATGGATCTCCAAACATTCAATCCTTCTCCTAGAAGGAAGGTTAGACCTCTACCCCCTGTGCTAAGGGAATTTTTATTATTGCTTTCTAATTCATTTCTGATAAGGTTATCATTTCTAAGAAACTCTGGATCTGTCAGAAAAAATACCTTATCCTAAAACCCTGGTTCCCATCATTTAACCCTCTCACTGAATCTTTCTCCCGAAAATCAATCTTGATTCAATTAACCCACCTTCCACTTTAATTTTGGGATCAAAAGTGTCTAATATCCATAGGTAATTCCTTGGGAAGTATCATTAACATTGACTCCCAAACTGCTGATTTTACACATACAAGTTATGTAAGAATCCTTGTTGAGATTGACACTTAAAAAGATCTTCCAACTCATATTGAGCTAAAAGTGCAAAATAGAACTTGGACCCAACCTTTTGACTATGAAGGTCTACTCTTTTTGATGTAGGATATTTTTCTCTTTAGTACATTCAGCCGCTACTTGTGAGATAGCAAAATTCAAAAATGAGAAGGCTAATTGTTGGAAAAATTCCCTCCCGGAACATTTGGTTTTTGAACCTAAAGACATCTCTGATAAGGATGCGGATGAGGATGTGGCTAATGATGCTGATAGTAATGTCAATTTTGGCATGGAAGAAATGATGGAAAAGGTCCTAAAATCACGGATCATACAATGATGGAGTCATCCAAGGATGAAACTAAAAGGCCTAGAAATGCTGAACCAATTGCGTCCATAATAGCTAAGGGGCCCCCCTTGTTCAAACAATACATATCAGCCAATAGCTGATCTTGAAGTTCTTATTCCTTTGTTGGAAACTTTGGATGATTGGATTAAGGTTTGGAAAAAGAATTTTTTTTCCAGGAAGACTGCTTCTCCTCTGAGGTAGATTTCCTCTATTGTTTGGCTAGTCTATATTGCTTTACATTTCTTAACCAGACAACAGTTGTTTGATTGTTGTACATCAGCTATTTTTTGCTGATGTGTTGTTGGTTTTTGGAACTTCTTTGAGAAAATTGATTCTTTTCTGCCATTTGGGACTTAATTGTTTAAATATATTTTGTAGAGCATCTTTGTACAAGGGTAAAGTCCCTTTCAAAAAACTATTTTCCATTAATAAAATAAAATAAATTAATAATAATAATTAAAAATAAAATAAAATTTTGTGTGGAATTTGGCTGAAGAATTTGATGTTGCATGTGGGTTAAGTAAGTGTTTTTGCTGAGGGTAGTTGGTGATTTTGTGAGAGGTTGGTTTGAGTGTGTCAGTTTGGAAGCATGGTTTCTCTCACAACCATTCAATCGAACCACCAAAATGACAATTAACATGTCTTCCAACCTGTCAGTCAACCTGTGCCAAAAATAACTAGTTTTTTGCTCATGAAGGCCTTCTAGGGGCTTTTGAAACATTTGCAGATACATCAAAAATGTGCCTACCCAATGAATTTACCTTTGTATAAATTTTCCATGGGTTTATGGAATGCGTTGAGTGTATATTATATAAAAAAATGATGTTATAGAGGCAACGAGAAGGTTTTCAAAAACAACCGCTATCAGGATTTTTTTCCTATGTCGGTGCTAAGAAACAGTTGGACTCTGCAAAGTAATATTTCATCCAAAGGAGATAGGTTATTGAGTTTTAACTGGATTAGAGTGTATGTGAACATTATACGTGTTTTCCTTCTAATTTATGTTTTGCTTGTTTTTTAGAAAGACACAACAATTTGTCTTGCAATGATATTGGAGGTAAAGTTGGTTGCAGTGTGGTAGCCAACACATTTATGGAGGACATAGAAAATGGTATGGACATCCATATGAGAATAGAAGGTAGGGGAATTTTTTCAGATGTTATAGTTGGAAATGATTTGGCAGATGAGTATGAAAAATGTGGAACCTTACACAAGGTAGGAAAACTGTTTAAGAGAATGTATTAAAAAAAGGGGTTCATGGGTTTTGTAGATAATGTGGAGATAAGGATATGCACAAAATGGGTTTGTTGAATAGACACTGGAAAATTTCAATTATGTAATTGACAAGTTTAAGCCAAGTCTCTACATCGTGCACCATATCCTTTCCAATTAGTTGCATGGCTAATATTTTGGTTCACTTTTGGGAAAACAATCGAGAGTAGTTTTGGATTCTATTATGAAAGAGGGAGAGATTTCATGTGAATTATTTGACAAAATTCCTACATATCAAATAATAACAGACTGTTGTAGTTCCACTTTCCAACTTATTGATTTGATTGGTGTCACAAAAACAAAGGTTTATTTTCTTCATGCTCACAATTTGATGTTTTTGGGGAAGGAGTTGCATTAAAACACCCAAAAACAATATTCATGGCTTTTCCTTTTGAGTTAAGACTTGGAAATATTGTAGCAGTGTAGCAATAAAGTTAGAGTGGGATCCTCCTGGCTCCAACTTCAATACTTTGATCCACTTTTTTGGTGAGATGATTTGGCCCTTTGCAAAGCTTGGCAACCATTCTTGACGCTGCTAGCTTGTGCATGTTATATTGATTTGAACAACTTTGGCCAATTCATTTGTCCCTCAGGCATGGTATCCCAAACCTTTTCTTTCATAATTTTCATAATTTGGGTTCTTCATATGCAACATTAGATAAACGTTAAACTACTAGATAATCTTACAAATGGATATATAGCCTAATTTAAATAGTGTAAGGAAATAAAAATCCCATGTTGTAATTTTTGAAACTAATTTACAATTTAAAACATTAATTGTGGTCACTACCATAGCCTTATACGATGATACTAGAGCATCCCAAATTAATTTCTTCGTATCTACTAGTATCGGCGAGAATTAGATTATGTCATCAAATCAAATAACCTTTTTCATCTACCTTACAAAGTTAGAAAATGTAATTTTGAGAGACTTGCAAACCAAGAATCTGAGCCCCATAAAGGTTATGTCAAGTGTCCTATGTGTTCTTTGTTATGTGCATATTCATGTCAATCAATAGCTTGACCTTTTTTTGATTGTTTGTAATCTCTTCACATCTCCTCTATGAGCATTGGTGCTTTCTTTTGTACTTTTAGGAAGCTTCCAAAACTGAAAAGTTGGCTTTCATTTTTAAACCACCATTTAAACACTGAGCAATGAAATGTATTTCCACCTTCGCAAACCTCTAGTATATTTACTAGATAATCACTTGCAACGTCAAGTTTGGGGAAAAACACTCTTCTAGATAGTTTAGATAGGGAATTTTTTAGGCCTCCGATCAAAGTTTGACTACGTCAAACTGGACCAATTACGACCGGTGTTTCTGAAAAACTTGTCGCCATGTGAAATATGTTTGCCAATTCTCAGTTCTATCAAATCTATAAAATTCTCCATATATGAGGGAAATTGTAAGAAATTCCTCATCCCATGTTCATCCATCGAACATTATTTTTGGAGGTGGTTTTGTGAGCCCTCGAGCTAACTTTTGGTCATTTCCAACCATGCCATTTTTTATTGACAACCTCGAAAAATTGGCCGCCAATCATAAACTCTTTGACAGTTCTAATGAATTCTTGGTGTATAAGAGGAAATGTAGAAACTTATTGTGGTATGTTTACTCCTTGGAAGACAATGTTTGATAGTGGTTTCTTAGCCTCAGAGTCTTTATTGAAAATTTTCGCAACTAGGAGGAAAACATAAAAAAAGAAATTTTTGGGACCTTTCTTGGGTTTCAAAACCACTGTGCAAAATTTTTGACACTTGTAAATAATTTTTTGAAACTCTATAGTGTGACTTGTTGTGTGAAATGAAACTTTTGACAAAAAAGTATATTTCTCTCTTCCCTACCTCTTTCTCTCTCCTTGCTAAAAAAGGAAATGAAATGAAATGAAATCGATATGTCTCTAACGCCATACTTTAAAATACAAATTACTATTAGTATCTAAATGGAAACTAATTTTTTTTAATTATACTAGATCTATGAGGATGCCATGCCACCAATCTAGCATTGATTTCATACTCACATGGTTTTGAAAAATGGAAGTGAGATGGTGGAAAGGCATGGTGTAATTCGTTATTTATTATTGTAATTTATATATGTTATTGTAAAATGTATATATGTTCAATGTAGTCCCATGTTATAGAAACTTTGTATTTCAATTTTTTCTAATATCTATGAGATGCTAGTTTTAGGGATATCTTGGGAAATGCAAATTTAATCATAGGTGTAATTTTGATTCATGGCTACATGTGGTAAAAATGATTGATATATATATATATATATATATATATATATATATATATATGTTAAATGAATTTGAATTTAACATCTTTTAATGTGTTTCTAGTGTGTAATAGATGATTAAATACTTGATGTTTTATTTCTTACCTTGAAAATGTAATAAAGAAATCTAACCACAATCATCAACCCTAACATAAGATTCATCCATAACTTTTCTTCATGTGGGATCCTTCTTAGTGTGGAATAAATTGAAATCGTAGAATGATCTTAAACCTTGTACTCGATGACGCCCCCTAGTTTAGGTAAATAAGACACCTAGTTCGTGTTATCATCATGGTTCGATATGTTTAACATTACCATCATGAATGTGATGGTTAGGAGCAACCTAGACAAACATTATCTGTAGTAAGTAGATCTAACCCCTCCTTAGTATCCTTGTTGTCTACCAAGTCTTACGAAGTTAGATCAAGGAATTGTCTCCATCATCGAATGAATTCCTTGTGGGATCTAGATGAGATAAATTGACCTAGTGCAATAGTTGTACTATGACTTAAACTCCTGATAATGACCTTTTTAGTTCCTCACAGCTAAATGTGTTACTTTGGCTAGTGACATTATAGCGCCTTGATTTTTCTTTCTAGAGGTCTTATAAGGTAAATATGTTTTCACACCTTGGTCTTTTATGAAGGTTGTTTAGCATAAATATTTCCTCTCACCTTAAAATCATTTATATTTGAGACGTAGATCATTAGGTGCAATTGGAATTAAACTAAATCTCAGTTGATTAGGAGGTTAACTTGTGGGGAGAAAATTGGAAGTAAATCTTTTCAAATGAAATTTATTTGAAAGCGGTTCATTTTAGAGAACCCAGGAAACTGGAATCTAGGTCCCATAATTCATAGTTATGCCCCTTTTGATATTAAGTATAAAAGAAAATTTCACATGTAGAATCGTGAAATGCATAAACATGGGATCTTACCTTGAACACAGACCATTTGTGGTTTCTATGTATATTATAATTCTTCCAGTCATGTACTTCTTAAATATGTTTTGCAAGTACTTTCGTAACTCTTTTGTTATAAAACAATGCTAATAATGAGACCATAGTGCGATATAAGACTAAAGCATATAAGAGTAAAATGATATTTGAGATTAGGAATAATGTCACTCATGGAGTTCTTATAATTGAATTATACATGTTCATGAGTTACAAAGAATATGAATTTCCCTTGGTGAGATCAAACTTTGAGAAAAACAAAAGATATATATATATATATATATCTAAATACAGTTGAACTTGTTGTGGGAATGTTGAATCGGAAATAAAGATGCCGTGATCGAAGAATATTTATGGAAAAAAGGTATCTTGATTCTAAAACCCCTCGCCCATTAAATCCTAATATTAATTTCTTGACATCAAGTCAGATTCACTTGAGTTGTAAGCGGAAAATGTAAACATTGAATAAACATTTGAGAATCATATTCTTAACATAAGAACAAGAGAATTAAGTAATTTATATGTAATTTGAAATATGCCAAATAATTATGTAAGTTATGGAATTTTTCATAAAGGATAAAGAGCCAACTTGAAATGGCTGAACTATAAATTAAATGTGGAATGAACTTAAGAATATGTAGGTGGAAAAAGGAGAAAATTATCCTTTCACAATAATTTTCTTGGAATCTTAATCGTAACAAAGATGTAATTAAGGAAATGATGTGTTGTGGGTTTACCAATCCTTGAGTACTTTTCTTGTGGTTAGGTCATTGCTAGTATTCGTTCATTTGGGAAAGTGTGGCATCAACATGTATATGGTGTTTGTAATGTGTCTATGTGAGTCGATGACTTAAGTAAGTGTCATTGCGTTTTTGAGTTTTCTTTACTTGGAGCCCTAGTGGTGTTGTGTAGTGATCAATGTAAGTCAAAAAAAATAAAATTATCCTGGTAATTTTACTATTTTTTTGTGTGTGTAAAATGTGGGCGTTACATTTTGTATCATAGCAGAGGTTCATGCTCTTGAACCTCTGAGATAGATAGGAGTTGTGATGGTGTTGTATGATGGTGGTGGATATTGGAAGAGTTATGTGATATAAGCGTGATGTGAACTATGTCTTAATTGTGAAATTTTGAATGCACATGTTGAGTATGTCACTTAGTGCGTATTGTTTTTATCATGTTGATGTGCTTGTGATGAGATTATTCTCTAGACCTTTTCATGGATTCTATGAAGATTTCATGTGTGATGTAACACTTTATTGTGTGTGGCAAAAGAATGTTATTGTGGATTGTGAAGTGTTGGAGCATTTGTCATTATCTGATATGTAGTTGCATTGATGTATTGGATGACAAA
Source organism: Taxus chinensis (assembly GCA_019776745.2). Classification (NCBI taxonomy): domain Eukaryota; kingdom Viridiplantae; phylum Streptophyta; class Pinopsida; order Cupressales; family Taxaceae; genus Taxus; species Taxus chinensis. Next base: position 596,530,550 of record CM034146.1, on the reverse strand, counting down.
ATTGGTGTAAAGAGAATTAGATTTTATCATGATGTCATCAATGCATTGTGATGAATCGTGTACCTCACCATGTTGTATTGCAATTGACTATATGTTGTAAAGTTAGACATTGTATTCCTCATACGTATAATTCGTGTACTATGTGATGGTTAATGTTGTGATTTAGGGGCATATGGTGAGCGTATGATCCCTATTGTACAGTGATTGCACTTTTGGTGCTGATTGTGGTAAAGTGATGTATCGTAACCCGTGAAAGTAATGATTGTGTTTTACCCTATATATATATATATATATATATATATATATATATAGCATGTGTAAGATGTTATGGTTAATTTGTGTGAATCACCATTGTGTTAATGATGTACTTATATGTTATGTTGCAGACCCTACACTAATCGAACCTAAGGGAAATCAGTAAAAGGTGTCTGTTTGGAGTGAAGAAATGTGTACTATTGACCAGTCATTGGAGACGAGTATGAGATAGGAAGTGGATCCTTACATAGGCTGAAAATCCACATTTGTTCATTTGGTATGTGTCATACTTTCTCAACGGACATCATGCATATTGTATTTTTTGGACACCTTAGGATCAGTAGATGGTAACTTGTACTCCTTTCTCTCTCCCAATATGGTTATCATATGGATTTAACCTATGTGATTTTGACTATGTTGATCCTTGTCAATGTGGTGGTGGTATCATTCTAACAAAGATGATGATAGTTGTATTATTGATATGATATGTTATGAGCTAAGGCTCGATGTTTCTGAGTACCAGAAAATCGTTGAGTACCCCCCCCCTTCTAGTTGTATAAGGCCACATAGTTATTGTAATTTTTTATACCTATACATGTATTTTATTCATAAATCAAACACTTTCCCTTTTCTTGCTAGAACCAATAGTTTTCTTGACTTACATGTTCTTATATTTTTGGCATTTATTTTGTTGTTGCACTAACATTCAGATTTTGCACTAAGCATGGCTAATTAGCCATTTGTTTTTCTTAGTTTTAAATTACGTATGAAGTTCAAAATTTTAATAGCCTATTCAAAGGCTTGGGATTATTGCCACTTTTCATTTGATATGGATTGCTATGTTAGTTCTAATTTCGTAATGTGTTTGTATAGGGTCGTGGGATCCCCTATGGAGTGATGGGACCTATGGACATGCTTCATTGTATGGGGGTACACCCCAAGGAGTTACAGATAACAAGCAGGTTGTTGAACGATGAGTTATTATGTCACTTGGGTTAGAGGTATCTGGACTCTATGCACCTAGGGCCATATGGTGACTGACCTCTTTTGGGGAGCGAAAGGAAATTTTATATTTATTTTATTACTTGAGGGAGGAATAAGAGACTTGGGGGAGGCATAAGATATTTGTGTGGGTGTGGTTGATGCTTTAGGAGGTATATGGAGTTTCCCTATGAATCTTCAAAGTTATATTTATTTGTTTTGTGAGGCTTGAGAGTTATATGGAGTTGTTTTGTGATGTTTAGGGAGGCGTATGGAGTTGGTGTTATGATTTATGTGTACATTTGTGAGTTTGGTTTATGTCTTGTGATATTTTTCCCACCGTGGAACTGTGTAGCTATAATTATGGGTTCGAGTTATGTGAAACAATTGTATTTGTAGATGTTGGGAATTCCATCCATTATAGTATGTCTATGATACGATTACATTTGTACCAGGGACATGTATGAGAAGTACTATGTGTGTGGATCGTGTATGTTATTCCATAGTTTGGTTGAGTTCTTTTGATGTGATACATTCGTATAAGTATATAGAAATATGTCTTATGGATAGTTGGTACTGTGTTCAGTTCTTTTTTCGCATCGTGATGTAAGTTCTGTTGGGCACCCACAAAAATAAGAAAAATAAATTATTAAACAATGAAATACTGAGAGTTGAGGTTAGTAAATACTGTTAAGGAACATGACTAACTAAGTAATAAATAAATAAAGGAACTGCCAATCTTCATAGAACATTAAAATTATGGTATTTCAAAAATTAGTTACTTCCTTGTGGACACGTTGTACGAAAAAATTGTTGTATTAAATGACATGTGTCATGATTGAAATTATTTCCTATGTATCGTTCAAGATTTGGCATTGTGTCACATTGAGGATGATGCTTTTATAAGGGGAGGGAGATGTAATGCCCAGTCCGTTGCACCTAGTGGGCGATGACTCTGAGCCCTATTTTTTGGAACAAGGTGTGACATTTTTTTTATTCAAATAAGTAGTTTTCGTATTACAGGTGTATAATAATAATAATATATTTTTTTAAATTAAAAAGAAAATTGTGTGGAATGTGGCTGGGGAATTTGATTTAGCGTGTGGGTTAAGTAAGTGCATATGTGAGGGTAGTTGGTTATTTTGTTAGAGGGCAGTTGAGTGTGTTAATTGGTAAATCTGGGTTCCCTCACATGCATTGAATCTAACCACAAAAATGACAGTTAACACGTCTTCCAACCTATTAGTTGACTTGTGCAAAAAATATTGAGTTTTGTGCTTGTTAAGGCCTCGTACAGGATTTGAAAATGTTTGAAATTGCATCCAAAAGGTTGGTACCTGATGCGTTTACCTCTGCATAAATTTTCCATGGTTTTATCGAATGTGTTTAGTGCATACTATATACAAAATGGTGTTCTAGAGGCTACTAGAAGGCTTGCAAAACAACTAGTATATAGATTTTTCCCTATGTCAGTGCTAAGAAATAGTTGGACTTTGTAGAGTAATATTTCTTAAAGATGAGATAGGTTATTAAGTTTGAATTGGATTAGAGTTTCTGTGAAAATTATACGTGTTTTCCCTCTAATTTTTGAATTGTTGGTTGTTCGGAAAGACACAACAATCTATCTTTGAAAAATATTGGAGGTAAAGTTGGTTGTAGTGTGGGAGCCAACACATTCATGGAGGATTTAGAAAATGGTATCGATGTCCATCTGATAATAGAAGGTAGATAAATTTTTTTAGATGTTATAGTTGTAAATGCTCTCATAGATGTGTATGCAAAACATGGGACCTTGCACAAGGAAAGAGAACTATTTGAGAGAATGTATTAAAAAAAGGGGAGGTGGGTTTTGTAGACAGTGTGGACATCAAGATATGAAAAAAATGGGTTTTTTGAATAGACACTAGAAACTTTAAATAATGCAATTGAGAGGTTTGAACCAAGCCTCCACATAGTGCACCATCTCCTTTCCAATTAGTTGCATGGATAATATTGTGGTTCACTTTTAGGGACAAAAATCCAAAGCAGTTGTGGATTCTATTATGAAAGGGGGGGAGATTTCATGTGAATTATTTGAAAAAATGCCAACATATCAAACAATACCTTAAGTAATTGTAGTTCTAATTTCCAACCTATTTCTTTGATTGGTGTCAGAAACACCAAGGATAATTCTCTTCATGCTCACAATTTGACATTTTTGGGAAAGGAGTTGCATTGAAACACCCAACACAATATTCATGGTTTTTTCTTTTGAGTTAATACTTGGAAAGATGGTATTAGTGTAGCAACGAAATGAGAGCTTGATCCTCCAGGCCTTGAATTTGATACCTTGATCCACTTCTTTGGAAATATGATTTGGCCCTTGTATCTTGTGTGCGTTGTACTGCTCAGAGCCGCTTTGGCCGATTCATTTTTCCCTCAGGCATGGTATCCCTTACCTTTTCTTTCATAATTTTTGTAATTTTGGTTCTTCATTTGTAACATTATGGAAAGATTAAACCACTAGATAATCTTACAAATGGATATGTAACCAAATTTAAATAGTGTAAGGAAATAAAACTCCACCTTGTAATTTTTGAAATTGATTTACAATTTAAACATTAATTGTGGTTTCTACCATAACATTATACGATGATACTATACCATACAAATTAAGTGCTCGTATATTTTTGTATCAGTGAGATTTATATGATGTCATCAAATCAAACAACCTTTTTCATCTACCTTACAATGTTAGAAAATGCAATTTTGAGAGACTTGAACAAAAAGGCTCTAAGCCCCGATAAGTTTATGTCAAACATTGTATGTGTTCTTTCTTATGTATAGAATCATGTCAATCAATATATTGACCTTGTTTTATTGTGTTTTATCTCTTCACAGCTCCTCTAGGAGCCTCGGTACTCTGTTTTGTAGTTTTAGGAAGCTTCCAAAACTGAAAAGTTTGCTTTTGTTTTTAAACCACTGTTCAAACCCTGGGCAATGAAATTTCTTTCTTCCTTCACAAACATCTAGTATATTTACTATAATTTTTTTTGCAATGTCCAGTTTGGGTAAAAACACTCTTCTAGATAGTTTGGAAATGGAATTTTGTAGTCCTGTGGTTGCAATTTGATTACATCAAACTGGAGCATATACGACTGGGGGCTCCAGAAAATCCATCTCCGTTTGAAACCCATTTATAAGTTCTTAGTTCTGTCGACTCCAAAAACTTATCCTTATATAGGGGAACTTTGTATAAATTTTTGATTGCATGTTCATCCATTGAATGTTAGTTTTGTAGGTGATTTTGTGAGCCCTCGAGCTAGCGTTTGATCATTTCCAACAAGGCCATTTTTGACTGATGACCTTGGAAAACTTGCCACCAATAATAATTTGTTCATTAGTTCTTAATTCGATTTAATTCCTATGAATTTTTGGTGTATAAGAAGACATGTAGAAACTTACCTTGGTATGTTTACTCCACGGAAGATAATGTTTGATAGTGGTTTCTTAGTCTCAGAGTCTTTATTGAATGTGTTTGCAACTAGGAGGAAAAAATTAAAAAAGAAATTTATAGGACCCCTATTGGGTTGTGAAACCACCATGGAATTTTTTTGACACTTTTAAAGATTTTTTTGAAAATCTATAGTGTGACTTGTGTGAAATGGAACTTTTGAACAAATGGTGTTTCTCTCTCTTCCCTATCTCTTTCTTTCTCCTTGTAAAAAAATGGAAGTGAAGTGAAATGAAATAAATATGTCTCCAACCCTCTCCTTTCAAATGTGAATTATTATTAGTATGTAAATGGAAACTAAAAATGTTAATTATAATAGATCTAGTGGATGTCAGGTCAGCGATTTATCACCGATTTCATGTTCACATGGTTTTGCAGGATGGAAGTAAGATGGTGAAAAGGCGTGGTGTAATTCATTGTTTATTATTATAATTTATATATGTTATTGTAAAATGTATATATATATATATATATATATATATATATATATATATATATATATATATATATACACACACACACACACAATGTAGTCCAATGTTACAGAAACGTTGTATTTCAAATATGCTAATATGTATGAGATGCTAGTTTTAGGGACACATTGGGAAATGCACATTTAATCATAGGTGAAATTTTAATTCATAGTTGCATGTGGTAAAAGGGATATGTGTGTGTGTGTGTGTTAAATTAATTTGAATTTAATATCTTTTAATGTGTTTCTAGTGTGCAATAGATGATTAAATAATTGGTGTTGTGTTTCTTACCTTGAAAATGTAATAAAGAAATCTAACCACAAAAGTCAACACTCACATAAGATTTATCCATAAATGGTCTTCATGTGGGATCCTTCTTAGCATGGAATAAATTGAAATCGTAGAATGATCTTAAACCTTGTTCTCTATGGAACCTCCTATTTTAAGTAAATAAGACCACTAGTTTGTGTTATCATCACGGTTTGTATGATTAGCCTTACTGTCACGAACATGATGGTTAGGAGCAACCTCGAAAAACTTTATCTCGACTAAGTAGATCTAACCCCTCCTTAGTATATTTTTTGTCTGCCAAGTCTTACGAAGTTAGATCTAGGAATTTGAACCATCATCAAATGAATTCCTTGTGGGATTTAGACAAAAAAAATGGAGCTAGTGCAATAGATGTACTATGACTTAAACTCTTGTTAATGACCTTTTTAGTTCCTCATAGTTAAATTTGTTACTTTTCCTAGTGACATTATAGCGCCTTGATTTTTTTTTTCCCGAGGGTTTATAGGGTAACTATGTTTTCACACCTTGGTCTTTTATGAAGGTTGTTTAACATAAATATTTCCTCTCACCTTAAACTCATTTATAATTGAGACATAGATACTTAGGTGCAATTGGAAACTCATTTGATTAGGAGGTTAACCTGTGGGTATAAAAATGGTAAGAAACTCTTTGCAAGTGAAATTTATTTGAAATTGGTTGATTTTAGAGAGCCCAAGAAACTAGAATCTTGGTCCCGTAATTCCTTGTTATGCCCCTTTTGACATTAAGTATAACAGAAAATTTCACATTTAAAATCGTGAAATGCATAAACATGGGATCTTACCTTTAACACAGACCACTTATTGTTCCTATGTAGATTATAATGCTTCCTATCATGTACTTCTTCAGAATGATAGGCAAGTACTTTTGTAACTCTTTTATTATAAAACAATTATAATAATGAGACCATAGTGCAATATAAGAGTAAATCATATAAGAGTAAAAGGATATTTTAGGTAAGGAATAATGTCACTCTTGTAGTTCTTATACATAAATTAAACATTTTCATGTGTTACAAAGAATATGAATTTCCCTTTGTGAGATTAAACGTCGAGAAAAACAAAAGATATATATAATAATATAATTTCTTGTTGTGGGAATTTTGAATCGCGAAATAAATATACCGTGATCGAAGAATGTTTATGTGAGAAAGGTATCTTGATTCAAAATCCCCCCTTAAATCCTAATATTTCTTTCATGACATGAAGTCATATTCTCTTGAGTTGTAAGGGTAAAATGTAAACATTGAATAAACGTTTGAGAAGCATATTCTTAAAATATGAACAAGAGAATTAATTACTTTGTATGTAATTTGAAATATGCCAAATAATTGTGTAAATTATGGAAATTTTCATAAAGGATAAAGAGCCAACTTGAAATGGTCGAAGTATAAATTAAATGTGGAATGAACTTAAGAATTTTTTGGTGGAAAAAGGAGAAAATTATCCTTGCACAATAATGTTCTTGGAATGTTAATCGTAACAAATATGCAATTAAAGAAATGATTTGTTGTGGGTTTGCCAATCGTCGAGTCCTTTTCTTGTGGTTGGATCATTGCTAGTATTCATTCATTAGGGAAAGTGTGGCATCGACATGTATATGATGTTTTCATGTGTCTATGTGAGTCAATGACTTATGTAAGTGTCGTATGCATTTTTGAGTTTTCTTTACTTGGAGCCCTTGTGGTGTTGTGTAGTGAGCTATGTAAGTCAATAAAATGTTTTCTTGGTATTTTTTGTGTGTGTAAAATGTGGGCGTTAGTAAAATTCAATTCCTTTTAAAATTTTAATAGCATCTATACAATTTTTGTTGTGAAAGCATAATAGAGAGACTAATTAATTGATTAACTTTTGATATGACACATGATATTTAAAAACAAAAAATCACAAACTAGGACTCCTTTATGTCATTTTATGTTGAATTTTATTGGGGTAAATTTTGTGGCATTAGAGCTGGTATTTGAGCTCAAGTTTCAGTACAAAACACTCTAGCGATCTGTAAAATCAATTTAATCATTGTGAAAATAATAAACCTAACACTTTAAACCATTTCTGCTATGACAATTAAAATTTTAAACTTCTCCTTTTCCTTTACTAGCAGGATGTCTTGACATTATACGAGATATCAATCGCTCACGGATCTGGGATGTAGGTCATCAACACCAGAGCCATTTGCTGCAGATTTTGGACCACAAATATTAGAGATATTGCAGCAGGTGATGGGAGTTTTACAACAATGCATTCTTGCATAACAAGAGATAGTAGAGGAGGTTGTTCATTTGTAAGAATGTTACACATCTAGCCAAGGGTGCACATCCAGTGACATATCATCAAGGTTCGCAAAGCCAGGAAAGGTCTCATAGTGTGTTTTTCTATTTTGAGAGAGTCACCTCTCTTCACTGGAGTCATTCTCATATCATTGAGGGACCACCTGGATAAGGACGAAAAAATTCAAGATATAGGGAGATCGTTTAGAACCATCGACATGATTTTGAAATGAGGAGTGTTATAATATAAATTCTCTGACTGCATCCACCCACTTATAGAGTAAGTACTTATAGGTTTGGGATTGATTCATGGGTCATATGTCTTGATAGTTGTTTTGGAATTCACCCATATGAAAGAAAATTCAAGGGTATACTTTCTATTAACCTCCTCCGAGATGTAGTAGACATTTGGTGGAGGAATGAGGAGTGGCAGCTAGATCTAACTTGAGATTAAGTGACATGGGATATATTTGAGGATCATTTCAAAGATCGGTATATGCCAGAGAATTTATTTCAGAGGAGGATAGATGAGTTTCATGACCTTTATTAGCACTCACGAAAAGTTGTATAGTATGAGTCATGCTTCTTCAATATTCTACATTATGTTGATTACCTTCAAGTTTTAGAAGATACAAGTGAACAAGTTCATCAAGCTCGTGAATGAGGATATAGTAGGTGTAGTTAGGATGTTATCTCCTACAACTTTGGAAAAGGCATACTTGGCAGAAGATAACATTGACAAGGTGTAAGAGTACTGAGATAAGACCAAGAGAAGGATAGAGGAGAGTGTACAATATTTCCAAGAGTAGAGGACATAGGGTCTAGCTCCACCACCTAAAATAGGATTTAGGCCTCCACAGTCAGCTTCAAGACCATTCTCACAAACTCAGCATCATTTGTATCTCTATACATATCACTAGTAGAGGGATAGACCCATGCAGGATATACAAATAAGAATAGGCCAACAAGGAATTAGATTTTATAGTGATAGGAGGCAAGGAAATCAATAGGTATATCCAACCCATATGTAGTTGTCTATGATACTTGGGCTAGCAGAATCTATACACTAGAGTACAAGAGGGACTCTCACACAGAGAGAGTCACAATCGTTTTACATTTTTGGGGCCCATGATCACGACACTCTCTTTTTTCCACAAAAACCCACTTTTAGTGATAGGAAAAAATCCCCAATTTCAAAGAAGAGAGTGGCAGAAGTGGGTCATGCTCATCATGTCTATGTAAAAATGGATAACTGCAAGGTTAAGAATCAATAAACAGTTATCGAAACACAAAGTATTATTAGGGGTATTTATGTCTCAGTATTATTTGAATATGGACGATATGACTTATTTATATCACCATCTATAGTGGACAAACGTGGGCTAGTGGCATCTAGGAAGCCAGATAGTGGGTAGGTTTATATGGCCTCTGTAGGAAAAAATCGTAGTGAACACCTACATAGATATTTTTGTACTTGATCTTGGTGCGGTATACCCTACTTCAAAACTCTATCTGTTACCTTTAGGATCCAATGAGATTAGTTTCAGAATGGATTTTCTTTAGTCTCATCGGGCGAAAGTGGGATGTAGAACTAATATCAATGACTTTTAGGATGACCTTCGGAATTCAGTTTCAATTACTGAAACGTAGAGGCATATATATTTGTGTATGATCCATTCTAAGCAACTGAAGTGGAGAATGCATAAGGGTTATCAGATTTTTGCGACCACGATTAGTGACCACTAAGAGGTTACTCCAGGTTATTCACCACTGGATGAGAATTATGTGTTAAAGGAGCTTGAACATGTGTTTCAGAGCGAGCTTCCTAGATTATCACTGTGTAGAGAGGTGGATTTCACTATATAAATAGTATTGTGGGAAGTATGTATATCTAGGGAACTTTATCAGATGACGAATCTAAAGATCCACAAGATTAAGATAAAGTTACATGAGTTTTTGGAGAAGGGTATAGTCTAAAGTAGTGTGTCTCATTAGGGGCACTAGTTTTTTTTGTGATATAAAGTACCGATCCCTTTGAGTTTCTATTGATTTTAGACAACTTATTAAGGTAATGGTGAAAAACCATTATCCACTTTTGAGAATTTTTGACATGTTTGATCGGATGGGGGGAGCTAGAGTGTTCTCCAAGATTTATCTTAATTACTGATACCACCAATTGTGTATTACAGATGTAGAAATTCACAAAGAAAACTTTCATCACACGATATGGGAACTATTATTTTACCATCTTTCCTTTAGGTTTGAACAATTCTCTAGTAGTTTTGAATACATTCTTGGACCACTTTTTGTTAGTGTTTCTTTATGACATATAAAATTACTCTCATTCTAAGGAATAACACGAGGAACACTTGAGACAAGTGTTATAGGTTTTGAGAGGGAAGATACTTTTTAGGAACCTAGATAAGTGTTGTTTATTTCAGTCTCAAATTCCTTACTCAGGACAAACCTTTTCTCATGAGGGTATCTCATCAAATACCTCAGATATATGTGTCATTATCAAGTGGCAAGCACATACTTGAGAGATAGAGGTTAGGACTTTCATTGGTGTGTACAAGTATTCTTTTTCCTAAGTTAGATTGAAAGCAAGAACTACCACCTAAAATAGTTCCCTAGCCTAGCTAGAAACAAGAAAGAGTACCATCAAGATGAAGAAATGAACAAGGCCTACACTAACATCATAACTTTGAAATAGTGAAAGCAAACATAATGCAAATAAAAAACTCTATTCTTCTAAATTACCTAATTAAATCAAATAGAGCTATGTAGTCCAATGGCAATAAACAATATTGCTTGTTTTGATCCTTCAAGGATGCTTGGGTGTGAGGCTTAGCTCTTCAAGATGAATGATGGAAGGGCTTGAGAATGGCAAAAGGCTTTGAGTGCAACACTATGTTCTTTCTTTTGCTTTCTCAAGGGAATTATGTGTAGGTATAAAGGTAGAAGGAGGGCTCCTTATATAGCTCAATGGATAAAGGAAACACTTCATCCATTTTCATGTGGGATAAAGGTAAAACATGATTAGGAATGGATAAAGTTGAATTATTAAAGGTAACCTTACTTTAGAAGGGTTTAATTTATACTTAGCATGTCATGGGAGTTGGGGGGGGTGTTTTAATTAATCAAAGTTGATTAACTAATAGGTAGGTGTAAGCTTATAAATCCAATTAGAGGAATATTAGTATGATTTAGGCTATTAGGAGGGGATTAAATCAATTAAATATTGATTTATTAATTAAATGAAGTGGAAGGATAATTAATTAATAACAATTAATTAGTCTAGAGAGAAGGGGTAAATAATTAACAGAAGGTCATTAATTAGGTTGTTAGCTGGATAGGTGACTTAATAAATTATCGTATTGTAATTAATTAATGAAAATAAGATGGAATATGAACACTTTTGGTGATATGTCACTGATTTGTGAGAAATGGGGTAATTAGCGCAAATTTAAGTATTTAAATTGCTTGGGCGTAATTATAGGTGTCTAGATTTTCCCCTCTTTGGGGTGGCGTAAGAGATACCACTTCAAAGATAGTGATGGAAGAAATTTTTGAAGGGATAGAAGAAAAATAAGTATGAGAGAGAGATGCACCCTTGAGTGTTGATGGGGTGATGAAATATCTAATTGATGATTGAAAAAGATGAGAGATAGGCAGAAGAATGCGGAAGAGGTAGGATTCCCCAGTGAGAGAGAAGAATAGGGGTGAAAGGGAAGTGATGTAGAAGAAATATGGAGGAGGGGAGTGAAGATATTATCCTCTAGCCATTGTTTATTGGAATAATTTTTATGTCATCATATTGCCACAAGAGCTATGTCATCAGTCCTTATGAAAAATATAATCATACGACAAAGGTAGAATGACATGAAAATCCATACTACAAACAATTTTCCATTGCTAAAAATACCAACTCCACGCAACATACAACAATGCAATGCAATACGAGAAGAAAAAAAGCTCATATAACAGGGAAAACAAGTACAAACGCACATATCTAACCCAACAATAGTCAACACAGTTGTACAAATGTTTTGTTATCAGTGCTGAAGAGGTCCACAAGTTCGTGATCGATGGAAAGGGTTAAAAAATGATGCCCTGAGAAAGGATACATGCAAGGGGAAATGAAGATGGACATAGGGTCCAAGAAAATCATTTTTCTGTAACAAAACAGTAGCAGGTAACACACATGCCCCAGAGTATAGACAAAGCAAGCAGCTAGCTTTGTGAATGGTTATGAATCCGGAGATCTGTGAGTCGTATTAATCAGAGAAGAAGTGAGAAAAAAAATAGGATATGGAGAAAATACCATGCGCAAGACACAAGTTTTAGCCGTAACAAGCAAGTTACCATTTTTGTAGGGTTTTTTACTTTTTAGGATTTTTTGAAAAATTTTGCCCTATTTTTAGATTTTTTACATATATAATGTTTTTATTGTTTTTGTTTTTTAAATTATGTTGAATAGTAGAAGAAAATAGAAGAAGAAAGAAAAGGGCCTATGAGCAACAAAAAGTGCCCTAGGTGGAAGAAAGAAGAAACAAGTGACAAAGAATGTCCTTGTTTAATGGAAGCATTAAGAAAAAATAATTATTTGAAAAATAATTATTTATAAGAATGTGGAGAAGAATAAAAATCTCTAGGGAGCAATAAAATTGTCCAAGGGAGAAGAAAGGGGTATCAGACAACAAAAAAAATGCCCCAATATGGTGAAAAATAAGTGAAAAATAATTATTTAATAAAAATAATTATTCCACAGTGAATAGAGGAGAAAACGACAATCAAAACAGGCTTCCCGGCTTTCTTGATGGTGAAAAATGGGTTAATATACCCCACTAGTGGGGGTAAAAACATCGTGACCAATTCATTTTAACCGAGCTGTTTAGAAATTTTACTGTGAGGCTTTGATGATGACAAGAACCATGGTGATCGCACAAGACTGATTGAGGTGCACAGATGCAGTCTGAGGGTACCAGCGGTACACAGAGGATGGCCCCTTTGTGAGTATTGAACCCTAGCTTAGTAATTTTGGTCATTAATGCATTAAATGAGGCATTTAGCATTAAATGGGGGTGTAGTTGTTGGATAAGGAGCGCAGGTGTCCCTTTGGGGGTGCATGCGCCAAAGCACACGTGCGCAAGCACAGGCACAAAAAGCACACACCCAAGTGCACGTGCACACACAAGCGCATGTGCATGCAAGTACACACACGGGAAATGGGGCGCACATGTGAAGGGCATGGCACAAACATGAAAAAGTGGGTGCACACACACGGGAGCATATGCATACAAGCGTAAGCACCAAATGTGTGGCGCACACATCAAAAAGGGAAGGTAGGCACCTGAAAGAGAGTGCAAACACCAAAAGACACACGCACGCAAGTGCAAGTGTGAAAAATGAGGCGCACATGCCCAAAAGGCCACGCAGGCACCCTAAATAGGTGGAGAAAAGATAGGAAAGTGTCAAAAAATATGACACTTAGAAGAATTTTTAGGATTTTTGGGTTAACCCTAAAAGGGTAAATAGATTTTTAGAAGAAATGCTAGGAACTCACTAGCACCATGTTATTTTATAGAGATGATTTCTAGTTTTACAAAAGTGGGAGTGACATACTCGGATAGCAAAGCTAGAGGGTAGTATGTGCCAGTGCGACCGGGGAGCCATAACGATACTTATCGAGGTGGTGGGGCTAGGCCTCGTGTCTCGAATGTCATCCATCACACTGGATCATGGCCTACTGACTGTGTTAGCCGAGCGATGGCATAACAAGAGTCATTGCTTCAAACTACCGATAGGAGAGATTAATGTGACCATCGAGGATGTATGGTGGATTCTTTGCATGTTGATGATGGGCACCTTGATTGAGCACAATGCAGTTGAAGGGCTGATTATAGCAGCTTGTAATGCCCTTTATGATGTTGATGACATTCCGCATGATGGGACGACCATAGCTTTGCACGAGTATATCTCCAACCCCACAATTCATCGAGGGTCTCTCTACATCATGTCTCTTATCAGTGGGTTCTTACTCACTGATAAACAAGGGAATTCATTCCCAAGAGGAATATTATCCTTGGTTCATGGCATCTTTAGAGGTGAGAGATATTGCTAGGGGTAGTGCATATTGGCCCACATATACTGGGATTTACATTTGATCACATACCATGGTTAGAAGATTGTGGGTCTAGCCTCTTTATTACAGATATGGTCATGCGATCATATTACGATCGGACACCCCGTGGGAAATTTGCGTGTCCGAGATCCTAAGGATCCATCCTACATGGCATGGGTAACAGATAGTGGGGATGTACGCGGTCATCTTGGAAGCCTATTCAGATATAGGTGAGAGTTTTATGAGAAAGTAGAGATAGATGTTATCTAGCGGCCATATAGGCATTTCTAGTGGCTAGAGGATGCCCTTCAGGTAGAACTTACCTCCAGAGATGCCGACCTAATATGTGACACCACCAGGCTTGGTGGTGAGGCCTTACTTTATAGGACTGCCTATTATAGGGTAGTTCCTCCAGAGTAGGGAGTAGCACTACCGCGACAATTTGGGTCAAGCGCGTTAGGCTCTCAATCATGGAGATCAAGTGAGTCCACTAGATCAGTGAGACAGCCCATACTAGAGCAGCTAGTTGGACTAGCGCCATCTCATGCTCCAGTGTTCCATTGACCAGATGACAGATTCGAGAGCCCGGCTAGGGTGAGAGTTGTGGTTGAGATCTGTATTTTTGTTATACAGATTATTTATATGTGTGCCTTTTATGAAGGCCAATTTTAATGTATAGTCATGTATTACTTGTATTTTGATGATGCCTCGTGATGAAGGCTTGATTATTTCTAATACATGCCCCTTTTTATGGCATTTTTTATTGATGATGTATCATTTTGAGTACTAATCTAGATAGTGTATACTTGTATAGATATGTGGACATTTTTGATGTAGCATCCTTGTACGCCTCAGCTGAAGGAATTTTTGATATAGAGTACTTATGTGTATCCATTTTTGGTGATATAGATATATATGACACACATGTATATATATGAGGATTACTTTTTAGGCTCTGATACACATGTTTATGACATGATGTACTTTATTGTTTTTGTGTCCTGATGCATGTGACACAAGTGGGTATAATTCTATGATGTAAAATACCCTTTTTCAGAAATTACTCTATGTCAAATTTTATTGCATGTTACGTGTTTTGATTCAGCACTTATGGATGCGTTATGATGTTATCTGATTGTGTACTTTATATGTATCTGATTTCGATGTTTGATGTATACATGTGCTATGGATGTTAGATGACAGATCCTTAGATAATATCAAATGAATTTATCATGTGATATTGTAGATGTATATGGATGGGATGATATGATGATATTTGTGGGGGGGATAAATTTTTTATCATGTGCAACCCCTCTTGCCTCCATTGATGATACGATATGTGATGATTAGCTTAGCCTACATGCATGATGTAAAACTTAGCATTTTGTTTATATATGATGTAGAGATGATGCTAGATTTGATGATAATGATGGTAATGTGATGTTAATGATAACAAAACGATGCACATGCTATAAACCCAACCAAATTCTTAACAAAGAATCACCAGTAAATAATACAATACACCATGATTCATCATGCTTCATTAACATGCAATAAACACAACTAAATGCTAAGAAAGAACACAATGAACTAACACATTACATCATGATTTCCTAAGATTCACTAGCATGCAAAAACATACTGCAATATGCAAAAGCAATAATAAATCTAATCTAAGAAAGAAAAAATGAATCCTAACAAAGTACACCCAAGAAACAAACAACCCAAAAGCAAAAACATAAAACATACAAAAAAGCAACAAGCAAAGCAAGAAACAAGACAATGCAAGTAAATGTTTTTGTGAGATTTTTTTTCATGCCCCAATTTTCTATTTTTTAAGTTGGTGTGAAGCAAATTTCTATTTTTTTTAGTTGTTTTTGAAACAATTTTCTATTATTTAGGTTTTTTTGTGAAACAATTTTCTATTGTTTTTTGGGTTTTTGAAACAATTTTCTATTTTTTAGGTTTTTGTGAAACAATTTTCTATTATTTAGGATTTTGTGAAATAATTTTCTATTGTTTTTAGGTTTTTGAAACAATTTTCTATTGTTTTTGGGTTTTTGAAACAATTTTCTATTGTTTTTAGGTTTTTGTGAAATGATTTTCTATTGTTTACGATTTTGTGAAACAATTTTCTATTGTTTTTGGGTTTTTGAAACAATTTTCTATTGTTTTGTGGGTTTTTGAATGGTTTTCCAGAGCTATGTGTAGGTAACCAAGAAAGCATGGATGCCCCCAGCGTCAGATGGGGAATATACAAGTGAAGAAGCCACGCGTTTATGAACAAGAAGGTGAAGTCATTGAGTTTTCCCCCAGCGTAAGATGAGAAATAGTGAAAGACTGTGCCCTACACAAATTAATAAAAGAAGACAAAGCCAGATCAAGGCCCAATAGGATGGGGCTCACAGGGAATCTTGAAGGTGGAACTAGGGCTAGGCCAAGGAAAGATACCATCCAGATGTCGGAAGCTTGTGAACAACAAATCCTCCCGAAGTGCCGAAAACTAGTTTTTCTCCTTTTCTCCCAAGGAATTGTACAAAGTGCCACAATTACGTGGTTTTCACTAGTGGATGACCTGATTTATCTTTTTCTTTTCCTATTTTTTTTTAATTTTTTTTGTATTTTTGATTATGTTACCATTTTTTTTAATTTTCTCACTATTTAACATCCTTGTGGCATGTTTAAGCATAAAACTGCTTAAGATGCATGCCGTTCATGGTCTCCTAGAGCTCATCACCATTGGGATGAGCCAGTTTGTATGCCCCTATGCCATACTTGGTGACTATAACATAGGGTCCCAACCAATGTGGGTCAAACTTCCCTTTCTTTTCTCGTTATGCTCTGGTGTTGAAATGGTTCTCCTTCATGACTGAATCACCAACCTAAAATTGACGAGGAATGATTATCTTACTATAGTTTCTGGAGACTTGTTTTTGATACACTTTTAGGTGATTAAGAGCATGAATGTGCCTCTCACCTAGTAGCTCTAATTCAGCCAGTCTTGCCACTCGATAATCCTCATCCTTATCTAGATAGTCCTGAAAAGAAATTCTCAAGGATAGAAGTTCGATCTCTAAAGGGATGATAGATTTTGTCCCGAACACTAGGGAATATGGTGTCGCACCTGTAGGAGTGCGAATGGATGTTCTGTAAGCCCAAAGGGCTGGATGGATTTGTAGGTTCCAATTACGACCTATTTTGCTGACCATCTTCTCCATTATCCTTACCAAAGTCTTGTTTGTGGCCTCATCTTGTCCATTACCCTCAGGGTAATATGGCGTGGACCATTTTAACTTGATTTGGAACCGTTGACAAATCACTTTCACAGTTTTGTTCTTAAATGACTTCCCATTATCTGTAACGATGGCTACAAGAATACCATATTGACAAATGATGTGATTCATGATAAATTTAGAATTGTGGGCTCCTGTAACATAGGTTAAAGGGATAACCTCCACCCATTTTGTAAAGTATTCTATAGTCGTGATGATATGTGTATGACCACTAGATGAGGTAGGAGTAAATTTTCCTATTAAGTCAACTCCCCACTTGGAGAATGGCCATGGGGTAGTGATAGGTTGCAATGGAGCATGAATGAAGTTTCCATACTTTTGGTAAAGTATACATTTCCTGACATAATTACAACAATCGTTTTCCATGGTAGGCCAATAATAGCCTACTCTTAGAAATTTCTTAGCCAAAACCATTCCGTTTGTATGTGCTCCACACACCCCTTCGTGCACTTATTTGATTGCTTGGATTGACTCTGTCACATCCTGACAATGTAACAGATTCCCATCGTAGTCATGACAATAAAGTGTACCTCCCAAAAGGGTGTAACGGGCTATTTGGTGAGTTAGGATTTGTTTTTCAAAATGGGAGATATCTGGAGGGAACATTTTGTCCTTAAGATAGGTAAAGACGGGTCCGTACCACGGGAAATTGGCACCAACAACATCACAAGCCAGGCAAGATTCTGGCATGTGATATGCGGGCTAGAGTATATTTTCTACAAATAACGGCATGTCATTATTCCTTAGTAGAATACGAAGCATAGAACACACTGTTTCCATGGCATCTACCGATCTGTTCTGTGCTCTTGGGATTTGTTCAAAGGTAATGCACACAAAGTACTCCTTTAGCGTTTCTACTAACTTTTTTTAAGGTATGAGTTTGTCATCCTTAACCTTGTATTCATCATTAACCTATTTCATAATTAACTGTGAATCACCCACAACCTTGACATGATGAATATTCCACTTGTTGGCTAGCTTAATTCCTATAATAAGTGCCTCATATTGTGCAATGTTGTTTGTGCAAGGGAAGCCCAGGTGAAAAGCCTATGGTATAGGATTTCCAGAATGAGTAATAAGGACCACTCCTGCAGCTACACCATGAAACGTAAAGGATCCATCAAAATGTATCTTCCACACGATAGATTCTTCACTGTAGAGCAAGGAGGCATCTGACAGATCTAGATTCAAAGGTTCCATGCCTTTCAAAGGTGCTTCTGCTAGTTGGTTTGCAAGTACTTGTCCTTTAACTAATTTTTGATGTACAAATTCTATGTCAAACTCACTTAGTAAAATGATCCAATTAGCGATTCTACCTGTGAGTGTGGGTTTAGACAATAAATAATTGAGTGGGTCAACCTTGGATATTAGCTTTGTTTTAGTATTCAATAGGTAATGGCGAAGTTTTTGAAAAGTAAAAAACAACAGTCAACCAAGCATTTTCAATTTGAGGATAATTGAGCTCATAGGTGATGAGGGTGTGACTCAGATAATACACTGCATTCTGCTTATGACCAAGGTCGTATTGGGTGAGCAGCGCACCAATAACAAATTATGTAGTGAAAATATAGAGCAAGAGTGGCTCTCTAGGAGTGGGAGGTATGAGGACAGGTGGATTAGCCAAGTATTGTTAAAGAAAGGCAAAGAATTTTTGTTTCTTAGGTCCCCAGATGAAAGTGACATCTTTTTTAAGTAAGTGGGTGAATGAGTGACACTTATCTGCATGCTGGGAGATGAAGTGGCGAATGGATTGAATTTTCCACTGTAAGCTGCGTAGTTACTTGATATTCATAGGTGGAGGAATCTCAGTGACAGTAGACACATTAGCAGGGTCCACCTCAATACCTTGTCTTTATACAATGAAGTCCAATAGTTTTCCTAATAGCACACTAAAGACACACTTCTTTGGATTCAACCTGACTTTGTATTCATGCAAGTGTTCAAAGATATGTCACAAAATGATAGGGTGATCCTCTCTTGTTTTAGACTTTCCCAGGATGTCATCCACGTAGTCGTCCATGATATCATGAATCATATCATGAAAAATTACTTTCATTTCCCACTAATAAGTAGCTCCTGCATTTTTTAGGCCAAATGGCATTACCTGATAATAGAAGCTTCCCCAAGGAGTCGTAAAAGTTGTTTTGTGCTGGTCTTCTTCTGCTATCTTTATTTGATTACATCTCAAAAATCCATCCATGAGTGATAACATCTCACACCCTACTGTTGAGTTGAAAATCATGTCAATATTTGACAGCAGAAAGTCATCTTTAGGGCAAGCTTTATTGATGTCCCTAAAATCTGTGTAGATTTGGATATCGCTAGGCTTTTTCTGGACAGGAACAATGTTTGATATCCATTTAGAATAATCAATTGGCCTGATGAATCCTACTACAAGCAATCTTTCCAAATCTTCTTTAACCAATAGGGCCACACTTGGGTGCATCTTTCGGAGTTTCTATTTGATCGGCTTAGCGTTTGCGTGTACAACTAGGTTGTGCACAACCAAAGTCAGATCTAATTCGGGCATGTCTTTGTAAGACCACTCAAACACATCTATAAACTCTCGTAGCATCATATTGAATGTCTTTTGTTCTCTAGCCGAGAGTGATGATCCTAATTTCACTATCTTGGGATCCTCTTCTATACCAATATTGACATCAACGGTTTCTTTGACTAGTAATATTGATAAGCCCTCCATATGTGTAGGATAAGGAGGTAGGTTGATATCTTCATCCAAGGATATCTCCATGAAATTTTCATCCTTGGCGTGGTCACTTTGTTTGTCCTTTGATTTTTTTATTTTTTTGTCAGCCAGTGCCTCAAAGAGGTTTTCACTATGCGACTTGGACTTTTATTTTTGCTAAGGCTTTACATTAGAACTTTTGCCCTCACTTTTCTATAAATTTTTTTGACCATGAAGTTTAGCCTCCTCACCGGAGTAGGCACAGGTATCTAAGTTAATAAAGAAACGTTTCTTATGATCTCTAATGGGAATTGTATCCCTTATACCCATGAATTCTGCGATAGCTTCGTCATTCTTGAATAAATCTAGCGACTTGTGACATTGTTAGTCCCATTTAACAAGGGAAGGGTATAGAAGGTCAAGGGTTGGTTCCATGGGGGTTATGGTTAGGAAAAAATTGTTCATGAAAAGGTTTGTGGAGGCCAGATCCTCATATTGGCTACAGTGGGAATCTGTATCACTATCTAGATAGTCAGAGCTATCCTCACATTCAGAACAATTAGCATCACAGTCATTGGGGTGTGCCTTACAAGGGTGAATCCCGATGCCTAATCTTTCTATTTTGAAATGTGGAAGAGGGACTGGTTCTCTTTGTCCTTGTTCATTTCTCCCACATCTTAGGCCTTTGTAGCCCATGGAGTACATCATTTTATTGGATTTTTCATATTTTGGGGTTCGATAATAGGATGGATGAGTATCCTCTAGGACCCAAGTTGTAGTTGGATCAAGTAATTTCTCCTCGGCTAAAATGCCTCCAAGTAAGAACGACCCAATAGTGTGTTCCTTTCTAGGTCTTCTAATGCAGTAATTGGGTCGACCTCTAGTCTTGGGTGACAGTGAGAGGTCTGAAACCAAGAGAAATTATTGTAAATTATACTCCCCGCAACTATATTCAAGGATTTTCATCTTCCATGAATCAAACAGAGATGTTGAAGTAGACACCCCATGACCCCAAGAACTAAGAGAATATGAATCCACCTGGGATTCCATGGCCTCAGACTGGAGAGGGACAACTATATCTGTGGAGGGACATGCATATGTACCCTTTTGTGCAAAGCTATTGAGAGCTCTACAATGAGTGAAGGGCTTTGAGTCTCTTGGCATTGTAATGGTATGTCCCTCATGCTTCAACTTAATGCATTGATGAAATGTTGATGGCATGACTTGCATGGCATGAATCCATGGTCGGCTTAGAAGCATGTCATATGGAAGTTCCAAGTCTAGGACATGAAACTTTATTTTATTGCAAGTGGGACCCACCTCCATGGGCATCGTGATGGTTCCCATTGACTCCCTTTCCACGTTGTCCTATCGATGATAGTGATAATATGGGACTTAAGATCTTCCTTCGTATGTCCTAATTGTTTAACCAACTTGAGTGTGTAAATGTTTAATCCAGATCCATTATCCACAAGCACCCGTTTGATCTTCCTGTGGGTGATAACTACCTCAATGTATAAGGGAAGATTATGTGTTGGATTCTCAGTAGGGATCTCCCTATTGTTGAAGGCAATATGTTCATTTGGTATGATGTTTGCCATTGCTACTTTAAGGTGTGTAGGATCGACTTCTAAAGGAACTCCTGACCCCTGAAGAGGTTTAGTACAGAATGTATTTATGCACATTGGATATCTTAAGAAGATCTAAGATTGAAATCTTAGCAGACGTATTTTCAAGTTGTTCTAAAAGGTTATATTTACTGGTTTGTGGGGCTGATGTAGAAGGTTCCAGAATCACGAGGCGGGCATGCCTGGTTACCGCAGCAAAGTCCTTTCCCGTGATCTGGATGGTATTGACATGGTCAGCAGGAGAGTGAATGCATCCAATAAGTGAATCATAATGATTGTTGTATCTTTTGGTGTACAAGTAATTCATGGCTTTATAAGTTTGGGATGACTCTCCCTTAATCCGGCTTTGAATTTTCTAACTTATCATGATTGGGGAATGGTTCTTTATATATCCCCATTTTCTCATTAGGTGTTTGTGTTTTTCCGGTGTTATCCACCTCTATCTATTTGTTGTCAATGAGGTCATGAATATAATGACGAAGCCATAGACATTTTTCTATCCTATGTGCTTTGAAATGATGCATTTCACAATATTCATGCTCCTTGTACCATGAAGATTTATGAGCATTGTCGTCAAATGGTTGCGTTGTAGGATAGGTCATCATGTGGGCCACATCCAATTGCTTTAGTATAACTGAAAAAGGTTCATTAAGAGAGGTGAATAGTCCTTTGCTTTGGTGGTGCTTGAATTGGGCTCTTGGTCAGTTTAAAAGGTTGACCAGTTTGAACTATTTGAACATGTTTGAAACTAGTGATTCCATCTCCCACAACATTTTTTTTGTTAAAGATCGGCTTTTCTATGCGTTTGATATTTTTTTGTCTCTAGATTGGGTTTTGAGGGTGCCTTTGGAAAAGAGATATTTTTATATCTGAACCCCTTTCTCGATAAAATCCTCAAAAGTGTGAACACAATGCATTTGGAGGTGGAAACCTATATTTGGGTTGAGGTTGGGAACGAAAATACTAACCAGCTATTTTTATGGAAAGCGCAAGGGAATTGACTAGTTATCCCTCTCCACCATTGGAGGAAGCTGGAAAAAGTCTCATTAGAAAATTTTTTGGTGCCACATGCATCTTCCATAGTGACATCACTCTCTATGTTATACAATAAGTGACGTATGAACCTTTCTGCCAATTCTAGCCAGGTGAAAATTGATCCTCGTGGTAAGCATGTAAACCACTCCAAGGATTTACATCTGAGACTCTTGGGGGAAAAGTCTAAAGAGATAATTATCACTATAAGACACCTCTTAACATGTCATGTAGAAATATTTAACATGATCCCGTGGATCTCCTTTCCCTTTATATTTGTCCAACTTTGGCATATCAAATTTCTTTGGAAAGGGTTGAAGGATCATTGTCTTGTCAAAAGGATAGGGGTATAATTATTCGTATTGATATTTCCTAATGCTCCCTATATTTCTCTCTTGTAGGCTCATGAGTGTCACTTTCATAGACTGCACCTCTTGTGTGAGTAATTGTTCTCTAGTGGGATAAGCGGGGATGTATACACGATGATACTTTGTGTCTTCTTCTCCTCAGTTTTCTCGATGGAGTTCATTGGTTTTAACCTTAGGCCTCTACTTTTGAATGTTCTTGTTTGCATCCTTCTGTACATGTGAGGTAAGCAAAGCTAGTTGTCAGCTTAGGTTACTAATTTTTTGTCAGATTGTGGCTTCTTCTTCTAAAGGTTCCTCCTCGCTATTGTGGAGGTTCTTCACCCGTCTCATGTTTTGTCTTGTTTCTTCATGGCACTTTGATAAAGGGTATTCTATACCCCACCACTTTATCATTCCATGCATAAGAGGTAGAAGCATGTCTGTGTGTTAAAATATCTTCCATATTGGTAAGGGGACGTTCTTCCTCAGTAGTGTTATTCACACGTTGTATTGTTTAATTTAAATTTTTAGCGGGTAATTTGACCCCTAATTCTATGACGCATGCCAACACTATATCTTTGATTCTAAGAAGAAACACGTCTACTAAGGTGGGGTCAAAATCAAATTCTGTGTGTGGGGATTCTAATTCATTTCCACTATGATCGACCATCTCTTCTGTTTCTTTTTCCACAAAAAAAGTATTCCTAGATCATGTCCAATGAAGGGGTTTGACCCTTGTCTATTAGAGGTTTCCCAAGCTTTCACTTGTTGTTCCTCGTATGTTTATTTATTGAGTCCTAATCATGTTTTTGGAGCCATGTTTTAGTGATAGTTTCACTAGGGTAAGTTGTAAATGTGTTCAAAGCTTAGTGACCACCCCTAAGTGAGATGTAAGATGTATTTGTTAAGAGTATGAATAAGTAAACAATGTGAGAATACGAATTTGATAGAGTGATAAATCACCAGTGACATAAGCGTTTGGTATCTAAACCTATTAAATGAAGTACCTCCTAGAATACGTCTCAAAAAGTAGTTTCGCATCACAAGATGATTAACAAGATGTTTTCACTTATGCCAAGTTCAAGGGAATGGAAAAAACATAAGTAAATACAAGAAGTCAATGCAACCTCCTAATCAATATATACTATGAGTGAGCTAAAACTCGATTAAGACCTATATCTCAAAAAGTGCCAATTACAATTCACGAATGACATAACAATATCACCAAGATATGTTAACCCACTTTGCGAGAAAGTAAGGTATTGATATCAAGGCATTATTGATATAACACACATACATGGTAACACCTAGCACTCTTTGAAATCGAGGTAATAATAGAATCGAACTAAAAATCTCAAAGTATAGCTAGAACTAATTAAAAATGTGTGCAACGCAACCTTACAATATAGATATTTATGTCAAGTTTACAAGAAAAAAGACGTAAATATTGAAATTGTGGTGATACGATACAAACTAACTAACTCTTTTAAAGAATTCCATAGTGATGAACCATGGCTAACTACAATGATGATCTTGACATGGGTATTAAGATCACAATGGCTACCAATGACATGAATATGCCTCCACACACTTTAGACATTTAACCTACCCAGCCGCAAACGTGGATGGGCGTAAACGGACATAAAAGTTACAGAACAGTCGATTGGTAACACAAAGGTAGTCACCCTTCTTCTGATCAACAAATTTTCAAAAGAATGTGAAGGAAGCAAATAAAAAAAGGATGAAAAATGTTGGCTTCACTTCGGCAGAGTTTCGCCTCGCCTTAAGGCAAGTAAAAACTAGGGGAAAGTAATACATCGCACGTTTCGCAATGAAAATATGGTTCACAACTCAACACTATTTTAGAATGGTCAAAGTGGGATCCTAGCCAAAGTAAATTTTCCTAGGTGGCTCTCTCGACCTAGGTGTTACAAATATTATCCACGAGCAGGATGATTTACCAAAAAAAGTCACAGTGATTAGTTTGGGAGTATCTCGACTTTTACCCCTTCAAGCACAGTGGGCATTAGATGCATCTAATTGTGTACTTAAAATGGTCATGTAGGGACAACTCGTAACTTTATCTCACAAAGGAATTACTAGTCAGATAGGTAGTTTGGAGCACTTCTCGTTTCATCCACAAGGTTCCCTCTTGCATGGACTACTTTGGGGTTCCTGGAACCACCCCCATTGTTGTAGCTTAAGGCGTTATGACAAAGGGGTTATGTTCCAGTTGAGCGGAGAGGGACATACCCTTTTTTGAAACCTGTAATACAATGTTTTGAATATGTTGTTCATTTTATCTTTTTTAATTAGATGTGGTTTTCTTGAACACCATTTGGCAACCTGTATAACAACTGTATTAGTAGTTTTTTGACTTTTGTTTTTATTCCTCCATTCTTTGACAAGCAATGATGTTTTGGTCCAGTATGACAATTTTTAGTAGTTTTCCATCAAAAGAGAAGGCATCATTTCTGATTATCTAGATTGTCCAAGGATGCAAGAGAAAAGCAGACGTGATTGTCTTCAAAAATCTAAAAGGATATCAAAATGGAAAAACACTTTTTATTCAACTATGCCAATTTAGCCAATTTCCACTCAAATATTCCTAACAACCTCAAAGCATCAAAAGGACTTAAGAATCGTTTCTGATTCCCAAAATTTCCCTAAGGGACACGAGGGAAGAGCATACACAATCTTATTCCTATAATTAAAAAATGAAAAATATTACCTAATCAAATACAAACATATAAAAACATCCTGCAAAGACAAATATATGATTAGATAAACCTGTAAGAATGTTAGCACATCAACACCTTAACTTCAAAAATACAAAAGGACACATGTGCCCCTTTTTTAGCACCTGCGTGCGGATTAGGGCATATACGCCACTCTGCATTGTTTTAGATTACAGTGCTCCTACACCACCCGAGAGGTGTGTGTGCCACGAAAATAACATATGCACCACGAAAATAGCATATGCACCACTCAGCGGATTATTTTACTTACCATGCACCTACACCACAAGAAAGGCGTATGCGCCACAAAAACAGCATATGTGCCACTCCCGACAAAAATATACATGAAAATAGATAGAACAACTACGTCACTAGAATAACTTGTGTGCCACCGGAAAAGTGTCTACGCTACCAAAAAAACATGTGTGCCACCATTTTTGAAACAACTACAGATTTTGACAAAATTTTTGCATCATCAAAAATGTGTATGCGCCACTAAAATAGCATGCATGTTGTGGTTAGGGCATGTGCACCAATCTGACAGGTTTTAGAATGAAACGAAGGTATAGTATGAAATGATTTCTACACCCGGGTTGGTGCATCTACGCGCTGGTTAGGGTGTATGCGCTGGGGTTAGCGCACATGTTCCAAGGTTGAAAAATAGAGTAATAGGTTTTTTCAGTGCACCTACTCATCAGGGAGGCATGTGTGCCATGAAAAATAAGCCTGCGCCCCTAAAAATGTACCTACGCCAGACCTGTAACCAAAATACAGCAACAAACACAAGAAATCTCACAATATCTCAAATTTTGACAAGTTAGCTTAAGAATGGAAATAACCCATTAAAATTATGGCTATGAACATGAGGTTACATATATCAAATTATCAAAAATTCCAAGAAAATGGACATTAATTACTACATGTGTATATCAAAAATTAGCCAAAACAATGACACTTAAGCTAAAATGCCATGGGACTATGTGTCCCACCAGGTGTGCCAAATATTTACAAGTATTCTTTTTCCTAAGTTAGATTGAAAGAAAGAACTACCACCTAAAATAGTTCCCTAACTGAGCTAGAAACAAGAAAGAGTACGATCAAGATAAACAAATGAACAAGGCCTACACTAGCATCATAACTTTGAAATAGTGAAATCAAACATAATGCAAATCAAGAACTCTATTCTTCTAAATTGCCTAATTAAATCAAATAGACCTATGTAGTCTAATGGAAATCAACAATATTTCTTGCTTTGATCCTTTAAGGATGCTTTGGTGTTAGGCTTAGCTCTTTAAGATGGATGATGGAAGGGCTTGAGAATGGCAAAAGGCTTTTAGTGCAAGACAATGTGCTTTATTTTTCTTCTCAAGGGAATTAGTTGTAGGTATAAAGGGAGAAGGAGGGATACTTATATAACCCAATGGATAAAGGAAACACTTCATCCCTTTGCATGTGCGATAAAGGTAAAACATGATTAGGAATGGATAAGTTTGCTTTATTAAAGGTAACCTTACTTTAGAAGGGTTTAATTTATGCTTAGCAAGTCATGGGAGTTGGGCGCTGTTTTAATTAATCAAAGGTGATTAACTAATAGGTAGGTGTAAGCTTATAAAAGCCAATTAGAGGAATATTAGTACGATTTAAGCCATTAGGAGGGGATTAAATCAATTAAATATTGAATTATTAATTAAATGAAGTGGAAGGCTAATTAATTAATAATGATTAATTAGTCTAGAGAGAAGGGGTAAATAATTAACGGAAGGTCATTAATTAGGTTATTAGCTTGATAGGTGACTTAATCAATTAGTGTATTGTAATTAATTAATGACAATAAGAGGGAATATGAGCGCTTTTGATGATATGTCGTAGATTTGTGGGAAAGGGGTTAATTAGCACAAATTAAAGTATTTAAATTGCTTGGGCATAATTATAGGTGTCTACAATTGAATTAACATGTTATTACCTAAGCTTCATATAGGACTTAACTAGAATTATTCATATTATCACTTCTCTTCAGTGTAAAGGAAATAAATTTGTGTGCTCATAAAATGTGAGAAAAAAATTCAGTTACTCAAGAAGCGATTGAAGATAAATCCTATTTTAGTAGTTCATGATCCAAACAAAGAATTTGTAGTTTCTATAGGGGATTCCTTAAAGGTACTTGGACTTGTACTCATGCAGGAGTGATATGTCATTGCATTTGAGAACATAAGGTCAAATAATATGAGCTTAACTATCCTACCCATGACCTTGAGTGTGTAGCACTGGTTCACACCCTAGTACGTTGTAGGTTTTTTCTTCTGCGTTGGCCATTTGTCTTGAGGACTGATAATTGGAGCTTACAACACATATTTTCACAACTTAACCTCAACTCCCATCAACAGTATTGGAAAGAATCATTATTAGAGTATGACATGGATTTTTAGTATAGTAAGGGAAATTAAAATGTCATTGCAGATGCCTTAAGTAGATAATGAGATATAATTACTGTTGTGAATCTACAAGAATATCTTTGTGGTAGGATACTTTAGTACCTTATACGAGACTTGTTTTAGGATGGTACACAATAGTTATTTGAGTCTAAGGTTTATTTTGACGATGAGTATACCGATGCATCTTAGAGGTAGATGGTAATCTACGATATCATAGGCATATCTATGTGCCTAAGGAAAAATATCTTCATAGTTTCATTATTTTACAGGCCTATCAGGCCCCATATGCAGCCCTTATCGGAGTGAAGAAAATGCATGCTGATGTTAGGAAAGTATCATACTGGCAAGTACTATGTCCAGATATAACATATTTTTTAGCTTGTTGCCTTGAGTGCGAGAGGATCCAGGTCAAACATTCTCATCCTGTAGGACTTTTATATCCCCGTAATATTCTTAAGTAGAAATGGGATGTCATATATATGGATTTAATTTTTGTTGTCCCCATATAATCATATCATCATGACCCTATCATGGTCTCACTAGACAATTTAACCAAGGTTCCTCATTTTTCATTAACCAATGTCACTTACAATAAATTCACCATTTCCAGGGTATTTCTTGAAGATATTGTCTAGCTTTATGGGATTCTAAAGACTATCATTAATGATCAGGATACTATTTATACTTTCTATTTTTGGAATTGTTTTTATACCTCTCTAGGAACAAACAAATCAATTTCAGCTCAACTTAGGATCCAAAGACAGATGGTCAGACCGAGAGGGTTAATCATGTGCTAGAGGATATTATAAGGATGTATGTAATGGATTAGAGAAATAAGTAGGAGTATTATTTATATCTAATTAAGTTTTCCTATAAAAAATAGATATCATAACTCCATTCGTATGGCTCCTTGCCAACATTTGTATAGGTGACATTGTAGGACACCATTGAGTTGACACAAATTAGATGAAAGGGTTGTTCTTGGGTAATATTTCCTTCAAGATATGGAGCATCAAGTAATTATAATTAGGTAATATCTTAAGTAGGAAAAAGCACACCAGAAGCTGTATGAAGAAACTAAGAGGACCAATTGTCACTTTGAATTTGGTGACAAGGTATTCTTAAGGGTACAGTCACACAAGAGCCCGATCTGTTATGGAAAGGGTTTAAATCTTTCAACTCACTTTGGGAGGCCATTTGAGATCTTGGTCATAAATGGTCCTATTTCTTACCATTTAGCCTTGTTGCCACACCTATCTCGGGCTAATGATGTATATCATTTTTTTAGTAAAAATGTACCAGATGTTTCTCATGTATTGGATTGGTTTGACTTACATGTGGAGGAAAAAAGAAAATGGAGGCTATTAGCCATGAATATCCTAGAGCATATGAGATTGGTCCTTCGAGGGTGAGAGCTAGACAATTTTATAGTCCAGTGGGATTGAAATAATGTGACAACAGCTACTTAGGAGGATGCGCCTCCATTGCAGGATAGAGTTCCCTACCTATTCAAGTGACTTCTACGAGGAATTATAATTCTAGGGGAGGATGATGTAATTCCCATAATATTTTTATCTCTTCCTAGGGACTGTTGGCTCATTTAAGTAGTTGGATTATTGCATAGGAGACACTCTTATTTAATTTATACTTGATAATATTATAATCCCATGGTATATGACATTTCCATTTGAGAGGTTACTTTTGAGACACTATATGATATTAATGGCATTTGTTATTTCATTCGGTTTAGATATGATAATATTATGATGTTTTAGATTTGATGGATTATGGTGTTATATGGTATTCAATGATGATCATAATTTTTGACTTATATATTATGGATACTGGATCATACTTATATGTATTATTTCTAGAATAGATGTGGTGAAATATTATTTAGTTGGTATTTTATATTTGTATTTCATTTTGATTTCTATGGATATTTTATCATGTCGAGTAGATTTTATGTTTTTCTTTAGTGTTCAGGATTAACAGGTTACACCACTAGACGAATGTGGGAATCAATGGTAGAAGTACAAAATATTCCTAAGTCATCATGTCAAACAAGTTATCTCACTTGTTTAAATTTTGGCCATTGTAACTCCAAAATTTTGTTGACTTTTGCATGTGATTTGATTTTTGTATTTTGTTATTTTTTCCTAACCTTGAGCACCATGGTAAAATTTAATTTACTTCATTTCTCACCTAGTTTGGGTTTCTTTGTGTTAATGAGGTTATTTGGGATGATTTGTGTTATGGTGTGTTCTATTTTCATGAACTTGTTTAGGGATGTCTTGCGAATTTCTAAAAAAGTTGGCGAGGACCATTCCTCACCTAGATTCTCTCATTCAACCCGAAATCCCAAATTTATATTTGAAGAGCATTTTTGAAGGCTTATTTTAATAGGTACGAGTCTCATTTACCTTAAAAATGGTCCATGAGACCTAACGTATAGCTGGGGGAATATTTTTATGAACCCAAAAATCTTGTTATGTAATCCACCCTCTCATAATTCACTATCTCAATCTCTTTTCTTTGTCTCACATGAGGGGCCTTGGGATTTTGTGTGGGATTTGGGGGTTAATTTGATTTTTTTCCCCTCCTTCATTTATTATTTTAGGAGACATGGAAATTTACTTGGGTAACATGGAGAAATTTCTTAGTTGAAATGGTGTCACGTATCACTCTCCCATGGGTTTTTGGGATGGAATTTTTTTCTATATCTTGTTTGAATTTTGATGTTTGGGGGATTTTCAGTAGAGAAATTTTGTGGGGAGATTTCATATATCTTGTTTGAAATTTATACAATAAAGATGTACATATCTAAATACCACTACAAGTATTGAATGGGAATATGTTCCGTTCACAAATTTATATACTCTTTATATGTTTTACATTGATTTATTTAAATCTTTATAGATTCATATTCAATATTGAGTTACAAATCAATTTAGATAGATTCATATTCAATATTGTGCTATCTTGATTTTGATCCATCTCTTGTGCTTTAACTTTCAATTCTGGCTTCTGAGCCTTGTTGTACAAGGGTATATTATCTTTCAAAAAACTATTTACCAATAATAAAAAAAACACCTATTTACATTCATAAGTATGAAATTTATTTTAAACTCTAGGTGAGATGATTCAAAATATTAACTTACATCCTAATATTTTAGGCAAAACGGTGCTCCATATGAATCCTCCGGATTTCTCAATGTACATTTCAAAAATCTAAATATTCATGAATTAGTGAAAATTCACCACTAAAATTTTCCTTGGTTCAGATATGAATCCACTTTAAATGATTTAATTAGGTCTTTTGGCATATTCATAGTGAGGCTCTCTGAAATATTGAATTACATTTATCTCTATTTATCAAAAATCCAACAATGCAACTCTATCATTATAGACTTCTTGAATTAAAATTAGGACCATAAACACACAACGAGTGGAAAATATGATAAATAATGTCATCAAAACTTCACGGGACCCACCTAAAAAACCTCCCTGAAGCCATACATTCATAGTTATGTGAAGTTGCCCCTAAGATTTTACGTACCAACATATATGGTTTTGGGGTACCCCGAAACGTGACTATATACTTACGGGGAAAAAATCTAATACATGAGAATTGGGGAAAGAAAGGAGAAGAGGAAAAAATGAGAGAGCATTAAAAATAAAAACTAGTAGCAAGGAATATGACAATAAGATCCTAATCTCAACCAACAATTGACAAATATACAAGTGCCTGAAAATGAGTAATTTTACGGCTAATAAATACTCTTACACTAGAGTGAATCTAAATATACTTAAACATATACCATACAATTAACCAACAATAAATTAGATAAAAATCGGTGGGATTATCAAAACTAGATAAATTAGATACAAATCTCATAGATGTATAAAATCTCTAAATTGGAAATTTAATAAGATTAAGACGCTTTTATTTGAAAATTCGATGGCTACGAAACATTTAAATTAAAAAAACATAATTTTTATTATTATTTAATCTTCTAAATACCATTATTGTCAAAATTATCAATACCAAAAATCAATTTTACCATCAACATGAAAATCCTTGTTAGACGGCTTATGGAGGGTTCCTCTTAACAGAGACCTCTTATATACTTTTCTCGCTTAAAACACTTAATGAAATATGAAATCAGATCTATATATAAAATCACTATACATTTCTAAATTGATTTTATCATGGTCATTCCATCACAATGAGACACTCTTAGAAATATTTTTTGCGAGTACTTATTTGAATACAAACAAAACAAGGAAGGGAAAGCGTATTATGATACACAATTTAAGATTTCTCTGTCAACTCCATACAGAACACCTTAAATATATTTTTCTTGTGGATTACAATCAAGTGAATATTTATGGATATAATATATATGTATATATATCCATCCTATCTAAGGTATATGTTGGTTTGTGGGTGTTGAGGATTAATTATCTTAAGAAATTGGAAGTGCAGAAGTGTTGTGTATGACTAAGCCCATAATTGACGCAGTAAAAATTTTGGTAGAGAAAGGGATAACAAGCATCACAAACAATTTCATTAGGCCACCTCAAGAGAATTTGGTTACCAATGCTTATACTCCATTAGACCATGTGCAAGAGTAGGTTCCTGTCATAGAATTGCAAGGCTTGAATTGCTATGAGGGGAGTATTTAGAGAGACAAGGTGTTGAAGTAGTTGGAGAGTGCATGTGAGGAGTGGGGCTTCTTCAAGATTGTGAACCATGGGAACCCAAAGTCTCTCATGGAGGCCATGATGAATGTGGGAAAAGCTTTCCTTGGGTCTCAATGTGGAATTGAAACAAGCTTATGTTTCCTTTCATGGATTGGTCATGCAGGGATATGGGAGCAAATATATACAGAGGGAGGGTTCAACTAGAGATTGGAGGGAATATATCTATCTTATGCTTCATCATCACTCGTTAAGATATTGTGCTTATTGGCCTTCTAATCCTTCTGATTTCAGGCGATTCTTATTTATTTTCACCAATCTTATTATAATTTGTTGAAATATATTTTAATTTAGTAAATATATTTTTGTGTGTTTCATTTCAATATGTATCCTCTTATATAAGGTATTTATCATATGGTGATAATTTTTTATTTTATTGCACATAGAGAGGTTATCCAAAACTATAGTGAGAAGACCTTGAAATTGGCCAAACAATTTTTGGGAGCATTTTCTATGAATTTGGGTCTTCCTCAAACTTATTGGAAAAAGCTATTGTGGAGCTCTATCAAAAAATGTTCATCAATTAATACCCTCCATGCCCGCAACTAAAACTCATTGATGGATTCTATACACATTTAGACATCGGTACGACCATATTTGTTCTATAAGAAACTGGCTGCAAAGCCCTCCAAGTTTGAAATAATGAAAAATTGATCCTAATGATAAAAACTTCTAAAGCATTATTAGTCAGTGTAGCTGTGTAGAAACAAAATCATGCACTTTTTAGAAATTATTTAATCCCAGTCTCATAATACAATTTGTATGGTTTTTGAGTGAAGAAATTACTAATTAACTCATGTCCTTTGGCCATTTTACTTTTCTTTTTATCGTCCCTATCGACCTCTTGCATGTACTTTCCTAGTAAATTTTACCAGTTGGCATTTTTTTATCTCTAATTGAGGTGCTTAGCCCAGTACTGGGGTGCCCTAGTTCCATTTGGGGTGCTCTGATCCTTTTTACACTTTCCCACCACTTTTTGGGCACTTTCTAGTTGTTTGGGATTTCTACCTTTTTAGTGGTCAGCATTTTCAGGGTTAATTACGATATTAGAAAAAGAGAACCATATAAATATAGAGTTATGAGACCATAATGAGGGAACAATCATTAATCAATACTATCATCACCTAAGGTTGCATCCATTTACATCTATCTAGCTCCATCACAAGGCACAAGGCTAGTTCATCTACATCACACTAGATAGGAGGGAAGTTTATTTTATTCCATCCACCATTTTATTACATTTCTACACATAGTTATTGATTGCCACTTTCACAAAGTGTGACTAACACAAGAGCACCTAGGTCATGATTGTACACATAAACATATAGAACTATATTGGTTCTAAGATGTACTACAATGCTCAGTTACTAAGTCCACCACTGTGGCCACTTAGGACAGTCCAAACCCTGTATATGCACCTTCCTTTTTTTAGGTGTTTCATGCTTGGTTTGGGGATTTTTCAGGTATTTTCTTCATCATTGATTATCGATAACATTAAATAAAGTCCAACGACACCAACGTGACAAGAAAAAAGGCATGCAGTCATTTAGCAATATCTCATAGGAGGGTTGTAGAGATTTTTCACACATTGGGGGACCAGATCTCAAACTAGAGCACCCTAGGCATCCCATTCCAGCCTACTTCTCTATATTCTGTGTTTTCTGTAGCTTCTATGTGTTCGTTCTTGCATTCTGTTTATCTGGTCTTCACTGTGACACAACTCAAAAAAGTTATTGAATCAACTAAGCTCTATTTAACTCTTCTTACACTCTAGGGATTCATATTTTCATAGATTAGATTGTTTGGGTCATTTTCTTTATGTATTTATCTCTTATTTATTGGTGTTCTTTAGATTATATTAACTATATAATAATCCCACATTTTAGTTAGTAATTTTGGTGAAACCATACACCATCTTCATGCTTATAGGATCCTCACTCTAGATTCTATTCATCATGAGTACATCTCAATCACTGATTATTTGTTTGCACATCCTGATGTAAGGTATAAAGTACAACATCTTTGAGCTGCTACCCACATTTGTGGTTATACGCATCATGATTCAGTATATAAATTTTTTGTAGATGTATTTTCTCAACCTGCCCTTACATATTATGATTTGTATTCTCAATATGGGTATTAAGTTCACTTTAATTGATAATGGATATGAACATAATCTATGTCCTATGTCATTCAGGATGAAAAGCTAGGTCTTTTCACTCATGATGTTATTCCAGTATCCATATCACTCCATGCATATCATGGATCAGTATGCGCATGTATAGCTCATATTGTTTTTCCTATTATTATAGGAAAAAAAACCATCAACAACATTTTCTTTGTCATTGATTTTCCAGTTTCATATAACTATGTTAGTTTGTAGACCATGGATCCATGCTATGCAAGCCATTTATTCTACCATACATCATCGTGTCAAATTCATACATGAACGTGTTGAATATACTATACTTTGTGACCATGATGCGTTTCAATATTGTGATAGATATCCTAGCAATACTCTTCCTATTCCATGCACTGATACTACACATTACCCACAACCAATGGAAAACTACCTCATTTTCCACCACTTGAAGGTACCATTTTTGTGATAGACCCAATTGCTTCTACCGCACCTACTATTATTACTAATTCTATGATTATTTATCAGGGGTTTGTCTAATCTATGGATGTCTCTCTATCACCTACACCTTCACATGTACTACCTCTGCTAGCATTCCCACCATTTACTTGCACACTTTTCATGAATTATTCATATTGGGAACATATCCCATTCAATCCTACTTATGATGAAACTATACGCACACATGAGGGTTTGGCTCAATTAGGCTTTGCTTTCGAGGACCTTTATCCTACACCAGACGCTCCTCATCTTTATTATGATTTTTTTCGCATCGCAACTACTTATGGCCTTTGTGTCTTTCACCCTACATTCCTGATAGTGCAGAATCACATCACCCCTCGATGTGTGCAACCAGATGAGTTGAGACTTTCAGTGTGATTGTAAAACATGGAGCATCTTTCAAATTGTAGGACC
Organism: Taxus chinensis; assembly: GCA_019776745.2. Taxonomy (NCBI): domain Eukaryota; kingdom Viridiplantae; phylum Streptophyta; class Pinopsida; order Cupressales; family Taxaceae; genus Taxus; species Taxus chinensis. The sequence goes on along the minus strand of CM034146.1, from coordinate 596,494,653 downwards.
TTGTGAGTTAAGAGAGCTCTCCAGATTGAGGCCGGTTCCTATTCCTCTGTTTAGGTGCATACAAATAAATTATAGAGGATCTATTCTAAGTCTACTCTATTCTACCAAGGAGACAGGGTTCAAGAGATGCAAGAAAATAAACTAAGTTAATGAGGTGATTTACTAAAGGAATGTTAGACACTTGTCTTGCAATCTAACAGAGACCTTGGAAATGTAATACAAACACCATGTAAAGATGACCAAATTGCAATAAGAGATCAAAGAGACAACAACAAATACATGAGAGGGTCGAGAATCACCCACAAAAACATATATTATTGCTCAGGAGTCGATACAGTATATTGCAATGGCCAAGAACTAAAACTTGTATTACAACCCGAATGATAGGTTAGGAAAGATGCACAAATCCTTTTTCGAGAAAAAGAAGAAGGGAGGGTGGAAAATAAAAATGTCCAACCTTTTATAATGAGCCCTGAACCTTCCTTTTATAGAGTCTGCATATCCTTTTAAGGAAGGAAAGAGAGGCGGGAAAACTTATTCAAAGCTCAACCACTAGCCATCAATGCCTCCTGCAAATCTGCCCCAAATCTATCATGTTTGAATTGATTACTTATTTGGTGCCTTGAAGGAGGAAGAATAGTGGATCAGATCAAATCCAATCTGGTTGTTGGAGCAAATAGATTTTACATTAATGGAACAAAGATGTATTTTTATTGTTTTCCAACCTAAATTCTTCAAAATAAAATTTTTAGGTCTCCATGGCATAGGTGAGGTCGATCTCTTTCCAACAGTGCCAAATTTGTCAGATTTTTAGCATTTAGTCAAAAGATATGCCCATTGAAAAATTTGAATCGGATCCATACAAAATGGCAGGAACCAGCTACCAAAAGGGGTCCCTTTTCTGAAATTGTACATGTGGAGGGTTGGCGCATGTTTGGGGACCAATTTTGGATTTTTATTTTGAATTTACGCTAGGAAGACACATGCCTTCTTCTATTGCTTGCTCATTTTCCTAATGTTTTGGCTAAGTGCTTTTGTTCAGTGGGGGCAATACATCTGACCAGGGACATGTGGAGGCTTGGTGCTAGTTTGGAGACCTTCCCCAAATTTTACTCTTGAAATAGCACCATGCTGACAGATGGATCCCTCCACTGACCTGTCTATGCTTTGACTATTCAACTTCGACCCTGTCCCCTTTTTTTGGACATGGAACACATGGAAGGTCCGCATTCATTTAGAAACCTACTCAGGATTTTACCTTTGAAGGAGCATCGAGTTGACACGTGGAAGCATCCATAAGCTCTTGGAATTTTCAATGGCAACTCTTACTTTTTCAGGCCCTGAACATGTAGCGAGCTAGTGCTCTTTTGGGGATCAGCTTTTGGGCCACTCCTTTGAAATTGCGTTGATGTAACACATGGCGTTGTCCGATGGTTCTCCATACTTAGCCAATTTGGGGCCCGCTTTGTCCCAATTTTAAACTTCGACTACGTGGAGCCAATTCTCATTTGGGTCTCCACTTTTGGATTTACCTTTGGAGATGCACCGAGCTGATGTGTGGAAGCCTCTGTTAGCACTTTTATACTTAGTCTTTTTTAGGCCCGCCCTATCCTCTTTTTGACTTTTAGGTATTGACTCTACCCCTCTTTGGCCCTGGGACAGGTGGAAGCCTGACACTTGTTTGAGTCTGCCCTTTTTGGATTTAATCTTTGCAGATGTGTCACTTGGATAATTGGTAGCTTCCGCTGACTCTCTATACTTAGCCAATTTTTTGGGGCTCGTTTTGAGTCATTTGTAGAGCTCGAAGACTTCAATTTTTTTGTTGTTTTTTTTCCTTTGAGCCTCTGATTTCTTCCTCCCCTGATCATGCTCCTCCATTTTAGAACCTACATGTAACATATTTATTGGATTTGAAGCATGGGCTCGTTCGATGGAACCATTTTTTGAATTTATTTCCTACACTGGGCCTTGTTTGATCAATTTTGTCAAGGATAAAATAGAGATAACAATTTGGTGACTCGCAGGGTTGTCTGCCTACTAGATGAAGATATCAGTTTCCTTGTTATATCCATTGGGCATGGAGTCATGATTGGTGACTCAAAATTGATACTGTTCTTTTGCTTGAAATGGACTCCCCGATTGTTTGCACTTGTTTATCCTAAGCCTATCCTAGAAATAGATTTTCTTGAAAATGTTTTTTAGTTTCTCTACATTTGTTTTATTTTGAAAACAAAAACTATTACAGAAAACTATGGGTCTCTCTGTCGTCAATAATGAAGGGGATAACACATTCACTTGAAGGAACATTGAACTGTGTAACAATGAAACCTAGAGCAATACAAAACCTGTCCCACAACACTAAGGGAAAGAAAACCTACACTACAACAAAGCAATGTGCATACACACTTAGGGAAAATAAAATCCTATGCTAATATTTATAGGGTGGAACCTTCTTTTCTAGTAGCATTGTTTGAGATGGATCCCATTCACTGGGATCTACAATTCTTCATCATCTAATCTATCCAGCTGGAAGACTTTTCTACTCTTACACCTTCTGATCATGTAAGGGCCACTCTAGATTGTATAAAACTTGGATTTATTTCCTAGCTTTGCTTGATCTGCATCCCACTTTAGAAGTAAGTCCCCTTCTTGAAAGGTCTGCATTCTTGCCTTCTTGTCAAAATTTTTTTTTATCAATGCTTGATCTTTTTCCATGACTTGCATTGCATGCTATATTGACTCCCCTACCTCCATTATCTCTGCACACCTGATTTCTATAGGATCAAACTCAGTCAGCTCCAACTATTTAATGAGCTCCAGATTCGGTAACTCTAATGATATGGGACTCCTTCCTCTTTTACATATACAAGCTTGTACGGGGAGCTACCTGTGGATCTTTTAGATGTGATCCTATCATCCCATAGAGCTGATTTGAGCCTTATATGCCAAGTCCTTTGATTTTTTTCAAGAGTCCTTCTAATAATCATTAATAGGTTCTTATTTGTGGACTCTTCTTGGCCATTACCTTAAGGGTAATAATTTGATGACGTGATTAGATACACACCATTCCTAATTACCCATTCAGTGTTCCTTGTACCAAGGAATGCCAATGCATTATGATATAATAGTGGAAGGGACTCCAAACCTAGTGGTTATTCCTTCATAAAAATCCAAGATGTTGGATTCATTTTCTTCTTTTAGTGCCACTGCTCCAGTCCACTTGGTGAAATAATTTGTTATAGTAAGTATCCACCTATGGCCTTGGCTTTGATTTGGGTTAATCACCCCAATGAAGTCTAATCTCCATTGCATGAATCGTTGATCCACTGAAATGGGATAAAGGGGCGAGGTTGTTAGCTTCTCCTTTCCTCTAAAGAATAGACATTTTTTACACTTCTTGATCCATGAGTAGCAGTCCCTAAACACTGTAGGCCAATAAATAACTAGCTTTCATGATCTCGAGAGCTGTTACTTGAGGGGAAAAGTGACCTCCTACTTATCCATCAAGGAATTCATGTAACACTATCTCAATTTGGCCTATCCCAATGCACCTCTACAAAATGCTATTGATATCCTTCTTAAACAAAACACCATCAACAAGCACATATGAGATTGCTTGTAGTCTGAAGTATATTCTATTTTCTTTCTCCTATTCTGGGAGGAAAAAATCTATTTGAAGGTAATTCACCAAGGCTTGGGTCCAACATGGAGTAGGTGCATCATTAGCTTGTTATTGTTGATCATTTTGTAAAAAAAGGACAACCTATTTTTCACCCACTGACTTATCCTATTGCGTAGATGCAATCTGTTCACATAGACCCTTGCCTTGAACTAGTTTGGTCACCTTGATCTCAATGTCATATTCCATTACCTGGGTGATCCAACCCGCTCTCTTCTCGTTCAAATCCTTATTTTAAAGGAATTCCTTAACACTGACATGAGATACTAGCTGTTGAATCTTTTTATTTGAGACAAAGTGTCTGAACTTTTTTGAGTTTTTTAATCTTGTTTTTCAATGAAAGAGTATTTTACCACGTAGTCCTCCAAGATCTGGCTTAAAAAAAGCTATGGGTTTCTCTGAACCTTCATCGTTGGGCTAGACCATGATGGCTAAGACCGTGTCTAACCCTCCAAAATCATATAGCATGAAGTCTTTAGAAAAATTTGGGTTAATAAGAGTTGGGGTCTGTGATATTTCTAGCTTGATGGCCTCAAAAATATCTTTTGCTTCTGCTATCCATTTAAATGTAAGACTCTTCTTCAACATCATTGTTAAAGTCTTCACTAGAAAGGAAAAATTAGGAACAAACCTGTGAACAAAGTTTATCCTCCCCGTGAAGCTTTGGAGAGAATTTTTGTGTTGTGGCAATAGAAGTGTCTGGATGGCTTCAACCCTTTCAGGATCAATTCTCAATCCCTCTCTTGAGACAATGTGGCCCAATAGTTTCCCTTCATGACCCAGGAACACACACATTTTTGGTTTTAATGACCCCTAAAGATTTTACATCTCTGAAATAGTTGTCTAAGGTGAAATAGATGGTCTGTAACATTCTTTGAGAAGACAATGATATCATCAAGATAGACTAGGAATATGTTGTAAATTAAGGCTTTGAATGCCATGTCCATAGCTCACTAAAATGTTGCTCCAGTATTTGATAGTCCAAATGGCATTTTCATATAAGCATATGTACACCATTTGGTGATGAAGGTTGTTTTGAATTGATCTTCTAATTCTAGGTATAGAGGCATGGGTGGCCTAGGAGCAAGTTTTCCAGCCTCAATTAGGCAATTTTCATCTCCTATGGAAATACTATAAGATAGAGGTAAGGTTGTGCCTCCCATTGAATGAATCATTAAAGCAATATCAAAATTTAGAGCTCTAAGAAAGTATAAGAAAGCACCTTCATCTGTTGGCCTTATAGCCTATGGAATCCTGTCCCAAGTCCTTTGGAATCTCAAGTTGAAATCTATCACCTTCTCATTAGGGCCCTCTTGATGGTTGTCAAATGATCTAACAAGGATAGGTTATCCCCTTTTTCTCCAACCTGGTCATGGAGAGCTCTACAAAAATGGTCCCAAGTCTTAATAGAGCCGGTTACTAGACTCCTGAACCATTGTGAAGCTTTACCCTTGAGTGAAGAGGCTAACAAATTGACTAAAATTTCCATCTGAGTGATCTCATGGATTGCACAAACATTTGTAATGTCTTGAATGTGGTCACTAAGAGAACTCTGGTTTTCTCTAGTGAAATATGGGATGGTCTTTAAATATTCCATCGGGACTAGATTTTGTGCATTGAGAGTGAGTGGGTTGTTGTCAGTGAAATTGACATAAGGATTGGGTGGTTCTGCCATTCTAATCGGCTTGAGAACCCTTGTTGATTAAATGAATGGCCTACTTGGAGGAGGCATTGGAAAATTTCTATTTGGTAGAGATGGAGACATCTGGGATCTTCTCCCCCTTCTCCTTCTGTCTGGGGACAAGTGTAGATAGACAAATAGTCCCTCCTCTCTAGTTCTTGACCTTGTTTGTACTCTTCTCATGAACTTGAAAAGCTTAGACTATTGAAACTAGTGGATTCTGACCCTTTTGGAGTCACAAGATGTGCAACCTTTAGATCTTTTTAAAATCTAAAACTTACAACAAGTGCACATCAATATTGCTGCAGTAAAAAATTAAGACCTCTAGTCCCACCGAGTGTGCCAAATCTATTAGTGCAGAATCACAACACCCATGGATGTATGCAACCAGATGGGTTGATACTTTCAGTGTGATTGCACAATATGGAGCATCTCTCAAAGTGTAGGACCTTGCAAATTGAGAGATCTCTCCTGATTGAGGCTGATTCTTATTCCTATATTCAGGTTGATACAAATAAATTACAGAGGATCTATTCTAAATCTAATCTATTCTAACAAGGATACATGGTTCATGAGATGTAAGAAAATAAACTAAGCTAATGAGGTGATGCACTAAAGGAATGTTCGACACTCATCTTATAATGTAACACATACCTTAGAAATGCAATACAAACACCATGCATAGATGACCAAACCGCGATAAGAGATCATAGAGACAACAACAAATACATGAGAGGGTCGAGAATCATCCACAAAAATATATATTATTTCTCATGAGTCGATATAGTATATTACCATGGCCAAGAAGAAAAACTTACATTACAACCCAAATGAGAGGTTAGGAAAGCTCCACAAATCCTTTTATGAGAAAAAGAAGAAGGGAGGGTGCAAAACAGAAATGTCAAGGGAAGAAGGAGAGAGAGGTGGGAAAAATAATCCATAGCTCAACCACTGGCCATCACCGCCTCTTACAAATCCATCCCAAATTTTTCATGTTTGCATTGATTACTTGTTCGGCGCCTTAATAGAGGAAGAACAACGGATCAGATCACATCCGATCTGGTTGGTTGAGAAAATAGAATTTACATTAATGGCACAAATACGTCTTTTCATTTTTTCCCACCTAAATTATTTAAAATTAAAGTTTCAGTTCTCCATGGTGTAGGTGAGGTCAAGTGCTTTCCAATGGTACCAAATTTGTCAGATTTCGAGAACTGAATCAAAATATATGCCCATTTGAAAATTTGAATCGGGTCCGTATAAGATGGTGGGAAGAAGCTACCAAAATGGGTTCCTTTTTTTAAAATTGATGGTTGGTGCATGTTTGGGAACTACTTTTGGATATTGCTTTTGAAGTGGTACCAAGCTGACATGTGGTGTCTTCCGTGGCTTTCCCAGCTTCCTCATGTTTTGGCTAAGTCCTTTTACTCGGCGGGGGTCATACATCTGACCAGGGACACATAGAGGCTTGGCACTTGTTTCGAAACCTTCCCTAAATTTTAATCTTGAAATAGTGTTGTGTTGACACTTGACTCCCTCTACTAGCCTGTCTATGCTTTGACTATTCAACTCTGACCCTGTCCCCTTTTTTATGACCTGTGACACGTGGAAGGTCTGAGTTCATTTGGAAACCTGCTCAATATTTTACCTTTGAAGGAGTGTCAGATTGACACATGGAATCCTCCGCAAGATATTGGACTTTTCAACGTTCACTCTTACATTTTCCGGCCTTGAACATGTGGTGAGTTGGTGCTATTTTAGGGATCGCCTTTTGGGCTACACATTTGAAATTACGTTGATACAACGTGTGGCGCTGTCCACTGGTTCTCTATAATTAGTCAATTTTGGGTCCACTCTGTCCCACTTTTGAACTTAGACTACGTGGTGAGCCCATTCTCATTTGCGTCTCAACTTTTTGATTTACCTTCGGAGATACACCAAGCCGGTGCGTGGCAACCTCCGCTAGCACTTTTATGCTAAGTATTTTTTAGGCCCGCCGTGTCAAATTTTTTACTTTTAGGTGTTGACTCTGCCCCTGTTTGGGCCTGGAACACGTGAACGCTTGGCACTTGTTTGAGTCTACCACTTTGGATTCAATCTTTTGAGAGGTGTCGTTTGGACACTTAGCAGCTTCCGCTAAATCTCTATACTTAGCAATTTTTTTGGGGCTCGTTCTAAGTCTTTTATAGAGCTCAAAGACATCGATTATTTTTTCATTTATTTTCCTTTGATCCTCTGATTTATTCCTCCCCCAATCATGCTCCTCCATTTAAGAAACTTCCTGCAACCTGTTTATTGGATTTGAAGTGTGGGCTCGTTCGATGGAACTATTTTTTGAATTTCTTTCCTGCATAGGACCATTTTTGATGAATTTTTTTGGGAAAAAAATAGAGATAACAATTCTTTCTCACATGCAATCCTTAATCTGCTCCACTTAAATTAGGACAATCAAGGCTTGATTAAACTGGAGGCACTCTTGATCCTGATCACATATAGACATCTATTTCCTCATTTCTTTTGGTTGTATTCTATTTGTAATAGCTCCTTTATTAGCTATATTCAAAATCACACTTGTTGGTATGCATAAGGTTTTCCACTTCCTCCTTTCACTGATGAGGAATATGCCATGGGAATTTATAAGTTACGCCTCAATGAATCATTATGTGATCAACAAGACACTATTTCTTATCAAGTAACCAATGCTTATCCATATGACTTTGACCCAGAAACTGACGATCTATTACATGATATTACATGATTGATTCTTTATCTTTAACACTTAGGCACCTAACATTCACACATCCCCCTATCATATTAGGGTAAAATCATATATCATCTTTTTATTATCATTCACCTGGATATAAATAGTCATCTACACCACATAGATCATCATTTCCCCATGATACACTCTTGTGCTTTGGTTCACACTTGACTGTTAAGGTCATACTACACATGAACCTTAGAAAATGCAGTACACATTATATATTTTCATGCATCTTAGAGTATATCTCACATTTTTAATGCTACATCATTTTAATTTCAATTTTTTCACATCTACACATCATACTAAGTGTTCACCACACATGTGCCACACTCATATTGTCTACAAGTCTAGTATTACACACTATTCATCATGCATACTACATAGCATGTGCTTTCACACTATTAGTATATTTACACATCTTGCAAATCATATGATCATATTTTATCATCACACATACTACATATTCTTCTACGCACACCACTCACTACCCTATGATGCACTCTAGTTCCTCGGTCTACACTCAACTATTGAGGGTTTACAAATCAAATGGACCTTAGCATTCTCACACATTTAGACCTTCTATAACACGACATAACTAGGTTAGTGACATACACTATAGGATAAATGGTCACTTATTCCCTCATCTTGTATGGGTACATACCCTAGACTACATCACCACACCCTCTATTCATCTTGTAATGATATATGATCTAGGATATATCATCACTCCTTCAATCATCTTCACATGATAAACACTTCTACTATTGGTTTCTGTAGATATTTTATCTCTAGGTTGCATGTCATCACACACATACACACTCATTTCATTGCATTAGACACAACACACACAATGACTATTTCCCAATGATGCACTCTGATTTTTGGTTCATTCTTGATTGCTGAGGGGAATACTAAATGAACTTCACTGCATACACTTCCATTCACTCAGGGGGCACGCGGTGGATTCTATCATCCATTTTGCATTCAATTCTATCCATCCATAACATGTTTGCATATCTTGGTTACTTTTACTCTTTCTTACATTTACTTGGTCATTTTATCTTATTACACATGCTAGCTAGATCTCTTTTATGTCATTAACTTTCCCATACACACATTCTCATTCATGTCCTTTTCAAGATGTGATTATAGATATAGGTCTATCACACACAACATGGATGCTTGCCTCATACCACTCCTACAATGGTGGTTAGGGGGCATCCACATTCATCTCTTATAGGTGTTATTGTTTCATTTTTTACTTAGCACTCTACATTACTTTCTTAGACATATTTTTGACATATGAGTTATCTTTCTAACATGCTAATGGGTGCTTCATGTCTAGCATATGTTTGTAGGATTATTTTTCTCCATGGATATATTTTTGTTTGTATACAATTATTTATCTCTTGCTTGCCATTGTATGTGGGCCTTTCCCTTTTTTTGGTGTGCACACTTGTTTTTTTGTATGTGGTCATTACAACCTTGAGTATCTTGAAACATCGTGATTGGTTTCCCATATTTGCAACCTGATTTGGCGGTCTATGATTGTCTTCATACGTGTTTCATTACACGCTAGCTTCTAAATTGTTTTTTATATCTTACACTTTTCTATTACACACAGGTTTGTTTGTACTAACACTTGTTTCTACCCACTTGTTTGCATGTGCCTTTATTTTTACCAAGTGCATTCCATTCTCTCTGCAAGGAAAAATTTATGTGGTTGTTCCTATAAGTTATGTTGCATGTTCCCCCAAAGAGGGTGTCATCATTAGGGGTTTTACACAGTATTCAATGATTTCTACTGATATATTTCAATTCATTTTTTTCATCCATAACATTGTGGGTAATAAAGTGACTAGGTTCATATGAGTCTACAAACCCTGTAAACAAAATTTTTATAGGACATGGTTGTCCTTAGAATTTTGGTGAAAAGTTACATTTTGGAGGATACAATAGATTTCCTCCCAATAATACTTCAGACAGCGGCGTCAAATTGACCAAAAAACCAAGCAGTAGAGAGATACCTTCACACATCTTCAGGGAAGCAGTTATAGGTTAGAGAATAATGCATGTTTCTCCTTACACTTCTTTGACCAAGGTGTCATGAGATTGCCTCACAATATTGAAGTATAGGATATCATTTTCTACACCCTTTCTATCATCATGGATCATGTGCACATGTACCTTTTAATTTCTCATACTTCCATTTACAATATTGTACTATATATGTGTGATTTTTACAGATACATGCATATTTGACTACTTTATTTTCTTCTCCTTTATAGGTCCATCTGTATGAGAAGAAAACAGTCAACAAAGAGAAACTACAAAAATTAAATCAACCGACAACAATAAATTTCAGTGGCAACATACACCTCATACTAACATGCAGGTACATCACACACATCGGAAACTACACACAAGTTTTAACCCTAGGTTCACTCTCACCACTTTTTGCACTTTTTCATATTTAGCTTCCACACTCCACTATGATCTCATTCCATGATTTGTCTAGTCCATCGGCACCCTTTATAGATCACTCTACATGAACATCAGGTATGCATGTTTATGTATTTTATGTTACCGAGCTCTTTGCTCACCAAAATAAAGTGGGGGAAAATGTAGACACAAAATAATGCAATTTTAACATTATTTAGTCCTGGTATCATACTATTATTGATATGGTTTTTAGTGAATAAAGTAAAAATTAACCCATGTCATTTGGCCATTTTAATTATCTTGATGTCTTCACTCTCGACCTACCACATCTACTCGCTGAGTCATTTTTTCCATTTGGAATTGTTTTATCTTAGACTGGGGAACTCATCCTAGTACTTGGACACCCCAGGTTCCCTGGTCCCATTTCGGGTTGCCTGATCCTTATTACACTTTCTCGACACTTTTTGGGCACTTCCTATCTATTTGAACTTCCCATATTTTTAGTGGTTGGATTTTTCCATGTTAATTATGAAATTATAACAAGAGAACCATATGAATATAAAGTTATGAGACCATAATGAGGGGCCAAGAACTAAGCACTACTATAATCACCTAAGGCTACATCCATTAAAGGCTCCATTTGCATCCATCAAGCTTGATGACAAGGCATATAGCTAGTTCATCTACATCACACTGCATATGAGGGAAGTTTATTCTATTCCATCCACCATTTTATTAAATTTCTACAAATAGTTATTACTTGCTACTTTCACAAAGTGTGACTAGCATAAGAGCACCTAGGGCATGATTGTACACACACATAGAACTACATCGAGTTTGAGATGTAGTGCAACGCTCAGTTAGTAAGTCCACCATTGTGGCTACTGAGGAAAGTCTGACCCTTTCATATGTATATTTATTTTTTTAGGACTTTGATGTTTGTCTCCAGGTTTTGAAGACTCCATCTCCATATCTTATTTTCAGCAACATCTAGCACAATCTAGCAACACCAACACAATGGGAAGCAAATACAAATAACAATTTAGTGACACTTCAGAGGGAGGTTACGTAGTTTTCTCACAGGCCAGGGTTCCTAGATCTTAGAGGAGAGAGTCCAAGGTGCCCCAGTCCTTCTCCAGGTGCCCTAGTCGATCCTGTTGGTCTAGATTTGTGTTTTCTGGAGATTTTGTTTGGTCCTTCCTGCATTCCGTTTATTCAATCATCTCTGCAACACATTCATGAAGCATCTTTGAATTAACTAAGCTCTTTCTAACCCTCCTTGTTCATTAAATTTTTGCATCTCTATTTACTTAGATTGCTTGGGTCACTTTATTTATGCATTTATCAGTTATTTATTGTTGTTCTTTATACTATATTTTTTTTACTATTGGTAAATTATGTTTAAGGGAACATACCATGTGTTACAAAGAAGGGATCAAATTCCAGATAAAACAATACAACAAAGGTCATTTTTTGATAAGTCGAGGCGACTCCCTAGAAAATAAGGCCTAGAAGCTAGAGAATACATGAAGAACAAAGGCAGAGGAGAAAATCCAATGGAAAATCCAAAAAAAAAATAACAACATTAACCCAAAAGCTGGAGTATAGAAGAATAACATCAACAAACTATTGTCCGGTGACAAAATGACATGAGCGGAACAACCACAAAGCAACAAAGTAGAAAAATTGTCTACGTGGTGGGAGTGGTTTCTTTGTGAACAAATTTCTTGTTATTACAGATTATTATCCCCTCATCTAGAGCTTTCTGTAAATGACTAACAACTTCCAAATATGTAATCATCTAATGTGTGTTGTTTAAATGAGGAGAACGAGGAGAAACATTCTCCTTTGGTGATACAAGCTCTTTTATTTTAGTATTTGTGGTCCTCTGAGTTTCACCCATAGACAACCCCTTGTTTACATGATTTGGGATCTCTCTCAAAGGATTCTCTAGGACCGATTCAACTAGGTATTCCTCCTCATTATCTGCGTAAGGGATATCCTTAGATTTAAATACCTGATGTTTAATGAGGGAATTTCTCTACCAATTAACATTCTAATTTTTACATGTTAACATCTCACAATCAACATCAGAATGCCCCAAAGAAAAACATGTCATGCATCTTAAAGGTAGGCCCTTATAGTTTAAAGGCTAAGTTCAAGTTTGATTTTGCACTTTAATTAGGGGATTCTTTGAAGTATAAAGATTAACTAGGATTATTGCGTAGGTTCTTCATGTGAAGTCAGAGGTCTCGAAGTCAATTTTTATAATGTCGCCCAAGGTATTTAGTATGGATATCAGAAAACTACTATCCAAAAATTGCAAGGGTAAGTGAGGCAATATGATCCAAACTAGTTTTCATGAAAAATATTTAGTGAAGGGGTTTAATGATAGGAACCATGGTTTTAAGATAAGGAATATTGGTTGTCACACCCAATTTTTTTTTTTGAAAGATGTTGTTATTAGCTATAGAGGTAAAAAAACACAAAAATTCCATGAGGACAACAGTAGGGGTCTAACTTTCCAGCTAGAATAATCTAACATTTTAGTTAATCAATTTGTAGTATACATCATGAATTGATTAGATGAAAAAGGATAAATGTATGTATTTCTGAAGCTTGATATACACCAGTATTAAAACATTGATAAAGAAATATATGAGCTCAACTACTTCCCCTAGACATAGAGAAATCCTCATTTACTTCTCCTAGCATTGGTGAAAGTAATGTATTCAATAAAAATCAACCCTTATGTTTTCCCTCATCTCTAAGGAAACAAAGATAACATGAAATAATCTAGATGTAAAGGAAATTTATCCTACATAGTACTCACGTGACGTTATGTGATTTAGATGCTAGAATCACTACATAGGTGTTCACTTAGTAAACATATGGTATAACATGTTTGTTTAAAGGGTATTAACTAATACCCTTAAATCTAGTTTTTACCTCTAATTATTCAATTGATAATACCCCTCCCATTATATTATTAGAATGAAAATAACCATTATTTTTTCCATGTACCTTACTTACCCAATTTTCCATACAATTTTATTTACCACTTTTTATTTCTACCCTAATATATTAAACAAAAAAAATATCATGTTTCTCACTCCATTTTTGTTAATATGCATTTTCTCTCGAAATATAGTTTGAATCCATTCAAGACCTATTACTAATTTACATTATAAATTTTAAGTTTTAATCATTTATCAATACTTCTTAAAATAATTAAGATGGTGAAATAATATCACTTGTGTTGAAAAACATACTCAATACTAGATTTCTACAATATTATTATTTCTTGGTTAAGAATCTCTTAATTGAGATTTCTTTACTCAAAAAGAGATTATAATCTATCTTTATGCCCACATACCTTTTACAATTTTAAGTTATTTAGTTTTAAAAACTAGGGTTCAAATATTTTAGTTTTATATTAAAACTAAACCTTTGTTTCCTTTGGCCAACCACTCTAACCTACCCTTAATACCTGATTCAAAATATTAATAAGTTAAACCCTTTCACCCCCTCATGTCTACCAACATATTGACTTTTCTTTTATTAATTTTAATTACCTCAATATGAATGCACGTGCTAGGATATTGCCTAGCTAATGAGCCCCCCGTGAATCACTGTCCTTTATCTCTAACAACCATTAAAAATGCTTGGAGTGAATTTTTATATTTAATACTTAACATTGGGACCTTTACATGCTTGGAAATGGAAACAGATAAACACTTGAACCTAGTTTTAGTTATTTAAACCTATTTTTTTGTCAGTCGAAGGAAGTTCTAAATATGTTTCTAAATATTTGGAATATATTTGTTTTCTTTACTATTTATATTTGCAGTACGATTTCTTGAGAATTATAGGTTAGTTATAATTAGCAATTGACTTATTTACAAACGGATCCATTGGTTGGATATTAACAATATTATTATCCTAGGGAAGATAAACCAACATATATAATATTTAAAATTAGAAATAAGAGTTTTTAGATGAAAATTTGTGTGATTGTATAAGTTTTCATATACTGTAGTACATCATCTATCCCTATTCTATATGGTCTATGATATCTATTTAGTAATGCAAAATCCATATTCTAGGAAATATTTCAAGACATAAGGTATTTCTATAGATAATTAGTATTGCATGGATAAATGATAGAGAAGAGTGTAAAAATATAGGAATTCTTGCTAGAGAGAGAAAAATATGTCAATATAGCTTACAATGTGAGGGTTGAACATATTTTTAGCATGCGAATAATGTCCAACTTCTCACTGCAAAATAATAAGTTACAAAATTTGAATGTCTATACTTTTTTTTTATATGAATTAATTTTCACACACTTATTTTTAACTAAAATTCATGTGCAAAGAAAAAATCTTCATGTTTTTCTATCTGGTGACTTAATTTCAAATTTTAGTTAATTACACATAAAAATGTTTCAAATTGAATGTATGGTCACCATATACACACAACATTAAAACTAGACCTAGGGTTATCTTCAAGATCAATAAACTAGGACCAAGAATCAAACATTTCTTTTATACTCAAATTCACGATCAATTATAGTTCCCTAAAAATCTCATGCACATCCATCTAACGCATTTTCTGTTGTTTCATTAGGTTCTTAGGAATGACATTTAGAATTGCATTAGTTTGTTGCCTCTTAAAAGTGATATGTAGAGATTGATTGACAAAGCTTGAAAATTGAAGAGTAATATTTTTTAGGTTCACAACAAGATAGAGCAAGCTAAAAATATTGATTAAAAATTCCATCAACTAACTACATATACGAAATCATGGGATAAAATATATTGTCCCTAAAATATAATTTAAAATTGTACAAAAGTTTAAATTAATTTTTTTTCACACAAAAAAGATCATCCACATATGAAAAGTTATCTTAAAGAACATTGTCCTTGTAATTTCTAATCCTTATAATAACCTATAAATCACTCAGACATTCTTTAAGAACACTAAAACCCAACTTGACATAACAATTGTGCACTCCACTCAAATCTTATTTTTAATTTTCATTGCATATCCCACCTATAATCTTTTAATGTGGTGATTTGGACATTATTTAGGATCTAAATGTATGCTATAGCTTATTGTATTATAATCTTTTTCATGTTGTAATCTTCTTCACGTTGTAATTTATCAAGTAAAAGCTAATTTTCCATCTAAATATTTACTTTACGATCAAATTTTGATTACGACAGACATGTAATATAGTAAGTAAATATATTTAACTATAGAAAAGAAGTTAAGTTTTTGTTAATGATATTAGTTTATATGATAGCTAGTAATCATTTAACAATGTCCTTATATTTCATTGTATATATAAGACAGTTAGATTAATTTAAGTTGTTGGCCTTCCAATCCTGAGTTGTATTATGTTTATTCTATCTATTTCTTGTGAAAACTTATTGCACTCATGAAAGAGGAGGAACTATTCTGGTAATAGATTTAAATCCATTATCAAAAAAGTAAATGACAATCTTGGTTATCTAGATATATTGTACAAGAAGTTAATAAACATGTCCATAAGGCAAAAAATGAGTAAATTTACGACAAGTGAAACCTTTATATTTTAATAGTCATAATACTTTAACTTGTTTAATGCAATCAACTAGAAATGAGATTTTTTTGTTTTCAACTAGTAATGACACTTCTTACTTTTGTTGCAGGATTTTCTAGAGGATTATTTTTTTCTTCAATTGAATTTACACCCAAATCAATTAATTTGTGATTATAATTTCCCACCAAAACATATATAGACTAATGTATCTCTCATCCATACTTAAAACCAACTAATTAAATATTAGGAATTTCTATTTTTTGCATGGATTGACAAGTTACATGAGTTTAAAAGGTACCAATTATCTTCATATATACTTTTAAAAGAAATATTTGACAACATTAATTGATGGTAGTTTAATTCTATATTAAAATGTTTTTACAACAATTAATATCATTACTAATGATATATATTAGTATAACACAAACACACATAGACATATATATACACATATACATATATAAATATACATACATGTATATATACACATAAATATATATGTATATGATTATATATAAAGAGAGGGGGGAAATAGTGGTCTCAAACTTCAATGTCATAGTAAAATCAGTGTAAAATCTAAACTTGCATCACGACACGTGTTCTTACTCCTTAAATATGTGGTAGAAACTTCTCCAAAAGAAACGAAAATTGTTCCATAATTTTCCAAAAAGTAACGAATAAAAGATTCAGAAATTTAAGGGTAACTTATCAGTACATTCTGTGCCGGGAAGTCCAAAATATTTGACCACAAAAACTCAAACCTCCCAATGCACTTGCCTAATCATCAACAACACACGCAAGTGTTAAATATGCAAATCTACTCTTTACTTTTCGGCTCGACTCGAAATCCAATACTTTGTTACGTCACCACAAAACGGCGATGTTACGTCACCAGTGAGAAATTGTGGTTTGCATTTTTCAGGCATCTCCAAGTTTACATCCCTCCATAACTTGTTTTTCGAAAGTGGTAACAATCATGTTGTCACTCACAAATTTTAGAGAATATCATTTTGTCCGCGTCTTTCACATTACGAGCGGATCTTATCCGTCGCGTACATCGATGCCGCATGAAAAGGCAAATGTATGTTTGGGCTGGGAAGAAAGAATCCGAGGTTATATATTGGCTTCTATTGAATTTGGAGGCACTGTTATACGGCTCCTTAAAGTTACTTTAGACCTTGCGCATGCAATTCACTCATATTCAACGTCCCATCTATATCTGTATCCCTTAAAAGAAAATTCAATAATTATATATGGAATTAATTCACTAGTGAAATCTGTCTATAAAGTATCTTCAAATCTTTAAAACCCCGCGAAGATCTATCTGGTTTTGATAGAATATGTCCAAGTCAATGGCGTGGGACATGAACCGCTCCTCCTCCCACTAAAGCGGATTAGATTTTACTAGTTTTTTCTTATTTTATTTTCACCGTACCTCGAAAGATTTCGACACAATAATTTTTTCAACTTTTCCCCTCGCGCGCGGTGATGATTACGATTGGCTTTCCCTGGATTACGTTTACTCTCTATAAGGTCATTTATAATATTTAAATTACTGAAGATATAGTTGTAAGCATATATAATTTTAAGAAAGCAAAAAGTTAATATTACTTCAAACGAAATCTTATTACCAAAGTAGGCCATATTTTGAGTGCTATTACAGTAGAAACTAATCAACCAACCTCGTGCACAATGCTCCTATCTAAGTTATTTATAATTTACATGGATGTAATGTTTTCTTCGTTGTTCCCTAAAGTGTTAAATTAATGATTCTCTTTTTCGCGAATCTGATGCAGTTTGTTTGTCAACTCTCGATCAGGTTGCAAAATACAATAAAGTTATATTGTCATTCGAGTCGATCAACATCAAATAGTGAGTGAAGGGATCTTTTTCTTTGCCTTTCACAATGAGAAGAAGTTATGTAACAAGTGTGTACGGTTGCTTTTGGCAAAATTTCATTTTGGTGGAGTATTTGAAGATTTGGACCTCTTATTTCTTATTAGAGTCTTTCACTTTCTCATGTTTACCTAGTTACAGGATTCATTTATCCCAAGACATTAGAACAAAATTACCTCTCTCTAGTAAATATATAAATTCCAAAAGTATGTTTTCATAGATTTAAAAATGAATGCAAACAATATACATTGTTGGTATTTTATTACCATACTAGTAGTTTTTCACGTCTCTTTTTTATTTAATCCCTTAAATATACAACATTTTAGCATAAGTGAAGATCAATTTATCCTCCCATACCCATCTCATAAAATCTATATTAAATCCATATTTTTTACTTGTAAATAACATATGTGAAAAGAATCCTACTTCATGAAAATTAAGAAATACCATAGTTTATAACAAAAATAAATGGATATCCATTTCAAATCAGACAAATATAATATGAACAATGCACTTGTAGAGAAAATAATCACAATACACATCTTAAATTTTTTGAATAAGGGTAGGGATTAAAATCGTATCATTAGCCTTAGAAAGCTTGTAGATAAGGACTCATGTTGTATCTAGTAGTCATTACTATGAATGAACATACGATATTTATAAAGAGATTAGTTGTATTAGGTTTTACTAAACATTAGATAAAAAATTTGATAAGTAAACACGTGAATTTATGAAAAAGTTTGCATGTGCATACTCTTATCCTTCACTTCTCCTTCAATTGGAATGGTCTTTACGTAGAAGGTAAATAACTAAGAATGCTAGTGTTGGGACCTCATTGTGCTTTCTAAGTGGGTTCTATCCACCCTAATAGTTAGCTCATGCAGCCACTAAACCTCATTAGTACAATTGATCACTAATAGGAAAATGTTTCTCGCTTTCATTGATCAACCATATTCAACTTCAGTCAATTTTATTTTGGTTTTTCCACTATAAGATATGAAAAATATAAAAGTTAATGTGAAACATAACATTTTATTTTTTCTTAATCTTCATTTTCCCCTATGATCATATTACTCATTTTCTTTTTATTTTTTCTTAATCTTCATTTTCCCCTATGATCAAGGTGAATATTCATGGTCTTGTGGAACACAATAGATTATACTTTGATAGTTCTTACACGTTCTACATAGATACTATTTTTTCACCTAGCAGGTATGAAAATCAAAACCGCCTAATTTTCTAATTATAAATGCATCTATAATAACTATAGATTAAAGTGAGATAATATTAAACATGTCATATTCTCTTGAAACACATCCATTTAAATAAATATGGACTAACAATATTTTAAATAGTGAATGATACAATACTAATTTTCTAAATATTTATTTATATTTAACTATAAGTGATTATAGAACCACACTAGATAAATATATAAAAGGCTATATACTTTAGCCTATCATAGAATTTCCAATCTAATAATGCATACATTAAAAATATTAACCTTATACATAATTAAAAATGGAAAATAAATTATTTATAATATGTTATAATAGATAACACTTCAACACTTCTCTCTTATTCTATTTCTCTTATAACTATTCCTACACCAATTTTTTATCCGAATTCATCTATTTTCGTATATGACTAAGGAATTCCCTTTCTTGTTTAATTTATCTTTTTTCATTCTTATTTATTGATACCAAAGTTGTTAATTACTAACAAAATGGATCAAAGGCTTTTTCAAAGGTCACAAAATTTCTCTGCCCTTTATTTTCGCTTAAGAAAAATATTTTTTTACCTTTTTATTTTTAATATGGATTAATTGTATCGAAAAAGTTTCCATGTTTAAGTAATGATCTCTATACAAAGGCATCACTTAAAACATAAAACTAGTATAAAGGAGAGACTCTGACTTTCATTGTCATCATAATTGAACAACATCAAAACATGATATGTACAATCAAGAACATTGGTCATTACTCTTATTTATATTATTTATGCATACTAATTTTATACATTGCCTATTTTCTATTGGGTGTAACAAGTGTCATGTAAAATTGAATTAAATATTTTTTTTATGCACATATAAGGATGTAAAATTGAATTAAATATAAAATATTTTTTAGGCACAGATAAGTAGGGAGATGAAAAGATCAATCTAAGGGATATTTTGATTATTCTAGTGTACGAATTTGTCAACTAAGTGAGTGATTAAGGAAATCCAAACCATGTAGATGATTTTTTTTAGGTTTTCAAGAAAAAGATGAAAGTGCAATTTTGTTATTGAAGATGACTTAAATATATTAAAAAATGATAACAGAGATATAAAATTATAGAGTTTTAATATAAAAAAACATAAAAACATTTTGACCAATTTTGAGCAATCCATAATCGACATAAGAATTGTACAAGAAAAACTAGTGAAAGAGGAATAATACACCAAGCAATCAGTATCCTATAAGAAAAATTCTCCTCTCTAAGTATTAGTCCCTTAGGATTCCAAGGAGAAGAATTTCAATTTTAATTTAACATACATGTTCATATCATTTTCACTTCATTTGATTAGGTCTTCATTTAATGTATTCTAATCTCTAACCTGTAATATTTTATATAAGGGGAAGAGAATTGATAATGTAGAGAATAATAGAAAAAGTGTCTGGATAGATAGATGTAT
This sequence comes from Taxus chinensis, assembly GCA_019776745.2. Lineage (NCBI taxonomy): Eukaryota > Viridiplantae > Streptophyta > Pinopsida > Cupressales > Taxaceae > Taxus > Taxus chinensis. Next base: position 596,473,927 of record CM034146.1, on the reverse strand, counting down.
AAAATGAAAGAGTGTTCGTAGAAAGAAGAGGACAAGAAGAGTAGAAAAATACATAGTAAATGCTATTAGTGTGAAATATAAACCTATGGAGTATAGAAGCGTGTAAAGAGGAAGAGAGTGGAGGAAGAGAGGTGTGTGAGACACATGAGCATAAAGGAGATGAGTAATTGTAGAAGGGAAACCATGAAGTAGAAAAGCTGAAGAAGATCACATCTAAGATAAATTCATAGCAAAAAGAAGCCCATACGTAGTAAGGGTAAGGTAGAATCAAAGATCTAAAATATTTAGGTGGAGGTGGAAGGAAATAGGTGACTATAAACTCAAAACATTGAAGGCTAGGTATGGGATCCTTAAGAAGAGGAAGATGGTTTGTGGAAAAAATATTCTTACATGAGAAAAAAGGATTGTGACAAGAAGAATGATGCTGTCATGCATAAGATTTTACAACCCATAAAAGCACAAGTTATCTTGCCTGTAATCTCCTAAAATTTATGAGAATTACTTTTGTTAATAATTTAACTATAACGCCCACAAAAATGACGTTCTAGGAACACGCTAAAACCCTAAACAATTAACTTGAAAGTTGTGGCATTTTTTTTTGTTTAGGTTGAAAGGTTACAAGGTTGTCAACCCTTAAAGTGCATTAAATTTACTTACGCCAATAATCTTTACTTTACAAAGGATGGACCAAGTATAAGTTAAATGATTAAATATTCTTAATTCATCTCTAAGGTCAATTAATTAACATTCAACTAGGAAGGTGCCATAATTTAATTTACTTGGTTTAATGTTTTTACGCCTCCACAACTAACATTCCTACCTTAATACTTTACCTTATACTTAGTTACTATAATTCCATTATTTAAATAACTTAAAAATTCATTTCATTAATTTTCTAAAACATACTAGGAACTAGATTAGTGACTTTACACACCAAGGTATTCAAATGGCCCCATTCATCCATTTGCACATACATTTAAATTTATTTCAAACATCCATAGAATATATTCCTACCCAACAAAAGTAGAGTTGATCCTCAACCCTTGGATCAATTCAATTTGTGGCTACTAGATCCTAGGGTTCCAAGCTAACCCTAAAATCCTCATTTGATCACTTTTTGTTTGTTTTATTTGTAGGTTGGAGAGAAGGAAGCCATGGGAGTAAGAAAGGTATAACTATGGAGGAGTCTACAAAGAAATCAAGCTTAGATTAGTTTAGATTAGTAGATTTATTATTGTAATGTCTTTCGTTCAAGGATTGGAAGGGATTTCCTTTTCAAATCATGATTTTATTACAAAACTATTTGTATTTGGAGTTCTCCATTTGGGGAAAACCTTACTCCTGTATTAATATATACAAGTTTGAGTACTTTGAATTTCACCACTTTGAATATTTTATTTCTTAAAACAATGAGATTTATCCATTATTTGTTTGCTGGAGGTTTTCTCTTAATTTTTACAAGCATAAAATTTAGTTATTACAAGTTAAAAATATGCACAGGCGTGCAGATCCATGAGATTTTCTTACCATAAGTGACTAGAACCACTACCTAGAGCAGGCTGGTAGTTCTTGGGACCGCTGCACCCTACCTGTGTGACGATTCACGAATCGCCACCTTGTCGGAGCGGCAGTTCTGAGACCACCACCTTGCCTGAGTGGCACTTATAAGACCGCCGCTCTACATAGGGTGGTGGTCCTGTTTCTTAGAAACAGAACCTTAAAAACTGAGATTTCTCGAAAATTTAAAAAAGTCACTAGAGTTACTTTCAAAATTCATTTTGAACTTTAATTTTATATGCCTAAAGTTTCCAGTTGTAATGATTTAAATTCCATCTATTAATTTTGTAGTAAAATTTACTCAATTTAAATCATTTTTTTTAATTCAATAGTAACATCAACAACTGACAAGATCAATTTCATTTTGTTCAACAACTTTTATTTCAAAATCAAGAGTAAGAAAGAACTTAAATCTACTTCTAATATTGTTGTTTTTTCCTTTACTACCAATGCATCATTTAAACAAATAATCCAACTTAACATTTATCACTACAATATACTTCAAATTTCTTGCCTCTTTCCATTTCCACTACAACTTATTAGTTTCAAACAACTACTAAAAACATGGTTCTACATTCAAGGTTTCTAAGCATACACCATTATGCATTTTACAACTTTATCTATTTATTCTTTCTTATTCTCAATAATATAACAACAAAAATGAAAGTACAACTCTTTTTTTTCCCTTGAGCATAACTGATTTCTTTTAAAGATAAGAACTTATCTTTCTCACAATACAAACTTTCAACTAAAATTTTACAGCAAGATTTCCATTTTGATTCTTTTTGTTTCCATACTACAATCTAAAGACGAAGGGTAATTTTACAACTCTTCAATGAACTTACTTCAAATAATATTACAACTTACAACATAACATTTCCTTTAAACAAAAGTACAGATATTACAAATCTTCCACCTTGAGTGGGAATAACAAGAAGGTTTTATCATAAGGAATCTTTCCTGAGGACACCAACAATGCTCCATGTTTTGACTTCACCAACAAGAGAGCTCCACCATACACCATGTGTTCAGTTTGGTCATAAGAAAGAAGGGGGAGAGGCAACACTTTCTACCCAACAAAGAATTCCAATGAGGAGGATAAGCCATTTTCCTCACTGGCCCCCTGAGCCCCAACCACATTGAAATGAAAAATGGATTTAACTCATGAAAAAAAAAAACAAGCTTCCACATCACAATATAATCATTTTACAACCATACCAAAACACAAAAAATACAACTACAATCACAAGAAGGAAAGCAACAAAATACACAAGGCTTCAAAATGCAAAAGCCAAAGGAGCAAGATCTATGGGGAGGTCAATTATGCCTCCCAATGGAAAATGGAATGCCCACCTTATAACCCTCCAATAAAAATCTCAAAACACATACACACTCTTATGCCTCCCTTAAGAACCTATTATGCCTCCCACATTCTCTTATTCCTCCCTATAATCTCTTATGGCTCCCTCAACAAAATAACCAAGTAAGAAATGCAAGCATTTTCTTGTCCAAGGTTGGAGCACCCAACCCAACTCCCTCCAAAACATGAAATAAAATATTATGCCTCCCCACATGTAATATCCCCATAGTCCCCTCCTACACCACAGTTAGGAAATCTACCCAAGCACCCAATAAGCATACTAAAAAACTCAAAAACACACACACACATATATATATACACAATATAAAAGAAAGCATGTTAACAAGAGTTTAGGTCCTACCTTTCCATGGTAGATATTGATCCAAGAGTCACATACCAAGTTTCTTCCAAGCCCAAACAATCACCGAACAAGCTCCAATAAATCCACAACCACTCCAAAATCCTCTAACTCCCAAAATGAAAGAGCACAAAGAAATGAAGTAACCCCCAAATACAGTAAAAGAACATGGCTAAATAGAAAAGGGAGAGATGAGGGTGATTTGGCTCTATGTAGGATGCCACATAACTCATCCTTAACTCCACCTCCCAAGTCAAACCTCAACCCCCAATGCACAATAAATTGGTAGGTGAGTGAAAAGACAAATTACTTACACACAGAAACCAAGCCCACACCCCCTAAGGACAAATTTAATTACATGGAAGAAAGTGAAATAAAATTTTACCTTTTTGTCCTGCACAAAACACATAATAGGGTCTATTTTCTACCCCCCAACCCATGGGTAAGGGTTGGTATAGTAATTTAAAGAGGTGTGAGACAAGTTTGAATCCTCCCAAAAGCCTCAAAAATTGGCCCTTAAGGCCAAATTCGAATTTCCATGAAGGGGTAGAGTGTACAACACTCAAGATCACAAGCACTCAACTCACAAGACATAATCAAAGAAGCCATTTAATCTAATAAATGAATTATTTTCGGCCCATTCATAATTAATTTATTAAAAGTATAAATTTACTAATCTAGACACAAATCAAGTAATCAATTAAAGGAGAATACATCACTATAAATCACATACTAAAATCAAATAAAGGAAACCTAATAAAAGAGATAACACAAAACCCCTTGGTTACAATTGGAGGTGATTTCCCCCCATGAGTAACCCCCATAACAACAATTCAAACACACACACATAAAAAAATACATGTTTCCATGATGACCCTTGTTGATTTCATCTAGCATTCCAATGTGGTTGGTCTCCAATCCCCCCATTATTTGTTGTGATATGTTTACCTATAAAAACACATTATACCACTCATTTGGCCTCATGGCCGCATCAAAACATCTAGGATAAAATATACAATATAAATCTACAATCCTCTGTATATGAATCAAAACATCGTCTAGGCACAGTTTAACGATATCATTTACAATTTCTAACAACATCTTGATTCTATGTTTCATCAATATCCATATGATCACAAGATTAGTTTTAATTGTTAAGGTCTACTCAAAATGAACGAAAGTTTCGGGATGTCAGAAATATATATAACCATGTCAACAACATATCATTATCAATATAATTTATCTCTAATAATCCACACACATCATACTAAGAATCAAAATCAAAACCAATCAAGTATCTCTAACATATAACATCATGCTAAGTCAAAAATCTACAATAATATCCATAATTATAGTCGACGGTATCAAAATCAATAGTAAAAAGTGTCGAAGGAAAGTGGGGACTACATTAACACTAAACCAGTTACAAAGAATTACAATTAATCCATATACTTCTTGTTGCCAAAACTAAGGTCACTTATGATCAACTATTTCTAAGTCCTATAAGTTTGGAGACATAGTATTAAGATAGACCATAATATCATTTTGGATCCATCTTACTTTTAGTCTGCATTCTCCCATCTAGGAAATGCACTATGTAAGGTAGCCCGATGCTGATTAAATGGTTATTATGGATTGTTAATTGTAATCAAAGGTCTAACTAGATAACCATAGATCTAATTTTGTATTTTTAGGTTTATATTCATCTCACCATCATTTTTTAATACCTTGATAAAATACCTTATATATTATGTTTTATAAGACATGTAATATAGAAGAATGAGTATACATGTAGATGCGTAATTTTAAGAGATTATCTAGAACTAATTTAATATTAATTTAATTAGAAGGGAAATATAATCCCTTGTTGATCGAAGATATAGAGATTATATCAAGTAGAAAAATTTAAGACCCGATCTAGTATGGAAGTTAAAGGATAGCAAAGTAAGGCTAGGAGTTCAATCTTTAGGAACAAATTAAATCTACTTTAGACCATTATATTACAACACTCATCATGCATATTTTATTTTTAAAATAAAACCATCACCAAAGTTTAATAGTGATAAAATATTTTTTTTGTAAGGGATGGATTTTGAATACAACCTCTTGAATGGTCCTGTAAAAGCCGAGAAACTCCTTTGGTTAAACAAATAATTATAATGAAGACAACTACTCAATTAAAATTTTAATTATTTACAATCATTTCATTTTAAAACAAAAGGAAGGCGTAAATAATAAAGTAGAAAATATACAAGGGCCAAATAGTGAGACCACTTCCCAAGAGGCTATTCTAAAATTTAGTATTAGCCCTAGAATTGAAAAACTCAACACCATAGATCTTAGGGTGGACAAAAACCCTAAATTTAATTATAATTAAATTATATCTATTTTTTTTTATAAAAATTCAACTATTTTACTTTCATTTCTTCTTGTAGGTTTTGTGGAGGAGGTCATCCATGGAGCACAAGATTAATTATTTGTTCAATATCCCGTTCATTTCTCTATGGATTATAAACTATAGTGTCCACTCATCTTTGATATTTATATGATTATGATGTTTCTTAGCATAGACAAGACTTAGGGAATTTTCTATCATAGTTTAGATATTGACAGATGGACATCGTTATTTTGATTAATTAATTTATAGATAGTATGGATGTTACACTTATGACATGATTTACAAGATGGATTATATGAATATTTAAATATATTGAATTGTTGATTTTGAGCTTATATTGGACTAATGCATTTATTTCAATATTTATATGATGCTAGATAATGTATTTGATGTCGTGATCTTATTACTAGTTGATAAAGTAATGAAATTGAAATAATTGGAATTGTCAATGATGGGAAATTACTTGTCTTGGTTTAAGTTGCAATAATTGATTATATGTATATGCATGTATTTCTTCTATTTTTATGTTGTTAATATGGCCACGAGGCCGGAAAGGTATTTTCTTGACTTTTGCAGGTGTTTGCAACACAATAAACCAAAGTGGAATAGGAGACCAACAATTAAAGAATATAGAGTATTGGCAACATGTCACCATGGCAACACATGAATTCCAATGTTTTTTTTATTTTAGTTTGTTAGGAGGTCCCCATTGGAGGTGACCTCAGAAGTGACCTTGGGAATATTTATAATTTTTTCATGTTGATTTTATTCAATTGTGGAGTTGCTTTTATTAATTGTGTTTAACACCCCTATTCAGTTAATTTAAAAGTGTTTATATAGTGCTAATTAGGAGGTTTTATCCTTAATGTGTGTTGGATTGGAATGAATTTAATGTGTTTTGAGGTAGTTTGTACTCAATCTTCCTTGTGAAATTTGGATTTTGACCTTCTAGGCTATTTTGGAGACTTGTGGGACAAGCTAAGTTTGTGGACTAAACCTTTTAAAGTCACCCACCCACTTATCCTATAATGTGAGAGACGTGTTTTAGGTCCTATATTGTGTTCTAATGAAGGAAAAGGGAAATTTTATATCAATTTTTCTCCCCCTAGAAAATTGATCAAACACGACCCCGTACAGGAGAAACTAGAGAAATCACATTCAAATCCAATAATTAGGAAACAACGAGACTCTAAAAATGGAGAAGTAGGGTTTTGAAATTGGGAAAACAATGTCAAAGAAACTAGAAACTCTCAGGAGAGGAATGGGAAAAGGTTCAAAGTTTTCGGGCTCTCCAAATAATTTAGAATGGGCCCCAAAATTGGCTAAGTATGGAAGAATCAGTGAAAGTCTCCACATGCCTCATTGGCGCATGTCCAAAGATTAAGATCAAAATGGCATCCTCAAATGAGCATGAAGCTTCCACGTTTCCTAGGCCAAAAAAAAGAACACAGCTGACCGTTAAAAATTCTAAACAAGCAGAAGGAATCACATGTCAGATCGATGCAATTTCAAGATGGGGATCCCAAGGCGGAGACTCAAACTTACGCTAGCACTCCATGTGACCAATGGTCAATAGAGTTCAAATTCAAATCCAATCCTAAATTGGTTAAGTATAAGAGTGTAGGTGAAAGGCACCATATGTCTTAACGACGGTCCTTCAAAGGTAAAATCTAGAGCAGATTTCCAAATGAGCGCGGACCTTCCACATGTCCCAGGTCCAAAGGGACAGGGTCGCGGGGTCTAATAGTCAAAGAAAAGGCAAGCTAGCGAAGGGAGCCAAGTGTCAGCATGACACTAATTCAAAATTAAAATTTGAGGCTGGTTTCCAAAAAAGTGCCAAGCCTCCATGTGTCTAGGGTAAGACTTTTGCCCCCCTAAGCAAAGAAATTTTCGAAAAATACAAAGAAGCCCAAAGAGCTCGTGAAAGCCCGCCACGTGTCAGTCTAGCATGATTTCAAGAGCATAAGGAAGGATCCGAATCCCCAAGATGCAAAATGCTGCCACGTGGACCCGGTACGGAAAAACTCTTTAAATATGGTTTGCCCGCTACCCTAATCTTCAAATGGCCATATCTTTTGATTGGAAACTCATATTTTGGCGAGAGAAGAATTTTTGGAAACGTCTCAACACCCTCTACACCATCGAAACAAAAAATATCATTATTAATAGTATTTAGTGAGTTAAAAATGGGAAAAAATTCTTTGAGGCCATTAATACATAATCTTATTTCTTCAACTACCAAATTAGATTTAATTTGATCTGATGTTCTTCTTCCTTAGCATGCCTAAGTAGACATACGGATCAAGAATCGATAGATTGTCGGAGGATTTGAGAGTGGAATTGATTGATGGTGGTTGATATTTCAAAGTAGGATTCAATGCGTATCTCAAGGTGGTTGAAGTAGGATTCAAATTATTCCCTCCTCTCTCTCATTCTTCCTATATATTGTAATGAAGGGGCATATTCAAAGGGTTGGTAATTTTTTATCCTCTGCCCCCCCTCTCTTTCTTCCTTAGGGTAGAATGTGGAGCTCTAAGCCTCCTCTAATGACTTTGTTATGGCATTTTCTTGTCTCTTTTCCCACTGATGTTGTACCATGTAACATTTTGGAGAAATAAAATCTATTTTGTGATGCATCTGTCCATCCTTGGCTTATTTTTTTATGTATTCTTACCTCTCATCGTTACAGGGTATATGGTTCATAATGTGATGTTTGTTGCAGGTTCTTAGAGCTGTGCCTAATGGGTTTTGAAGTGGTGTTCTGTGTGAAATCTATCTCTGGTCCATGGTACATTCTGTCCACCCTCTCCTCTACTCACCTCTCTCCACTTCAGGTAGCCGGATCTATGATCTAACCACTTTCTTTTCTGGTATATCACCACTTAGTGTAGGCTCTTTCACCATCTCTCTCTATGTCCCCTTGGAGTGTTTAGATTAGGATAAAAGTTCGTTCTTCCTGCACTAAAGTATCTTGTGGCAGGTAGATTAGGAACAAGGAACTGAATTTCTCTAGAGTTCCATCTCAAGTTTTGCAAGTCCCCACATCTTGAGATATTCTCCCATGTTGTGCAATCACAAAAAATTCCCCACTTCACACCTAGGCCATTTGGGGGTGTTGTGATTCTACACTAACATGTAATTAATTGCAATTTTTCTACATGGGTAATTAATTTTATCCTTAATGTGTGTGGGTTGGGTTGAGTGTGTAAGATGGTGGCGATTTCCCCAACCACCAATTTATTATGCTTTGGGGGTGGAGAAGAAATGATGTTGCATCCTACATGGAGCCATATCATCTCCCTCTCCATCTTTTCTATTTATTAGAATATTTGTGAAGTTTTGGGGGTTACTTTCTTGGTTTTGGGCTCTTTCATTTTGGAATGATTTCTTTTGGGAGTTCTTGTAAGAGTTTAATATTTCTTGGAATTTCTTGAGTTTAGGAAATTTCATAACTTTGATTGTGGAGTGGATTATTGCTATGGAAAGGTAGGGTCTGCACCCTTTTTTTTTCTTCTCTTTCTTATGTGTTTATGTGTTGAATGAATGTTGTATTAAATGATGATGTTGGGTAGTGAAATGTCCTTAGGATGTGCATGAGAAAGTGAACTAGTGATGAAATTTATTGGGAGGCATAAGAGTTTCTCTTTTTTATTTCAGAGGGAGTTGGTTGGGTGCCCCATCTTGTTCTCATTTTATTATTTTTTTCATTTTGGAAGACATAAGAGAGAGGGAGGCATAAGATATTTTTTTATTTATTATGAGGCATAAGTGATTTTGTGGTTGATTGTGTTTTTGAGGTGGTCATCAAAACCCTTGTGAGGCACAAAGGCATCCCCATATTCCTTTCTCTACTTTACTTGTTTTAAAGCCAATGTGTTGGGAACTTTATGTGTTGAAAAACAAATATTTTGTGGTTATTTTTCTATTGTAAATGTTGTGTGAAAGTAAGTGTGGAAGCCTTGTATTTTATGTAATGGTTGTCAAATATTCATTATTTTCTCATTGTTGGGGCTTGGAGGCCAATGAGGAAGTACGATTCACTTCCTCATTGGAGTAATGGTTGGGTGGAGAGTGTTTCCTACTCCCTCATTTTTGGTTGTGTGTTAATATTGGAAGAAGGTGGAGTTTAGATGATGAATAATTCTTGTGCATTTGGAGAAAAGCATATTGGATTCTCTTGCAAATATTTACATGTTGTCTCCATTGTGTATGAATGGCTTGTAAACTTGTATTTGTTTAAAGTGAAGCTTTGGTTTTTTTATCATCAAAAAATTAATCTTAGTTGATATTGTAAATGAAAGAAAAAGTTTTGAAAATCATTCCATTACTTGTTAGAAGGAGTGACTATTATATTGTTAAATTTAACCATGTTCCTTGAATGGTTGTGTATCATAGATGAATAAAAGAATTGAAATGTGATGGAAAATAAAACAAATTTGTTCTCATTTTAGTTGATTTATTGTATTCAATAGGTGTGTTGTTCTCATTTTAAAACTATTAGGAAATCTTGTTATAAAATTACTCGTGGGAATGGTTGAAACTTGTATCTTGTGAAATAAAGAATGATTATTCCTATTATATTACTTGAAAGGCATATGATAACAAGTTTTTTTTTTATTATTGAAAAATAGTTTTTTGAAAGGGACTATACCCTTGTAAAATGTGACTCAAGAGCCAGAAAAAAACCAATGTAACGTAACAAAATGGGATCAGAATCCAGATAGTAACAATAAAACCAATGGCATAAAACAATCTGCTAAGAGAAAGGCCTGCAACCAGTAATCCAATAGCTAAAAAACAGCAATTAAACAACATCAAGACATCAGAACAGCTGCCCCAGCAGCTGCATAATAGACCAACATCCCGGATATAACGATAAGCACTAGATAAAAAGCAGGGATCATGCCTTGTCCAAGATGGTGGGGGTTTTAGGTTTCCCGTATCCCTTCTTTTTCCTATCCACTACAATCCATTCATCATTTCTTTCTTCCATTGATATTGGAATAACCACTTCAATTGAATTGAGCAGGGTGAGATTTTCAGTAAGGGTAGTCGAAGCAGAGTTGATTATTGCATTAGTGTTTTGAAAAGTAGAATCCGGGTATAACTTCTCTGTATTATTCGAAGAGACTTCCATGACGGGTGAGTTATCTTGCATGTGGGTGCTAACTTTCGTAACTGGAATTTCCTGGGGATCGATTGTAAGATGCTCTAGAAGAGAATCTTTCCACCATGCAGGCTTGGTTTTCCGATGGGAATGTTCACAATCTTTCGTAATATGACTAGTGTTAACAAGTTAAACTATATTTTGTTTATCTTTTTTTTTTTTTTATCGAAAGAAAGATTAACTTTTACATGTGTAGATGGAAAATTCTTAAAATTCTTATTTGTCATTTACCTTTTCAATAAATAGATTGATTCTTGAAATCTAGTAGAGTAAATAATTTGCATCATTACCAATAGACCTTAGTCTCAATTAATTGTGCCATTTTATTATCAAATTACTATAATTTTATACAAGAATAAAATTTTAAATAATGTAATAATAATAAAAGGAAATAAAATTAGTCTTTACATCATACAATATTACTACCAAATTATAGAAATTTTAAGTAAGGATTAAGACTAGTTAATATTATAAATAGTATGATTATTGTTACTTATTGATGATAGTAATCATATTAAAATATTATTAATCAGTGATATTAATGCTAAAATTGATATATTTAGTACACACACACACCACACACACACACACACACACAAATAGAGAAAATTCTATTAGAATAGAAAAATAGAATTTGTAAATACTATGAAACCATGACCCTATGGGCTTGGTGTTTATTTATTTGAATTTGTGTGGGGGGGACGTTCGCTGACTCCACCCCATATTATATGGGATGGGGGGGGGGGGGGGTGGGGTCGCCGACCCTCCCCCCCAAATTATTACCACATATAAACCCCATTTGGGGTAGCTGCTGGTCCATTCTTGGTGTTTATTTCTTTTATATGGCTGTAGGTTCTTTTTAATATATGTGGGCCAAACCCTCCTCCAAAAACCTACAAAATAAGAAAATAAACAATATGTCAAATGAAAGGAAAAAGATTTTTTCATAAGCATACCTATGGTTAGATGGATCCCCAAATCCAAGTGCTCCAAATGAATCAATCCAATGGATGAGATTCATACCTTAAAAAATTAGGTGGGGAGTGGGTGAGATAAATTTCAAATTTAAAATGCATGGGTATACTTTTTGGGGCCACTCAAGTAGCATACGGGGTGATATTACTTTTCTAACCCAAATGTCTTATTTAAGACCTTTTTATTTAATGCAAGCTTTGACCCCTTTGTGGGTATAAAATTTTTTTATGATTTAAATAACTAGACCACAATACCTTTGAAATTAATTTGAGCAAGGGTAATTAAGGTTGAATTAAATTGTATTAAAACAAATGTTAGGGAAGCCTACGTCTTTCTTTAGAATAATTTATTTATTAAAAGGTATTGAGAGATTTTAAAATTATATTTAATAGGGATCTAAGGGGGATTGTGGACCCTCTTTTAGAAATTAATCATATGAATTTAATGTAATTTTAAAAATAAGAAAGTGTGACTGTAAATTTTTAACCTATTGTTGCGAGTGGCTTTTAAAAAAATAATTATTCTATAATTTTTCTAGTACAACATAGGTTTGTCTTAGGTTTCATGCGGGTAAATTTGTGGGAGTTACACTTAGTATCCTATCTATGGGTTCAAATTTGGTACCCTTGCACACACTAGAAAACATGAAAGATAAACCTTCAACCTAATGTAACTCTGAACCTAGAAAACTACATTGTATGATATTTGTATAATATAGCACACTTGGAAAAATTGAAACAAAACCTAGTATGATGAAATAAATCTCACCTTGATCTCTGCAGGAGGCGTGAACCTGATGAGGGGTTCTTACACATAGAAATATACTTTCCACCTACAGATCAGGCTATAGTAGATATTTTACCTTAGATATTATAGATGTTATAGGATGTTAATGCCATTATACACAAAGGATCCTTAGGAGGATGAATTTCCAGACTTGATAGAGAGCCATCAGTAGAGGCTCATAGATCTCCATGACACAACATTGAACATAAGGTATAGAAATCCTACGTGGAGTAAGCTTGAGAGGACACACCTTAAATGGGACATCCAGATAGGATTTGAGGACATAAAGATAGATCTCTAAGCCCTAGGCCGAGAGAGGAGCATAAAGAGAGACCTAGTGGTCAACAATCATTAGTTACAAATTATATCAAGGAGATCCTTAAGCTACGACCGTCTCATTATTCTGGTGATATAGGTGGTTTTCAAGTAGAGGCTTGGTTAGTGAGCTTGAGCGTGTGCTTCAAAATTTTGTTGGGTACTATTAACACAAAATCTCATGTTGTGATTAATCTTCTAAGGGATTGATTAGGTGTCTGGTGGAGGAATAAGGAGAAAAATCTCCATGTAGAATCAGAGACAATTACCTAGGGGCTCTTCGAGGAGCCTCTCAGGAGTAGATACTTATCTAGGATGTTTATTTAGTATAGGATAGATGAGTTCCATGACCTACGTCAGGCATCCATGACTGTAGCAGAGTACGAGATTTAATTTCTGGAGTTACTTCATTATGTCGACTATATGGAGGAAAAGCATGTCAAGATTCACAGGTTCATTAGGGAATGAATTTGTATTTGGGAGGTAAGGTATGCATTCATTACCTATAGACCTTAGAAGATGTTGTTGATAAGGCCTATATAGACGAGGAGAATAAGGGGAATACTTAGGAGGAAAGTGATAGAGTGTGGAGCTGAATCCAATAGATGTAGGATAACATGTCGAGGGGGTTAGCTCCTCCTCCTCATGACATACATGGTTCTAAAAATTATTCATTTAGGCCACCAAAACAACCACCTCAAGAGTAACAAACTTGTCCACCATTCAGACCTCCACAGTGATTTGATGCTCAGAGGGGACAAAGTATGGTGCATCCCCCTAGGGGTCCTATTAGAACATACGGTGCATCGAGAGCTCAGTCAATAGGATCTCGTTAGTAGTGACCTTAGTAGATTGTAGATTATACTTATATTTGGACTATTGAAATTATGTGATTTACATTTTATTATGATGCACTAGATGGTGATGATATCCTATTGTATTCATTGAATTGTGATATTCTGATTTTTATACTAACATGTCGTAAGTTTGATGCATATAATATGTTATATGTTTTGAGTAGAATTATGATATTAATGAATGTGCAAAATAAAATTAACTGTATGATGATAGATGATAGAATTTCTAATGTCAAATGATGATGATTGATTTTATATGTATATTGTCTCAATTTTGTTAATAATACCGAAAGGCAAGAGAGGTATTTTGTTTTTGTTGCAAGAAACTTTATCACATACATAAAAATGTGATAGGGGAAAAACCACGGAAGGATGTTAGGTGTTAAGCAATGAGGCCAAATTTGACAACTTGTGTTGTTATGTGGTGTTATATTCACATGACTAGTTAGGAGGATTCCCATGCGGGGTGACCTCACATGTGTGTCCATGGCGTGAATTGTGTTCCTTTATTTGAATTTTTGTATATGATTTATTTGTGTTTTATGCATTTAAATTTTTGTAATTGTTATCACTTTATTAGCATGTTATAATGTGTCTTTACTAAGCTAAATCATTATTATTTGGTTAATTAAAATTGGGATGTGACTAATAGTTAATCATGAGGTTATATGGTCCTTGTTCTAAGTAATATTTGTGATGGTTAGTGAGTAATCTACATCAGCCCAACTTCAAAATTATTATTTTTACTTTGGGGGACTTTTTGGAAGCTTGTTGGACAAGCTAATCTTGTCTCATACCTCTTAAATTATGCAAAAACCCTACCTATGGGTTGGGAAATTTATTTTTGAATTTTTTATTATTTTTTGAGTGTAAAAGAGAGAAAATAATTACACTTTCCTCTTACCTCAATAAATTTTGTCCTTACAAAGCATGGTGTGCAAGTTTGTGAGACATGTCGGTTTGTCATAGTTCTTACCAGTTAATTGATTGTCTTGGACTTGGTGTGTTGACTTGAGTGTGGGAATGGATGAACGGTAAAGTGACATCCTACATGGAGCCACCTCATCATAGTTACATTCCATTTCTATTTATTGATGGTTTTTTGATGGAATAGGGGTTACTTATTAATTTTCTTGTTGTGAACTTGTTAGTGCAGAATCACAGCACCCCTAAGTGCCTACAACTATATGGGTGGAGACTCTATGTGTGATTGTACAACATTGATCATCTCTCAAAGTGTGGGACCTTACGAGTTGAAAGAGATCTCTAGATTAAGGTCAGCTCCTATTCCTCTGTTCAGGTGCACAAAAATAAATTGGAGATGATCTATTCTAAACCTACTGTATCTTACCAAGGAGACATGGTTGAGAAGATGCAAGAAAATAAACCTAAGATAATGAGGTGATGCACCAAAGGAATGTTAGATACTCATTTTGTAAATTTAACATAGACCACAAAGATGCAATATAAACATCATGCATAGGTAACAAAACTGCAATAAGAGATCAAAAAGACAACAATTAACACATTAGAGGGTTGAGAATAATCCAAAAATATATATATTATTTCTCAGGAGTCGATATAGTACATTGTAGTGGCCAAGAGGTAAATAACTTGTGTTACAAACTGTATGGGAGGCTAGAAAGCACCACAAAATCTCTTTCTAACAAGGGAAGAAGGGAGGATGCAAAACAAAACTGTCTAACCCTTTATAATAAGTCAAACTCATTATTTTATAGATGTTGCTGAGAGAGAATAAGGATAGAGGTGGGAAAACTAATTTGAAGCTTAGCTACCGACCATCAGTGCCATTGCAAATATTCCCACAATCTATTCAGTCCACTAATTTGTGTCTTCTTGGCATGTTAAAGAAAGAAGAATGGTGGATCAAATCCAATTTGATCTAGTTAATGGAGTATTCAGATCTTGTATTAATGGTATGAAGATGTTATCCAATTTCCACTCAAGTAACGTTGCTAACATTAAAGTTTCAGGTTTCCCTGGCGCAGGCAAGGTCGAGACCTTTCCAATGGTGCCAATCTTTGTTGAATTTCAGGCACTGGGTCAAAAGATATGTCCATTAGAATGTTTCAGTCGGGCCCATACAAAAATGGTGAAAACCAGTTAGGGGAATGGGTCCATGTGCCCGAAAATCACTTTTTGCCCTATCGCTCACAAAAAAAATGCAAAATTTTCCTCACAACCCCACAACACCCTTTTTTCAAAAAACCATCTTCAGGCCCTCCGGTCCACATTTTTCACTTGGGAAAAATGTCACACCAAGGCCCACTAGCCTACATGTAATTGAGGTTTGGCATGTGGCTCCTTGGGCATCAGCAGAGATGCGGCTCATTTTTTCACTTTATACCTTCTCAGAGTAAAAAGTTCAAACTACCTCTGATGACCCAACTTCCTGCTTTGACATTTCAACATGGTCGGATGTACCTTTAGGTGAGTTAGGCATTTTTCTTCATTTGGATTTATTATCCCCCGCTGGCTTGTGGGCCAAAAATTTACTCCGCGCCCTATTTGCAAAAAGTGAAAAAATTCCAAAACTCCCCGCAGACCCACTAGCCAAAAATTTACTTGGGAAAATTTTCCTTTGTGGCCCCGTAACTGCAATTTTCCACTTGGCGAAAAGTCTTCCCCAAGTCTATTGGCCTGCCTTTGGAAAAAAATCCTTCCAAGGCCCACTGGCCCGTAACTTGCAAAATATGAGGAGTTAGAAGGACTTTGTTACATTTTTGGAAAGGAGAAGAAATTTCCTACCTGATGATAATGCTTTCAAGAATCCTTAAGTTCTTAGAATATCTTAAAAATGTGATTGAAGCACTAAAACAAGAAAAATGGGTGTAGTAAACCAAAAATAAGCATGAGCTTATTTTGTATAACAATTTGGCGACTCATAGGGGACATCTGCCTGCTAGATTAAAAAATCAGTTGTCTTGTTGTATCCATTGGACATAGATTCTTGGGTGGTGGCTTGACATTTGTTGATCCTATTCTTCTAGAAGAGGACCTTTTGGGGTCCAATTTTAGTTGTTTTGTATTTGTTCTATTAGAAAACATGTAACTATCATGGCAACTATGGGTCTCCTTGTTACAACCGCTGAAAGGCCTGGCGCATTCACCTAGAGGTATGTGGAACTATATAATGATGCAAACCTGGAGAAACAAAAAAACTTGTGCCACAACACTTAGGGAAACAAAAACTATGCTAAAAAAATCAATGTGCATACACACTTAGGGAAATTATAAACCTAGGCTAATATTTTTCAAGGGTGAGAATTTTTTCTTTTTAGTAATAGTGTTTGAGGTAGATCCCATTAACTAGGATCTGCAATTCTTATCCATCCAACTTAGCCAACTAGAAGGAATTTCTACTTGTGCACCTTATGATCATGTAGGGGCCACTCCAAATAGCATCAAATTTGGAATGCTTTCTTGCTTTTTCCTGATCTGCATCCCACATTAGAACTAAGTCCCCTTCTTGAACTGTCCTTGCTCTTGCTTTCTTAACAAAGGTCTTCTTGATCGATGCTTGATCTTTCTTCATGACCTGCATTATATGATCTCTTTCCTCTCCTACTTCCATCAACTCTTCATACCTAATTGCCATAGGTTCAAACTCGGCCAGTTCTAACTGTTTCATGAGCTCAAGAGTGGGAAACTCCAATGATATGGGCAATACTACATCTTTTCCATATACAAGCTTATATGGGTAGTTACCTGTGGATCTCTCAGATGTGATCCTATCAGCCCATAGAGCTGATTTGATTTTTGTATGTCAGTTTCTCTGATTTTTATCAAGATTCCTTCTGATAATCCTTAGTAGGTTCTTATTTGTGGACTCTGCTTGGCCATTACCTTGAGGGTAAGAGTTTGATGAACTGTTGAGGTATACACCATTCTTAACCTCCCACTTAGTGATCCTTATACCAAGGAATACCAATTCATTATTTGATATAATAGTGGTCGGGACTCTAAAGCTGGTGGCTATTCCTTCATAGAAATCAAAGATATTAGATTCATTTTCTTCCTTAAGTGTCACTACTTCAGTCCACTTGGTGAAATAATATGTTGCTCCAAGTATCCACTTGTGGCCCTAGCTTGAATTTGGGTTAATCACCCCAATAAAGTCTAGTCCTCATTGCATGAATGACTAATCCACTAAAATTGGCCAAAGGTGCAAGGTTGCTAACTTCTCCTTTCCTATGAAGAATGCATAGTTATTGAACTTTTTGATCCATGAGTAGCAGTCCCTGAATACTATAGGCCAATAATAACCATCTTTCATGATCTTGAGCGCTGTTACTCAAGGAGAAAAGTGACCTCCTACCTCTCCATCATGGAACTCATGTAAAACTCTCTCAATTTTTCCATTCCTAATGCACCTCAATAGGAAACTATTGATATCCTTATTAAACAAGACACCACCAACAAGCACATATGGGATGGCTTGTAACCTAAAGAATATCCTCTTTGCTTTGTTCCATTCTGGAGGGTGAAAAGTGGTTTGGAGATAATGCACTAAGGCTTGAGTCCAACATGGAACTAGTGCATCATTAGTTGGTTGCTCTTGATCATTCTACACTAGCAGGACAACCTCTTTTTCATTCACTGACTCACCTTGTTGCTTAGAAGTGATCTGCTCACACAAGCCCTTGCCACGAACTAGTTTAGTCACCTTCATCTCAATGTCATATTTCATTACTCGAGTGATCTAACATTCTATATTCTCATTCAAGTTATTATTTAGGAGAAAATATTTGACACATGCATTAACACTAGCAGTTGAATCTTATTTTTTGAGAACAAGTGTCTGAACTTCTTTAAGATTCTAATAACAACAAGGACATGTTTTTGAATGAAAGATTATTTTACCTTGTATTCCTCCAACCTCTGACTAAAGAAGGATATTTTTTGTTATGAACCTTACTTTTTGGGCTCGACCAACATGGATGAGATGGTGTTTGACCCTTCAAAAGCATATAACAAGAAGTCTTTTCAGAAGTCTGGGATAATAAGAGTTGGAGCCTGTGATATTATGATCTTGATGGCCTCAAAAATATATTTTCCTTCTCTTTTCCATTTAAATGTGAGACTCTTCTTTAACATAATTCTTAAAGGATTCACAAGAGTGGAAAAATCAGGTAAAAACTTGTGACCAAAGTTTATCCTCCCCAAGAATCTTTAGAGTGATTTCTTGTGTTGAGGCAATGGAAGTGTCCGTTTGGCTTCAACCCTTTCAGGATTAATTGTCAACCATTCTATTGAGACAATGTGGCCTAACAATTTCCCCTCATTAGCTAGGACCACACACTTCTTTTGGTTCAATGATACTCCAAACCTTCTAGACCTTTGAAACACCTACCTGAGGTGGAAGAGATGGTCTACAATATTCTATGAGAAGATAGTGATATAATCTAGATACACTAGGACAATATTGTTGATAAGGCCTTTGAATGCTATGTCCATAGATCAATGAAATGTTGCTCCACCATTTAATAGTCCAAATGGCATCTTCTTATAAGCATATGTACCCCATTTGGTGGTGAAGGTTGTGTTTAATTCATCTTCTTATTTGACCATTATCTGGTTATAGCCTCAGTATCCATCTAGCAATGAAAACCTCTCAGAGCTTGCTACAACCTGTAAGATCTGTTTCATTAGTAGAAGTAGTTAGTGATCTCTGAGTGATGCTTTGTTTAGATCACGAAAGTATACACACAACCTAATTTCTACACTTCTTTTCCTCACAGGCACCACGTTTGCAACCCAACTTGAATGCTTGATAGGGAAGATGATGTTGGTCTTAATTAGCTTGATCAATTATTTTCTCATAAGAGTATCAATGTGAGGATTTACTAGCCTTTTCTTCTGTTTGAAAGGCGTAGATCATAGATCCAACTCGATAGTGTGTTGTCCTAGCTTTCAGTTTAAACCTCTTAAATCTTTGTAAGTCCAGGAAAAGACATCTCAGAATTCTTGACAAAGTTGAATAAACTCATATGTTTCTTATTAAGTGCTTACATTGCCAATCTGTAATGTTTTTCCTTCTTCTATAAAAATGGGCTCTAAATCTTTACCCTTTACATAAATATTCAACTTCTCCTCTCAAAATTGGTCATTTGGGTTGAATATTGATTCCAAAGTGAAAATACCCTTTGTTAGTTTGTTGGTCCTTAGTTGCACCACTTGATCGCCATACTACTACTCCAATCTGTCTTGGTTTCTGGAGGAGAACTCAACTTCTTCGTGTAGAATGTTGACAATTTTTGATCATTTTTGAAGACTATCCAACTCGTGTTACTATCAAGAACAACTAGCCTCACAACCAACTTGATATGGGGCTGAGATTTATCACTCTTGATACTCTCCACAACGTTAAAGGCTGCCCCAATTGTTGTTAATATGTCTGTTGTTTCATTGTTCTTCCTTGGGATGGAATTGATGTTGAATGCTTCAAAATCCTCAATGAGGTCCCATACCTAGTTCTTGTATCTCTTTAATAGGTCATTCTTGGCAAAATTTTGTCCTTGAACATGATTAACAACTAGCTCACTGTTGTCAAACACTTGCAAATTCTTAATCCCTGTTTTTCTTGCCCAATGCAATCTATGGACCAAAGCCTCATACTCTATTGTGTTGTTTGAACAGGAAAATTAGAAATAGAAAGATGAGTAGTATTTCATACCTTGAGGTGACACAATCATAGCTCCTCTACCGGTTCCTTGTCTACTTCTTGAGCCATCAAAGAAAAATTTTCATACCTCATTATCGTCTTTGTGGTCTTTCTTAATGGTGTCATGAAGAGGATGATTCTCCTCATGTAAACATTATACTCCTAGCTTCGATTGCTCCATCTCCTTATAGGGGTCAAAAGCATGCCTCTTGTTAGCCCACTCATCAAGGGTTAATTTTGGAATACACCCCACCTTGGTATCTACTTCATAATTGCTTGGGAGGTCCTATTGATCAAAGGCTAAACAATTGACATTGATCGTCATAGGTAAATAAGGTTCAATATGGTAATCCGTAATGGTATTGGATCTAATCGTGGCGTTTGCTCCATACCTTGTTCTAACAATCATGTGTGACCAATCAGTAGAAAAATAGCCTCTAATTTTAGCAGTGAAGTCCCTCGACCAACACAATGCAAAATGTGGTGGCAAGTCTATAATTGATACGTTCTGTGATAAAATCAAATTCGGGTAGATGTGTAGTGTGAGGCTCAAATCCCTAATGAATCCAACCATTTTTACCATTGTCCCATCCAATTGCACTACCCCCTTATAGATGACTTCGTATTGAAGACCCAATTGATCAGTTATTTGTTTTGGCAATATGGTGCTACTTGATCCCAAATCAATCATTCAATCATGTACCAATTTGTCCCCAATGATTAATGAAGCATAGAATGGATGGGGCTTCATATTTTTACGTTTTTTTCCACAATGATTTCCCCCAGTCTGAGATGCATTGGTAAACGCTTTCTCTTGTTTGTTAGGGGGCTGATTTGAGCTTGACCAATTGGCCATAGCATTCTACAGCAAATATCTCTATCCTATGATAGATAATGAATCCCATATTGAAATGTTCACATTTGTCTTCTTCATTTGTCCAATGATGTTAAATGAGCTATCCCTTTTTTGCCCCTTTCTTGGTACAGTTTTCTCTTGCACATGGGTCATTGCAACTGGTGCTTAAGTGGGTTTGGAAGGTTGCTTGGACTAACTCTGCATATTGGGAGTTGCACTTTGAGTGCCAATATCTTTTGGAGTAACAAAGGGTTGAGGATTACCTGATTTTGGTGATTTTCCCTCTCCAATATTCCTTTTCTTGTACCATGTATTGGGAACTACACTTTGAGAAGGTGTTTGATTCATCCCATAGAATTCTTCAACCTCCCAATTGACAAGCATAGTCTCACTTGGAGGTGCCTCTTGTTGAGCTCTTTGCTGCTGATTTTCTTCTTGGTTGGAATCTTGTGACACACCAATGGTCTATACCATCATGGCTTGGTTTAGTGGACCATTAAAACACATTTATTGGTTATGTGGCTGATTGCATGGGAAAAACCAATCATATTCTTGTGCTATATTGCTGTGTGTTGGAACCAAGGCCCTTGATGTTGAAGTTGTGTTTACATCATATGACTGGAAGGGTATAACAGCTTGGGATTGTCCTTTGTTTTGGTTCTTATTTGCAACCTGAGATGATGATATTTTTTTTTTGATATGGGGTCTAGCCTGATACTGAGCTTGAGGATGATATGGCCTAGAACTATGAGATTATTACTTTTTGATGGTAACAAGCTCATTCCCTAGGTTTTGTACTTGTTTTATAACTTCTTGACACTCTTTTGAGGTGTAATAAGATGTGGTGGAGGCTTCAGCTGAACTCTTATTCCTAGGAGTAGGTATAGGAGCTAATGTGGGTGTCTGACTAGTACTTGGATCTCCTAGTTCTAGGTATAAAGGCATGGGTGGCCTAGGAGCAAGTTTTCCAGCCTGAATTAAATAATTTTTAGATCTTTTGGAAATGTTATAGGCTTCAGGTAAGGTGGTACCTCCCATTGATTGAATCATTACAACAATATCAGAATTTAGAGATCTAAGAAAGTATAAGAAAGCACCTTCATCTGTGGGCCTTACAGCCAATGGAATCCTGTCCCATGTCCTTTGAAATCTGAGGTTAAAATATTTCAACTACTTGTTAGTGGCCATGTTGATTGTTTTCAGTTGCTCCAAAAAGGATAAATTATCTCCCTTCTCTCCAAATTGATTATGAAGATCCCTACATAAATGGTCCCAAGTTTGAATAGAGCCTGTTGTTAGACTCCTGAACCATTATGAACCTTTACCCTTGATTGAAGAGGCTAGTATCTTGACTGCAATGTCCATCTCAGTGATCTCATGAGTTACGCAAACATTTGCAATGTCTTGAATGTGGTCACCAGGAGAAGTTTGGTTCTCTCCATTGAAATATGGGATGTTCTTTAATGCTGCAACTGGGACTAGATTTTGTGCTTTGAGGGTGAGTGGGTTGCTGCTAATGATGTCGACATAGGGGTTGGGTGATTGTGCCATTATGATTGGATTAAGAAACCTTGTTGATTGAATGAACCTACCAAGAGGAGGTGTTGACAAGGTTCTATTTGGTGGAGATGGAGACCTTTGGGATCTTCTTCCTTTTACACTTCTATCTAGGGACAAGTCTAGATAGACAAATAGTCCCTCCTCCTTGGTTCTTGACCTTGTTTGTAATCTTCTCATGAACTTAACAAGTTTGGACTATTGAAACCAATAGATTCTGATTCTTTTGGAGTCGCCATATGTACAATTTTAGATCTTCTTAAGATCCAAAAAAATCACAAAAATTGCACATCAATCTTGCTGCAATAAAGATGGAGACTTTTTTCTGTCCCACTGGGTGTGCTAAAACTTTTAGTGTATAATCACAGCACCCCTGAGCACCTAAAACTAGATGGGTTGAGACCCTCAGTGTGATTGCACAACGTGGATCATCTTTCAAAGTGTGGGACCTTGTGAGTTGAGAGAGCTCTCCGGATTATGGACAGTTCCTATTCCTCTATTCAAGTGCACACAAATAATTAGCAGAAGATATATTCTAAACCTACTCTATCTTACCAAGGAGATAAGGTTGAGAAGATGTAATAAAATAAACCTAAGCTAACAAGGTGATGCACCAAAGGAATGTTAGACACTCATTTTTCAAATTTAACACAAACCACGAAGATGCAATACAAACACCATGCATAGGTAACTAAAATATAGTAAGAGATCAGAAAGACAATAATGAACACATGAGAGGGTTGAGAATCATCCAAAAACATATATATTATTTCTTAGGAGTCGATACAATACATTTCAATGGCTAAGAGACAAAAAAAATTCGTTACAACCGATATGGGAGGTTTGAAAGCTCCAAAAAGTATCTTACAAACAAGGGAAGAACAGAGGATTCAAAAAAAAACTATCCAACCCTTTACAATGAGTCTAGGAATTTCTTTTGTAGATGTTGCTGAGAGAGAATAAGGAGAGAGGTAGGAAAACTAATTTGAAGCTCAGCTATTGGCCATCAATGCCCCTACAAATCCACCCAGATTCTATCGAGTCCATCACTCAGTGTCTACTTAGCATGTCGAAGAAAGAAGAACGATAGATCAAATCTAATTTGATCTGGTTGTTGGAGAAATCAAATCGTGTATTAATGGTATAAAGACATTTTCCCAATTTTCACCCACCTAACCTTACCAACATTAAAGTTTAAGGTTTTCATGGTGTAGACGAGGTTGAGACCTTTCCAGTGGTGCCAAACTTTGTTGAATTTCGGGGACTTGGTCAAAAGATATGTCCATTTTAATGTTTGGGTGGGCCCATACAAAAATGGTGAAAACTAGTTAGCAGAACGGGTCCACAGGTCCGAAACTCACTTTTTACCCTTTTGCATAAAAAAATGCAAAATTTATCCTGCAGCCTTGCAATACCCTTTTGTCAAAAAACCGTCTTTGGGCCTACTGGTCCACATTTTTCGCTAGAGAAAAAATTCACTCCAAGGCCCACCGAACTACCTGTAATTGAGGTTTGACACATGGCTCCTTGGGAATCAACAGAGGTGTGGCTCATTTTTTCACTTTATTCTTGCGTGGGACAAAAATTTCAAATTGCCTCTGACAACCCACCTTCCCACTTTGACTTTTCATCATGGCCATGTGTCCCTTTTTGGGCCTTAGGCATTTTTCTTCATCTAGCTTTAAGATCTCATGAGGGCTTGCGGGCCCGAAATTTACTTTGCGTCATATTTGTAAAAATCTCAAAAGTTCCAAAACTCCCTGTAGACCCACTGACCCAAAATTTACTTGGGAAAATTTTTCTCTACAGCCCCACAACTGTAATTTTCCTTTTGGAAAAAATTCTTCCCCAGGTCCGTCAGCCTACCTTTGGCAAAAAATCCTTCCAAGGCCCACCGACCCATAACTTCCAAAATATGAGGAGTTAGAAGGACTTTTTTATATTTTTGGAAAGGGGAAGAAATTTTCCACCTACTAAAGATGCTTTCAGGAAGCCTTAAGCTCTTAGAATATCTAAAAAATTATATTGAAGCACTAAAAGAGGAAAAATGGCTGTAGTTAACCTAAAATAAGCATGAGATTATTTTGGATAACAAAACTTTTGCATTTGGAGCTTGTTGGAGTGCTTTTTTGTAGACTGCTTGGCTTGGAAATGCAAGAGGCTTGTAAATTTGTCATTGGAGCTTTATGGAGAGGTCAACTCTCCACCCTTGTTATTTTGCTAAATTATTCTTTTTTATATGAAATATTATGAATGTTGAATTTTTTTGAGTGTCGTGACTGTGATTGTGTGTTGGTTGGGTAGTAGGCCTTAAGTTGGGTATGGGAGAAGAGCTTATGGGACCATTGGGGAGGGAAAAAGGATTTTTTGTGAGGCATGAATTTGGTGGGAGTGTGAATAGGAAATCATGGTTATTTGTTCCATACTTGGAAGGGAGAGATAAGAATTTTGTGTTGAATTTTTTCTACACATGGAGGCTTAGGGTAAAAATCCCACTTCACTTGGGATGCATAAGTAGGTGATTTTCCATAGCCCTTACTCCATTGGGTTTGGGTATTCAAACCTTTGTGTTGTTAAGAAAATTTAAAACTTGATTAAGTATCTTATTTTAGTGTGTTGAATATATGAATGTATGTTGTTCATCGAAGCCAAAGTTTGTTGTTGAGTTGTCAATGTTTCTCAAGACATCTCATGGTTCTGTGGTTGGGGCTTGGGGGACATTAAGGGGTTGGCTTCCTCTCTTAATGGATTAAAGTTTTGGCAAAGAGCGTTTCCTATTCCCCCTTCATTTGTACTGTGATGCACATTGTGAAAATTGAAGAATGTGAAATTTGGAGCTACCATTGGGAGAAGACATGCAAATTCGAGACTTATATATTTGTCCTTGTTGATAGCCCTTGTTGTAAATTGTTAATATTATATTTCCCACTTGAGTGGATGATTGTAAATGTAAGCTTGGGATAAAGTTGTTGTAATGCTTAGAAATCTTATTATCTTGTAAACTCTTCTAAGAGTGTTGTGTGAGAAATATGCCCTTTAAAATCTATTAGTATTGTGAAAGGAAACTACCAATTTATCACGTTGTTTTAAAGAAGTAGAACTTTTGAAACATGTTGAAATGGATGTTCATTATTTTTAGTTTAAGTAGTTTCATTGTTTTCCAAATGTGATATACTTTCATTTCTAAAAATATTGTGAAGTTTGTTAAAAGTTATTGTTGTAAAAAATAGTTATCACTTATATCTTATGGAGGAAATGGAATAGTTAGATTTGTAGCATTTGAGGAAAAAGAAGTAATTGAGGGAATTTCTTAATAAGAATGGTAATCTCCTACTTACTAGTTGTTGTATGCAGAATCAAATTTTATTATTTTTCACCAATTTTGTGTTAAACGAATAGAAAGGAAGCTACAAAAACTATTGTATTATATTTTGCTCATGTTATAATTTTTTCTTACCCTTTTTAATACAAAAAAAAAAAAAAAAAACGTATAGCCATATATAGAATTTTATTTTTTTTGTAATTGTGGTCATTGTTTTAGTTTATATATTAACTAGCAATAGTTATATATATATATATATATATATATATATATATATATATATAAGTTGCACTATGTTATAATTACTAACATGTTGATATTCATGAAAATTCATAATAGCAATGAAATGAATGAATATATATATATATATATATATATATATATATATATATACTATTATTAATAATATAAATTTTTTTTATTAATAATACTTATTAATGAAAACCTTTTATTAAATAAAATTTATAAATGAAAAAAAAATTGAGAGTGGCCACATGGGGATAAAGTCCACGTGATCCATTGTGGGTTTGGATTTATTACAGGAAAAAGGGGGGTGGAGGGTCACTGACCCCATCCCCCATCCCATTTTAATATGGAATGGGGGATGGGCTCGGCAACCCTCCCCCCAACAATCTAAACAATGTTATATATGCGGCCACCACCTTAGTTTGAAATAGCCGGCTTTGGATTTTACACGGTCTATTTTTTCTCAGGCTGCAATTATATCATTGATATATATATATATATATATATATATATATATATATATATATATATATATATATATATATATACATATATATATATATATATATACATACATACACACATAGTTTTAGAGGTATACAAAAGTTTATTTATTCAAAAAATAAAGGTGTATATTCAACTTACAAACCAGATTTTTTTTTATTAGGGAAAAATATTCAAGTTCCAAAGAAGAGCAAATACATTGAAAAGATTTATAAGAAATGAAGAAATATTCAATAAATAAAAGTTTTCCTATCAAGCCCTAGGAGATGGTAAAATAGGAAAAGTAAAAAAAATAAAGAAAAATAAATTAGGGATGTGTGTATCCATCCTAAGCTCCCTTTCCTCTTTCATGGCTTCGTTCTTTTCATCCTTCCCTTAACATGCAAAAAAAAAATGAAGAAATGAGTAAAAATAATGAATCAAATAATCCATAGAGATGTGTAGGTTGTTTTGAAATTTCTCCATCCAATGGTCTAGATTGGTTTCATCCTACGGCCAAGATCGTTGCCTATAAATGTTAGGTAAGATCATCATTTGATCACATGGGTTATGTTTGAATGGGGCACTTAAGTCGTGTTGAAGTCAACTAAATATTAGTAAAATGGAAAAGTAACTTATACCTAGACCTTTTTATAATAAATTATTGAATGACTTTATGAACCTCATTATTAATTTAATTAAGGATTTTAGGAATGAAATTTTAAACTTAACTGAAAACTAAATATTATTATTTAATTAACTTTGAGCCGATTGTTTGTTAATCAAGGGATTAGCTAAACGTTGATTTTGTTCTTTTAAAAAATAAATTATTGCATAATTTTTCTAATATAACATTTATTGCCTTGGGTTTCGTGGGTAAAATTTTGTGCATGTTACACTTGGTATCAGAGTCGTGGGTTGAATGCTTGGACCCATGGCACACCAAAAACAATGAAATAAAAAAAATTAAACGTAGCACAACTCTAAATGTAGAACACACAACATTGTTTGATATTTTGTTAAACTTAGAAAACTAAAAACTATGAAACAACTTAGATGATTATAAACTAACTCTCATCTTGGTTTGTGTAAGAGGTGCAGACTAGACGAGGGGTTCCTACTCATGGACATAGGCCTACAACCCCCAGATCATGATGTAGTGGCTATTTTTTTTGAAATATTATAGACAATACAAGATGTTAATGTCGTTATTCGTGGAGGATCTTTAGGAAGGTGACCTAGCAGATAGGACAAAGAGCCACCAATGGAGGATCATGCACCTTCGCATCATAGTGTGGAGAATAGGGAAAATATCTCCCACATGGATTCAGTTATACATGGGTCACCTCCTAGGGATCACATAGATAGAGCTATGGGGAACAAACATAGGTCTAGGATCCTTAGGTTTTGGGATAATCATGTAGAGAGACCTAGGGGCCAAAAATTGATGGCAGGGAAGATAGATTTTAGGAAGAGGCATGGTTGGTAAGCTTGTGCAGATGCTTAAAGCTATGTATTTTTTCTAGCAACATAAAAGCTCATGTTTCCATCCACCTTCTAAGAGATGGAGATGGAATTTGGTGGAATGAGAAGGAGAATCTTCATGTGGATTTAGAGGTAGTTATCTGGGAGCTCTTCAAGCATTTTTTTAGGAGTAGATACATATCTAGGAGATTCATCCAGTATGAGATTGATGAAGAATCATGATCTGCAACAAGATTCCATTATAGTTACAGAGTATGAGGGATGGTTTTTAGATCTAGTCTAGAATATGGAATACATGTAGGATGAGTAGGTCAGAGTTCATAAGTTCATTAGGGGCCTAAACTTAGAATTTGGTGGTGTAGTACGCATTCACTACCTGTAGACACTTTCAGAGGTAGTTGATAAGGTATATATTGCAAAGGAAACAAGGGGTAAGACTCAGTAGACTCGAGACAAAGTGACGAGACACATACAATAACTATAGGATAGTAGATAGAGGGGATCAAATCCTCCCCCTCACAGTGGACACACTTCAACATAGTCTACCTTCCAGTATCCTCCACCTCCTTAGTAGCTGCAACAATAGTAGACTCGACCGCCCTTTCGACCTCCACAATGTCAAGATGCTCAGAGACAACATAACATGGGATCTCCAGCTAGGGGTCCCAACAGGACACAATCTCCACCTCGAGAAAATTTGGCAGGATTAGGTCCATCCTAACACCCACAGATATCTATGGTGGAATCATAAGGTTCTTTAACATGTACAACTGGGCCACCTGG
The DNA here is from genome assembly GCA_019776745.2 of Taxus chinensis. Taxonomy (NCBI): domain Eukaryota; kingdom Viridiplantae; phylum Streptophyta; class Pinopsida; order Cupressales; family Taxaceae; genus Taxus; species Taxus chinensis. The sequence goes on along the minus strand of CM034146.1, from coordinate 596,444,737 downwards.
AAGAATATCTACTTAAGGGAGAGGACCGGTTACTTGCTATGGATGTGGTGTGCATGGAAATCATTGGAGAGAGTGCCATCATAACCCCGCTAATCATGGTAAGGAACCTATTTTTGAGCCTACTGTAGGTGATATGGTTAGGAGGTACAAAATATATGTTGCGGTTGAGAACCGCCAGGTAGGGCACCAGGGCATGGTGATAGAGACCACATGTAGCATTAGTGCTATTTCTTTACCTATTCTATTTAACTTAGGCTCATCAGATTCTTTCATTTCTCCATATTTAGTAGAGCATTATAGGCTGGTGGAAATTAGGCAGGGCCTTAGTTAGGATGTCGAGATGGCTTCTGGAGCCAAGATCTAAATAAAATCCTTAATCAAGGAGTGTGTAGTGGAGCTAATACCCTTTACCACTACTTTCGACTTCGTATCCTTCCCTTGGGTTCATATGGAGTTATCTTGGGAATATATTGGTTGTTTGCACATAGAGATAGAGTTGATTGTCATACCGAGGTTATATTTTGTGTAGATGATTTGGGAGTGGAGTCAGTGATTATTGGAGTCAAAAGACCCATATCTGTTTACACTATTTTGGTTATACCGGTGAAGCAGTGTATGCGATGGGGTTGTCAGTTATATGTTATTACAGTTAGTGATAGCTTGGAGGATTATGCTAGTGGACCCTCACTAGATGATCACACCATTTTGCAAGAGTTTCCTGATGTGTTTCCTAGTGAGCTTCTAGGGATTCCTCCCCTGTGTGAAATCTATTTTCACATTGATTTTGTTCCAGGAGCGGAACCTATATCAGGATCTCTTTATAGGATGACCACACCTGAGCTATGTGAGCTCAATTTATAGCTAGAAAGCCTTCTCAAGAAATACCTCATCCATACTATTGTATCCCCTTAGGGTGCACCAGTGATTTTTACAAAGAATATGGAGAAATCCTTGTGGTTGTGTGTGGATTATCGTCAACTTAAAAAGTTACTATCCAGAATTGTTACCCCTTCCTCACATCAATGAATTTTTTGATCAAATGATGGGGGCCAATATGTTTTATAGGATTGATCCTAAGTCAGGCTACCATCAGTTGAGGATTTTTGAGGCAGATGTCCACAAGTCAGCTTTACATACTAGATATGGCAACTATGAGCTCACAGTTGTGCCATTTGGTCTAACTAACACCCCTACAATGTTCATGAGTTTGATAAACAGGGTGTTCAAGAATTTTTTAGACCACTTTGTAATCATGTTCCTTGATGAAATTTTTGGGTCACATCATTTCTAGGAAAGGTATCGCAGTCGATCCTTCTAGGATTAGGTGCATTATGGCTTAGCCGAGAACCATTAATGTGGCTGAGGTGTGTAGTTTAAAGGTTTTGGTAGGGTAGTGTAGGATATTTTTTTAGTACTTCTCTCAGGTTGTGAACCCCATTACTTCCCTTCAGAAGAAAGGCAAGAATTTTATCTGGTCAGATAAATTTGAGCAGGCCTTTAGGACACTGAAGGAATGCCTTACGAAAAAACCCATTCTTGTAGTTCTTCATATGCACGGATGCTTCTTTGGCTTGATTAGATGGTGTTTTGATGTAAGAGGGATGTGTAGTAGCCTTTGAGTCATGAAAACTTAAGGATTATGAGCTTAATTATCTAACTCATAACCTTGGGCTTGTAGCAGTTGTGCATGATTTGATTGAATGGAGACATTTCCTTCTTAGAAGGAGGTTCATACTCAGGACTGATCATTTGAGTCTTTGTGACCTCTTCAAGCAACCCAATCTCAACAATCGTAAGTGGCATTGGATGGAGTTGCTTTGTGAGTACGACATGGAGATAGAGCATGTGAATGGGAAGGAGAATGTGGTTGCAGACTTGCTGAGTAGACGAAGACATGTGGTTATGGCTACTTCAGTGGGTACAAATTTATGGAGCAGGATTTTACAGAAACTTCCACATGACAGTTTCTACCTTGTAGCCATATCAGAGATTGAGTCATAGAGACCCCTTGAGGGGAAGTTTGATGGATTTTCCTTAGAGGTAGATGGTCTTCTCGGACATAGAGGTCGGATCTATGTATCGAGAGATGAAGGCTTGAGACATGATATCTTGATAGACGCTCATCATGCACCTTATTTACCCTAGCTAGGGGTGAAATAGATGCATGCCACCATGGGACAACTTTACCAATGGAGAGGCCTACGGATAGATATAGTTTACTTTGTGTCACATTGTTTAGAGTGTCAGAGGTTGAAGGTCAAGCATCAATATCCAGATGGCCTTATCTACCCGCATGTCATACCAAAGTGGAAATGGGACACCATTTACATGGATATCATAGTAAGAATACCACTTTTGAGATACCACCATGATGCCATCATGGTCATGATAGATAGATTGACGAATTTTTCTTATTTTTCTCTAGTGAAGGTCACCTATATAGCTAGTACAGTGGTGTGAGTATACCTTAATGATATTATTAAACTACACGGGATTCTAGAGAAGATTATTTGTGACCGCAATCCCCTACACACATATCATTTCTATACTACCATGCAACTTTCTCTTAGGATGCGTATCAACTTCTTTATAATTGATCATCCAGAGAGAGATGGATGAATAGAGACGGTGAATAGAATATTAGAGCATATGTTGAGGATCAATGTCATGGACCATCAATCAAGGTGGGGAGGAGTACTTGTATTTTGTGGAGTTTTTCTATAACAATAGTTTTCAGAGTTTGATTAATATGTCTCCTTTTTAGGCATTTTATAGTAGAGAGTGCGTGACACTGTTGATTTGGGACATATTAGAGGACAAGGAATCTCTGGGACCGACATTATTATAATACATAGAGCAGGTAGGTAGTCTTGATTCAGTAGAGGCGACAGGAGACTAGAAATAGATAAGAAATATATAGATCAAAGGAGGACAAATCATAGAACTTTGAGGTGGGAACGAAGGTGTTTCTTAATGTCAGGCCTAATAAGAGTCCTATCCATTTATGAAAATTCTCTAAGTTAGCTCCTAGATTTGTGGGTCCCTTTGAGATCTTAGAGCGTATTGGTCCTTTAGCCAACCATCTAGCATTGCCACCCAGTGTGGCTTGCATGCATGATGTATTTCATGTTTCAATACTTAGGAGATACATTCCAAATCCCTCTCATGTTTTGGATTGGACTGCATTGCAGGTGCAAGAGCAGGGGTAGGTGTTAGTGGAGCTTGTGAGCATCATAGAGTGCAGGACCCTAGGACTTCAAGGCCACGAGATTTATCAGGTGCGGGTCTAGTGGGATAGGTACAATAAGACTCAAACCACTTAGGAGGATCCTAATTTATTGTGATCCTAATTTCCTTAGCTATTCTAGTGACTTCCATGAGAAATTCAAGTCTAAGGGGATGGGGATGTAGTGCCGAATCTTCTTCCACACTATTTCATTTTGATGTTGATATTGTTGGACTGATATTTAGACATTGTGATTATGATACATTGATCAGTAGACGATAGATTATACTAATATTTAGACTATTGAAATTATGTAGTTTACATTTTATTATGATGCAGTAGATGGTGATGATAGACAATTGTATTTATGGAATTGTGATATTATGATTTTTATACTAACATGTTGTAATATGGATGCACATCATATGTTAGACGTTTTCAGTAGAATTACGATTTTTATGAATGCCCCAAATCAAATTAATTGTATGATCCTAGATGATAAATTTTCTAATGTCAAATGATGATGATTTATGTATATTGTCTCGATGTTATTAATACAACTGAAACACCATAGAGGTATTTTGTTTGTGTTGCAAGACACTTTATCACATACATCAAAATGTGATAGGAGACAACCCATGGAAGGATGTCGGGTGTTAAGCAACGAGGCTAAATTTGACAAATTGTGTAGTGTTATATGGTGTTATTAGTGCATGCCTAGTTAGGAGGTTTCCCATGGGGGGGTGACATCACATGTGTGGCCATGGGGTTAATTATGTTCATTTCTTTAAATTTTTATTTGTGTTTTATGCATTTAAATTTTGGCAATTGTTGTCACTTTATTAGCATGTTATAATGTGTCTTAACTAAGATAAATCATTCTTATTTGATTAAATAAAATTGGGATGTGACTAATAGTTAATTATGAGGTTAGATGGTCCTTGTTGTAAGTAAGACTTGTGATGGTTTGTATGTAATTTACTCCACCCAACTTACAAAATCGGATTTTGACTTTAGGGGGCCTTTTAGGAGGCTTGTGGGACAAGTTAATCTTGTCTCATACCTCTTAAATTTACCCAAAAATCCTACCTATGAGATGGGAAATTTATGTTTGACTTGTTTATTATTTTTTGAGTGTAAAAGAGAGAAAGTAATTGCACTTTCCTCCTACCTCAATAAATTTTGTCCTTAGAAAGCATGGTGTGCAATTTTGTGAGCCATGTAATTTTGTCATAGTCCTTACAAGTTCATTTATTTTCTTGTACTTGGTGTGAGAATGGAGGAATGATAAAGTGTTAGGATAATTAATTATGTATTTTACAATTAATTACTTAACTATTGTTATTAATTAATTATTACTATTATATGGTTTTTTAAACCATATTTGTCATATTACATAGTCGTAGGATTATTTGTTGCATAGTTGGAACTTATCATTTGTTTGTATTGAATTAATTGTTGCTTCCCAGATGTATTTTGGAAGCTGTTTTGATTTTAGTTGTACCTGTGGAACTTTGCATTTGTCTGAACATGGTCTTACAATACATATAAGTATTGTAGTTCATTCATTGTAACTTGGTTGATTTCACATTAATAAAACACACATGATACCATCCCTATTTTTTAAACTATATTTGGTACCAGAGTGAATTGAAGCTCCTGGTAAGGTTGGAGAAGGTTGTAGAGGAAGGAGAAATCATGGACAAGAAATCTGCAACAATGGAGAGCAAGTGTTGCCTCCAGCAGATTCCCATACCTCCCTACAAACCCACAACCTCCTGTTTGATTTCCAGGTAAATGTAAAGATTTTTTTGCCTTGGTGCCTCATGAATGAGGAACAATTTACTCTCTGCATGCTATTTAAAAAATAAATAAATTCTTTTTTTTCCCATCAGGGGTTTTGTCTCTAAATTGTCTAGTTACGGATAATATTATATGTACTATTAAATTTCGAGGAATCTATTTCTTCTTCTGGACGATCAAGCTCTGACTGAGTTATTCAAGCTATTTTTTATTATAGGTTGGGTCACATTGTTTTTTGAATGTATTAAAGACCCTATATGAGGATTTACTAGGTTGATCATTGCATTTCATCAATGTATTGAGAATTCTATTTTACCAAGATTTAAGTTGAAAGTATATCATGGAGGGAGTTGGTTTTGCCAACAATTGCTCACAAAAAAATAAATCTAATGCTTTAAATTTCGAGTCACCATTTGGAATATAGGTACACGCTAGTGGGCTCGACTTGGTTACCAAAAGCACATGCAAAAAATTATATTTTGAAAGGGCTCAGTTTGAGAAAACACAACTAAGCCATTATTTTCTTTTCATGTCAGGGAGATGTGACCCAATCTGCAGGGTTCTATACTTTCAACTTAAAGCTCGATCAAATAGAAATCTCAATACACTGATCAAATGTAATGATCAACCATATATCTCCTCATGCAGGATATTTACTACATTTAAAAACCAATGTGACTCAGCCTATTGTAAAAAATAGCTTGAATAGCTCAGTGGGAGATTGATCCTGCCAAAGAAGAAATAAAGTCTTCCAAATTTGATAATACAAATAATATTATTTGTAACTAGACAATTGAGAGACAAAACCCTTGATGGGGAAAAAAAAAGAATTTTTTCTCCTATTATGCCTTTTCAAAAAAATTTGAACAACATTTTCCAAAGGGGGGGGATAGCTAAAAATTGCATTTTCAGCTAGTTTTTTTGCAATTATGTACATTTTGGGTCGTATTTAGCTCCAAAGACAACTAGGGCCCACAAAACAATTTTTTCCCAACCTTTGAATGTAATTACCTGCTTCAGTGTATTGTAGTAATTTGTAGGTTACCATAGTTAACCGCAAACTTTGTAATTACTCAGAAAGTGGCAGAATATTGTAATAAAAAATAGTAAAAAAATTGGTTCAAAAACACTCACGAGATCCTAGATCTCATTCGTAATGTTCGGTATATATGGTGCCTCTAGGAGGTGCTTACGAGTAAACAAATTGTGACTACTATTGCAGTTAACTCCTAATATATGTGCAAAAATGTCATGTGGGCATGGACCCTTTAAATCAATGGGGAGTAATAAGGTCACAATGCACACACTATGAGCCATTCCATCCATTTGTGAACGATTGCACGACATAAATCTAGACTGAGAAATTATCGAAGTGTATAGAGAATTTACGCACACTTATGAAGATATTTCTTTGAGATGGTGTCAATAATCGCATAGACCCCTTTCAATACTATCTTGGTTCCACGTATTGAATTATTTCATGTACGTTAACACCTCTTTCACGTACCTCTAGGTATATAGAAAGGCATAGCTTCTTCCACGTACCGCTGGGTATATCAAAAGGGCGTCTATATAGAAAATTTTAGTATGTCAGACTGATAGTATATAGATTGGGATACCTTATACCTAGAGTGATAAGATCCAAACCCTATCAATGATTTCTGTAAAATAGGCACGAATGACCCCAACTTTTTTTCTTCTATATTCACAACTACTCAAAGGAAAAAATTATGCTGCATGGAAGACTAAAACCAAAACACAACATGAGTTTGAAGAGATCTAGACTACCATGAATACTCTGACCAGATCAACTACTGATACAACACAACAACGAAATTTTGATAAAGTAGATCAGAAGGCCAAACTCATCATCCTGTTTGGAGTGTTTTGATGATGTGCAACCCCACATTCGATATGATAAAAAAGAAAAAGAAGCTTGGGATAGATTGCACACATTAGATGACAAAAAAAACAAGAATGTCATACTAAATTTGTAGAGTCAGTTACACACACTAAAGTTTAACCAAAATGAGAAAATTTAGGCTTTCTTAACAAGAGTTGGAGAGTTGAGGGCTTCAATTCTATCCCCGAGAGAAGCGGTCATAGATTATGCTCTCATTCCCATTATTTTGAGAGAAATCCCCTCTTCTTACCACATTTTTGTCACAACACTAAACGTTCTAGATACAACAGTTAGTTTTGAAAAGCTGGTAAACCTACTACAACAAGAGGAATCCATGCATAATAAGGATGATGAATAGGATCAACAAATTTCTTCAAATAAAAAATGGAAAGTAAAATGTAAAGGAAAACCTAATTCCTATCAAAATTATCAACATCAGAATCAGTATCACAGGGACAAACAACAAAATAAACAATGTCTAATTTGTAAAAGAGGACATGACTTAAACAATTTTTGGTATAATACTTACAAGAAAGGTTCATCCAGTAACTCTGGACTTCCACAACAAAAATATTACAAGAGACATTCTAATCACAATCAAGGGAAGAAAAAGGGGAACTAGAAAAGAAGACCCCATTAGCATGGAAATATTGTTGAGCAAGAAGAACATTCAGATAATGAAGACTTCTTGTACAATGATCAATCAAGTGAACCATCCACATCATCTAGTGATGTCATGTATATTAGTTTGGGAGCCACATGATACATGACCGACCAAAGAGACTAGTTTACCTCAATGAGGGACACACCTTCAAAAAACCATGTTTTACTGGGTGATGATTCTTTATATATACTTCAGGGGATAGGGAACATTTATCTACCCCTTGGTTTAGGCAACAACAAAATATCCAATGTTTTATATGTCCCTGGGTTGACAAAGAATCTTCTTTTAGTCATTTAACTCCTAGATCACAACCTAAAAATTGAATTTGATACTCATTCCAGAAAGAAAACATGTTTGATTCGAGATAAATCACAAGGCTCAAAAATAGGTTGAACAATCCTCCAATGCGGGATGCATGTTCCAACTTGATTTTGTCCACAAAGATGATCAGGAACTTGTGGCTAAGAACTCTACTTGAGCATAGTTGTGGCATCAGAGACTTGGTCATGTTAGTTTCAAGTATCTTGAGACATTACGCAAATGAAATATGGTACATGGGCTACCATCTCTTTACAAGGATACAAACAAGTGTCCTCACAGCCTAGCAGTAAAACAACATAGAGCTTCATTCTAGAAGATTACATATTGAGCTCAAGGTAAGCTTGATATGATTCATACCAATCATTGCAGTCCGATGTAACCGTGTCATTCTAGATTTCAGTACTTCATGCTATGTGTTGATGACTCTTCAAGGAAAATATGGATTTTCTTTCTACGTAAGAAAAGTGATGGTTTTGAAACTTTCAAGAAGTTCAAAGTAGCAGTTGAGAATGAACCTTGTCATCACATTAGAACTCTCTGCTCAGATTAAGGGGGGGAATTCACCAGTAATGAGTTCAAATACTACATACAAAATCATGGGATTCATTGATAAATTCCTCCTGCACACACACCACAGCAAAATGGTGTTTTTGAGAGAATAAATCATACTATCATGGAAATGGTGCGATGCATGATCAATGACTCTAGACTTGCAAATACCTTCTGGGAAGAAGTAGTAAAGACAATAGTGTATTTGTTGAACATAGTTCCCACATTTTCTCTTGACAGAGTGACACCAAAAGAAGCATGGTCAAAGAAGAAACCATCTATTACACACCTTATAGTATTCAAGTACAAAGTAAGCATGCACCTACCTAAGAAAAACATAAATAAATTGGACATGAAGTCACAAAAACTCATCTTCATTAGGTACAGTGAAGAGATTCTTGGGTATAGTATGATGGATCCAAAGACCAAAAATGTCTACAGCAGCAGAGATTCTTCCTCCAGTCTCACCAGATGTAGAGTTTTCACTTATTGTAAAAATTAAAGTTGATATTCCCAAAAATGATGAAAGTGGTGATGGGGTTGATGGTGTTGATTATATAGAACCATGACCCACAAGAACAGTTCAACATATACCCAAGTGGTGTACTAGAACATTACAAGATGCAATAATTAATGCTTCACTGGATACATCTACCCCTGGACCATGGACTCGCAGTAAAGAAAGAGAATAAGTTAGCTTTTCTTTGATGATAAAATTTATTGAGTCTTATGAGACCTCTACATTCCAGGAAGACGTGTAGTCAAAATCTCAGAAAGATGCCACAGACTTTAAATATCATTTAGTAATGAAAAATAACACTTGGTATCTTGTTGATCTTCCACAACGGAAGAAACCCATTAGTTGTAGATGGATATTCAAAACAAAGTACAAAAAAGATGGGACAATTGACAACTATAAAGGAAGACTAGTAGCAAAGGGGTATGTAGAAAAAGAAGGCATTGACTATGAAGAAACATTGGCTCCCATAGATAATATCAAGATGATAAGGATGATCTTTGGTCTAGCTGCATAGTTTGGATGGAAATTCCATCAAATGGATGTAAAAATTGCCTTCCTAAATGAAGATTTACAAGAATAATTCTATATGACTAAACCTGAGGAATATGTTGTACCCGGTCAAGAAGCAAAGGTATACAGACTTAGAAAATATCTATATGGCCTCAATAAGGCACCTCAGGCATGGTACATCAATATTGATGAGCATCTCATACAACATGGATTTGTTAGAAATCCATACGATCCAAATATTTACCTCAAAAACCAAGGGGGGGAGATTGTGATTTTTGTTGTCTATGTGAACAATATAGTCATCGTTGGAAGTTTAGGGAGGATGTTTGATTCAATGAATAAATATCTTAATCGATCATTTGACATGACTGATCTTGGGCTGATGCACTATTGTCTTAATTGGAAGTATGTCAGAAATATAATCACATATTTGTTTCTTAGATACATTATAATAATACAACACTCAAGAAATTCAGGATGATGTATTGCACACAAATTTCTCCACCTATGGAGAACAAATTGTAGTTATCTCACTTAGATGCATCACCTGAGGTAAATTTCACTCTCTATCGGTAGTTGATTGGGAGTCTCATTTACCTGACCTAGACTAGACTAGATATCAGCTTTGTAGTGAGATATCTATCTAGGTTCATGCAGGAACCAAAAGTGTGTAATTAGAAAGAAGTAAGGCGCATCTTGAGATATCTCAAAGGATCAATGGATCTTGGTCTAGAATACAAGAAAAATGACAACTTCTTCTTGTCAGGATATTCTGATTTAGATCATGTAGGAAATATTAATGATAGAAAATCCACTTTAGGATTTGTATTTATAAGAGATCTAGACCAATATCATGGGAAAATAAGAAACAACACTTTGTTTCTAATTCTTCCACTTAATTTGAGTATCGTTCTACTAGAGAAGTTGTCTATGAAGTAATTTGGCTACATCACGTACTAGAAGGACTTGGAATACCATAGGACAAACTGACTACCATTGTTCTCAAAAAATTTTGCAATCCAGTGTTTTACGATAAAACAAAACACATCGAGGTATAGGTTGATTTTATACAAGAGCATGTGTTGAATAACAATATCTAGCTTCAATTTTTCCAAACAACTAAATAGCAGGAAGATATCTTGACAAATTCACTTGCACCTGACAAGTTCGAGTTGTTACGAGAGTTCCTCTGCTCATCCATTGAGACAATGCACAATTAAGGGGGGAATGTTAGGATAATTAATTATGCATTTTATAATTAATTATTTAACTATTTTTATTAATTAATTATTATTGTTATATAGTTTTAAAACCATATTTGTCATATTATATGGTCATAGGATTATTTGTTGCATAGTTGCAACTTATCCTTCGTTTGTATTTAATTAATTATTGCTTCCCAGATGTATTTTGGAAATTGTTGTGATTTCAGTTGTACATGTGTAACTTTTCATTTGTTTTCACATGGATGTACAATACCTATAAGTATTGTAGTCCATTCATTGTAACTTGGTTGATTTCACATTAAAAATATATATAGGCTATCGTCCCTATTTTTTGAAACTAAATAAAGTGCCTTCCTACATGGAGCCACCTCATCATCCTTACATTCCATTTCTATTTATTGATGGTTTTTTATTGGAATCGGGGTTATTTGTTCATTTTCTTCTTGTGCACTTTTGGTTTTGGAGCTTGTTGGAGTGCTTTTTTTGATATTTCTTGGCTTGGAAATGTAAGAGACTTGTGAAGTTTTCATTGGAGCTTGATGGAGAGGTAGGCCCTCCACCATTGTTATTTTATTATTATGCTTGTTTATATGAAATAGTATGCCTTTTGAATTTGTTTGAGTATCGTCAATGTGATTGCGTGTTGGTTTTGTAGTAGGCCTTAAGTTGGGTGTGGAAAAAGAGATTATGCATCCATTGAGAAGGGAAAAGGGAGTTTTTGTGAGGCTTATATTTTGTGGGTGTGTGAATGTGAATTTCACCTATGGGGAGTGAACAAGAAATCATGGTTATTTGTTGCATAATTGCAAGGGAGAGATAAAAAATTTGTGTTGATTTTTTGGTGCACTTGGAGGCTTAGCGTGAAACTGCCACTTCACTTGAGAGGCATAAGGAGGTAGTTTCCCATAACCCTTGCTCCATTGGGTTTGGGTTTTCAAACCTTTTTGTTGTAAATAAAGATGAAAACTTGATTTAGTGTATTACTTTAGTGTGTTGAATATTTTAATGTATGTTTTATGTGGAATCCAAATTTTGTCTTTGAGTTGTTAATGTTTCTCAAGACCCCTCATGGTTTTTTGGTAGGGGATCAGGGGCCATTAAGGGGATGGATTATCCTCTTAATGGATTAAAGGTTGTGTAAAGAGAATTTCCTACTCCCCCTTCCTTTGTATTGTGACCTTCTTTGCAAAAGTTGAAGAATGTGAGATTTGGAGCTACCATTGGGAGAGGACATGCAAATTGGATATTTATATATTTCACCTTGTTGATAGCCCTTGTTGTAAATTTTTCATTTTATATTTCCCATTTAAGTGAATGATTGTAATTTTTATGCTTGGGAGAAAGTTGTTGTAATACTTAGAAATCCTTTTATCTTATAAACTCTTCTACCAGTGTTCTCTGAGAAATGTGCCCTTTAAAATGTATTAGTACTGTGAAAGGAAACTACCAATTTATCACTTTTTTTTTAAGTAGAAATTTTGAAACATGTTGAAATGGATATGCATTCTTTTTAATTTAAATAGTTTCATTGTTTTCCCAATGTGATATACTTTCATTTCTAAAAATATTGTGAAGTTTGTTAAAAGTTACTGTTGTTAAAAATAGTTTTCACTTATATATTAAGCAGGAAATGAAATAGTTAAATTTGTAGCATTTTAGGAAAAATAAGTACTTGATGGAAATTCTTAATAAGAATGATAATCTCCTATTTACTAGTTGAGGTATGTAGAATGAAATTTCATTAGTTTTCACTAGTTTCATTTTAAACAAATAGAAAGGAAGATACAAAAATTCTTGTCTTATATTTTTCTCATGTTATAAATTTGTCTTACCCTTTTTAATACACAAAAAAAAACATGTATAGCCATGTATAGAATTTTTAAGTTTTTGGTAATTTTATTCATTGTTTTAGTGTATATATTAACTAAAAAATATTTTTTATATCAAATATATGTGTGTGTGTGTATATATATATATATATATATATATATATATTTGTGTGTGTGCATTTATACACACACATACTATTATTAATAATATAAAAAAAACTTTTACTAATAATACGTATTAATGAAAACCTTTTATTAAATAAAATTTATCAATGGAAAAAATATTGAGAGTGGCCGCGTGGGTTTACAGTCCACGAGGTCCATTGTGGGTTTGGATTTATTAAAGGAAAATGGGGGAGGGAGGCTCATATTAAAATTCAAATTTTTTGAGCTCATGCCCTTCGTTCGTGTCTAAGAAAAGTTAGAGATTTAAGAAACTAGCAAAATCCATGCCCTAGTGCTATTTAAATCTCTATTTTGCTTGTTTTGAGAAATTCTCCATCTCCTGGTCTGTGTATGAAATATTCTCTTTTAAATCTCCTTTGTAATCAAAATTGTTTGCTTATTCTATGGCCTGGGTCGTCAAATCATTGTTTTTCCTCCATGCCTCTGGTTTGTGAAGGAAATTCAAAAATTGGACTCAAAATGATGAAGTCCTCTTCCTTTATATATTTTTTTCTACATTCGCGATGACGGGTGTCTTTTCCCCATCAAATTTTGGCTCCAATGAATGCAGGTACGTGGTCAGATCCTATTGGATGGGGAGGAATGAGATTTTTGGTGAACTTAACACTATTGGTTACTTTTGGAAAAAATGGTAAATTTTCCCTGTGGATCGGAAAAGATGAATCATCATTGAAAATTCTACCCTCAAAGAACGGATCCACGTGTCACAACGAATCAACTCCAAGGTGGGGGAGAAAGAGTTAATTACGAAATCAGTGCTAGATCGCCACATGGTCCGAGTCATTAGAGAGGAAAATCCCTTTGTTGAAAATTCAAAGTGGACGAGCGGGCCATTGGGGAGACTTGATATTTTGAGCCCCTTTGCAATAAGGCAAAAAGTTAAAAAGTGACCCGTAGCCTCGGTGGAGCTTTAAAAGGGAAATAGTCAAAGATGAAGCCCGCTGTTGTCTCCTGAAAAATGTTGTGAATTTTCATATTCAAATACAATTTTTTTGAGCTCATGCCCTTCGTTGGTGTCTAAGCCAAGTTAGAGATTTAAGAAATTAGAAAAAGTCGTGCCCTAGTACTATTTAAATCTTTTTTTTTTCTTGTTTTGAGAAATTCTCCATCTCCTAGCCTATGTATGAAATATGCTCTTTACAATCTCCTTTATGATCGAAATTGTTTGCTTATTCTATGGCATGGGTCGTCAAATCATTGTTTTTCCTCCATGCCTCTGCTTTGCAAAGGAAATTCAAAAATTGGACTCAAAATGACGAAGTCCTCTTCCTATGTGTTTTTTTTTCCCACAGTCAGGATGATGGGTGTCTTTTCCCCATCAAATTTTTTCACTAATGAATGCCGGTACGTGGTTAGATCTTATTGGATGGGGAGGAATGAGATTTTTGGTGAACTTAACACTTTGGGTCACTTTTGGCAAAAATGGTAAATTTTCCCCATGGATCCAAAAACATGAATCACCGTTGAAAAGTCTAACCTTAGTGGATGGATCCATGTGTCGCAATGGTGCAACTCCATGGTGGGGCTTAAATGATCAATTACTAAATCAGCACCAGATCGCCACGTGGTCAGAGTCATTGGAGAGGTAAATCCCGCTGTTGAAAATTCAAAGCGGACAAGTGGGTCATCGGGGGGACTTGATATTTTGAGCCGCTTTTCAGAAAGGTGAAAAGTTAAAAAGTGACCTGCAACCATGATCAAGCTTTAAAAGGGAAAAATTCAAAGATGAATCCCGCTGTTGAAAATTCAAAGCAGAAGAATGGGCCGGTGAAGGAAATTGAGTTTTTGAGTCTTTTTACAAAAAAGTTTAAAATGTTGAGATAAGGGTCGTGACCCCACCTACAACCAAAATGTGGCACGTGTCCTAGTAAAATTGGAGTAGTGGGTTGGTGGAGGAATTTGGGTTTTTAAGCCATTTTCCCAAAAAAGTTTTATATGTTGAGAAAAGCGTTGTGACCCCATTTCCAATCAGAGGGTGCCACGTGTTGCCATTGAAAGGTCAAAGTGGGGGTGCGGTCCAATTTGTTACAAATTGCCAAATCTCTAAAAAATCAAAAAATGCAAAGGGCTTCCCCCAATAACCACTCAAATCCCTTCTTTCCACGTGGACGGCCCGATTTCAAAACTATAGGAACAAATCAAATAGTCTATATTCAAATTGGAAAATCAAATGTAACAGTTGCTTTACAAGATCTGGTTTTTAGCCTGCCATGGGTGTTTTCTTCACAACAGAGGAATTTGAAAAGGTGTCAAGGATTTTTGAAGTTGTAACGGTTTCTTGCAAAGAATATAATGGCTTCCTAAAGCCATTCCAAATGCCTAGCGATTGATTTCAAAAAATACAAAAGTGCTCTTTACCTGGAAAAGACAGAAAATGCCATTCTTCTTCTATTTTCTCTTCTTCCATGAATTTCTTCCATTCTAAAGCTATGTATAAACTCTACAAGAACTTCAATAAGAAAAGAAGGAATTTTTGCCTCTTTAATTGAGGAATAAATTGGTAGTTTACGACCAATGTGTTTCATTCGGTCTTGTAGCTTCTCCTACGGATTTATTTTTCTTTTGACTGTAAATACACGAAAATGAAATTTCTAATTAATATGCATGGGAATCTGATATTCTACTCACAACATTAGTTTCTCCTACCTCCATTCTAACTCCTTTCCCCCGTCTCAGAAAAAGTTCTTCTCTGGTGAGAAATTGCTAGCTTTTCTATAGGGTCCGCGGAGTGCCCCTGTTGAATCCTAGGTCAAAAGGCCACCATTGAAATCCACTTTTTCATGGATTAACATATAGAATTTTCACGTTTCAAGTAGAGGGAAATACAATCCCATAGCGTTGGCTTAAAACCCACCAATTTGTCCACAAGACAAATATTCTCACCAACAATTTTTTGCATCCACTGTGTGGTAGATTTTGTAGCATCTGCACCTAAAAACGACCTTAGGGTCATAAAATAAAAGAAAAAATATTTTAGAAGAAATGTTTATGGAGATTGAAAAATCACACAAACTACATGGATGTAAATCATGGCTATTCTAGGAAATCCTCTTATTGGGAGACCTGATTTACTCTTTCACATCCAATAAGACATTGCTTCTGATCTGAGAGAAGTTGTTTGGTAGAATAGATAAAGTGTCGATCAATAATTCATCAATATAAGGATTTTGGACCTGGAAGACGAATGTATTGTTAAATTGGGAAGGCAGAGAAAAATTCTAGCACCCCAGAGAAGAGCATAAAATTTCAAGCTGGATGATAGAAGATACACCTAGAAACTAAGGCAAGGAGAAAAAATTGATCACACATTTGAAGAACTTGAAAGAGAGGAAGTTTCTAAGGAGGAGATAAGGGATCAACTTGAATAAATAGAAAGAATCGAAATTGAAGCAGAAGAAAGAGCAAGAAGTAGCCTTAGCAAGACTGGAGGATAAAAATAGAAATAGAATGGGTGATCATGAGTATGAGGAATGAAGGCCCAAACTTACCATGGGGAAGAAGTACCAGTCCACTGGCTCTTGCTCAACAACTCCATGATCTCCCAAGAGGCTTAAGAAATAATTTCCCAAAATTCAAAGGGGATGGTTCTTAGCTCCCCAAAGAACATGTAGCATCATTCATCACTGCCTTTAGAGTGTTCGGAGTTGAAGATAAAATGTTTCAACTAGGTTCTTTATGGAGTCACTCCAAGAAAGAGCCGATGAGTGGTTCTACCATGTTACCCCCAAGATCTGTCACATGCTGGGAAGATATAAGAAGTGCATTTGAACATAGGTTCAAGAGCACAAAAGATTGTCCGGATTTGCTAGTCCATTTAGTTCAGATGAAGAGGGAGACCACTGAATCAATGAGATATTTTGTATTAAGGTATAATAAGTTGACAAGAAGGATCCCAAAAGATGTGGCAGCCCCTGAAAACAACTTGAAAAGGTTCTTTGTTAGTGATTTTCCACTAGAAGTCAGTTTCTTCCTCAAACGATCCCAAACAAGAACATTGAGGGAAGTTCAAGACTTTGCAGTTGAGACTGATGATGATCTAATCCTTTCTAGAAAAGTGAAGGGACCAAATGGGAAGTAAAAAGTGCAAAGTTCAAATTTAGTCACCACTGATCCAATGTTCCAAAAAATGGCAAATGACCTAGTTTCTTTGAAGAATCAGCTATCACAAATCACAATGAGGAATGCTCCAAGGAGACAAAATCCTCCTGATAGACCAAGAGTTGCTCCACCTCCTCGTTGGCTTGCTCTTGAAGCACCATCATTAAATTCCATCTATGACACTAGGGAATTAGAAGAAGGAAAAGACATTGATGAAAATGAAGAAGAAAGAATGGATGACTATGAAAACTATCTTGAAATTGAAGAGGTCAGCATGCATAATGGCCTGATTGAACATGTTGATGATGAGGACGAGGGTGATGAAGATACTCCAAGTTGTTCATGTTCTATTTTAACTCATACATAGTCCAAGAATGGTGTCTCAGCCTCAGCAATAACAACTGAGAGTAGGAGGAACAAATAAGATAGCTCTTCAAAGCCTCCACTAAACAATATAATCAACAGGGGATCACCATTTCCACTTTCCATGGAATCAGCTAGGGAGAAATCATATTCACTAGTTTTCAAGGATCACACTGTTGTGCCAAGTAAGTTATCTAATTCTTCTCCCAACTCAAAAGCTGTTAAGAGCAACTCTCTTCTAAATATTGGTTCTGCAAGACCATCTAAACTTTAATCAAAGGCTACACCCTCACTTCCTCCCAAGCCAATCGCTACCTTTGAAAAGGAGAACCCAACACAAAAAGTAACAAAACCTCTACTATTTAAGTTCTAATCCACACCTGGAACCTCTTCCTCATCTACCATATCTCCATTTGACTTTGTGGAGCATGCAGGCAAAACCAAAGTTCAGCTCTCTGAGATTAAATACCTACAAACACATCCTTCCCAATTTAATAGATTCATCAAGGTAGTTCGCGATGGTAACTCTACATCCCAAATCTCTAATTATAAAGGCTTACTTCCTAAACCATCTATACCACCTTCTCAAAACATGTTAGCCCCTCAATTTCTCCAACACCAATAGAGTTGAGCCTTTTTACCTGTCACTTCTCATCAAAGGTTTCCAGTTGAATGATTACATCATATACTCTGGAGCATCAGATAATGTGATGCTAGCAAAATTTTTAAATTCTCTTGGCCTCACTTTGACCCAGGTAATTGGCACATTCTATTCAATGGAATCCAAACAAGTTCCATTGGTAGGAAGAATCAAGGATGCTTAGGTTGCACTAGCTGATTACCTGGACAAGAAGATACTCCTGACCATCTTAGTGGCAGACATCCTAGAATTTTTTGGTATATTTTTTAGTAGAAGTTTTTTCAGAGATCTAGGTGTAGAAATAAAAATGTATTGATCATCTGCAACTATCTCATTGAAAGGAGAAAAGAAGAAATTGATGCCAGTAAGAAAAATGAAATTCACAGTAAGGAAATCTAATGATCCAAGAGCTCACATCCTCTTTCAAGATGGTGGGCTAGGAAATTAATTCCTCACATCAAAAAAAGAGGAGAAATTGCCACTTCTCATGGAGGAAGAGGAAGATCAAATTTGGACAATGGAATTTGTTGGTAGTCATTCCAAAGAAGGATCAGGAGCTGGTGTAGTATTGTACTCTCCTTCCAATGAGGTGTACCCTTTCTCATACAAGCTGTAATTTGACAACACAAATAATAAATTAGAGTATGAAGCATTACTCTTAGGCATGAATGTAGTAGAAGTCATGGGAATCAAGAAGATGAGATCCAAATGTGATGATGAGATTGTGGTAAAGTAGGTCTGCCAACATTATCAGGTAAAAAATCTAAGGCTCAGGCACTATAGTAATAGAGTGTGGGACTGCATTGAATCCTTTGATGTATTCTCCATTGAAGCTATCCCTAGGGAGTAGAATGAAAAGGCTGATTCTATAGTAGTGTCAGCTTCCTTGGTAACACCTCATCCTTCTTTTAGAAAGGATAAAGTGACCATTGAGATGGTGTTCAGACCCAGCGTACTAGATAATGCAAATCACTGGAAGGTCTTTAATGATGACAATTACATCCTAGCCTTTTTAGAATAAGGGGGTAACTTCAATAACCTGTTCTTTGAAGGAGGTAAAAAATCCACACCATGAATCAATCCCCAATGAAGATAAGGAAGAAATCAAGGGAATTGATGAAGAGGGGGTAATCAAACCCAAAGGAAAAAAAAATCCCTAAAGCCCTAGTTTCTTTAGAATACCTCTTTGACAAGCATGATAGTTTCATCCAAGAGAAAGAAAGACAGTCTTCTCAATGTCCATCTGATTTTGATCAAGAAAACGTTGGCACTTCAAAGAATCCAAGGTTGGTGAACATTGTTAAATGTTGCTCACCACAAGAGAAGAGAAAGTTTTTTGCTTTGCTTAAAAATTACTCAAATGTCCTGGCCTACTCCTATGATGAACTCAAATCTTTTTAGCCAAAGGAAATGCATCACTCCATTCCTTTGAAGTAAGGAGCTAAGATCTTCAAGAAAAAAAAGGCCCTACAATCCAAAGATTTCTGAGTTTATCAAAGAAGAGGTGAGAAAGATGCTCAATGCTAGATCATTTTCCCCATCCACCATTCAACATGGGTGGCTAATATTGTGCCAGTAAGGAAGAAGAATGGAGAAATAAGGATTTGTGTAGACTTCCAAAATCTAAATCAGGCATCTCTCAAGGAAAACTACCCTCTTCTAATCATGGATCATATTTTGCAAGTAGTCATTGGATCCAAAATGATCTCTTTGCTTGTTGGATTCTCATGATACAACCAATTCAAGGTCGAAGAAGAGGATCACAACAAAACAACCTTCACAACACCTTGGGGCACTTTTTACTACAGTAGAATGCCTTTTGGCTTGATCAATGTTGGATCCACTTCCTAGAGAGAAATGGAATTGGCCTTTAAAGATTTTAAACACTACATTTTCATTTACCTTGATGACCTCATAGTTTTCTCAAAGAGGAGGGGATATCATATCATTCATTTGGAGCAAGTCCTTGTAAGGTGTAGGAAACATGGCATTTCTCTAAATCTAAAGAATTACATCTTTGGAGTCAAAGAAGGTAAGTTGTTGGGACACATTGTGAACAAACATGGAGCACGCATTGATCTTGAGAGGGTCAAAGCTATCCAAGCACTAGCCTTACCAACCAACAAGAAGGGAGTTCATTCATTATTTGGAAAGGTAAACTTCCTTCATCATTTTGTGCCTACGTTTTCTAAACTAAGCATATAAATTCCATGATGAAACCTCAAGCAAGTTTCAAGTGGAATAAGGAAGGAAAAACAACATTTGAGGAGATCAAGAAAGCCATCACCAAAGCTCCAACTCTTGTATCTCAAGATTTCAACAAGGATTTCATCAATTATTGTTATGCATTAGAACATACACTCTCTATTGTCTTTGTTCAGAAAAATGATGAAGGTTTGGAAGCACCCATTGCTTTCATGAGTTGTCCTTTGAAAAATCATGAGATAAAGTACATCCAATTGGAGAAACATGCCTACAAAGTTGTCAAAGTTGTTAAAAGTTTCAGATTCTACATTATCAATTCCGATACACTGGTGAAGGTCCGCAGAAGTGAAATCAAGTCTATTTTGACTCAACAAGATCTTGGGGCTAAGAGAGGAAGTTGGATTGCAAAGACCCAAGAGTATGACTTGGAAATTATACCCTCTAATCTGGTGAGAGGAAATGATTTGTGCTAGCTGATTATTGAAAATGAATCTCTCAAAGCTTAGTAGGGAGAAAATGTTTATTTTTTCTCAACCTATTCGGGAGATAATCCATAGGTAGTCTTTGTCACCACTACTAATGAGTGGTATGTTGATATAGCATACTACCTCACTTATGGATGATTTCCTCCTCATCTTGATTATAAACACATAAGGACACTCAAGCTAAAGGTAGCCAAATTTTTTTTTTGGAATCATGCACTTTACAAGAGAAGCCTAGATGGTTGTTTCCCTATGTGTGTATATAAGGAGCAACAAGAAAAGTTACTCAGGGCATATCATGATCAAGCATGTGGTGGACATTTTTCATTTATGTTCACCGCACATAATATCCTCAGAGGGAGATATTATTGGCCCTCCATCTTTGCAGACACTCAATATTGGATGTCCAAATGTAAAGCATTTCAACAATTTTTTGGAAATCCGCAACTAGTTGCATTACCACTTAATCATGTGGTCATTGAAAAACCATTTCAGTAATGGGGGCTAGATGTTATTGGTGTTCTGAATTCTCATTCTAGTTTAGGACCTACTTGTGTCCTCACTACAACTGATTACTTCACCAAATGGGTGGAAGCCATCCCAACCAAGCAAGCCAACTCTGAAACAGTCTGCAACTTCATCAAGGAAAATATCATTGTTTGTTTTGGGATACCACAAAAAATTGTTGTAGACAATGCCACCTATTTCTCTTCCAAGGAGCTCACAAATTTTTGTTATGGATTTGGAATCTCCCTATATAACTCTTTTGACTACTACCCGTGGTGAACTAGCCAAGTTGAGTCAAGTAACAAGAACATTGTGATCATTATTTGCAAGCTGGTAGATGAGAATCAAAGGAACTGGCACAAGAAGCTATATGATGTATTGTGGGCCAATAGGATCACTCCTAAGAAGGTAATTGGTATGTCACCTTTCCAAATGTTGTATGGATTTGAGGCAGAGATTCCCCTCACAATTGAGATGTCAGCTCTCAAGTTGCTACAAGAAATAGAAGATGGTCAATACAAAGACTCCATTGACAAGAGGATCCTCTTCCTAGGGAAGTTGGAAGAAAGAAGAAGCCAAGTGGTGGATATAATTAAGGAGCATCAGTTGAAATTAAAGATTTTTTTTTAAAGGAAGACCAAGTAAGGAATTTCAATGTTGGAAATTTGGTCCTGCTGTGGGAAAAGAGGAGAACCAAAGGGCAGCCATGGAAAGTTTGATTCATTGTGGCTGGGCCCATTCCAAATTCATGGAGCTTGTGGTAAGAATATTTTTCTCCTCTATTACTTGGATGGAATGCCATTGAATTTTCCTTGAAGTGGGTGATAATTGAAAATGTATCATCAGTAAAAGTGGGTTGTCACCCACCTTGTACCATAGGTGATTTTCGTAGGTGTGTTTTTCCTTTTTTGTTGCATGGTTTTATTTTATGATTTGTTTGGTTTTACTATGTGTGGTTTGACTTATGTGTTTCCTCTTTATTCCATTATTTCTTAGAATTGTACATGACTCTTCAAAACCCAATGGATAAGGCACTGGTCAACATAATATGTTTCAAAATTTAAGATTCTGGATCCTCATGTCATGCCCTAGCCATGCCCAGTTCACGCCATGTCCCCAAGTTAGAGCCAGTTGTTGTCTCCTGAAAACTGCTCTACGTTTTCATATTCAAATTAAAATTTTTTGAGCTCATGCCCTTCGTTGGTTTCTAAGCCAAGTTAAATATTTAAGAAATTATCAAAATTCGTTCCCTAGTACTATTTAAATCTCTATTTTTCTCGTTTTGAGAAATTCTCCATCTCTCGGTCTGTGTACAAAATATCCTCTTTACAATCTCCTTTGTGATTGAAATTTTTTTCTTATTCTATGGCCCGCATCGTCAAATAATTGTTTTTCCTCCATGCGTCTGGTTCGCAAAGGAAATTCAAAAATTTGACTCAAAATGACGAAGTCCTCTTCATCTATGTTTTTTTCCCACACTTAGGATGACGGGTCTCTTTTCCCAGTCAAATTTTGTCACTAATGAATGCAAATACATGGTAAAATCTTATTGGATGGGGAGGAACGGGATTTTTGGTGAACTTAAAACTTTTGGTCACTTTTGGAAAAAATGGTAAATTTTCCCTGTGGATCCGAAAAGCTGAATCACCGTTGAAAAGTCTAACCTTAGTGGATGGCTCCATGTGTCACAACGGCGTAACTCTAGGGCAGGACAGAAAGGGTCAATTACTAAATAAGTGCCAGATCGCCATGTGGTCAGAGTCATTGGAGAGGAAAATCCCGTCGTTGAAAATATAAAATGGACAAGCGGGTCGTCGGGGGGACTTGAGATTTTGAGCCCCTTTACAAAAACGTGAAAAGTTAAAAAAGTGACCTGCAGCCATGATCAAGCTTTAAAAGGGAAAAAATCAAAGATGAAGCACGTCATTGAAAATTCAAAGCAGAAGAATGGGCCAGCGGAGGAATTTGATTTTTTGAACCTTTTTCCAAAAAAGGTCAAAATGTTGAGAAAAGGGCTGCGACATCAGCTACAACCAGAATGTGCCATGTGTCCTAGTCAAATCAGAGTAGCGGGCCGGTGGAGGAAGTTGAGTTTTTTAGTCTTTTTCAAAAAAATGTCAAAATGTTGAGAAAAGGGTCGTGACCCTGCCTACAACTAGAACATGTCACGTGTCCTAGTTAAATCGGAGCAGCCTGCCAGCGGAGGAATTTGTGTTTTTAATCCATTTTCCCAAAAAGGTTAAAATGTTGAGAAAAGAGTTGCGACCCCATTTCCTATCAGAGTGTGCCACATGTCGTCATTGAAAGGTCAAAGCGGGGGTACGGGCCAAATTGTTCCAAATTTCCATATCACTAAAAAATCACAAATTGCAAAGGGCTTCCCCCCATAACCACTCAAACCCCTTCCTGCCACGTGTATGGCCCAATTTCAAAGCTATAGGAGTAAATCAAATAGTCTATATTCAAACTAGCATATCGAATGTAACAGTTACTTTGAAAGATCTGGTTTTTAGCCAACCTTGGGCGTTTTCTTCACAATAGAGGAATTTGAAAAGGTGTCAAGGATTTGTGAAGTTGTAATGGTTTCTTGCGAAGAATATAATGGCTTCCTGAAGTCATTGCAAAGGGCTGGTGATTGATTTCAAAAAATACTAGAGTGCTTTGTACTTGGAAAAGATATAAAACACCATTCTTCTTTTATTTTCTCTTCTTCCTCAAATTTCTTCCATTCTCAATCTATGTATAAACTCTACTCGAGCTTCAATAAGAAAAGAGGGAATTTTTGCCTCTTTTATTGAGGAATTAATGGGTACTTTGTGACCAATGAGTTTCAATCGGTCTTATTTTTCTTCTGACTGTAAACGCATGTAAATGAAATTTCTAATTAATGTGTGTGGGAATCTGATATTATACTCACAACATTAGTTTCTCCTACCTCCATTCTCACTCCCTTTCCCCATCTCAGACAAATTTCTTCTATAGTGAGAAATTTCTAGCTTTGCCATAGGGTCAACAGAGTGCCCCTGTTAGATCTCAGGTCTAAAGGCCACCATTGAAATCCACTTTTTCACACATGAACATATGGAAGCAGCACCATTCAAGTAGAGGGACTTAGATTCCCATAGTGTTGGCTTGAAACCCACCAATTTTTCGACAAGGAAAATTTTCTCGCCAACAACACCATATCATTGATTATATATATATATATATATATATATATATACACGCGCGCACACACACACACACACACATCCATAGTTTCAAAGATATACACAAGTTTATTTATTAAAAAAAGGTGTATATTTAACTTAAAAACTAGATTATTTTTTTATTAGGGTAGAATACCCAAATGCCCAAGAAGGACAAATACATTGAAAATATTTATAACAAATGAATAAATCTTCAACAAATATAAGTTTTCCTATCAAACCCTAGGAGAGGGTAGAATAAGAAAATAAATTGGGGATATGTGCATGCATCCCAAGATCCCTTTCCTCTTTCATGGCTTCCTTCTCTTCCTCCTTCCCTTAATCTAGAAAACAAAAATGAAGAAATGAGTAAAAGGAATAAATAAAAGACTCCATATAGATTTTTAGGGTTGTTTTTATATTTCTCCATCCAATGGTCTATATTGATTTCATCTAATGGCAAAGATTTTTCCCTACAAATGTTACATGGGAGTTATGTGAGATCATCATTTGATCACATGGGTCGTGTTTGAATGGGGCCACTTAAGTGGTGTTGAAGTTAACTCAATATTTTTAGTTCATTGTGTGTTATTTTAGTGACATTTTAATTAAAAATACCTTAACCTTGTGAAAATTAAGTAGGTTCATTTCCTTAGTAATTTTAGACAACATTTATAATTGAGAAATAAATTTAATAGTATTGGTTAAATGGAAGGGTGAATTAGACCTAGACCTTTTTATAATAAATCTTAGAATGAATTTATGAACCACATTATTAAGTTGATTAAGGATTGTAGGAATGAAGTTTTGAACTTAACTTAAAATTAAATATTATTATTTAATTAACTTTTAGCCGATCATTTCTTAACCAAGGGATTAGCTAAACGTTGCTTTCCTTCTTTAACAAAAAAATAATTATTCCATAGTTTTTCTAATATAACATTTGTTTCCCTTTGTTTCGTGGGTAAAGTGTTGTGGTCATTATAGGTTGTAATAGGATAACCCTCAACTAGATTTGAATAATTTACGTTTAATAAATTCCTTTTTTTAATTAACATTAGATAATTATTATTTAAATCCAACTATTTTGGGCTTAATTCCTATTCTATGGTTCTCGATAATACTCAATAATTAACTCTTATAAATCATTAGCTAAAATACCCTTATTGCAATATTTATTTAATTTAATATCATATCTCTAATGTAATTTATTGATTTAATAATATATGGCTAAGGTCCAGCTTACCCTATCCATGTAATTTAGTAAAAGTCTATTTTAATCCCGATTATAACATTGTCTAGTTATCATTGTTTAAATTAAATTTTATTAAATTCAAAATTCAATGCCTTATACAAAGTTACTAAACTAAAACAATAAGCTCACACTTTACAATTACCTTCTAACACCCCTCTAGTTGCTCCTTTCAAGAGTTGCACATACATATTATTTAAAATAGCATTCCCACCAAAATCCTCACAAAAATTTTGTAGGGTTGCATCACAACCATTAGATGGATTCATTTATAGCTATTAGATATATGTATTGAACTAACCCTAAAAATCCTTATGAAAATATCTTATTTATTTCTTTTGGCATATTTTCTCATTTTCATTTTGCAGTTTTTGAAGAAGAGAGAGAGTGGAGGCCAAGGAAGGATATTCAAGCTCAACGATGGATACAAATTTTTATTTCTTGTTCTATTTGTGACCTTCTTCTGGGGTTTACTTATTTTGTTATTTGTTATTGAGAAATTTATTTTCATTTTTCCTGTTTGATTATGGGCATTCTCCCCCCCCCCCCCACATTTTTAAATCTAGGTTTACCTGGAGTATATAGAATAAGAGGGTTTTGGATATATGTCAATACAAGCTGCTGTATCTAAAAAACTTTCCTTTAAACTAGTTCCTTCATTTTAGAACATAAATTTTTGAGATAGTGCAACATGTATTGTGTTTATATAAGTATATATAAATTATTGTTTAATATTAAATAAATTTTGGTTGAACCGAACAATGTGCAAGTGTAAAAGTAAAATAGTGGCTTCTTTGTTGAATGTTTATGTTTAAATAAGATTGGGGGGGGGGGGGGGGGGGGGGGAGGGGGGGGGGGAGGGTGGGGGCGCGACCCCATCCCCACCCCATATAATATATGGGTTTTGGGTAGGGTCGGTGCCCTCCCCCCCAAAACCCATTTATAACCACAACGAGGCATGGCCTAAAATATTTCAACGCTAACTATAGGTATATATATCTATAACTATGAGTAATATAACAATTGCTTTATGCAAAAAGTGTATATATCTATAATATATATAAATATATATACTATAAGATAACTTCATATGGGTATGTATATTTTAAATTGTATAATGTTACTTTACTTTATTTTACCCATCAAATCAAGTTTATTTTTATAGTAAAGATATAAGTGCAAGTAATTATAATTTTTTATTTATCCCTAAAAGTGGAAAGTTAGCAATATTACTTTGGTTTCAAACATTAGATATAAAAAATCCTTGTTAAAACTTTGTATCGAATTTGACTATAATTTCAACATCTCAAAATTATTACTTTTACAATGAGGAGAAGGTGATTCCTTTCTTTTATCAATAAAATGCAACCCATTTTTTTTAAAAGAAAGTAAATTTCTACATACATTTCCATTACAAAAACACTAATCTTTTTAAAATGAGATCATATTACATACTCAAGTCAAATATTTGATATTGAAAATAAAAATTTCCCCTTCCAAATATTAATGGTTTACATAAATAAATCAATTAAAATTTTAACCTAATTTTTAGAACTTTGAAGGAACTTCAATATTAATTCCATTTCAACTTTACATGCCTCTTTCGAATATGAAAACTCCTTTGATGACCAATACAAATTAATTTTACAAGATAATTTTTATAAGAAGATGAAGATTTAAAATACAATTTACAGAATCCCTCCACACAAATGGAGACTACATGGAAAATATTTTACTAAAATCCTCCTTGTTTTCTTCAAAGTAAAACTATGTTCAAAACAACACTTTAGCTCCACCATCTTCTTCAAAATCCAAATAAAACAACAAAATAGGGGAGTAGGAAACACTCTCCACCCAACCAATAATCTAATAAGGAAGAGAATCATAATTCCTCATTGACCCCCAAGCCACAACATTTAAACAATGAGGATTATAAGAAAACCATTGGAAGTTTATCATGTCTTCCACAACAAAATTCAAACAACTTCCAACATAATGAGAACAATACAAAATCACACCAACACACAACTCTCCCAACACAAAGGTTCTAAAATCAAGCCAAGAAAGAGAAAGGAACATGGATATCTACTTATGCCTCCCAAGGGTTTGGGTGTCCACCTAAATCCTCAAATAAACTCAATCTCATACCCACAAGACTCTTATGTCTCCCTCTAAGAAAACAACTCTTATGCCTCCCTCCAAGAAAACAATTCTTATGCCTCTCTCAATAAAATAAACAAGTTAAGCACAAATATCCCTTATCAACAAGGTGGTAAACCCCAACCCAACTTCCCCCTAAAATACCTAATAATAATCTTATTTATCCCTAGAAAATATCCCCCTTTCCATTTTCTCCTACACGACCTAAAGACCATTCTATTTCCAAAAATCTCAACCATGTAACAATCATACATTCACAATAATTTACACAACAAAATAGCAATATGAAATAATGGGTGAAGTCCCTACCTTTCCATTTTAGTAGTGTCCAAACCACAAGCAATTTCAAACCTTTTCAATTCCAAATAAAGGACAAGACAAATCCAACTCCAAACAAGCACTCTCAAAGATGGCCCTTCCCAAAAATGCAAAAATCCAAATAAAACAAGTAACCTCAAAATCATCCAAAAAACTTGATTAAATAGAAAAGAGAGGAGAGAGAGGTGATGTATCTCCATGTAGAATGCCAGATCATTCCTCCTCTAATTCACATCAAAAGGTCAAACCCAATCTTCAAAGCACAATAATTTGGTGGTCGAGGGAATGAAAACCCTCTTACACAGTCAAACTCCAAACCACACCCCTAAAGGACACAATTAAAGTATCTTGTAATAAAAGTGAAATTAATTGTTGTTTTGCTCCATTAAAACACACAAGAAGGCATAAAAAAATCCCCTCACATCATATTCATAGTGGGTGGGTGACTTAAATAGGTGTGGGACAAGCTTAACTTGTCCCACAAGCATCCAAAATTGTATTGAAAACCAAAATCCAAAATTGACATGTAATAATGAGTACAAAACACTAAAAATTAAAAAAATCCTTTCAAGTCCAATACAAAACAAGAACCACCTACTCACATTAATTACCCCCATTTCATCACATCTTAAATTACACTAATTAATTAAGTTTAATCAACTTAAATGGAGCATTTTCACTAACACTAATAAAGGTGACTCACATTACTAAAATAATACAAATACTCACAAATAAATAAATTAAACATTGAAAACAACATATTTACCCAAGGTCAATTTTTAGGCCACCCCCCTATGGGGACCTCCTAAAAATATGACAACAACAAACAACAAATAATTACATAAGTTGACAAGGTGACTTTTGACAATACCCTGAATTCCTACATTTCTGGCCCTTCTATCCTCTTTTTATTTTTTATCTTAGAATTTCCTACAAAATCAAAATAATACATTTCTGGCCTCATGATCATATTAACGAGATCGAGATAATAAAACAAACACATATACATATCAATTCACATCATCAAATATCTTAACTAAACCATTGCTAAAATTGAGTAATTTCACTACTTATTCATGATTTCAAATATTTTGATTCTAGCATTTCATTAATTAGCAATAAGATCACTAAACTAAGTAAATCATCTAGTAGAATCAATATATCATATCCAATGTGGCAGTACAATAGTAATTCTAGATCATCAAATATTGATATGTCAATCCATGCAGATAATCTGTCATATAAGTCACATCATGACAATAGTATAAAACATCCATACTATCTATCAAATAAGCTAATAAAATATAGTAATGTCCATCTATAAATGTCTAAAGATAAAATATGATAACAAATTCCATGTCTCCAATCCAAAGTTCACAAAATCCTAGTAAGCTCAATGTTGAAGAGGAGTGGGCACTACATTCCCTTGCCCTAAGACTCAAATTCCTCCTGGAAGTCACAGAAGGAGGTAGGGAAAAAAGGAATATAATTAGTAGTCAAGTCTTTGGTGAGGTTTATTTAATTCAAGTAATTTTTGCCCATTGGAACTTCAGTTTAGTTAAACACTTTTGAAAGAGGAGAATTGAGAGTATAACGGACATATACCAATCCTCTTCAAAATAAGTTTTCTAGCATTCAAACCTACAGAGTAATCTCTACGAGGTTAACCAATTTTTTGAAAAATATTAGTTAAATAAGAATTTCCAAAATAATCCCAAAGAATTGAAACTAAGGTCCATGAATAATAGGAAAAATAAGGCACATAAGGTGCCCACATAGCCACACATGGTAAAAAAAAACAAATCCACTTGGGTTGAGTTTACACTACAATGTTAGTTATTTTAGATGAGATTAAGAACTACTGATGATGACCTTCAATAAGTATGAGAAAACACACCTTCTCAAAGGTCTACAAATTTTAGGATCACATAAGACGAGGTTTTACAATCAAGGAAGCACTTGAATTCAGTCAAACATTTACCATGAATAAGACTAATCGTTGGCAGTAAATTCATATAATCGGAAGGTCTCACTTATATTTTTATGGCAACAAAAAGTATACTCTTGACTATAATGGTTCCATAACTTGAATGTTTTTCTGAATAGTGTAACACATAACCACACATCCTGGTTTAATAACTCAAAAAATTATATGGCAGTTCTTGTATTCCTCTCTCTTCATTTTTTTAAAGGGAAATGTTAGGTCATACCATCATATTGACACAAGAGATACCATTCAATCTATATAACGACAAAATTTCACAATTTAGGCCCATCCTAGCCCAAAAGGTTCTTAAAACAAACATAACTTAATATTATATCACATAGGAACATTTAAGTGAATAATGAGAAGATTAAGCAACAAGTGAGTTCCGAATAATAATTTAAGAGATCAACACACACAAAACATTTATGAAGACACTTACGGATACATCCTACACCATTCTCTACTCAAGGACAAGGGGAAAACAACATGACTGTCCTCTAAAAGGAAAGATGATTCAAAAAAAACCTCCATATCCTTAACATATGTTTCCTAAGCTTATTAATAATCTTAGGTTACCAATGACCTATTCCAACACATGAAGACACCTTCCTAAGAATTCAGAGCTAAAGACTTGCTTTAAAAAAAATCATAATTTATATACAAGTCGAGATAAGAGAAAAAAGGGTACCACGGCCTGAAAGACCAAAAAAGGAGGACTACTGAAATTTATGATCAACAGATCACAACATGATTAGAACACATCACTCTTAACAAAGTAATCTATTCAAATAAGGCAATAATTTCCCTATACATACTTCTAAAATTTCATACTAACTAGAGGTAGGTCCAAAATAATATAACACGTGTTTTGTGTTATAAACATTAGACATGTGTTTTTTTTAATATATAAAAAGGGGGTATAATCATTTTATCAAGGTTTCTACCTTGAGTTCATGATGAGTTTCAAACTAAATTTTTTTTGTAACAGCCTACCATTGAAACAACTTATTATTTCATGATTTATAGTTCTACAATTTAATCACATTCTAATCACCGTAAAAGATTATGATAATTTTATAATAAGAACATAACATATGCTAAATTAAGGTTATATGAATATATTCTATATAATTTTACAATGTTCTAATAGTATTTGTAACAAAATCAAAATCCTAGGGAGTAATTGGGATTTGATACTCAAAAAATGTCTCAAGGTATTTTTTCAACTAGCTCAACCATTCAGATTATGTCCTGTATAAATTTTAGGGTAGGTAATAGCAATTTTAGAAAAAATGATTCCTAATTATTCATTTCTATTTCTTGTGTTCAATCCCATAAACTTATTCATTCTAATTTACAATTTATAAAACATAAGTTATATTTCCATTTGCCAAGCACATTTCTTATCAGTTTTCTAATTAATGCATTTACAATATTACAATATCATATATCTTGTATCATTAGGATCATCACCAATGTTGACATGATTCCTTGACATTCTATCAAGGAGGAAAAATTGGTTCATTCTACTTCTATGGGAAACAAAATATGTTACTTGTTCTTTTGAAAATGTTTTATTTCTTATATTACACCACAAAATTAGAAGAAGGATCCATCTTCCTTGTGTCCAAAATTTAGTTATAAGTTTCAAAGATCCAGGATTCCCAGTTAGAAATCTAAAATGCTCAGGTTATCACATTAAAAATTAGATTTTAATGGTTAGGAAGGTTAAGATTATCACATTATTCAATTCATAGGAAAATTATTCATTAACCCAAAGCAGAATGCACCAAAATTACAAGAGTTTTCTCATATATCATACGCATCAACGACGCATTCCAAGTGAATCTATAAAAATTTCGAAAGGTGTTATGATTACGGCACACATTATAATTACAAATTGATTTTACCAATTCAAGGATTTTAGATCAATATGGGGAGAAGAAACAATGTTTATAACTTATATGCAAAATCGGTTTACTATAAGAAAGGATAGTTTCCAAACAAAACTTATATTCACATAAAATTACATCAACCAAAAAATCATTTTAGCCAAGGGAAACAAAATTAACCCATAGAAACCACACTTCCTCAGCGAGAGGGGAAAAAATATAAAGAGGGTCGTCATCTAATTTACTCAAACATACCATCTAATGCCAAGAGTTATAGCTAGGATGAAGAGTATGACATAACCATAGTTATGGTCAGATTCCTAAGAACTATAAAACTAAGATCTCAGGGTACCAGTCCAATGGAGCCCAAAAGCATCCATTCCTATCTATGTAAAATCATAATAATATATTATATTGGTGTATAGGTTAAACAGGTCAAGAAAAGGGTATAACTATGTATGGGTAATTGAGAGAAAAAAAACACACTTATTTAAACAACATGCCTGAATGGCTTAAGAATAACCATATTTACCCAAGATACATACAGTCCACTATTGATCTTTTCTATAAAAAAAAAAGGAACTATGCTAGAAATACAATATTCCCATTGGTGGACAATCTCATCCAAACAATACACTATTCCTTGAACTTATAATTATGCTAGAGTTACTTCTTCCTAGACATAATAAAAAATACATAGAGAAATCACATCTATTCTAACAAGGAACAAGGGTCCTACCAGGGTGAAGAATAAACTCATCCTAAGAAAATGCTAAGTATTGAAAGGTTCACTCCAAGATGCAAGACACACAAAGTTACATCATTCCAAAGGCCAAACGCATGCCTTGAAGCACCTAAGAAGATAATCATAAAACCTAGGGTGTACCCCCATATGACGACAGATCAAAATAAAACCAGTGTAGAACCATCTCATTAGCAGTCAAGAAGATAATCATGTAAAATTCTTGAAAACATTTAGAAAAATGGTCGACAAGAAAAATGAGCTCCGAGTCACCAATCAAAGGTAAAATCTAAGAAATCTCACGAAATAAAATGGCTAAGTAGCTTCATTGCAATCTACAAAATCTCACAATAAAACAATAATAAACAGAGTCTCGAAGATTCTCAATCAAATCAATAAAGTGTTTTCCCTTGAATAAATAAATTAAGTTTACACATATAAAACATATGAGATCTCAACATCACAATTACTTCGCAGACCTTCGTGGGCTGCCGGTAGGGGTACTCAACATTGAGCTCACATCTAAAAATTACCATATGATATGGATGTACTATGACATCATATCATGACATCTACTCTCCCGAATGGGGATTAAGTCCACACCCGATAAAAAAACCTAAATCATCTAACGACTGAAGGAAAAAGGGGAGCTCTAAATAACAAATCAATCCTTGGATTTTATCCAAAATGGCCCCTAAATGATACCTCTAGCACTAAATCCTAAGCATAACACCAAAAAAATTAGTAAACAAAATATTGAAGCGTCTCTATGGAATCACTACCATCACATGACCACAACCAAAAGCTAAGAGTTCCATTAGCCAACATCTTCGTCAGGAACAAAAAATTATAATACTCAAGTAGTTCATAAAAAAAATCAAACTGGATTACATTTCCCGATAACTGGGTTTGAAAAGATGCCTAATTAAGTAGGTACACCAATCCAAATAAATATTATTATAGTTATTACTATTTAAATTTTAGAGTGTCAATGTACGATAAAAAAGTGACATGCGAGGATGATAATTGGCAAGTGACTTTCACAGTACCCAACCTCTCAAGGTCATGCCGAGACATCATGAAAATATTGAATATGAATAGATATAGGCAAGCTAATCAGGTAATCTTATATCCTCAATACGCAATAATGGAATCTACGAGTCTAACGAAAATAAGGTCCTCCTAACTTGAATTGGTGTAATGGATCATTCAGATATAATAGTTGTTCAGAGGCTCAAATCAATTTCGATATTTTTTGAGATCCTATTTCTTGGTTGTTGGACACGTGGGAAGTGACCTATGGGAGCTTCGTATATATCTCAAGACAAGGTCATGAAAATGGTGATGGGAGGTTTAGTGGATTTGTAGTGAACTATGGGTGTTTGTTTGGTCTAGCCTAGAAAATATTAGATTGATTGGCTTCTATATTTAATATGGAGAATTACGTGATGATATCTGGAGGGAGTGGTAAGGATCTAAACACCAGCATTCATAAGCCGGTGTTAATAACTAATTGATTTGCATGCCCATTGGGTTGTGGGACTTGGGGATCAAAACCGTGAGTTTGTGGTTGTTGTGGACCTGTTATAGTCATGTAAAGAATCAATCCCTTCTTCCAACTATCCAGTAATCGTATGTCTTTTCAGTCTCTATGTTTAGAACTAGAAGTTGTATGATTTTCTCAGAATACCTTACATGTGTTCTGACAACTTGAATGCGTAAGTTAGTATCTATGTCAATGAGGAGGTCTCCTACGTCAGGTTGTGGAACTAAATTATTACAACCAAATGCTTGCTCTCTTTTGAATCCTTGTATAGTCATTCGGGTATTTTATCAAGGCAATCTATAGTTAGGATGATTTGACCAAAATGTGTATGCCTTATCATCTTCAATATTTAAACCTCTCAGTTGTTCACTAATTTCTTGAAGGTTTGTTATTGCTCAAAAGATCTATATCATAAGGTCTTGATCTATATCAGCTAATGTTGTGGATAGATTTGGTTGAGCCACTATTGGTTCAAATACATATTCTCTAGGCTCTTTAGGTCATGTGATTGTCCTACAAAATGATTCAAATTTTAATTAAAATTAATCAACCGATTACGAAATAAGTATTTACACTATGCAAACATTCTTCTATTTTCAATGATGTATTTTAATGAAATTAAAGAGAATATATTCTAGTATATTTAGAAAAATGAACAACTAATCTAGCAATAGAATTTAAAACAAACAAAGTAGCCTGGTGTGGCTATTTGCCTGTGCAGTTTTGATTTTATCCCAAAAATCTAAGTAACTAATTATATTAAATTGAAAGGATCTTTATCCTACCTCAGAAGTGAGGAGTGAATCATAGTTTCTTAGAAACTATCAATCCCCACAGCTTCCCTGGTGATATCGAGAGTGAAATTTTAACTGAAATAAAATAATTCACTACTCTATTTGATATGTTGTAACTAGAACTTTGATAGCTCAAACCTAGCATTTACAGAATAATGGTAAATCCAATTGTGTTTGATTTCTTCCCCTTAAGTGTGATCTCCTCATTCCTTTATGTCTTTGTGAATCCATAAAAGCATGTATATGATAGTATCAATAGCAGAAAGAATTTGAACAATCACAACTTTGGATATAGACCGAATACAATGCGAGTAGGAGAAGGATAGCGCAAGTGAATAGAGCTTGACTATGTAATTCCTAGTGGGATTTATTGCGGGAATACAATGCAAATGTACCGAGAGTTTTAGAATCTATCCTTGTGACAAAACAAAACCTGCAACTTTAATGGATTATAATGTTGAAATGAAGCTATTCTATGCTAAGCTGACTTACGTGGCACAAAAATGAAGCAAAACAAGAAGATCGAATGACCTCTAAAAGACCAAAAATGGAGGCAAAACATGAAAATAATAGAATTCTAAGCAAGAAATTCAAAGACTTAATAAAATAATTGAGAAGATGAGGGGCCATTTGTTTGAAAAAAAGCTGGCTATTTATAGCAACTACAATTACGAGAGGGTAACTTCCAATTCAACTCTTTTACTATAAACAAAGGGAAAACACTATTACCACGGAACCAAAAACATTAATGTAAGATAAAGTGATTGAAGAAAGCATGTAAAATTGAAGATTTACATTTGACGTGATCATAGAAAGAATCTAGAAAATCCATACAGGACATCCACCCTATGTAGGGTGACAGTTACGGGACCGTCGCCTATCCTAGGTGGTAATCACAAGACAACCACCCAGGCAGGCTAGCGGTTTCATCATTGAAGACAAAAATGCAAGAAGAAGGGGGGCAGAGGGGAAAACAAAGCATGCAGAGGCCGAGTGGGGAATTCGGGATACAAATGTATACTTGGTGAGCCTTTCTGGATTCCGAACAACTTGAGAGGATACCTATATCATCATTGGGGTATGTGTAACATCGTTCCCGTAGTGCATTACCCTACAATTTTAGGTATGTACAGATTGCCCCATTGGAGAAGCATCTTAGCCATGAAGAGGTGTAAAATGGTGGATCTAAGTATGGTAGTCCCGAAATGGGGAATTAGGAGTTATACCTGACACACCCATGTGTTGGAAAGTTGCCATAAAAAATCCCGCTACCTATAAAATGAAAAAGGGGACTCAAGTGCAGATAGATAAAATAAATTTAGAAATAAAACAAAATTGATATGAAATGAGGACTTACCATCTACGTGGGGTTTATAACTTACCTCCATTGATGCTCTAACCCTGCGAGATACATTCAAAATCAATTTTAGAAAGCTATATATATAGTGAACTCATTTCACTATTCATTTGTGCAGACTGATTTGATAGTTTTTGAGCTTTGGGACCCACGGTGACGGTTTTCGATGAGAGTATAGTAAAAAAATTCTTGGTGAGATAGTGATAATGCCTCTGAGAGTGGAACATCGACCCACAAAGTCTCAGGTTAGTTCTTCTCAATTTATTGCTTTTAAACCTAAAATGTGGAAATGATGAAATCCTTGTCTCGAGGGGGTTATTTTTGAAAATATTAGTTTAAAATGGGTCTCTAGGGGGGCGCCCATAGGGTGAGTTTTCATTTTAGCAAAAATGGTGTATTTTCTTGTTTTTAGGTGTTCTTTAGGGCTTATGACCCGTTTGTGTTTACGGGATAGGTTCGCTGCCCTATGCAGGGAGGCGGTTACGGGACCACTGCCTTATAAGGTGGTGGTTACAGAACTGCTGCTCTGCACAAGGTGGCGTTTGATGATAGAAAGCTAAAACAATGGTTTATTTTATTTATTTTTGCATATTTAACATTTTCACATGTTTTTAATAGTTTTTCCAATTGGATTTTAGTACTAACTTACTCCTTTGTTTTTTTTTTGGGTGTATGTAGAAGAAGGAGGAGTATATTAGATGGAGCCAGGAGATGGAGTGTGATTGGCTCCCAGTAGTTTTAGAGGCACTCTCTCAGGCAAAGCGAGATACCCTTTAGAGGGCTGGCATTTGGAGGATTGCGTAGGTCCCTCACATTGCACCTGCTAGTTACATACTATGTGACTTATTTTCATTTTGGGATGCGGATCAGAACACCTTCCGATTTCCAGGAAGTAGGAGTGAGTAGAGCATCACCCTGGAGGATGTTTACCATATACTGGGGGTTCTGATCCTTGGGAAGTGACTGTCTCTTAAGATGGTAGTATC
Organism: Taxus chinensis; assembly: GCA_019776745.2. NCBI lineage: Eukaryota > Viridiplantae > Streptophyta > Pinopsida > Cupressales > Taxaceae > Taxus > Taxus chinensis. Next base: position 596,407,483 of record CM034146.1, on the reverse strand, counting down.
AAGATCTCAAGTGGTTAAGTGGGCCACCTATATGGGAGATGTAGTTGTATCAATGGGATCGAATAAGGGAGTGAGGATCCATTCCATTATTGATTCAGACATTCCTGTTATCCGTAAGTCCATCATGGGAATCCTTGCATCGAGAATGATTGGGGAAAAGGGAGGGGACACCCTCTTATATTGTTGGGCCCCCATTATTGCACAGATTGAGGGCCATGGACGTGTCTACACTTGGGGAGAAAATATCCTCAAGACTACCTACCATGATTTATATAGGGTAGTCCGATTACAGGGACAGTCACTGAGCCACCTGACTCTTATCATGAGTTGGGTGTATGAGCGTATCACCCCATATGGCAGAGGTGTAGAGGTAGAGGATCTCAGGGCAATCAGGGTAGCGAGGTGGATAGGGATGATAGTTCTTAGAACATCCCACCAGCCAGTGGCCTCTTTGACCACAGTAGAAAAGGAGGCCACTCTTTATCAGGCCATGGTAGGGGTATGGGGAGAGGATAATGTTACATTGATTTCTTGTCAGACTACCAGCCAATTTGTAGACAGGACGGGGAAGTTGGAGATCCACCCCTTTGATAGAGTACCACAACAATTCAGCATCCCCTATATTGACATGTTTCCTCTGGTGGGGCCAGTGTATAGATCTATCTGTGAGGCTCGGGGAGGTCCTAGAGGCCAGTGTTGGACCATTCTTACTCCCAGTGTTCCCATTGTGGCCAGGAGGGTGGTACATGATCGAGGGAGAGCTAGTGCTCCTCAAGCACCCTTACTTTAGATTGCCGTTAGTCCTTCCCACACCAGTGATGAACCCATTGACGTGGAATCCGAGTCTGAGGAGTTCACTGGGGGAGAGAAAGAGGAGATGGAGATCGGTGGGATGGATGGGGAGGATGACAGTGATACCAAGTGGCATCATACTCACTAGATCCTATGGACCGAGAGGGCGGAGCGGAGAGTAGAGAGGGTTACTCTGGTCTCAGAGGATTTTCTCTCTCAAGACTTAGGTGGAGATGGCGAGTCCATTGCAGGCCATCACATTGCCCCAGACTTGGGAGAGGGACACCAGTCAGTGGCAGGCACGGATCCTTGACATCCTTCTTGAAGGCCTAGAGATCCAAGTGAGTTATCACTCTTCTCTTGACATTTGTTTTAGTTATAATTGTCTTAGTCGTTATTTATTTTTGTTTTGTTTACTCTTGGTTTTATCTTTGATTGTTTTATAACTTGTTTTTCTCCTTTACTTACAGTAACTACTGATGAGTGGCTAGACTTGATTCACTGAGCATGTATAGATAACTTGTTGCTCCCCTTGGAGAATACTTGTGCTGAGCTATCTGTAATTGTGGTGGAGCCTTCAGCAGTTGGTAGGCATACCGATGTTTTTTCCTCTATCTGGCATGCGGTGAAGATCATGATTTCTCTCCGCGCTAAGGTAGTTTGCTATAGGACAGCCGAGTGCTCCTCATAGTAGGACAATAATTACTAGCCGTGACCATGAGCCCTTTGTGCATTTAGAGCGCTGGCCTAGCCAAAGTCCTAGACGTGGTCATGCACCCTGTAAGGGATTCCATAGGGATTGAGAGGCCATTCTTGTAGTGTTTTTTTCAGATATCTATATGCGTGTTTTTGTAGTTTTCGGGCTCACTTATTTTGACCATGCCTAGTGCATGATAACATTGTATATGAAACTTGATGTATATATATATATATATATATATATATATATATATATTTAGATCTAAACTCTTCGTGCCTATAATTTCATGACTTGTTTTGACTATATGTTTTTAGAGTATTTTTTTTTATGTTTTCAGTATATATGCAATGGATGACAAATGATAATAAACAGAATATTTTACTTTGTATGCTTTTGTAATGCTTATATGAGATGATACTAACATATGGTAGTACTGAACCTTTGAACGCTTTGGGAAATGTTTGTAATTTCTTCTTATGTTTGCAAAACGTGATGAATGCATAGTGATAAAGTGATGAACTTGTCCCAATCCCAAATCCATGCAACAAGTAAGATGCAAGGGCTCAACACCAAGAGTTAGGAAGGGCACAAGTTGTATGAGTTTGACCGAATGGAACGATGAGAGACAGATAAACCAATAATAGAAACCAAACCTAAACCTACACACCTACCCTACTCAGAACTACCACCAAGCTTAGAAGGCCACTTAATTTCCAGTTTATCTAGACTTAGATTCATAAATGGCAACTTGGTTGACAAAATCTGGTTTTGAGGATCTGATCTCTTTCGGAGTTTGGACATTTGTTTTCTCTTAATAGAATTTGATTTGTGCTTCTAGCATACCAAGATTTGTCAATTTGTGTGAATGGACCTCCAACATCCTGCCTCACGCCACTAGTAAGAGGCATGGGTTTGTCACCAAAGGTAATATATAGGTGAGTAAGGGAACTTGTTTCCTTTCCCAACCGCACACCACTAGTAAGTTGATGGGGCAAATAAGTGTGTAAAATAAAATATTTTGTTTGCTTGGTTCTTTTGATTCCATTTGATTTTGAAATTTCTAATCTATGACTTTGGGATATCCTTTCTTTCAAAGAGATTTTAAGAGGGATAGATGTGACACCAATAAGCTTCTAGAAAATACCATAGGTAAGGACAACTTCACTTATTAGAAAGAATTAACGAAACAAAATATGGAGGCCTTTGTATGGTTTTCGTCAATACTTGTTTGTCAAAATTGATGAGAAGATTTGCAAATACTTGATGATGTTTGAAGAGACGTGTTTTGAATGCTTTTGCCAATGTTTTTAGAATTTTGTAATAAGTTTATTAAGAGTGAGTTCCTTGACTACCATTTTTATGAAATGAGCAGACATAATGAAATAGATAAATGACTAGTGCAATGTAGGTAGCTATAATGTACAAATGGTGATTTCGATGTCTTGTGCGTAGAACCGTTTAAGATGCAAGGAATTGACAGTTTCACTAAATTTTTCACCTTTTAGTGTGCAAACAAGATACACATAGTTTCTGTAATCCTTCATGACTCAGTATGAGCCTAACCACTTGGGCCAAAACTTCCTCCCTTCACCAATTTTCTTATCAATCTGGATATCTAGTCTTAGAACTAGATCTCCCTCATATATTTCTCACTGATAGACCTTTTTTTTATACTACCAGCTCATCCGGTCAGCATAGGATCTATGTCATTGTTCGTCTTTTAGCTTTTCCTTGTTAAGGCTTTCCAGTTGAGAGAGGCGTGCCTTCCTATAAGATTCTTCATCTAGAATCCCTTGTAATGAGATGCAGAGACTGACTATTTCAACCTCAAGCGGGAGAACTACTTCTGCCCCAAATACAAATGAGAAAGGGGTTTCTCCTATTGGTGTTCTTACCGAGGTTTAATGGACCCACAAGGCCGGATATAGTTTTAAATGCCAATCTTGCTTGTTCTCCTTAACTATTTTGAGGATAATAGCTTTTAACATTTTGTTTGTTGCTTCGGCCTGCCCATTGGCTTAATGGTAGTAAAGACAGGATGTGTGATGGTTTATCTTTAATTTGCTACATAACTCACAAACTTATTTGTTTTTAAAGGACATTCCATTATTTGAGATAATGACTTGTGGGACACCATACCTGCAGATAATTTGGTTTAGAATGAATTTGATAATTAATGAACCTGTTACTGTGGTGAAAGGCATGGCCTCCACCCATTTGGTAAAATATTATGTGGCTGTAATTATAAAATTATGGCCATTAGTTGATGAGGGAGAGAATTTCCCTATCAAGTCCAGACCCCACATGGAGAAGGGCCATGGGGTCGCTATTGGCTGCAGGGATTGTGTTGACATGTGAATCTCGTGAGAGAATTCTTGGCATTTTTGGAACTTACGTACAAATTCCACTACGTCATGCTCGAGAGTGGGCCAAAAATAGTGCATCCGATGTATTTTTTGAGCAGTGGAATGACCACCAAAGTGGCCTCCACATATCCCACTATGTGATTCATGAAGAATATTCTTGGATTCTTCTATGTCGATGCATATTAGAAGCATGCTATCGAAGGCTTTACGATAGAGTACCTGTTCTAAAACAACATATTTAGTGCTAATAATTTGTAACCACCTTCTTTGTTGTAATGTGGTAGCTTCTGGGTATGTATGGTCCATGATAAAATTGATGATATCAGTGTACTAGAGACATGTATAGATGGGGGGCCTGGTTTCGAAAAAGTATACAAACTCATCAGGAAAGTCTAGATTTACCAAATAGCCTCAATCTAGTAGATTGTCAGCCAACCAGTCTGCAATGATTTGTCCCTTAATGGATTTTTAGTTTATGAATGTCAACTTGAATTTTCTCATTAAGGTTATGAAATGTCCATCCTTTTTAGATAAATACCCTTGCGTGAGGAATGTTCGTAAATGATTTATCTTTAACATGACCATCGCTTCTTGGTTTAACATGTAATGTCTTAAATATTTTGTTGCAAAGACTATGGCAAGGCATTCTCTCTCTTCTTGTGTGTAACATGTTTCATAATTGAGCAACGTTCGGATAATGGAATAGACCTCACATTCTCTTTTATCATTTTCTTCTTGGGCCAACATGCAGGCTAGCAAGACATGAGTGGCTCGTGAGTATAAGATTAGAGGGCGATCTGGTTTGGGAGACATTAGCGTGGGTGGAGACAACAAGAAGTGTTTAACTACTTCAAAGGCCTCGTTGCACTCTTCAGTCCAATCAATGCTATAATATTTATTTAATATATTGTTTATTGGATGAATGGTAAAAATTAAATCTAGGATGAACCTTCAGATTGCACCAAGCTTTCCAAGAAATGACCTTATTCTAGACTCGTCTGATGGTGGGATAATTTCAAGAACAACCCGTATTTTTGCTAGATTGACATCAATCCCTCATGAAGATATAAGGTAGCCCAGAAGTTTTCCTCCTATCACACCAAACACGCACTTCTCTAGGTTTAATGTGACACCATATTCAATCAATCGTGAGAGGATGATGCGAAGTGCATCTGGATGATCACAATGCTTGTTGGCCTTGGCCAATAAGTCATCCACATAGGATTCCATAGTTTTATGGATAAGATCATGGAATATGTAAGTCATTGCCCACTGATATGTAGCATCGGCATTTTTAAGACCAAATGGCATGACAATGTAGCAATAAGTTCCCCAAGGAGTTATGAATGTAGTTTTGGCTTGACCCTGTTCAGATATTTTAATATGACTATACCCTGACAACCCATCCATGAGGGAAAACAGTTCAAATCCATCTCTTGTATCAATGATAACGTCAATGGATGGTAATGGGAAGTCATCCTTGGGACAAGCTTTGTTAATATCTTGAAAATCTATGCAAATGTGTATCTTCTCATTCTTTTTAGGGATAGGGACAATATTAGATACCCATTGTGAATAGTCGACGGGATTTATGAATCCCACTTGGAGGATTTTTATTACTTCCTCTTTTACCATGAGAGCCACTTTTGGATTCATTGGTCTTGACTTCTATTTAATTAACTTCGCATCTAGTTTAATGACAAGATTATGTACTGTGGCATGTGGTGTAATGCCCTTCATTTCTTTATAGTTAAATGTGAAAGCCTTTTGATGTTCTTTGAGGATTTGGGTGTTAATTTCTATCTCCTCGAGAGTTAACAAGGATCCCAACTTCAAAAATTTTGCTTCTTCCTCCGTTCCCATGTTTATGTCAATGGTTTCTTCTATTAAAGAAGCGTTACCTTCTTCAAATTCAGGTAGTGCTAGAGGTAGTTCTAAGCTTTCTTCATTTTCTATCTCATAGATATTGAGATCCTTCTGTGGAGGAGACTCTACAATGGGATTTCCAAAATAGGAAGAGGAATGTGGTATTAGGGAAAGATCAACTATACAATGAGTAAGGTGTAGCTCCGCATAGGCATTTAGATATTCAAGAGTGACTCTATCATTGTCAAAGTGATCTGTGATAGAAAAATTATCCTCAGCTTCTCCATGAGTCAAGAGTGATTTTTTTGATATTTTACGCACTAATGGTTCGGTACGAAGTGCTACTGTGAAATTTTTATCTTCTAACTCATTGTTTGGAGTGAAACAGGAAGCTAAGGTTGTTATCGAGTCAACAAGAAGGTTCTACTCTCATGGGATTGCTTCAATTGATATGAAGTTAAATCCCTTGCTTAGATCTAATACTATTTTTTTATAGAGTTGTTAAAGCTTGGCTCTAGTTTCATATACCTCAGAGACTTGGTTTGCAACCATTTGTGAGTCTCCTAGAACTCTAATGTTGACGACACCCATTATTTTAGCTAGGATGAGGCCAAGGAGGAGAGCTTCATACTCAACCCTGTTGTTTGTACATTCAAATTTTAATTTAAAGGTGAAAGGTAGGATCTTTCCCTCAAGTGAAGTAAAGATTACTCCTGCCCCAGCTCCAAAGTGACATCTAGCTCCATCGAAGTGGAGAGTTCAATACTTGGTTGGAAAAATGGATGTTGAGATATCTGTTGTATCTATTTCTTTTACTTCGGTTACTTCTACCATAAAAAATTTGTCTGATTGAAGAGAACCAATTCCTATGGTGTGTCCCATACCCATAGAATAAAATGGTAGGAGAATTGGTAAGTATTTCTCTAGCAACTTGATTATTTTTGCGTTAGTCCCTAGTGACATTGTTCTTATAACATTGGTCTCATTTTTGAGTGTCGGAATATCCTCGGCTAGATTTGTAATTTATAATTTTGTGGTCGGTATCAACTCTTCTTTTGGTTTTGAATTAATTAGTTTGATGCATTGATTTGTTTGGAGTTCAAACTTGAAGTGAATGCCTGGTGTCCTCTTCAAATCAGCTAGGTTTATATCAAAGGGTTTTGGGTAACCTTGTGCCATGAATATTTTCCCTAAGTGTAGAAATATTATTTCTTGGAATAACGTGGAAGGGATTGCTTTCATGTGGTGTATCCATGGCCGACCAAGGATCATATTATAGTTAGTTTCCCGATCTATAATATAAAACTTGGTGAGGACCGTCTTGGGTCCTCAAGTGATTGGTAAAACTATGGTTCCAATTGAAGTGGCTTTGAGGCTATCATAACCTCTTAGTGTATTTCATGTTGTGGAGTAGCTTGTCTCTCCATATCCTAACTTTTGAAGAAAAGAAAAGGGGACTATGTTAACTGTTTCCCCATCATCCACCATTGCACGTTTAACGTAATTATTGTAAATCTATACTTGTAAATGTAAAGTTGGGTCACCTCTTCATGCAATCTTAGCATTTGTTTGTATTTTTCTTATATCAAATATAAATTCAATATCCCAATCTGGCTGCCCCAAAGGATAAACGTCAAAGTCTACATGGTTTACTTGTGTTTCTGGAGGAGGAGTAATGTTGATTAAATGACCAAGGCCTAATGCTTCGAAGACGGCAGCCCTGTGGGGGGGAGAGTTTTTTAACAAATCCAAAGAGGAGATGTGAGAGAAGGTTTTAGTTAAATCGTTAATTAAATCATAGGCACCCATGGGTTTTACCAATGTTTAATGAATTTTGTCTAGTTCCAATGGATAACTTTGAGTAGGTTGAGAAGAATAATCCCTTGTTCTTGTTATGGTTTCTACGGGTAGCTCAGTGTCTAACTCTACCAAACCAACTATCTTGGTTTGGGGTCAAGTTCCTAGTTGTGGTGTGACTGGTGGATTTAATGAAGTTGAAGCTTCATGGTCATTGTTTCCTGTTACAACACCCTTGTTTGTTCCACTAGGATCTAGCCTGTTATTGTTAGAATGATTTGGGAGTGGATCATTAAAGATCTTAAGGGGTGAATTTTGAGGGGAAACCACCCCTACATAAGTATTTTGTGTGGGCACTATAGAACTTGCTATAAACATATCTATAAAGAGTTGTTTTTTATCTTTTGGAAAACACTACATGAATTTATTGTATTCACGACAAGTCCTAGTATCGTGGCATTGAATCTTGTGCAAGCCATAATATAAATTGGGATTATAATTTCAATGTTGTTGATTTATAATCTACTGTGGTCCGAAACTCTGATAAGGTTGTTGGTTGTTAGAGTTAAAATTTTGAGGATGTTGCCTTTGGTTTTGACTCCGATATCCAGATGGGTTTTGATTTGGACTTTTTTTTTGTATTTTTCGTTTTCGTTATTTCTATTGTTGCCATGGTGGACGATTAAAATCCACCGTGTTGATTATTGGAGTAAAATTGTTATTTCATTGATTATTAATAGGTGGAGAAATGTTTACAATGTTTTCCCTTTTAACTTGGTTAGTTACTCTATCTGTTGTAACTCCATGGTTCTTATTAAGGATCTTAGGTCCTTGATTAGCATTCTCGGTATTAGGATAGGATGCAGTGTTTTTATTGGGAGTGGTTAATTTCACATTTGTTTCATATGTCTTACTACCACTATCTATCGCTTCTTCATCAGTTCGGAGAGCACTCTCAAGTACTTCATCATAAGTTCTTAGTGGTAACTTCTAGACTTCTTCCTTTATCTCTCTATTAAGAGAATTAAGGAATAAATTACATAGTTCCATTTGATCCATGTTTGGAGAACTTTTTGATGAGTAGAGAACCATACGCCATCTTTGAATAAAATGAGCAGTGGATTTTTTATGTTCTTGTTTAATATGTAAGAATTCCCTAATCCATGTTCGTAACAATTGTTTCATTTGAAAAGCTTTGATGAACTCTGACACGAGTTGTTTAAATGAGTGTATCGAGGCTTCATGTATTCTGTAATACCAATCAAGGGCAATACCTTCTAAGGTATTAGGGAATATCTTAGCAACAACCCCGTCCCAAGGGAGTAATTCCCATATGGCTGTGGCATAGGCCTTAATGTGTGCATTCGGATCCCCTTCCCCTTTATATTTGGGTAAATCAAGAAGAGGTCTTGGAAGCATAACATTTCGTATGGTGAAGTCTAGGGGCTCTTTTAAATATTCTGAATAAGTCCCTACCGGATAGGTCTTGACCATCGATGGCACTTATTGAGGGGGTGGAGGTGGAATGGGTTGTTGATATGGCATAACATATGCATTTGTAGGGACATAAGGGAATCCCTATGGTTGAATGAGCATCTCGAGAGAAGAGAACATGTCTCCTTGTGGTGACTTTGAATAAATGTTTAAGTAAGGAGGAGCATTGTTCTGGTATGGGTTGTTTGGTGTCAAGCCAGAAGGTGTCATGTTTTCAACTCGAGCAATGTTTGAAAACATGGTCCTAGTTGGTGTTTGTTGTGGGTTACTAAAAGGATTCTGAGTAGGCATGCCTAATGTGTCTGTTCCTTTAAAGAGGTCAACCTAATTGGGATGATGTGGAGGGTTGGGTATTCCTACTTTCCCCAAATATGAATTTTTGTTTGCTTGAGCAAGTTCCAACTCTCTAACCTTTTAAACTAAGGTCGAAATGACCTCTATTGGCGAAGATACTATGTTTTTACTTAATGGCATTTGTAGTATACCTTGAGGATGTAAAGGGGTATGATACCCTGGTATGAATTGATCTATACCTTGCCAAGCTTCACTGAGGGCATTTTCCATAGGTGGAGGAATGGGGGTGTTTTCTTGGAATAGGGTATCAAATTGCATTTACAAGATCCCTATAGGTGGATATATGTTTTGGAAACATTTTTCACTTTTAGCATAGCGTGATAAGTCTCTTCATCCAAAAATGGGAGTGGATCAGACTATCTACTGACCTATGGTCTTAATAAGACCCAAGGATATGAACTGGACTCTCTAGTAAATGTCATATTACTAGAGCCTAATGGCTCTGGCTATTGTGTTTATGGAAGCTGACCAAACTCCTTAATTCGGAACAAAGAACTAGAACTAGTTTTGTGAGGGGGAGTTTGAGATGACAACTAATTAATTAAATATTTATCAGCCCATGTGGAAAGCAAGGGTGATGGTTGCCTACTTGTTTGACTATAGTTTACTTTGAGACCTAAGATAGGTCTGCCATATGCATCGTATCCTGACATATTTGGGGGGGTATATGATTACCAGCAAAATAATGGGAAAGAGCGAAGGTGGACGGAAGAAATGAAAATAGAAAGAGGAATATTATTTTGTTCATGTCAGGTTCACCAATTTTGTACGACAAAAAAGTGACATGCGAGGATGATAATCGGCAAGTGAATTTCCCCATACCCAACCTCTCGAGGTCATGCCGAGACAGCCAGCAAATGTTGAATATGAATAGATGCAGACAAGCTAATCGGGTAATATTATATCCTCAATATGCAATAATGGAATTTGTGAGTCTAAGGCAAAGAAGGCCCTCCTAACTTGAATTGGTGTAATGGATCATTCCGATATAATAGCTGTTCAGAGGCTCTAATCAATTTTGAGCTCTACCGAGATCCTGTTTCTTGGTTGTTGGACACATGGGAAGTGACTTGTGGGAGCTTCGTATATATCTCCAGACAAGGTCATGAAAATGGCGATGGGAGGTTTAGTGGATTTGTAGTGAATAATGGGTGGTTTTCTAGTCTATCCTAGAAAATATTAGTTTGATTTGCTTCTATATATTTAATACGAAGAATTGTGTGATGATATCCGGGGGGAGTGGTGAGGATATAAACACTAGCGTTCGTAAGTCGGTGTCAATACTTAATTGATTTGTAGGCCCATTGGGTTGTGGGACTAGGGGATCACAACCATGAGTTTATGGTTGTTGTGGACCTGTTATGGTCATTTGAATAATCAATCCCTTCTTCCAACTATCCAGTAATCGTATGCCTTTTCAACCTCTATGTTTACAACTAGAAGTTGTATGATTTTATAGGAATACCTTATAGGTGTTCTAGTAACTTGAATGCGTAAGCTAGTATCTATGTCAATGAGGAGGTCTCCTGCGTCAGGTTGTGGAACTAAAGGATCACAACCAAATTATTTCTCTCTTTTGAATCCGTGTATAGTCATTCGGGTATTTTATTAAGGAAATCTATAGTTAGGATGATTTGACCAAATATTGTATGCCTTATCGTCTTCGATACTTAAACCTCTTAGTTGTTCACTAATTTCTTGAAGGTTTGTTGTTGCTCGAAATATTTGTATCATAAGGTCTTGATCTATATCAGCTAATGTTGTGGGTAGATTTGGATGAGGCACTATTGATTCAAATACATATTCTCTACGCTCTCTAAGTCCTATGATTTTCATACAAAATGATTCAAATTTTAACTAAAATTAATCAACTGATTACGAAATAAGTATTTACACTATGCAATAATTCTTCTATTTTTTTATTTTCGATGACGTATATTAATGAAATTAAAGAGAAACTATTCTAGTATATTTAGAAAATTAACAACTAATCTAACAACAAAATTTAAAACAAAGTAGCCTTGTGTGGCTATTTACTTGTGTAGTTGTGATTTTATCCCAAATATCTAAGTAACTAATTATATTAAATTAAAAGGATCTCAATCCTACCTCATAAGTGAGGATTGAATCATAGTTTCTCAGAAACTATCAATCCCCACAGCTTCCCTAGTGATATCGAGAGTGAAATTTTAACTGAAATAAAATAATTCGCGACTCTATTTAATATGTTGTAACTATAACTTTGATAGCTCAAACCTAGATTTTACAGAAGAGTGATAAATATAGTTGTGTGTGATTTCGTCCCCTCAATGTGATCTCCTCATTCCTTTTTTTCCTCATGAATTAAGAAAAGCATGTATATGATAGTATCAACAACAAAAATAATTTGAACAATGGCAGCTTTTGATATAAACTGAATACAATGTGAGTAGGAGAGGGATGGCGCAAGTGAGCAGAGCTTGACTATGTAATTCCTAGTGGGATTTATTGCAGGAATACAACACAAATGTACCGAGAGTTTTAGAATCTATCCTTGTGACAAAACAAAACCTATAAATTTAATGGATTCTAATTTGGAAATGAAGCTATTTAATGCTAAGATGACTTACATGGCACAACAATGAAGCAAGACTGAAACAAGAAGATCAAATGACCTCTAAAAGACCAACAATGGAGGAAAAACATGAAACTAATAGAATTCTAAGCAATAAATTCAAATATTGAATAATAGAATTGAGAAGATGAGGGACCATTTGTTTGAAAACAAGTTGGCTATTTATAGCAAATCCAATTACCAGAGGGTAACTCCCAATTAAACTCTTTTACTATAAACAAAGGGAAAACACTATTACCAGGCAACCAAAAACATTAATGAAAGTAAAAGTGGTTGAAGAAATCATGTACAATTGAAGATTTACATTTGATACGATTGTCAGAAGAATCTGGAAAATGCATACAGGACCGCTAGCTTGTGTAGGGTGGTGGTTACGGGATCGCCGCCCTATCCTGGGTGGTGGTCAAGGGACCACTACCCAGGCAGGGTAGCGGTTTCGTCACTGAAGATAAAAATTCAAGAAGAAGGTGGGCATAGGGCAAAACAAAGCATGTGGAGGCTGAGTGGGGCATGCAGGATATAAACGTATACTTGGCGAGCCTTTTTGGATTTCGAACACCTTGCAAGGAGACCTATATCATCAGTAGGGTATGTGTAACATCATTAATTTTGGGTACGTACAATCAACTGTCCTAGATTTAAGTTCCGTTAACTAGTTTTTGTGTTCCCATATTGTCCAAGTTCCAAACATTGAACCCACGGCTCTAATACGAGTTGTAATGCTCACATTTTTCCTGCAAAAAACCCACTAAATTAGATAGAAGAAAATTATGGATTTTTTTTTAAACGGGTTGCAATGAGATAACCCTCAACTATATTTAAATAGTTTATTTTTAATAAATTCTTTGATTTAATTAACAATAAATAATTATTATTTAAATCCAATCATTTTGGGCTCGATTCCCCTCTTATGGTTCTGAATTATACACAATAATTAACTCTTATAAGTCATTAACTAAATTACCCTTCTTGTAATATTTATTTAATTTAGTATTATATCTCTAATGTCATTTATTGATTTAATAATCTATGGCTAGTGTCCAAGTTACCCTAGCCTTATCATTTAGTGCAAGTCTATTCTAATCCCTATTATAACATTTTCTAGTTATCATTGGTTAAATTTCATTTAATTAAATTCAAAATTCAAGGCCTTACAAGAAGTTACTAAACTAAAGCAATAAGCTCACACTTTAAACTTACCTTCTAACACCCCTTTAGTGGCCCCATTCACAAGTTTCACATACATATTATTTAGAATAAATTCCCACTAAAATCCTCATCTAAATTTTGTAGGGTTACATCACAACCATTAGATGGATTCATTTATAGCCTTTAGATTTAGGTATTCAACTGACCCTAAACATGCTTATGAGAAGATCTTATTCATTTCTTTGGGCTTATTGTCTCATTTTCATTTTCCAGGTTTGGGAGAAGAGGGAGAGTGGAGGCCAAGGAAGGATATTCAAGCTCAAGGATGGATACACATTTTTATTGCTTGTTCTATTTTTAACCCTCTTCTAGGGTTTGTTTATTTTGTTATTTGTTAGTGACAAATATATTTGCATTTTCCCTGTTTGGGTATGGGCATTATTGTCCCCACCCCCATTTTTTTAAGATCTAGTTTTACATGGTGTATATACAATAAGAGGGTTTTGAATATACATACATACATACATACATACATATACATATACATATATATATCTATATATACATATATATATCTATATATATATATATATATATATATATGTGTATATATATGTGTGTGTAGAAATATATATATATAGTGTGTGTGTGTGTGTGTGTGTGTTGTATGTATATAATATATATATATATATATATATATATATAATATATATATATATAAGTAATATAACAACTTTTTTAATCCAAAAAGTATATAAAATTATAATATATATTTATACTACATGATAACTTCATATAGGTATGTATATTTAAGATGGTATAGTGTTACTTTACTTTATTTTACCCATCAAATCAAGTTTAGTTTGTATAATAAAGATATAAGTGCAAGTAATTATAAATTTGTATTTATTCCTAAAAGTTGAAAGTTAGAAATATTACTTTGGTTTCATACCCTAAATAAAAATATTCCTTGCTAACAATTTGTATCAAATTTGGCTATAAATTTCAACATCTCAAAATGCTCACTTTTACAATGAGGAGAAGGTGATTCCTTTCTTTTATCAATACAATGCAACCCATTTTAAAACAAAAAAAAGTAAAATTAAACATACATTTCTATTACAAAAACACTAATATTTTAAAAAATAAGATCATATTACAACTTTGAGTCAACTATTTTGAGATTGAAAATAAACATTTCCTATTCCAAATATGTATGGTTTACAGAAACAAATAAATTACAATTTTTGACCAAATTTTTACAACTTTGAAGGAAATTTAATATCAATTATATTTCAACATTACATTCCTCTTTCGATTATAAAAACTCCTTGGATGACCAATATAAATTAATTTTACAAAATACTTTTTATAATAAGATGAACATTAAAAATAAAAGTTACAAAAGCCCTCCACACAAATGGAGACAACATGGAAAATATTTTACAAAATCAGGAACTCTCCTTGTTTTCTTCAAAGTACAACTATGTCCAAAACCTCACTTTAGCTCCACCATTTTCTTCAAAATCCAAACAAAACAACAAAATAGGGGAGTAGGAAATGCTCTCCACCCAACCGATAATCCAATAAGGAAGAAAATCATGCTTCCTCATTGACCCCCGAGCCCCAACAATGAAACAATGAGGAGTATAAGAAAACCACTGAAAATTTTACACGGCTTCCACAACAACATTCAAAAAACTTCCAACACAATGAGAACAATAAAAACTAACATCAACACACAATTCTCCCAACATAAAGGCTCTACACTCAAGCCGAGAAAGAGAAAGGAACATGGATCTACTTATGCCTCCCAATGATTTGGGGTTTCCACATTAAATCCTCCAAGAAACCTCAATAACATACCCATAAGACTCTTATGCCTCCAGCCAGGAAAACAACTCTTATGTCTCCCTCAACTCTTATGCCTCCCTCAATAAAATAAACAACATAAGAAGGAATTTCACTTATCAAAAAGGTGGGGACACCAAAACCAAAATCCCTCCTAAACTATCCAATAATATTCTTTTGCCTCCCTACAAAATATCCCCATTTCCATTTTCTCCTACATGGCCTAAAGGCCATTCAATTTCCCAAAATCTCAACCATGTAACAATCATACATTCACAATCATTTACACAACAAAATAGTAATATGAAAGCATGGGTGAAGTCCCTAACTTTCCATTGCAAGAGTTTCCAAACCAAAAACAAGCTCCATCCTTTCCAATTCCCAAAAAAAATCACAAGTAAAATCCAACTCCAAATTAAATCCCTCTCCAAAAATGTACGAATCCAATAAAACAAGTGACCCAAAATCATCCAACGAACTTGAATAAATAGAAAGTGAGGAGAGAGAGGTTATGTGGATCCATATATGATTCCACATCATTCCCTATCCACTCCACATCATAAGGTCTAACCCAATCTCCAAATCTCAATAAAATGGTGGTTGAGGGGGATGACAACCCTATTACACACTCCAACTCCAACTCAACACCCCTAAAGAACACAATTAAAGACTCTTGTAGAAAAGTGCAATTAAGTTTTCTTTTTCTTCATTAAAACACACAAATAAGCCTTAAATAATCCCCTCACTATCATAGGCATAGTGGGTGGGTGAATTTAAGAGGTGTGGGAAAATCTCAACTTGTATCACAAGCCTCAAAAACTAGCTTGTAATTCAAAATACAAAAACATGTAAGATATGAGTACACAACATTCAAAAGTAATAAAATCCTTTCAAATCCAACACAAAACAAGAACCACCTATGCACATTAATTACCCCCCCTTTGGTAACATCTTAAATTACACTAATTAATCAACTTTAATCAACTTAAATGGAACATTTTCACTAACACTAATAAAGGGGACTCACATTACTAAAATAATACAAATACTCACAAATAAATAAAACAAAAATGGAAAAAAACATATTTACCAAATGTCACTTTAGAGGCCACCCTCCAATTGGGACTGCCTAATAGTCTAATAATAAATAACATACAATTACATAAGTTTCCAAGGTGACATGTTGCTAATACCCCAAATTTCTTCATTGTTGGTATTTTATCCCCTTTTTGTTTGTTGTGTTATAATTTTCTACAAAATCAGGACAATTAATGAAAAATTAATGACATCAAGATAATAAACACACATATATAAATATGAATTCACATCATCAAATATATTAACAAAATCATCCCTAAAATAAAGTAATTTAACTAAGCTTTCATGATTGTAAATATTTATATTCTATCATTTCATCAATTAGCAATAAGATCAGTAAACTAGCTAAATCATCTAGCAAAATAGAGATATCATATCTAATGCATCAGTATAGTAGTAACTCTAGATCATTAAATATTGATATGTCAATCCATGTATATAATCCGTCATATAAGTCGCATCATGTCAATAACCTAAAACATCCACACTGTCTATCAAATAGGTTTATCAAATATAGTAATGTCCATCTATATATGTCTGAAGATAAAATATGATAACAAATTACAAGTCTCCAATCAAAAATTCATAAAATCCTAGTAATATCAATGTCAAAAAGGAGTGGGCACTACAAAACCACCATGTACAAACCAAAAGGTATGCAACAAATCATAAAAAGGTAAAAAGTGAAGCATGGTTGTTGAGAAAAAAAGCATGCGTATTAACATCAGCTAACAAATTTTATTACCGATGATCCACCCATCCATGAGATCTTAATTGCATCTGAAGAGTAGCAATGAGAGGCCTACGTTTACTATTTATTTTCACAACTTTCCAAACCTTACTCTCATCAGGATTCAAGTTTTCATCTCAATGTATTGGAACAAATACCTCCATGTACTCAATGTTCCCAACATTTGAGTTTGTCAACAAAATATATGTTTTAGTATCTTCAGCAGTAGTACCTAAAGGGGGAATCTCATCTATAGTAAGTAGAAAACCCAACCCGCTAGTACCCTCATCAAGAGAGCCTCTCATTCATCAGTTTCTAAATCCTCTAAGGAATAATCAATATCATATTTTACAACCAACATATTTGGTTGAGAATTATTCCACCAAAAAACCAGCCCATTCACCTTCTTCTTCAAACTCTTACAGTCAGTAGTAAAGTGACCAAGACTAAAGAATTTCCTACATCTGAAGGGTAACCATTCATAATCCAAAGGTTGAGACCAAATATGATCCATCACTCTACACTCCATTGAGTTTGGTAGATCAATTGAGGTATCTAGATCTACAAAAATATGAGTATAGGTGGTGTGGGTATACAGTTAAGTTGTGGAATCAATGTCTAAACATTTGCCCAAAGAATTTCCAATTGCAATCAGATTTTCTTGACCCTAAAATTACAGTGGAAGATGAGGAAAATGGACCCAAATTGTTTTGACATGGAAAGCTTCCGTAAATGGATTGAAGGAATGGAACCACAATTTTTTGAGAAAAATATGGTTCAGCAGTTTCCAAAGCATGAATTTTTTTGTTATCTTGGTCTTAAATTGTGTTAAATACCTCAATAATAAATCATCTAGTGCAAGGATAGATATCCACTCTACCTAGATTGACGGGTCACCATTAAGGAATAGACCATTAAATCTACAAATAAACCCTTTCCTAATAAATTTTCCTTCAACTTCAAGAACCTATGCTCTAAAGGTAATTGACATAGTTTTTCTTGCCACATCAAGGAGTTTCTCTTTCTGTCTAGAAGTTGTAGCAACGTAGGACCTATACAGTGAAGGATCACCAAAAGGCTTGCTATAGGGAGGCTCACTACCCTTCCCTAGTGCAGGATTAACTAAATGCCCCACACCTAATAGAGAAGTGGTGATAAGGGAAACTGACTTAGGTTCCAAAGAGATGTAACTAAAAAATTTTAATGCCAACCCCTTTAAAGGGAACACCGCATTAGGGGGAGATATAGAGGGAGGGATATTCGGGATAATTTAACAATGATGAACATGGGAGGGAGCAGATCCCATACCCAAGCCTCCAACACCATTTTTTAGACCATTCGAAGTGTTTGCCCGCACCACTAAGCCATCATCAAAGATTTGAAAAGGTAGAATTCTAATACAAACTCCATCGTTGATAGAAGAAGGTTTCAATGCCCCCTGTCACAGAGCATGCCAAGCCCACTGGAAGCATCTTTACAACTAAAGAAAACCCCAAGTTAGCAGTCCCTAGTAGAGAAACCACCATCAGTGCCACCAATAAAACTAGGGTTAGGGTTTGCACAAGTAGAGCATAGTGGAGAAGCCATTATAACTTTCTTATAAACTTATTTAAACTTCACAAATGAGTCCAAAATTTTACTTTATATATATATAATTTTACCGTTTAATATTTTTACCTGATATATGACGGATTTTGTGGCTTATGTAACCCTATTTTAAAATATATGTCTATATTGATGTGCAAGTTTGAATAAAAGTCAAGGTGGTGGCCAAACCTAGGCCCTTATGACCTTCGTTGGAGGTGTAGAAGGCATTTTTAAGGCCATGCGGGGGGCAAAAAATAAGGGGTCTTGAATGTGTAGCTCCATTAACATATAAAGAGAGTAGTGGAAGTATGATATGCATGGTTCAGGAGGAGGCCTCGACTAAGCCATGTCCCCCCTTTCTCTATATTTATTAAATAAAACATAAAACACACACACACACACACACACACACACACACACACACACACAGAGAGACACACACACACACACACAGACACACACACATTTTTGTGTGTGGGTGTGGGTGTGGGTGTCCGTATGTGTGTGTGTGTGTGCGTGCACTTATGCCTATGTGGAAAAATTTACATGTATGTTCCTTTGATGGAAATTATTTTTTAAAATGAATACAATGTCATGCAATGGTTTATTGATTTAAAAAACATATAATCACAAATTTGTGCATATATATATATATATATACATATATATATATATATACACATATATATATATATATGTATATATATATATATATGTATATATATATGTATATATATATATGTATATATATATATGTATATATATATATCTATATATGTATATATATATATATGTATGTATATATATGTATATATATATATGTGTGTGTGTGTGTGTATATATATATATATATATATGTATATATAATTAATTAATTAATTAATTTATCCCACATATTTAGATAAGATATTTTTCAGCTATATCTTTTCCTTCATGTGTAATTAGAAGGTATGTGTGTTTCTGTGTGTGATTTTATTTATCTCATCATGTAAATGTGATATAAAAAAATCTAGGACACTAAGATCCTTTGAATTCAATACATTTTTATAATACGGTGATGAAAATAACTCACACAAATATCATATTCCATTTTCTCTTGTTATAACATTTAATATGACCTATAGAACAGATTTAATGTAAGAACAAATTTTTATTTCCTCTAAGAGAAGTGATTCAAGAGTTTACACAATGATGGAAATAAATAAAATTATAAACAATTTACACCTTTTTCATATATTATGTCAAAAATTTCAAAGCGTATTATGAAAATCATGCTCAATAAACTATAAGGAGTCAACCAGAGGAAAGGTTACCCTTCATAACAACACTTAAGATTTCTATTTTAAAACTAATAAAATGAATCCTTCTCTTACACTATACATAATGATTACTATTGATGCAGAATCATAGCACCCATGAATGCTTGCAACTCGTTGGGTTGAGACTTTCAGTGTGATTGCATAACATGGAGCATCTCTCAAAGTGTGGAACTTTGTGAATTGAGAGAGATCTCTGGATGAAGTTTGGTTCCTATTCCTATGTTCAAGTGCACAAGTTCAAATTTTAGAGGATCTAATCTAAAACATACTCCAACTTTCCAAGGAGACATGCCTAAGGAGATGCAAGAAATAAAACCTAAACGAAAAAGGGTGATGCACCAAAGGAATGTTGAAACACCTACTTTGCAATAAACACAAACCATAAAAAATACAATACAACCACCATGTGCAAATAACCAAGACTGCAATGAGAGATCAGAAAGGAGATGACGAACACAAGAGAGGTTTGAAAATTATCCACAGACATACATTATGACCCTAAAAGTTGATACAGTGCATTATAATGGCCAAGAGGAACAAACTTGCATTACAATTTGAATGGGAGGCTAAGACTCCAAAAATCCACTTACGGGCAAGAGAAGAAGGGAGGGCATAGATAAGAAATGTCCAAACTTTTGAAAAATGCACCTCCTTAAAATATATAGGAAGAATGAGAGAAGGAGGTAGAAGAAATCCATACTCTTGTTCAACTATCCTAGAGATGCATCAAATACACCTACAAAATCAATGGTTCTCATGAGACAACCCACGCCTCTATTTCCGTTTATTGTTGGGAAAGAAATAGCTCATTATGGTGGTATGTGAGAAGTGTGAAAACATAAAGAATGATAGCTTGTATTTACCTTAGTCATAGTTGAGGTCATCTCAAGGTCAGGGTTGACTGCTCAACACAGGCTCTCATAATCTTTTCAAGATCTAAGCATTTAAAAATATTCGCAGACTACATGATTCAAAAAACATTTTCCAAACTACTTTGGATTTAGATTTTACCCGTGTGATTTATTTATGGAGCCCCACGCATTCTTAATATTTCACTGCTCCCTTTTCACTCCTGAAGTTATGATGGTTGGACACTTGGTCTCACTCGTGGGCCTACTTTGTTTCTTTGTGTTTTGGCTAAGTCCCCCTCCCTGTCTGGCAGAGTAACAATGTCTAACCCTAGACACATGGAGGGCTTGCACTTTTTTGGGACTTACCTTTGGATTTTATCTTTGAAGTTGTGTCGAGATGACACATGGAGGATTTCAATGACTCTTAGACCTTTTCAACAGCTGGTTCATCTTTTGGGGCTCAGACCAGGTGGAGGCTTCGCGCTCATTTAGGACCTGCCCTTTTGATTCTACCTTTGAACTTGAACAAAAAAGGTACGTGGAGGCCTCCACAAGCTTTGGAATTTTCAATAGATGGTGTCCCCTTTTCAGACCTGGGACACGTGGCTGGCTAGCGCTAGTTCAAGGTCTCTCTTTAGGCCGTGCCTTTAAAATTACACCGATGAGGGACATGGAGGCTTCCACTGACCTTTTTTTACTTAGCCGATTCAGGACTTATACCTTTCTCGGTCCCTGACTAGTAGTAGGATGGAGGTTATTTGGGGACTACCTTTAGATTCGACCCTTGAGGGTGCATTGATGAGACACGTGGAGGCCTCTGCAAGATTTTTGACTTTTAAATGGCCAATGTCACCTTTTTGGTCTCTAACCACATGGAGGGAAAATGCTTGTTTGAGTCTCCATTTTGGGTCACACCTTTGAAGTCGCACCGATGAGGCACGTGGAGGCTTCCGCTCACTCCTTTATACTTAGCTGATTTGGGCTTCAAGTGAATGTTTTCTTTCTCCATTTTCTCATGATGAGCTTCTAATCCCCTTTAACATTGTTTTGCCTCATTTTTTGACCTTTATCCTCTATTGTCGATTCCACCTACCCCTTTGATTTAGGATCAAATATGAGCTCACAGGATTGAACTGACCCTTTGATTTTCTCCTGTGTAGGGTCATGTTTGATTAATTTTCCCTAAGGGGAAAAATTGGTCAACAATTTGGTGACTCATGGGGACATCATCCTACTAGATGAAGAGACCAATAGCCTTGAAGTATCCATTGGGAATGCAGTCATGAATTTATATCCTAGTACTTCTCTTGTTCCTAAAACCCTAAACCCGACTGCTTACACTCTCAATTTTCATAACAAAATCTTGAAGGTGAGATTGCTTAGAGTAGAAAATTGTCTTGACCTAGAGCATTCGTCTTCTTCTAGAAATGGACAATAGACACACATTCACCTTTAGAGGAACATTGAAATACATAATAATTCAATCTAGTAGTAACCAGACATGTGCCTAAGCACTTAGGGAAATTAAAACCTATACTACAATAAGACAATGTGCATACACACTTAGAGGAATTAAAATCCTAGGCTAATATTTACAATGGTGAAACCTTTTCCTTTCAATAACAATGTTTAAGACAAAATCCGTTAACCAAAATCAGAATTTCTTCTCCATCCAACGTAGAAAATTGGAAGGCATAGCTACTATTACATCCTATGACCATGTAGGGGCCACTCCAAATAGTGCATTGAATTTAGAATGCCTCCCTGGCTTTGTGCGATCTGCATACCACTGCAGGACTAGGTCCCCTTATTGAACAGTCCTTGCTCTTTCTTTCTTTCCAAACCACCTCTTGACTAAGGCTTTATCCTTTTCTATCAATTGAACTTAATGTTATATGATTTCTTCCAATTCTATCAACTCTGCATACCTAACCTCCATTGGTTCAAACTCAGATAATTCCAATTGCTTCATGAGTTCTAATGCGGGAAGCTCTAATGATATAGGAAACAATACCTCCTTTCCATAAACTAGCCTATAAGGGGAATTACCTATAGATCTCTTTGGTGTGATCCTATGAGAGTATAATTTTAATTTTCATCTAGAGTCATTCTGATGATTCTTAGCAAATTCTTGTTCGTGAAATCTACCTTCCCATTACCCTATGGGTAATAATTCAAAGAGGTGCTCAAGTAGATCACATTCTTAATAGACCCTTATGTTATCTTAGAGCCTAGGAACTCCAAGGCATTGTTTGATATGATAGTGGCCGGTACTCCAAACCTAGTCACTATCCATTCATAAAAGTCTAGTATGCTAGACTCGTTTTCTTATTTGAGTGATTCCGCCTTAGTCCACTTGGTGAAATAGTTTTTTGCTGTGAGGATCCACTTGTGGCCTTGGCTTAAGTTTGGATTGATGACCCCAATGAAGTCCAATCCCCATTGAATGAAAGGTTAGTCAACTGAAACTGGGTACAATGGGATTGTTGCGAATCTTTCATTTCCTGTGAAGAATGCACATTTTTTACACTTCTTGATCCAAGTGTAACACTCACTAAACACCATGGGCCAATAATATCCCACATTCATTATCTTGAGAGCTATTAACCGCAGAGACAAATGACCTCCATCTTCTCCATCGTGAAACTCTTATAACAATATCTCAATTTGATATGTTCCAATGCATCTTAGTAGAACACCATTGATGTCCTTTTTGAACAAAGAACCATCAATAAGGGCATATGGAATGGCTTGTAATCTGAAGTATATCCTCTTTACTTTGCTCATTTCTAGGGAGCATAGGCCTATTTGTAGGAAGTGTATCATTCTTTGAGTCTAATAGGGAATAGGTGTATTATCATTTACTTTCCCTTGACCGTCTTATAATACTGAAACAACGTCCTTTTCATCATCTGCGTCAACTCATTTAATCGAGGCTAACTATTCACATAACCCCTTTCCACAGAACATGTTAGTGACCTTAATTTCAATCTCATATTCCATGATGCAAGTGATCCATCTTACACATTTCTCATTCACATCCTTGTTCAAAAGGAAGTCCCTAACTCCCGCATGAGAAAATAATAGCTTGATCCTGTTGTTTGAGACTAGGTTTTTGAACTTATTTAGGCTTCTGATCACTACAAGGACATGTTTCTCAATGAAGGAGTACATCACTTAATAGTCTTCCAATCCTTTACTGAAGAAGGCAACTGGTTATTCAGATCCCCATTTGTTCTGTTGCACTAGGATTGTAGAAATTGTGTCCCCACCACCAAAGGCATAAAGCATGAAGTTCCTAGAGAAGTCTGGATTGACAAGAGTTAGTGCTTGGGATATGGCTTCTTTGATGGCTTCAAAAATTTCAATTCCATGGTCTTCTTCAACATCAATGTTATTGGCTTCATAAGAGAAGAAAATTTTTGTACAAACCTATGGAAAAAATTTATTCTTCCTAGAAAAATCTAAAGAGCCTTCTTAAGACTTGGTAAGGGCAATGCTCTAAGTGCTTCAACTCTTTTTGGGCCGATCATCAATCCTTCCTTTGACACAATATGGCCTAGGAGCTTACCTTTGTGAATAAGGAAAATGAATTTTTTGGGATTCAATGATACCCCAAATCTCCTACATCTTTGAAATACATGTCTTAGATGGAAAAGGTGATCTGCTACATTTTTGGAGAACACGGTGATATTGTCAAGATATATCAATAATATTTTTTGATCAACCCCTTGAATTCCATGTCCATCACCCTCTGAAAGGTTCCCTTGACATTAGATAATCCAAATGACATCTTTTTGTAGCCATAGGTGCCCCACTTAGTGCTGAAAGTTTTCTTGAATTGGTCATGTTCTTTCACCATTATCTGATTATACCCTGAGTACCCATCCAGGAGAAAAAATATTTCTAAGCCAGATACTACCTGTAAGACTTTTTCCATTGAAGGGAGTGGGTAGTGGTCTTTGATAGATGCTCTATTCAAGTATTGAAAGTCCACGCACAACCAAATTTCTCCATTCTTATTCTTGACTAGTACCAAGTTTACAACCCATCTTGAATGCTTGATTGGGAATATAATGCTTTCCTCTATCAGTTTTTTCATCTCTTTCTTCATGATAGGCTCAATCTGTGAGTTGACTGGTCTCTATTTCTGCCTGATGGGCTTAGCCTCTAGATCAAGTTCTATGTATGTTGTGCCAAATTTGGATTGAATACTCACAGGTCCTCATAACTCTAGGTGAAAACATTTGGAAATTCTTGGAAAAGTTGTATGAATTCCTATCTCTCTTGCTTAGTGGCCACCTTGACAATTTGGAGTGTCTTTCCTTCCCCCAAAAAAATAGGTTCTGAATCATTTTCCTTGACCTTAATGTCTACTTTCTCTTTATGAAACTGGTCATTGGGATTGAATATTGGCTCTAGTGTCACCAAACCTCTAGGAATATTATTAGTCTGTAGCTGCACTACTTGATCCCCGTACTCCTACTCTAATTTATCTTGATTCCTAGTTGAGAATTAAGCCTCTTCTTGTAGGTAATTTATGATCTGTTTATCATTTTCAAACACCTGTCAACTTGTGTTATTATATGGAACTGATGGTCTCACAGTCACATAAATATGTGGTTGTGTTTTTCCTCTTTTGATATTATCAACTACATCAAATGTTTCTCTAACTTCTGCAAGCCTATCTGCAGCTTCATTATTTTTCCTAGGTATGGACACAATGTTGAAATCTTCAACGTCTTCAATTAGGCCCCTTAAGTAGTTCTTGTAGCTCTTGAGTAGGTCATTCTTTGTAGCATGCTGCCCTCTAACTTGATTCACAATTAGCTCATTATCGCTAAATATTTGTAAGTTTTTAATGCCCCTCTTTCATGCCCTATGTAATATGTGAATTAAGGCTTCATACTCAACCATGTTATTTGAGCAAGCAAACTAGAAATGAAAAGATGAGTAGTATTTCATACCTTGCGGTGAAATGAGCATAGCTTCTCCTCCTGCACCTTGTCTACTCCTTGAACCATCAAAGAATAATTGTCATACTCCATTATCATATTTGTGATATGGCTTGGTGATGCTAGGGGGAGGATGATCCTCTTCATGCAAACAATAGACTCCTAGCTCAGATTCTTCCATTTCTTTGTAAGGTTCAAAAGCATGCCTTTCACTTGTGTATTCATCGAGAGTCAAGTCTATAATAATTCTAAGCTTAGTATCTGTGTCATAGGTGCTTGGGTAATCTTCTTGATCAAATGTTGAACAATTTGCATTAATTGGACTTAGTACATGAGGCTCTATGTGAAATTTTGTAATGGGATCAGATATGATCATGGCCTCGGCCTCATATCTCATTTTGAATAACATATGTGACCAATCACCAGACCAATAGCCTCCAATTTTGGCAGTGAAGTCTCTTTACAAACACAATGCAAAGAGCAGTGATAAGTCTATGATTGATACATCTTGTAGCAGTGTTACAATGGGATATGCATGTAATATGAGGCTCAAATATTTTATTACTTGAACTGTTGTTACTTTTGTTTCATCCAATTTCACCACACATTTGGAGATGACTTCGTATTGAAGACCTAAATGGTCAACTATTTGTTTCGGCATGGGTGAGCTACTTGGTCCCGAATCAATCATGTAATTATGTATCAACTTATCTCCTATGATTAATGATATATATAATGGAGGGGGATTCAAAATTTTACCTTGATGGCCTCCTCGATCTGATGCTCCTTGTTGAGCTTTATTGGTAAGTACCTTGTCCTGTTGATTGGGTGGATAATTTGATGTTGACCAGTTTTCCATAACATCTTGCAATAGGTCTCTTTGTCCTGGGATAGCTAATGACTCCCACTTGAGATGTTTACATTTGTTTTATTCATCTACTTAATGATGATGAATGGAGATAAGTTATCTCTCTGTTGCTCCTTTCCTTGCACATTCTTCTCTTACACATGGGTTGTTACAACCGGAACTTGAGTTAGTCTAGAAAGTGGGTTGGGATGACCCTACACATTAAGAGCTACACTTTGATTGCTAACACCTTGCAGATAAATAGAGGGATGTGTATCATTTGAATTTGATGACTGACTTTTTCCAATATTCCTTCTCTTAGACCGAGTATTAGCCTTTACACTTTGAGAAGGGGCTTGGTTCACACCACAAAAATATTCAGCTTGCCAATTGACAAGTGTAGTCTCATTCAAAGGTGCTTCTTGCTAAGTTGATTACTATTTCTTATTTCCTTCTTGGGTTGTCTCTTTTTATTCAACCATCGGTGTTACCATAAGAGATTGATTCAAGGCACTGTTGATAATTTTTTCACTTGTGTAATAATGGGAAACTCAAAAAATTATTCTTATGATGAAAAGTCTTGGGTGAAGTATACCTAAGCTAAGGGATTTTTTATGTCATTTGTTACTACTGAATTAGTTAATAGATTAAATGAAATTTGTAGTTATGTGTGCTATTTGAAAACAAAACAGATCACATAGTCTACAATTTCATGTCATCTTCACCAAAAGAACACCAAGCCTCAAAGGACAAATTTGTTTTCTTGATGAAGATGAAAAATTACAAATTAGGTGAAGTGTTGAGTTTTGAAGAAGCAAACAAAAATGCATATTACAAAAAATCAGAGTTCATTACTAAATGTTACAAGTTCCTATCAATGTTATTTCCATCATGATTAAGACATTCAATTATGTTATTGAGTTGTTTAGTTCATTATACGATCCATACAGAAAATATAGAATGCACAAGGAAATACACAACTCATTTTTAGAATTCAATGTTTTATTCACAAGGAGAGTCAAATGTTTCCCACACATGCCGTGGGATGTAATTGAAAAGTAAAGTACTGTAACTAAATATTAAAGTATAGCTACTAAAACAAAAGGTACACATGCATGAAAGAGAAAACAAAGGAGTATGAGGGAACCCATCATTGCCTTGGGGTTTCTATTCTTCGATTGAAGCATCTTCATCTTCGTCTTCTGTTTCTCTTTCATCTCCACGGTAGAAGCCATTGTACCTGAAAAGAAGAAAAGTTGACTATCAGTTATGAGTTCAGGGATCAATTCATATTCCTACACTATCTTATTTCGTGCATATGAATCTCTCATAATAGGGGATGTATTTTACTTGAAGAGAAAATTACACGCATGCTTTATTCACTCAAAATGAATAAGGAAAAAAGAAAGAAAAAAACATCGACATAAGAGAGGAAAACAAGCGTAATTATTTTCTAACTATTTTTCTAAGTGTGCAGGTATAGGTTGTAGCGAAAGAGAAAAATAGACAATTCATAAGTGCATGCAATAAAAGGAAGAATGTAACTCAAAGTTCCAATAATTGTTCTGAAATGGAAGAAGTTACAGTGTATAAGAGAGACTAACAATAGAAACACATGTTTCATTTTGCAATATATAGAAAAGGCAAAATTTGAAAGCTGATGTTTGGCTAAAAGAGAAGGTCACAATTAAAATAAATGAAGAAAATATTCTGGAAAAATTGTGACAGGGCTTCACCATGTAAAATGGACATTTACAACTTTCCATCACGTTGTTTTAACCACTACATGCTTAAAGGAATGATTTAAATCAAGTAAGTGATACAGAAAAAAACACAAAGCATGTTATGATCAAGATAACACAACTATGATGTCTCATTTTATTTATCAATCCAACTTCAAACATGAAGTGTTATGCTCCAAATCAGAAAATACAACTACTATGCAGAAAATGGATGGAAGAGAGAATTCTGGAAAAAATTACCAGGGCTTTGCCATAAAAATCAACACTTTAAATTTTCAGTTGCTACAGGAAAGAATAAAATCAAAGCTAGTTGCTACAGGAAAGGATCAATTTCAAAGCTAGTTGCTACGGGAAAGGATAAATTTCAAATTAGAAGAAATAAGTTGTCCATTGGATTATTATATAATCTTGCGATACAAATAAGATTGCAAAATACTACAAGTAATAGCTTCAGATATCAAATTAAATGCATGATTTGCAATTACAGAAATAGAAGTAATTCAAAATGAATAAAAATATGCTGCCATATCAAATTAGTTCAAATATCTATGTAAGGAAATTGATCAAATATAGATGTAGCTACAGATGAAGCTCAAAGTACAACATTGAAGCACAAAATAAATGGAACTACATTTTGACAAAACTTGGATTTTCTAACATGCAGGAGTTGTAAACAGAGTTTCAAAAATAATATGTCCAATACATAAGTTTAGAAAAAATTGAGGAATCAAATTTAGGTTCATAATTTTATGATATGGAGCCATCCTATAACAATGTTTTTACGAAACAATACACATTTTTTTTTCATAAAAGTCAAGAATATTGTTAAATTTAAGCATTCAATAGATGTGATTTTCAGAAAAAAAAAATGCGTTTCATACACTCATCTAACAAAGAAATTCAATGTTCAAGTAATCTCAGTTTCAAAATGATTAAAGAAATTATTTTCAAAAGGGTGCTATAGAATTTCAAAGAATCATGTTGATCCTGAAACAATGAATTATAACAAATAGAATCTTTAGAATACAAATTTGAGCCAAATTTTTTAGAATACACCTAAAGTAATGTACAAGAACTATAGTTACAGAAAATCATAACCATCTTCTACAATATTCTCAAAAAATGATGAGATAATAGTTGTCCTAAAGTTAAAGCACAAAGAACTTATACAGAGAAGAGGCTAAAGTATAAGTATTAAGAATGAAGAAAATACTCTATGTCCACCATAGTAAAACAATGGAAGACATAGGAAAAATAGAAGATCTACGAGTACCCATGACATGGAAGTACAAATCCTAGCAGTGAATGAAGACCCATTAACATAGTAAGAAATCACAGAGGATCTTGTACAACAAGGAGATTATTATCATTATCTCGAAGATTCAGAACGACAAAACTCGAAGATTCATATCCAAGAAATATAGGAAAGAGGTTTCTAACAGATACACCAACAAATAGGCTATTCATTTACAATATATCCATACGGTAAAGATCTGAGTAAAATTTTGAATGCGCATGTTTCAGAACATGCAATTCTAGAGTTCTAAAATACCATATACAACTCAGGATGGAATTAAGAAGAGGAAGAACATGGATTTAAGGAGAATGAATTCAAAACCACAAAGTTTACAACAAGCTAAATACAAAATTTATGTGTTTTTAGAGAAAAATATGAGTACTCAATTGAAACTTACCGGTTACAAGGAAAAATTCAGTAAATCTTTGAAGTAAGGTCGCAAAATCAACAGACCCAGAAAGATTAATCTCACAACAATTTCCAACTCAAAACAATAAAGGCCAAGTCCCAAAGGTCACAAGAAATGAAATGAAAAACAATTATCAATTTTAGAGTTTGAAATGGTCACGATGAACCAAAATACCAGAAAAAAAATCAAGGGTCAAAAATATTACCGACATCATTAAACAGTGATGCAAAGAATAAATAGAATGGGGCTGAGCTTCAAGATTAGAAAAAATGATGGCCAATATAGAAATAAGACAAAAACGAGCTCTAATCTCCCATCACCATGTCAACATTTGATGAAGTAATAAAGACAATAAATGAGCAAGGCCGAGCTTGAAGAAATGAGTATGGTGACAAATAGACTAGATAAAGCTCAAAGAACCAAAAAGTACTGACCATGAAACCCAATATGATAGAGAGTATTTTTTAGAGAAGGAGCTCGAAGATATAGTGAAAACCGAGCTCAACAAAATAGAATAATGGCATTGGGAGGAAAATTTTCCAGGGCTTCGCCCATACAACCAAAAAATCCAAATGAATGTTCTTTACGATCGAGCTCCCTTTACCGCCCGAACCCAAGAAGTGGGTTAACCCTAACTCAACCACAACCAGAGATTGGTGGCATAAAAAGCCAAGGACACAAGATCAACGTCCTCAAATTAATCACAATGATTAATGCAAAGCACCTAGGTAAGATGTCACTGCCCACATTTAATGCCAGTTAAACAACCCTAACCATAGGTCATGGATTGATGAAACAAATAACAAAGGTACAAGGATCGATGGCTTAAAATTGGCCCCCAACAGTCAAAGAAAACTCAACTAGAGTTACAGAAGCCACCGATCAAGTCACCAAGGAGTGAGTCACCATGGAGAAGCGGACAACCCATGTGTCCACCAAACAAATAATGTCAAATGACTTTCAAAACTCTAAATATTAGTGCATGCTTCAAATAATTTAAAAAGGGATAACCAAATTATATACCATGATCACCGAAAAGGTGAGTTTTTATAATATGCTAAGGCCAAAAAATAAAAGGCAGAAAACCATATGGTATGGTCATTCCAATAATCAAATGTGGTTGACCATTGTGGGGTGGCTTTTATAAATTACCCCTCTTGATTTTAAAACATAATATATGCTAAGTCCACAAAAGTGGCCAAACCCAATGAATACAAGAGTTCAACCACAGGTGGTCCCCACTTCAAAGAGCTAGGTTGATTTGTAGAGTGTCAGTCATGTGACCATTTTTAAAAAGGATATGTCAATATCAGAACATGTGCACATAGTAGGTGGTCCCCCGCAAGAGGAATTATTTTTTCAAATATTGCTAAGTATTGTAATTATTTTAATTACATATAAGGAGTTGTATTTTGCATGCCTTCACAACAGGATAGAATAGAGAAGAAGATAGAGTTGCATGTTCATAGAAATAGACTTTCCTAGCAAGCAACCTTATTTTTAGAAAATTATTCATCATTCTTTTCTTAAAAATAGAATAGTGAACTTCAGTTTGACTTTAGTGTAAGTAAGGATAATAATGCCTATTTGTAATTGCATGCTCTATTTTCCCTTTACCTATTATTAAATAAAGGATAAAAATAAGATGCATGGGTGAGTACAAGCATTAGTATATTTTTAGGGAGAGGGTGAGTTTTATTTTTGCTATATATTGTGTGCCTTTGCAAATCACAGGACAAGAGGACTTTTGGATATATGAGTACTAAAGCAAATGTTTCCAGTTCTTCCCTCTGAGTGTGAAGTATTTCATGCCTTTCCAAGTTATTTTGTAGTCTTGTGTATGTTTCTATTAGTCTTGTGAATTCAAATTCCCTAATCAATCAGCTTACCCTACGGAAAATTCAATCTTTTATGCTTAATTTTAATGTGCATGTTAACTTATTAGTACTATTGTGATCTTCCCTAAGTACAATCGAGTGTTTTTACCTTAGACATTCAGTAGAAAAACTATTAGTCCGTGCCTCAAGAATCTTTCCCAAATCAGTTGTGCATATACTCAGTCAAATCCCTCATACAAATTTGTTGTATAGTTTTAATCATTTTGCAGTCATCTTTTAATCTCAAAATCCCAGAAAATTAGTTTAGGATACACCAATAAGAAACTAGCCTTGATACCGGAGACTCACCTCAAAATAGGTATACCCACAGACCTGAGGTTTTTCCATTGTATCTACGAAAGAGAGATATCATTTGTGCCAGCTTAGAAAATATGCAGCCATCTCTCTACAGGGTGTACTTTCAAGAGATAATAGTTTTTGGCACACCCGTGGGACCACAAATAAGATCTGCATGCGAATTAGAATTTCTACAAAAAATTAAAAGTTACTTTTGGGAGCAAGTTGGAGTAATTTATTTTAAAGATTCTAGGATCTTTATGCGACTCCACAGAGTTGATTTAGAACCAGTATTGTAGCATTGTCCATGCCTAAAGTGACTACAAGATCATCCGTAGGAGGAATCCCTTCTGAGTTTGTTTCTTAACCTTTGAATTCTGCTAGAAGGATAAGAGTTGGTAATACTTTACCTTATAATAGACCTAGTTTTTGTAATCCTCCTCCTAATATTCCTTCACCATGTATCAATTTCTCAATCAATATCCCATTTTTTCAAATGGCTATCCAACCACTAAGGAATTTTGTGACCTTTAGTAATGGAAGTCCATTAGTAATCCCAATTTACCATGGCATTCCTAATGCTGCCATGAAAAAGTTTGCCATCATACACGGGTGAAAATCAGGTTACACCAGCTGAAAATATTAAAGATGTTGTTTCCCTATGTGCAGTCCATAATATCATTCATGAATATGTATCTTTAAGACTTTTAGCTGCATATTTTAAATGGAAATCCTTGCAATGGTATAGAAACCTAGAAATTGGAAGCATAATAACTTGGGATAACTTAGGTGAAAAATTGCTGAAACAGTTCCAGGATAATTTCGATCATTTGTCTCTCATTGAACAATTGTCCACTATTAAAAGAACTCCCAATGAATTTATGTCTAGCTTCAATATCCATTTTTCCAGAACTTGGGAGAGAATTCTAGTAAGTGTCAATCCTCAAGACGATCATGCTTTCCTTTATTATCTTAGAGCATTAAACAATGATATCTCAACTATGATTTAGTTAATGGGTGGAGAGACACTTCCCGATTCTTATGATATTGCTATATAAGATGAAAATAGTCTTATTCAAGCTAGAAATTTAGCACCGAGGCCATTAATGCCATTTTTGGTAGATTTAGCACCTATTCCTTAGCCTATTATAGTCATAGAACCTATTGTTGTAGCTCCATTAGATGATGTATTTAAATCTTTGTATACTCTGGGAAATAAATTGACTTTGATTGAGAACAAAATTACATTACCTAACAAATCTTATCAGACTCCTTATCATCCCTATCAATAGAATAAAAAAAACAGGCAGCCCTACCAACAAAATCAAAATTATAAGCAACCTTACTAGTAAAGGCAATTTGACCTAAACACTCCTAGTTCATCTAATGCTTTAGTCCCAACTAATATGGCTATAGAAGAGTGGTGTCAACCTTGCAATCAACCTCATTTAGCTGCAACTTGCCCAAATGATTTTTTGAATCTGAATCTTGTTGCATAACCTCAATCTGAAACATTATACATGCCTCAAATGAAGGGTGGGCATCAAGAAACTCATGTTCAGAAAGCATATGAAAAGAAATTACTCATTTTTTTAGGAGGATTTCATGCAGTCACTACTAGGGCTCAAGGGAAGGCTACTTAAATTCAAAAGCAACAAAATAGGCCTATCTTGCCTACTGTCACTGATAAGACAACATCTAAAGATCCAAAGTCAACTCGCAACCCTATTTTTCCTCAAAAAACAATAAGTGTTCAAATTGATAAGGGCCATAAAAAATAGCTACAACTTGATCCAAGAAGATTGTGTATACCTCATATATCGAAGGTAGCCAAAGAAAAATGAGTTTTCGCTAAGGCGTACTCTAAGACAGTTGAATCTGTCTCTGAAATAGTTGCTTCCTGTAACATTGTTGATGTAATGAAAAAGCATAATGTTAACATATCAATGTGGGATGCTCTAATTATTCCTGGACAACAAGATTTACTCTCTCATGAGCTAGCTAAGCTACAAATTTCTTCAAATATAGTAGAAAAGGAAGTTCAGAAGGAAGACATAGTCCTTGCAATGTTTGAGCAAGACTGCATTAAATAAGTTAAGTGGATGGTTTAGAAATTTCTGAATGCTCATGACATAAAGAAACCACCACCATTCTATTTATCATTGATCATTGGAGAACATCTAGTCCATAATTACATGGTGGACAGTGGTGCAAGTAGCACAGTAATGCCAAAAGTGATTGCAAAAAAATTAGGTTTGCACTATGAGCCTACAGAAAGGAGTTTCTTAAAGCTTGATGGATCTGCAACTAATACGGTTGGTATCATCAAAAATTTACAAGTGACGTTACTTGCTTGCCCAAATGTTTCTATTTTGTAAGATTTTACTGTTATAGACTTACCTCTATATTTTGCCTTATATTTATCTAGAGATGTCACAACAAAAATAGGTGGTTATCTCTCTTCAGATTGTTCCTTCCTATTTTTCACTACTCATTATGGTAAAAAAGTTACTATCAATTTAGAGCCATTGGCTAGATTTCACATTGAGCCTCACTCTTATAATACAATGTCTAATTATTCAGCCTTATATCAGTATGATTTTGATGAAGTAGCTCATGTTTCAGCATTGGATGGTGTTTCTAACATGTTTATGGATGAAAAAATAGTGGAAGAATATGCTCATGATCATTTTAAGGAAGTTTAAGAACACATTTTTTGTGTGTATTCTACGCATGATACACCACTTTCCTTGCTGTCCAAAATAGAATATTCAAAAGAAGGGATTTGGAAGCTTCATTTTGATTGAGCTAAGAACAAGAAAGTGGTTATTAATCAAGTTAGAAATTTCAATTTTTGTAAGAATCCATTAATGAGGTCTTACAGACACAGAGTTTCAGACTTAATGGAATATTTTGATGCTATTAACATTTAGTCTATTCCTAGAGCTGAAAAACAAGCATGCAGACAGACTTGCAGCAGTTGGGGCTAGTTTTGAAGTGCTGGAAAAAATTGAAAATAGAAAAATCTAGCCCCATATAAAGTTAATTTTCTGGCCCTTAGTACCTGATAATGATTCAAATCGGTAATTTTTTTAAAGTGATGATCAAAGTTATAGGTTTTTATAGCAAGAAGATGAGTTTTCTGTTATTAATCAGGATAAATTACATCACTTATATGATGAGCAGATTGTTCAGTTGAAGACAAATAAACTACTTCATGGTCTAGTCACATTAGAAGAAATCTTCAGCATTGACGATCAGTTAAGAAAGGTCAAGACTAAAATGTCAACTCACGTTGATAATTACGTAGAGATCTTGGTTGATGAAGGGAAAAAGGTATTTCTTGGGAAGGTATGTTCCTTAACTGAAAAAAAGTAATTTATTAATCTTTGCAAAGAGTTTAAGGATGTATTTTTTTGGAAATACAAAGATCTGAAAGGATTTGATCCCAGTTTAGCACATCATATAATTGAGTTGCAGCCAAATTCTAAGCTTGTTAGGCAGAAACAAAGGCCTGTCAATTCCAAAATAGAGCCTCTGATGAGGAAATAATTATCTAAGTTGATTGAATCGGGTATTATCTTTCTAGTTAAGCATTCAAGTTGGGTAGCCAATCTTGTTCTTGTTAGGAAGAAGTACAGTGAAATCAGAATATGTGTAGATTTAAGAGAGCTTGATAATACTTCACTAAAAGACCATTACCCATTCCCGAATATGGATCAGATTTTAAGAACAGTCTCAGGTTTAGATAGACTAACTCTTCTAGACGGTTATAGTGGATATAATCAAATATTAGTTCGAGAAGAACATAGATACAAAATAACTTTTACCACCAATTGGGGTACTCATGCTTATAAAAGGACGCCTTTTGGTCTTTTGAATACTGGTGCAACGTTTCAACGTGGAATGGACATAAATTTTTATAGCTTATTAAATAAATCCATCCTGATTTATTTAGATGATGTTACTATATTTTCAAAAGATTCTAAAGAACATCTAAAGCACTTAAAACAGACTTTTCAGTTGTGTAGGAAATTTGGAATATCTTTGAATCCAATGCAGTCTATCTTTTTAGTACATTACGGAAAACTACTTGGTCATATTGTTTCTAAGTAGGGTTTAGCAATTGATCCTTTTAGGATCGAAGTTATATCATAGGTATCATTTCCTTATCATAAGAAGGCATTACAATTTTTTCATGGAAAAATTAACTTTTTTTAGAAGATTTGTTCTAGATTTTGTAGCATTGGTTAAACCACTCACAGCTATGCTAAAAAAAGAGAAAGCTTTCTCTTGGACCAGTGAAGGAAGAGAAGGATTTGAAGTAATCAAAGTAGCTAACGCTTAGGCTCCTACTCTTGCAAATCAAAATTTGGATAAAGATTTTACAATGTATGCACTTGCGAGAGCTGAAACAATCTTAGCTATATTAACTCAAGTCAATGACAAACATATTGAGTAGCCTATTTATTTCTTTGGACAGAGTTTGCATGATTACAAAACAAGGTACACTTTTCTTGAAAGGAAAGTACTTTCAGTAGTCAGAGGACTAAAAAATTTCAAGTATATGCTTTCAAACAATAAAATCCACGTTCTTGTTTCTCATCCAAGTGTGAAAGCATTCTTACTAAATAAGGAATTTAATGAGAAAAAAGAAAATTGGATAACAAAGGTCATGGAGTATGATGTTGATATTCGGGTTGCTAAGATAGTTCAAGGGAAAGGTTTATGTGAGCATTTAATTTCTTATATGCAAAAACAACAAGCTGCAGAACCCGATGATTCAAAATAGAATGATGAAATTGTGTATTAGCAATCATAAATTATGGTTCAACCAGAAAATTAGCAACCTCAGCTCACTCACAAGATCCAAGAATCAAGATGGATGACTGATTTGGTTAATTATCTAGAGTAGGGAACCTATTTGGAAGTATGGAAAAAAATAAACAAAGGTATTTCAGATTACAAGTTGTACCTTATATCTTCATTGATAATGTGTTATTCAAAAAATATATAAATTGAATCTTCTTGCGGTGTGTTGATTATGAAAAAGTTCAGAAAATACTGTCAGAATCCCATGAAGGACCTACAAGAGGTAACTTCTCAACACATACTAGAACCTAAAAATTATGAACGCTGGTTACGATTGGCCTAACATATTCAAATACTATTTTGAATGGATTGGAAAATGTAAAAAATGTGCTTTCTTTTTTGGAAAAGAACATTTAGCTTCGCTGCCCTTGCAGCCTATTTTAGCTGATTAGCCTTTTATGTAGTGGGGTATTGACTTTATTGGCATGATAAATCCACCATCATCATAAGGAAAAAACTAGATCTTAACTGCTACAGATTATTTTATGTGATGTACTGAAGCAATAGCCTTGAAGGATGCTAATGAAGCTTCAATACTATCCTTTTATGAAGGAATAGTTTACAAATTTGGTGTTCCAGCAACTATCATATCAGATAATACTTTAGCTTTCCTTGGTGCAAAGATAATAGAGTGAGCTATCAAACAAGTTATATATCTAAGTTCTTTATCTAATTATTACCCACAAGGTAATGGATTAGCCAAGACTACTAACAAGAATATGTTAATGATCATCAGAAGAATGCTCAAGGATAATCAAAGAGCTTGGTATCTGATGTTGAATTCAGCACTTTGCGCTGACAGAGTGACTCCTAAAAGATCAATTGGCAATTCATGATACAAATTTGTGTATGGGAAAGAAGTAAGAATTCCTATTTCAGTTGAGTTACCTACATTAGATTTGCTACATCAAATGAAGCTGCTTGAGAATGAACCATTACAAGTTCCTTATGAAGAGTTAGTGGAATTACAAGAGCTAAGAGATCAAGCTGATTTGAATATGGAGAAGAATTAGAAACAAATGAATAAGACTTTTGACAAGAAATTAAAATTCAGATTCTTCAATGAAGGAGATATTGTGTTAAAGTGGGATGCCGATCGTGCAAAGACAGGAAGACACTCAAAGTTTGATACACTCTAGAGTGGTCCTTTTAGACACCTATAATTACTCCTGAGCAATTTAAATACTTAAATTTTGCTAATTATCTCCTTTCCTGCAAATTGACGACATATTGTCAATAGCGCTCATCTTCTCTTCCATTTTCGTTAATTGATTACATTACGCTAATTAATTAAGTCGTCTATCCAACACATATCCTTTAACGACCCTTCGTTAATCATCACCTTCTATCTAGTCTAGTTAATT
Organism: Taxus chinensis; assembly: GCA_019776745.2. Classification (NCBI taxonomy): domain Eukaryota; kingdom Viridiplantae; phylum Streptophyta; class Pinopsida; order Cupressales; family Taxaceae; genus Taxus; species Taxus chinensis. The sequence continues at coordinate 596,369,255 of CM034146.1, read as the reverse complement.
ATTATTAATTAATTATTCTCCCTTCTCATTAAATCAATAAATCACTATTTAATTCATTTAATTCCCTCCTAATGGACCAAATTACACAGAAATCCATCTAAAAGCTTATAAAATCTTGCACGTGTATTAATTAATCATCTTGATTAATTAACACACCCCCTTTATCTACATGAGCCACTAGAGGACAAACTAAATCCTCCTAAAGTTAACTCAACCACATCTAAACCGCCCTTATCCATAACGAACTCTACATCTCCATTAGTCCCACATTCATGAGGATGTGGCGAATCCTTTATCCTTTCGGCTATATAAACAACCCTGCCTCTACTTCTACACCTACACCTAAATCTCTCAAGAGACAAAAGAAAGCACATAGTTTCATACTAATAGCCTTTTGTCATTCTTGAGCCCTCCATCCTCCATTATTGAAGAGCTAAGCCTCACACCCAAGAATCCATTGAAGGATCAAAGAAAGCAAATATAATTTTATTTCCATTGAACTACTTAGGTTCATTTTAATGTTAAATTCGGCAATCAAGGAGAATAGAGTTCATTAATTTACATTATGTTTTGGATCATTTCAAAGTTATTAATGTTGAGGGTAGGAGTTTCTTATTTCTTCATCATGATGGTGCACATTTCTCATTTCTATCTAAGTTAGGAAGCTATTTCTAGTTGGTAGTTTCTTACTGTAAATTTAGCTAAATTGATGAAACACATGCACACATTTGGCACACTCGGTGGGACACTTAGTCCCATGACATTTTAGTTTAAGTTTCATTGTTTTGGCTAATTTTTGATATACACGTAGTAATTAATGTCCATTTTCTTGGAATTTTTTCTCATTTGATATGTGTAACTTCATGTTCATAGCCATAATTTTAATGGGTTATTGCCATTCTTAACCTAAATTGTCAAAATTTGATATACTGTGAGTTTTCTTGTGTTTGCTGCCATATTTTGGTTGTAGGTCTAGCGTAGACACATTTTTAGGGGCATAGGCACGGTTTTCATGGCACACACATCTCTCTGGTGGCATAGGCACACTAGTAAAACCTGTTACTCTATTTTCCAACCCCTGATGCATACGCACTAACCCTGGCACACACACCCTAACCAACGCATAGGTGCACTAACCCAAACGTAAACATCATTTTATACTATACCTTCACTGCATTCTGAAACCTATCAAATCGGTGCACATGCCCTAACTAGAGCGCAAATGATGTGTGTAGACACATTTTTTTAGTAACGCATTTGTTCTATCTTCTTTTTGTCTATTTTTCTTGGGAGTGACACATACGTCGTTTTTGTGGCACACATGCCTCTCTGGTGGCATAGGCGCTTGATAAATCAAAAAATCCACAGAGTGGTGCAGGAACTGTTTTTGTGGCACATACACTCTTTTCGTGGTGCACACACCTCTTGGGTGGCATAGGCGCATGATAAGTTGAAATTACATAGAGTGGCACACACGTATTTTTCATTACGTACACACATAAAAGGGGGCGTAGGTATATCTATTTAATCTGGTTTTGGTTACAAATTTTTAGTGCTCCTTGTTTTGATCATAAATTTGGTATCTGTTTAAAAGTTAGATACCTTTGGTATACTATCTTCTATCACAAAACTCCCAAAATTCCCTAGAGACCTCTAAAAATACAAATTACTAAAAATTGCTAAAAAAGTGCAAAAAATTGGATTTCTAGAATTTTTTGATTTTCTTGGTTTTCTGATTCTTGCAGGTTTAATCTAATCACATACTCATTTTTACATGATATTTTTACATGTTTGTACTTGATTAGATAAACTTTGCATTTTTACTTATAGGAATAAGATTGTGTATGCTCTTCCCTCGCATCCCTTGGGGTCATCTTAGGAATCAGAAATGATTCTTAAGTCCTTTTTGATGCTTTGAGGTTGTTACGAATATTTGAATTTGAATTGGTTAACTTGGTGTATTTGAATTAAAGTGTTTTTCCATTTGATATCTTTTTGGATTTTGGAAACATCACGTATGCTTTTCTCTTGTGTCCGTGGACGATCTGGTGAATCAAAAATGGTGTTTTCTCTTTTGATGGAAAACTACTAAAAAATGTCATACAGGACAAAAATGCCATCACTTGTCAAAGAACGGAGGAATCAAAACAAATTCAAAAATACTAATACAGTTGTTCTGCAGGTTTTGAAATGGTGTTTGACCAAACCACACCTAATTAAACAAGATAAAATGAACAACACATTCAAAACATTGTATTTTAGGTTTTGGAAAAGGGTACGTCCCTCTCTGCTCAACTGGAACATAACCCCTTTAGCATAACGCCTTAAGATACAACAATGGGGGTGGTTCTAGGAACCCCAAAGTATTCCATGCAAGAGGGAACCTTATGGACGAAATGGGAGTGCTCTGCCCTACCTATCTGACTAGTGATTTTTTTGTGAGATAGCGTTACAAGTTTTCCCTACGTGACCCTTTTAAGTACATGATGGATGAATTTATTTCCCACTTTACTTGAAGGGGGAAAAGTTGATATACTCCCAAGATAGTTGGGAATTTTTTGGTAAATCGTCCCGCTCGTGGATAATCTTTGTAACACCTAGGATGAGAGAACCACCTAGGAAAATATACTTTGGCCAAGATTCCTCTTTGACCATTCTAAAAATAGTGTTGAGTTGTGAACCATTTTTTGTCATTATGAAATGTGTGCCGCCTTACTTTTGCTTAGTTTTTATTTGCCTTAGAGCGAGGTGAAACTCTTCTGAAGTGAAGCCAGCATTTTTCATCCCCATTTTAGATTTACGTCCTTCACATTTTTTTGACACTTTGTTGATTAAAAGAACGGTGACTACCTTTGTGTTACCAATCGGTTGCTTCTGTAACTTTTTTTTCGGTTTACGCCCATCTATGTTTGCAGCTAGGTAAGTTAAACATCTAAAGTGTATGGAGGCATATTCATATCATTGGTAGCCTATTTGATTCTTATACCCACGTCAACAAGATTATCATCACAGTTCATATTAATTCATCATTTGATCTCCCTTTGATGTGTTACCTTGTTTACATTGTCTCGAGACAATTAAGATAGTTATGTCATGTTTTTCATAAATGTGATCTAAGTATCTGCATTGTGGCATTATGTTGCGCACATTTTGACACATCCTCAGTATACCTTGACTTGGTTTGGATTCAAAAATTGTCCAAAATCTTGAAGAGTGTCACTTACTTTGTTTGCGTCATTTTGATACCACTTTGACACTAATATCTTGCTTCTTCGTAAAGCTTGATTAACATGTCCAATTGGTGTGGTTACGTGGCTTACATTTGTAATCCTCACCCTTTAAAATTTAGGTATTGTTGGTTGTTGAACTTGTCATGGTATCCTTTGATTGGGAGCCGCATTTACCCTTTGTTAATCTTTACGCCTTGTTCATTTCGAGCTTGACGTAAATATTGACATTGTGTTGATAATTGTTGCATAGGACTATCACTTTGCACACACATTTTCATATGGTGTATTTCCTTGTTGATTACATTTTTATTTCACACTCGCATGATTTTTCCTTGTGATTATTCATTCAAAAAACTTATTTCATAGGATAATCCCTTTTTATCTCATCGATATTATGTCATCATGATGTCTATTTTCCTTAGACCCCTTTCAGAAAATCACATCTCCATACTTACGAAATGTCTAGTTGGTTGTTGTTATGCTTCCCAAATGGACATAGCACCTCCTTCACTTTGAACAAGTTTTATCACACTATCTAGGCCTAGATATTTGAGATTAAAACGATGCCAACAATGATTGATTAACACATAGTTCCTCATTTTTACGAAAATAAGGAATTCAATTTTTGGCATTCACATCAAAGGATGTCTGTCATGACTAAACCTCATTTGGTTCTTCGTGCTAGAAGTCCCATCCGGGTAACTCGTTCCCCACCTTCATCTCATAGTCGGTGGTATGATTTGGATGTAAACTACTATTCAGATCCAAACTACTATTCATATTCATCCAATTCGACACCTAAGTCATAGTCCTCCCCTTCTTTGTAGGACCTCTATTATCAGTCATCTAAAAAATTTTCTCCTCCTCTAAATATTTGTGTCGCAACAAATCATCTTCATCCTTCATCTATTGTGACTCCTACGTCATGGTCCTCCCTCTCTTCATAGGACCCCTTTTATCAATCACCTCAACTACGTTTTCTTCCTTTGAATATACGCACGACTCCAAATCCATCCAATAAAAAATTTAATACAATTATTGAATCATGGTACTCCCCTTCTTTGCAGGACCCTTGTTATTATTCATCCAATGGGATTCTTGAATCATGGTCCTCCCCTTCTTCGCAGGACCTTATTCATCAATCACCCCCAATAAGTCTTCCTCCTTGGAAGATCATGTGACTCAAAGTCCTTTGAGAAAAATGTCTAAATCGGCCCATGCATTGCAATCGACAGAATTTTCAATTAATCCTACTATTTTACATACGACATACCATTGTATAGGTAGGTCCACACCACGTTCTTCTACTCCTGAGACATATGGCTACACATCTTCTTCTTCTATCAATCATCATCAAGCATCTTCTAAGTATCCCACACCAATTGGATATCTTTCTTCCAATCAACCCCTGGTGGTTGATCAAAAACTCATACCGATTGATATCTTTTAGAATGGAGAAACTTTCAGGGCATTTATAAGGTCATATGAATATATTCCTTTAACAAATTACGAGAAAGGATTCTCTTTAGACTTTGATGCATCTGCATATTGTGAGGAAAAGTTTGATTAATTTTATCAAGAAATGGAGGAAGAGCCTCAGGTCATGCAACTTGACCCTCCTCTTATTCTTTCATCTTCACATTCTTCATTATGTGATGAAAATCCTTTCTCTTGCATTGATCCATGGCCTATATTCTCATCACCCAATAACTCTTTGTCTATCATAATTCCTTAATCACAATCTCTTATGGGGTCAACACCAAGTAGCGCTTCATCTTCATCTAGGTGAGGGTCACCTTCTAGTAGCCCTCCCTCTATTATTTGTGGAACATTTTTGAGTAGTCCACTATCTTCTATTCTTGAGGCACTTACAACTAGCACCTTATCTTTTATGTATGGATCGCCTCCGGGTAGTCCATCATCATCTATTCTTGGGCCACATCCTATTATTCCATCATCTTACATTTATGGGTCATGTCCTAATAGCCCTGATTCTTCTATTCTTGGGCGACATCCTAGTATCCCTTCATCTTCTATTTATGGGTCACGTCTTAGTAGCCCTTATTCTTCTATTCTTGGGCCACATCCTACTAGCCTGTCATGTCATATTTATGGCTCACCTCCTAGTATACCATCTTCTTCAATACTTGGACCATATCCTTTTCATCAATCACATCATCCTTCTACCAATGACCAGGGAAATCCCACCATCATTTCTCTCGTTCCTATCATCAATCGTAAATGTTCACTTTCTTCTCCTTTTCGAGGTCAGAAAAGTCACAAGTCAGCTTATAAGAAATCCAAACAAGTTCATTATCAATCTCATGTCAAAACTTCCAAGATCTCAAAATCCCCCAACAACCTGAATAATCTCAAAGTTGTAAATGAAGCATGATTCAAGAACGCACATCAACGTAACCATCAAGTATGGTGCAAAGTGCATAAACCTCTAGATAGGTAACTCAAGCTCTCATATACAAAATCTATGTTTCAGGATAAATCACAGTCCATTGTTGAGTGTGAACTCACCACGATCATTGAGATCAGGGAAAACATGAATCTTGATAAACAAACATTCCTAGTCTCCCTTATCAAGGAAGCCACAAACATTGTTGTTGGATCTTACCACACATAGTCACTTTGTTAGTCCCAACGTCTTAAAATTGTCAAAAATCTAAAAATAAAAAACAATTCAAAAAAACAAAAAAAAAACATTCAGAAAACACAACAAAAATCAAAGGTACAAAAATCAAACATTGCAACCAAGTGTTGCGAACACATGGATATTTCTTTCTTCCCTTCCTTGTTATTATTTTCTAAGTCTTCCTGCCATTTTCATCCCTTCATTGATATTTTGGTTAGCTTATTCACATGCATTTTCTGACATTTATCTCTATGGTATCTATTTGACCCTGGTCTTTTATCACCTTGGTAAATTAAAGAACGACTGACCGCTTAGAGATCCTATCACATTCACCATCTAATAAACTTGTTGCAAAGAACTTTTGGACATATTTGTTAACACTAGCCAATTTCATCATCACAATCACTTCCACCTCCTTCCATCAAGCCATTAGTGGTTCTTAAAACCCTTGTCAAACAAGAGATCTAAAATAAGTTTTTCAGAAAGCAAAAGAATCAAAATCAATCGAAAATCAAAAGCTAAAAGCTACAAAGAAAAAGAAAATTGATATATAACTCTCTCTTGGGGTATTTCTAATAATACCTATAGGGGCTATGGATGCTTGACTGGTAGTAGAGAAATGTTGTGATTAGAATCAAATACATCTCCGCCGGGGCTATGGATGCCTGGCTGGTAGCAGAGCAATGTACAGCTATCCTTCCACCATTTATTCACAAAATCACCTTTCAAAATCAATCATCCCTACACTTTGGCTAGGGTTTCTTCACTTTTTGTCTATTAAATCTTCCCTTCAAGAGGTAATAAATTTCATGTGCACACACCAAATCTTTGTGAGTAAACAGGATTAGTATGTTACCAAGGGTCTTTTTTTGTTTGGACTTTATTTAGACTCTTACTCTAGTCCATATCTTGTCTCATGATTTGTGCCTTTGGATAATCACTTCTTTATCGTGAGGCTTCTAAGCTTCATTCATAGCATTTACATAATTCTTCTACTTCATTCAGAATATCCATGTGTATAAGATTACCTTTTTTCCATGTCTTCAGACACCTTTTTCCCCTTCCACAAAAACAATCTTCTCCTTCGTTTCTATCATGTGCTTTTAGGCCAACTTATGCTGGGGGCATCCTTTCTTCTTCCCAGCATTTCATTGGTTTGTGTTCATCATCATGTTGAACCTATCCATAATGGCCTTGGGTCCCGCTTCTACTTGTGAAGAGTTTGCCTTTGAATACTCCCACCTAATCACTGGGGCATTTTTGCATCTTCACCTTTCTCATATGCATGTGGTCTTATGCCCTTTTAGATCCCATCTATCGCTAGGGGCATCCAAACATCCTTGTCTTCATGTACATTGAAATATGTTAGAAAAATCATCAAAAACATTCAAATATGTTTTAGAAAAATTCTAAAAATTTAAAATCATCCTACAAAACGTCACTCTTTGGTTCTCAGTTGTTCATGTGTGCGACTTACGGATCATCTTGATCTACCTCCATCAATAAAATATAGGCTACTTACTTCGTCTATACTCTGGGGCACAACGAGTTACATGGTACTGTTTCGTAGTGCACATTACTTTTTCATTGGACCCAAGTGTCCTCCATTATTCCCCTCACATGTATCCTTGCTTGGGGCACCATCATCAACCCTTGTCATTAATTTACATAGGTCATAACTGAAGCTTGATAATAAAAACATTATATTATGTTTCTCTGTTAGTTTAGCTTGTTTACTTTCTCGTATTGCATTGTATTTTGTATGTCGCATGGAGTTAGGCATCTTTAAATTTCTTGTATTGCATTGCATTTTTTATGTTGCATGGAGTTGTTTTTTTTAGCAACGGACAATTTTTCATACTATGGCTTTTCATGTCATTCTACCTTTGTCGTATGCTTTTATTTTTCATAAGGACCGATGATGTAGTTCCTATGACAATATGATGACATCCAAATTGTTCCAATCAATAGCGGCTAGAGGCTAAGCTCTTCTCTCCCCTCTTCTCTTCCATATTTCTTCTACCCCTAATCTTCCCTCTCATCAAGGCATCCTACTCCTTCCCCACTCTTCTACCTCTCTCACATCTTTTTCGATCATCGATCGACTTCTTTCATCACCCCATCAACACTCGAGGGGGAATCTCTCTCTCCTACTAATTTTTCTCCTATCCCTTCAAATTTTTCTTCCATCTACTATCTTTGAAGTGGCATCACTTACGCCACCCCAAAGAGGGGAAAATGTAGAAACCTATAATTACGCCTGACCAATTTAAATACTTAAATTGTGCTAATTATCTCCTTTCCCACAAATTGAGGACATATTGTCAATAGTGCTCGTCTTCTCTTCCATTGTTGTTAATTGATTACATTACGCTAATTAATTATGTCGCCTATCCAACACATATCCTAATTAACCACCCTTCGTTAATGAACACCTTATATCTAGTCTAATTAATTATTAATAATTAATTAGCCTCCCTTCTCATTAAATAAATAAATCACTATTTAATTGATTTAATTCCCTCCTAATGATCCAAATCACAATAAAATCTAGCTAAAATATTATAAAGCTTACAAATGTATTAATTAATCATTGTGATTAATTAATACATCCCCTTTATCCACATGAGCCACTAGAGGACAAACTAAATCCTCCTAAAGTTAACTCAACCCCATCTAAACCCCCCTTATCCATAACTAACTCTACATCTCCATTACTCCCACATTCATGAGGATCTGTTGAATCTTTTATCCTTTGGGCTATATAAACAACCCTCCCTCTACTTCTACACCTACACCTAAATCTCTCAAGAGAAAAAAGAAAGCACATAGTTTCATAGTAATAGCCTTTTTTCATTCTTGAGCCCTCCATCCTCCATTCTTGAAGAGCTAATCCTCACACCCAAGCATCCATTGAAGGATCAAAGCAAGAAAATATAATTTTATTTCCATTGAACTACTTAGGTTCATTTTAATGTTAAATTAGGAAATTAAGGAGAATAGAGTTGATTAATTTACATTATGTTTTGGATCATTTCAAAGTTATTAATGTTGAGGGCAGGACTTGCTCATTTCTTCATCATGATGGTGCACATTTCTCATTTATAGCTAAGTTAGGAAGCTATTTCTAGGTGGTAGTTTCTTGCTTTAAATTTAGCTAAATTGATGAAACACATGCACACAGTCCTTACATGATTTCAGCTTGCAAGAAACACAATGCTTTTGATATTTTGAAGCTAAATGGAGAGGAACTTCCCATTCCTGTGAATGGTATATTTCTCAAACATTGTTATTGAAAATATTACAGTTATTGTTAGAGTAGGATTTCCATTCAATAAGTGTAGTTCCTGCACATTGAAATGTTTTTCAATTTAATAAGTGCATTCATGCACATGATTTGTTTACCAGATCCTTTCCCAGATCTAGTTGTTTTGGAAGGGTTTGACCTTTCAAAAAAGGAAAATTTTGGTTACATGTTTAGACTCCATACCCATAGGACAAGAGCAAGGAACTAGTCTTTAAGCAAGCATGAAGCTTTCCCCGCAGGATCGCCAAAAATGTTGACAATTTTTGAACTTGTACAAAACTGGGCAACTCGAAAACTGCATGTTATGATGAAAATTCTTGGGTGAAGTATACCTAAGATAAGGAAGTTTTTATGTTATTTGTTAATGTTGAATTAGTTACAAGATTAAATGAAATCTATAGTTATGTGTGTTGTTTCAAAATAGAATAGATCACATAGTCTACAATTTCATGCCATCTTCACAAAAGAGCACAAATCCCTGAAGGACGACTATGTTGTCTTGATGAAGATGAAAAATTACAAATTTGGTGAAGTGTTGAGTTTTGAAGCAGCAATCAGAAATGTAAATTATAGAAAATTAGTGTTCATTACTAAATGTTACAAGTTCCTATCAATGTTCTTTCTATTAGTTAAGACATTCAATTATGTTACTGAGTTTTTTAGTTCATTATACAATCCATACAGAAAATCTAGAATGCACAAGGAAATACACAACACATTTTAAGAATTCAATGTTTTATTCACAAGGAGATTCAAATGTTTCCCACACAAGCTATGGGATGTAACTAAAAATTAAAGTACTATAACTAGAAAGTAAAGTACATCTATTGAATATAAAAGGTACACATGCATGAAAGAGAAACAAAAGGAGTATTAGTGAACCCATCATTGCCTTGGGATTTCTGTTCTTTGATTGAAGCATCTTTATCTCCATATTTTGTTTGTCCTTCATCTCCATGGTAGAAGCCATTGTACCTGTGTTGGTCTGAAAATCTGTCGGGAGGGTAGATGTATGGATAGTAAAGCAAAAAGTGTGTAGGGCATGGTTCCTCTTTGAGATAGCAAAGTGAAACTGGTTTAATGCTATTCTAGTAGTAGGAATTTGCGCAAATCCCACAATATTCTACCTTCATGGGTTTGGGATCTCATCCCATTTGGGGTATTTCTGATTGTGAAAAGAAGGGAAAGAAGTGAAGAGACGAGATAAGATACATCTGAAGGGATAAAATAAATGAATTTCAAAGCAGAAAGGCCAGAGGGTCTATGTTTTGGGCTGGTAGTAAACAAAGCCGAACCTATTTACATAGACGAACAAATCAATACTGACGAAAAAATGACAAAAAAGTAGATATAGATCTAACAGAATAAACACATAGATCTGACATAAGAAAGATCGGATGCACATAACACATGTATTCAGCACAAAGTCTTAATATTTTTATTAATATTTTCTTCTGTTACAAAAGTACAAAGTCTTTTCTTCTCACTTATATTTTTCATCTAAAAAATGTCCACCACTTAAATACAAAAACATTCAAGTATATATAGAAGGAGGAGAGAGAAGGCAAAAATAAACCAATGACTTAATTACAAAATATCTACAAAATATCGAACAAGTCAAATGTTGACTTTGGGGCAACTAGGTGGATAACAACATCCCATGGTGCAACATGGATGATGTCATCATTTGTGTCAACATACTTTTAAATATTTTACAAGAATGAGAAGAAAGCCAAGAAGAGGAAGGCTATTCATCATCATCTAAGGCTAGAAAGGGGTATCCTGCTTCTTGTCAGGAGAGGAAATGTGGAATTGAGCCCGGTACTCCATGAATTTTCTAATCATTGGTTGAATTTGATCCTGGGAAGGACCCTTGGTATGATCACCGATGACTTCACAAGTCTCTCATTCATCTCTGAGCTTTTCTGGGAGTTTGAGGTACTCATTTTCTACCTCCATTAGCTAACCCATGAAGTCGCGTCAAGCCAGAAGGTTGTTGATGGATTCCACATCAAAAGTAGCTTCTAATTCCAACCCTTGCAAGACAATCTCTTTGAAGATCCAGATGGTTTCATCTTCCTTCTTTAAGCCATATGAAGGAGTGAAAAATCCTGGAGACATTCTCAGGAAAATTTTCTCCATTTGATGCATCACATCCAAGGCTTCCTCCTTGACTTTGTATATCTTCTCCAAGACAAATTCCATCTGATCGATTCGGCAGTCCAAAGAAGCAAGAACTTTATTGGGTGCTCTGGGGTGATCCAAGACACTGAATTTAACTAAATAATCGATTGAGCAATTGAGCATCTTCTGGAACATCTCATGTTGTAACCTTGCATGGTTCAACTCCTGGGAGATAAATCCTGCTATCGCCTGGAGTTCCTTATTCACCTGACCAATGTTTTGATATAGCTCAGTGAACTTCGCGATCACTTCCTCACTATCTTTAAGGATTTGGTCTCTCCATGCAGATAATGCCATGCCTTGTTCACCAATCTTGGTGTAATCGTTTATCTTATCCTGACGAAGGGCCTCAGGAGTTTCAGTGGCAGTTGTAGGAAGTGCATTGCCCATTTTTTGCAGGGCTTAGAGAAGGTGTTTGTTTTGTTCTTTCAGTATCCTCTTCTCTTCCTTTGCTTCCTCAAGCTTTTTGCAAAGGGAAACCACTGTAGATAAGGCCTCTCCTTGAAGGCTCTTAGAAGATGTTCCCATTGTGACCTGTTTCACTGTATAATCTGTAGGAGACAGATCCTTTTTTTCCTTTGATGGATTAGGGTACGCGATATCCATTACTCTTTTACCTGAGGCGGTCTAAGAGAAGCCAGTTATTGGCTTTTACTTTTTAGCTCCTTTTGTTGGAATGACGGAGAAGTCCATAGGTGCAATGGGGACTTACCTCCTGTTTTGGCTTAGGTGTTGGGAAATCTACGCTGGACTTAAGGGAGTGGGACCAGTGGGAGAAGAGGAAACGATGGAAGAAGAAGTAGCAACTACAGTGTACTTGGGGAAATGGGTTGAGACGCTTGGCGGTGGCATTGATAAAGAATTTGAATCTCCAATGCTTACAGGGGAAGGATTTACTGTAGGAGAGGAAACTGTGGGGGCGGATGTGAGCTAAGAGATGAGGGAAGAAATACTACGGGATAGATCTGTGAGGGAAGAGAAGATGGAGGAAGAGGAATGGGGAACAATAGAAGATGGGGGAGAAGACACAACTAAAGGAATGGTTGCTTGAGTGACATGAGGAGGGGAAGGAGGAGTGGGAGAAGGGACGCTGGGAATCTTGGTGGTTGTAGCAGTGGCAACATCCTAAATGGGTGTGCAAGTTGGAACACTTACTACCACTTCCTTTTCTGGGGAGGCAAGGCGCACGACCTACTCCTGGGTGGTGGAAGGAGGAATCTCGAGAACTTCCTATTGGGTGGCACTTGACTCCCCTTCCTTATCTTTTCCTTTTCCTTTTGGAAAATGTTTCAGCCTGGCAGGTGCATTACCTAACGGAGACGTGGTGAAGTCTACCCCAAGGTAAATGAGACAGTTAAATCTGCACCAATGTTCTATGCATTACAACGTGCCTGTTACCCTCTCCTTAATAGTCTGAGGTTCCCTTGTTCTATCTATTTCAGAATATGGCCAGTTTTCCCCGTCTGTATCTAGATATACCTGATCAACTTCTTGATCAGTCATTTGGAAAACTTTTGAAATAATGGCCACACCATACAAGATGATCTTTGCTAAGGCCAGGCGGGAGTGATCCTTTCTTCTAAGCTCGACCTCGTGATAGAGATCGATATAGATATCCTCGATCTATGGGATGTTGATTGGATCAAGCTTTGCCTTTGGGAGGTAATTTCGTTGATCAAAGGTCAGCCTTGCTGGGAAATTATGCTTTAAGTAGCTCTAGTTCTGTAAACATTTCCCGGGCTTTGGTGTGAGAAGTGTAAGTGTACCTGCCCACTGTGAGGGGGAATGGATTTCTACCCTTCTTTCTTTTTAGGCACTTCTCATGATATGTGATGAATTGTTTGGACAACTCCAATAGGATCAGTTTCAGGCCTGCATATCTTGGCAACTTGGTGGGCTCCCCCCATGAAATTGGTGGCTCTCAGATAAGTGAAAGTGGGGAATTACTTAAATAACACTCCCCACTTCTTTGTTATAGTCGCTATGCTCTTGGTCATTCGACTGTGAGTCATATTAGGCCTCAATAGGCAGATGATGTCGTAGAAGAAGGCATCGTTGATCTTGGTGAACTAGGGAATGTTGTCTTCTAGTTTCAATTCTGGATAAAATTTATATATTTTCACCTTGGGCCATACCCTGCATCGGCTCAGTGCCAGATAATATCTCTCTGAGGGAGCAGCATAGAAAACGTAGGAGTTCATGTAGAACCTTTTCGTTGTTGAGAGTTGTTGGAGTTGTTCGGAGATTATGCTACTGATGATCTCTGCCCACTCGAAATGTTGATCAGGCACATTTTTTTTTCATTGTCTAAAGATACCCAAACATCCACTTGTGGAAGTAAAGGGCATCAGGAAGCCCAAATACCCTACTCAGGAAGGTAATGGTGTCACTAATCTCCTCTGAGAAGTCACTCTGATGAATAACCTGGGGCCTCTTGGTTATTACCTTCTTATTTTTTAGGTAAACTTTGTTCATGAGCTGCATACACTTGTCCTTGTTTTTGTCCCATGCTTTTATGTAGTCTACCTGACTTACAACCACAAAGTGCCGATGGTGGGGGATACCCAGCATGATTTCAAAGTGTTGGGAAATAAGGTTAATTATAACCTTTCCCTTCTCATTCTTGACACACCTCATGTCTTTATTATAGCAGCGGTCCACCACCATCATGAATTCATTATTCATTGCACTTACGGGAATTCCCCCAGTGAAGTGTAGACCACTACCGACCAATTTGTCCATCCAAGGACTGCCTCTGACAGTCCTGGTTCTAGCCTAAAAATCTTCCATGTCAATGTGGCCAAGTTCAGTATCCCTGATATCTAAGTCACATTTTGCATGGGACTCGAGCATCCTGACCCTTTGATACTTATACTTCATTTCTTGCTCTGTGAGTTTGACCTTACCCTTTGACTTGGTCGGCATCTTGCTTGATGAAGACATGTGTGAATCTGAATTTAGTTTCTGATCTGCAAGAAGAAAGAGTGAACTCCAAGGTAGAAGAGCCATGTTAGCTGTTAAATCATCCATCAAAGCTTTACAAAAAGAAGAGTTAGCAATATAGAAGCCTCTAGGCGTAGGATGCAGGTATACTGTAGGCTACAAAATTAGAAAAAGCAAGGCACACTGATGCAGAGTGTTGCAAGGAAAAAAAAATGCCAAAGGGTGCAGCGCAAGAATATTACACATAACATGTAGTTTTGATGTTAAAAGATATGCGCCTGTGCCATTTCATAATGTTTAAACTGGGCGCAAGAAATTTTGGTGTTGCATGGAAGCAGGATGCACCAATAGCGCAGATATGGAACATGTTGCATAATAATTTGGTGTGCCAAAGGGCACAACATTGAAGGATGCATCATCAAGTTAAGGTGCACCAAGGGGCTTTGGTGCAGCATAGGAAAAGTTTACATGACATACATGTTGGTGTAGCCGGAGTTGTGCTTGCTCCTGTGTATGATTTTTCAAATTTTTTAAAGCATGCAGGAAGATTGCATGCCGTAGGAAGGGACAATGTGCCCTTTTGTGGGACTGTGTTTTACATAACAATGATGGTGTTTTCACCAAGGGAAAAATACGGCTGTGGATTGTGATATCTTCAGATTTCTTATTTTTCGATTAGTTTATGCGGTTTTCAGGGCTCTTTCAACATGGATTTGATAGTGAAGGGGGACAGAGCAAAGAGGATCTTAGATCACTTTTGAGACAAATCCCTCCAGGCCAACATATCTAGGAGGAGGGTGAAACTTGTTTGAGGGGAGAGAAGATGCAAAATGGGCTGGAGGGTGCATATGTTTCTTTAGATTCATTTCCTTGTTTTTTAACAAAACAACCCTACAGATAACCAAACCAAAACAAAAACCATAAGAAAAGTAAGGACCACTTACCAGGAATATATAGGCTTGAAAAAATGATACGAGGTCCACGAATATGACGTAAAGCAACACGGGGATGACAGGAGCGCTGACATGTGCAGCGGAATAAACTTTTTCACGTGTTTTCAATTGTGAAAATGACAGGTTGGATGTGCCTATTTATAGAAAAAGGCGTAATAAATGCATCACCAAATTTTTCTAAGGGCCCACAAAAACAAATGCCAACATAAATTTATTTGTGCCTTTGGCAAAATGATGCGTCTGTCAGCATAAAATTATTTGTGCCTTTGGCGCAAATTCAAGACTATCAACATGGGGTTTTTAGTGCTTTGGCACACCGCTTAAGGGCACAACATTTTTAGTGTCGACAGATTGGCATATGCACCTTGGCACAGGTTGGAAGGGCGTAACATGGGGAGGCACAACAATTTTAATGTCAACACTCCAAAGGATGCACTAAAGGAATAGAAGTGGGTGCCAATTCATTTGGTGTTGCATGAAAAAAATCTATGCCTAGCCAAAAAAGGACCAAAATGACTAAGTTTGAAAAACTAAATTCTTCGAAAAGGGATTTTATGCCATTCTGAATACTAAGGGACTTTGGCAGGGAACCAAAACAAAAAATTGGTATGGTTACCTACAAAATTGCTCTTGTCAATTTTACAGGATAACAACTGGCTCTTTCTGAGGACTATCTTTGAGCGAAGCTCAAAAGGTAGAGAATCCTAGATCAACATGTTCCTATCCATTGGGTTACAAAGTCAAAAATAAGGGCGATGACAAAAGGGAAAACACACAACCAACAAAAGAAAACACACGAAAAAAACAAGCACACAACATAAAGCAAACTGTACAAATAAGAGAGCAAGCTCTACTTCCTGAATATTTTGAGATGTTTCCCACTATAGGGAAGCGGGAGCTTAGATCCATCTAGATAGGAGAGATAGAAGCTATTCTCCCCATTGAGCTGCTTGATCTTGAAAGGTCCTCTCCATAGAGAATCAAAATTTCCATGCATGCCCTTTGGCTCTCTTTGATTGTCCCATAAAAGGACGAGATCTCCCATTCGAAAATATCTTTGCTTGGCCTTTTTATCGAACAGTATCTTGACTTGATTCTGATGTTTGGTGATCCTGTCGACAACTCTTATTCTTTTTTCTTCAAGCTCTGCTAGATACATAATCCTCTTTTCAAGAGAATTTTGGAAAGTTTCATCTTTGATAGCTCGTGCCATGCGTAGAGCAGGAAGTTTCGCAGAAATGGGAAGCTTGGTGTTGATTCTATATAACACTTGAAAAGGTGACATACTGAGGGACCTCTTTGGAGTAATACAGTCTACCCACAAAACATCGTATAATGACTTGTGTCATGATCGTTGATTCGTATTAACTAGCTTCTGTATGATGGTCACTAAGTTCTTATTGCTAGATTCCGCCTGACCATTCCCCTGGGAGTAATAATCCAAGGCATGGGTCAAGGTTATCCCATATTCATAGCAAAAACTAATGACTTCCTGTGAGGAGAAGTTGGAAGCATTATCAACAACAATCTTGTGTGGAATGCTAAGCCTTATAATGATACTTTCTTTGATGAAGTTACAAATAATTTCAGAGGTGGCATTCTTAATGGGTACAACCTCCACCCATTTGGTGAAGTAGTCCATTACTGTTAGGAAATAACTATGTCCGGAACTTGATTGGGGATGTAGTGCTCCGATAAAGTCAATTCCCCATTTCCTGAATGGTTCATCAATAATGACAGGCCCGAGGGGAAAAATAACCAATTTTGGTTTTCCAACAAACTGTTGATAGAGCTCACATTTTTCTACCCAGGTGGCTGTATCCTGAAATAGCGTTGGCCAATAGTACCTAACCCAGATGATCTTATGTGTAGTGATGGAAGAGGAAAAGTGACCACTGCAAGATGAATCATGGAAAATTTCTAGCAATTTTACCTTATGTTGTGATGTGTTGTGGCTTGTCAATGCATCGCAAGAAGATGCCATCAATCCCACGCTTATATAAACCATCATCCTAGATGACATATCTGGGTGCCCTGAGTTTTACATTATGCTTCTCTTTTGAAGTTAAATGAGTTGGACACTCACCATAAGTGAGAAAGAAATTGATATTAGAATACCATTCATTGCAAGTCGCAACGACTAGAACCATAGGCAGAGAATCAGCTTTCTCCAGCTAGCGTTGTATTCCATTGATGTAATCATCTTTTTCTTTAGGGACCTCTGAATCTTTGTTTTCAGCCATAAGCTGACATAGGCCCTTGCCTCTTACTAGCTTGGTTGGTTTTATTTCTAGATCATACTCTTAGACCTGTGTGATCCAATTCCCTCATAAGCTTTCTAACTCCTGTTGAGTTAGGATTGACTTGACTGCAATGTCGGGAACGAACACAACTATATGAGAATTCAGGATGTAGTATCGGAAATTATTGACTACTTTAACAATGACGAAGGCATGTTTTTCCAGTTGAAACATCTTCAATTCATGAGGCTTGAGAGGAGAACTCATAAATGCTATTGGAGATTCAACATCTTCATAATTCTTTTGCATTAAGATGGCCGATACAGTATGCTCAGATGCATAACTATACGTGATAAAATCCTTGGAGAATTCGGGACATACCAAAATTGGTGCACGAGCAACAGAGGATTTTATATCCTCAAATGACATCTTTCCTTCTTCACTCCATTGGATATTTTTTGACCCTTTCATCATATTTGATATGTGGTGAGTCTTTTCAGCAAAGTCGGGAACAAAGTTTCTTAGAAAATTCACTTTTCTGAAGAAAGAGTGAACGTCTGTCTTGCTCATAGGTAAAGTAAGGATCTGAATAGCTTTAACCCTTTCAATATCTATCTTTGTTCCATCCTTATTGACAATGTGTCCCAACAAATTTCCTTTAGTGACCCTGAACATAGACTATTTTGGATTTAGAGAGATCTCGTGATCTCAGCATCTAATCAATACTTGCTCCAAATGGTCACAGTGATAACTTCATTGTTTAGAGAACATAGTTAAGTCATCTAGATAAACAACGATAACCTTTCCCATAATACCTTTGAATGTGAAGTCTATCGCCCACTGAAAAGTAGCACCGACATTGGTCAAGCCAAAAAGCATCATGTTATATGCGAATGTGCCCCAGGGAGTAGTGAATGCTGTTTTGAATCGATCTTCAGGTGAGACTTCAATTTTATTGTAGCCCAAAAAACCGTCAAGCATGGAAAAAATTTCTAAATTGGTTATTTCCTATAAGACCTAATCCATTATGGGAAGCGGGTAGTAGTCCTTCAAGGACGCTTGATTCAGGTTGCAAAAATCTACGCATATGCGTATCTCACCATTCTTCTTTCACACTAGCATGATGTTTGCAACCCAAGTACTGTGGTGGATAGGAAAAATGATCCTTGCATCTAGCATCTTCTGTATTTTACCCTGGATGGTACTTGATATCTTAGGATTGTAGTGCCTCTATTTCTAGCAAAAAGGTTTGACCTCTTATTTTAACGGGATATCATGTTGAACGTCCTTCATCTTGAAAGACTTTAGATCGGCATAAGACCATGCCAATACGTCCATATATTTTTTTAGCAATTTGACAACTTCCAATTTTCTTCGGGTGTGCAACACTTCCAAATGTTCACAAGCTTCGGGTGTTCCATAGTACCCAGATTAACTGATTTGGTCTTTGGAGAGGATTTAGGGTCATCTTACCACTTCTTCTTGACAAAATGATCATGTTTGTCAAATAATCGTTCCAGAGAAACTAAACCTTTTGGAATTTTATTTCCTTTTAGCTGACAAATGCCATCACCTCCTTTCGATTTGTTCGCTTGATATGTGATAGATTCATGCCATGCAAAAGTAGATCCTTCAAAGTGAAGCTCATTGAAATTCTCCACCTTCTCCAAAAAGGCAATAAGTTGATTGTCGTTGTTGAAAACCTGCCAGTGCTGAGAATTGTTTGGCACGCTTGGGTGGAAGACTACCTCAATAGTATATGTGTCTATTTTTAACCCTGTGTGTGGGAGCATGAGAGAAGTTGAGATGGCTAGGGATTCGGCCATATCATTCTGAGCTCTTGGAACAACTTTTATTGAGAAGGCATCAAATTCCTCAATGTTATCCGACAATACATTGCGGTAATGCCTGAGCCTTTCATTATTTACTTGGTATATTCTTTTTACTTGATTCACGACTAATTCGACATTGCCTTGTACCTTCAGGTTCTTGATTCACCTTTATTTTGCAACTTGCATGCCAAGTAGAAAAGATTCATATTCATAAGTATTATTCATGTTGAAAAATTGCAACTTAAAAGAGAGAGGAAAAATCTCCTCCTCAGGAAATATTAGCACAGCTCCAGCACCGCATACGCTAGTTACACAACTAGTATCAAATTGTAGTGTCCATATCTTGTTAAGGTCCTCCTCTTGGATGAGAATATCTATTTTTTCAGACTCGATAGATAATAAGTAGTTTCCCATCTCCAATGATTCGAAGAGAATTTGGGCTTTGCGGTCATTAGAATTGGTGACAAAGTACTTCTTTTGTGATTCAAGCTCCAATGTCTACATTACACCTTTGACAGGGATTCTGGGTTTGGACCAATCCGTATAAATCTCTCCACCAACTTCTTTGCAAAAAATCCTTCCTAGTAGAATTCCATACACTAGAGGGATATCAACAACAAGGATAGTCATCTTTACTCTTTTTTCTAGGAATGCCGCAAAGGTGAATTGTGCGTCTTTGATTTGACCAATCAATGGAACTTTTTTAGTTTCCATGGAGTAACATATCCCGAAAGGCTTGGTAAGAGTGAGGCCCAAAGCATGGGCAACCTTTTCTAGCATGACATTATCAGAATCACCATAATCAATTATGCAATTGCTTAGCTTGTGTCCATTGATTAATAGGGAATGATAAAAAGGTTCAATTTTTCCTGATATGGAAGTCAATGCCACATTTACATGAGATGTAGGAGGAGTGGAAAGGATCCCTTTTAGGGAGATATGGGAAGCTATGGAAGCTTGGATTTGGATATATTCGGTCAACCTTACAAGCTGCTCAGGGTTTTACTGAAGATATTTAGTCTCAAACATTTGAATCTTGGTTTTTTAGCATGATGCAATTATGTCAAATGCGACCAAGGGTTGCGTCGATGAGGGAATGATTCCCTCACTTCACGGTGGTAGGGTAGGATTACTAGTCTTTATGAGAATGGGAGAAGGCTGATTTGGAGGAGAGATGGGGGGAAAATATTTTTTCGTAAAGGACTTAATAGGAGGTTGAGCAGGAAGAGGATTACCTCTTTTAGTAATAGTTAGAGGCGTGTTAGATGTAACCTTCTCTTTTTCTATCCTGGAAAAAACTTCTGCTTCTTTTCCTTCAGAGTAGGTGAAAACAATATATGACTTATCACTTGCATACCCTTGGGTTCCCTCTTCTTCATCATATTCCTCATCTTAAAATTCCATATACCCGATTGTAGAGTCATCAGTCGGTTCACCGACATCTTGATCACATTCACCTTGGGATGAAGGTTCTTCATAATTTTTCTCTTCTTCTTCAATCTCAAGTAGGGCATTGACCAGAGGAGCCTCAAGTGCCAACCGTGGAGTAGTTACAGGTAAACACAACCTTAGTGGAGAGTTGTTGGAAGTGAAATTTCTTCATGGGATATCCCGATATGAAGTGCTAGGAGAAGCTTGAGCTAACTGCTTCTTTAACACGAGCAAGTCATTCGCCATCTTATCGAATGTCGGATCAGATGAAGTGGCTTGAGAAGGGGTTGAAAATTTGGGGTTGGACGAATTTTGTTTTAATTTTCCAGATAAAATAAGGTTGTCTTCTATCTGAATGGAAGTAGCTTGAGCTAGAACCAAGGTGGTAATTTGCTCTTATAAGAGCAAGAAAATTACTCTTGAGCTCATGGCATTCATAAAGAAACACTTTTATTTTCTGGCGTTGGCAGCATGGCAGGTGGCACACGGTTCATAAGTGAATTGAAACGAGTGAAAAAATCACGCATGGTTTCATTAACTTCCTTCTTTAGGTGAGTGATCTTGGATAGTAACGCAAATGCATCCTTTGAAGGTTTATATATTTCTTCAAAGGCAGTTCGTAATGTGGCCCAACTAGTGATAGATCCGGCCAACAAATGTTGGAACCATTCTACTGCGGGTCCTAGTAAGGTCTCTAAAAAGAGGCGTACATACACATATTCATGGGTAACATCCAAGATACTGCATGACATGATGAATGAAGATATATGCAAGGAAGTGCATGAATAGTATGTGGCAAATCAAGAGGGACCATAGCGTTTCCCCATGACACTGCTATTTTAAAACCTGGAAAGAGAACGTGAGATGCGAGTGTGGTTCCATTGAGCAATAAAGCATTGCAAAGGGACATGGAAGCTCTTTACGAAAAACGGTTCTTTCATGGAGGTGAGGTACTTCTAGTTGACCGCTCAGCTGAACTTAGTGATGAAAAGTGTGCTAGCGTGATACTAAAGTTGTGCCTTTGAAGTAGATCAAAAGTAGTATCCACTTCCCCATCAGCTCTCCTACTACAAGTAAATGGTTCACCTACTAGTGTATCTTTCAGATCTGTAATGTTTCAGAGTGGATTTAAAAATTCTTTTTGGTTGTACTTGCTGATTTTCTGATTTTTCTAACAAAAATCATCAGCATGTACTTTTCTAAATATTTAATTTTATCCCACTTTTGAAAACTGATTGTGGTTTAATGACAAAGATCAACGAGGATAAAATGATGGTTTAACTTAGAAAGCTGATTTTTTAGATCTTAGAGTTGACTTTTTGTAAGGGTTTGAAAGTTTTGTAAACTGTCAAAAACTAAGATCTACAAAAAAATATGGGTTTTTGTAAAAAATCAGCGAACTAAAGATCTCTAATTAGCCCAGATCTATGGATCTTAGAAGAAAATTTTCATTTTGGGTCACTTTTGCAAAAAATTTAGATTTTAAGCAAACAGATAAGATTTGCAAACAGGTAGTGATTTTTGTACTTTCATTGATTTTCTTCGTTACTTTAGCAATCTGTTAGTGTCCTTTAACTGACACAACACTCACATAGATCTGTTCGAATCCCTAGTAGAGTCGCCAAAAACTGTTGGTTCAAAAATCTTTCGAGAGGGTAGATCTATGGATAGATGAGCCAACAGTGTGTAGGGCATGGCCCCTCTTTGAGACAGCAAAGTGAAACTGGTTTATTGCTATTCTACCAGTAGGAATCTGCGCAAGTCCCACAATATTCTACCTTTAGAGGTTTGGGAACTTGTCCTAATTGGGGTATTTCCGACTGTAAAAAGAAGGGAAAGAAGTGAGGAGAGGAGATAAGATAGATCTGAAGGGATAAAAGAAATTAATTCCAAAGTAGAAAGGTCAGAGGGTTTATGTTTTGGGCTGGTAGTAAATAGAGCCGAACCTATTTACATAGATGAACAAAACAATACTGATGAACAAATGACAAAAAAGTAGAGATAGATCTAATAGAATAAACACACAGATCTGACATAAGAAAGATCAGATGCACATAACATATGTATTTAGAAAAAGGTCTTAATATATGTATTAATGTTTTCTTCTGTTACAAAAGTACAAAGTCTTTTCTTCTCACTTCTATTTTTCATCTAGAAAATGTCCACCACTTGAATAAAAAAACATTCAAGTATATATAGAAGGAGAAGGAGCGAAAAGGAAAAAATAAACCAATGACTTAATTACAAAATATATAAAAAGTCAAATGTTGACTTTGGGGTAACTTGGTGGATAACAACATCCTATAGTGCAAAATGGATGATGTCATCATTTATGTCAACATACTTTTAAATATTTTACAAGAATGAGAAAAAAGCCAACAAGAGGAAGGCTATTCGTCATCATCTCGTGGCTAGAAAGGGGTATCCTACTTCTTCGCAGGAGAGGAAATGTGGAATTGAGCTCGGTACTCCACGAATTTGCTAATCATTGGTTGAAGTTGATCCTGGGCAGGACCCTTGGTATGATCATCGATGACTTCACAAGTCTCTTGTTCATCTCTAAGCTTTTCTATGAGTTTGAAGTACTCATTTTCTACCTCCATTAGGTATCCCATGAAGTCATGTTAAGCTAGAAGGTTGTTGATGGATTCCACATCAAAAGTAGCTTCTGAGTCTAACCCTTGTAAGAAAATCTCTGTGAAGATCCAGATGGTTTCATCTACCTTCATTAAGGCATATGAAGGAGTGAGCAAGCCTAGAGACATTCTCAGGAAAATTTTCTCCATTTTATGCAGCACATCCAAGGCTTCCTCCTTGACTTTTTCTATCTTCTCCAAGACAAATTCCATCTGATCGATCTGGTACTCCAAATAAGTAAGAACTTTTTTGGGTGCTCTGGGGTGATCCAAGACGCTGAGTTTAACTAAATCATCGATTGAGAAATCGAGCATCTTATGGAACATCTCATGTTGTAACCTTGATGGTTCAACTCCTGGGAGATAGGTCCTGCTATCACCTAGAGTTCCTTGTTCACCTGACCAATGTTTTGATATAGCTCAGTGAACTTCGTGATCACTTCCTCACTATATTTAATAATTTGGTCTCTCCATGCGGATACTGCCATGCCTTATTCACCAATCTTGGTGTATTCATTTATCTTATCCTGACTAAGGGCTTCAAGAGTTTCAGTCGAAGTTGTAGGAGCATTGCCCATTTTCTGTAGGGCTTGGAGAAGGTGTTTGTTTTTTTCTTTAAGTATCATCTTCTCTTCCTTTGATTCCTGAAGCTTCTTACAAAGGGAATCCACTGCAGATAAGGCCTCTCCTTGAAGGCTCTCGGAGGATGTTCCCATTGTGACCTATGTCACTGTATAATCTGTAGGAGACAGATACTTTTTTTCCTTTGTGGGATCAGGGTATGTGATCTCCATTACTCTTTCATCTGAGACGCTCTAAGAGAAGTTGGTTATTGGCTTTTGCTTTTTAACTCCTTTTGTTAGAATGACGGAGAAGTCCATAGGTGTAATGGGGAATTTCCTCCTTTTTTGGTTTAGGTGTTGGGAAATCCATGCTAGACTTAAGGGAGTGGGACCACCGGGAGAAGTGGGAATGACGGAAGAAGAAGGAGAAACTACAGTGTACTCAGGGAAATAGGTTGAGACGTTTGGTTGTGGCATTGATAAAGAATCCAAATCTCCAGTGCTTACAGGGGTAGGAGTTACTGTAGGAGAGGAAACTGTTAGCGCAGAAGGGAGCTGAGAGATGAGGTAAGAAATTATGTGGGACATCTTCGCGAGGGAAGAGAATATGGAGGAAGAGGAAGGGGGAAGAATAGAAGATGGGGGAGAAGACAAAACCAAAGGAATGGTTGCTTGAGTGACATGAGGAGGGGAAGGAGGAGTGGGAGAATGGATGATGGGAACCTCGGTGGTTGTAGCAGTGGCAACATCCTGAATGGATGTTCCCATTGGAACACTTACTGCCACTTCATTTTCTGGAGAGGTGGGGTGCACGACTTGCTCCTAGGCAGTGGAAGGAGGACTCTCGAGAGCTTTCTCTTGGGTGGCACTTCACTCCCCTTACTTATCTTTTCCTTTGCCCTTTGGAAAATGTTTCGACCTGGTAGGTGCATTACCTAAGGGAGACATGGTTAAGTGTACCCCAAGGTAAATGAGATCATTAAATCTGCACCAATGTTCTGTGCACTGTAAGGTTCCTTTTACCCTCTCCTCAATAGTCTAGATATACCTAATCAACTTCTTGATCATTCGTTTGGAAACCTTTCAGAACAATGGCCACACCATACTGGATGATCTTTACTAAGGCCAGGTAAGAGTGATCCTTTCTTCTAAGCTTGACCTCATGATAGATATCGATATAGATATCCTCGATTTGTGGGACATGGATTCGATTGAGCTTTGCCTTTGGGAGGAAATTTCGTGGATCAAAGGTCAACCTTGCTGGGAAATTATGCTTTAAGTTAAGCAACTCTAGTTCTATAAACATTTCCAGGGCTTTGGTATGAGAAGTACAAGTGTACCTACCCACTATGAGGGGGATTGGATTTCTTCCCTTCTTTCTTTTCAGGCACTTCTCATTATATGTGATGAGTTATCTAGAAAGCTCTAATAGGATTAATTTAGGGCCTACATATCTTGGTAACTTGGTGGGCTCCCCCAAGAAGTTGGTGGCTCTCTGATAAGTAAAAGTGGGGAATTGCATAAATAACGCTCCCCATGTCTCTGTTGCAGTCACTATGCTCTTGGTCATCCAATCGTGAGTCATATTAGGCCTCAATAGGTAGATGATGTCGTAGAAGAAGGCATTATTGATCTTGATGAAATACAAAATGTTGTTTTCTAGTTTCAATTTTGGATAATATTCATATATTTTCACCTGGGGCCATACCCCGCATCATCTCAGTACGGGATAATCTCTCTCATATGCAGCAGCGTAGACAACGTAGGATTTCATGTAGAACCTCCCCGTTGTTGAGATTTGTTGGAGTTGGTTAGAGATGGTGCTACTAATGATCTTTGCCCACTCAAAACGTTGATTAGGTACGTTTTTGTTCATTGTCTCTAGATACCTAAACATCCACTTGTGGAAGTAATGGGCATCAAGAAGCCCAAATACCCTGCTCAGGAATGTAATGATATCACTCAGCTCCCCTGAGAAGTCGTTCCGATGAATAACCCTAGGACACCTGGTTATTACCTTCTTATGTTTAAGTTAATCTTCCTTCATGAGCTACATACACTTGTCCTCATTTTTGTCCGATGCCTTTATGCAGTCTACCTAACTTAGGGCCACAAAGTGCCGGTGGTGGGGGATACCTAGAATGATTTCAAAGTGTCGGGTAGTAAGGTTAATTATTATCTCACCCTTCTCATTCTTTATACACCTCGTGTCTTTATTATAGTAGCGGGCCACCACCATCATGAATTCATTATTCACTGTGCTTACGGGAATTCCCCCCGCGAAGTGTAGACCACTACTGACCAATTTGTCCATCCAAGGACTGCCTGTGACCCTCCTGGTTCTGGCCCAAAAATCTTCCATTTTAATGTGGCCAAGTTCAGCATCCCTGATGTCTAAGTCACATTTGCATGGGACTCGGGCATCCTGACCATTTGATACTTATACTTCATTTCTTCCTCTATGATTTTGGCCTTACCCTTTGAATTGGTCAACCTCTTGCTTGATGAAGACATGTGTGAATCTAAATTTAGTTGCTGATATATAAGAAGAAGGAATGAAGTCTAATGCAGAAGAGCCATGTTATCTGTTAAATCATCCATCAAAGCTTTACAAAAAGAACAGTTAGAAATATAGAAGCCTCTGGGTGTAGGGCGCAAGTATACTGTAGGCTACAGGGTCAGAAAAAGTAAGGTGCACTGATGCAGAGTGTTGGAAGGAAGAAAACAATGCCAAAGGGTGCAGGGCATAAACATATTACACATAACATGCAATGTTGATGTTAAAATATATGCGCTTGTGTGATTGTGTAAAGTTAAAACTGAGCACAAGTAATTTTGGTGTTGCACGGATGCAGGATGCGCCAATGGCACAGATCTGAATCATATTGCAGAACATTTTGGTGCGCAAAAGGGCGTAGCATTAAAGGATGCATCTTCGAGTTAAGGTGCGCCAAGGGGCTTTGGCATGGCGCAGGAAAATTTTATAAGACATACATGATGGTGTAGCTAGAGTTGCGCTTGTGCCTGTGTATGATTTTCAGAGTTTTTAAAGGGTGCAGGAAGATTGCATGCTACAGGAAGGGATAGTGTGCCCTTTTGCGTGACTATGTTTTATGCAACAATGATGGCATTTGTGCCAATTGAAAACTGCAGCTGTGGATTGTGATATCTTTGGATTTCTTCTTTTTTGATTGGTTTATGCGGTTTTCAAGGCTCTTTCAACATGGATTTGACAGTGAAGGGGGACAGAGCAAAGAGGATCTTTGATCACTTTTGAGACAAAGCCCTCTAGGCCAACAGATATGGGAGGAGGGTGAAACTGGTTTGGGGGGAGAGAAGATGCAAAATGGGCTGGAGGGTGCATATGTTTCTTTAGATTCATTTCCTTGTTTTTTAACAAAACAACCCTACAAATAACCAAACCAAAACAAAAACCATAAGAAAAGCATGGTCCACTTACCAGGAATATATAGGATGGAAAAAATGATGCACGGTCCATGAATACGACGTAAAGTGACACGGGGATGACAGGAGCACTGACAGGTGCAAAGGAATAAACTTTTTCACGTGTTTTCAATTGTGAAAATGACAGGTCGGATGTGCCTATTTATAGCAAAAGCCAAAATAAATGTGCCACCAAATTTTTCTAAGGGTGCAAAAAAATGACTGCCAACATAAATTTATTTATGCCTTTGGCACGATTATGCATCTGTAAGCATGAAAATATTTGTGCTTTTGGCACGAATTTAGGACTATCAACATGGGGTTTTTAGCACTTTGGTGTACTGATTAAGGGTGCAACATTTTTATTGTCAAGATATTGGAGTATGCACCTTGGCGTAGGTTAGAAGGGTGCAACATGGGGAGGTGCAACAATTTTGATGTCAACCTTCCAAAGGATGCATGAACAAAATTTGCACCCAGCCAAAAAAGGACCAAAATGACTAAGTTTGAAAAACTAAATTCTCCAAAAAGGGATTTTATGCCATTCCGAACGCTAAGGGACTTCGGTGGGGAACCAAAATAAAAAAATTGGTATGGTTACCTGCAAAATTTCCCTTGTCAATTTTACAGGATAACAACCTGAAAAGAAGAAAAGTCAACTATCAGTTACAAGCTTAGGGATCAATTCATATTCCTACACTATCCTACTTCGTTCATATGAATCTTTTCTAACATGAGATGTATTCTACTTGAATAATTAACTACATGTATGCTTTATTCACTCAAAATGAAGAAGGAAAAAAGAAAGAAGAAAACATGGACATAAGAGAGGCCAAAAAGCCTAATTATTTTCTAACTATTTTTCTAAGTGTGTAGTTACAAGTTGTAGCCAAAGAGAAAAATAGACAAGTCATAAGTGCATGTAATAAAAGGAAGAACGTAACTCAAAGTTCCAATAACTGTTTTGAAATGGAAGAAGTTACAGTGTAGAAGAGAGACTAATAGTAGAAGAACATGTTTCAGTTTGCAACAGATAGAAATGGTAGAATTTGAAAGTTGATGTTTGGCTAAAAGAGAAAGTCACAGTTGAAAGAAATGAAGACAAGATTTTGGAAAAAAATTTGATAGGGCTTTGCCATGTAAAATGGACATTTACAAATTTCCATCATGTTGTTTTAGCTACTACATGCTCAAAGGAATGATTTAAATCAAGTAAGTTATACAGAAAAACAACAAAGCTGAAAAGAGTTTGCAAGAATCAAATCAGAAACGAGGCACCACGAAGTAATTGCACTCTAACGGAATCGTGATAGCTCCAGCGATAACAAGAAAGAATTGATCAGTAATGGAAGAACTTGCTCAATAGAAACAAAGCTTACATAGAGGAAAGACAATGGAGTGTCTTGGCATGCTCATAAATGAATAGAAAAGGGGTACATATAGGGTGTTGAGTAACCCTAGTGAGTGACACACATGAAACCCTAAACCTAACCCTAAACCTAACCCATGTGAGATGACCCTCCAACATGAGAGAAGGACACATAGGATAAATCACACTTACACCCCCCTTCATTGAATCTAGGGTAACAATTGTGATGAGTTAGACAGAAGAGGAAGACACTCCTAAACAACTAAGAAACATGTGCCAATGGGGCCTGGAAACTAAAGGGCCTGATAAGGTGCCCATATACAAACACAATAATCCTTGAAGAATAAGATGAAAAGAAGGAATACATAGCCCAAAAGAAGATGGGTAGTTACAGAAGACGTCACCCCAAGAAGAGACCGTAAGTGAAGAAACTTCATCTCAGTGAAGGGCTTCGTGAATAAATCTCCAATCTGATCAGCTATCTGAATGTACTAAATATCGATGATACCATCATGAATAAGCTCCCATATGAAGTGCATATGGATATCAATGTACTTCATCCGCTGATGTTTAACTGGATTTCTACAAATAGATATTTTTTCATGTTATCACAGTAGATAATGGTAGGCCATCGAAAGTGGATGCCAAACTCTTTCATAATACCCTATAGCCAAATAGCTTCTGTAGTAGCATTAACTTCTCCTCTGTATTCCACCTTTGTAGATGATATTGCAATTGCATTGTACTTCTTGCTAGACCAACTATTAAGACCCAAACCAAGAGAGAAAATATAGCGAGAAGTAGATTTCCGATGATCTAAGTCACTGGCCCCAATCAAAATATGTGAATCCAATCAAGTCAATATCAACCCCTCCATGATAGTGAATGCCATCAGAATAAGTGCCACAAAAATAATGAAGGATCCATTTAGCTGTTTTATAATGTAGCTCATGGGGCTCCTGCATGAATTTGGGCACGATCCCAACATCATATGATAAATATGGTCGAGTGTGAGTCAAGTAAATCAAGCTCCCCACCAACTTTCGATAAAGATTACCATCAACCAAGGGAGTAGAGAAATCTGAAACCAACTTAACCCTGGGAAAAAAAGGAGTAGGAGAAGACTTGCAATTAGACATCTGAAACCGGAGCTAGCAAATCAAGAGCATACTTACATTGTGAAATCAATATTCCTGAGTTAGATTTTGAAATCTGGATCCTAAGGAAGTAATGAAGCAGACCTAAGTCAGTCATGAATTTTTTTTTTGGCTAAGGCGATCTTCAGAGAATCAATAATAGAGGAAGAGTTTCCTGTGATCAACAAGTCATCAACATATAGAACAAGAATGAGTATGGAGTCATCTTGCCATAGAATATAAACATTTGGATCAGAGTGACACATAGTAAACCTTGATGTAAGTAAGAAGGAGTCCATCTTGGCATACCAAGCCTAAGGGGCTTATTTAAGGCCATAAAGAGACTTCTTTAACTTACAAACAAGGGAGGAATCTTGGACATAACCTGAAGGTTGTTCCATATAGATCTCTTCCTCTAGGTCACCATGAAGGAAGGCACTCTTAGCATCCATTTGATGGACTTTACATCTATTCACTGCGGCAATGGATAGGGTCAATCGAATAGAAGTCATATTCACAACCAGAGAAAAGGTTTATGTATAATCAACCCCAGATATCTAGGAGAAACCCTTAGCTACTAATCACGATTTAAACTTTTAGATGTCTCCATCTATTCCATACTTTGTTCAGAACACCCACTTACACCGAACTATTTTTCTTCCTTTCAGAAGAGTGGTGAGATCCCAAGTATTGTTCTTCATGAGAGAGGAATACTCCTCATCAATGGCAGAATCCCACTCAGGAATACCAGAAGCCTCCTGGAAAGACTGTGGATCAGAAACAGAGGAAAAGAAAGAGTGGGTTCCAAAAAAATTTGAGCAAGTATGTCTCATATCCAAAGTATCTCCAACTAAATCTCTAACACTTTGAAAAGTTTTCCTAGCCCAAAGGGAGACAAGAAGGATAAGGCTCAGAGTCAGAATATTCTTCACTTGAGTGAGAAGGGACATAGTCCTCATCATCACTACTGTCAGAATCAAAAGACTCAAAGGTCTGATGGTCAGGAGGATCCAGAACAGGAGCACGCTCAACAGTATCATCATCTGATGAGTCACAATTTGAGTCAATGAGCTGAAGAACCTCAATAGGTGGAGAAGTAGAAGTCCAAGAAGACTCATCAAAATTAACACTTTTCTCAATATACAGCTCATGAGAAGTAGGATTCATCAATCGATATCCCTTCATGCCATCAGGATACCCAACAAAGATACAAGGTTTGGATTGTGGTTTCAAAGCCTTGCATTTATTCTTGGGAATCTGAGCCATATCCTTGGATCTGAAGACTCGAAAGTGATCAACATCAGGCTTGCATCCAAACCAGGCTTTAAGGGGTGTCATCCCTCTTACTACCTTATGTGGAACATGGTTCTGAATGTAATTTGTACAATTCACTGCTTCGGCCCAATATTGCGGAGGAAGAGTCTTCGAGTGAATCATACAAGTGGTAATCTCCTTTAGAGTACAGTTCTTTCTTTCTATGACTCCATTCTGCAAAGGGCTATAAGCAACTGTATGCTGCAAAGAGATCCCTTCAGAAGTACAGAAATCCATGAACCTATTGTTTACATATTCACCCTCCCATGTTAGTTTGAAGAACCTTGATAGGACCGTTCCGCCTGTTTCTCAGCAAGACCCTTAATGTCCTAAAAATGTTCAAAGACTTCAGACTTAAGCTTAAGAAAATATACCCAAGTATATCGCAAATAGTCATCAATGAAGGTTAGCACATAAAGAGCTCTAGTAAATGAAGGATAAGGAAATGGACCAGAAACATCACTGTGAACAAGATCCAAAGGACAAGTGGTTCTCCAAGATTTTCCTTTGTCAAAGCTCTTTTTAGGATGCTCTAAGGGTACAACCCTCACAAATACCCTTAGAAAACTTGATGTGAGGAAACTCATTGACCATTTTGTTTTGACTCAATTGTTCAAGGTAGCGATAATTTAGATGTCCAAAATGATCATGCCATAACTTACTAACCTCATTTACATGAGTGAGAAATGTAGTGGGCATAGAATCAGAAGTAAAGTGGGAGAATGTGTACATCCATGAACGGTGATCTAGCTTTCCCTCACCCAGTGTAGTGCCATTGTTAAGCTCACGAATAATCACCTAGTTAGGACCAAATTCCACTCACATTCCTTCACCTAGGTGAGTAATTTGGAAAACCAATAGGATATTGGTAGAGAGATTAGGAACACTCAACACTTGGTTAAGTGTTCCCCCATCCATCTCTATTGATTCACTACCAGAAACTGACATTGTCGTGTCATTACCCATCGTGATTTGGGACATACCACAAGGTTTGATGTTGGAAAACTCAACATGTGAAGAACCCCTTTGGTGTGAGGCACTAGAATCTATAATCCATGTCGATGAAGGAGCAACTCTAGCTATAAGGGCCTTTCCTTTCTTCTTATCATTTTTAGCACCTTTTGCAGTAGAAGACTCGGCCTTCGGAGCACTTTGTTTTATGGATTCAGGAACACTTATTTTATTCTTCTCAAGTAAATGAGATAAGTGATCAATTTGTTTCTTAAAATAGCATTGCTCGTCATGACCAGACTTCTTGCAATAGGAACAAAAATACTTTCTTTTATGTGCCTCAGGCTCAGAAGTCGAAGTGTTTGTGTCATTTTTATGTTTGGTCTTGGTTTCTTTCTTCTTTGCAGTCTTCTTTCCCTTGATAGTACTTGCTACAAGGGTATGTGAATTGGACTTTCAATACCCCATTTGAATGAGTTTGTCCTATTCTCAAATGAGTTGGGACGAAAAATAGCCAAAGGAGGGCATAGTCCAAGTATTGCCCAAAGAAGCTTTTGTAGTGTAGAAAGTTGACTCGAAGATAGAATATTCGGGACCTAGCTTAGAGAGAATTGACAAGATCAGTTGAGAATCATTCTTTTCTTCTTGACATCCTTTTAACAATAATCTAATGTGGACAAATTTTGAAAAGAAAGCTTGTAAGGTTTCAAAGTCACTAGGATTTAACCCTAGTAGTTCATTTTCCAACCCATGCGCTTTCATGTCATCTAGTTGTCCAAACATCACATCCAAAATTTTCCACACAAATTTAGTTGTTTCAAACACCTCAATGTGGAAGAGCAAGTAAGGAGAAATGGACATGCAAAGAATACCTAAAGCTTCATCACTAAGGTTTAACCACTTAGATTTTTCAGGTTCATTGTCTGGTTCAGTCTCAGTTTCCATGGTGATGTGGAATAACCCTTTATCCCTTAGTTTCATTATTATTTTTGATCTCCATTCAAAAAATTTGAACGGCGTAAGCAAAGGAATTGAAAGTGCATCCATAGTGTGAGAGAGAAAGAAATGTAAAAAATAAACACAACCACCCAGGATAATAACAACCCCCTTGCTTTTGGCACTTTATATTTTAGTGCATTGAGTACAATTAGGTCTGTGCATGTGGTTTGAAACATGTGGTAACTCGTTTTGTAATTAGTGTAATAACGTGTAAGAGAGGAGACCACAACATTGTTTCGTGGAGTGAAACAAAAAGGATACTATAAACAAGCACAAGAAAAAAATAGAAAGGAGGTGAAAGCCAACCCTGGTGGTGAGAAAAAACTTCTCACATCGTAAAATAAAAACCCCCTTGTGGCAAACTGTGGCAGACATGCTCACTAGTCGTAAGAAATAATAAGGGTGAAATACAAGTTTTTAAATGAACTCAAGGAGTCTTCAGAATGCTAGAAAAGAGCACAAAAGAAAAAAAAGTGCTCAGAGTGATGTTGCACACTTGAGCGCACGATTAGAGAAAAAAAATGCCAATAACGTTAGAAAATTACCATTTTGAAACGTCTTATTTAGCTAATTTGAGAGCTAGAGGAGTTTAAAAAAAAAAACGACTTAAAAAGGTTATGAAGAATGATTTTAATTTACTGATCGTAATAAGGGAATATAAGAAATTAATAAGCTAGATTTAATTAAATTAAATCTAATTAATTTCTACTAAAAAAACTAATTAAGATTTTAAAAAGTAAATCCTAAATAAAAAACTTTCCCTTTTTTGTTTTAAATTTTTTTAAAATTAAATAAATCTTATTAAAAAAGGAAAACACTTTTTTTTTGTTTAAAAGAATAGAAAGAATTTTTTATATGGTTTTAAAAGCTTCCAAAAACACTTTCACGTATTTTATGTTTTAAAAGCTAAAAAGCATGTAGTTTAAAAGGCATGTATTTTAAAAAGCATGTATTTAGAAAGGAAAGTTACCAAAAAACATAAAGCTTCCTTTTTTTAAATGCATACCAAATAAGTGTTAGAAAACATTTTTAAAAAAATCTTTTTTTTGACAGAAATTACCACGAGTTTTGAAAGAACCATGATTTTTAAAAATTTACTAAAAGAAAAAAAGAACTTACCAAACGTTTTGTTTCAGGGCAATCGTGGAAAATGAACGGTGGTTTTGTTTTGGAGTAGCCGTGGAAAAAAAATGTGATAGTTCGCAGGATTTTGAATAAGGAGATTTTTGTTGATTCAAAAGATTAAAAAAACTTTACCAAAAAAAACAAAGGCTTGAACTTACCAAATGGAAAAAACATGTACCAAAAAAAAAACGCATGAGTGCAGGAGTGAGGAGGAAAAATGCAGTCTATGGCCTGCAAAAAAAGTGGCAGGGTTTTGTTTGTTTCTGGAGAATAGTGGGAGGACATGGCTGGTTCAACACAACAACAACAAAAAAAATGACCTTAGGTCCTTCCACAAAAAACACAGCTCCTTCCAAAAAGAAAACAACAAAAAAACAACCTCAAGCTCCTTTGAAAAAGGCATGACAGACATAGAAAGCTTTCAAATGAACTCCAAGCCACTGAAAAAAAACATGTATTTTGCAAATACTAGAAAACATAGAGCCAAAAATCACAAAGATCTAAAAAAATTCACTTCTATTTGAAAAAATTATTTTAAAAAGAAATTAAATTAATCTCTATAAAAAAAACAAAGTGAAACCAGAAAATACTCTATTTTGATTTTCATTGTAGCTAGCTGAAAATGGCTGCGAATCCCTTGATTGCTCAAGGTATGATGAAAACCTTCACATGCATAAAAGAGCACAAAAAATGACACAAATTTCTGACAAAGCTTGTTAGATACGTTTAGCAAAATAATTCTAGAAAATAGTGATCGAAAAAATTACATGCAGAGTAAAATAACGAAACCAAGAAAGACTAATCACAACTAAAAAAATAACAAGTGCACATTTACCCTATCTCAACTCTGATACCATGAAAAGATTTTGTGAGAATAGAATCAGAAACGAGGCACCACAAAGTAGATGCACTCCAACAGAATTGTGATAGCTCCATCGATAACAAGAAAAGAATTGATCAGTAATGGAAGAACATGCTCAACAGAAACAAATCTTGCATAGAGGAAAGACATCAGAGTGTCTTAGCATGCTCATAAATGAATAGAAAAGGGGTACATATAGGGTGTTGAGTAACCCTAGTGCATGACACACATGAAACCCTAAACCTAACCCATGTGAGATGACCCTCCAACATGAGAGGAGGACACATATGATAACTCACACTAACAAAAACATTCTATGATTAAGATAACACAACTATGATGTATCATTTTATTTACCAATCCTACTTCAAATAGGAAGTGTTATGTTCTGTATCATAAAATACAACTACTATTCTTAAAATTGATAGAAGAGAGAATTCCAGAATTTTTTTGCAAGGGCTTCGCCATAAACATCAACACTTTAAATTTTCAGTTGCTACAAGAAAGAATAAAATCAAAGCTAGTTGCTACAGGAAAGGATCAATTTCAAATTAGAAGAAATAAGTTTTCCATCAGATTATTATACAGTACTGAGATATAAATAAGATTGAAAAATACTACAAGTAATAACTTCATAGATCAAATTGAATGCATGATTTGTAGTTAAAGAAATAGAAGTAATTTAGAATGAATACAAAGATGTTTCCATATCAAAGAAGTACAACTATCTATGCAAGGAAATTGATCAAATACAGATGTAGCTATAGGTGAAGCTCAAAGTACAACATTGAAGCACAAAAAAAATGGAACTACATTTTGACAAAACTTGGATTGTCTAACATGCAAGAGTTGTAAACAGAGTTTCAAAAATAATATGTCCAATACAGAAGTTTAGAAAACAGTGAGGAATCAAAGTCAGGTTCATAATTTTACGATATGGAGCCATCCTATAACAATGGTTTCAGGAAATAGTACTCAATTTTTTTTTTCATAAAAGTCAAGAATATTGTTACAGTCAAGCATTCAATAGAAGTGATTTTTAGAAAACAATTACATTTCAAACACTCATCTCACGAAGAAATTCAATGTTCAATTAATCTCAGTTTGAAAATGATTAAAGTATTCTCAAAAGAGTGCTACAGAATTTCAAAGAATCAAGTTGATCCAGAAACAGTGAATTGTAACAAATAGAATCTTCAGAATACAAATTTGAGCCAAATATTTCAAAATAGACCTGAAGTAATGTACATGAACTATATTTGCAGAAAATCATAACCATATTCTACAATATTCTCAACAAATGATGAGATAACAATTGTCCCTGAAGTTAAAGCATGAAGAGCTTATATAGAGAAGAGGCTAAAGTATAAGTATTCAGAATGAAGAAAATAATGTATGTCCACCATAGTAAAACAAAGGAAGATATAGGAAAAATAGAAGATCTGCGAGTACCCATGACATGGAAGTACAAATCCTGGCAGTGAATGAAGACCCATTAACATAGCTAGGAATCACAGAGGATCTTGTACAACAAGGAGCTTATTAGCAGTATCTCGAAGATTCAGAATGACAAAACTCAAAGATTTAGATCCAAGAAAGCTAGGAAAGAGGTTTCTAACAGATCCACTAGTAAATAGGCTATTCATTTACAATATATCCATACAGTAAAGATCAGAGAATAAGTCCTAATATGCATTTTTTAGAACATGCAAATCTATAGTTTTAAAATACCATATACAACTCGGGATGACATTAAGAAGAAGAAGAACATGGATTTAAGGAGTATGACTTCAAAACCACAAAGTTTTTAACAAGCTAAATACCAAATTTTTGTGTTTTCAGAGAAAAATATGAGTACTGGATTGAAACTTACCAGTTATAAGGAAAACTTTAGTAAATCCTCGAAGTAAGGTCACAAAATCAATAGACCTAGAAACATTCAGCTTAGAACAGTTTCCAACTCAAAACAATCAAGACCGAGTCCCAAAGGTCACAAGAAACGAAATGAAAAATAATTATCAGTTTTAGAGGTCAAAATGGTCACGATGAACCAAGATACCATAAAAAATCAAGGGTCAAAAAGGTTACCGACCTCATTAAATAGTGATGCAAAGACTAAACAAAACGGGGCCAAGCATCAAGATTAGCAACAATGGCAGCCACTATAGAAATAAGACATAAAAACGAGATTTGATCTCCCATCATGATGTTAACATCTGATGAAGTAACACAAACAATAAATGAGTAAGGTCGAGCTCGAAGAAATGACTATGGTGGCCAATAGACTAGATAAATCTCAAAGAACCAAAAAGTACTGACCATTAAACCCAATATAAAAGAGAGTCTTTTCTAGAGAAGGAGCTCCAAGATACAGTGAAAATTGAGCTTGACAGAACAAAATAATGCCATCAGGAGGAAAATTTGCAAGGGATTCGCCCATAAAACAAAAAAATCCAAATGAATGTGCTTTACGGTCGAGTTCCCTTTACCATCTGAACCTAAGAAGTGGGTTAACCCAAACTCAACCACAGTTAGAGATCAATGACATAAAAAACCAAGCACACAAGATCTACGTCCTCAAATCAATCGCATTGATTAATGCAAACCACTTGGGTAAGATGCCACCACCCACATTAAATGCCAGTTAGAAAACCCTAACCACAGGTCATGGATAGATGAAATCAAATGCAAAGGTACAAGGATCGATGGAGTAAAATTGTCCCCAACAATCAGAATAAACTTAACTAGAGTTACAGAAGCCACCGACCAAGTCACCAAGGGGTGAGTCACCATGGAGAAGGGGACAACCCATGTTTCCACCAAAAAAATCATTGCAAATGAATTTCAAAATTCTAAAACTTAGTGCCTGCTTCAAATAATTTTAAAAGTGCCGACCAAATCATATACCATGATCACCAAAAGGTGAGTTTTATAATATGCTAAAGTTGATAACTCAAAGGTGGTAGACCATATGGTATGGTCATTCCAATAATCAAAGGTGGTCAAGCCTTTTGGGGTGGCTTTCATAAAGTGCCCCTCATGATTTAAAAACATAGTATCTGCTAAGTCCACAAAAGTGGCCAAACCCAATGAAGACAAGAGTTCAACCATAGGTGGTCCCCACTTCAAAGAGCTAGGTTGATTTGTAGAGTGTCACTCATGTGACCGTTTTGCAAAAGGAAATGTCAATATCAGAACATGTGCACATAGTAGGTGGTCCCCACAAGAGGAATTATTTTTGTAAATATTGCTAAGTATTGTAATTATTTTTCTCACATACAGGGAGTTGTATTTTGCATGCCTTCACAATAGGACAAAATAGAGAAGAAGACAGAGTTGCATGTTCATGGAAAGAGAATTTCATAACAAGTAACCTTATTTTTAGAAAATTCTTCATCCTTCTTTTCTTAAAAATATAATAGTTAACTTCATTTTGACTGTAATGTAATTAAGGCTAATAATGCCTTTTTGTAATTGCATGCTCTATTTTTCCCTTTACCTATTATTAAATAAAGGATGAAAATAAGATGCATGGTTGAGTACAAGCCTTAGTCTTTTTTTAAGGAGAGGGTGAATTTTATTTTGGCTAAATATTGTGTGCCTTTCCAAAGCACAGGAGGACTAGAGGAATTTTGGATATATGAGCACTGAAGTAAATTTTCCCAGTATTTTCCTCTTAGTGTGAAGTATTTCCTGCCTTTACAAGTTATTTTGCATTCTTGTGTATGTTTCTATTAGTCTTGTGAATGCAAATTCCCTGACCAATCACCTTACTCTGATGCAAATTCCATCTTTTCTACTTAATTTTAATGTGCATGTTAACTTATTAGTAATGTTGTGATATTCCCTCAGTATAATCAAGTGCTTTGCCTTTAGACATTTGGTATAAAAACTATTGGTCCGTGCATCAATAATATTTCCCAAATCAGTTATGTATCACCTTAGTTTTAATCATTTTACAGTCATCTTTTACTCTCAAACTCCCAGAAAATTAGTTTAAGAAACACCAATAAAGAACCATCCTTGATATCAGAGACTCACATCAAAATAGGTATACCCATAGACCTGAGGTGTTTCCATTGTATCTAAGAAAGAGAGAGATCATTTGTGCAAGCTTAGAAAACTTACATCCATCTCCCTATAGGGTGCACTTTTGAGAGATAATAGGGACCATTAAAACACATTAATTGATCATGAGGTTGATTGCATGGAAAACAAGAATCATATTCTTGAGCCATGTTATTTTTTGTTGGAACCAAGGCCCTTGATGTTAAAAATGCATTCGGATCATATGGTCAGAATGACCTAGCAACTTGAGGTTGTCCTTGGCTCTGATTTTGATTTCTAGCCTGAGCTGGTGGTCTATTTAGCTGGTATGGGGGTCTAGCTTGATATTGTTTTGGATCTTGATATGGCCTAGAACTTTGAGATTTTTTTCTCTTGATAGTCACTAGCTCATTTCCAACATTCTGTAGTTACTTCATAACCTTTTTTATCTCTTTTGAGGTTCTTGAAAAATTAGAATACTCACTATTTCCTTGATTCTTAGGGGCTGGAATGGGATTCAACTCTAGGATTTGGCTAGTTGTAGGAGCTCCTAGTGTTTGATATAGAGGTATAGGCAGCGTAGGTGCAAGTTTACTAGCTTGAATTAAACAATTTTCAGCTCTAATAGTAATGTTATAGGTTGTGGGTATAGTTATACCTCCCATTGATTGAATCATCATGGTATTATCATAATTT
Source organism: Taxus chinensis (assembly GCA_019776745.2). Lineage (NCBI taxonomy): Eukaryota > Viridiplantae > Streptophyta > Pinopsida > Cupressales > Taxaceae > Taxus > Taxus chinensis. The sequence continues at coordinate 596,329,349 of CM034146.1, read as the reverse complement.
AAAGCTTTGAGGAAGTATAGAAAATCACCTTCAGTTGTTGGTCTCATGACCACTAGAATCCTATCCCACGTCCTCTAAAATCTGAAGTTGAAGTCTGTCAGCTATTCATTACGAGATTTATTGATGGTTGTTATTTTTTCTAATAGGGATAGATTGTCCTTCTTTTCTCAAAATTGGTTTGTGAAGGGTTGTGCACAGATGGTACCAATCCTAGTAAAGACCGTATTGTTAGACTCCTAAACCATTGAAAATATTTAACTTTAAAGGAGGATTCCAATAGTTTAATAGTAATTTCCATTTACACAATCTCATGAATTGCAAAGACATTTGCAATGTCTTGGATATGGTCAATCAGAGTTTTATTTTTCTCTCCAGTGAAATATGGAATGTTCTTCAATGCTACAACTGGAACTAGATTTTCTGAATTGAGAGCCAGTGGGCTACTGTCAGTGAAGTTGACGTAGGGTTTTGTTTTTTCCATCATGATTGGTCAAAGAACTCTAGTTGATTGAATGAAATGCCTCCTAGGCAGAGGAGTTAACAATGTCATGTTTGGTGGAGATGGATACCTTTGAGCTCTTCTTGCTATATCTGGGGATGAATTTAGATAGAAAAATATCCCCTCTTCTCTAGTCCTTGACCTTTTTAATATTTATCTGATGAACTTGATAAACTTGGGTTGCTAAAACCACTAGATTTGAGTGAAGGAGTCATCAGATGTTATTCTCTAAAGCCTCTAAAGGATAGAAGTTTACCAAGAAACACACCCAATCTTGATAAAACTAAAATATGATTGTTGTCCCACTAGGCATGCCAAAACTATTGATGTATAATCATAACACCCCTTAATGTTTGTAACTCGATGGGTTGATACTTTTAGTGTGATTGCATAACATGGAGCATCTCTCAAAGTGTGGGACTTTGCAAATCGAGAGAGCTCTCCAGATGAAGGCCGATTCCTATTCCTCTATTCAGGTGCACACATTCATATTGTAGAGGATCTACTCTAAAACCTACTCTAACTTTCCAAGGAGACATGGTTAAGGAGATGAAATAAATAAAACCTAAACTAATAAGGGTGATGCACCAAAGGAATGCTGAAAAAACTGCTTTAAAACAAACACAAACCATAAAAAATACAATACAACCACCATGCACAAATAACTAGGATTGCAATGAGAGATAAAAAAGAAGACAATGAATGCAAGAGAGGTTTGAAAATTGTCTACACACATGCATTATCGCTCCAAAGGTTGATACAATGCATTAAAATGGCCAAGAGGTGAAAACATGCATTACAATTTGAATGGGTGGATTGGACTCCAAAAATACACTTATGGGCAAGAGAAAAGGTAGGGTACAAAGCAGAAATGTGCAACCTTTTGAAAAATATACCTCCTTTCAATATATAGGATGAATAAGAAAATGAGTTAGAAGAAATCCAGACTCCTGCTCAACCACCCTAGAGATGCATTGAATCCACCTGTAAAACTAATGGGTCTTAGGACACAACCCACACCTCAATTTTTGTTTCTTGTTGGGAAAGATATACCTCATTACAATGGTGGGTGAGAAGCATGACAACCTCAAAAATTATGGCCTTTATTTATTCTAGTCGTAGTTGAGGTCATCTGAAGGTCAGGGTTGGGTGCTCAATGTTGGCTCTCACAATCTTTTCAAGATCCAAGCATTTAAAAATCTTGGCGGGCTACATGATTCACCGAATATTTTCCAAAATACTTTGGGTTTGGAGTTTACCCATGTGATATCTTCATGGAGTCTTGCACGTTCTTAATAGTCACTGCCACTTTTTCATTCCTAAAGTTGTGACGGTTGGACACTTGGTCTTGCCCGTGAGCCTGCTCTATTTCTTTGTGTTTTGGATAAGTCCCCGTTGACTAGCAAATGAACTATGTCTAACCCTAGACACGTGGAGGGCTTGAAATTTTTTTGGACCTATCTCTTGAGTTAATCTTTGAAGTTGTGTTGAGTTGACTCGTGGAGGCTTTCATTGACTCTTAGACCTTTTCAACATCTAGTTCAACTTTTGGGCCTCAGACCATGTGGAGGCTTTCCGCTCATTTGGGACTTTCCCTTTTGTTTCTACCTTTAAAGTTGTGCAGATGAGGCATGTGGAGGCCTCCACATGATTTGTACTTTTAAACGACCGGTGTCCCCTTTCCAGACCTGGGACACATGGAGGGTTTGCACTAGTTCGGGGTCTCTCTTTGGGCGGTGCCTTTGAAATTGTGTCGATGAGGCACATAGAGGATTCCGATGACCTTTTTATACCTATCTGATCTGGTCTTACTTCCTTTCTTGGTCCCTAACTATGCGGTAGGTTGGCACTCCTTTGAGGACCACCTTTGGATTCGACCCTTGAGATTACGACGATGAGACACGTGGAGGCCTCCGCAAGCTTTTGGAATTTTCAATGCTAGGTGTCACCTTTTTGGGCTCTAACCACGTGGAGGGCTAGTGCTTGTTTGAGTCTCCACTTTCGGTCATGCATTTGAAGTTGCGCCGATGAGGCATGTCGAGTCTTCTTCTCACTCCTTTATACTTATCTGATTTGGGCTTCGAGTGAATGTTGTCTTTCTCCATATTTCTTGATGAGTTTTTGATCCCCTTTAACGTTGTTTGGGCTCATTTTCTAGCCTTTCTTCTCTATTGTCAAGTATTCCTTCCCCTTTAATTTGGGATCAAATATGAGATCACATGACTGAATTTACGCTTTGCTTTTCTCCTATGTAGGGTCGTGTTTGATTAATTTTTCCTAAGGAGCAAATTGGTCAACAAGTACATAATTTCATAGGACACAAATGAATTAATTTCTTCACAAGAGAATACAAATCAACAAGGTAATACAAATCCATAACACCCAAAACACTCTTATATTTTCCTTTGTATGAAAACTACCATATGAGGATTTCAAATTACACAAGTTATTTCTTTCTTAATTCAAATAAACAAAGATCTACACATATGCTTCAACAATATTTCCCTTTAATAATATAAAAGTTATAACTAAATTTTCTCACTACCATCGTATGATTACAAATGTGACCTCAATATTTACCAACAAGTTTGAAGACTAACTAGGTTCTTTGTCTCATTGGAAAATAAATAATATAGTATCCTCTTGAAATATAAATAGGCAATCCTCCCTAAAAAATAGAACATCATGTAATTGTTTTAGTAATTCTCCAATCAATTATCAACGAAAGAAAGTTGTTAAAAACAAAATGGAATGAGAGGAGGGTGAGTTAGCCATTATTAAAATTACAAATTAAACTTCAGATCTAAAACTCAAATTACAATATCTAAATAACCATAATAAACACTTATTCAAATTTTAATGTGTGCATACCATAAACCATCAACAATGCATAAAATCATGAAAACACAAGAACACCATAAGAACACAAGATTTAAGTAAGAAACCCTCAAGGGGAAGAAAACCCACTAAAACACAATCTTATATTTATATGTGTCAAATTTAGTGAGGAACCAACCCCACAAGGAGTGCCAACCCCTAGTTTAGTAGAGCACCAAACCTACAAGGAGAACCAACCCGTAATTTTGTCAACCAAAAACTCCACAAGGAGGATATAACCCCCCCAGGATGATCAATCCCACACTCAAAAACCTTATTGTGTGTTTATCTTTGATTTTTTCTGGCACAACTGATGGAGATTCAATTTCTATCTCGCACTTCTTCACTCAAATCCTAGGTGAAAAATATTCACAAAAAAAGCTCAATAATCACTCTAAAATTCATCAAACCCTTTCTTTAAATTTCTATGATTTTTCATAACTTAAAACACACTTGAATCAGCCTCAAATCATCCTCAAAAATCTGCAATCACACTTCACCTAGGTCACTCCACCTTGCACACACTCAACTAATTCATAAAAATACCCAAAACATGTTTTTTATATTCTTTACTCTTTTTCAAACTTACGCCTAGAATTTTACCTCCATTTGGTTCAACCAATATATCAAGGAAATATTTAAATATTGAAATATTACAGCTACATATGATCCAATTGGTTCAACCTAACTAAAACCATCATTTCAAGTGCCAAAAATGGCTCAAAACCCCATAGGAACATTCTTAAAAAAACCCTAACATGAAGCCCATAATTTTTCATGACCCATGAACCTTTACAAGGTACAAATTAATATTAGCCAAAAAAATTATTTCATTTATTGGGTCCAGTTCACTTTACAACTCTCTAAATAGTTGTTTCTTGCACCCTAGATATTACATCTGATCACCAAAACACTCATACTAAATTAAAAAATATCATATAACCACTCAAAATAAATGTAATATCATGTATAACACTTGTAATCAATTTATAAGTGATAAAAAATATGTCTATTCAAACCACAACAATAGTTTCCTTCACCAAATCAACCTACTAAAAATGTTGTTTCCAACAGTTATATCATAACATAAAATATATAAGCAGTCAATACCTCCAAGTGGATTAAATGTATGAAAAATCAACCCCTCTTAACTTTCAAGGTGATATAAAGTATCACCCAATCCATCCCTTGCTTCAAACATTGTCAAACTTGCACAAAAATAGATGTTGTCTTAAACTTCCAACAACCTGCTTGCTTAAAGAATACCCTAGAAACCATGTCATATGACCTCATCATTAGGAAATCCATATATTAATAGAAATAAAAATGAATATAATTTCCAAAAAAACATGAATAATTGTAAAATTAAACTTGTAGCTCAAGATATTACGAAAACATGAAACCCTTCTATTTGAGATCCCAAAACTGCCATTTGACCAGTCAACCTATTTGGACCTCAAAACCTCATTAACCTACATGAAATTGATCTGAAACACCCATGGAAATATATAAAAACTAACATACATCATACAACATTAATTTGGCATATCACTTATGTGGAAAACTTTGTTCTAAACTAAAAATCTTCATAAAATGTTATTTTTAGGTGGGACCCACATATGGTAAAGACCTCAACTATGGATTTATGGAAATCCATAGGATTCTACTACAACATATAATCATAACATTTGATCTTGAAATCAGAAAAGACCCTTAATACTTCACGTTTTCTAAATTGCACCTTGCTAGGGTTTAATTAGGGGTTTTTACATCCTTAGCTTCTTAACATTCGTTCATAAAAACATAACGATGAAACAAAATAATTAATTTTCTAAAATATTCTAGACTCACCTTAGGAAGATACTTGAAAGACAAAAGGTCCCATGTAAATCACATCATTTACAATGAGCATCTGAAGTTGCACTTTGAGCTATAAATGCACTTGTTATTAACCTTGTTTCACCAAAACAACCATAACTTGAAAAAATATCATCATGAGCACCTGAATGTTTTTTTGATAAATTTTTCACTCATCGTTCTAACATATCCAATCATCAGAATGTTAATTTCATGGCCCAATATCTCTAGTCACTAAGACTTACCTATGTTTACATGCTAGATTCTCTTTGTAAATACTAGGACGAACTAAAAAAATCCAATAACTAAACAATAAAATTATGAAAATGTAAAAAAAATACCACATATGATATGATATAACTGATAGCATTCATCCATGATCTAAAATTGCTCCAATATACTTTGTCACATCTCCAGGATGTCATACCTACTCTCAATGAATACCTGTAACAAAGTTAAGCACCTGTACCTACGCTATGGCACTATTTTGAGCACTTAATAACAATAAAATAATGCTATCCATCATGCCAAAATTCTTCCCAAGTAACCAAGAAGAACAAACTACCAAGCAACACCTTCTAGGCACTTGTATAGGCTCACAAGAGCAAGCATACCATAATGAATATCCTTGTAACAACTCAAACACATCTAAACCTTTATGTTATTATCTCAAACATCATCATGACATCATCCTACATTATTCGCTTTTTCATTAATGTGGGTTTTCATCAACGAAAACACCAATTATACCTTCATGCAAACACAAACATCTAAAACCATGCTTCATCTTCAAATAGGATGTCTCCAAACACATGAGAGGTGGATTGGTTGTCCACCAAATGAGTTGACATCATTACATTCCATATCCATAAGTGGAGGACATGCAAACTTCCCTCTAGTAGCATGGGAGATAAATTATATATTCCTGTAAGATGCACAATGAAGGTAAGGAGAAAGGGGATCTTATACCACACCAAAATCATATAGCATAACCTTGAACAATAATATTAATGTTATTCAAGAGGGGAAGATGGGGAAAAATTCCCATTTAATCACATTTTCATATATTCCAATGAATTCTAAACGTTTATGAGAGATCCCAAGACTCCAAAACTCTTTAATTCTCCCATTAACCATAACACTCCATGCCTCCTCCATGCCAAGTTTTTAAATCCTTATATATTTCCTTGGAAAGGAAGGAACATGATTTCCAAACCATATGGAAACTCATCTCCCACATCAAATAAATTAATGGAGGATAATATAAATCCCATCATGGCTTTAGCATCAAGCCATGTTATAGAAATATGTATTCTTCCATTTTCCACAACACTCCAAAATCCATCCTCAAGAGAGATGGATGGAGAAAACAAAAATAATTTCAACCACAACACAAAAACAACATGCATTCCTACACCCAAAAAAAAGCAAACCAAAAAACAAGGTTCATTCACAACATTAAATAAATCTAAGAGGTGTGAGGCCTATATCTTAAGATAATGAATCCCAATTACAAATATAATTCAATCCTTTAAGGTTCCTTGTCCCTCCAAAATCCCCAAAAATAACCAAAATTAAAATGAACTAAAAAGTTCCAACCCCATCAAAAATGGAGGGTTAAGTAAGGAAAATCTCAGATGATCCAACCTATCGTATTGTGACACATGTCACCCATCCCTTTATAAAATCCATGCCACTGCAAGTACCATTCATGACTAATAAAATAGTCTAAATAAAAGAGAATCTCGTTAAAATAAAAATAAAACAAAAAAATTTCTCTCGCATTTCTCAATTGTCTCACATAAATAAACTCATAAAAAGAATATGGGGGCAAGAGAGGGTCAAATGGGAGTGAAAAACATTTGTAAAACTTGAAAAGAGTCCCCTACTCATATGTAGGTTTTGAGGGGTCTGTTTTTTTGTAAGAGTGACCCTCAACAAATAAAATGCCCCTTTAAAATTCAACTTTTAGCTCAAATACATGATTTTCAAAAATTTACACATTCAGAGAGGTGGTGGGGCCAACTAAATCCATGATTGGGTGTCCTAAACCTCCATAAAACATATAATACTAACTAACTCATTTCGAATCGAAGTAGGGGAAATATAACCCATAAAGTATGTTTAGACACATTATTAAAATAATAATTATTAAAATGATTCAAATGGAGACAACAACAAATGTGACCAAGAAAAATGAAAAAAACATACTAAGATGATGAATTCCTTATTATCTCCATGTCAAAGGAAAGCGAAGTAAGGTAAATCAATAAATAGGTGAGGATTTATTCCAAACTACCTATTGTGCAATCTTGGTAGTGCAACCCCATGTCCAACATTCTCTTATGGTATAGTTGTAACCTACACACTCAAATCACTATTCTTGCTTACTTAATACTATAAACCATGTAAAAAGATCCTACATAAATCTAAATGATCAAATCAATCACAAGAAAAACCATCCAAATTAATTAATAAACCTCTTTGAATAATGAGATAAATTACCATAATGACAATAGTGCATAATAGACCAATAAATAATCCATCTAATATTTATTTCATTAACTTCCATAAAACATCACTAAACAAAGCAATAATGATCATAGTACTAAATATTCATCACATGTTTCATACATATCCTATTAAACATTTTAAAATAAGAACCCTAATACACAAGAAATGTATAATAATGTCCAAAGTAGTGTTGCATATAATGTCTCTATATATATGATATGATGAGTCATCATGATAGTGAATCATAAAACTAGTGGACACTACATTCCCCTCTCCTATAATTAGAATTCACTAGAAAATGTATAGATATTGAGATCTCAATGGTGTGACATCCTACCAAGCAACATTTGTGTCATTATATCTCAACAAAAAATTTATTGGTGAATTTTTCCTAAACTCGTGAATATGAGGGCTTTTTGAGATTGGAAATGACAAATTTTTAGCAGTCACCTTCCACCCAGTTCACCTAATATTTCTATCAAAAAATCATTTATATGTGTCAGTTTTCCTACTATTTATATTTAAAAATTAACTTATTTATGTATTTCGGAAAAAAAAATTAATCAAAATGTATAAATAGTCACTGAGGTATAATACATAGCCTGGGGGGTTGAAACTGTCTTTTTCTGAAGACACGAAAGTCCTAAAAACATAGAATACATGGGATGGAAAATAGTTCAGAGTTACTCAAAGGGTTGTCCAACACAAGTCAGATGGAAGACCAACAACATTTGAAAAATGCCTAATGGATTTTGTCTAATTCATGTGTTGACATTTTCTGCACCCCGTGTGAAAAGGTTAACTCAAAACATTTAAGTTTCTTAGATTGCCCAGGTTACAAGTTTGACTATTTTTGGGATATCCATCTCAGAATAGGATAAATATTTTAATTGTTTTGTTTTAAACAGTCTTCGAAGTCATATTTGAATCAAGACTATAACTCGGGTGTAGTTACAAAATGCCATGCCTTATTGATGTAGCCATTCCATTTGTTACCCCCCTCAGAACCATCCGGTAGCCATAAATGACCATTGCAAAGCACCGAGGAAGGTTGGGCTGGAAGGGCATCACGTATCCAACATAATGTTATGAAGCTGCAAACAAGCTATATTTTTGAGCGATGGAAAAGGTATTTTTACAAACAACTTACATTTCTAATGAAATTAAAAAAGGTGCATTTGATTTTAATTTATTTCCATGATTAACTGAATTATTTAAGTGTATTGAGTTATATAGGTTCATTTATCATCCATTAAAATGTAGAAAGTACAAAAAATAAATACATACTTCTCATTACATGAAAACAGTTCATTTATTCATGAGGAATAACAACACAGTGAACCCAAATAATTCGTGTGAATAACTTTGAAATCAAGTGCATAAAATGAAAGAACATATATCGAAAGCTATGAACAAAAGAAAAATGGAAACCCATCATTGCCTGATTGAATGGATTTTCCCACAATCACTTTTTTATTTTCCTCTTCCCGCTCTCCTTTTAATCCTTGGCAGGTACCTGAAAAGTGAAGCAATAGTTTGTTAGATCTCCATATTTCACCATTGTCTTGCATTCACAGCTTAAGATAAATGAAATTTCATGAATATTAGCTTGAAATAAGAATTGTAGAAAAGAATTGGAATGTGTAATATCCACTTCAAAATCATGATAGAAGGAAATCAAATAGGTGATTCAACTAGAGATTGCATAATATCAAGTATTAAGACAATCATATAAAAGTTTGAGCTGCAAACAAGTGGATCCATCTGAAAAATTAATATCATAATTGCATGAAGAAAATTTGAAATCTTACTCTTTATTCTTGCTCAATTCATAGGAAGTATTACATCCATTTAAATAGGAGATGTTGTTCCTATATTTAAGGAGATACAATCTCCATAAATATCTCCACACATAACTCTTAAAACAACTCCATGCTATTTTACGTGAGATTTTGTTTTCTCACAAAACTAATATTGTTAATGATTTGTTTACTCAATAACTCATAACAATATTTACTCACCCACTCATAATTATATTTACAATAATGTAATTAATTATTACTACACATATTATATTATCCTAGATAATATAATCACTTACATAATATTCTATGTTCACACTACAACATAGATATTCCTAACATTCTCCCCCTTAGTGTGAACATGGGGTAAGAGCTCCTGGAAACATCAAACTTTTTGGAGTAGCCATTGCTACTGGATCTTGCTGCTAATGATCATCCTTTTCATATGAACATCTTCATTGACTGATCACCTTCCAACGAAGTATCTTCCACCGAAGTATGGTAGTCAGAGGACCATACGATAGTCAGAGGACCGTACGTAGATGATTTTCCCCTGTAAGCTGAGTCAAGCAGTTTCCTTCTTTCACACCAAATAGACACTTAGGAACTGTTGTTACTCTATGTGAACACATTAAAATCAAAACATGAAACTAGTTTCACCCCCTTGTGTATAAACACACTACATAATTGAAATAAAATATCACCACATCTGTCTGCGACACCATCGTTGGTGAATGACGAGAGGACGTTGATTTTCCTCCTTCCTCCATTGCCTCCTTCCTCCAACAAGAAAAGAGTCTACCATAGGAAATCCTCATCACTAGGACATGAAAGTTCTTCATCAGTTGAGTAGACTTCCCAATCCGTTTCTACTTCAGCTAGAAGGGCTTTCTGATCTATCTTGTCATCAAGAAGATCCTGAGCTCTCTTTTTACAGTTCAGTATTACATGCCCAATCTCATTACAATAAAAGCATTTTATTTTTCCATGTGAAGGAACCTTCTTTGGTTTATGTTTTTCCTTCGTAGATGAGGAGCTAGGTTTGTTTCCTACATATAGTACTTCTTCATGTTCTTCATGACTGCTTTGTTCTAACAATGTATAAATCACTCCTTCTAGACTAATAGTAATTTTACTCAAAGTAAATATAATATTTGAGTAACTCTTAGGCATGCTATTAAGAAGAATAGCTTTAGCATCATCATCTTTTACATGTTCTTTAATTCCAGCTAGTTGATTTAGCAAAGAATGAAACTTACTTATATGATCTGCCATTTTTGAGTTCTCTTCCATTTTCAACCCGTACAAGCGTTGCTTCAATGTAGTATTTTCCATTTCAGCTTCATAAGCAAACAATTTGTTAAGAGACTCCCAAATTTATTTTGCAGATTTTGTGAAATCCACATGATGTAGATAGGCTTTTGATAAGCCCAGACCAATGGTACCCAATGCTCTCTGATCTTTTGCATTCCACTTTTCCAATTCATTTCCTCCAGTGGGTGGAGTTGAATTAGACTTCACCACATCCCATAGATCCTTTTCTATTAAATGTAATTGCATCTGTAGTTGCCATGTATGGAAATCTTGTCCTTCAAACTTTTCAATCAGATTTAGTTTCTTCATTATTTTGTACAATACTGATAAAAACATACAAAATTGAATCAAGTACTTTAATATTTTATATTGAATACCTTTTAACCTCCAAGCAAGTTAAGAACTTGTATTAACAATTCAACATTATTGAAAATTGGGGAAAACTTTCAGTAGAAGAATTGATGTGCTTAATTTGATAGCTGCATAGTAAAATATGTATTTCTTACAAACGACATTTTGGGTTTTGCTGAAATTTTTTCTGTAGTTTTTTTACCAGCATATGATTCTGCACGAAAAATTATAGAAAAACCCACATCCAGAAACGAAAACTATGATATATGCTTTGAGACGGATTTGATCATGAAAGCACTGAAATTTCTTGCATTAAACCTGCTCTGTTACCAAATGAAAAATTAATATCATAATTGCATGAAGAAAATTTGAAATCTTACTCTTTATTCTTGTTCAATTCATAGGAAGTATTACATCCATTTAAATAAGAGACGTTGTTCCTATATTTAAGGAGATATAATCTCCATAAATATCTCCACACAAAACTCCTAAAACAACTCCATGATATTTTATGTGAGATTTTGTTTTCTCACGAAACTAATATTGTTAATGATTTGTTTACTCAACAACTCATAACAATATTTACTCACCCACTCATAATTATATTTACAATAATGTAATTAATTATTACAACACATATTATATTTTCCTAGATAATATAATCACTTACATAATATTCTATGTTCACACTACAACATAGATATTCCTAACACCATCATCACTGCAAAGGTAACTACAAGTTGATAGACTCAGAAAGAAGATGGAATGATGTTATTTTCATGCAACCCTTGCAAGTACAAATTAAGTATTAAAATCTACAACCACTGCTCAAACAAGGCAATATTTACAGGAATAAGGGCATGATAACATAGACCATCATAAAACGGTCAGTGAAACCATGTTTCACAATGGAATAGAATAAAATCCATATAATCTTGAAGGTGGAAAAGCTAATTTGTTAGTAAATTAACAACTTCATGTTTTAATTTCAAAGATGCTAAACAAGAGACATAGTTGTATTTGTGAAATGTAGATTTCTCTAAGGATTGCATATTTTCCATGAAATATACCAAGTTTTCAAGTATACAAATTACAATCTTTAAAAGTGATTGGAAGAGTTTGTTTGTGTATAAGCACATGCAAAATCCATGTATGGAAAATGGATAAAAAATATAAGCTTAAGATACCTATGTTCATGGATTTTTCAAGTAGATGATATAATTCATTTAATTTCAAAAGAACCTTACAAATTCTAGAATGAAATACTTAAGATAACTGCATGGGTCTAAAAGTTCTAAATAGATTTTACAAGCTTTGAGGCAAGAGTATGCAAATTTCATAAACAACTACAGGGAGAATAAATCAACCAATTTGTGTCAATATCTTCATGTAAAATTAATGGTAGAAGTCAAATGAAATGGTATGAGTCTCAGAAAATCAAGCAACCTTTTTTTTAACAAGGAAAATATGGCAATAAACTTAGGGAAAATCATGATTCTCCATAACTCCATCAATATTTTCTACACTCTTCCCTATGTATACTTCCACAAAATGCATTATAAAGTACAAATTCTATGATGAGTAGGTACATGTTATCAAACCCACACAATTGATCAAGCACAGTGTAGGAAGAAATAATTTCATAAATTTAAGATTAGATTTTCATTTAAAGGAGACATTGTTCTCATATCACAAGGATTTTAACGATCCGAGAAATCAAATTACATGAGAGAATTGAAAAAAATTAGAAAATAAACATCCAAGGATCTGATACGAATGGAAAAAGGTTTTATAACAGCTTGAAGATTTCAATGTGAAAGGAAATCACATTCACCCACTATGGAATAAACAATAACAGGGTGCAGTTTTTTTCATTTCCAATCAAAACTTTCAATTATGTACCTCAAGAAGGGAACCTCAATCCAAGAAGAAACACATATTTTTATACAAAAAAAAATGCAACATTTCAGGTTACTCTTGATTATTAAGGTAATTCAGAGATATAGTTTTGAATTAGATAAGTAATCCATGCAAAAAAATGAAGAAATATATCCTCGATATGAGCATGTTAAGGTCCTATTAAATCTTTCATTATATTTCATTTTTCTATTTCTTGTTATTAAAAAATACATTTCTATATTGGACATCAAGAAATGGAAATAAAAAAATTACAGAACGTCAACAAAGATTTAATGGATACATTTTATCTTGCCTACAACTGAGTAATTTGGATTGCACATAGTTGATTGAAGATATTCACTGATATCATTCCTCATTATCAAAAAATTGAGAGCCTAAACAACATTGAAAATATGCGGATTAAGTGAAATGAACTATCAATCAAAATGCAAGTTATGTCACTTCAGATGCTCTTTTTAGAACAACAATGCAAATTGTAGGATGAAGATATTTAAGAATTAAAATTACATACATATACACAAGGAGATGACACCCTTCACCTTGTAAGGCTCATGTATTTGAGAGTTTCTATTTATGAAATTTTCTTCTTGAGTTGCTTAAAAAAACAAAACCTGTAGAAATTGACTGTTTTACTGCTTCAAATACCCAGAATTCTGTGGGTTAATTTTCTTTTGGAACTTAGAATGTTTTACAACTTAATTTTCTGTGGGTTAATTTACTAAAAAATATTTTTATCATAAAGGAATCATGTGTAGATGGGATTGTCTCTACTATTGGCATAAGATTGCATATTCTATCAAATGAAAATGTAACCTATAAAGTACTCATTATGCAAAATGATAAATAGAGAATAGTATCACCATACAGATGAAATGGAGTTCATGAAATGAATGTGAAGTGGCTCAACCCACAACCAAAAACACGAGAAAAAAATGGGAAATGGAACAAATGAATAAAAGGCATGGCTATTTTAGCTCATGTAGTAAAAATGAAATAGGATAAATAGATTCAAGATCATATTCACTTAAAAATAGCCACAACAAAAGGAAAACATAGTAACCTAAATAAAAAATGAGTAAAACATTAAGGGGCTCAAGATACAAATAAACCAACTATTGGTGTAACAAAAAATAGTGAAGGTATGAATAAATTACTATTTAACAACAACCAATACATCTTGTAGAGCTTAGAAGTCAAAAAATCGAGCTCTTGGTCTAGAATTGATGACTATAGTCATAAATGAGCCATAGATAGACATGAAAAAATTGATGCAAACAAGAAGATATTCAAGCACAAAACAATGGTGAATCTTTGTTAAAATACAAACCCATCTTGTATAAACAGAACAAAGCACGTGGAACTAGGGGTTTGAAATACGAATTTACCCATATCTCTAAATGAGAAACAACCAACAATAATAAAAAATTACAAGAATAGAGAGTCATAACAGGAATTAACGGTGGCCCTTAGAGACAAAGAATCCAAGATATTAACATTTAAATAATTGGAGAGATTTAGAAATAGTCCAAAACGGACTTACCTAGATTTAGAATGGAAAAGCCACACTAGGGGACCCCACCTGAGAGCATGGAAAATGCATATTTTAAATCTCCTTTAATGATGGCCATAGAACAAGAAAACCCTCCAAAAGAGTGTAACAAAAGAAAATAGAACGTCTAGAGTCCTCTTATGGTGAACAAGAAAAAAAAAAAAGCCATTCGTAAAAAATATAGACTATTCAAATGTGTAAACCCCAATCTTACTTGCAGTAAACAAAACTAGAAAATACATTTACCTTCTAAGGCTTGAGCCCGAACAACCAACATCAATGAGAAAAAGTGAATTCCATAGAAATTATACCCAAAATCCTTGAAAACAAACCAATAAATATCGAAGTTTCAATAATGGCCGCATAAATGTTTTAGCAAAGTTTACTTAGCTTAAGGAGAGCTCATTGGAAAATGAAGAAAGACTAGGGTTTCCGTGTTTTTGGTCTGCTTAAATCAATCTGAGTTAATTCACTCTACCAATTTCTAAAAGTACCAACGTGTCATTAGAACTGGAAACCCTAACTCCATTTGAGTTAAGACATCACCAACATGATTATGATGGTCAAAGGGTAGTGAGAAGGGGACTAGATAATCACTTGTGTGATTATGGTCAAACTATAGTTGCAGGTCATTCAAATCATCAATGGTCCAATGCATGTTGAAAATTCAAATATACCTTAATATTTCCAAGGATATCACGCTAAAGGAGATGAAATTAAAAGGAAGACCTTATCTTTGCATGTTCATAGGTGTTTACATAGAAATATCATTGTGCATATGATCACAAAGGGACAAAGTTTGATTAGTTTAATCATCATGCAAAATAAGACAAGTGGCACGAGAGGTCAAAATCACCTTTCCAGCTAGAGGACAAATCAGAGATAAAGACATAATATCCTTACAAGTGGATGAATGCACATGTGTCCAATCATGCATAAGAGGACAAAGAAAATGCACTTGCATTGCCGGAGACTTGCACAACAAGAATGAGCTATTATTAGCTAAGTTAGTCACTATATTTAATTTATTGTATTTAAAATACAATAATTAAATGCACTTTTACTAAAGTGTAAATTTGTAACTAAGGCTATTAATGCCTCATTATAATTAGCATGTCTATATTTATTCCTTTATCTATTCATGATAAAGGGGTAAAATTAGCATGCATGGGCCAGTTTAGACTGCATCTTATTTTTAGGAGGGGTTGGGTTAATTATTTTTTATATTTATTATGAGCACTAGCAAGGCACAAGGATGAATTTTTTGACATAGGAGTGGTGAAGAATATTTCTGCCAGTTTTTCCTTGAATGAGAACTAGTTTTGGCCTTTTCAATTATTTACAGTGGTTTATATCCTTCCATTAACTCTTTTGAATGTTAAACTCCGTGATTAATCATCTTACATTGTTGCAAATAATGTATTTTCTATATAGTCTTAGTGTGCATATTTAGCTTGTTGTGTTGTTTTAATTTATCCCTCAATACATAAGTGTTTTTTCTTTAATATTCTACTAAAAACCATTGGTTTGTGCATTTAAAATTCATTCTCAATTTTATGGTGTATATACTCAATCAAATCCCTCAATAATTTTGGTGTATAACCCATTTCAATTTTAGTTAAAATCATCTTTTTAACCCTCAAAACCCCAAAAAATTAGTTTAGGATACATCAATAAGGAACCATACATCATACCAAAGACTCACAACAACAATAGGTATACCCACAAACCTGCGGTGTTTCCATTATATCTATGAAAGTGAGAGATCAAGCAAGCTTAGAATCCCCACTATCATCTCTCAACTAGGGTGCACTTTCAAGAGAGAAATATTTGGCACACCCGATGGGATGAGAACTACTATTGATGAATTCAAACAATTGAAGATTCAGAGAAGAATTCATCTGTCTACTCCGTAAATTTGATATCAGACCAGTGCAACACTTTTAAACATCATTAAGATTTTTATATAAAGTTTTCAGGTATTTTACAAGAAAATCAGATATGTTATTTTGTTGTTATCAATTGCTTTTGTGAGCAATAAACCCATTTTTCATAGTTTCAATATTTTATGAGTTCCTATAGGCATGAACCCTCATTTTAAGTAGTATTATCAACCAAACATGTAGCCTTTTTATCCACTTTCCCCTTAATACCAGGTTTATGACACCTATCAGAATGAATATCCTTATGAGCCAAACCTTAGAAATCAATATGATTATAAATATAATGATTATTATGTTGTTCAAGGTCAAAGTTACCTAGAGGTTTACATTGATTGTGAAAGGTAGAGAGATCTTGAAATTGAGCTTAATGAACTTAAGAAATCATTTTTAGTTGTCAATGAACTATATGAGAAATCATTAGTTGCGAATAATTATAACCATTATGTTGATGAACCCTGTCAATGGGATGTTCCCACTTACCTTCGCTATTAAAATCCAGTACCCATAGACACTTCTTTCCAGCCAATGCATCATATTCCTTAGTTTCCAAATTATTAGGCCAATACAATTCCTTCTTTTTATACCCCGCAATCACATACTTAAATAAAATTTAACTATCTAAGTTGGTGTTCATATGTTGTTTTAAATGCAAACTTTGTACCCCAACCTCTTCTTCAAAATTTTCTTATTAAGGCTGAAATCAAGACCACTCCTCCTAATTTACCCGTACTTCCAGTATAGGAAAGAGAGAATCAGAATATCATTCACAAGGGACAACCAACTTAAGAAAACGATAGGATGGATTTTTTTTAGAGCATGCAACAATGGATTTCTATATTTTAGTTCAATCATATTCCAAAGTTAGAGAAGTAACCCATTCAAAAGGTATAGTCTAATTTTACAACAGATCAAAAGTAGGTAAACGATGATCAGTACTTTGCATATTTTGAGCATAGTGTGCATGAAGGCACCATACTACTACAAACTATTGATTCATCACAATTGATAGAACCTGAAGAGAATTTAAACATAATTTCTAAAGATAAATCAGCTAATATAGGGAATGAGAAGCCTGTTTGTAGATTAATATATGTCAAGTTTGATAAGGGAAATGAAAAAGAACAATTTCGGGATAATCAAGATGGATCTGAGTGTGAAGACCATTATTGTATTGCATGCATGGAGATTTTTACATTATTAGAGACTTGTAGTAATGCACAGAGGTTATCAAATGATACTACAAGTAGTTATGAATTGAAAAGTTCCATTAAAGATGAGACTGAATGTTCAAGAAATATGGTAAATATGTTTAGAATGGAAGAATTTGAAAGTACTACTAAAATATCAATAATAGCAACAACAGATCAACAACTTGAAGAAGATAAAAAAAACTTAAAAAGGCTAAAAATATTTTAAAGTAATTTAAAAATCTAAAAGAGATTCACGATGTTATGATTGATGAAGTACAATAGCTTGATGAAGATGAATGCATTTCAGATTAGTTACAGTATGTCAAAAATATTAAATAACTTATAAAGGATGAAGAACCTTCAAGTCATCTTCAAAAAGAGCCCATGATCAAAAAGGATGTTCATGATTCGATACAAAACAAGATAATAAGTTTACCAAATGTTTGGAGACCATCTCCTATTCGATACCTTGCTAGTTCACAACAAGTTACAACAATACCAGAGTTCATAATTATATCACGGTCTTGAAAAGAGCATCAGATCCTCAAGAATAAGTTCCAAATCCACTTAGAATAATTGATAGATCAGTTAGAAAGTTTCTTTGTGTTTCAGGCTGATTTTTGGAACAAATCAAGGTACACATCTCGTTTTCAGTTTTATCTTGTTACTTGTTTTCCAAGATGAATTTATCACCTCATTTCTAGAGAAAAGAAAATTATTTTTCTCTCCTATTTTAGGCTTTATTTAGCCTCAAATTTCTGCTTCTTAGAATAGAGAATATTAGGATTCCCCTTTCAATAAGTGTAGTTTATGCACATTGCATCTTTTCAATTCAATAAGTGCATTCTTAATGTGATCTAGTTTATCAAATCCTTTCCCATCTTTAGTTTATATTTCAGAAGGGTGGAATTTTTCAGAAAAGGCATTATTTTGGTTATATCCTTTGACTCCATGCCCGATGGACTAGAGCAAGGCACTAGTCTATAAGCTAGAAGGAAAATTTCCCCATATGATAACCAAAAATGTTGACATTTTCCATACCATGTGCAAAAAGGTCAACTCAAAACTTTTAATTTTCTAAGATTGGTTGGGTTGCAAGTTTGACTATGTTTTGGGTAGCCATCTCGGAAGAGAATAAATATTTTATTTGTTTTCTTTTGGATAGTCTTGGAAGTTGTATTTGAATCAAAACTACAACTCGGGTGTAGTTACAGAATACCATGCCTTTTAGATGTAACCATTCAATTGATTACCCTTGTCATAGCGCAACAACCATAAAAGACCATTGCACGCCCCTGAGGAAGGCAAGAAGGGAAACATGTATCATACATAATGTTTTGAAGCTACAAACAAGTTTTAGGTTTGATGCATGGAAAAGATAGTTTTACAAATAGTGTACATTTCCAATGAAATTAAAAAAGGTGCATTTGATTTTAATTTATTTCAATGATTAATTGAATTATTTAAGTGTTTTGAGTTGTATAGGTTCATTTATTCATGAGGAATAATAGTACAGTGAACCCACACAATCCATGGGAATAACTCTAAAATCAAGTGCATAAAATTAAAGTACATATATCTAAATCTATGAACAATAGAAAATGGGAAATCCTTCATTGCGTGATTGCATGGATTTTCCTGCTCTCATTTTTTCTTCAGTTTTGTCTTCTTGCTCTCCTTCTTCTCCTTGGTAGGTACCTGAAATGTGAACCAACATTTTGTTAGAGCTTTAGATTTCACCATTCTCTTGCATTCACAGTTTCAGATAAATGAAATTTTATCAAAATGATCTTGAAATACGAATTACAGAAAATTAATTGGAATGTTGAATATCAACCTGAAAATAATGAAAAAAGGTAATCAAATATATTATTCAAGTATAGATTATATAATATCAACTATTTCACATTCATGATAAAATTACAAGCTACAAACAAGTGGCACCATCATCATTGTAAAGCTAATGTACAAGTTCATAGCATTAGAAAGAAGATGGAATGATGTTGTTTTCACACAACCCTTACAAGTATAGAATTATTACAAGCTACAAATCATATGATGAAACAAGGAAAGATTTTCAGGAATAAGAGAATGATAACACAAAGCATCATAAAAATGTCAGTGAACCCATGGTTCACAATGGAACACATATAAACATTCATATAATTATTCAAGGTGGAAAAATTGATTTGTTTGTAAAGTAATAGCATTAGGTTTTAATTTCAAAGGTGTTAAAAAAAGGACATGGTTGTATTTGAGAAATTAATATTTCTCTAAATTGAGTTTCATAATTTCCATGAAATAGTACCAAGTATTCAAGTATACAAATTACAATGTTTAAAAGTGACTGGATAGATTTTTTTTTTCTATTCAAGCACAATACAAAAGTCAAGTATAGAAAATGAATAAAACAAATAAGGTTTAACTTCCTATTATCATGGTGTTTTCAAGTTGAAAATAGGATTCCATTTAATCTTTAAAAGAATCTTACATCTTCTATAATGAACTCCTTAAGGTAACTGCATGTATCTGAAAGTGAATAATAAATTTTAACTAAGATTTGAAGTCCAGAGTATGAAAATTTTATTAACAGCTACATGGAGAATAAATTCACTAGTTCTTGTCAAGATCTGTTATGAAAAAACAAATCTCATAAATCATCCAAGGTGGCTATACAAGTATCAATGCTATAAATTTCAACAAGGAGAAGGGAGTAGATGTTAATACATTTTTCATAGGAGTACAAGCTCAAATACAATGGTACAAGTCTAAGAACTATCATAGCAGATTTTTTGCATTAATTAAGGAAAATATGGTTGTAAACTTAGGGACATGATAAGGATTCTCCATAACTCCATCAAGATTTTATGCAAATTCTTCCTTATGCAAGGATTCCATAGAATGCATTATAAAGTAAAAATTATATCATGAGCAGGTACATCTTTATAAGACCAAGAAATTAATCAAGTACAATGTAAGTTTGAAATAACTGCTAGAAAATTTAAGATCAGATTTATCATTCTAAAGGAGAAACCATTGGCATCCATTCATAAGGATTTTAAATATATGAGAAATCTATTTGCATGAGAAAATTTAAACATTTTAGACAAGAAAATTCCAAGGATATGATACAAATGGAAAAGGATTTAAATACAACTTGAGATGCTTCAATTTCAAAGGAAACCGCATTCACCCACCATGAAACGAACAACAAAAGGGTGCATTTTTTTTTTTCATTTCCAATCAAAACTTTCAAGTATGTACCTCATAAGGGAATCTCAATCCAAGAATAAACACAAATTTTCATACTAAAAATAAATACACCTTTTCAGGTTGCTGTTGATTATTAAGGTAATTTAGAATGATATAGTCTTGAAGTAGATAGGAAAGCCAAATTGCAAAGAAATGAAGAACTATATACTCAGCTAAAAGCATGTTAAGGTCCCATTAAAGCTTTCATTATGTTTCATTTTTATAGTTATTGTTATCAAATCCAACTACAAGTATGTATTGGACATCAAGAAATGTAAACAGAAAATTTCATAACATTAACAAAGATGTAACGGATACATTTTATCTTGCATACAACTGAGTAATTTGGATTGCACTATTTCATTGAAGAGATTAGACTGATATCATTCCTCATTTTCAACATAATTGATAACCTAAACAACATCAAAAATATGTGTGAGATTAAGTGAAATGAGCTATGAATCAAGATGCATGTTATGTCACTTTAGATTCTCTTTTCAGAACAATAGTGCAATATAGCATAATGTAAATATTCAAGCATTGAAAGTAAATGCATATACACAATGACATAATACCCTCTACCTAGAGTTCCCATTTCATGAAATTTTCAAATTAGGGAGTTTAAATTACATAAACAAAAGTTGTAGACAATGACTCTTTTACCGCTTCAAATACCCAAAGATTTATGTGGGTTAATTTTCTTTTGGAAGTTACAACTATTCATTGATCCATTTCTATGTAGCATAAAGGAATCACATGTAGATGGGATTGTCTAGTACCATTCAGCATTCAAGATATTGTAGATTCTATCAAATGAAAAAATGCAACCTATAAAGTACTCATGAAAAATTATAAACAAATAATAGTATCAAAGTACATATGAAACCTGTAGTTCAGGAAAGGAATGTTAAGGGGCTCATACCAAAAACCAAAAATTAGAGATAAATTGGAACAAGAAATAGAACGACTGAATAAAATGTTTGGCTATTTTCTTGCTCATGTAAAGTAAAAACTTGGAGCAGGAAAAATAGATTCGAGCTCATATTTAGCTCAAAAATGAAGCCACCTGATAAAAAAAAAAGGAGTATACCTAGACCAAAAATGAGTAAATCATGAAGGGGTTCAAGATATAAACTTAACCACTATTGATGTGACAAACTTAGCTCTTTCACAATGACGATTACATGGTTGCAGAGCTTAGAAGTCAAAAAATAGATACCCTGATCTAGGAAACCAAAAATTGTATTCATAAATGAGCCGTAGATAGCCATGAAAAACATGGAGGCAAACAAAAAGAGCTTCAGAGCCCAAAACAATGGAGAATATTTGTTAAAATACATTGCCCATATTGTATAACTAGAACAAAGGCATGTGGAACTAGGGTTATGAAATAAAAATTTAATCAGATCTCCAAATCATAAGCAACCAGAAAATATATCACAAATTACAGAGCTTCATAAAGCATCATAACATGAATTAATGGTGGCCATTAGAGAATAGAACAAAAAATATGCTTGTTTCCAAAAAAGAAGCCTAGATCTGGGTGTTTAAATAATTGGAGAGATTTTGAATATTCAAAACGAACTTACCCATAGCTCAGAATGAAAAAGCCACTCCAGGGTACCCGAATTATAGCATGTAAAATAAAAAGGTGAAATAAATCCTTTAATGGCTTCCATAGAACAAGTTCAAAACCCTCCAAAAGTTCAAGTAACACAGGAAAATCAGAACGTCTAGATTTCTCTTATGAAAGACAAGAAGAGAAACAAATTCATTTCCACCGAAAATCGAGAATCTTCAATCGTGTAAACCTCAATCTACCTGTGATGGGGGTAAAAAAAACCCAAAAATACATTTACCTTATAATGCTCGAGCCTAAAGAACCAACATTAGTGAGAAAAGGTGAATTCTAGAGAAATTATACTAGAAATCCTAGAATATAAACAAAGAAATCTCTAAGTGTCAATAATGGGCATATAAATGTTACAAAAAATTTATTTAGCTAACCAGGAGAGATCATTTAAATAAATAAAGACTAGGGTTTTCACGTTTTTTTCCTGCTAAACTCAATGATGAGTTCATTAACTCTAGCAAGATCCAAAAGTACCAATGTGTCATTAGGACAAGAAACCATAACTCCATTTGAGTTAAGGCATCGCCGACATGCATGGATGAGGGTCAAAGGATCGTGAGAAGGGTACCTACTAATCACTTATGTTATTATGTTCAAACCATAGCTGCATGCCATTCAAATCATCATATGGGCCAATTCATGTTGAAAAGTCAAGGAGAAGGTAATAATTTACCTTAAGCAACTAAAAGATACCTTAATCTTGTGATGGATCTACGTGCTAAAGGAGATGAACATTAAAAGGAAGACATTATATTTACATGTTCACAAGTGTTTTTTTCACATAAATATCATTGTGCATATGATAAAAAAGGGAAAAAATTTGATTGTTTTAATCATCATTGCAAAATAAGACAATTTGCACAGGAGGTCAAGATCACCTTTTGATGCTAGAGGACAAATCAAAGATAACATTAACAATATCCTTGTAAGTGGATGAATGCACAGGTGTCAAATCATGCACAAGAAGACAAATAACTTGCACTTGGATTGGAGGAGACTTGCACAACAAGACAAGAGGCTAATATTAGCTAAATTATTCACCCAATTTTATTAATTGTATTTATAATAGAGGAGTCAATTGAACTTTGACTAAAGTGTATTTTTGTAACTAAGGCTATTAATGCCTCATTGTAATCAACATGTCTATTTTTATTCCTTTATTTATTCATGATAAAGGGGTAAAATTAGCATGCATGGGTGAGTTTAGATTGCATACTATTTTTAGGAGGGGTTGGGTGAATTATTTTTGCTATTTATTATGTGCACTAGCAAGGCACAAGGATGATGTTTTGGACATGGGAGTGTTGAAGCATATTTCTACAAGTTTTTCCTTAAATGAGAACTAGTTTTGGCCTTTCCAATTATTTGTAATGGTGTGTATCCTTCCATTAATTCTTATGAATGTTAAATTTTTTGATTTCATCTTACCTTATTGTAGATCTGGTATTTTCTTTATATTTTTAGTGTGCATGTTTAGCTTGTTGTGTTGTTGTGATTCATCCCTAAATACATAAGTGTTTTTCCTTAATATTCTATTGAAAACCATTGGTTCGTGCATTTAAAATTCATTCTTGATTTTATTTTGCATATACTCAATCAAATATCTGAATACATTTGTTGTATCACCCATTTCAATTTAGGTTATAGTCATCCTTTTTACCCTCAAAACCCCAAAAAATTAGTTTAGGATACATCAATAAGGAACCAACCTTGATACCAGAGACTCACCACAATAATAGGTATACCCACAGACATGAGGTGTTTCCATTATATCTATGAAAGTGAGAGATCAAGAAAGCTTAGAACCCCTGTTGTGATCTCTCAAGCAAGGTGCACTTTCAAGATACAAAAATAGGTCAGACGGTCTACTAGTAGGTATATGTCCAACACATGATGAATGACATACCAACAAGTTAACACAGATGACTAATGGATGCTCTCTAATGTGCAGGTTAGGCATTCATCCAATGTAGGCTAGACTGCCAACCAATAGGGATGCATCCAACATAGGCCAGATGATAGAACAACAAGTTTATACGGATGACTGATGGATTCCATCCAATGTATAGGTTAGACATTTTTCCAATGTAGGCTAGATGATCGACCAACATAAATTTCATATAACTACAAAAAGACATCCATCCAACACCCATCCAACTATATGAAACCATCTAAAAAAATGCCCTACCAAATTTCGTTTTCCATGAATCAATTATTTTTGTGTTCTCCATAATTTGGAAGATTCACCAACCATTCTATAATAATTTCTAAGAGGGGGGGTCTTAAAATGAACCCTATTATATCTATCCCACTACACTCTAACCTGGTCCAAGTCTCACCCATTAAATGGTTAATATCTAGTCCTCCAAAATATAACCATGATCCAGTCTCTACTGCCAATGAGCCTCTAGGTAGAAGGATGACCAATCTAAAACATAACAAATATCTTCCACATACTTCCTCAAAAGGAAACATGGAAGACATTATGGACGTGGGATAGGCATGGTGGTAAAGTTAGTGTTTGATGTGTTTTCTACTCCTATTTCAACTAAATGAAAAGGTATTTAAGAAAATAAGAAACTCGAAAATATGTGAGGGTTAAAAGCTACCTCCTAATGTGTGATGATGAAGACGATGAAGGACGGGTCCAAATATCATCTCCAGATAAAGTTCGATAACCTACACAATAGAAAGGAAAACTAGACCAGAAAAATATTAGTAGATTAAATGGTGGGATTCCTGATAAATTCAGTTAGGCGAAAATTGATAAACTTCCTAGGGAGTATTTTACCCAATTTGATTAAAACATTGATTAAAAATAATGAGTAAATGATATGCAGAAGGAATCAAAATGTAACATAGATCATAAATATACTAGATATGCTAAGATAAAGATCTGATAATGATAAATTAAAATAAAAGGGCAAAAACCTGATAGGTTCGACAATGATTAGGTAAGGAAAAGGTTAGATCTAGGATTTTAGATAAGTATATTAGAAGGGTTATAGGACCTGAGGGATCTAGGTGATGCAGAAACCAAGGAACAACTAACAGAGGGGAAAAATACAGAGAAGGGACTAATGAATATTGGTTCAAAGATGACCGAGGATGGATTAGGGTTTGATGAATCTTGATAGATGGAAAAATCAATATGAGAAAGAAATAAGGATTGTTGATAGGATAACATATATCGAAGATGATGAACATACCTGGAAAGTTGAATGGAAGAATATGAAACCATGATATGGATACAAGTAAAATCCAAACTTTATATATCAAAAAATGATATGAAAGGGATCCAAGATGACTACAAGATGATGATAACAGATCCAAAAAAGTGAATAATAACTAAAAATATCACAAGAAGGAAAATCTCAAAAATTTCATCCTCTTTGAGAAGCAGGTTAGTGATATATTTATAGGGTCGTTGGTGACCTACCGGGGTTTCCATCGACTAAAGAGGAATGTTTATTTGGGTAGTGGGGGTGATACAAAACTTGAGACAAGGGATCCTAATGGGGTTAGATTAGGGTTTTGACATGTTTTGGAGGTCTATTGCTGCATAGCGATTATAAAATGTAATTGGGGGGTGAAAAGTCATTGAATGAAAGAGTAGATGAGAGTTTCAGGAGGATAAACAAGTTTTTTAGGGATGTGATTAGTATAATGAGTGTTGGTTAACCAAATATGAACTCATCTTGATGTGGCTAAAATTTTGTCCCCTGTGGCCAACTTGGAGGTGGTTTTTAGGAATACCACCAAGACTATTAGATTGAAGGCTCCAATTAGAGTGCTTCAACCCTAACTTGATTTATACTCCCTTAAGGTTCTTGAATTATGAGAGGGAGATAATTATAGAGATTATATTAAAGCTGTATTTGGTGGAGGAATTATAGAAGCTTCTGTTGGTGCTCAATTTAATCTCACCCTGTTGTTCAAAAATGTCTCAGTCTGTATGGTTTGAAATTTCCTTTGTCTCTCTATATATGGATTCATGAAAGATTTTTCTTTCATTTGGTTGCCATGATCAGTCCTTTCCTTTGGTAGAGGATCACATTGAGTCCAAATATTGTTCTCTGTTCCTCTGTCCATGATAAAGAATTTGTAATTTGAGCATAAATTTGGGTTTTTCCCCTTTTCTTTTCTCACAGTCATGTTTTCCTTGTCAATTTTTGTCCCAAAATTTCTGGAAACGTGGTCTTTTCTGATTGGATGTGGCTTGGTGGGTTTTTTTGGTGAAAATTGCCACTTTTGTCACATTTGTAAAAATTACCAAATTGGCCCCACAGCCCTGATAGCATCTAATTGGTTATTCAACAAATATGAAGTGATAATACAAAAGTCTTACTTTGACCCTGAAAATGGACACATGGTAGTTTTTCAAGTTACAAGCAGGAAGGCAGGTCAGCTAAACATTTTTGAAATTTTTTGCCTCTTTGTACAAGGGAGAAAAGTTATGAAATAACTTGCAACTCCACTGGGTCCCACATCAAAAGTTACAAGTGGAAAGGTGGGTCGCCAGGGCACTTTTATACTCTAAGGCCTGCTTTAACTCAAAGCTTGGACACGTGGAGGGCTAGCGCTCATTTGAGAACCCACCTCTAGGTTCTACGTTAGCATTTGTGCCAAAGAGACATGTGGATTCTTCTGCTGGCTCCTTTCTATACTTAAAAATTATCAACCAACTTTCTAATGCTTGGGACACATGGAGGGCTCACACCTGCTTGGGACCTGCCCATGTACTTTACTTTTGAAAGAGCACCAAAGGGAAACTTTAAGGTTTCTGTTGGATCCTGCCCATACTTATGCTTTTCAACAGACGAAGAAAAATTCTCATACCCTAGGCACGTGGTGCCTTCTGCTGGTCCTTAACCTTTTTCAACAATTTTTTTAGGTTGAGACACGTGGTGAGCCCTCACTTGTTCAGGGTCTCCACTTTTGGGTTCCATATCAAAAGTGAACCAAAGAGACACGTGCAGGCTTTCGCTAGCTCCTTTTTATACTGAAACTTTTTCAAAGGCCAAAAGGCAATTTTCTTTGGCCCAGGGCACGTGGAAGGACCGTGCTTGTTTGGTAACTTACCTTTGTACTTCACCTTTGTAGTTGCACTTAGCAAACACTTGGAGGTTTCTGCTAGCTCCTATTTTCACTTGGTTGACTTGGACTCATAGCATAGGAAATATAGGATAATTCGTGCATATACACTCATTTCTTAGAGGCATGAATGTAGGAATCCATGTGAGGGAACTCATTTCACAAAGTGTATTCTTGAGGGTGATGAGTATTTCATGTTTGACCCAACTATACAGAACCACTTGAAAATTATTGAAAGGGGGATTTCTTGCATGACAAAATAAAATAATTATTAAAATAAATGTCAAAAAGTTTGAGCATGGCATCTCTCGTCATGGTTTAGGGTCTGAGAAATATGATCAATTCATGATTTTTCCAACTTTTATCTTCGTGTGTAATTTTTTGAACGTCACTTTCTAAGAAAAATTTGTAACAAGCAAAGGATTCCTCAAATATTCTTCTTTTTGGGGGGAAAATTTAGGATGAATGAGAAATTGAATTATATAAATGTAATGAGGATACTCTCGCAAATGGTCAGGGGATTAATTCTTATGAGAAAATTTGAGAAATCCCATCTTCTTGAGAGACCATCTGAGAAACCTGTTAATCCCTTGTGTTTTATATTTTATCACATCAAGATAGTTGTGAGTGTATAGCCATTGACAAGCTCAAAGACTGTTCAAGAAACTTTCCCCTGCTGATAAATCTAATAGATCTCAAATTAATCTGTGTTGATCCTGGGAAAATTTGTGTCTACTTTTATTTTAGAATGTATTCAAATGGTTTTGATGTTTCAGTTGCAATCTTATATTAAAATCCCTCTGAATCATATGATCTCATCCCTATGATAGTTTAGTGGCATTTGTAATTTGATTATGAGAAGATCCTTAATCTTATAATGAGATAAACAATTTAAAATCACTTTACTTTCATTTTCTGTTATAAATATTGTTTGTAAGCCTTTGATTATATCTTAGGGGTGAGGAACCAGGGGTCGTTAATGTTTAATTGAGTCTTTAGCTCGAGGATTCATGTTGATTTCTCAAAGATTGTGTGAAACCATGTAGATCTGGGGCTCCTTTGATGCACACCTTTTGGATACATGAATATTTTTGTTATTCTAAAGCTTTCTGATGTTAATATGTCCAATTGTTGTAAAGGTTCTCAAAGATCCAGTGAAATCCACTTCATCTTGCTTAATCCCCACCAATTTTTTTTGATAACCATCAATCCTACCCGAAGTACCCCTGTTTGTGTTGTTTATCCAAAAATGAGAAAATTCTACTACCAAAATATATAGAAGCAAGCAGGTTTTAAGTGTCTTTAGTAGTCTTCAAAAAATATCTCCATTCTTTACAAGTCACAACTTGTGAGAGCTAAATTGTGTGGCATTGATCATATTTTTTCAAGGTTCCCCTGAAAATTGTGCAGAGAAGGATCTTTTCATGTCCTTCACCAACAGAGGTTACAAAATGGGTCCTCTTGTCCTAGTTGAAAGCCACGACCTAAAGTAGTGAGGATAGATCAAATCATTTTATATGGTGCTATCCATTTCTCTAATGCTCAAGTGGCAAAGAGCTAACTAAACATCCTCCCTAGATACAAAATGACTTTAAGTGTATCTAAGTGTCTTCCTAAATCTATGATGATGCTCAACCTTCCAAGGGAGAATCAATTTGGATACCAACATCTTCTAAGAATAGATATAACACAATGTAGTCGAGACAGAACAAATACAAGAATTGAGTCCCGTAGTATGACAAAATCACAAGGAGCATGGAAAAAATGAGTGGTTCTTGACTAAATTTTTCCTATTTTTTAATCCAATTCTGGCTCTTTTCCTTCAAGAATTTTTTTATTTTTTCATTGTTTCCAAGCTTTGGGTTGACTCTGTGTTGATATCGTGTTGACTTTATGTTGTCTTCCTATTAATTTTGGTTTCCTTGTTGACTATGCTTGTTTCTATTATTGTTTCTGACTCATTATTTGTAAAGGTTTATCTGAGCTTTAGGACTATTCCATAACTGGATAGGATCCTAGCCAAAAAAAAATGTAAATTGAGTGCATTTATGGATGATTAAATGTGATTAAGGGTGAATAATAAAGGCTAAAATATTACTGGGATTAAGATAGGAAATTGGTAAATTAGTGGAAGTAAATGGGTTTAGGAGGGAAATGAGAATTTTGAATAGGAAAAGGGGTGCAAATTCACAAGATGATGAGGAAGGGGAGTGAATGTAGGAAAAGGTACAAGTGAACCAAATTTTGGGGTCTAAATTTTTCCCTTTTTTTCAAGTGGTTTGTGTTGAACAAGATGTGAGATAAAAACCATAAGTGATAGGAGATGGTTGTTGAGGTTCTCCCCCTCAAATGAGGGATCGATGACATGAAAAATAATAGGTTACTAGGTTTAAACATATAGATGGTGAAAAGGAGGAGAGATTGAGTGTTATCTCTCAAAAGTGCACCTTGTAGAGAGATGGCTACAGGTTTTCTAAGCTTGCATAATTGATCTATCTCTTTAGTACATACAATAGAAACACCTCAGGTCTATGCGTATACCTATTTTAAGGTGAGTCTCTGGTATCAAGAACGGTTCCTTATTGATGTATCCTAAACTGATTTCTAGGAGTTTGAGAGTAAAAGATGACTGTAAAATGATTAAAACTAAGGTGATACATCAAATTTGTATGAGGTCTTTGACTGAGTATATGCACAACAGATTTCGGAAGGGTTTTTGATGCATGGAACAATAGTTTTTCTGTAAAATATCTAAGGGAAAAAGACTTGATTATACTGATGGAAGATCACAACATTACTAATAAGTTAACATGCACATTAAAATTAAGCAGAAAAGACTTAATTTGCAGCAGGGTAAGGTGATTGACCAAGGAATTTGCATTCACAAGACTAATAGAAACATACACAAGACTGAAAAATAACTTGGAAATGCAGAAAATAATTCACACTCAGAGGGAAAAACTAGAAAAATTTGCTTTAGTACTCATATATCCAAAAGTCCTCTCGTCGTTCTTTTATGGTTTGCAAAGGCACACAATATATAGCAAAAATAAAATTCACCCTCTTCCTAAAAATAGCCTAAGGCTTGTACTCACCCATAAATTTTATTTTTATCCTTTTTTTAATAATAAATAAAGGAAAAAAAGAGAGCATGAAATTAAAAATAGGCATTATTAGCCTTACTTACATTACAGTCAAACTGAAGTTGACTGTTCTATTTTTAAGAAAAGAAGGGTGAAAAATTTGCTAAAAATAAGATTGCTTGCTAGAAAAGTCTCTCTCCATGAACATGCAACTTTGTCTTCTTCTCTATTCTATCCTATTGTGAAGGCATGCAAAAATACAACTCCCTACTTGTGAGCAAAATAATTACAATATTTGCAATGTTTGCAAAAATAATTCATCCACTATGGGGACCACTAGGAGCACATATGTAACCATAATCAACTCTTATTTTCTGGAAAGATAAAGTAATAAGCCTTCAAAGGGTTTCTTACATTTGATGTTGACCTCTACTCTTTTCTTTATGATTACATGAAAAATGCACTCCAATTCATATACAATCTATCACCATCAATGGGGGCCACTTGTGGTTGTGAACTCTTGCCTTCGTTGGGTTTGGCCACTCCTTGTGGACTTAGCATATACTATGG
Source organism: Taxus chinensis (assembly GCA_019776745.2). Classification (NCBI taxonomy): domain Eukaryota; kingdom Viridiplantae; phylum Streptophyta; class Pinopsida; order Cupressales; family Taxaceae; genus Taxus; species Taxus chinensis. The sequence continues at coordinate 596,297,901 of CM034146.1, read as the reverse complement.
TTTTAAAAAAACATGAGGGGCACTTTGTGAAAGCCACCAAACTATGCTCGACCACCTTTGATTATTTAGAATGACCATACTATATAGTCTACCACCTTTGAGTTTTTCGGTCTTGGCATATTATAAAATTCACCTTTTTGGTGATCATTTGGTATGATTTGGTTGGTGACTTTATATTATTTGGAGCATGCACTATGTTTTAGACTTTGAAAATCATTGCAATGATTTATATGGTGGACATGTGGGCTGTCCCCTTCTCCATGGTGACTCACCCCTTGGTGACTTGGTCAGTGGCTTCTGTAACTCGGGTCAAGTTAATTATAACCCTGGTGGTTTACTTTGAATATTGGTGCCAATTCCAGGTTATTGATCTTGTACCTTTATTTTTTTATGCTGTCGTTTTTCTAAAGCCCGGTTAGGGTTTTTTATCTGGCATTTAATGTGGGTGGTGGCATCCTGACCATGGTTGGTTACTTTGATCATGGATCTTGATCTTTGGCCCTTGATCTTTGTCCTTTGTTTTTGATGTTGTCGATTTCTAACTGTGGTTGAGTTCTAACCAAACCAATGCTTAGATTTAGGGGGTAAAGAGGAGCTCGACCCTAAAGCACATTCATTTGAATTTTGGTTATGTGGGAGAAGCCCTGAAAATTTTTTCTCTTCGATGCCATTATTTTGTTCTGTGCATACTCGAGCTTGGCTATAAGCATTTTATTCTTTGTGTCATTTCATTAGACACCGACATGATGATGAGATATTTACCTGGTGTTATGGTTTCTGTGTAGTCATGAGAGCTCAACGTTGATATTTCTCTATCGTTTTGATCTATTGGAGTTCTTAGAGAAATTTTGTGAGAGATTCTACCATTTGTTCAAATTTTTCTCAGCTCTGTTATTGATATCTACATGAGATCTAGTTGATTTGAGCTTGTGAAGCTTTGTGAGTAGAAGTGTTTAATCTCTTTGTCATTTCCAAACTATAAAGTTTGGATTTCCATACAGAGGAGGTCTCTGTATTCTCTATTGGCCACCATCTTAACTTGAGCTCTCTGCTATTTTATGTCCCTAAAGCTCAACTTTTATCTCTCCTGAGTAAGATTTTGAGTTTGGATTTATAGTGCTCTGGCTCTTTACGAAGCTATACGAGGTTTCTCTGTAATGATGTATCGTTACTCTTGAGCTCTATAGATTTGGTATTTTTTGTAATGGCCTCCATGGCAAGTTTTTGAAGCTTGATTCTTCTCTATTTTTCAAGATCTCTTCGGTCTATTGGCCACCATAGTTGTTATAGGTGAGATAATTTTCTCTTCTATACGTACACTTCTATTTTCTTTTCTTATTTAAATATGTCACTGAACTCTTGGAAATATTTGTGGGTTTTTTGATTTGTTTCTCCTGATTGACTCCCAAGTTTAAAATTTCTCATGGGCATGTGAACCTCTCGCTTCATCATCTAGTTGCTCAAAAAAATTTACCATTTGATTATCTACGGTGAGTGTATAGATCTGTATTTTTTCGAGTTCTCAGTATCTGTAGATATGTGACCTTCAGACATTTTTTAACTCTGTGTGGAAAATACTTGTAAAATCTTGAGGTACTGGTTTCATCATGCACTATAATCATATTTCCTAGTTTTCTTGTTTTTGTCATGCTCGGCCATTGATAAAATGAGCTCAAAAAATACTCTATGATTATCATGTTTGTTGTTATGAATCTATGATTTACTTTGTATATTCCTTTATTTTACCGTGGTGGACATAAAGTAATTTCTTCATTCTGGATACTTATATTTTACCCTCTTCTCTGTATGAGTTATTTGTGCTTTAACCTCAAGACAACTATTATCTCATCTGCATTCATTAAGAGTATTCTATAAATGATTGTTATGATTTTCAGCAAATATAGGTTCTATACATTTCTTTAAGTCTATTCTGAAATCTTTGCCTCAATTTTGTATTGTGGAGAATCCATTTGTTATAATTCATTGTTTAAGGATCAAATTGATTCTTTAAAATTCTATAGCACCCTTTTGAGAATACTTGTGTTAATCATTTTCAAACTGAGATAAATTGAACATTGAAATTCTCCATGAGATGAGTGTTTAAATATAATTGGTTTATGAAAATATCATCTACTGAATGCTTGACTATAACAATGTTCTGGACATTCTGAAAATAATGTATATTGCTTTCTGAAAACAATGTTATAGGATGGCTCCATATTGTAAATTTATGAACTTGACTTTGATTCTTCAATGTTTTCTGAAACTCTGTATTGGACATATTATTTCTGGAACTCTATTTACAAACTCCTACATGTTGAATCAATTCAATTTTGTCAAAAAAATTTAGTTCCATTTCTTTTGTGCTTCAATGTTGTACTTTGAGCTTCACCTGTAGCTGCATCTGTATTTGATTAATTTCCTTGCATAGATAGTTGTACTTCTTTGATATGGTAGCATCTTTGTATTCATTCTAAATGACTTTTATTTTTGTAACTGCAAATCATGCATTCAATTTGATCTCTGAAGCTATTACTTGTAGTATTTTGTAATCTTATTTGTATCTCAGCATTGTATAATAATTTGATGGACATCTTATTTCTTCTAATTTGAAATTTTATCCTTTCCTGTAGCAAATAGCTTTGATTTTTGTCCTTTCCTGTAGCAACTGAAAAACATAAAACATTGATTTTTAATGGCGAAGCCCTACCAATTTTTTTCTGGAATTCTCTCTTCCATCCATTTCCAGCATAGCCTTTCTTTTAAGTTAACCTCAGCGTCTAAAAATCTGATTCTTCTCCTTTAGCTACAACTGAAAAGTGTTCTTCTATTTTCCAATTTCTCTTCTACAATGTAACTTCTTCCATTTTAGAAAAGTTATTAAAATTTGAGTTACATTCTTCCTTTTATTGTATGCACTTATGACTTGTCTATTTTTCCTTGGCTGTAACATGTACCTGCACACTTAGGAAAACAATTAGAAAACAATTAGGCTTTTTGGCCTCTCTTATGTCCATATTTTTTTAATTCTTTTCTCTTCTCTTTCTTCATTACTTTTGAGTAAATAAAGCATGTATGTAGTTTCTTCTTAAAGTAGAATACATCTCCTGTTCGGAAAAGATTCATATGCATGAAGTAGGACATTATAGGAATATAAATTGATTCCTAAGATCGTAATTGACAGTTAACTTTCCTTCTTTTCAGGTATAGTGGCTTCTACAATGGAGATGAAGAAGAAAAATAAGATGGAGATGAAGATGATTCAATCAAAGAAAAGAAACCCCAAGGAAATGATGGGTTCACTCATACTCCCTTGCTTTCTCTTTCATGCATGTGTTCCTTTATTTTTTAGTAGTTGTACTTTAATTTTTAGTTAGATCCCATGGCTTGTGTGGGAAAAATTTGACTTTCCTTGTGAATAAAACAATGAATTCTAAAAATGAGTTGTGTATTTCCTTGTGCATTATAGCTTTTCTGTATGGATTGTATAAAGAACTAAACAACTCAGTAACATAATTGAATTTCTTAATCATGAAAGAAAGAACATTTATAGGAACTTGTAACATTACGTAATGAACTCTGATTTTATGTAATCTGCACTTTCTGTTTGCTACTTCACAACGCAACACCTCACCTACTCTATAATTCGGTGTCTTCATCAAGACAACATAGCTATCCTTCGGGCATTTGTGTTCTTTTGCTGAAGATGGCATGAAATTATAGACTATGTGATCTATTACATTTTGCGACAGCACACATAACTACAAATTTCATTTAATCTTGCAACTAATTCAGCATCAACAAATAACATAAAACTTGCTTAGGTTAGGTATACTTCACCCAAGACTTTTTATGTAATGACAAAGTTTCAAGTTGCCCATTTTTGCACAAGTGCAAAAATTGTCAACACTTCTGGCGATCCTGTGGGGAAAGCTTCTTGCTAGCTTAAAGACTAGTGCCTTGCTCTTGTCCATTGGGCATGGAGTCTAAACATGTAACCAAAATTTGTCTTTTTTGAAAGGTCCAACCCTTCTAAAATGAAACTAAAGCTGGGAAAGGATCTAGTAAACTAGATCACATGCATGAATGCACTTACTAAATTGAAAAACATTACAATGTGTAGGAACTGCACTTATTGAAGGGAAATCCTACTCTAATAATCACTGTAATATTTTTAATAACAATGTTTGAGAAACATACCATTCACAGGAATAGGAAGTTCCTCTCCATTCAGCTTCAAAAGCTGAAAAGCATTGTGTTCTTGGCAAGCTGAAATCATGTAAGGGCCACTCGAGAGTGTATCAAACTTTAACTGTCTTCCTGTATTTGCATGATCAACATCCCATTTTAACACAATATTTTCTTCATTAAAGACTTTGAATTTGGCTTTCTTATCAAAAATTTTCTTCATTTGTTTATGATTTTCTTCCATATTCAAATGGGGTTTATCTCTTAAATTTTGTTATTCCATTAACTCTACATAACGAACTTGTAATGGTTCATTCTCAACAAGATCCATTTGATGCAGCAAATCTAATGCAGGTAACTCAACTAAAATAGGAATTCTTGCTTCTTTCCTGTACACAAGTTTGTATGGTGAATTGCTAAATGATCTTTTAAGAGTCACTCTATCAGCCCAAAGTGATGAATTCAACATCAGACACCAAGCTCTTTGATTATCCTTAAGCGCTCTTCTGATGATCCTTAACAAATTCTTATTAGTACTCTCAGCTAAGCCATTACCTTGTGGGTGATAATTAGATAATTGACAACCAATTTGTTATCTTTACAACAAGGAATGTTAAAGCATTATTTGATATGATAGTTGCTAGAAGACCAAATCTGCTAACTATTCCTTCATAAAAGGATAGTATCGAAGCTTCATTAGCATCCTTCAAGGATATTGCTTCAGTCCATCATGTAAAATAATTTGTAGCAGTTAGGATCCACTTGTGTCCTTGTGATGATGGTAGGTTTACCATGCCAATAAAGTCAAGACCCACTACATAAAAGGTTGATCAGTTGAAATAGGATGCAAGGGTAGCAAAGCTAGACGTTATTTTCTAACAAAGAAATCACATTTTCTGCACTTCCTTATCCATTCATAACAGTCCTTGAATATGCTAGGCCAATAGTAACCAACTTTCATAATTTTTAAGGTTGTGGTACATGCTTAGAGTTGACCTCCTGCAGGTCCTTCATGGAATTCGGACAATATTTTCTGAACTTTATCATAATCAACACATCGCAACAAGATTCTAGTTTTCTCTTTTCTCGTTCAATTCCTTATTTAGTAAGAATGCTTTCACACTTGGATGAAAAATAAGAACGTGGATTTTATTGTTTGAAAGCATATACTTAAAATTATTTAATCCTTTGACTACTGAAAGTACTTTCTTTTCAAGGAATGTGAACATTGTTTCATAATCATGCAAACTTTACACAAAGAAATCAATAGGCTGCTCAATATTTTCATCATTGACTTGAGTTAATATAGTTGAGATTGTTTTAGCTCTTGCAAGTGCATACATTGTAAAATATTTATCAAAATTTGGATTTCCAAGAGTAGGATCCTGAGAGATAGTTATTTTGATTGCTTCAAATCTTTCTCTTCCTTCACTAGTCTAAGATAAATTTTTCTCTTTCTTTAGCATAGCTATGACTGGTTTAACCAATGCTGTAAAATCTAGAACAAAGATTCTAACAAAGTTGATTTTTCCAAGAAAACTCTGTAATGCTTTCTTATGATGAGGCAATGATAGTTGTGATATGGCTTCAATCCTGAAAGGATCAATTGCTAAACCCTACTTAGAAACAATATGACCAAGTAGCTTGCCTTGATGTACTGAAAAGATAGAATTTAGTGGATTCAAAGATATTCCAAATTTCTTGCACAACTGAATAGTCTGCCTTAAGTGCATTAGATGTTCTTCAAAATCTTTCGAAAATACAGTAACATCATCTAAATAAACAAGGATGCATTTATTTAATAAGCTATGAAAATCCATGTCCATTACACACTGAAATGTTGCACCGACATTTGAATGACCAAAAGGCATCCATTTGTAGCCATAAGTACCCCACTTGGTGTTAAAAGTTGTTTTGTATCTATTTTCTTCTCGAGCTAAAATATGGTTATATCTACTGTAACCGTCTAGAAGAGATAGTCTAGCTGAACCTGAGACTGTTCTCAAAATATGATCTATATTTTGGTGTGGGTAATGATATTTTAATGAAGCCTTATTAAGATCTATGAAATCGACACATAGTCTGATTTTACTGTTCTTCTTCCTAACAGGAACAAGATTGGCTACCCAACTTGAATGCTTAACTGGAGAGATAATACCTGATTCAATCAACTTAGATAATTTTTTCCTCATCAGAGGCCCTATTTTGGGATTCACAAGCGTCTTTTTCTACCTAACAGGTTTAGAATTTGGCTACAACTTAATTGTATGATGTGCTAAACTAGGATAAAATCCTTTCAGATCTTGGTATTTCCAAGGAAAAACATCCTTAAACTCTTTGCAAAGATTAATAAATGACTAATTTTTAGTTATGGAACATACCTTTCCAAGAAATAGCTTTTCCTTTCATCAACCAAGATCTCTTCATAATTGTTAGCATGATTTGACATTTTAGTCTTGACCTTTCTTAATTGATCATCAGTGCTGAAGATATCTTCTAATGTGACCAAACCTCAAGGCAGTTTATTCATCTTCAACTGAACAATCTGGTCACCATATAAGCGTTGTAATTTATCTTGATTAACAACAAAAAACTCATCTTTTTACTATAAAAACCTACAGATTTGATCATCACTTTCAAACAATTACAAATTTGAATCATTATCAGGTACTGAAGGCCTAACAATTAAATTTATATGAGGCTATATTTTGCTATTTTGAATCTATTCTAGTACTTCAAAACTAGCCTTGACTGCTGTAAGTCTGTCTGCATGCTTGTTTTTTAGCTCTAGTAATAGACTGAATGTTAATAGCGTCAAAATATTCCATTAAGTCTGAAACTCTGTGTTTGTAAGACTTCATTAATGGATTCTTACAAACATTGAATTTTTTTACTTGATTAATAACCAACTTAGAGTCACCAAAAAATTGTAGCATGTTGATACCTTTCTTTCTGGCCCAAAGTAAGCCATGAATTAAAGCTTCATATTCAGCTACATTACAAGTACATGAAAATTGGAGACTCAAAGCTTAGAAATACCTCTCGTTTGTTGGGGAAGTTAGCATTAGACCTGCTCCTTATCCTTTCTTATTCTTAGCTCCATCAAAATGAAGCTTCCAAATCCCTTCTATTGAATCTTCTATTTTGGACAGCAAGGGAAGTGGTGTATTTTCTTCGTGCATACAATACACACAAAACAGGTGTTCTTCAACTTCCTTAAAAGGATCAATGAAGATATAAGGTATAACTTGTAATCTGAAATACCTTCGTTTATTTTTGTCCATACCTTCTAGATAGGTGCCCTGCTATAGATAATTAACCAAATCAGTGATCCATCTTGATTCTTGAACCTCGTGAGTGAGCTCAAGTTGCTGATTTTCTGGTTGAACCATAATTTATGATTGCTATTATGCAATTTCAGCATACTGTTTTGAATCATTAAGTTTTACAACATACTATTTTTGCACATCAGCAATTAGATGCTCACATAAACCTTTCCCTTGAACTATCTTAGCAACCCGAATATCAACATCATACTCCATGACCTTTATTATCCAATTTTCTTTTTTCTCATTAAATTCCTTATTTATTAAGAATGCTTTCACACTTGGATGAGAAATAAGAACGTGGATTTTATTGTTTGAAAGAATATACTTGAAATTATTTAGTCCTTTGACTATTGAAAGTACTTACGTTTCAAGAAATGTGTACCTTGTTTCGTAATCATGCAAGATCTATCCAAAGAAAGCAATAGGCTGCTCAATATTTTTGTCATTGACTTGAGTTAATATAGCTAAGATTGTTTCAGCTCCTGCAAGTGCATAGATTGTAAAATCTTTATTAAAATTTGGATTTGCAAAAGTAGAATCCTGAGAGATAGCTACTTTGATTGCTTCAAATCCTTCTCTTCCTTCACTTGTCTAAGAGAAAGTTTTATTTTCCTTTAGCATAGCTGTGAGGGGTTTAACCAATGCTGCAAAATATGGAACAAATCTTCTAACAAAGTTAATTTTTCCAAGAAAAATTTGGAATGCCTTCTTATGATGAGGCAATGATAGCTTTGATATGGCTTTGATCCTGAAAGGATCAATTGCTAAACCATGCTTATAAACAATACGACCAAGTATTATACCTTGATGTACTAAAATATAGACTTCAGTGGATTCAAAGATATTCCAAATTACCTGCACAACTGAAAAGTCTATTTTAAGTGCTTTAGATGTTCTTCAAAATCTTTTGAAAGTACAATAACATCATCTAAATAAACTAGAATGCATTTATTTAATAACATCATCATCTAAAGTCCATTGCACGTTGAAACATTGCACCATTATTTGAAAGACCAAAAGGAATCTTTTTATAAGCATAAGTACCCCAGTTGGTGGTAAAATTTATTTTGTATCTATCTTCTTCTCGAACTAAATTTTTTTTATATCCATTTTAACCATCTAGAAGAGATAGTCTATCTGAACCTGATATTGTTCTTAAAATTTCATCCATATTTGGGAGTGGGTAATGGTCATTTAGTGAAGGCTTATCAAGATCTCTTAAATCTACACATAGTCTAATTTCACTCTTCTTCTTCCTAACAGGTAGAAGATTGGCTACCCAACTTGAATGCTTAACTAGAAAGATAATACCTAATTCAATCAACTTAGAAAATTATTTCCTCGTCAGAGGCTCTATTTTGGGATTTAAAGGCCTTTGTTTCTACCTAAAAGGCTTAGAATTTGACTGCAACTCAATTGTATGATGTGCTAAATTAGGATCAAATCCTTTTAGATCTTTTTATTTCCAAGAAAAAAAAATTCTTAAACTCTTTGCAAAGATTAATAAATGACTACTTTTCATTTAAGGAAAATACCTTCCCAAGAAATAGGTTTTTCCCTTCATCAACCAAGATCTCTTCGTAATTATCAACGGGAGTTGACATTTTAGTCTTGACCTTTCTTAATTGATCATCAGTGTTGAAGATATCTTCTAATATGAATAGACCATGAGGCAATTTATTTCTCTTCAACTAAACAATCTGGTCATTATATAAGTGTTGTAATTTATCGTGATTAACAACAAAAAACTCAACTTCTTGTTAGAAAAACCTTCAAATTTTATCATCACTTTAAGTAACTATCCAATTTAAATCATTATCAGGTACTGAGGGCCTGCCAATTAACTTTATATGGGGCTGGATTTTGCTATTTTCAATCTATTCCAGACCTTCAAAACTAGCCCAAACTCTTGCAAGTCTATCTGCATGCTTGTTTTCAGTTCTAGGAATAGACTAAATGTTAATAAAATCAAAATATTCCATTAATTTTGAAACTTTGTGTCTGTAAGACTTCATTAATGGATTCTTACAAACATTGAAATTTTTTACTTGATTAATAACCAACTCAAATTCACCAAAAATCTATAAAATGTTGGTACCTTTCTTTCTGGCCCAAAGCAAGCCATGAATTAAAGCTTCATATTCAGCTACATTACAAGTACATGAAAATTGTAGACTCAAAGTTGAGAAATAATTTTCATTCATTGGGAAAGTAAGCATAAGACCTTGTCCCTATCCTTTTTTGTTCTTAGCTCCATCAAAAGGAAGCTTCCAAATCCCTTCTGCTGAATCTTCTATTTTGGACAACAAGTGAAGTGGTGTATTGTCTTCATGCATACAATGCACACCAAAAAGGTGTTCTTCAACTTCCTTAAAAGGATCATGAGCATATTCTTCCACTATTTTTTCATCCATCAACATGTTAGAAACACCATCCAATGCTGAAACATGAGCTACCTCATCAAAATCTGACTGATCAAGGGTTGAATAATTAGCCGCTGCATTTGAAGAGTGAGACTCAATGTGAAATCTAGCCAATGGATCTGAATTGATAGTAACTTTAGTACCATAACGAGTAGTGAAAAATAATAAGGACCAATTTGAAGGGAGATGACCTCCTAGTTTCGTTATGAAATCTCTAGATAATCATAAAGCAAAGAATGGAGGCAAGTCCACAACAATAATATCTTGTAGAATATAAAAATTTGGGCAAGCATGTAAAGTCACTTCTAAATTGTTGATTATACCAACCGTATTAGTTGTAGTTCCATCAAGCTATAAGATGCTACTTTTTGTAGGCTCATACTACAAACCTAATTTTTCTGAAATCACTTTTGGCATAATTGTGCTACTTGAACCACTGTCCACCATGTAATTATGTACTAGATGTTCTCCAATAATTAGTGATAAATAGAATGGTGGTGGCTTCTTGATGTCATGAGCATTCAAAACTTTTTGAACCATCCACTTAACTTCTTTAATGCGGTCCTGCTCAAACATTCCAAGGACCATGTCAATCTTCTAAACTTCCTTTTCTGTTGTATTTGAAGAAATTTGCATCTTAGCTAACTGATGAGAGAGTAAATCTTATTTTCCAGGAATACTTAGAGCATACTACATTGATATGTTAACATTATGCTTTTTCATTACATCATCAATGTTAAAAGTAGCAAATGTTTTAGAGACAGACTCAATTGTCTTAGAGTAGGCCTTAGCAAAAACTAATTCTACTTCAACTACCTTAGATATCTGAGGTATAAACAGTCTTCTTGGATCAGGCTGTAGTTGTCTTTGATGGCTTCTATCAACTAGAAATTTTGATGGTTTTTTTAGGAACATCAGGGTTGTTGGTTGAATTTAGAGCTATAGATGTTGTCTTATCAGTGATGGTAGGCAAGATAGGCCTATTTTGTTGCTTTTGCTTGAGCCTTAGTAGTGACTGCAATGAAATCCTCCTCATTAAAACTAACTAAATTTTGTTCAGGTGCTTTTTGAACATGAGTTTATTGCTGCCCACCCTCCATTTGAGGCATGAACAATGTTTCAGATTGAGGTTGTGCGACAAGATTCAGATTCAGAAAAGCATTTGGGAAAGTTACAACTGAATGAGGTTAATTGAAAGGTTGAAACCACTCTTCTATAGCCATATTAACTAGGACTAAAGAGTTAGATGAACTAGGAGCCTTTGGGTAAAACTCCCTTTGCTGGTAAGGATGCCTATAATTTTGATTCTGTTGATAGGGCTTCCTGTTTTTCCGATTCTATTGGTAGGGCTGATAAGGAGGCTGATAGGGTCTAGTAGGTAATGCAATATTTTTCTCAATCAAATTCACTTTATTTCCCATAGTTTGCAAAGCTTTAAATACATCATTTGTTGGAGCTACAATAGTAGGTTCTATGATTGTAATAGGCTAACCAAAAGGTGCTAAATCTACCAAAAATGGAATTGAAGACCTTGGTGCTAATTTTCTAGCTTGAATAAGACTATTTTCAGCTTGGATAGTGATATCATAAGTTGTTGGGAGTATTTCTCCACCCATTGACTGAATCATAGTTGAGATATCACTTTTTAATGATCTAAGATAATAAAGAAAAGAATGATCAGCTTGAGGCTTGACGCTTGTTGGAATTCTCTCCCAAGTTCTAGTAAATGGATATTGAAACTGGAAATAAACTCATTGGGAGATCTTTTAATAGTAGACAATTGTTCAATGAGAGATAAATGATCTGAATTATCCTGGAACTATTTCAACAATTTTACACCTAAGTTATCCCAAGTTCCTTTGCTTCTAATTTCTAGGTTTCTATACCATTGCAAGGCCTGCCCTTCAAAAGATGCAACTAAAATTCTTAAAGCTACATCTTCATGAGTGATATCATGGGCTGCACATAGGGCTGCAACATCTTTGATATGTTTAGCTAGTGTAACCTTATTTTCACCCGTGAATGATGAAAATATTTTCATGGAAACATTAGGAATGTCATGGTAAACTGGGATTACTAATGGACTACATTTAGTAAATGTCACAAAATTCCTTGGTGGTTGAATAGCCATTTGAAAAACTAGGATCTTAATTGAGAAATTGATACGTGGTGAAGGAATATTAGGAGGAGGGTTATCAAAACAAGGTCTATTATAAGGTAAAGTATTATCAACTCCTCTCCTTCTAGTAGAATTCAAAGGTAAAGAAACAAACTCAGAAGGAATTCCTCTTATCGATGATCTTTTAGTCACTTTAGGCATGGAACATGTTGCAATACTGGTATGAAATCAGCTCTACGGAGACTCCAAAAGATGCTAGAATCTTTAGAATAAATTGATATAGCTTGATTCCGAAAGTAACTTTTAATTTGTTGTAATCTACTATAGATTTGCTATATATCTGTAACTTGCATGTAGATCTGATTCATCATCCCACTGGGCATGCCAAAAACTATTATCTCTCAAAAGTGTAACCTATAGAGAGATGGCTGTAGGTTTTGTAAGCTTGCATAATTGAGCTCTGTCTTTCATAGATACGATGGAAACACTTCAGGTTTGTGGGTATACCTATTTTGAGGTGAGTCTCTTGTATCAAGGACGGTTCCTTATTGATGTATCCTAAACTGATTTTTCAGAGTTTGAGAGTAAAAGATGACTATAAAATTATTAAAACTAAGGTGATACATCAAATTTGTATGAGGGCTTTGACTGAGTATATGCATAACTAATTTGGGAAGGGTTTTTGATGCATGGACCAATAGTTTTTTATAGAATATCTAAGGGAAAAACAATTGATTATACTGAGGGAAGATCACAAAAGTTCTAATAAGTTAACATGCACATTAAAATTAAGCAGAAAAGACTAAATTTGTAGCAGGGTAAGGTGATTGATCATAGAATTTACATTCACAAGACTAATAGAAACATACACAAGACTGCAAAATAACTTGGAAAGGCAGAAAATGCTTCACACTCAGAGGGGAAAAATTAGAAAAAAATTCTTCAGTACTAATACATCCAAAAGTCCTCCCCTCATTTTTTTTTTCTTTGTAAAGCCACACAATATATAGAAAAAATAAAATGCACCCTCTTTCTAGAAATTGCCTAAGTCGTTTACTCGCCCATGCATCTTATTTTTATCCTTTATTTAATAATAGATAAAGGAAAAAATAGAGCATGTGATTAAAAATAGGCATTATTAGCCTTACTTTCATTACATTCAAACTAAAGTTGACTTTTCTATTTTTAAGAAAATAAGGGTGAATAATTTGCTAAAAATAAGATTGCTTGCTAGCCAAGTCTCTCTCTATGAACATGAAACTTTGTCTTCTTCTTGATTTTGTATTGTTGTGAAGGCATGAAAAAATACAAATCCCTATTTGTGAGAAAAATAATGACTATACTTGCAATATTTGTAACAATAATTCATCCACTGTGGGGACCACAAGGAGCACATATGTAATCATAATCAGCTCTTATTTTTTGGAAGGATAAAGTAATAATCCTTCAAATGGTTTCTTACATCTGATGTTTACCTCTTCTCTATTCTTTGTGATCACATAAAAAATGCACTCCAATTCATATACATTCTATCACCATCAGTGGAGTCCACTTGTGGTTGTGAACTCTTGCCTTTGTTGGGTTTAGGCACTCCTTTTGGACTTAGCATATACTATTGTTTCAAAAAAAACATGAGAGGCACTTTGCAAAAGCCACCACACTATACTCGACCACCTTTGATTATTTTGAATGATCATACTATATAGCCTACCACCTTTGAGTTTTTTGGTCTTGGAGTATTATAAAATTCACCTTTTCGATGATCATTTATTATGATTCGGTTAGACTTTGAAATTCATTGAAATGATTTATTTGGTGGACACGTGGTTAGTCCCCTTCTCCACGGTGACTCTCCCCTTGGTGACTTGGTCAATGGCTTGTGTAACTCTGGTCAGGTTAATTATAACCCTGGTGGTTTACTTTGAATATTAGTTCCAATTCCAAACCATTGATCTTGTACCTTTTTTTTTATGTCGTCAATTTTATGACCCTCGGTTAGGGTTTCTGATTTGGCATTTAATGTGGGTGGTGGCATCTAGACCATGGTTAGTTTCTTCAATCATGGAGCTTGATCTTTGGCCCTTGATCTCTATCCTTTGTTTTTCATGCCATAAATTTCTGGCTATGGATGAGTTTTAACCAAACCAATGCTTAGGTTCAGGCAGTAAAGAGGAGCTTGACCCTAAAACACATTAATTTGGATTTTGGTTATGTGGGCGAAGCCCTGGCAAATTTTTCTCTTCGATGCCATTATTCTGTTCTGTGCATACTCAAGCTTGGCTATAAGCATTTTATTCTTTGTGTCATTTCATTAGATAGTGACATGATGATGAGATCTTTACCTAGTTCTATGGTTTCTGTGCAGTCATGAGAGCTCAACATTGATATTTATCTATCGTTTTTATTTGTTGGAGTTTTCTGAGAAATTTTGTGAGAGATTCCACTATTTGTTTGCATTTTTTTGAGCTTTGTTATTGATATCTATGTCAGATCTGGTTGATCTGAGATTGTGAAGCTTTGTGAGCAGAATTTTTTGATCTCTCTATCATTTTCAAACTATGAAGTTTGGATTTCCATGCAGAGGAGGTCTGTGTATTCTTTATTGGCTGCCATCTTAACTCGAGCTCTCTACTATTTTATGTCCCTGAAGCTCAGATTTTATCTGTCCTGAGTAATATTTTGAGTTTGTATTTGTAGTGCTCTAGCTCTTTACAAAGCTATACGAGGTTTCTCTTTAACACTATCTCCTTTCTCTCAAGCTCTGTAGATTCTTTTTTTTTGCACTGGCCTCCTTGGCGATTTGTTGAAGCTCGATTATTCTCTTTTTTTCAAGATCTCTTCAGTCTATTGGCCACCATAGTCGTTATAGGAGAGATAATTTTCTCTTGTACATGTACACTTCTATTTTATTTTCTTCTTTAAATATATCACTGAAATCTTGGAAATATTTGTGGGTTCTATGATTATTTTCTCCTATTTGACTCCTGAGTTAGAAAATTCTCATAGGCATGTGCAACTATCCCTTCATCATACAATTTCTCAAAAATTTTGACCATTTGATTATCTACAGTGAGTGTATTCTTCAGCCCAATATGCATCATGAATTATAGATCTTTATTTTTTCAAGTTCTCAGTATCTGTAGATATGTGACCTTGAGAAATTTTTCAACTTTGTGTGGAAAATACTTGTAAAATCTTGAGGTACTGGTTTCATCATGCACTATAATCATATTTCCTAGTTTTCTTGTATTTGTCACGCTCAACCATTAATATAATGAGCTCAAAAAATACTCTGTGATTATCATGTTTGTTGTTATGAAGCTCTGATTTACTTTTTATATTCCTTTGTTTTACTATGGTGGACATAAAGTAATTTCTTCATTCTAGATACTTATATTTCAGCCTCTTCTCTGTATGAGTTCTTTGTGCTTTAACCGCAAGACAACTGTTATCCCATTTGCATTTCTTGAGAATATTGTAGAAATGATGGTTATGATTTTCTTAAAAAATAGGTTCTGTACATTACTTCAAGTTTATTCTGAAATCTTTGGCTCAATTTTGTATTGTGGAGAATCCATTTGTTACAATTCATTGTTTCAAGATCAACTTGATTCTTTGAAATTCTGTAGCACCCTTTTAAGAATACTTTCTTTAATCATTTTCAAACTGAGATCAATTTAAAATTAAAATTATCCATGAGATGAGTGTTTAAATGCAATTTGTTTCTAAAAATATCATCTATTGAATGCTTGACTGTAATAATGATCTTGTCTTTCTGAAAATAATGTATACTATTTTTTGAAAACATTGTTATAGGATGACTCCATATTGTAAAATTATGAACTTGACTTTGATTCCTCACTATTTTCTGAACCTCTGTATTGGACATATTATTTCTAGCTCAACCATTGATATAATGAGCTCGAAAAATAATCTGTGATTATCGTGTTTGTTGTTATGAAGCTCTGATTTACCTTTTATATTCCTTTGTTTTACTATGGTGGACATAAAGTAATTTCTTCATTCTCGATACTTATATTTCAGCCTCTTCTCTATATGAGTTCTTTGTGCTTTAACCGCAGGACAACTATTATCCCATCTGCATTTCTTGAGAATATTGTAGAAATCATGGTTATGATTTTCTTAAAAAATAGGTTATGTACATTACTTCAAGTTTATTCTGAAATCTTTGGCTCAATTTTGTATTGTGGAGAATCCATTTTTTACAATTCATTGTTTCAGGATCAACTTGATTCTTTGAAATTCTATAACACCCTTTTGAGAATACTTGCTTTAATCATTTTCAAACTGAGATCAATTTAAAATTAAAATTATCCATGAGATGAGTGTTTAAATGCAATTTGTTTCTAAAAATCTCATCTATTGAATGCTTGACTGTAATAATGATCTTGTCTTTCTGAAAATAATGTATACTATTTTTTGAAAACATTGTTATAGGATGACTCCATATTGCAAAATTATGAATTTGCTTTGATTCCTCACTATTTTTTGAACCTCTGTATTGGACATATTATTTCTAGAACTCTGTTTACAAACTCCTGCATGTTGAATCAATTCAAGTTTTTTCGAAACAATGTAGTTCCATTTCTTTTGTGCTTCAATAATGTACTTGAGTTTCACCTGTAGCTGCATCTGTATTTGATCAATTCTTTGCATAGATAGTTGTACTTCTTTGATATGGAAGTATCCATGTATTCATTTTGAATGAATTCTATTTTCATAACTGAAATCATGCATTCAATTTGATCTCTAAAGCTATTACTTGTACTATTTTTCAATCTTATTTGTGTCTCATCAATGTATAATAATCTGATGGACAACTTATTTCTTCTAATTTTAAATTTTATCATTTCCTGTAGTAACTAGGTTTGATTTTTGTCCTTTCTTGTAGCGACTAAAAAACTTAAAATGTTGATTTTTATGGCAAAGACATGGATTTTTTTTTTGAGAATTCTCTCTTCCATCCATTTCTAGCATAGCCTTTATTTTTAGTTAACATTAGCTTCTAAAAATCTAATTCTTCTCCTTTTGCTGCAACTGAAAAGTGTTCTTCTATTTGTCAATTTCTCTTCTACGCTATAACTTCTTCCATTTTAGAATAGTTAATGAAACTTTGAGTTACATTCTTCCTTTTATTACATGCACTTATGACTTGTCTATTTTTCCTTTGCTGCAATATGTACCTACACACTTAGGAAAATAGTTAGAAAACAATTAGGCTTTTTGGCCTCTCTTATGTCCATGTTTTTTTTTTTCTTATTTTCTCTTCTCTTTCTTCATTCCTTCTGAGTAAATAAAACATGTATGCAATTTTTTCTTCAAGTAGAATACATCTCATGTTAGGAAAAGATTCATATGCATGAAGTAGGATAGTGTAGGAATATGAATTGATCCCCGAGCTCGTAATTAATAGTTAACTTTTCTTCTTTTCAGGTTTAACGGCTTCTACAATGGAGATGAAGAAGAAATAAAAGATGGAAATGAAGATGATTTGATCGAAGAAAAGAAACCCCAAGGAAATTATGGGTTCACTCATACTCCTTTGCTTTCTCTTTCATGTATGTGTACCTTTCTTTTCAGTAGTTGTGCTTTACTTTTCAGTTACATCCCACGACTTGTGTGGGAAACATTTGACTCTCCTTTTGAATAAAACATTGAATTCTAAAAATGAGTTGTGTATTTCCTTGTGCATTCTAGATTTTCTATATGGATTGTATAATGAACTAAACAACTCAATAACATAATTGAATGTCTTAATCATGAAGGAAAGAACATTGATAGGAACTTGTAACATTTAGTAATGAACTCTGATTTTCTATAATCTACACTTTTTGTTTACTGCTTCAAAACTCATCACCTCACCTACTCTGTAATTCAGTGTCTTCATCAAGACAACATAGCTTTCCTTCGGGGCTTTGTGTTCTTTTACTGAAGATGGCATGAAATTGCAGACTATGTGATCTGTTACTTTTTGTGAAAACACACATAACTGCAGATTTCATTTAATCTTGTAAATAATTTAGCACTAACAAATAAAATAAAACTTCCTTAGCTTAGGTATACTTCACCCAAGAATTTTTATGTAACGAATAAGTTTCGAGCTACCCATTTTTGCACAAGTGCAAAAATTGTAAACAGTGAGATGACAACAAAAGAAGAGAAATAATGCCCCAAGTGGAGAGTGATGGCCATTCTAAGAAGGGAAGCATAAAAATAAAAAATAACATAAAAATATGGCAGTGACATTGGAAACACATCACTAAGGAACATAAATCGTCCTCCAGAGTGGTGAATTTAATGTCCTACAGACCCGTGAGTCAATAAGGATCACTGCATCATGGAGGGAATCCACTTATATGGATGAGATAAACATTGGATAAACCCTGGAGACACATTAGTAGCAAACATAGCATGGCCTCTAAAAATTTGATGTTAATGTTCTACGGACCCATGATTCATAAAAAGTCACTTCAAGATGGAGGGAATTCAGTGGGAATATGCCCAGATGAATGTGCAAGATGCGAGACCAATGGGTCAAAGGTACACACAATAATGAGAGGATGGTCAAGATAATGGTCTGCGAATAATCATGCAACAACACAGGGAAAGAGATTATGCACTATCTTTCAAATATGAGGAATCAATGCAATATGTGTCGTGGTACGATAGAAAGTTAAAAGACGGCCACAAAGGGTGACCATGAGATGAGATATAGTTCCCTAAGACGGAACACAGGGATGGCCATAGTGTGGGCTTTCGAATATGAATCAGGATGCACAATGAGATAATTATATAAGTGAAAAGATAGAAAAATGATATATGGAAGACAAGTAATGATCTTCTATGAGTGACACATGAGTATAAAGTTGAAGAAAATATAATTTGGGTAAAAATAATTGATGAGACAAGATGAAGGATAAAAATAGGGTTAGGTCGATGGCAAATGGGGTGATGCATCTTTATAAGAGACAAAGACACCTTACAAGGCTCACTTAAATGGAAAATTTTTGTGATCAAAGAGCTATATGTGATATAAAATCATGAGATTTTAGTAGAATGGAGGCACATCGAATTGAAAGGAAGCTCTAGAGGTCTCAAAGAGAGGCAAGTGCCGATAAATTATCTTGGTTTAGATTTATTTTTTTGGATTTTGGATTCTTGGTAGGTGCAAATTTTTTATCTAAGGTGACTGGTTATGGTCGCCTTTGACCTAAGAAAATTGGCGTCAACTAGGATAGGGTTGACGTCAACTAGGTAGATAGTTAAAAGTTGTTAATTTTTTTGGATGCTGATGAATTGTTGTTGATGGGATTTTTGAGGCCATGAAAAACTTATAGTTTCGATATATATTCCAAGCCATGTTATAGATGATTAGGGTAGATGTGATGCATGTTGAGTGAGATCACTTTGATGTAGTTCAATTAGGTGGGTTCCATTGTTATCATAGACTACCCCAAGATAAAGGGTTAATTATAGAATTTATAAATAAATAAGACCCGAGGAATAACACCTTTTGGTTTTGGACATGAGAGATGACAATCACATTAGAGGATTTGTATTGTAATATGAGATTTCCAATTTAGGGGCCACCCATGGTGCCAATTTCACAAGATGACCATATGGATGATTTGACATTTTTATTTGGAGTAGAGGCCCCACATATCACCTTCTTATCTTGTGTGTTTCATATTGATAAACATTATCATCCATTGGTGCTAGGGAATTGACTGATATGTTTAGTCATGATGTCCATATCCACTTATGCACTATCAGATTCAGTTGAGGCAATATTTCCATGGGCCATACCAGAAGTGGTAGCAGACATTATTGAGCACGTGACATTATTTAATTTCAGGACAACCCTCCTCATATAGTTTTACCATGAGCAGTGGATGTATGTCATAAACAGGAGATCAAATTTATATTTGGGATTTCTATTGCATTGTTGGGCGTATGATCAAATGGTAGTGGCAATGCCAACAAGGCTTCCATGGGTCACAGGTTATCATATAGTACTAAATTTTGGATTCATTATGTGCAGAGCCAATCACGATCATGAAGATAGGGGAGGAAGGCTAGGATTGGTTTATAGAGACATTGGGGAGCCTTAATGTTGATGATTTAAAATGAAGGCCATATAGAGAGTTCCTTTTATGTTCACAGATAGATATATAGCTTAAAATAATGAGGAGAATGAGATGGTCATAGGAGTAGAGGCTGGCGATGGTAGAGAACATATAGTTTCCACAAGTGATGTGGTAGTTTGGATTGATAGAGATGGTGCCTGGGCTACCAATCGAATAAAGGTGAGATGAGGCTGAGATTGAGTTTCTGAGTCCAGTGATAGCTGATCCATTAGTGGAGGTGGTGTAGCCAAAGGATATATATGAGGATTATGTAGCAGTTCTAGATGGATATGTGGAGTGCCTAACTTAGCAAGGAATAACCCAAAGAGAAGAGGAGGAAGCACAGGAAAGGGAGGACGGAGTGCTAACAGGAGGAGAGGTGGAAACACCTATAGGAGGAGATGGGTAAGGGGAAAATGGGTTATTGAAGATAATACAACTTCACAAAGAGCTAGATACGACTTTCTAGGAGTGAGATATTATGTTCCAGGAGTGGGATGTGACGCGCCAAGAGACATACTTGGATATCAAGTAGAGGGATAGATACCGGTGGAAGAGAGAGGCCTTTCTAGCTCGATATGGGCATATATGAAATTTTTCTAAGGTGACATTAGGAGTGAAATAGGGAGCTTGATAGGGGGTTAGACAGATGGATCCACCTAATTTTGTGATGCTTGAGTAATATCAGGATCTACCGGAAGAAACATAACACTATGAGTGCATAGTGACAATGAGCTTACCTGATGTACTATGTTATGGGGCATATGTGGTTGGAGAGAAGATATTGGTGTGGTAGGTGGCTTTAGGGATCACGTCAAGCATGTCCCGGTCTATACAGGGTGATGGAATGGGAGGAGGAAAGGATCTTGTTCCACGTGTTCACTAATTAGTGACTGAACATTATACATGTATATTGTAATGAATAAATTGAGATAGATCCTAGTTGAGGCCTATCAGAGATGTACAAACATTGAAATGATACATATATATATATATATATATGAATTTGTGTGATATATGTATGTTATGGATTATGATTGTGTGATGTTTATTAGATTATGGACGTGAAAATGATTTGATGTTGATATGATGTTTTAATTAATTTATATGATATGACTGGATTACACATGGTACCAATGTGATGGATTTAGATGTTAGGATATATATGATGTGATAGATTATGACATTAGACATGATGTGATGGATTGATATTTTTGATATGATTAGATATAAAAATTATTTGATGGATGTAGATTATATGTGATTTGATGGATGTAGATGTTAGATATGAATATAAAATGATTATGTGATTTTATATTGGATATATTTTGATATATTTACATGGTAGAATGATTTAGATGTTAGACATGATGGTTAGATTATATATGATATGCTAGATGTATATGTTATATATAAAGACAGAATAATGATTGGATTGGGTTGGATGTGATAAATAGAACACACCATTAATAGGGTGACTTAAATATAGAAAAGTACACTTCATCATAGAAAGGAGTGAACGTAGGATAGATGATTGTGAACTAAAATGTAGATACAATATGAAAAGGAACATAAAAAAATGCACTTGCAACCATATGGAAGGTGTGAACTTGTAACCAATCAAAGTTAGTCACATAGAAGATCATGAGAGGAAGATGGAAGGTAATCTTATTTACATGACTAGGTGTTAATATGTAGCTTGCACATCATGGAAATGGTTTATTCTTAGGTAGTTTTCCTACGTATATGTTTCATCTCTTCAAAATATGGCACAAACTGATCAATTCTAGAAGTTTGATTCTAATTGTATAGCTTACCAAAGTGGGAAACTACCTTATGATATTTTCTTCTGAATTTTGATTTTGATATTGATATTTACAAGTTTGATCAACATGGGAAGTGTCAAGCCTTTTTCTTTCATGATATAATAAGGTAGCCATCATACGAGGGAGTGGTCTAAAATTAGGGATTTTTCTTTGTAATTTTTGTTTTAGTTGGTAGGATAAGATGCATGATAGTTGTCCTTCGAGGGATCGGTCATAGTTTGGATTTTTATTTTCTTTATATGAAAATTTGTCCTTTGAGGGAGTAGTCTGAGCTTAATATAGGACACACATATCGTGACATGCTTAGAACAGTTACCATAATTCCTTACATTCTTTATTATGAATAATCACTCTACGTTATATCAGTTATAATATTTATCTATAGTACCTTTCTACTTATCCATTACACATGATTAAAATGTCATTTATATGCTATTTTTTAAATTAATAGGAAAAACACATTATTTTTGTTTAGTGTTGGCATATCTTTCTTCATATTCTTA
This sequence comes from Taxus chinensis, assembly GCA_019776745.2. Taxonomy (NCBI): domain Eukaryota; kingdom Viridiplantae; phylum Streptophyta; class Pinopsida; order Cupressales; family Taxaceae; genus Taxus; species Taxus chinensis. The sequence continues at coordinate 596,275,366 of CM034146.1, read as the reverse complement.
TTTCTTTTCTAATTTTTTGATATTATAACTTGTTTTCTAATTACATTTGTTTGTCCTTTTATGCTTCATTATATGCACCTTGATTTCCTTGTTTATCATGTGACACATTAGGTGTCCAATGTTTGTAGATCTATGTATTTTTTATGTGACATTCTTACTCTTGTATTCATCCTAAGTGCCTCTATTTCCTTATCACTCTATGGGTTTCCAATATTTGTGGATATTTTCCGTGATGCGACTATGCTTTAAATTATATTTATTTTATTTATTAACTTAACTGTCATTTAATATTTGTTCAAGTTCTAATACATATACATAATTCTAATAATATTGTTCTTATTGATCTCGCCAATATTATTAATATTACTATTATGGTTTTCACAATGTTCTAGCATCTTTTACAAAAAAAAAATCCAACGTGGCCACCTCTTCAACATTATACACTCTAATACAACTTATTATACTTTTAGTGCATTAGAACACATATTTTTCTGAGATGTGTGCCTTTATTAAGATGATCCTCAAATATCGAAGCATTCATCAGGGTATATTCTATATTAATATGAAGAATCATGGATTCACACAAAGGTTTTCATAATGAAAGAGTAATTTGAAAAAAATATAGAAATTGGAAATTTTTATGAAAACACATTGGGTCAAAAATGTACAAAAAGGGTGAAGCCCAAAATATTTGTCCTGACCTTACCATACATTTTTTCCTTGTCTCGAAAAACACGAGAGGTTTATATATATTTATATTATTCAATATAAATATAAGTTTTTTGGGATAATATCATGCATAATTTTTATTGTTTAAATTAATTTATAATTGGTGTGAAATATATTAGACCTTTTGATAATCAAGACTCTATTTCAGATTAAAAATGAAGATTGTTTGGGGGCATAGGTCTCGTTCTCTATTAATATTTAAATATACTACATAATATTACTCAGAACTACAACACATCAAAATATCGTCATAGAATTCATTATCTTTTTATGTTGTTTCTATATAATCATGCATTGGGCCTAGATATATCTATAATAGTGTGGTCCATGGGGCTATGGAAATCATGGAATCATTTAAGTTATTCATATCATTACCCAAATGAAGAAATATTGAAGTCATTTATTTTATTAAAGGTAAATGGTTTTGAAGGGACCATACCCTGTAGTACAACCAAAAAGGATCAACAACCAAGATAAACATGAGAGAAAAATTGGTTTTATGATACATGGGGACCACACCCCAACCAAAATCCAAAACTCTAGATAAAATTATGAGAGTACTAAGGTAGGGGAAAAATAACTACAAAAATACCAACAAAAAACTAACATAAACATGAAAATAACTCTATAGTAGTTTCAAAGAAAACACAGAGGCAAAAAAGGCACTAATTCAGATATTTTTCATACACCTTAAGTGCTACCCTAAATTCCTTATAAAGATTTGTGCCTGCCCCAATTTTAGGGTCCAGATTGGTCTCTTTGAAGAACTTATTAGTGAACTTCCCATTCTTCTATAATGATACAGGACTCCCACTAACATCACAAATCTGAATAATATAAAGCTGGAGGAGATCAAGTAATGCTTTGTGAATGGCCAATTGATTGTTATATTTTTCTTCAAGTACTCTGAATTGACTAGTGAGTGAGTTTTCTTCCTCTTGAAGGCAGGGTTTGTGGTTTTAGTACCAGTTTTTAGGAGAAAGTATACATTATCTTCAATAGAATTCAACACATCAAATTTTTGTTTAAACTTTTCAAGAACATAAGGGGTGACCTGAGCACTAGGACTTACATGGCTGATCTATGGAAGTATTTATTCTCTAATTATGTCCTCATCTTTCTTGTTTCTTCTAAGAATCCACTTAGGAGACGTTCAGAAAATAGGATCATGAAAGAGTGGATTTTTAGATCTAATATGGGGTTGTTGGGGAGGTGGAGGAGCTAAAGCAAGGCCTTTATCATTTTCTATTACATCAAGGATAAATTGATGGATAAGGAAGATGAGTCCTTGATGGATTGATATAACTCTCTTATGACATTGAACTTCTAAAATAGATTTTTCCAAAGAGTGAAAAATGTAATATGGAAAAATTACCTTTGATTCACATCTGAAGTGATTAAGAAGAACAAAATGGTGTAGAGAAAGAGTGAAGAACATGCCTTATAGTGTTAGGTAACGAACCATTATGTGAGAAAATTCATCAAAAGATTGTGGAATAGAGAAGCAGATGATGTATTCATGTTTCATTTCATTTTTTTCTCCATCATCCATGATATGATTTTACTCTGCCTCCTTGCCATATTTATTATGGAAAAACTTATTTCCCTCCATACTCAAGCTCATGATGAAGGTGATAAATTTCTCTGAAATGTTGAAGTATCTACCCTTGAACTTAATATTTTTGTTTTTCTAATTTTCTACAAATTGCAGAGAGATATGTTAATCATGGCCCATAATTCTTTAAATGAATTTTGTGAAACCTGCAATGTTGAGGGTTTCCCAAAGTTCAACATTGTCTTGCCATTGGGGGATGAAAACTTGTTCAAATCTACAAGGTGCCTCTCTCATCATTGATGAAAATGATGATAAAGCAATTTCATATAGCAATTCGATAGCCCAGATACTGAACTAATTTCCTAGTAAAACCAAATGCCTTATGCCAAACCTATTTCTTATGAAAAAAATTGTTATTATTTGAGGTGTGAAGTAAATAAAAATGATAAATTAAATTTTTATTAAGTACCATGGAGTAGAATTCCACACATGTAAAATCTATTACTTAAGGAGTAATGATGGGTTGGGTGGTAGCTTCATTAATGATGATGGAGTGAGCTGTGCAGAGGAGTCCGTTTTTATCATTCCACTCACTATAATTATTCATATGATCACCTAAATGAGAAATTTCATTTGCGGCATTATTTCCATCCCTATACACATGTTGAATCATAATATTAAGACCATTAAAAAACTTATTAGCTTCATTAATGAAATCATTAATGGTCCTTCTAGGTGTTTGGATTCTAGAGAGGTTAATTATATACATATTATCCCACTTGACATTGCTATTGTTTACCTAGAATCTTATAAATTCTAATTCCCCAGAGAGCGGCTAGAGAAACACCAAATTGATTGGTTTTCTTACCCATGGGGCCTACATAAACAACAATTAGATGGCCCTATTTGTTTCTCATGATACCTCCTCCACATGCTTCCCTTGGGTTTCCTTTAGAGGAATAATCAAATTTTAATTTATACAACCCATATTTTTGCTGAATCCACTGAACAAGATATCTGTCAATACTAGATAAGGAAATTGAAATCTATTGAACATTGATATTCCAAGCCCTCAAGTGTCTCACTTCTTCTTTAAGGTACTGATTTTTTGGGGAGGGTTTAGACTTTTGGATGTTTTCTTTTTTTATAGCTATAATTTCATTCAAAGTGCTTTTGATAGTTTTATTGGTATCTCTAAAGATAAGAGACTTACGAGTTTTCAAAATTCTTTAAATAGTATGAGGGAAAATGAGAATCCAAAGCCTTAAAATCAAAGCATGCTTGAAAGGAGGCTACCAACGAATCTTGGGCTATATGATGTCATCCGAGAAAGACTAAGCAATAAAAAACCTATTGAAAACAATCTTTAAAATATTACTAGCGATTGGGCAATGCAAAAGGAGATGCTAGATGGTTTCATTATTTTTTTTTATAGTGGTAACATATATTTGGCACGGTGGATACCTTTTTATAATATTATCAATAGTTACAATGCCCTTATTCAGAACCATCCATAGAATTTTTATTTTTTTTCTGAGCTCTTTGAACAAGATCTTGCTCCAAGAAAATTAGAAAGCGGGTTCATTAGCATAAAATTGATAGCTAGATATTACCACGTAGTTTTTCGTCAAAAGAATGAGACCATTTAAAATCATAATTTTCCTGTATTTGAATGAGAGGGATATTCATAAGAATTTTTTGTAGGACCAAAATAATATCCCTTTGATTTGGAAAACTAGACTCAAAATATCTCCAATGCAGTCTTCCTTCTGTGTTTTGAATATATCTGCTGACCCCCTTTTGGCCCCCCAGATTGGTGCACTTACCCTACCTCCTACTTTTTTTGGTTTCTACGAGGTATAATCTATTTTTCTCTTTTGTACCTGTCCAAATATTTTCTTTATGAATTCTCTCCATTTTCTCTACAATGGCCAAAAGAGGTAAGAATAGAGACATAATATAATTTATAAGGTTTTGAAGCATTCTTCAAATAACCAAACATTTTCCCATGCTAAAGAAAGTAGCTCCCTTCCAACCAGTAATATTTATTTGAAACCTTTCATGGAAAGCATTCCAAACACTCATGTGTACCTTGTTAGTACCAAGAGGAAGAAAAAGGTAAGTATTGGGTAGAGATTTGATATCACACCCCAAAATTTGAGCAATTTTCCTTTCTTTTGTAGGTGGAGTGTTAAAGAAGTACATAAATCTTTTATCAAAATTAATCTATTGTCCTGAGGCCCTTTCATAGGACTGAAGGCTATGCTTCATTGTTTTGTCTTCAACAATAGAATTAAGAAGAAGGAGAATAGTGTCATCTAGAAATTACTAATGAGAGAGTGTAATCTCTAGAGATGTAGGCTTTAATCAATGCAGAAAACCTAGGAAAATAACTCTTGTTATGGTGTGACTAAGAAAATCCGCCATGATAATGAAAAGAATGGGAGAAATTGGATCACCTTGGAAGATGCATCTAATTATTAGAAATAAACCCACAAAAGTACTGTTAACAATGACAGAGAATCTGAAGGAAGGGATGTAATTAGAAATGATGTTTCTCAAGTGGAGATCAAAAAAAAATTTCTCCATTACATTACCAATGAAGATCTATGAAACCCTTTCAAAGGCTTTGTTCATATCCAAATTTTATACCATGCTTTTTTTCTTACTTTTTTCCATTAAATGTGTGGTTTGGTGATCCATAACCACTCCATCTTGAATAAGCCTTCCTTTAACAAATCCACCATGTTGGATGGAAATTATGTGAGAGAGTAGCGGTTGAATTCTAGAACTAAGAATTTTAGTAAACATCTTATATTAAAGTTATTAAGAAGCATAATATGCAGTATTTTTCCTTTACTGGATGCATTATTAATTATGTCTTATCCCGTCTCTACCTTGAGTTCATTGTTGGGTGGCAAGCACCAAATAACCTAATTTCTCCTTTGGAAAATTTGTGGAATGATAACCCAAATCCTTTATTAAATTTATGAAATAACAATGTAAATATCCAAATCTCCAACTACAATAAATAAATGAGAGTATCTTTATTTCCAAATTATACGTACTCTTTCTATGTTTTCCATCCCTTTATTTTAATCTTTATAATTTCAATTTCTATATTGAGTTACAACTCTATTTATACTATGGACATTGACTACACTTTTTGTTGTACGTTTCGTAATGGAATGTTCCAACACAGACAAATATAGATAATTAAAATACAAATTTAAGATAAAATGTATCTACAAACTCAGGTATATTTTTCTATAGGCGTGAAAGTATCATTTCATACTTAAAGGGGAGTAAATATAGACACTCAAATTTAGTAATTTACCATTTGACACTAATTAGTTACATTATTATTATTGATTAATACAAACAACCACACTCTATTCTAACCTAGTGAATGATATATCTTTTTCGAGTATATTATTATGGGTATGGGAGAGATAGAGGATGGGGAGGAGCATGAACTGAAGCCTACGGAAGTAGATATATAAGGGCTAGACTTGAAAGGAAAAATAAAAGTGGCTGATGAGCAGAGTTCATCATGGGACTGAAATATTTTCAACAAGAAGCAGTCCCATGATGTTTTGGAGAAATGTTTTCCTAGATGGGATAATAGAACACCTCAGTTGAAGGTTCCAGACACTGTGGTTGATAGATCCTTTGAAAGATACACATTCTCCTTAATAGGTTGTTTTGCAGGGATCATGCCAAATATTGACAAAGTTAGAAGTTGGATCAAAAGTAAATGGGGGATTCAGGGGCATGTCAATACATTGGCTATATCTAAGTAGAGTTTTTTATTTTTCTTTTCCCTCAAAGGAGACCTCATATGGGTTATACAAGGTGGGCCATGGTTTAATGTTAGAACCACTCTTTCCATTGTTAGATGGAAACCAAGCTCTAAGAATCATGTTCTATATGTGTTCCTTGTATGGGTTAGGCTTCCAAACCTACCTTTGGAGTTTTCGGAAGTCAATGTACTAGGAGGTATCGCTAAATCCTTTGGAGATATAATAGTGTTGGACTCGACTACGGCTACCAGATCTCATCTCCTTTCAGCTAGGGTATGTGTTAATGTTCTACGTCACTCCTCTCCTTTGGAATATATAAATGTGCTGATAAGGGATGAGATATGGAGCCAAAAGATAGTGACTGAAGATTCTCTTGTTTTCTACAATAAATGCAAATGAGAAAGCCATGGTTAATTTTGATGCAAAGGAAAATGGATTTAAATGGTAACTCAACCATTGTTTTTTAATACGAATAAGGAGAAATATCCTTCCATAGAGGACTAGGAAGCTCATGGTAGTGAACAAAAGGTCGTAGATTTATCGTTTGAGGCTAGGGAGGCGGTGTTAGAGAAAAACATAGTTGGGATAGGGAGTGAGATATTGGACAATAATCCCTAACCAGATGACATGGAGGACATTTTAAAGAGGGAGTAGTTGATAAACATGCAAAGAAAGTTGGTGGAGGAAAGGGAAGCCCTGCCTAAAGAAATTTCAAGTGATTTTCTGGGTAAAGAAGGAGTTTTTTAAACCGAAGGTTGTCTGGGAAATGGGTTTTCATCCAATTCAAATCCAATCACATTGCATAAAGTGATGAAGGTAGGTGATACAGTGGGACATCACTTTGTATTAATCTACCACCATAAACAACAATTTTGAATTACAAGACAACTTCATTAATAGAAAAACCATCAATAATCCAATAAATCCTAATTATGAAAGATCCATTTTGAAACATGGAGAAAAAGTTGAAAAATCCCTCTTCATTTGGGGATTTTGAGGATAACCAAATCATTAGGGAAGGTGGAGAAACCTTCTCCTTCTGAGGGTGAAAATGAATGGACCAATGTAAAAAATAAAATACCGCACACCATTTTGTCATCCCGCCGTGACCAAGAGTCACAACAAAAATATGAAATTGTATTTTGGTGTCTTGATGATCTAGTCCAAGATGGTTATTGGTTATTTCCTTGTTTTAGGGAACTTCTAGAAAGATCGTTGTTACTTCTTATTTCAGTTTTGAGGAGTTATTGGTTGTTTATACTTTTCGGCTTTAGTTCCATGTTGATCATCTCTGGGATTTTACAAGGTTTCTTGGTTTCAGAAGACTCCTGAAATGGTTGTTTTTTAATTTTTTAAAATTCTTGATCCTTGTAATCTTCAATGCTATATCTGGTTTATAAAACATATTTCTAAAGGGAAGGGACCCTTCCAAAACCCTCTATTTACTCTTTATATAAAAAAGCCATTGAATGATGTCATATCTCTCCTAAATTTTACAGTTTTGTACATTATATGTCAATAAAATATGATTATTAATACAATACCAATTCTCAAATTTCACTTTGCAAGATGCAACTTGTAGAAATTTGTTTTTTTTTAAGGGAAAATAGTTTTGAAGGGACTATACCCTGTATACAAAAGCGCTGAAAAGCTAGATAGCATAGGTGAGAGAAACAACCCAGAGAAGGGCAAAACGGCCAACCTAAGAGGGCTCATCAGCCAGATATGCAAATACATGAGAAGAAAGGATCCATACGTAAAATGATCCAAAAATTAGCAGAAAATATCAAAAAGCAAACAAAAGATATTCATCATATAATAAATCCACTAAAAAGTAGCTCCAGAACCGCCAGATAACATCAACTTTGCAGCCAAAAAACAACATCACAACAACCCATTACTTGATAGCCCTGTCAATCTTGGTTTTGATAACCTGTAGTGACATGAAGAAGGCAATGTCAGTGGCCTGATAGGAGTCTTTAATATCCACCTAAGCAATTGCAATATCCCTTTTATCTTTGGGGCCCCAAATGTCTTCATTAATCCCACTTAAACTGCAAACACTATGAACATGTTGTTCAATGAAATTATAAATGATTTTAAGGGAAGATAGTATGTAGTCATTGTGACTTTTTACATTTCCCATTCTACCATCCAAAGACTGTAACTTCTTGAAAACTTCAGCAATAACCCCCTCTTCATCACCACTTTGAAGTATTCCTTTTCCCTTAGCTTTTTCCATATTTTTTATAGTCTCTTTGAGATCTTGTATTTCCTTTTCCATCATGTCCAATCTGTCTGTCAAGTCCTCCTCCTTGGCTTCCTCCATCGGTTGGCTGATATGCAGGAGGTTCTCAGCAAGCTCAAGGTCTTTATGACTTCTTAGGACCCATTGAGAAGAAGGGATTTTCATTTTTATGCTCTTTCTTTCCTTGCTAGAAGTAACAGCTTCAATCTTCCTTTTTAGTAGGGGGGAGTGAAGGCGGTGTAAGCAGGTGGAGGTATGGAGGAAGAGGGTGGGGTAGGATTCATGCGGGGGTAGTTTGAACAGTGGCGATGGATCAGGATTAGCCCTAGAATGGCTCTGAACTTCCCTAATTAATTTCTCTAGTGAGTTTATCAAGTAGTGAGGGAAGCTGATGATAATATTTATATGAAAGTGATTAAGAAATATCAAATATTTTTGAGGTATAGTCACAAATATTCCTTCAAAAGTTACATACCTAACAACCATCCTGGAAAGCTCAGCAAAAGGCTCAGGAATCGACACCACCTTGATGCTAGCTGTCACAAATTCAATATTCTCCACATTGTCCAGGAAATTCTTTGTCTCCACCTCCCTGTCAGCCTTCTTATTAAAGAATTTGGCGCCCTCAAGACTGAGGCCCGTGATCTGGGTGATGAGCTCCTTCGTGATCTCAATCTCCATGTTGTTGTATTTGACAACCTGATTCTTCCATCCCTGGGTGAATCTAATAGAAATGTCTTGATCAAACCCTTGAATCCTTTCAATTAAATTTGACAGATCCCTGATTTGAAGGTATTTCCAAAGCACTGTATCCTCTTTCCATGCTGGATTGTGGGTGGGTTCAGTTTTGCATGGCGGACCTCCCATTTTTCCATTATTTCTGTTCCTGTTCTCAATGGGAAAAATGTTATCACTATGTGGGGCAGGATGAACTTTGTTGTTGGTTTTTAAATATTTCCCTTCCATGAAAGAAAATTTAATTATTATACCATACTTGTAATTAGTGCCCGCTCCTTGGCTTTCTTTCTATGCCAAGAAATGATAATAGTCCAGTTCGCACATATTGCATCAATCATACATATCTTATGTGATGTCATCATATTGTACTTGAGGATCCACACATTATGCATCCACATCACAGCCGTTAGTGTTGATTTTCTTAGCCATGTAGATCATTGATTATGCCTTTATTGATTTGAGTGGGCAGAATGTCACCCCTAAGCCAAGTTTGAAAAGTATTAGTAACACCAAGGTTTGCCAAACTATCTACAATCCTATTTCCTTTCCGATAGGTGTGGGTGATTTTAACATTTTCAAAGCTCTTGCATATATCAATAGCTTCACCAATGAAATCTCTAATTGACAAGCTGGGGTGTTTCTTTTTGTTTAAGAGATTGATGATATTGAGAGAATCACCCTCAATTATAATATTCAAAATATTACAATCTCTATTAAGTCTTATACCCCAAAGAGCCGCTAGGCCTTCAGAGTAATGATTAGTTTTCCTGCCCATTCTCCCAGAAAAAGTAGCAAAAAAACATCATCTTTGATCTCTGATGACTCCTCCTCCTCTAGAGTCTCCCAGGTTGCCTTTTGAGGCCCCCATCAAAATTTAACTTGTACCAATCAACGGGAGGCTTAATCCATCGGACGGTGTTTCTATCCATACCATTGTTATTCTTATTAAATGCAGTGTCAATATTCCAATCAGTCATGATGTATTCTTCCTTCTCAGGGTAAAGTCTATTTTTAGGAGGTTTAAATCTAGCAATATTATCTTACATAGCAATGATAATTTCCTTGTAGAATTTGTTACATGCCTTTCTAGTGTATTTGAAAAATGTCATCATTACGATCCTTCCAAACTCTCCACATAGTGTGGGGTAAAATGAGTTGCCACAATCTCTTCACCACACAATGCTTAAACGGAGAGTCCCATTGTTCCCAGGCCTGAAGACAGGTAAGGGGAAAAATCCATCTCTAATTAAATTTTGCAAAAACAAGCTACTAAATTTTGGAAGCATACTCACAATGGAGGAATAAATGTTTTATATCTTCTGCCTCTTTCTGACACATGCAACATCTATTCAACATGATGAATCCCTTCTTGATGAGGTTGTCGTTAGTCAGGATCTTTCCATTAATGATGAGCCACCAAAAGAAGTTCACTCTAGGGGTTAACTTAGACATCCACAACTTGTGCCACTTAATTTCATTTTCAATAGATACAAAGAAAGAATTATATCCTGATTTAACAGAGTATTCCCCATCAAAAGAATATTTACAGATGAGTTCATCCTTAAGATTTTGATTACTAATATGTATTAGAGAAATTTGATTCCGTAAAGATGAAACATCAGCCTGTACATTATCATTCTCCACTTTTTAGCTGTTTCCATTTTCTTTTGTTTCCATCCCTCTTAATGTATCCCTGAATTTTGTGTCCATACTTTGTAATTAAGTTGTCTTTAATGTGATCATAAGAAGAAATCCAGTTAGAATCAGTCCATTTATCAGTCTAGAAGTTAATTTTTTGTCCATCCCCAAGCTTCTAGCTACACCCCTGAGAAAGGATGTGTCTACTGTGAAGAAGGTTGTTCCAGAAAATAGAACCATTTGGAAGAGACTGATCATAAATGAAGGAAATCTTGTTTTGGTTTGAAAGATATTTAATCTTAACCAACTCTGTCCAAGGCTTGTGCTTTTTTATAAGTCTCCAACCTAACTTTGCAATAAGGGCAGCACTCATATGTTTGATATCTTTGATCCCTAACCCCCCAAGCCTCTTTGGTTTACATACCTTCTCCCAAGCCACAAGATGATATCTAAACCTGTCCTTAGTACCGTGCCATAAAAAGTGCTTTTGAATCTTTTTCAATACTGTTAATAACTGTTGCTGGTATGCTGAACATTGAAGTGATGTAAATAGGCAAGTTTTGGAGCATACTTTTTTTTCAATAGGAACTTTCCTGCACTTGAAAGTACAGCTCCTTTCCAGCCAGCCAATTTTCTTTGAAATCTCTTAATAAGATCATTCTAGACCTCAACAGAAATCTTGCTAGTACTTAAAGGTAAACCTAAGTAAGTAGCGGGAAGAGAATTAATAGTGCATCCTAGAATATTAGCAATCTTTCTTTTCTTTTCCATAGGAGTATTGAAGAAATATATAGAGATTTTGTCAAAATTAAATTTTTGTCTCAAGGCTTCCTCATAAAACCTAAGGACATTTTTGATAGCCTTTGCCTCAATGATTGAGGCCATCAGGAGAAGCAGAGTGTCATCAACAAATTATTGGTGGGAGGAGATCTGATTGCCAGAAGTTGGAGGAAAGCCTTTTAGCATGCCAATGCAAATAGATTTGGAAATAGATCTTCTTAAACTGTCAGCCATAATAATGAATAATAGAGGGGAAATTGGGTCTCCTTGTCAGATTCCTCTATTGCTGGCAAAAAAAACCCGCCGGTTCCCCATTAACAACCACTGAGAATATAGAGGTAGAGATACAAGAGTGAATGATTTTTCTGAATTTTATTTGAAAACCAAAGTTGGATAAGACCTCATCCATGAATCTCCAGGAGACTCTTTCGAACGCTTTATGCATGTCCATCTTGATAGCCATCCCCACCTTTTTACTTTTATCCATAGAATGTATAGTTTCATGAACCATGATAATTCCATCTTGAATAATTCTTCCCTGAATGAATCCACTCTACTGTTGTGAAATGATCTCCATAAGAATAGGTTGCATTCTAGTGGTGAGAATCTTTGTGAAGATCCTATATAGAACATTAACTAAACTGATAGGCCTGAAATATTTGAAGTCCTTTGCATCTAACTTTTTCGGGGCAAGCACAATGTGTGTATTATTTAGTTCTTTAATAAGATTTCCAGTTCTATAAAACTCATTAACAACTTTCAAGATATCTTCAGAGCATATTTCCCAACATCTTTGGTAAAATTTAGCTGAAAAGCCATCTGGACCCGAAACTTTATCCCCCTCTAAATAAAAAAAAAACCTTTTTTAATTCCTTGATAGTGAATTTTTTTTAAAGACTCTTAAATCTCTCAGCAGGTATTAGATTATTAGGAATGGAGTCTAAGAGAAAAGAGGCCGCTTGTTCATTATAGGAGTTATTCTCAATGAGAAGGTTCTTGGAAAATTTAAGTGCTTCTGCTTTGATGTCCTTAGAATCCTTAGTAATGTTTCCATTGTCTTTAGCAACCTCAGAAATTTTGTTACAAGCTCTATGCTTGAGGGCTGTCAAATGAATAAAATTTGTATTCCTATATCCTACTTTAAGCCAAAGGGCTCTATAATTCATTCTGCAAAAGGATTCTTCATGGCTGTTTATATTATGCAGATCCGAGAGAAGTTTTTTTTCCCGCTGATGATCCTCTAGAGACATACCTTTCATAAAAAGCTTTAGTTCAAGCTCTTCTAGTTGTTGCTTAAGTTCTTTCTTCTTTTCAAAAATGTTTCCAAAAACCTCTTTATTCCATATTCTAATATTTTGTTTAACATTTTTCAACTTCTGCAGAAGCCTGAATTGGGTCATCCCTGTGCCTTCCCAATACCACCACTCTTTAATTATGTCCAGAATATCTTCATGCTCGAGCCACATTTTCTCAAATTTGAAATTGCCACGGAATTTTTTTTGTCCAATTGAAGAAATTTAGGACAATTGGATTATGATAAGAGCCCGTTCTGGGGAGAGAAGAAAGATGAAAATTCTGATCCAAGATCCAATTAGTAGAAATAAGAGCTCTATCTAGTTTAACCTGGATTAAGTTCTCGCCAAATCTTCTATTAGACCAAGTAAATTGATTGCCATGAAGCTCTATGTCCATAAGATTAAGAGTCGAAATGAAGCAAGAAAACTCTTCTATACCAAGAGAGAATTTAGAGCTTCCCCCAAATTTTTCTCCCCAAATTTAAAGGAGTGTTGAAGTCTCCCATAACCAACCAGTTCATGTTGTCAACATTGCTTTGGAACAAGGTTAACTATTTCCATATATTTCTTTTACCAGTAGCAGTATTGGGTGCGTAAATATTAGACAGAATCCAGCTATGATTATTCTCAAAAATTTTAAAGATTATATCTAAATGGTTATGGGAGGAGGAGAGTACCTTACTGCTAACAATCTTGGTATCCCAAAATTTTGCTAAGCCTCCAGAATCCCCTTGAGAATCAACAGCAGCAAAGGCAGCGTTCTCCTAGGAATATCTTTTGCAATATTCAACTGCTTTACTTTTCATTTTAGTTTCCTGAATAAGAAGGATGATGGGTCTGTTTGATCTTTTAATTTCCTTTATCATTCTTTTCTTAGGCCCCCCATTCAGGCCTCTGACATTCCAATAAATAACCTTCATTAAAAAAAATTTGGAGATGCAGTTGCCGGATGGTTCAAAATTCTTTGTGTACCATCTGTAATTTCTTTTTTAGTCTCTTTTTCTCTTGCTTATCTCTTTGATAGTCTGCCTTTTCTATATGTGACTCCAATATTTGTAGTTCTTATAGTAGTGGCCCTTGTGATTCTTGAGGTAGAAGCTTCCCAACTTCCAATCTGCTTCTTTTTATCACTATAGAGTGATTCCGAAATTTCTTCCAAACTTTTTAGTCCTCTTTTCTTGCTTCTCACTATGATGAATCCATCATTATCACAGTCTGATAAATTTTCCTTGCTAATAGGGGTAATTTCCCCTTCCTCTTTACCTATGACAATATCAATTTGTTTATCCATTTTAGAAGCTATCTCCTTCATATCAATAAACTCTTTATCTTGGTTTAGATCTCGTGCAATGGATTCTAGAGCCTCTTTTAACTTTTCCTTGTCTAATTTTGAGTTTCTCCAGAGAGATGTTTCTATTTAACAACTCTTGATGAGCAGTAGTTTTTTCCATCTCTTCTTCCATAGAAGTAAGAGAAATGATAACTTTTCTATTTTCTTCATCAACCTCCATACTCAACTCTACCGGATTTGGTGTCAAAGTGTTCATTGTTGAATCCATTGACATATCCCTTTTGCTTTCTTCCTCTTTTATCGATTCCATATCAATTTCCTGTTGAGTCTCAACCATTTTCTTAGGGTCTCCATAGTTTTTCTATAAAATTTAGTCAAGTTGTAGAATTTTGTTAGCTCATGCCTATTAAATACTATAAAATTTAGTCAAGTTGTATAATATTTTCCAAAGAAACTTGTATGGTATTGAATGACACATTTCTAGAATCTTATTTTGGGTGGCCAAAAAGTGGAAAATAATCTGGAAAAAAAAAAAGCAAAATGCGTACGTGTTTTGCTAAAATGTGCTCGCGTTTTAATTTGTTTGGCTCAGGAATCACTTAAGCATAATGCGTATGTGTTTCAAACAACACAAAACGTGTACGTATTTTGTGTATTATGGACCATGCATATGTGTTTTGGTGGTTTATACTTACAAAAGTAAATGTTTAAGTATATGTTTTGAGAAAGCATATAGTCATTTTTTAGGTTTTTTTCACCTTATAAAATGGATTTTGGCCCTACCACTACTTGAATTGGTACTAGTTTTTAAATTTGGTCCATAATTCAATTTAGTGACCATGAATTGACTCTATGATGTTTGTAGACAGTTGTTACTAAAAATAAATCCTCACTTTGCAGATAGAGGATTATTCCCTGAATGGGATTCATGTCCTATGGCCAAAATGAGGTGATTGTAATGTTCCTCCTCCTTAAGGTGTGATAACACTACTAGGTGTTGACTAAGTTGTTACAAATAGTACCAAGTGAATTGCATCAAGTGAACTCAAATGATTGCTCATTCTTAGAAACATGGTGCTTCATATAAAGATCATCCCCTCACCTTTCCTAGCTCTAAAAGCATCCTTTCATGGAATCAAATTCATGATTCTCATACATGCTTTTGCTCATATGTCTCTGATGGAGATAAACAATGCCTTAATACTTCACAAATAATTTTCCTTGATAACTCAGTGACATGACTAGCTCATTTTAGCTTGTTCTGAAGGGTGTTCAATTAACTACAAAATGGACAAAAATGCCTTTTTAGGCCTTTAAAGGAATTATTCTCTCATAAAAACTAAATGAGTTCATCGATTAGGTTAAACACTATTTCTTACACACTAAAACACGTTAAATCTTTAGGAATTTCCTTGGGTGAGGGTTTATGATTTAAGGTTTAGGGTTTACGGTTTAGGGCTAAGGGTTTAGGAATCAAGGTTTAGACTTTATGGTTTAAGGTTTAGTTTTTAAGGCTCATAGTTCATATTTTCAGGTTTATGGTTTAGGGCTCAGGGCTTAGGGTTCATGGTTTAATGTTTATGGTTTATAGTATTGAGTTTAGGGTTTATGGTTTAGGGTTAAGGGTTGAGGGTTTAGGGTTTAGGGATCAAGGTTTAAGGTTTAGGTTTTAGGGGTCAAGGTTGAGGGTTTACGGTTTATGGCTTAAGGTTCAACGTTTAGGGTTTAGGGTCAAGGTTGAGGCTTTAGGCATTAGGGTTAAGAGTTTAGGGGTTTAGGGTTTGGGGTTTAGGGTTTAGTTTTTAGGGTTTAAGGTTTATGGTTTTCTCTTAGGGCTTATTGCTTAGGTCCTAGGGTTGAGGGCTTAGGGTTTAGAGTTTAGGGCTCAAGGTTTAGGGTTTAGGTTTCATGGTTTAAGTTTTAGGGTTTAGGTTTTACAATTTAAGGCTTAGGGTTTAGGGATTAGGGCTTAGGGTTTATTGTATAGGGTTTAGGTTTCAGGGCTCAGCGTTTAAGGTTTAGGGTTGAGGATTTAGGGTTTACATTTTAGGGTTTAGGAGTTAGTGTTTAAGGTTTAGGATTAAGGATTTAGGGTTTATGATTAAGGGTTTAGGAGTTAGGGTTTAAGGTTTAAAGGTGAGGGTTCAGGGTTTAGGGAAAAGGGTTTAGGGTTTAAGGTTTGGGGATCATGGTTATGGGTTTAGGGTTTAGGGCTCAGGGTTTAATTTTTAGTGTTTAGCGTTGAAGGTTTATGTTTAAGGGTTCAAGGTTTAGGCTTTTGGCTTAGTGCTTATCACTTAGGGCCTAGGTTTTAGGGCTTATGGTTTAGTCTTTAGGGATATAGGTTTAGGGTTTAGGGGTCAAGGTTTAGGTTATAGGGTTTAGGGTTTATGGTTTAGGATTTAGGGGTTAGATTTTAGGCTTTAGGGCTTATGGTTTATGGTATAGGGTTTATGGTTTATGGCTGAGGAGGGTCTAAGGTTTAAGGTTTAAGAGTTAGGATTTAAGGTTTAAAGGTCAGGGTTTAGGGTGTAGGGAAAATGGTTCAGGGTTTAAGCTTTAAGGCTCGAGGTTTAGGGGTTTAGGTTTTAGGGTTAAAGGTTTAGGCCGTATAGTTCATGGCTTAGGGTTTATCCTTTAGGGTTTAGGGCTTAGGGTTTAGGGTTTAGGGATTAGGTTTTAGGGTTTAGTGCTTGAGGTTTAGATTTTAGGGTTTAGGGTTTATGATTTAGTTTCTAGGGTTTATGGTTTAGGGTTTAAGGACCTTTATGATTTAACATTTAGGCCTTAAGGTTTAGGGTTTTCGGTTTAGGGATCAGGGCTCAAGGTTTCAGGTTTTGGGGTTATGGTGCATGGTTTAAGGTTTACAACTTAGGGTTTGGCGTTCAGAGTTTTGGGTTTAAGGTTTAGGGGTTAGAGATTAGGGCTCTAGATTTAAGGTTTAGGGCTCAGTGTTTAAGGTTTAGGGTTTAGGGCTCAAGGATTAGGGTGTAGGGTTCAAGGCTTAAGGTTTAGGATTTATGGTTTAGGGATTAGGTTTTAGGTTCATGGTTCATGGTTTATGGCTTAAGGTTCGGGGTTCAGAGTTACTGGTTTAAGGTTTTGGGGTTAGATCTAGGGGCTCTGGATTTAGTATTTAGGGTTTAGGGCTTAGGGTTTAGGGTGTAGGGGTCAAGGGTTTAGGATTATGGGTTTAGGGTGTAATTTTTAGGGTTTAGTATTTAGTGTTTAGGGTTTAGGATTTATTACTTTGGTTTTAAGGTTTAGGGTTTATAGTTTAGGGTTTACATCTCATCATTGAGGGTTAAGGGTTTTAGGTCACTAAGTTTAAGGTTCATCAAATTTTTATGCACAACATTCAAAGAGAGTCTTAAAATTTTTATGTTATTTCATCTGTTGATATTTTGAAGGAGGGAAATGTCATATTCTTGATAGTCCAATCCTTCCAAAGACCCTAGTAATCCTCAATCCTTGGATGTACAGGGAGACACTGTTACTTGGCTTCCATTTATAGATATATAGATATTTAAAAATTCGTGTTATGACCTCTAAATCTATATGAATTTCAATTTTCTTGGAAATAACATCACACCTTTCACTATGATTGATGACTACCCCTATTTTTTTGTTCAGGGGATTTTGAAAACATCCATGGGTTTATCATATAATGAATTATCAATGAAAGGAAGGTCACTAAGTCGTAGGCCAAGTAACTCCCACTTAGAACTAAACAAGAAAGATTCACTAGGTGATTGATAACCCCTTAGTGTTCTTAGCCATTCCCCCTTTTTTCTTTGCTTATTTTGAACACTTTAGTATGTTTTTTCAAATTTACTATCCATTCCAGTATAACATTTGAACTTTATCTTTATCTAGAGGAGAGGATACTATAGGGAATTCAATTATGATCCTACACCTTTGCATTGATATATTCTCTATGTTTCTTTTGTTTCCTTTAAGATTAACTTTTTTGTTGTGATGGTTATTTTTTATAGCTTCCAATGGGTCATCCTGGCTTGCATAATGCCATATATGAAAATATCATAAATGTGAAATTTATTTCAGAGTTTGAATAAATTTACATTTAAGAGCACAAGTATATGTGGGGAGAAACAAGTTTGAAAGAGATGTGTAATATATGCATTACAAGACACAAGGTAAATGTCATATCCATTTAGTTAATTGTCTCACTTCTCATAAACAAGGTAGTTCTATAAGCAGACTCAATGATGGTTCTAGGAACGAGACTAGAAAGTATTGATGAAATATTGTTTGGGGTATAGGGTTTAGGGTTTAGGGTTTATGGTTTAGGGCTCATGGTTCAGGGTTTAAGGTTTAGGGTTCAAGGTTTACAGTTATTGTTTAGGATTTAGGTTTTAGGTTTAGGGTTTAGTGTTTATGGTTAGGGTTTACAGATCGACATTACGGATTACGGGTTTAGGGTTTAGGGTTTCGGGTTAAGGGATTTATTTTTTAGGGATAAGAGTTTATGGTTTACGATTCACATTTTAAGGTTTATGGTTCAGGGTTCAGGGTTTAGGGTTTAGGATTTAATGTTTAGGGATTAAGGTTTAGGGATCGAGGTTTAGGGTTTAGGGTTTAGGTTTTAGAGCTAAGGGCTTAGGGTATATGGTATAGGGTTTAGGGTTTAGATTTTAGGGCTCAGGGATAAGGGTGTAGAGTTGAAGGCTTAGGGTTTAGGGTTTAGGATTCACTGTTTAAGGTTTAGGGTTTTGGGGTTAGGGTTTAGGGTTTAAGATTTAAATTTTAGGTTTAGGGTTTAGGGTTTGGAATTTAGGGCTCATGGTTCATGGTTTAGGGTTTAGATTTTATAGTTTACGGCTTATGGCTTAGGGTTTAGGGCTTAAGGCTAAGGGTTTAGGGATCATAGGTAAGGGCTGAATGTTTAAGGTTTAGGGTTTAGGGTTTAGGTTTTAGGGTCTAGGGATCATGGTTAAAGGTTTACTATTTAGGGTTTAGGGCTCAAGGTTTATAGTTTAGTGTTTTTGGTTTATGGCCTATGGTTTAGGGTTTCGATTGTAGAAGTTAAATCCTAAAATATTTAGGTTGAATGCTAAAATCCTAAAAAAATAACTATGTACTGATTAGATTATACTTTAAAAAACTATCTCCTAAACCATGAGTCATGGAGCTACGAGACTAATTCCATAAGGTTCAGAATGACCCTAATTTCTTATATTTACATAAATAAATTTAACGTATAATTTTTTCATTTATTATTATTTATATTTTATAGATATACAAAATTATAATTTAATAAACTGATCTCCTAAACAATGACTCATGGAGCTATGAGACTAATTCCATAAGGTGCAAAGTGACCTAATTGTCTTATGTTTACATAAATAAATATACATTATATGCTTTAACATTTACTTATGTACATAGACGCATGTGAAAAACGTGCATAATGTTTATACTACACAAAACGCGTACGCGCTATGTAACATGTGCATGTTATGTAACGTGTATAGCATTTTTTATTTTCTCTTTTCCCAAGCCATGCCTCAAGGCTTGGGATCTGGTTTGGATCCCCAAGCCTGAGGCATGGACCTGCACAAACACAACAAACAACACATTTTTACAAGAAAATATAAAAATTACACTTCCTCTATGATAAATCAAAATGAAACAATCGATCCATTTTTAAAAAATTACAGCACGATGTAGAGGAGAGTCTTCTTCTTTCTTAAAATATAATTTTTCAATTTTTTTTGACTAATATAAGGTATCCACATTATTTATTTTCTAACTATGCCTTTTTATATCTATTCTTTGAAGTGTACATATGTCTATCTTTCATAGTGTATCTTTTTTTTGGGTGATCAAAAATTAAAAAAAATTATACTATCCCAAACTAGGCATAATATCTATACATATGCAAAAAAAATAAAATCTATCTTTTCGATATTTTTTGAGGTAGTTAGGGGGGGGGGGTGGGTCCACGGTCGAAGCTCCGTTATTTTTCAAAACATAAAATTTCTGTACTATAAAATTTATTAATAAAAAAGTATTCAGTAAAAAATATTTTAAAAAATGGAGCCCAAACTAGATGCTCCTATCTATCTTTCTACTGAATATTTTTCAAAAATACTAAATGGTGCTCAAAAAATGGTGGGGGGGGCACGAAAGTCATTCTATTATGTTTTTGAACAAAAGAAAGGAGCATCTATTGGTATTTTAGTTATTTGACCCCACTTAAACTTATCCATTTTCAATAAAATTTAGTAGCTTAGAAACTAGACTCAAAATGCTACGATTCATATTTGTACAACATCTTCCAATTTTGAGTGTAACTATTTCGAAAAACTTGTACAAGTTGAAGTGTTTTTTTTTTCAGAAAGATGCGTCTACTTAAGACCCCCTTTTGTCCCCCCCAGATTGGTGCACTTACCCTACCTCCTGCTTACTTATGGTACTGGCCTTGTGTCGCTCCCTCTTTCTGAGGTTGATACCTATACAACCATGTTCATTATGAACTAAGTCTCTCAATGTATTCTCTTCCATGGCCAAAAGAGTTAAGAATAGAGACTTGCTACTACAATTATAAGGTATCTCCAGCATGCTTTTGCTAATCAAACTTTTTTCTCAGGCTATAGAGTTTAGCTCCCCTCATACTCCTAATATTTATTTGAAACATTTCAAGTCACAAACTACTTCTTAGAGACTCATAGTCCATCTTGTCTAGTACCAAGAGGAAGACCAAGGTTTTTATTGGGTAGACATTTGATACTCACTTTGGAATTAATTTGAGCATATGGTAACTTTCTCATTGAAAAACTTGAGTGGTCCATGCCTCTACATAAATCTCTTGAATCAAAATTCACCTCTTGTCACTGAGGCCTATTCATCAGACTGAAGTTCTCATGATGCCCCTCATCTGTTTTGGCATAGTTATACTCAATAGAAGTGACAAGAAGGACATTCAGTATCATCTTGAAATTCATGATGAGAAAGTGTAATCTCTAGAGATGCAGGCTTATATCACATAGCTTGTATAATTAACATTTTACATTAGCATATGGTCACTATGTTTTGATTGAGAGCATATCTTTTCATGACTAATGAAAATAATAGGACACATTGCGACTCACCTGAGTAGATGCATATTGAGATTGATTATAGATAAACACATTCAAAATTACATGCTATTAATGACAGATATTATGGAGGAAGATATGCAATTGCAAATGATGTTCTCTTGTGGGATATCCCTTACAAACTATACATGTGTCTCCATTACTTTATCATTGATAGTTTCTTTTTAACTTCCTGTCATTATGCTTTGATTACATATACCAACGTTTATACCATGCTTGTTTTGCAAACTAACATGACTAACATATGCATCTTGTGTAGCATTGGTGACATCTTAATTCATATAATATCTTGATTTATTATTGCCTTCTTATTGACACATGTGTAATATTGCAGCATGTGTGGTTTGTGGGGTTATGTGAAAGTATTGAAGTGACTGAAGTTCTTCACAGGTACTATTTCCTTAGTCCTCATTGTTAAAGGGATAAGTTATGGTTACTAGAATTCTATGATATGCAAAATCTTATTCCTTTCACAAGGATGCATTGGTACTTCTGTCTTATCCTGTCTCTACCTTGAGTTCATTGTTGGGTTGCATAAGCACCCAATAACTCTAGCTTCTCCTTTGGCATAATTTGGGGGATTGATCACCCCCAATCCTTTCAATAAATTTACGAAATAACAATGCTAAATATCCAAGTCTTAAACTGCAATACAAGGAATGGGAAGTATCTTCCCTTCACCACAATTATAGCATGTGTATTATTTCTCACGTTTTACATCTCTTTATTTCACTCTTGTGTAAGTTCAAAATTCTATAGTTACTATTGAGTTATAGTTCAATTTCTACTATGGACATTGACTACACTTTTTGTTGTACGTTTCGTAATGGAATGTTCCAACACAAACAAATCTAGATAATTAAAATAAAAATTTAAGATAAAGTGTATCTACAAACTCAGGTATATTTTTCTATAGGCATGAAAGTATCATTTCAAACTTAAAGTGGAGTAAATATAGACACTCAAATTTAGTAATTTACCATTTGACACTAATTAGTTACATTACTATTATTGATTAATACAAATAACCACACTCTATTCTAACTTAGTGAATGAATATATCTTTTTGGAGTATATCATTATGGGTATGGGAGAGATAGAGGATGGGGAGGAGCACGAACTGAAGCCTACGCAAGTAGATATAGAAGGGCTAGAATAAAAAGGAAAAAGAAAAGTGGCAGATGAGCAGAGTTCATCATGGTACTCAAAGATTTTAAACAAGAAGAATTCCCATGATGTTTTGGAGAAACATTTTCTGAGATGGGTTAATAACACACCTCAGTTGAATGTTCCAGACATTATGGTGGATAGATCCTTTGAAAGATATGCATTCTCCTTAATAGGTTTTTTTGTAGGGATCATGCCAAATATTGAAAAAGTTAGAAGTTGGATCAAAAGTAAATGAGGGGTTCAGGGGAATGTCAATACATTGGCTATATCTAACTAGAATTTTTTCTTTTCTTTTCCCTCAAAGGAGACCTCACACATGTACTACAAGGTGTGCCATGGTTTTATGTTAGAACAACTCTTTCCATTGTTGGATGGAAACTAGGCTCTAAGAATCATCTCCTGTTTGCATGCCTTGTATGGGTTAGGCTTGCAAACTTTCCTTTGGAGTTTTGAGAAGTCGATGTACTAGAAGGTATCAGTAAATCCTTTGGAGATATGATAGTATTGGAATTGACTACAGCTTCCAGATATCATCTCATTTCAGCTAGGATATGTGTTAATGTTCTAGGTCACTTCTCTCCTTTGGAATCCGTAAATGTGTTTATAAGGGATGAGATATGGAGCCAAAAGATAGTGACTGAAGATTTTCTTATTTTCTATGAAAAATGCAAATGATAAAGCCATTATTAATTTTGATGCAAAGGAAAATGAATTCAAATGGTAACAAAACTATTTGTTTTGAAGACAAATGAGGAGAAATCTCCTTCCATGGACGATAAGGAAGCTCATGGTAGTGAATAGTAGGTCGTAGATTTATCGCTAGAGGCTAGGGAGGCGGTGTCATAGAAAAACATAGTTGGGATAGGGAGTGAGATATTGAACACTAATCCCTAACTAGATGACATGGAGGAAATTTTAAAAGGGGTGTAGGTGAGAAACATGCAAAGAAATTTTGTGGAGGAAAGGGAAGTCATACCTAAACAAATTTCAAGTGATTTTCTGGGTGAAGCAGGAGTTTTTTTAACTGAGGGTTGTGTGGGAAATGGGTTTTCGTCCAATTCAAATCCAATCACAACGCATAAAGTGATGAAGGTAGGTGATATATTGCGACATTTCTCTGTATTAATCTATCATCATAAACAATAATTTGAATTACAAGAGGAATCCATTAATAGAACAACAATTAATAATCCAATAAATCCTAATTATGAAAGATCCATTTTGAACGATGGAAAAGAGGTTGAAAATTCCCTCTTCGATTTGGGGATTTTGAGGATACCCAAATCATCAAGGAAGTTGGAGAAACCTTCTCCTTTTGAGGGTGATAATGGATGGACCAATGTAAAAAATAAAATACCGCACATTATTTTTTCACCCCGCCATGACCAGGAGTCGCAACAAAAATATGAAATTTTATTTTGGTGTCTTGATGATCTAGTCCAAGATGCTTATTGGTTATTTCCTAGTTTTAGGACATTTCTGGAAAGATCATTGTTACTTCCTTTTTCAGTTTTGAGGAATTATTGGTTGTTTATCCTTTTGGGATTTGGTTCCATGTTGATCATCTCTAGGATTTTTACAAGGTTTCTTGGTTTCAGACCACTCCTGGAATGGTTGTTTTTTATTTTTTAAAATTCTTGATCCTTTTAATCTTCAATGTTATACTGGTTTGTAAACCATATTTCTAAATGGAAGGGATCCTTCTAAAACCCTCCATTTACTCTTTATAAAAAAAACTCATTGAATGATGTCATATCTCTCCTAACTTTCACATTTTTGTACACTTATATGTCAATAAAATAATATTATTAATACAATACCAATTCTCAAATTTCACTTTGTAAAATGTAACTTGTAGAATTTTTTTAGCTCATTCCTATTAAATACTATACAATTTAGTCAAGTTGTATAATATTTTCCAAAGCAACTTGTATGGTCTTGAATGACACATTTCTAGAATCTTATTTTGGTGCAAAAAAAAAAATTAGTATCTTTTTGTTCTTATGCAAACCTTATCATGATAATTCAACATTATAATCCAAATAATCAAGTCAATATAAACTAATTTAATCACATGGAAATAACATTATATTTTATTAAAACACTAAAAAAGGGGACTCAAGGATCTCTAGATCTCCATATACTTAATGCACATACACTAGGGAAACCAACACATAGTTATGAAGCAATAAGATGAAGATGTTTATCTCTATGAAAATCCAAGCACAACATGTTTCCATATCGATATCTTAGAAATAGAACAATTTTATTGAAAATGATCGAAGAAGTTAACATTCGAAACTATCATCAAATTTATCGGTGTTACATGAAAATTTGAGAATTATAATTTTTTCGAAGCCTCATTGGAGTAGTGTCAATGTAGGCAATCCATGGCATAAAATCAACTATAAAAATAACATTATTTCTACATTTTCGACCCTTCATAATGATTTTGGATTAATTTAGTTCATTACAAATTATATCAACATTACACAACTACTATTTGATGGAGAAGTAAATTTGAAAATGACCCAAAGAACCAAATACTTTCATAACCTAATTATGAAGGTGTCCAAAACAATATAGAACCATAAGGAGTGGATTATACATCCTGATTCAGTTGTATGGTTTTGTACCAAGGTATTTTCAATTCATAGTTTTGGTAGTGAATCTTCTTGAGGATCTTCATTTTGAGATTCTCTAGTCATTCTTCCTCAATTCTACATATGCAACTCTCTATGGCTAAGTCCCTCATCCTTTTGTATGTTTGAGCTTGTAGACATTCATTATATAAATAAAAACATCATTTGAGTGTTGTACATGTAATTTTGGATGTTACTTCATCAAATTATCTCCTAGTTTCGTAACCTTATATTTCTTTATATTCTTGTGTATTTCATAAAACATTTAGTAAACATAAAAAATAGGTGTAAAAAAATGATAGTAACATAGAGTACAAAACATCTAGGAGTATAAAAAATATTATGTACCAAGTAGGAAATAAAATGCAGAAATATAGTCAACCATATAAGATAGACCCTAAACGAATATTCTTAAAGATAAATAAGTGTAATTATAAGTATGAAAAGATATGCAGGCCTGAAAACTATATATAGAAAAAAAGATATTCATCAAATGAATAAAACCATTGTTTGTAAAACTAGAAGATGGATTTAATAAAACAAAGATGTATATTTCAAGATCACAATATGATTGGAAAATACCACAAAGTACAAATCATGACCATGTTACTAAAAATAGAGATTGCACAATTCAAAAATTATATATAAAGTTATTAAAGAAAAAGAGGTTATTTTTTATCAAAATAAAGAAACATTTCAGGATTTTAAATTATATTTGTTAATATTGAGATCGGTATCACAATTTATTTGGTGAATAAAAAACCTATTGGTGATATATATTTTTGCATTCCACATATTAGTGATTTTCACAAATGATGATGGGGCTAGGCCCCTTCTGCATGGGTATGGCGAGGCTCCCATTTATTGAATAAAACAACTAAATGAAATTGTGGGTGGATATTATACTGGGGATCACACATGATTACTCCACTAATCCTGTGTAATATTTATTGTACACTTCACAAGAAAGTTGTTTTCTTTGAAAGAGTTAAAGGGAAAATGGACAAATGGATAAATAGAGTGACGAGGTTAATGTTGTGAGAAAAATTACATATTTCACAAATATTTTCTAGAGTAGGTATACATTCAATGGTAATAAGAAGAATAGTGTAAACTATAGAAAGACTAAAAAAAAAAGAAATTAAATTCCATGAATTAATTATTCAAAAAAACAAAGTTCTTTCCTAGTTGTACAAGATTACAATACTTGTAACGTAGGAAAGAAAAAGGTGTAGAAAAACATAGACAAGAAAATAGAAGAATGTCGCTTATTACTTTTAGTAGTAGGCAAAAAATAGATAATTCTTTGTAATGGAGAGGTCATCCCAATTTCTAGCTTTATAATGATGTCTCCTCACCTCCCCGATGGTATGGATAGTACTTCATTTATTTATTATTGCTCACATGGTTGAGCTAGTTAATAAAATAAAATGTTATCTTATTATTATGAGTTGTAAACTCATTAATAATGAATTAGTTAGTTTGTGAGTGAAACAATATTGTAAATAATATTTTAGGTTGTGATGAACAACTCACTGAGAGATTGGTAGGTTAGAGAGAATAATGGGATGTGTGTGAGAAAATAAAGGTGGAGAGATAAGTGGAAGGTGGAGAGATAAGTGGAAGGTTGAGAGATTTTAGGAAGTGTGTTGATATATTTCACTCCTTAAACAAGGATATTGTAAAACCTATATATGTAAGATCTCTCTAATGTATTATTGTTCCAATTTAATTGAATGCTTTATGTTTATGTGTTATATTTATTTCTAATATAGACCAAATTTAATATTTGGCATCACAACAATGGAATCTAGATGATTGTCTTTTTTTCTTTCTCATTACAATAGTTTTGTTATATGCATTCACCTCAACATTGTCCATGCATGGTTCATTCGTGATTAGTCGGCATATTAGGTTGTATTAAAAACATTGCAAAACTTGCATATATGATGTTTTCAGAAAAATAAATTGAGTATTGATCTAGGTATTTATGAAGGATATGTATTATGCTCCTATTAAATCCATGTGACCAGATATGAATGTGCTTCCAATATTTCAATATTTTTAAAGTCATAGTGCAACCTAGTTTTTCTTCTTAAGGTTCATTCAATCAGTCCTTGGTGTAGCAAATTTCATGTCTAGTTCCACATCAATTTACCTTTACATAGCTCTTTTACTTTAATTAATTCACATTTTTTAGCATTGGAAAAAATAAGAAGGAAGAGGTCTTGACATTGGAGGAAGTATCATCATTTCAAAGTAATTTTAAAGAGATCATCAATCTATTTTCTCCTACAGTCCACATTTAGTATGTTTACTTATGTTAACATCCATGATGTTTATAGCTCCATCAACATCTTGCCAGTCCATACATCTCTTGCATTATATGTTCTTTGGATTTGTTTCTTATTTTGATCTCTACTAGATCTAAACATTATATGACTGACAACCATGCAAAATAATTGATTTCTACCTTGAATCCCGAATTTTAATAGTTTGTCTTCGATTAAAGTCTAGACTTGTATAGCTTTGTCTTATTTTATTTTAAGTCAAGTTTACTTAATGTACTGTTTTGGTGAAATTCAAAAGAGTGTTGATTTAAATTTAGTTATTTATAGTGTCATATAAAAAGTAAGCTTCAATTATTACTTTTTAAATATATTTTTGTGTTGTGTTGTGTTGTAAAAGTTATTATCAAGAGTTTAAATTATCTTTATGGTATATCATTTATTGTTTTCAAAAGTATATTTGCCTAGTCAATAGAGTCAGTTTCATGTAAAAGTGTTGAAAAAATAATAAATAGAAATTGCTTTACAGATGCATTTTTGGGGTAACTTACATCCAATTTATAATAAATATGTTATTAAGATTCAATTTTAAATTAGATGATTGACTAAAGAAGCATAAAATGAAGGAAGGATACAATAGAGGAAGGATTAAGATCAACGACCTCTCATCAGCCACTAGCAATAGGGCTACATAAATACTTTGGTGGTATGTTTTTAGTTTTCATATTTTGTACCATCTATTAATCTATTCAATATAGTATTTGCAATGAATATTTGGAAAGATAAATGTACCTGAGAACTAGAGTTTTTGGTGGAAGAAAAACATTTTAGGGTAAACTCAATATGGATGGTTGTCTAAATAATTTAGGAGCTCTAGGAATATGAAGGATTCAGAATTTTGGAGTTTGGGAATGATTGCACAGGATTTGGCCTGGGAACTACACCTTTACGAGGGTAGATGAGACAACTTGATGGATTCGTTACCTGGTGTAAGGAGTTTATTCAAGGAGGATCATTTGCAGGATTTATTTTCTCTTCTCCCATGTTTGCACTAAGGGGTGAAATGTTATACATAATACTTTTTTATTTCTTAGTGCTCACATGGTTGAGATAATTAATAAAATAAAATATATTATGAGTTGTAAACTAATTAATAATAATTTAGTTAGTTTGTGAGTGAAACAATATTGTAAATAATATATGAGGTTGTGATAAAAAAACTCACATATAGATTGGTAGGTTTGAGAGAATAATGGGATGAGTGTGAAAAAATAAAGGTGGAGAGATAAGTGGAAGGTTGAAATATTTTAGAAAGGGTGTTGATATATTTGACTCCTTCATATAAGGATATTGTAAAACCTATATAAGAAACGGTTTTCTAATGTATTATTGTCCCAAATTAATTGAATTCTATGTTTTGTTTGTTTTAAATATGGACCAAATTTTATTCCCCATGTCATCTAACCACCGCTTGTGACATTTTGTATTCCCTAGGAATGAAATTAAGTCATTTTATTCTTTATGAAAATGAAACTTTTACAATGTAAAATATGTCCACTTAAGTGAATAAGATAAAATTTAAGAAATGTACATTCATAATTAAAAAATAATTAAAAGGGAATGAGGATAGAGAAGAAGAGAGAGAAGGGATAACCTAGAGATGAGGAAGCCTTTGTCAATGAAGAGCCTTCTTCTGATGGATCTTGATATAGTGGTGTGAGAATGAAGTTATTTATATTTTAAATCCATTTGAATTGAAACACTTTGATTGCAATATTATATTTTTATTAGATGAAACAAAATTTCATATAATTGAAGAATTTTTCAAAAACACTACTATGACACTTGCACCATTTGTACCTAAGATGACTACCTGATATTGCAAACAATATGATAACCTTTTGCCACCACTAGGTTAAATTAAAACATCTATTCTCTTGAAAAAGTGACCCTTCCAAACCATAATATTAAATTGTAAATTTAGTCCCCTCTACATCTATTCAGTGCTCAGTTAACATCCTTTTTTACAAGTCTTCCTGTTCTTTACTTATTACATCATTGTCTTTCTCATCAGGATACTCAATGTTTGAAGTGTAAATTGACTCCAAATTTGGGTGTTTTACATCCAAGGTAAAAAGATAAGTAAGATGAATGAGTATGAAAATTTTGACCAAAATCCCAACACAATATTTTTTACTAAGTCAAATTGAAGGATTTCTAGCTTTATTATATGTCTTAATTTAGAACTTTTGAGTGTTTTTGATATCCAAGAAGTGAAGGAAAATAAGGAAATAAAATGTTTCTAAGACTTACTATTTATTGATTGTGTAACGAAGTTATACTTACTATTATTAGAAGTGGTTCTTTTAACTGTTGGAATGGAGGGATAGTTGCATCAAAAAAAAATTCAACGGGATGTTTTTCTCCAAATTTTAAATGATTATTTCTTCTCGAATAGTGGGAAAGATAAAAATACATCGAAGAGGGAAGACAACTGATAGAAAAATCAATCCTAAACATCTATGAAAATAATCCTCCTCGTCATGCATGAAATATCTCAAATGGAATCCAATTTTATGAAGAACATATGCTACAATTTTAAGCCAATTTGGCTCGTTGAGTCACTAGGAAAATGCAAATACATTTTCCTTAATTTTGCAAAGAAATTGAGTTCATGGATTGTAAATTATTTCTAAAATAGAGAATAAATCATAGAATTACATACCCTAAGTTATAGATCTTACAAAATGAATTTTTTAGGAGCTACTACTAATATTTCATGGAAAACATATAAGGGGTTCTAGATATATGAGGAAATTTCCATTTTTTGAAAATGAATTCATTGATCTATTTTCAGTAGTATAATAAAATTGAAGTCAAGTTAAGAAGGAATAATACACATTTAAAATCCCAAAATTGACTAAGTGTTTTATTAATAATCCTTACTATCTCATTTGTACTCTTAAGCTCACTTTTAACACATTTAAGCTTAACCAGGGTCACGCAAGGGTTGAAGTGGAGTTACACCATAAAAATATGGCACAATAGGTCACAAGGAAAATAAGGGAATAGAATTACACTTTACACTAGTTCTTGAAATTTTGAAGCATTATGGTGGCATGGGGATGAGATGAGAGGCATTATAAACAAGCTCCTGAGAGTTATAATAGGATCTTAGATGTGACCAGGGGATAACTTAGAGATGAGGGTGATTTTTTTCCCTCTTGTTACCTTATCTATTGGGATAAATAAAATGGATAGAAACATATGATAAATGTGTCATGGCTGCATTCATCATGATGAGGGGGTCTAGTTTGTTATTTATACTTTCCTAACAACTGAATTTTACATCTTGTAACACTCCTAACATGTCATGTTGTGACTTTAACTAGATGAGACATGTTGTATTAGTATGGCGCTTTCAATTTATCATCCCCATTTTCCCCTTCCACTAAGATACAAGGGACAAGGAATATATGAGGGAGAAAATTTCACTCAAGCCTTTTTTTGGCTCTTATCATCCATTCAACTTGAAATTAGACCAATGGAAGTGCTATTTATTCCTTGGGAACATAAAAAGGATTTTAGGGGACAATATTTATATGATATTATAAATAAATCACCTACAAAAACCATTAAATCCATTTTGAAGAGACAATTCTGCATGTAATTTTAATTTAGGCACAATCACCCTTTAGGCATAAAGGAGAAGTATTATTGACCCAAAATACCAAGGAGAGTGGAGAGGTAAAGGATAAAAATAAGTACATCCATCATGTATTATAATCCAATATATTTCAATTAAATACTTTATGAGATCATAAATTTTGCATACCACTCTCAAAATCTCAAAAACATGATCACTTTCTTCATTAACGCCTTTATTCCTTGTGCTTGGAGTGACCTATTTTTTTGCATAATGTTCCTGAAATCACATGCATCAATATATTTTCCATAAAATTCTATGGGTAGCTTATTTTATCCCCTAACCAACTCTCAGATGTGTTGTTCATCTCTAGTTACATTCTAGAGGATGTCCTCATGCTGAAATATGGCCAGAAATAGTAATTTTAGTCCTTCAAAGAGAAAAATTCTACCTCAAAGCTTAATATCACCATGATATCAACCTGGATTCATTCCCTAACACATATAATGTACTTGAAAACCATGTTATAATTTTTCTCCTGGCTATAATGAGGATGACACTATCTTATAAGGGATTCTAGAGACGATTGGTTAGCTAGATGAAGAGTTCACAATGACAAAGAAAGAGGTTCTCAAAGGGAGGGATTTGTTGTCCTAATAATTTTATTTTATTTTTTCATGCTAGAAATTTCATATAAAATATATAGCTCTAACTCAAGGATATTATATCATAATGGGTAATGAAGAAGCTCAAACATCTCATGGAGGAGTAGACCAATGCTCTATCCATTGGGCCATAGAGTCACCACATAAAATTACTAGCAAAAAAACTAATAAAAGAAAGATAAGAACAACACTAACACATAACTAAAAAGGGAAACACAAAAAACTATAAAAAATTATATAATATTCCTAAATCACCTATGCTACATGCGATTGAAAAACTACTCTTATTGTAGCATTGTTTCTTCTCTAAAAAAATAACCCATGTATAGGTAATACCAAATGCCTTTTCTCTGAAAAAACTATTGACTGGCTTCATGAAACATGACCCCTTTCTAAATTTCTTGGGAAATTTTGCAGGACTATTCTTGTAAGTCAGGGTCTATTTAGATAGCTCATTACCTTTTTTGTAAGAGTTTCTATTTTTGTCTACTTATCTACTTTAATATTTATTCCAATTTCTTATTTTCTATGACTACTACAAGAATGATCCTTGATCATAAAAATCTTACAATTTTCACACCAAGGATTATGGTATTTAATGGTAATTTTCCCTTTTTGATTTATCGACATGATGACCATGGTATCTATTAGTTGGTTCTCGGAATTTATTTTGAGATTTGTATACACATCACAAGATTCTTCATGCTCCACATTTCTCATTTAATCTAATAAAATATCCTTCATATATATTCTCCCACACTTTACTTTGTTCTCCCTATGTTGTGATTTTCACAGTGTTTCACTCTCATGATAGGAGAATGAACACAAGCTAAAGCATGAAATATGGAAATCATCATTTTCCTCATCCTGACCATCTTGAGCTTAAAAATTAATCTCCATGATGGATATACCTCCCTCTTAATTATATTCATCCTCATGAGATAAAAGCACCTTATCCTTTATGCATTCCTTCTTGAAAATTAATCCTCTCCTAATGGGAAAGTGAATGCTTCGTATTCACTAGCATATTCATCAAACAAATATTCATGATAAACTTTGAGAATATGATTAGAAATCTATGAATCACCTCCAAAGAAAATATTTGATTTCATATTTCCTTCATGACCTAAATTTCTATTCATCTTGATATTATTTTCGTATGTAAATACATCCATAATCCTTATTTTCACCAAGGAGAGAACTTGCATCCGTACGTAGTGAGAAGTAAACACTTTCAAATTATTCATCCATCATGTTATCATGGTGTTCCTCTACTAACTCGGTCACATAATGCTACTCCTCCATAAACATGGGTAGTTCATCATCTTCCTCTATAGTTATGAAACAAAATCCATAACGAGAATCTAGATATAATTTTTCCACCACTTAGAAATTTGGCATTTGAACCATTTTTTCATTTTCCTTATAAGAAGGATCATCTTCATTTTATCATTTATGTGTATGGTGGTTTAGGACCAATCCATCTATATATCTCCACCAACATCCTGATAGAAAGTAAAAATCAACAACATATGATATGAGGATGACATGTTTACCAAAATAATTTTCATCATGATTTCATATCAGGAAAATCAATAAATTCTACTTGAGCATCCTTGACCTCGATAACGAGATGAAATTTATTTTCCATGGAGTAAAAGTGGCTAGTAGTGGGAGTGAGAGTAAGGCTGAGATATTTGGAAACTTTGACGTGCATGACATTGTTAGAGGCACTAAAATTAATTATATAGTTTCTTAATTAATACCCATTGATCAGTAAGGAAAGATAGAAAGGATCTATTTCCTAGAAGAGGAATATGTTGAGTAAAGAATGTTTTATAAATTATTGTTTCTAGGATTGGTAAGTGATTATTTAATGATAAAAAATTTGAAACACGAATTTAAACTACTTCCTTTAATAAATCGGGAAAGTTTATCAAATTACTTGGGATAATTTTTTAAGTATTGAGACTCAGAAATTGGAATTTTAGATTCTTTGACATTTTTAATGATGTCAAAGGGTGAAGGAGTGGTAGGAAAATCATAGCTATGTTGCCCTTGACATGAATTGCATTTTGATTCTTAGGATTAACAAAATCAAAAACTCATGTAACAGGAGGATCTGAAAGATAATTAATCAAAGATGTATATGGAGTCTTGATTGAGGTAGTCTTAGGCTTCTTCTTAGTTGACATCATTAAAGTAGACAAAAATGATCTTCCTATTGTTGTTATTTTTTGGTAGATTCTCCATTTTACGATTCAAGTCCTTTACTTGGAAAATAAAAAAAATCCCTCTTTCTCTATTTATGAGTGGGTGAACACTACAAGAGAGTAACTATTCATGTCAGTAATGGGCTCTTCCTGGTATTCTAATATGACTATTAAAAATTCCTAATATTTATGTATCCATATTATTCTTCTATTTAAACTTTTGATTCAACAATTTCTTATCTTTTATCTTCATAGGTTCCACATATTGAATTAACTCATGGAGCTTCCAAGGAAAACCCTTGGGTGCTCTAATAATTATATTACTATTTTATTTTGATATGAGGCATGTTGAGAAATTTTCATTTTCACTATAGTCAAATCATTTACCAATTTTTGTAGTAAAAGATCATCAGCTTCATCTTTGGAGCTCTATATTTTACTCTTCATTGAGTATTTCTTGAGCTTCCTTGACATGATAATATCATCTTCTACTTTAATGGAATGTTTTTGATAATTATAAGAATATTTTGGCTGACATCTCCATAGTATAAAATAAACTTTATAAAACTAAGCAAGAACCTCTTTTTACTCTCTATAATAATATGAGAACCTGTATGAATTATGTTAATAAAATTGTTAAATTTTTCAACTATTTATCTCATGGGATCTTAAAGTTATTCTTTTGTTTGAGATAATTGAGAAAATAGGACATTTGGATCTTCAACAGTTTCTAATATTTCTTCAAACCTAGTTTTCATGTCTTCCCAGTTAGTAATGGTGTGAGGTGGTAAATAGTAAAAAATTCTACACTACCATATTGTGATGACTCCATGAATAATCAAATGGAAACATATTCATAAACCAATATAAGGAAACCAAATGCAATGATAAAAGATATGATATGCTCATCTAAATGTTGCATTCCATCTCTGTAAAAGTAGGGAAATTTATTTATTGATCCTTTTTGTAATTCATGAAGTTCAGTAGCTAAAGATAGAGAACCAATGTTTTGACCCCAAGGCACACTTACATCCATTTATTCTTCTACTTTCAAGGAGATGATGTCTTCTAGAGGAATGTTAGGATAAAATTTAAGGAAGAATTATTTCCTATCTTGTCTTGCTATCTAGATGGTATGAATTCTTAAATCATGTTGTTTATGTTATTCAAATGTGGAATAAAAATTTCCACTTTCTTGATCATTTTAGGTATACCTTTTTCTTCTTGTTTTATGTAGATAGTATAAATTGGAATACAACCATGACAAGTGTAGATTTTCAATAGGATTGCAAAAAGGCTTTACAAAACTTGAAGAGTATTTTTGGTTTTTTCATTTTTAATTTAAGTTTTACATGGTTTTTGAATTTTAAAATATTTTTACTGGGTGCACAAGAGAAATTTTTTCCCTTGCAGAGTAAAAAAATTGGTAAAATAATATTTTGTAGGACATATTACTAGTTTTCACCAATGATCACATGGATATGACCTTCCTACTTGGCTATGGGGAGGATCTCTTTTATTGAATGAAAGGAATAAATGAAATTATGGGTGGTTGTTAGACTGAGGATCACACAAGAGTACACTACTAAACCTATGGAAAATTTCTTGTACAGTTTATAAGGGAGTAATTATCTTAGAAATAGGTAAAGGGAAGATGGATAAATGGCGAGAGGGGGTTAAAGTTATGTGAAGACTTACAAATTTCACACGCATTAACCAGAGTATGTCCTTACTCAATAGTAATAAGAACAACAGTGTAAGAAATATCAAGAAAAAATGTACAGAAATAAAATTCCATTAATTAATTAATCAAGTATACAATTATTTTCTTTCTTTTACAAGATTAGAATGCTTGTAAAGTTAGGAAGTAGAGGGTGTAGAAAAATATGTACAACGAATTATAAGAATGAATTTTATTTATTACAGTAGTAGGGAAATAAAATAAATTTGTTTAAAATGGAGAGGTCATCCTAATTTATATATTTGCAATGATGTCTCTTCATGTCCCCCCATGTGTATTTCCATTGAACCATCACTTGTGACCTTTCATATTCACTAGTAATGAAAATAAGGACTTTTAGTATTTCTGAAAAAGAAAGTTTTACAATGGTAAATAAGGCCACCTAAGTGAATAAGGAAAAAAATTAAAAATATACACTCCAAATGAATAAATATAATATTAGAGAGGGAATGAGGAAGAGAGAGAATAAGAGAGAGAAGTAATAATCTAGAGATGAGGAAGATTCTATCAATGACTTGCCTACTTTCGGTGGATCTTGAGAGGATATTTTGACAATGGAGTTCTTTTTTGACCATCTATTGAATTAAAAAAAAAATATTGGAATTTCCATATCCTCTGAGGTGCGAATAAACTCAAAATAACTAAAAAAATGTTAAAAAACACTACTATGATACTAACACCATATGGACCTAAGATGACTACCTGATCATGTAAACATGATGATCTTATTCTGTGACTACTAGGATGAATTGAATCATCTAGTTTGTTACAAAAGTGGCCATGCCAATCCTGAATATCCCACTAATGATGTCTTTCCCTCTACATACATTTGGTTTTCAATCACCATCCTAGTTTTCTAGTACATTCTAGTTCCATACTTGTTAAACCAATGCTAATTTCATGATGATAATCAATGTTTGAATATTAAATTGGTTGTAAAATTAAGTTTTTGATCTCTTTGGTGACAAATGTCAGTGAGATGAATTGGAGATGACTGATACTATAAAGTTGGAACAAAATCCAAAAAATATCTATATTTATTAAGTCGTGTTCTGGCATCTCTATTTTTACTAAGTGCCTTAATTTAGCATTTTTGAGTGATCTTGATATGAAGTACGTGAAGGAAACTCAAGAAATGAATTGTTTCAAGGACTTACTATATATAGATTATGTAACCCAGGTAGAATGGCAATAATTAGTAGTGGGTCTTATGGGTGTTGGAATGAATTGGGATTTGTATTAAAAGTGTTGTTATTCCACCAAGATACTCTTCTCTAATATTTATCTGATTCTCTCGTCTATATTATTAGAAATGTGAAAAATTCATCTAAAATCTAATAATACCAAGAGAAAATTCAATTGTCTATATCTCCAAAAATAAAACACCTCATCATTCAATAATAACTAAAATGGAAGATGATTTCAGGAGGAATATATATTACATGTTTTAGACAATTGAACTACACGAGTCACTAGGAAAATTCAAATACATTTTCAATATTTTTTGGGAAAAAATCAAGTTAATTTCTATATATATTTTCTCAAATAGAGAATAAATCATACTATGACAATGTCCAAGTGATAGGTCTCGTGAACGGTGTATTTGAGAATGATTTATATTAAAATTTCATGGAAAATGGACAAGTGGATTCTGACATTTAAGAAACTTTAATACTTTTGAAGTAGATATCCCTTGCATATTTTAAGTAGCATAACAACATGGAAGATATCTTGAGATGGAAAATACAAATTTCAAATCCAAGAAAAGGCTCAGTATTCGAATAAAAGTCCATTCTACTCATTTCTAAACTTGAACTCATTATTAACCCATTTTAGCATATTAACTAGGGTCAGACAAGGTTAGAAGTTTAGTTATACCCTAAAAATGGGGGAAACAATGGTAAAGGGATAAGAGGGGAGCATAAACATGTTTTGAATCAGATCTTGTGATAGCATGCTCACCTTAAAACCTGATTTTATACAACCACAATATTCAAATCCTCAATGAGATCAAAATAAGCATTCAAAAGATCATGCATTCACAATAATAGGTTATTATAGACCTTTCATTGATGGTTAGGACAACTTCTACCAGCTTCTTTATTAAATGTACCGGCCACCACCTTCTTGAAAATATTATGACCATATGGTTCTTCATAGAAATTATCTAGCATATCTAGACTTCTCTATTGTAAAACTAGTAATCTACAGAATATCCTTTTCAACCCTTAAGGAAATAATAAGTGTAAATTTTTCAAGACTGTTATCATCCACATATTATACTTTGAAAAATGACATTTAGTTCCTCTTGTACTATTTTAAGATATTTTAATTTTCATTCACTCGTCTCAAAATCACACTTTATTGGTGGCCCTATTCCATACACACATCAAAATAATGGTAAGAAACTTAAATATGAGTTATGACTTTGCAAGTTACAATTTTCCTTAAATGACCAAATATCCATCCTCTAATCTATTCATCCAGTTATGAAGTTATAAATCTCCTTCCATATAGGTTATCGATTGTATTAGGACATTATTGTTGACTTTGTTTCTCCATATAGTAAGATTATACTACTTAATTTCACACAAGTGTACTTGTATTCAAACTAGTTTTTGAAACCATTAACTAATATAACTTTAACCTAACTTTGTCTACAACCCATTATTCTCATAATAATGTCAAGTACACCACAAGATCATTCATAAAACACTATTATTATATTGTTTTTACCATAAGGATTTAGTCACCTTTAACAAGGTGAGAACATAATTTATTGAGATATGACCACATTCCCATTTACTTGTTTATCACCTACTTTCTATGTATCTTCCTGTGAGAAATAATTCAATTGCATTTAAGATGATATTTTCTAGATCATCTATGTATTTTTCCTTAGACTGTATTTTTGATGTCTTCTCGTTAGAAGACACATATAAAAATGGAAAAATATAAAGGTACATATGAGGGTGAAAATTGCTCTCAATTTTGTTTTCGTTATTGATGTCATCCCACCAACTCGAAAATAGAACAACAAAAGTTTATTTCTATCTCGAAAGCATGAAATGGTGTTTAAGGGATAAATGTCAATTATTTTGGTTTGAAAGCACCTAATGAGACCATTTCAAAAATTTACAAGATCCACTTCTTCCTATATTTTTAAATTTTTTTCTTAGTCATCCTTTTTCCATGAGCGAGAAATAACGACCCGAAAAAGTAAGGTGATTTTGTGAGTTTAATGCTAAAAAATAATGAATACGTCATGTACATAATTCCAAGATATTTCCATTGACTAATAGTTGATGTCTAAAATCTTCTTGTAAGTCCCAAAATCATCAAAAAAAATCTCACTTTCTTCGTTGAAGCCTTCATTTCCTCTACCCACAGTAACTTAGTTTTACTTAATATTTTCTTGAGATCACTTTCCTCCATATATTTTTATTAAAATACCATGGGTAACTTAAATTCTCTCATATAAAACTCTCAAATGGGATAATCCTTTTAATTTATCTTCTATAGGATGTTTTCATGGTGTAATTTGGATAAAATTAGCCAACTTAGTGCTTGGAAGATCACTTTTCCATCTCAAAGCTTAGTCTCATCATGAAATAAATTTGGATCCATTCATGTACACATGAAACATACTTGAAAACAATGTTATCACGTTCTAATTTAATAAACTCTAAAATATATTATTAAATCTAAATTGCATAATCACTACTATGATAACATACAATAAAATATAGATGTTAAAAAATCTAAAGATGTAATTGTATTAGAAAATGAGAGAGATAAGGAAGTTATCTAATTTTTTTATCTCGAAGCAAATATGAACTGGAGTAACTAAAGAACTGGATGGGAAGAGTTTTTGAAATTCACGGTAAAAAATTTCGAACTTGTAGAGTAGGCTCAACATAGGCACCTGGGATAGGGCGTTGGCGCATGGGAACCAAAGACATTTTGTAGGATCCTGTGACTACGAAGAGTGTCAAAAATTGATTTTTTCTTGTGTTGTTATGGTTTCTATATCATTAATTGTTGGTCACTTGTGAGTCACTAGATAATTGTTTAATTCACCGAGAACCTGTAATATAGATGATATCGTGTAAAAACTCCAAACAACATGAAATCCTAAAATACAAACTACATAACTAGAGTGGAGAGATAGTTGTATCAAACATTTATCTTTTTCACCGGGATGCTCTGCTCCAAATTTAAAATTATTCTTTTGTCTGGACTAGTAGGAAAACTAAAAATTGATTGAAGACGGAAGAAAAATGATAGAAATCTCAATCCTCATTATCTACGACAAAAATCCTCCTCATCATGCATGAAATATTTTAAATGGAAGGTAATTTTATGAAGAACATATTTGACAATTTTTAGCCAATTTGGTTTGCGAAGTCGCCATGAAAATGCAATTACATTTTCATTTGTTTTATGAATAAATCAAGTTAATGGATGGAAAATTATTTCTCAGATAGAGATTAAATCATAAAATGACATCCCCTAAGTTATAGATCATACAAAATGAATTTTTCAGGAGCTACTACTAATATTTTCATGCAAAAAATGCAAGGCGTTTCTTATATATGAGGAAATTTCCATTTTTATAAAATGAAGTCATTGATCTATTTTAAGTAGCTTAATAGCATGGAAGAGAGATTAAGAAAGAAAAATACATTTAAAATCAAAAAATAGGCTAAATGTTTTAATAATAATCCCTTTTAACCCATTTATACTCTTAAGCTCACTTTTAACAAATTTTAGCTTAACCAGGGTAAGACAAGGGTTGAATTAAGGTTACAACATAAAAATAGGGCACAAGATGGGAAAATGAAAAGAGGGGGAAAAAATTACACTTTTCACTAGATCTTGACATGTGGAATCACATGGTGGCATGGAGATGAGATGAGAGGCATTATCTCGTAGGAGTTATAATAGGATCTTAAATGTAACTAGGGTATAAATTAGAGACGAGGGTGATTTATTTGTCTGTCTTATTATATTTTATGTTGGGATATATAAAATGGATAGAAACATATGATAAATGTGCCATAGGTGCATTCATCACGAGGAAGGGTTCTTGTTTGTTATTTATGATTTCCTAACAAATGAATTTTTCATCTTCTAGCACTCCTAACAATTCATGTTGTGCCTTTAAAGAGATGAAACATGTTTTATCAGAAGGGGTTTTTTAATTTATCTTCCTCATTTTCCCCTTCCACCAAGAGCCAAGGGACAAGGAGTATATGAGGGTGAAAATTACACTTAAGATTTTTTTTCCTCTGATTATCCCTCCAACTTGAAGTTAGAACACTAGAAGTGTTATTTCTTTCATGGGAACATAATATGGATTTTAGGGGCCAAGAGTTATAGGATATTGTGTATAAATCACCTACAAAGACCATTCCATCCATTTTCAATAGTCAACTCTACATGTAATTTGAATTTATGCCCAATCACCCTTGTGGCATAAAGGAGAAGTATTAGTGAATGACACTACCATGGAGAGTGGAGAGGTAAAGGATAAAAATTTATACATCCATCATGTATTATAATCCAATATATTTCCATTAAATACTTGATGAGATCTTAAATCTTCCATAACCCTCTCAAAATATCAAAAAAAAGATCACTTTCTTCATTAACGTCTTTATTCCTTGTGCTCAGAGTGACCTAATTTATTTTCAAAATGTTCCCGACATATATGCATCAATATATTTTCCATTACATTTTATGGGTAGCTTATTTTATCACTAAAACAACTCTTATACACGTAATATATTTTCCTCTTTACTTGAATGAGGATGACACAAAATCAGAGGGGATTCCTAAGCAAATGGGATGGCTAGATGAAGGGTTCACGATGACAAAGAAAGAGGTTTTCAAAAGGTGGGATTGGTTTTCCTAATTAAAATTTTAATTTTTTCATGCTAGAAATTTAATATGAAAACATATAGCTCTAACTTGATTATACTAGACCATAAGGGGTTATGAATAATCTCATGCATCTCATGGAGGAGAAGAAAAATTCCATATCCATTGCTCCATAAAGTCACCACACAAAACCACTAGAAAAAATCCAATAAAACCAAGAGAAGAACAAAATTGACACATAACTGAAAAGGGAAACACACAATAGAAAGGGAAACACATAACAAAAATATAAAAATTATACAATATTCCTAAATCACTTAGTACACATGGTAGAAAAACTACTTTTATTGTAGCATTATTTCTTCTCTGAATGTTTTACCCATGTACATGTAACACTGAATGCCTTTTATTTGTAAAACTATTTAATTTCTCAATGAAATATCACACCTTTATCAATTTCTATGGAAATTTTGCAGGATTATTCTTGTAAGTCAAGGTCCACTGAGACAACTCATTACATTTTTTGATATGAATTTCTATTTCCATCTACTTATCTATTTTAAAATTTCTTCCAATTTCTTATTTTCTATTACTACTACAAGAATGATCATTAATCATAACAAGCTTACCATTTTCACACCAAGGCTTATGGTATTTAATGGGAATTTTCCCTTTTTTATTTATCAACATGATGACCATGATATCTATTAGTTCGTTCTCAGAATATATATTCACATTTTTAGTCTCATCACAAGATTCTTGTTGCTCCATGTTTTTCATTCACTCTTAAAAATTATCCTTCATATATATTATCTCACACATTACCTGCTTCTCACTATGGTGTAACTTTCATAAGTTTTCACTCTCATGAAAGGAGAATGAACACAAGGTAAACCATGAAATATGGAAATCATCATTTCCCTCATCTTGACCATCTTGAACCTAAAAATTAATCTCCATGATGGAGATACCTCTCTCTTGAGTAAATTCAACATTGTAAGATTCAAACACCTTATAATTTATGCATTCCTTCTTGAAATTTCATCCTCTATTAATGGGAAAGTTAATGCTTCTTATTCATAAGCATACTCATCAAACAAATATTCATGAGAAATTTCGAGAATATGATTTTAAACCTATGACTCACCCGCCAAGTAGTTATTTTATGTCACATTTCCTTCATGACCCACACTTATAGTCATCTCGATAATTTTTTGCAAGTAAATACATCCAGAATCTTCATCATCCCCAAGTAGAGAAGTTGCATCCATACTTAGTGAGAAGTAAATAGTATCCAATTATTGATCCATCATGTTGTCATGGTGTTCCTCTACTAAATCGATCAAATAATGGTACTCCTCCATTAACATGGGTAGTTCAACATCTTCTGCTATAGTTATGAAAATTTTTAGATACCTAGAATCTAGAAATAGGTTGTCCACCATTCAAAAATTTGTAATTTAAACCATTTTTTCATTTTCCTTATATGAAGGAGATTCTTCATTTTACCATTTACGGGTATGGTGTTATAGGACCAATACACACACACACACAAATATATATATATATATATATCCACCAAAACCTGATAGAAAATATAATTCGACAACATGCCATACAAGGATGGCATGTTTACCAAAAGTATTGTCATCATGATGTCTATTCATGAAAATCAATGAATTCAACTTGATCATCCTTTCCCTGGGCAAGAAGAGGTATTTATTTATTTTCCATAGAGTAATAATGGCCAGTAGTGGAAGTTAGAGGAATACCAAGAGATTTGGAAACTTTGATGTACATGAAATTGTCAAAGGCAACAAAATAAATTTTACAGTTTCTTAACTAATACCTATTGATCAAAAATTAAAGATAAAAAGGATATATTTTCACAGAGGAGGAAGATGTTGAGGAAATAAGGTTTATACAAGTATTATTTCTAGGATTGGTAAGTGATTCTTTAATGGCACAAAATATGAAACACGAATTTGAACTACTTCCTTTCGTAAACGGGAAAATTTTATCAAAATAATTGGGATTAGCTGTTAAGTTCTAAGACTTGTAAATTAGAATTTTATATTTCTTGATTTTTTTAATGATTTCAAAGGGTGAATGAGTGGTAGGAACCTCAGATCTATTCTTGCCTTGACATAAATTACATTTTTATTTTTAGTATAAAAAAAATAAAAAACATATGTGATAAGAAGCTATGAAAGATATTACTCAAAGAGGTATATGGAGTCTTGAATGAGGTAGTGTTAGGCTTATTCTTATTCAACCTCTTTGAATTATATGAAAATGATCTTCCTTTTGATATTATTTTGAAGAAGGGTCTCCATTTTAGGATTCAAGTTCTTTTCTTA
Organism: Taxus chinensis; assembly: GCA_019776745.2. Taxonomy (NCBI): domain Eukaryota; kingdom Viridiplantae; phylum Streptophyta; class Pinopsida; order Cupressales; family Taxaceae; genus Taxus; species Taxus chinensis. Next base: position 596,231,560 of record CM034146.1, on the reverse strand, counting down.
GGAAACAAAAAAAAATGCCTCTTTATCTATTTATGAATGGGTGAACACTACAAAAGAGAAAATATTCATATCATCAATGGGATCTTCCATGTATTCCTATATGAGTATTGAAAATTTTGAATACATATGTATCCATATATTTCTTATATTTCAATTTCTAATCAAACAATTTCTTGTTGTTTGTCTTGATATGTTTTAGATATTGCATTAACAGGTGGAGATTCAAAGGAAATCCCTCAGGGTTCTCCAATAATTTCATTCCCATTTTTATTTTGATATAACACATGTTGACAATTTTTGTTCTTTAATGTAGTCAAATCATTGGCAATTTTTTATAGCAAAAGATTATTAGCTTCACCTTTGGAACTCTAGATTTTACTCCTCATTGAATAGTTTCTTATCGTCCTTGACATGATAATATAATATTATAATTCAGTGGAATGATCTTGATAATTTTAAAAATATTTTGGCACACGTCTCCATTGTGTAAAATAAACTTCATGAAACTGAGAAAGAACCTCTTTTTATTATCTACAATAAGATGAAAACCCATATGAATTTTGTTAATCAAGCTGCAAAATTTTCCAACAAATTATCTCATGGTATCTTAAAGTTCTTATTTTATTTGATATAATTGAGAAAAAATTACATGTGGATCTTAAAGAGTTTCGAATATTTATTCAAACATAGTTTTCATGTCTTCCTAGTTAGTAATGGTGTGAGGTGGAAACTATTTAAAATTTTACACTAGCATCTTACGATGACTCCATGAATAGTCAAATTGAAACATCTTTGTATACCACTTTAAGGAAAACAATTGTAATGATAAAAGATATGATATGCTCATATACATGGCGCATTCCATCTCTATAGAACTTGCAAAATTTATTTATTGATCCTTCTGGTAATTCATGAAGTGTAGAAGCTAAAGATAGAGAACTTAAGTTTTGACCGCAAGGTACAATTACATCCATTTCATCTTCTGGTTATAGTGACATGTTGTCTAATGGTTCTGCGACATGCAAACTATCATTAGCTTCATCTTTGGAGCTTTATATTATACTCTTCATTGAGTAGTTTTTGATCTTCCTTGGCATGATGATATCATCTTAGACTTCAATGGAATGACCTTGATAATTTTAAAAATAATTTGGCCGATGTCTCCTGGTATAAAATAAACTTCATGAAACTGAGAAAGAACCTTTTTTTATTATCTACAATAAGATGAGAACCTATAGGAATTTTGTTAATCAAGTTGTTAAATTTTCCAACAAATTATCTCATAGGATCTTAAAGTTATTCTTTTATTTGATCTAATTAAGAAAATTTCTAATATTTATTCAATCCTATTTTTCATGTCTTCCTAGTTGGTAATGGTGTGAGGTGGCAACTAGTAAAAAATTCTACACTAGCATCTTACGATGACTCCATGAATAGTCAAATTGAAACATCTTCATATACCAACTTAAGGACACCAAATGTAATGATAAAATATATGATATGCTCATATATATGGTGCATTCCATCTCTGTATAACTTGGAAATTTCTTTATTGATCCTTTTGGTAATTCATGAAGTACAGGATCTAAAGATAGAGAACTTATGTTTTGACCCCAAGGTACACTTGCATCCATTTATTCTTCTGATTCTAGTGACATGTTGTCTAATAGTTTTACGACATGTTCTCGAATGGGATATTCTAGAGGAATGTTAGGATCAAATTTAAGGAATAATTATTTACTATCTAGTATTTCTATCTGGATAAGATGAAGTATTATATACTCTTGTTTTTTTATTCAAATGTGGGATCATAAAATAAACTTTTTTGATCATCTTAGGTATAACTTTTTCATCTTGTTTTCTATAGAGAGTATAAATTGGAATACAACTATGAAAAGTGAAGATTTTCAATAGGATTGCAAAAAGGATTTCAAAAATTAGAAGACTATTTTTTTTATAGGGTATTTTAATTTTAAGGGATTTTTATAGGGTGCACACGAGAAAAATGTTTCCTTCAAGAGTAAAAAAATAAATTTACGAAATAATTTTTTGTAGGATATATTACTAGTTTTCACTAATGATCCCATGGATAAGACCCTCCTAATTGGGTATGGGGAGGCTCTCTTTTATTGAATGCAAGGAATAAATGAAATTATTAGTGGTTTTTAGACCAAAGATCACACAAAAGTACACTACTAAACCTATGGAAAAGTGCCCGTACAGTGTACAAGGGAGTAATTATCTTGGAAAAAGGTAAAGGGAAGATTGATAAATGGAGAGAAGGGGTTAATGTTCTGAGAAGACTTAAAAATTTCACACACATTTACTAGAGTAGGTAATTACTCAATAGTAAGAAGAACAAAAATGTATGAAATATCAAGAAAAAATTACAGACACAAAATTCCATGAAATAATTAATCAAAGATAAAAAATATTATTTATATTACAAGATTACAATGCTTAGAGAGTTAGGAAGTATAGGGTGTAGAAAAACATATACAAGGAATTATAGGAATGCATTTTATTTATCACAGTAGTAGGGAAATAAAATAAAGGTTCTTGGATTGGAGAAGGCATCTATTTTTATATATTTACAATGATATCTCTTCACATCCCCCATGTGTATTTCCATCTCGCCACCACTTGTGACCTTTCATATTTACTAGGAATGAATTTAAGACCTTTTCATAATTTTGAAACAGGAAGTTTTACATTGATAAATAAGGTTACTTAAGTGAATAAGGAAAAACATTCAAAATGTACAATCCTAATGAAGAATTATAATGCTAGAGAGGGAAGGAGAAAGAGAGAGATGTAATAATCTAAAACCGTGGAATATTCTATCAGTGAGTAGCCTACTTTCATTGGATCTTGACAGGATGTTCTGAAAATGGAATTCCTTGGCTTTGACGTCCTATTGAATTGAAACATTGTGATTGAAACTAAAAATTACTGAAAAAGTCTTAAAAAACACTACTATGATACTTACACCATATGAACCTAAAAATACTGTTTGATCTAGCAAACATGATGATCCTCTTCTACCACTACTAGAATCAATTGAATTATCAAGTCACTTATAAAATTTTCCATTGCAACCCTGAATATCTTACTAAGAATGTATTTACCTCTACATCTATTTTGTTTTCAATCAATATCCTTATTATCAAGTAGATTCTAATTCCATACTTGCTAAGTTATTGTTACTGTCATGAGGATAATCAATGTTTGAGGTTTAAATTGGTTTTAAACTTAAGTATTTAAGCTCTATGGTGACAAAGGTTACTGAGATGAATTTAAAATGACTGATACTACAAAGTTTTAACACAATCCCAACAATTTTTGTTTTTAGTAAGTTCCTCAATTTAGCATTTTTTAATCTTCTTGATATGCAAGAAGTGAAGGCAACTCATGAAATGAATTATTTCTAGGACTTACTATATATCAATTGTGTAACCTTGTTAGACATGAAATAATTAATAGTGGGTCTTATAGTTGTTGGAATGAAGTGGGAGTTGTATCAAAAGTTTGGTTATTCCATTGGAATACTCTTCTCCAATATTTATATGATTATCTCATTTTTATTATTGGGAATGTGAAAATTTCATCTAAAAGTGAAGAATTTACCAAGAGAAAACTCAATGCTCCATATCTCCTAAAGTACAACACATTATCATTCAATAATAACTAAATTGGAAGATGATTTTAGGAATAATATATATTGCATGTTTTAGACCATTTAGTTGTTGGTGTGTGTGACATGCCTAGTCATCATCCACATCACCTACTAAGTCATCTCACCTTACGAGAGTCATAGGTCTTAGGAAGTCAAATGAAAAATGTCTGATTCTATCATAGAATCTATCATTGTCATTGGGTCAGTGCGTCATAGGAATTACATTCCCTATTTGGAATTGTAACTCCTCCTTTAGTGGCATCATATGTGTCAGTCATGTCATATGCGTCAGTGGTGTCATTAAGGTTCTTTTCTTGTTTACGCATGGGGGTTACACATCACCCCTATTTGTACTTCCTTTTTTCAATCTATGAGTATGACAAAACTTGTTTTCTTATTTTCATATTCTTTCCATTTCTCAAATATTACTTATTACGTTGGAGCTTGATGTTATCATCAGAGTGCAACTTCATTGTGGTGCATTGTTTTTGACATCGGTTCTCACGAATCCCTCTTTCATGGTATCAGAGATTGTTTCGGTAAAACGTGCACTCTTCATTTACCAGTTGCTTATTACTTATAGTTTCTTCTTATTTCCAAGTGAAATTTTTTTCGATTATTACTTTGGAATTGTATTTCTCACCTCGCATTGAGGTTTCAGTAGTTACAAGTTTGGGGTGTTATACCTTTATTCATCATTGTTCTACTGAGTAGTTTCTTGTGCAAGCTCTAGATTTTACATGTTCTCTACTTTCATATTTATAGATTCTAGTGGATGTTTTTTTTGGGTTGTTTGTGTGTTACTTGCTGGTTATGGTTGTGTTCAGATTCAGCTCCTACATGATAAAATAAGTGTTGTTTCTTGGTATTTGAGAAGTGTTGTGTTGGATCCTAGAACCGAGTTGGAATGTAGCTCATAGAATTGTCCTCTTTCATGCTTGACTGCATTCCCTTTTATCTCACTGACTCAGGTCTCTTACATCAATTAATGACTCACTTCACATCGTAAATTGTGCTCGAGGTCATTAGTTTGGGTTGTTATTCAACTCATTTTATCACTACACTATTGATTTTCCCATTTTGGTTTCATGTTTTTAGAGTCTACCATGCATTGGAAGCTTCAACCTATCCACTTGCGTTGAGACCTAGTTAAAAGTTCTTGGTTTGTGGTTCTTCTTCCCTCCACCTACATGCAACTCTTAGCCTCTAGAACCTCTAGTCCATGTTCCACCTCTGGTGTGGCCATCCTCAACTCACGTTGCAGGCTCATTGATCCTTGGCTCCACAACTCTTGCTCGTGCTTGTGTGTTCTATACTCAGCCTCTGGTTTTCCTGCTACGTGTTTGGAATTTACCAGCTCCTCTGCTTAAGATGTTACATGAACCTACGTTGGGATCTCCATGCATATAGTCTCTGCATGGCAGTCATTAACAAATTCAACTCAATGGGAATAGTTTGTATTAGCTTCATCTGACACCCAGCTCAGAAACCTTGACACGCGGTTTCAACTTTGTGCAACACTCAATGTTCACCTGCCACTTTGACTCAACAGAATTTACAAAAACAACTCAACTCAGTGAACACTGACCTAGCTCAGCCTTCCTTGTAACTTGGTGCATTAGCACTTAAATCAACTTGGCATTGGTTAGTATCTTAATCCTAGGTCAGGTCAATAACACTAATCTTGGCATTGTAATATTTTTTCAGTGTATCCTTTCTTCGAGTGTCAAAGACAGAGGGTGAGGTCCTGGGTTGACAAGATGATAATCATCCCTTGCAATTAAAACAAACCCTATCCAAAATTTAGTCCCATTTCCAACGAGTATACATATGACACCCTTTGCATGTGTTTAGGGCACTTTTTTAATCTGTTTGCAGGCTTATTAGCATTTTTCCATTAGTTATAGGAATTGTGTTTTACTATAAATTATTACTTGTTGCTTGGTTTTGAGCACTTCTTTAGTCAAAGTTACATGTTTTCTTGCACTCTAGATGATGGGATTATCAATTTTATAAATGCACTATTTTATAAAGTGCCACACTCTGGGGGGTGTCTTTGTATTACTTATTTCATGTCTCATTTAGAATCATATTGATCATTGTTCTATCCCTTTTATTACTTGTGGACTTGTGAGTGCATCTGCTACAGTCTTATAGCAAAGGGATTCTTTCATGGGATGTGAGATGCTATTTCTCATAAGGCTTCCTCTTCCCCTTCTTATTTTCACTCATTCTTTTACTTGCTTATGGTGTTAAACTGTTGCGCCAAATGAACCTTGATTGTTGTCTCCACTTTTGTGCGTTATTATGTTGATTGCAAGGTGAGTGATAGATTGGTTCTCAGAACACAGCCGCATCTGGTTGTAATCAATACACTAAACCATAAAGTGACTAACTCAGGGGGTGTGATATTATTCTGGGGTAGTTGTTTCTTTTCTCTCTCCTTCCTTCTACATCCTTTGGTTCTATCTCTTCATTATGGATATCTCTAAAGTACCGATGCTCACACATTTCAATTTATTCCAATGGAAATATAAAATTATATTAGTTTTTTGAAGTAAAGGGTTATACCATGTCACCATGGGGTTAGAGACTGAACCTGATGATGAACCCAAAAAATCTAAGTGGTTAAACCATTGTGATGAAGCCTTAGGTCTTCTCTGTATGTCTATCTCTCCTAACTTTATCTTCTACATCGAATCTTCCTCGACACCTAATGAAGCATGGAAAATGTTGGAAGATATGTTTGGGAAGAAAGATGACATGAGAGCACATGAGTTGGAGAATGAACTACTAGGGTTAAATCCTAGTGACTTTGAAAAACCTACAGACATTCTTCTCAAAGTTTTTCCACACTAGACTACTTCTAAAGGAATGTAACATGGAAAAGAAAGACTCTCAATTAATCTTGTCGATTATTTCTACATTACATCCATAATACTCTGTCTTTTTTTCAACTTTCCACACCACAAAATCAGCCTTGGGTAGTGCTTGGAAAATGCTCTCCTTTGATAGTTTTTCATCCCAACTCATTCAAGAATAGGATAAAATCATTCAAATGGGGACTCTAAAATCCAAGTCACATGCCCTTGTGGCGAATAAGCACAAGAAAAATTAAAAGAAGAAATAAAAAAAGGACCAACCTAAGAAAGAAACCAAGACCAACCAACCCCCAGCTAATCCCAACACTAACACTTCGACTTCTGAGCCTAAGGCAAAGAAGGAAAATTTTTAATGCTCCTATTGTAACAATTCTGGCCATGATGAGCATCATTATTTTTTGAAATAAATTGATCACTTAACTCAGTTGCTTGAGAAGAATAAAATAAGTGTTCCTGAATCCCTTAAACAAAAAGCTCAGAAGGGAAAATCTTCTAAAGAAAAGGAGTCTAAAAATGAAAAGAAAAAAGGTAAGGTCCTCATAGCTAGATCAACTCCATCATCAACTTGGATTATTGATTCTGATGCCTCGCACCACATGGCTTCTTCAGAGGTTGAATTCTCTAGCATTGAACCATGTGGCATGTCCCAAATCATGTTGGGTGATGAAACTCATGTTTCAGTTTTCGTTACTGGATTAATAGAGAAAGAAGGTGGAACATTTAACCAAGTGTTGAGTGTTCCCAATCTCACTACCAATCTCATATCGGTTTACCAAATCACCCACCTTGGTGAAGGAATGCAAGTGGTATTTGGTCTGTCGACACTAAAATTTTCCTCCAAAATTTCTATTTCATTAATGTATGTATTAGGAATAGGATGTTGTTAAGTGTAATTAGTAGTAGCGTCCGATAGAAGATAACGGCGCTGTCAGTACGGTGCCACCAATAATGTGGAGTACGGTAACAGTCAAAGTACAATAGTAATGTTGTAAAAAGTAAATATTTGTCGTAAGTGGTCCGGTAATGTTAAAATGTCAAAGTTTGGGTAATTAGAGAAGTAGGGTCTACATGATTAGGAATTAGAAATATTATATTGGTAATAAGGACAAGGAGTGAGGTCATAAATATTTTGTGTATTTTATTTGTTAAAAGTCTAAAAATGTGGAACCCATGTAAAATGATAAGGTTTATCTTATCTTAACAGATAAGCTTACATGTACAGATAAGAGTTAAGGTATGGAATATGATTCGTCAGAGTGGATTTCTTATCCTATCTTAGAGATAGGATGGATAAGCCTGGAAGTTCTATAAATAGAGAGGCCACCCCCCTCATTCAGCATAGAAAGAAGTAGTGAGAAATATTGTAGGAAGTGTGCGAAGGAAGCCATCAGTTAAAGGTGTGTTGAAGAAGCCATCAAGAGGTGTAATTGTAAAGTTTCTCCCATAGTCTTGTTGAAGTATCTCATGGGTGAGATTGTAACAGTTTCATGTTAATATTATAATTTATTTTGATATTTCAGATTTTTCGTCATTATGTCTTATCATAGTCAATGGTATTCTTGTGTTCGGTTGTTGTTTTGTTTCCAGATTACATCCACCAAACTAAAGGCTGTGCATTAGTAAATAATCATAGCACGAGGAGTTCCCGGTGAAGAATTATCATAGTGCTGGATTGGTGATGACATTTTGGTTCCGTTGCCGGGACCATTCCTCGTTGGTGGATTTTCTGGAGAGATATTCCCACTTAGGCAAAAATTAATTGGAGGGTAACCTTGTTTTTACTGTGCATAGTAGTTACCATGGTAAAGTCATTTTTACTCGTGAATAGTAGTTACCATGTTAAAGTCATTTTTGCCATGAATAGTAGTTACCCTGGTAAAGTCCCTTTTGCTGGGAATAGTAATTACCGCAGTAAAGTCACTTTTTACCGTGAATAGTATTTACCGCAGTAACTTCACTTTTTACCATGAATAGTGTTTACCACAGTAAAGTTAGTTTTTACCGTAGTAAGTCAAGTTTTACCATAGTTTACCGTGGTCATTTCTATTTTACTATAGAAAGGTGTAAAGTCACTTTCTAGTATAGTGATTCCAATTATTTGTGCACATAAGTCTTGTTAATTGTACTTGTGGGTTGGTATTTCACGGTGGTTACTTTTGAAAATGGGAAAGATTCCTATTTTTTCAGCTCAATCTAATGAAGATGCTTCTTCTTTCATTCAAGAGTTTAAACAATCTTGTATTTGTAATGGCCTTATAAGAAGGGAACAATGGACTGAATTTTTTCCTACCTTTTTTGATGGTTCAGCACTTAGGTGGTTTGAAACACTAGGTGATAATGTGAAAAATTCATGGGATTTATTAACTGAAAGTTTTCTTGAAGAATTTTGTGAACAATAGAAATATGCAGATCTCATGATCGAGATCACAAAGCTATCCCAAGGAGAGAAGGAGAAGATAAGGGATTATCATGTTCGTGTTCTAGAGCTAAGGAGGAAGCTCGATGCCCAGATCCGGAAGGAAGGACTAGCGGATGGGTTGATGAATGGCGTGGATAATCTCCTCTGTAAGCACTTCATTCTTGGGATGAAGCCGGAGATCAAAAAACGAGTGAAGTATGACCGCCTAGCTACCATTGAACAAGCAAAGGAGATTGCAAGAAGGCAAGAAGAAAGCATGGAAGAGGAGCCCAAAGAAATTGTTGCTAAAGTAGAGCCTACACCAGCACCTTTGGTCCTGAATCCACAACCACTCTCGGTGAGCACAAATATTTCTCCTAATACATCTACTGAGTATGAAGATCTGCTCAAAAAGATGGGTCAGTTAACTATTAATCCTCTTCAAGGAAAAGAATTTAGTTCTCAGGGAGGAGATAGAGGTCCAAAAAGAAATATTTCTGAAGTTGTTTGTTATGGTTGTTATAAAAAGGGTCATTATAAGTATAATTGTCCAGATAGAGCTTCTACATCTTGTAAGGGAGATAATGATAAAGGAAAAGCACCTGTGAATTCTTTTGATGTAGTAGATAAGAGCAGAAATAATGAAGTAGATGTGTTTGTAAAAAAAAAAAAGAAAGAAAAAGATAATCAAGATGGAAATGATCCTAAGAAGATGAAAGAAGAAACTAGTAAGAAACATAGGAGAAGAAAGTTGGGTGTGCAGGATTTTCTGATTTCACAGGGGCAAGGACCATACTCCATCTTGGAAGATCTATCCAAAAGGCCTGCAAATATTACATATGGTCAACTCTTGGCTATGTCTTCTGAGAAGAGGCGGGAGTTGCGAGGTGGACTCAATGCTCGAAGAAGGAAGGAGGTTGAGGTCCCTGTTTTGGAGGAAGAGGCAGATCCCTATGCTCCACAAGCTGAGGTATTATGTAATGGTATTTCAATTCATGATGTCTTAGTTGATGGAGGTGCTGTAGTTAATGTAATGACCGAGTCTGTAATGAATATGTTGGGTTTAAAAATTGATCGCCCTTCAACACTTATGTTAAGGTCATTAAATAAGGGAAAAACTAAACCAGAAGGTGTACTTTCAAATGTGGCAATATCTGTTATGGGTGTTGTATGTGTGGTAGACTTTCAGGTGATGAAAAATGGTACTGTTGCGTACCCAATGCTGCTGGGAAGACCGTGGCTAAGGAGAGTTCATGCAAGAAACTACTGGAATGAAGGTTTCATGACACTTGGACGTGGTAGAGAGAGGGTTAAGATAAACATGATCCCTTGACATCATAAAGCAGAACCTGTGGATTCAAGTGATGAAACTGATGATTGGACATCCTCTGATTACTCTAGCACCAGTGAAGTGGACACTGAAGATGAAGAAAGTGAGGTTGATGTTTCAGTCATGGATATTCTTCCAGTCACACCAACCCAGGACCCCATAAAATTATCTGAAGAAGAAGTTGATGATCGTATCCAACAAATAAAGATTGGTGATGCTGTGATGGAGAGTGAGAAGGAATCCTACCTCCAGCTCTTTCAAAGGTACATACACCTATTCACTTTTGATTACAAGGAACTCCACCAAGTAAGTTGGGTAGAACATTGTATTGAGCTAGTAGATGGTGCTAAGCCCATAAAGCAAATGCCATATAGAATGAATCCTAATTTTTCCAAGACTGTAAAAGAAGAAATAGATAAGTTACTTGATGCAGGATTCATATTTGCTGTGGAGAATTCAGAATGGGTTTCTCCCATTGTGATCTCAATAAAAAAGAATGGGAAGCTACGCATTTGTGTTGATTATAGGAAGCTCAATAAGGAAACAAAGAAGGATCATTGCCCTCTTCCATTTTCAGATCAGATCTTGGACGAAGTAGCTGGCCAGGAGTGCTATAGTTTTACCGATGGATATAGCGGCTACAACCAAGTTCGTATAGCAGAGAAAGATCAGCTGAAGACCACGTTCACCACTCCTTGGGGAACGTTTTCTTATAGAGTTATGCCTTTTGGGTTGTGTAATGCTCCAACAACATTCCAGCGTTTGATGAATAGGGTGTTCGAACACTACATTGGGACCTTCATCAGAGTATTTCTGGATGATTTTTGCATCTATGGGAGCAAGTTGGACCACCTGCACCAGATGGAGACAACATTTCAAAGGTTAGATGAAGCACAAGCCTCACTAAACCCTACAAAGTGTTTCTTTGGATGTTCTAAAGGCGTTTTGTTAGGGCATGTTGTATCCAGAGATGGTATTGGTACTGATCCTGATAAAGTTTCAAAAATCAAAGATTTACCATTTCCTATGAATAGAAGTAAGTTGAGATCATTTTTAGGCCATGTGGGTTACTATAGAAGGTTCATCAAGAATTTCTCAAAGATTGCACAGCCACTAACCCAGTTCTTGAAGAAGGATGTTGCTTATGAACCAGGGAACAAGGCGCATGAAGCTTTTGGAAAACTAAAGGAAGCCCTGGTGTCTTCACCTATTTTGAAGAATCCAGATTGGAGCAAGCCATTCATTGTGTACACTGATGCCTCAGATGCAGCACTAGGTAGTACTTTGAGCCAAAAGGATGAAAATGGGAATGAACATCCAATTTACTTTGGGAGCAGACAAATGAGCAGTGCTGAGGTAAACTATATTGTAACTCAAAAAGAGGCTCTGGCTATCATTTTTGCTGTAAAAAAGTTTAGAAATTACTTGCTAGGGTATAAATTTATAGTTGTAACGGATCATCAGGATCTGAAATATATTGTCAATAAGTCTAACCCATCAGGGAGGATAGCAAGATGGATAATTTTGCTACAAGAATTTGAAGTTGATATTATAGATAGGTCAGGAAAGAAGCATGTCAATGCAGATGCACTCTCTCGAGCCTATGATGGTTTAGGATCATCTTGTGATGATGATGATTTTCCCGATGCAGCATTATTCTCCCTTGACACAATCCCTAGTGAATACATAGATATTTGGAATTATCTTAATGAATTCAAGTTTCCTGATGGTGCCAATGCAAAGACTAAGAGAAAGATTACTCAAGCCAGTCGTCCATATTCTATTCTGCATGGAGCATTATTTCGAATAGGACCTGATGGACAGTACAAGAGGGCAGTTGGACGTGATCAAGGAAAGGAGCTGCTAGAAGAATTCCACAATGGTACATGTGGAGGGCACTTCTCTAGACAACTTACAGCAAGAAGGATCTTGGATGCAGGTTATCACTGGCCCACTCTTTTTAAAGATTGTTATAATTATTGTAAGACATGTGATATTTGTCAAACACATGGTAACCGTAAGACTTCATCAGCTCCATTATGTCCTATTCTTCCCCTTGGTCCCTTTGAAAAATGGGGAATAGACATTGTAGGTCCACTTCCAACTACATCACGTCAAAATAAGTATATTGTAGTTGCCACAAATTATTTAACCAAGTGGGTTGAAGCTAGGCCATTGAAAACAGCTTCCATGGATGAAGTGGCAAGGTTCATATATGAACGCATTGTCACTAGATTTGGTTGTCCATTAGAAATTGTAACAGATCAAGGAAGCCACTTCATTAATGAGGTGGTAGAAGCCCTAGTCAATAAGTTTTCTATCAAGCACAGGAAGGCAACAACATACAAGCCAAGCACAAATGGACAGGTGGAACGAACAAATTTTGTGCTGTGTCAAATTCTAGCAAAAGATGCAGCCTTGCAGGTACATAAATGGGATAAAAGGATTCATGCAGCATTGTGGGCATATAGGGCAACATCAAAGTCAGCAACAGGATACTCCCCATTTCAATTGGCCTATGGCATTGATCCAGTTCTTCCTATTGAGTTTGATATTCCCACTGTGAGAGTTATGAAAAATGAAAGGATGGATGAAAGTGATTCAGTAAAAGAAAGGTTGGTACATCTTCATTTGCTAGAGGAAATGAGGGAAATAGCAAAGGATACAAGCCATAAGAAGAAAATGAAGCAGAAGAAGTACTTTGATCAAAAGATCCAGTGGTCTCCATTTCAAGTAAATGACTTGGTTCTAGTATATGATTCCAGATACAAAAAAAGAAGACAGAGAAAATTTCTTCCAAAATGGATGGGGCCCTACAAAATAGCAGCTGTGCATGAAAATGGTACGTACCGACTGGAGGAATTGGATGGCACTCCCATTACGAAATGGGTCAACCACGACAAGTTGAAGATTTTCCAAGCACCAGAATAGTCTACTCCGAGGACGGAGTAGAAGCTAGGAAGGGGGAAGATGTCGACACTAAAATTTTCCTCCAAAATTTCTATTTCATTAATGATGTATTAGGAATAGGATGTTGTTAAGTGTAATTAGTAGTAGCGTCTGATAGAAGATAACGGCGCCATCAGTACGGTGCCACCAATAATGTGGAGTACGGTAATAGTCAAAGTACACTAGGAATGTTGTAAAAAGTAAATATTTGTCGTAAGTGGTCTGGTAATGTTAAAATGTCAAAGTTTGGGTAATTAGAGAAGTAGGGTCTACATGATTAGGAATTAGAAATATTATATTGGTAATAAGGACAAGGAGTGAAGTCATAAATATTTTGTGTATTTTATTTGTAAAAAGTCTAAAAATGTGGAACCCATGTAAAATGATAAGGTTTATCTTATCTTAACAGATAAGCTTACATGTACAGATAAGAGTTAAGGTATGGAATATGATTCATCAAAATGGATTTCTTATCCTATCTTAGAGATAGGATGGATAAGCCTGGAAGTTCTATAAATAGAGAGGCCACCCCCCTCATTTAGCATAGAAAGAAGTAGTGAGAAATATTGTAGGAAGTGTGCGAAGGAAGCCATCGGTTAAAGGTGTGTTGAAGAAGCCATCAAGAGGTGTAATTGTAAAGTTTCTCCCATAGTCTTGTTGAAGTATCTCATGGGTGAGATTGTAACAGTTTCATGTTAATATTATAATTTATTTTGATATTTCAGATTTTTTGTCATTCTGTCTTATCATAGTCAATGGTATTCTTGTGTTTGGTTGTTGTTTTGTTTCCAGATTACATCCACCAAACTAAAGGCTGTGCATTAGTAAATAATCATAGCACGAGGAGTTCCCGGTGAAGAATTATCATAGTGCCAGATTGGTGATGACAGGTCCTAACTCGGTCATCATTTGTGAGCTTAACTCTAACTGCATTGTGGCTGAGGGAAAGTGGATCACTGTTCAGGATTGTATACCTTTTCCCACATCTCTTCTAATTTGATGCCCAATGCATTTCTAACTCATGCTAATGAGGTTAGCAAGTTATGGCATGAGTGTTTTGGACATCTAAATTATCGTTACCTTGAACAAGTGATCCAAAATGAAATGGTGAATGGGTTACCCAAAGTTAAGTTTTCTAAATGTCTTAATGAGGGTTGCACCCGCGGAAAGCACCCTGAAAAAGAATTGTTAAGGGAAAATCCTGGAGAGCTACTCGTCCCTTGGATCTTTTTCATAGTGATGTTTCTGGCCCCTTTCCATCTCCTTCTTTCACTAGTGCTCTATATATACTAACCTTCATTGTTGATTTTTTGCGTTATACTTCGGTATATTTTCTTAAGCTTAAGTCTGAAGTCTTTGAGCATTTTAAAAACTTTAAGGATCTTGCTGAGAAATAAGTGGAATGGTCTATCAAGGTTCTTCAAACCAATAATGGAGGAAAGTATGTGAGACATAGGTGTGAGAATTTATGCACTTCTGAGGGGATTTCTTTGCAGCATACAGTTTCTTACAACCCTTCCCAAAATGGATTTTAAGAAAGAAAGAACCAAAATTTAAAGGAGATGGCCACTTGTATGGTTCACTCAAAATCCCTTCCTTCGCAGTATTGGGATGAAGCAGTGAATTGTGCTTGTTACATTCAAAATCATGTTCCACACAAGGTAATAAGAGGGATGACACCATTTGAAGCCTGGTTTGGACACAAGCCTAATGTTGAGTAGTTTTGAGTCTTCGGATCCAAGGTTATGGCTCAAATTCCCAAGAAGAAATGTAAGGTACTAGATCCAAAATCCAAACCTTGTATCTTTTTTGGGTATTTAGATGGCATGAAGCGATATCGATTATTGAGCCCTACACTCCTATATTGAGAGGAGTGTGAAGTTTCATGAGTCATCCTTGACTTTTACTTCCATTGAGGTTCTTTTTCCCACTGATTCAGATTCTGAATCATAAGATGATGATGTTGTTGAGTGATTTCCTCCTCTCATTGCTCCTCCTGATCCTCAATATTCTAAGTCTTTTGATTTTGACAATAGTGATGATGAGGAATATGTCCCTTCTCACTTGAGTGAATAATCTTTCGAATCTGAGCTTGAACCTTCAGGACCTATTTGGGCCAGGAAAACTTTACAGAGTGCTGGAGATTTATTTGGAGATCCTTCAGATGAGAGATGTACATGCTTGAGTTTCATTGGAGCCCACTCCTTCTTCCCCTCTGCTTCTGATCCACCATATTTCCAAGAAGCTTTTGGGATTCCTGAGTGGGATTATGCTATGGATGAGGAGTATTTCTCACTCATAAAGAATGACACTTGGGATCTTACCCCTCTTCTAAAAGGAAGAAAATTCATTTGATGTAGGTGGATATATCAAACAATGTATGGATCCAATGGAGAAGTCAAGAAGTATAAGCATAAATTGTAGCTAAGGGTTTCTCCTAGGTAGCTGGGGTTGATTACTTGAAAAAATTTTCTCCAGTTGAGAATATGAATTCCATTCAACTGACTCTTTCCATCGCTGCCGCTAACAGATGGGAAGTCGACCACATGGACGTTAAGAGTGCCTTCCTTCATGGGGACCTAGAGGAAGATATCTATATAGTACAACCTTTGGGTTATGTCAATGATCCATCCCTAGTTTGCAAGTTAAAGAAGTATCTCTACGGCCTTAAACAATCCCCTTGGGCTTAGCATTCCAAAGATGGACTCCTTTTTACTTGCATCAGGGTTCACCCAATGTCACTCTAACCCAAATGTGAATATTCTATGGTAGGATGACTCCATGCTTATTCTTGTTCTCTATGTTGATGACTTGTGGCTCACGGGTAGCTCTTCCTTTATCATTTATTTAGTGAAGATATATTTGGCCAATAAGTTCTCCATGTCTAACTTAGGATTGCTTCATTACTTTCTTGGGATCCATATTTCACAATATGACTCAAGAATTATGATCTTGCAGCCTAAGCACTCTCTCGATTTACTTGCTCGGTTTCACATGTTTGATTACAAGTCCTCTCCTACTCCTTTTCTGTCCAAGGTCAAGTTGGTTTCTGATTTCTCTTCCTCCTTGGTTGACGGTACCCTTTATCGATAGTTGGTGGGGAGCTTGATCTACCTTACTCACACTCAGCGGGATCTATCATATGATGTCGGGATCATGTCCAGATTTATGCAAGAGCCTCATGAGGTGCATTTAAAATAAGAAAATCAGATCTTTCACTATGTTTGTGGCACTCACATAGATGGTATTCATTACTTAGGAGGGACTGAGATTCACTTGGTTGGATTTACAGACTTAGATTGGGCTGGTGATCTAGATCATCAGATGTCTACCTCATGCTACAGTTTCACTATTTGGTTCAGGTCCTGTTAGTTGGTACAAAAAGAATAAGAATTCCATTGCCATATCATCGATAGAAGAAACATACAGAGAATTAATTAACACTGCCACAAAATTTGTTTGGCTATAGGGTATCTTGACAGAGTTTAGCATCCACTTTCAGTGGCCTACCATTATATAATGTGACAACATGAGCACTATCTTGATTTGTATAAATCCAATTCAACATTAGGAGACGAAGCACATTGAGATTCACATTCACTTCATACAGGAGTTGATACATGAAAATATCATTGACATATAATATGTTCAAACAGCTAATCAGGTTGCAGACATATTCACCAAGCCCTTCACTGAAGTGAAATTTCCTCAATTACGGTCTCTTCTTGGAATGATGTCTGCTGGAGCCGCCCATCTTCTTTAGGCTATATAGTCCACCTTCTTCTCCTCTTCTTCTTTCTAGAAATATGTTGTTTGTATATGGGCACCTTATCAGGTCTTTAATTGTCGGGCCCCATTGACACATCTTTCTTAGTTGTCTAGTGGAGTCTTATTTTCTATTCTGGATTACCATGACCTCTTCCTCTGCTTTGATGAAGGGGGGGTGTTGGTGTGTGTGACATGCCTAGTCATCATCCACATCATCTGGTGAGTCATCTCACCTTGCGAGAGTCATAGGTCTTAGGAATTAAAATGACAAATATAAGATTCTCTCATAGAATCTGTCATTTTCATTTGTGTCAATGTGTCATAGAAGTTGCATTCCTTATTTGTAATTTTAACTCCTCCTTTAGTGGCATCATATGCATCAGTCATGTCATATGTGTCAGTGACATCATTGACGTTCTTTCCTTGTTTAGCGCATGGGCGTTAAACAACACCCCTATTTGTACTTCCTTTTTTCGATCTATGATTATGAGTAGACCTATTTTCTTATTTGCATATTCTTTCCAATCTTTGAATCTTTCTTATTTCATTGGAACTTTATGTTACCATCAAAGTGCAACTTAGTTGTGGTGCGTTGTTATTCGACATCGGTTCTCACAAATACCTCTTTCATTAGCTACATCAGTCACAAGGAAAATTCCAATACATTTTCAATAGTTTTGGGAAAAAATAGAGTTAATCCCTAGAAAAAAAATTCTCAAATAGAGAATAAATCATACCATGACAATGTCCAAGATATAGGTCTTGTGAAAGGTGATTTTGAGGAGTTATATTAAAATTTCATGAAAAACTAAAAAGTGCTTTAAGAGATATTAATAACTTTCCAATTTTTAGAGATGGATATCCTTCACATATTTTTCAATAGCATAACAACATGGAAGAGAGCTTGAGATGAAAAATACAAGTTTTAAATCAAAAAAAATTCTCATTCTTTGAATAAAATTGCTTTCTACTCATTTCTAAACTTGAACTCATCGTTAATGCATTTAAGCTTATTAACTAGGGTCAAAAAAGGGTCGATGGTGAGTTATACCATAAAATAGGGGAACATAAGTGTTCTTTGAACCAGATTTTGTGATAGCATGCTCACCTTAAAACCTTATTTTATACAGCCACAATCTTCAAATCCTCAATGAGATCAAAATAAACATTTAAAAGATTATGCATTCGTAATAAAAGGTTTGTACATAAATTAAACTATCAATTATTATCATTTAGGAATAATGGAAATTTTCTTCTCAATTTAATTAAAATCTACATGGTAATTATAGATCTTTCGTTGATGGTTAGGACCAAGTAACATCAACTTTGACCACCTTCCTTCTTGTATGTACCTATAACCACCTTCTTGAAAATATGATGACCATATGATTCTTTATAAATATTCTCTAGCATCTCCCGACTTATCTATTTTAAAATTAGTAATCTACAGACCATCCTTTTTAACTGTTAAGCAAATAATAATAATAATTTTTACAAGACTGTTACCATCCACATATTATACTTTGACCAACAAAATTTATTTACTCTTATACTATTTTGAGATCTTTCACTTTTCTTTCACTCCTCAGAAAATCAAAATTTATTGGTAGCCATATTCCCTACACACATCTAAATAATGGTGAGAAACTTAAATACAAGTTATGACCTTGCAAGTTACAATTTTCCTTAAAGTACCAAATATCCATCCTCTAATGTAGTCATTAAGCTATGAAGTTCTAAATCTCCTTCCATATTAGTTATTGATTGTATTTGGACATTTTTTTTTTGAATTCTTTCTCCTGATAGCAATATTATTCTCCTTACTTTGACACAAGTGTACTTGTATTCAAACTATATATCAAAACCATGAACTAATATAAGTTTAACCTAACTTTATCTACAACCCATTATTATCTTTATAATTTTAAGTACACTACAAGATAATTCATTAAATGATATTATTATATCCTTTTGACCATAAGGATTCAAACACATTTTAAAAGGTGAGAACATAATTTATTGAGATAGGACAACATTCCCATTTACTTATTTAGCACCTACTTTTTATGTATTTTCCTATGAGAAATCATTCAATTGCATTTAAGATGATATTTTCTACATAATCTATGTATTCCATCCTAGAATTTTTTTTGGGTGTGTTCACAATGGAAGATACATTGAAAAAGGGGAAAGGAAAAAGGGACATAGGAAGGTGAAAATTGCGGTCAAGATTATTTTCATTGTTGATGTCATCCCACCAACTAGAAATTAGAACACTAGAATTGTATTTTTGTCTCAGAAGCATTAAATGGAGTTTAAAGGAAAAACCTTATATTATTTTATCTCCAAAGCACCTGAAGAGACCATTTAAAAAAATTCCAAGATGCAATTATTCTTATGCTATGATTCTTTTTTTCAGTCACCCTTTTGCCACGAAGGAGCAATAATAGTGACCCATACGACTAAGGTGATTTTGTGAGGTCAATGATAAAAATTAATTAATAAATCATGTACATAACTCAAATATATTTCCATTGACTACTAGTTGATCTTTAAACTCTTCATGTAACTCCCAAAATCATCAGAAAAATATAAGTTTCTTTGTTGAAGCCTTCATTTACTCTAATGTAGTAACTTTTTTTTACTTGAATTTTTCCTGAGATCACTTTCCTTAAAATAATTTTAATTAAAATACCATGGGTAGCTTAAATTATCTTATATAAATCTCATATATGGGTTGATCCTTTCCAGTTATCTTTTGTAGGATGTTATCATGTTGTAATTTGGATTTAAAAGGCCAATTTAGTGCTTGCAAGAACATTATTCCACTTCGGATCTTAAATTCAACAAAAAAAAAATTGGATCAATTCACACCTACACATGAAACATACTTTAAACCCATGTTATCACGTTCTGATTTCAAAAAATTTGAAATATATTATCAAATAAAAATTACAGTGTCACTACTATGATAAGATACAACATAATACAAATGATAAAAAACTCTAAAGATGTAAGCATATAAGAAAAAGGGAGATAGAGGTCACTTACTTGATTTTTTATTATCCCGAAGTAGATCTAAACTAAAGTAATTGACGAATAGGTTGGCGAAGAGCGTTTTAAATTCACAGTACAAATTATGGAACTTGCAGACTATGCTCGACATGGGAGACTGGGTTAGGGCATGTGCGTCTGGGGAACTAGAGACGTTCTATAGGATCTTATGACTGTGTAGAGGGTCATAACTTTATTTTTATTATGTTTTTATTGTTTTTATATCATTCATTTTTGGTTTCTTGTGATTTTCTAGATAATCACCCGCAATTCACCCATAACTTACAATAGAGATGATATCCTGCAAAACCTCCAAATTACATCCAATTCCTAAAATAGAAATATGTAAATGGGGATTCCTACTAACCCCACAAGTCACTCGATAGATTGAACTTATGACCAAGAACTACACTACATCTCACACTCCATGTTTTTCAATGTGCTTGTGTGTGCAATTGTGTCTTTAGGTTTCCCTCGCACCAATGATGCCAAGATAGTATGCTATAGCTAGATAAAATGAAAATGGGGTGGATAGAATTTAGAATTTCCCCTTTCTATATAGTGTATGAATAATTAGTAGCCCCAAAATGTAGTTTCTTTGATATTATATATATATATATTATATATATATATATATAAGGTAACACCATTTAATTTCCCGCCCATATAATTGGATGTATGTTGTGTATATATAGGGATATTTTGTTTGAATTTTAACCACTACTAACATGACATTTCATCTAGTACCTCGAGATAGGAGTAAGAAAAATAAAAATTATGACCACAAATGTTAAAAATGTGCCAATAAAAAAGGGGACAAGAGCATCAAGGGTGGATAAGAACGCCTGAGTGATGGTTTCTAGAATGGGCACTCCATGGGTAGCTCATTAAAAATGTGAAAATACCAATAGATGGGGATCCTTGTAACCTAAACAAAACTTGTTACAAAAGTGACAGATGTGAAGGAGAAAGGAAAAATAAACAACCTAAGTATGTAGATGGATTAGAGAATGTGTCACGAGTGAATACTTTTTCTTACTTCAGATTCGTATATATAACAACATACTTGGAGGTATAGTAAAAATAATAATGTGTGTGATTTTGTGTCTAAATTTTCCCCCATTTCTGTTATTTGAATTAAATTCAAGTAGGGTAAAGGAAGTAAGGAAGATACTAGCGATAATTATGAAAAATCCTTGTTGCAAAAGTATGCACAAAGCATAAGGACACATAGTGTGACGAACCATGGATCAGTGTGTCAATCAATGTGGTAATGAATAGAGACAACAAACAATTGTAAGGATAAATTTTGAAGAAATTTTCGATTTTATTTGAGTAATTTGAAGATTTAGTGATTTAAAATTTTCACTAACGAGGATTTGAAGTGGTATGGAATTATCAGTTCCCAAACTAATTTTTTTATGTTTGAAAAACTAAAGCATTTAGGTGTCATGCCACTAGACAAAGATTTTTATGGAGAGAAATAAATTTTTACCCTCCATCTATGATTATATCCTCAAAATGTCTAAGTGCTACAGTTGGATAAAGAAAAAAGTTCATTTCATTTCGATCCATGCTTCGTTCCCTGTTGAGTAACCCATATAGGAGAAGTATAGGAAAGACAATTACGTCTCATTTCTCCCACTCTCATGGGTGTTACAATTCACATAGTTCTAGATCGGTTACATGTTAGGTCATCTGGAATAGATGTAAAAGATTTATTTCCAATTTTAGATTATCTGGGAGAGATAATTAAATGATGCAACTCCCATATTAGGTCATCTAGGAGAGATGACGACTTAATTTTATGTTGTACTAATTGATTAATTTGATTTGAATGTTGAAAATTTTCTTTGAAATTAAATATATGCGATAGATTTCTCATGATGTTAATTTTTATTTTTTTCCCCTATATTAGGTCATTAGGGGTAATAGGTTTGAAGTAGTAGAAAATGCTGAATGTTTTATGACATTATCTGTACCTTTGCTTGACTAGTGTCAGAGAAAAAGTTTCCATAACAATGTATTAGGAGTATCGAATAATCATATAATATTATAATATGGATCATATGGTGATCCTTATTGTATGGCCCCCCTTTTGGTGAAAGGGGGAGGGATAGAAACAACAAGCACTGAGCCGAAAGTAGAGGTGAGATTGCATAATAGTGAATAGAGTGTAGTATAGAAGATGTTTCTAGATTACATTTATGTCGAGTTAGAAATGTGTATAGTACAATGGTGGGATATATTATGAACCAAATGGAGACAACAGGCGAGAAAAAAAAAGTAATAAAAGCTCAAGATATGTGATAGATGGTGTATGGTGTATTAATTGAAAAAATACGTAAAAATGATAATTATAGTCAAATGAAAAAAATTGCTATATATGGTAATGGTAAAAACTGAATAGTGACCTCATTTGAAAGTTTATTGATAGAGAATTTTAGCTTTGAGCTTATGAGGATTCCACAAATATAGAGAAACAAGGTTGAATAGGTTCGAGTTGATGGTGGCATCTGTGGTGTCGCAAATGACACATGAGTTGGTAAGTATGATTTTTTTTTCAACCTATGAGGAAATTAGTTATTTTTGAATTTTTTGCAAAATTTGAAATTTTGAATTTTTGGGTGTTTCCAACTTGGGATGGAGCGGGCCAAGGCATTTCCGTAATTTTATCAAGGAAACACCCATTTTCTAGTACTGGTGACCTATTCCTAGGCACCGGCGGCCTATTCCTGGGCACTCGTGACCCAGGAGAGGACTTTAATAGGGAAGTATGAAATTTTTATATTTTAATGAATTAAGCTAGTATGATTAGTTGATTTTTAATATGTATGATTTTACTAATGTCGAGTTTTTTTATTTTGAGTGTGTGTTGTGTAGAGATATATTCATTCGAGGGAGTTCTGTGGAGGTTTTATATTTAAGTAAGTTGTTGACATTGTGATTATCTAATGCAGAGCGTGACATACTAGACCATGTTAACCTACAAAAAATATCAAGATTAGGGGAGGTGACCCATAATATGCCTATGGAATATTACATTGTGCAAGAGAGGTGGGGTGAAGATACTTTCATGTTTTGGTTTCCTATTGGTCATGTTTTGGTTTCCTATTGGGGAGATGACCGTGACCCTAGATGATGTATATCATACATTGTGATTACCATTTATGGGAGACAGAGTATAAGTGATCACCATAGTAGAAGCTAAGGGGAAGACATAGCGTAGCTAGATGATAATTTACATAGACAAGGGTACATATGGAAACCCATATGAGTTTAGATTCCATACTCAAATCTACTACTCTATGATTGTGGAAGTTATTTACATTGATTATAGCTTCATCAGTGGTAAGTAGAGGGTGGTGGAGTTAGAATCTTGTATAAGATGCATGCTATTTGTTATCCCATAGAGGATCATGGTAGATAATTAACATGGGTGTGTGATGTGTATTGGCACATTTATACAAAGATATAGATAGGTTTATATACCAGGATCATGTTGGTTGACTAGGGGCAACGACATTGCTACATACATGGGCCTATGAGCATATTGCTATATTGAGGCCACTTAGTGGGTCACATGGGTATTATGTGAGACATGATATATTTTTGGGGAGATGGGTAGGTACCCAAAGCAAGAGGATGGATACTACTACTCATAGATTGGTGCTCAGATCAATAAGACAAAGGGCCATCATATGAAAGCCATATCAGGACTCTAGTGGATGGTCATAGGATGATGTAGAGTTACGGTGCATTCGAAGCACGATGTGGTTGGTGGATAGGCTCATATGGGTGATTGATTTGTTTCAGGTAGAGTGATTATTTGTGGGTAGTTTTTTATGGCTTAGGAGGTTCCCCCAAATCAATATATATGGGTAAAAGATACTAGAGTGTCGAGGGTTCTGTGGAATAGGACAAGCTCCACAAGAGCACAACTAGTACCTATTATCTTGGATGAGTCAGATGCGGAAAAAGAGCCACTACAGGTGGAAGATGTAGGATGTACCGAAGCCTAGAATGGGTGGTGGGTGGCCCACGGGATGGGTGTTATTATTTCATGTTTTTGTAGGTTCTCGAGGGTGCTCTGCAGGTTAGAGGAGTAGAGAGGAAGGAACCTACCTCCAATTGGGAGATGGCTTAGCATCATCATTAGTAGAGCATAGGTTTTATTTCCTTGGTATTTTTTTGCTTAGTTTGTATAGTTTTGGTCATTGTGTGTATTAACTAATGCAACATTTGGATGGCTTCATGTGATTCTTATTAGTATTTGATCATCGATTCATTGATTCACACACTGAAGTGAGATGTACCTCTAGATGTTCTTGTGGGAGGTGAGATGTTGGATTGAGTAGATGGTATTGTAGGGTGAAAATTCCTATTTGTTTGAGAAAGTGGTGATAGTGGTGGCCACATGTATTTGTTTTTTTGAGAGAGCGAGACGAGGCACGTACAGAGACTCAACAAAGGAGGGACATTGTTGCATGAGAATCCATAGCGCAAGATGTGTTTCAAGTATGTGGAGCTGCAGGGTTGATTCACGGAGTAGTCAATCAAGTTATCCTTATTACGGAGGGCAAGTGGAGAGATATAAATGTGAAGACCACCAACATAGATTTAATAGTGAAGCATCAAGTTCTAAAGCTACCTCAATTGTATATAATGATAGTGATGATGAGATATGCTGTATATGTATAAAGTGATGGATAGGGGATTTCCCGCTAACATTTTTATTTTTGAAACTATGATTCTTTTATTGGTACAATATATAGATGGATGATTAATATCATTATGTTATGTTTAATGCTCATTGTTTGTGGGATGCAATTATTGTTGTGCATGTGATGGTTTGTGAGATGTTTTGAGTTACATTTTGCGATATGATTATGTTGATTTGGAAAATAGATGATGACGTTAGATAGGAAATAGAGAAGTAACGTATGTGATAAATAGTGATAGATGTATGTGATATGGTGTAAAATATAAAATGAATTAACCATGGTATGATACATTACTAATTGTAAGATGAAATAGATAATGGTTATGTGGTTGTGGGTGAGTATGATTAAGAGGGGGTTGTGATACTAACAATTCCCCCTAGTGTATGTGTAGCAAAGATGACGTTCGTTGATATAAAACCCCTCAGAAATCAAGAATGAACCATAGAACAAGAGTGCATCATCAGGAAATAGATTGAGATAGTATGCGAGATGAAATAGATCAATGAAGTATAAAGCGTAAATATTAACAAAGGTTATTATCATAATGTATCCCTCAATATTTATGTAAGAACCATAAAAACACAAGTGCGGTCATTAGGAAGTAAGGTGATAGAAATAAACTACCAAAGATGAAGAGGCCTGCAAGGAGTGGTGGTAGCATGTGATGTTGTGGAGGCATGAGTTAAAGATTCCAAACTAAATATTGAATGAAATTGTACCAATTGATGTGAGATGTGTAGTGGTAGGAAGTACATATGCTGATGGACTAGGAAGCAAATGTCAAGTAGTAGTACTGTGCGGTGGGTGAGATGGTTCCATAATGGATGAGCTAGGTGGAGGATGTGGATGAATAATGATTTTAGGAGATGGACAAATGGTCACCTTAGAAGTAGATGGATGAGACAAAGGTGAACAAAATTGGAAGAAAGATTATGTAGAATTGGAGAAAGAGAAAACTCACAAGAGAAATATCCAAAGGAAATGACACCACAATATTCTAATTATTGTAATTTGTCATGTAAATCATAATAATCATTATCCTGATGGTCATTAATGGGGGTAAAAATTTCAAAAAGTATTGATCGCATTAGCGATGCAAGTGGTGGGGAGGAGGATGTTGATTAGATGGAAATTAAATTAAGCTCTTAACAAACAAATTACGTAAAACATTATGAGGCTTAACATCTAGTGATAAATGAAATTTATCCAGAGGAAGAGATGGAAAAGGCTTAGGTGGAGATCGAGGTGATGGAGGAGATGGAAGATGTTCATGGGGTGGAGGGGATGGAAAATTATTTTGAGGTTAAGGATATGGATACCTTGGAGGAAACTTATCAAATGGAAGAGGAGAAGAAGGACTAATGACATAATAGTAAAAAGTAATAGAAGGAAGTGTTATAGCATGTGCATTAAGTAAGTATTTTTTCTAGATCAATAAATTTATACCATAAAATCATAAGTGATTCACATGTATAATATTGTAATCTTTCTTTCAATACTTGAATTAATCCACAAAAAAAAATTAATTGGTTTTCTAGATCAATAATCTTAAATAATAATTAATGTGTGTAAGAATTGAAATGTAAAATAGAATCCTAAATAAGCTCATTATTTCCTTGATGTAAGATAGGAAAGAGATCATGGGTAATTCTTGGTCCATTGTTAAGAATGAATCATCTAAGAAAAAGGATCTTCCATTTCACAATATGTACTAATGGATCCATAAGGAAAATGAGAATACCATTGAAGAACATTATCAATAGGCATATGATGAAAATATTTTAGTAATAATTGATCACTGGATTAAGAATTCGTAGCTAAACAATAGTGGTTGAGATGAAAATATGGATTTCCAGTGCCATTATAACATGAAAATGTAGGCATGATAAATTCCTTAGGAAAAGATGAATTCTGATTTTTTTCTAGAATAGGATTTCCATGAAGAGAGTTACTATCAATAGAAGCATCATTAATATTTTATTTTGAGAGTGAGAGATTGAATTTGATATTTTAGTTGGCCAACAACATTCAAGAGTGATAAAATATCAGTGTGAAGGAATTGTAGAGTAAATGAGAGGCACATGAAGATGTTGAAGTTTTCCATTGTGAGTAATCATTAGAATGTGAGAATAAGAAATGAAAGATAAAGGATCGATGGGAATGTTAGATGCAAATGTAAAATAAATAAGAGGATGTGTACTAGTAGGAATAGGAGAATCATGAATAATATTGTGAGAGGAAGAAGGAGGTAGAAGAAGAGGAGAGGAACATGGAACATCAATAGAAATACTAGGAGTAGAATAAAAAGAAATGATAAGAGGTGAAACTAGTAGAAGTGCGAGAATCATCGTGAAT
The DNA here is from genome assembly GCA_019776745.2 of Taxus chinensis. Lineage (NCBI taxonomy): Eukaryota > Viridiplantae > Streptophyta > Pinopsida > Cupressales > Taxaceae > Taxus > Taxus chinensis. The sequence continues at coordinate 596,204,424 of CM034146.1, read as the reverse complement.
GATATTGGAAATAACCTTAGTAGTAGAAGAAAGTGGAGTGGGAAATTAAAATTCATGTTTATTAAGAGAAATAACATCCTCACCAACATGTTCATGATCAAAAATATAATCAACATCACAATCATAAAAAAATTCACATTCATGTAACTAATTTAGTGGATCATCAACATATAGAGTAGTAGGAGTAAAATAATAAGAATTATCCTTACAATCATTTGAAACCATTTTAGAAATAGGAGATTCGTGAAGATAGATCTTTATTTTACATTCAGCTTGACCTAGTGTTAAAAAACATCATCATGCATATGTTCATTTACATTATTGGAATTAACATAATTTTCATTCATAGTGGAAGTATCAAGACAAAGAATATGGTCGTTAAGAGCATCATCATGTGTTATAAACATGAATATAAAAACATGGTGTATCCTTGGTGACTATAAAAGAATAAGGAGTGCATCTAGTAAATTTTTGGTTAGATAAAACAATTCCCATACCAGATTTGCATAAACTACATACGGAATTTTTTGTTCATTAGAAAAAATCTCTATTTTTGAATTTTTTTTCATCAAATCAAGCATTACGATAAGGATCATGAAGTTTAGATTTAGTAGCATCATCAAGGATAGGATTTAAACTAACATGATGCATAGATTTCCTAGGAGAGGAAGATCTATCTTTATCCATTGAGGGTTTTGTGCATTTTAGGGAAAATATTTCTACTAAGGATGTGTTCACCAAATGATTTAACAAAATCTGAATTACATTATTAAACATAAATTGTTAATTCACTACTATGATAAGATAAAATAGAGTACAAATGATAAGAACTCTAAATATGTAACTGATTAAGAAAACTAGAGAGCTAGGGAGCTTATCTAATTTTTTCTTATCTCGAAGCCGATTTGAACTAGAGTAATTGATGAACACGCTAGGAAGAGTGTCAAAATGCTCTGTAAAAATTTAGAAACTTTCGGACTATCTTGTAGATGGGCCTTTGAGTTAGGGCAATGGGTACCTAGGAACTAGAGACCTTATGTAGGCACGTGTGACTAAACAGATGGTTAGAACCTGATTTTTCTTACGTTGTTAGGGTTTCATTTCTAGACACCTAAAATTAGTATCTCTAAAATTGTCTACCTCCATGCGCATATTTTTGTTAGGGTCTTATTTAGGTTCCCCTTTAACTAAATACACTCCCATTAATTTAATTAAAATGTGCATTCCATCACCTTTAATTAATTTACTAACTCATATTACTTAATGACTTAATTGATACCCACATCATTTCATGTCCTAATCTACATTCTATTTAGGAAGATTTTATCATAAATATATATCTTACACATTTTCCTAGATTTTTTCTTATCTATTTTTATGTCCTAACTACCCATGATTTATCGACTAGAAATCTAATCTCGCACAATGCTTTAAATCACCCTTCCAACTCTTAAAAACACAAAATCACATGAAAAACTCAAAAAACTATCCCATTGGGGAAACTTTTCTCCTGGTATGAAGTAACCGACACCAATTCACCTTCGACCCTATAAAACTAAGTTAAATCCTTCCAAAAAGGGACCATAAATCATATGCATGCAAATTTTGGAGCTCTCTCATGACTGTTGAATTACCTCTCATGCTTCAGAATTCTTATAATAGTTATAGACCTTCGTGACCTCGTTTAGATGCTCTTACATAACTCACATTCATCCTTCATGAGGTTATCAGTGTAATTTTATTATGCTAATCATATTTTTATTAGATTATCATTATGTTGTTTTCCTCTAGCAATTTATAGGTTTAGATCAATCTCTACAACACTCAGGGATTCTTCAGTAGCCTTCTATTTCATCTTTTTTTCTTACATGTTTCCTTTTGCATCCATTTACGCTTGACCTTATTTTACTCATCTAAAAATGACATCGACCCATCCTTGTCATCATCGACCAGGGCCTTGATTCTTAATCTATCCTCATTAACCTCTATTTTTCTATCATTTCCTAGTTTCTGATTTTCCATAACCCCTCTACAAGTTGACTCCAACATACTATTTCCTATATTGTATCCAGGTTATATCCATATCTTGTAAGGATTTTTTATTTTAGATATGTTATAGATCCAGTCTCCTAGGTCACCATCGACCTGCCTCTACACAGTCTTGGTCACCATCAACGCAGACGAGGAAACCTTTAGTTTAGAGTTATTTCAATTGAAATGACTTATAGACCAGTTTTAATCATTGCTTTGATTCAGTAATACATCTATTTTTGCATGTTATCCACTATTTCATCCTTAATTTCAATCCTTATTTAAAAATAGGGGTTGACATCCACCAAGGAAGCTAACACTTATTGTATCTGCATTGTCAAGAAGCCCCTATATAAATCTATATAATCAACCCCATCAAGTTTATATTATTTAGAGGTCATCAAATATAGAAAGGATCAACTACTTGATGTCCATTTATCCATCACATCATTCTTATGAGGTACTATGAACCCTCCATTTTATGAGTTGTTAGTTTCTTTTACTACTAGTACATTAACTTGATTAGGAATGAAGGAAATCTCACAACATTCTTCGTACACCAAGTGGGAGACCCTTTGGTGATCCTTGTATTTTCTATTTTCTTTCTTCTTCTGTCTTCTACTAAATCTATAGCACAAGGCTCTTCTTCTTACTTTATTCTGTTGGGTTTGGCCGTTGGACTGCTCTTCGCTAAAGTTATAAAAAGGAAAATTTTATCTAGGTTTTCCTCTTTCTCATTATTTTCTTCTTTCTACATCATATTTCCTTTTTATTTATGTGTACTCATCAAGATATCACACTTTAATTAGGTTTTAAAAAGAAACTTTCTCTTCAACATCCTTCTTACTCACATATTTTAAGTAGGAAGTTAACTCTCTTCATTTCACAATCATCACACACAACCAGAACCTCACAAATTAATTAACAAAAAAAAAAATATTACCCAGTTGACTGATTGGGATTTCATCACCCAACAGGAAGTGACCTTCTAAGCCAAAAAAATCCTAAAAAAATACATAGATATCCTTCTCCTAAGTACCCCATTATCCATCCCCTTTTCTATTTTTCACATTAAAAACAATAAAAAGAACTATTTTCTTGACTTGCTTGATGTAAAAATGGAACACAATTCTTCCCCGAGTGAATATACACGAACCACAATTGATATCTCATGTTTTCCTCCTTCTATCCCCATCTGTGAATTATTTCTCCATATATCATGCCAAAAAGTAGAGTCTATCTCACTAGCTTAGACCACCCATGCTTCATCTGACATCCCCATGCCTATCTAGTCTATTGGCATTCCCATCCGTCACATATGAGATATTCACATCCAGTCCCAACCATCTTATCATGTTTCTCCTCCCCGATATCTTACATCCCCTCAACCATTATAGTCGTAACCACTCCCCGACATCATCAAAACATTATTTCCTAATTGTTATCACCGAATCACAGCACCCCTGGATGTTGATCAGATTTCTAGTTTGATCACTCTAAGCATCCAGTGTGATTGGATAACATGGGTACTATCTCCAAGTTGTGGGACTTGCTACTTGAGATAGACCTCCAGAGAAAGCTGGTTCTTGCTCCTAAACTACCTGCCACAATCTACTCTAATGCAGGAGAAACTAGCTATTCTAACCTAAAATTCCAAGGGACCAGAGAGAGAGAATGCATAAAATGAAAGCCTACACTAAAGCGGTGATACACCAGAAAAAGAGGGTGTGAGAGTAATCTCCAAATGTGTGAAATGCAGAGGCAAAATGCACACTAGAAGAGGTGATGACAGTTCACCATGATCCAGCAAAATGCATTCACAGCAATATTCCAAGCACACACAATAATAATGAATTCCTGCAAGAAAATAATAAATAGACACAATTTACTTGTAGAAAGATTAAAGGGGCCAGAAGAATGCAAGGAAACACAGCAGGGGAAGATATATCCACAAACTGATATTTTATTGCTTCATGATATGCACAGTTCAATCTATTACAAGATAAGGGCCTGGATCACCATGCAAGGAGTCCACTACAAGGGCCCGCAACACACTGACTTCACAAAGCAATTTTGACAGAGCTTTGTTACCCAAAAACTCTCCCCCCTTTACAATAAGCCCAACACTCCAATTTATAGAAAAAATGAGAAGGAGAAGAGAAGGGAAAGTGGAAATCCCGAAATCTGTCCTTCAACCACCTGTAAGAGGCATTAAATTGAGTGGAATGGGTATACATTACTTGCAAAAGGCTCCCCATACTGTCCCATGTGCTGCAACAGAGAAAGAATGATGACCATGCCTCTTAAATGCACTCCCAGCTACCAAATAAAACACTGTTCTGAACCCGGCCACGTTTTCTTAAAAATCTCAATCAATTTCTGATAAAATCCAGAATTTCTTGATTGCTGTGCATCGGGCTCGGAAACACGATTCAAACGGTATAAATTTTGTGCGATTTCGTTGAGAAATGCAAAAGTTATGGCCTTCTGAGTGCAGGCAGCTATTTTGGGCCTGGCAGGCGTTTTCTGTCATTTGACGGGAAAGAGCATCTACTGACTGGAGCCGAACACATTTCCTTTATTTGACGGGAAAGAGCATCTACTGACTGGCGTAGAGGACGTCGTGCTCGTTCCAGAAAGTCCAATTTTATCAAAATCGGAGCTCGGAGTCAAAAGTTATGGCCGTTTGAAGTTCCACGGGTCAAATGTTGACTTTTCTCCTCTACCTTCGGCCATTTCGGCTTTTCGTGTCCCGCGCATCCCTTTGTCCCATTTGGTTTTGGTGCTGAAATTTCCCATTTCGGCCGATCCATCCGGTTCGCGTACTTTTGGCCCGCGCGTCCCATTTGCTTTTGGACTGTCCGGGACAAATTCGTCCGGTTCGGCCGGTTCGCGCCTTTTTGTCCCAACTTTCCCGGGACAAAAGTTATTATTTCGGCCGGTTCGCCCGGTTCGCGTACTTTTGACCCACGCGTCCCAGAGTTTTTCGGGCTGCCTTGACTCATTTCGCCCGGTTCGGCCGGTTCGCGTCTTCTTGTCCCGCTTGTCCCAAAGGTGACCCTCTCAGTAGTTAGTCGATTTCTTCTCTGTCGAACCGGAATTTCGCGCCCGCTGCGTACTTTTGTCCCATTTGTCCTTGCTGCATTTCAGACTGTTTGTGCTGGTTTCGCCCGGTTCGGCCAGTTCGCGCTTTTCTGTCCCAAACGTCCCAGAGGCGACCTTGAGCGGGACTTAGCCAATTTTCACGATTTTTCCTGGATCAACCTATTTGCCTTCTGTAACCCTTTTTTTTGCATTTTCTCAGAACTTACTCTCTTCCTCTTGGACAGGGGAGTTAGACAAATATGAGGGGACCCTAGAAACATGACTTTTCGCCCTGAATCAATATAATTGCTTGCATGTTATCAAAGTTACCTTGGGGGTGAATTTTGGATAACACTAATCCACCATGAACAAACCCATCTTCATCAACCACACCAAAGAACTATAATCCATTTTTAATCAACACCATACATTTCAAACCTCCTTCCATGTATACCCCACTTATCTCTTCATTTCAAAATCCCATCCTTGATATTGTGCCCATATTTCCTATGCGAGCTATCCATGTATCAACCATATCCACCACCTTGACTTCCATTGCTTCTCTCATATCTACATCTATTCTCAATCTTACCACATCCCCATTGGCTTTGACTACACCCACTTATTCATCCACGCCTATCCTACCTCAACTTACTATGATTACACCATTACCCACATCCATCCCAAACACTCCCACCACTACAAATATATCTACTACATCAATAAATCCACCTCTGTATGGCTTGACATCATTATCAAACATCTATTTACGCATGTTGGCATCATCAACTTTAATCTATTCATCCACATCTACCATTACCACATATACCATTCCCACATCTACATCTACTCCGAAACCAATCACACCCTATCAATCTATAAAAAAATCCACAATTCCTTCTAAAACACCTGAGACCAACACTGAAGGCATTCATACCTATTCCAAAAAACCCCTACTTTCCACACCAAATGATCCAAAATGTACATCACATGCCTCTCACATAGACTTCATCAATCGCATCATCCAAACACCCCTTCTTCTATCCATACCTATACCTATCATCAAACCCACACCAACACATATATAACCTTCTTCATTGTATATTACTCCCCCATCAACATTTATTCAACCATTACCCCTCATACCATCCATGGAATCAGTCCCAGTCCCTCTTTTTGCACTCCTAGCTACACCAACCACATTGAATATCATAACCACATTTTCTACATCATCATCTTATCCTCCCATATTATTTAAAGAATATTGGATAGCACTATAAATTTTAGAAACCGTAGGTGATCATTCTATTGTATCTACACAACTAGACATTTCTTCACCTTCCTTACATCAAATCATGTAAAACTTTCTTCCCTTATCAGTCATAACATCACCTTCAAATAAACTGGGTGAAATTATCGTCATTCTTTCCAAGCTTAATCCTTCAAAAATCAAACCTAAAAACCTTGGTACCCTTCTGAACCAATCCCTTTTATTGCCTAACAAGAAGATAGACTTTCCTCTAAAAAATACAAAACCTGCATCATCTATCTTGGGGCAACATAAATCTATCCTAATACCATCTCCTTTATTGTAACTAATCAACCAATCCTAATCCAAACAATTTGAATCCCTCTCTGGACCTACTCCTTCATCAAGAATACTCCAATCTGCCACATAGTAGAAACTGACATCATCTAATCCTCCTTCTAGGAAACCAAACACCATCTAAATTGAGAAAAAAAATCAAGACCTCAAAACAATCCACCCCCATCATTCATATCCAAAACATCTTCTCAAACAACTCCTGACACTTACATAAAGTCCTATGCAGAATTCTTATGACATCTACTCCAAATTTCCACCATCACACTTTCGATTATCAAGGCCTTTGATCTAGATCTTCTGAAGCCATCATGGTTTGATCCCCATCACATATGCACTAACCATCATACCTCAAGTCATGACACTAAACAATGTAAGTCCATTCAAATTTTTATCCACTATATTATTGAGAGAGAGAGGACCTTTTGAAGGACTCTCCTCCCCCATCTACCATCTCATCCTTGAGTTATTTCATAATTATTTCTGCCTCCCCATCTAGAGGAATCCCTAGGCCCCCTCCTTCATCTACCACTTATTCATATCCTGATCCTCTTAGCGAGGGTCCTCCCTTATTCATCGATATTGTTAACCTTGATACACCATCCTATGGTATTCAATCCTATAACACATCTTTATTTGGAATTTAGTGCATATATCACTTCTCAATATTTCTGATATCTACTAGTTCATCCACATATCTCTCGCTACAGGGGAACACCTTCCCTTGTCTATTAATTCTTTCACATCTTCTTCCTCATCATCTTATCCCCATATATTTTTTGACATTTAGGGACTCCGCTCTAGGATTTTTCTCCCTACAGATTGGATCCTCTCCATACGTGAAATTATGTTATTCTATCTATCTCATCTCATCTAGTCATATAAGCTAGTTTTATCCATCATCTTCACCTCCTACCACTGACTTCATGGAGATAGTTGTGCTTCCTTTAGTAGTACCATGGATTTATCTAAGGTCTACCCTCATAGTCATGTGATCTTATCCTAAAATCATTGTATTAACTATTATTATTTTTTTCCAAGAAAATTTTTATTGAATCAAGCCTCATGGTCGTTATCAAACTTATCTCAAACTCAAGTTTATCCTGGCCTAAAATTTTCCATCTATATTTTTTTTATCAAAAATCCTTTATCATAGACAAGGGTGTATTATCAATCTTATTAATTCTTGATCCTCACATTATCATCACTCTATCATCACAACAACTGAATATTTCACCAAGTGGGTGGAATAAATTCCCCTCACTTCAACTAAATCTGGTCCAATCATTAACTGTATCTACAAGCATATCATTTTCGAATTCGGCATTCCTCACAAACGCGTCAGGGACAACAAAAATTCCTTTTAAAATAAATATCGTAAGTGGATATATGACTTATTTAACATCCAAATCATCTTCTATTCTCCATAATATCCTTAAGATAACTGCCAATCCGGAGCAACTAAATAAAATATTTTAAACATACTTACGAGGACTATTGATTAGTCAGGACGTGACTCAAATGTCCATCTTCAATTTTATTTTTGGGCTTATCGAACTAGCATTCATAACTCCACGGGGGATACCTCCTTTTCTCTTTTGTAGGGTTCATAAGATGAAGTTCAAATTTCATCTTTGTGTGTGTCACTTCTTGACTTCATCTCTGATGAAGAATATAAACAAGCACATCTAGCACAACTTGAGTTGTTAGATGAGTGTCACCTTCTTGCTCTTGAACATCATCATGTTTATCAAGAGAAAATCAAATGTGCTTACGAAAAGCACATCAGGGAACACTAATTTAATTTTCACAACCTTGTTCTCAAAGAAAATTAAAACCTCCCTACTCTAGAAAGGAGTGAGCGTGGAATGTTTTCCCCTAAGTAGATTGGACCATACATCATCACACATAAGTATGGGTTGGGAGCCTATATATTGGCCTCCCTTGACTGTAAAATGGAATTGGAACCTCTTAACACACTACACTTATGACCATTCTACTCTTAGTATTTCTTCTAGTGAGCTCTTTCTCATATCCTTATATCATCCTTCCATCACTAACCTCTCCCATATTTCATTATAGTTATTTGAGATTATGTGGTCATTTGTCAATTTCCTAGATGTGACCTTAAATATGAGCAACATGACTCTGATCATAGCATATTCCTTATGGATAGGTTCTCCCTTTTGGTCAGAATTTTGCAATCATTACATCCATCACCCTCTCATTTGCCTATTGGAACCATGTAAAGGGTCATAAGCTGTCTCTTGTACAATCATTTTCCCCTCCTAAGTGGTCTACTTAGCTATTCCCATCTCTTCCCGATATAAAAATAAAAATCAAAGGATTCTCCAATCAAAGGTAAAAAGTTATCAAAAAAAGATAGTGCCCTCAAAGGATGACTACTCATCAAAAATATAAAAGAAAGAAATAAACTGATCCCTCAAAGGACGGATATCATACATAATATTTTTTCCATTTATGTTATGTATATAGTATACCATGTTGGTACCCAAATTGATTCTCCCTCAAAAGCTGAGTAGCATCACTGATTTGATAGGAACCTTAGAGATAAGCATATTATGTTGTGTGTCATTTTGTTGTCGGGGAAAGAAATGTATCTTGCTCTTTGTCGCTCAGATGTGGAGAAATGGGTAGCACCCTTAAGAGGATTTGATCTATCCTCACTACTTTATAGTTGTGTCTTTCAACCGAGGTGAGAGGACCCTTTCATAGCCTGTTGTTTTTGGAGGATATAGAGATGTCCTTCTTTGTAAAGTTATTAAGAGGACCTTGAAGAAAACATGATCATTGCAACAAAAATATAACTCTCATGAGTGGTCACCCTAGATAATGGAGATATTTTATAACCAAGGTTCAGGATACTAAAGACAATGAAAACCTGATTACTTCTGCATTTTTTTTGTAATAGAAATTATGCATTTGTACACACATAGGAAAAATAGGGGTAGTATGGGTAGGATTGGTTGTTTTTAAATTAAGTTTGGTGGGAGGTGAGGTAGAGTGGACTTTAATTCGCCAGATCTTTGAGATTTTTTACAAACGATGGAATTTGATTCGGCAGATCAATAGAATGCTTTAGAACAACTAAAATGTTCCTTTAACCAGAAGGTTTGCTTTAGTGAAGGCCTAGATCAGCATGTTTTCACACAAACTATAAGAATCCAAAGTGAATGTTCAAATTGAAAAACTTAATTAAACATTGTCAACCTTTGTTTTATCATGGCTAAGATAGCCTTAAAGGCTAACAAACAATATTATCATCATGCTAGGAGTAACATGATTTTAAATTTGTTTATTTCACTATCAAATACAAGCTCTTCTAAGAAATAAAATTGCAAGTTCCACCAAATGATCACAAGGATAAGATCTTGTGTGATTCACAAAGATTTCAATGTAAGATTGTAATGGGAACAAGAAAAACTATTTGCAGACATTTAGAAATGAAGCAGACACAATGTTTCTCAAAATCAAACACAAATTAACTCAAATATGATTAATTGCATTAATCATATTTAATGCAACCACCTTGACATGATCAGATTTAACACAAAAGAAATAAATAGGTTCCTTAGATGATTTATCAAAAAGATGGGCTCTGTAAAAATTTTCTCTTAGGAAATAACTCCCAACCTCTAACACCTCAACCATTTACATGACAAATCCATGTAATTTATAATAGAATTTTCCCCCCAAAATGAAAAACATTCAAAGCACCATTGCTTGTTACGATTTTGATTATGATTCCCAAAATTATATTTGTAAAAAAGTTGTCAAGTGCTTATATGGAAAATCTCTCCAAATATTTCCATCATTCAATTCTTTACCTAGAAAATCACTCTTCACTTCACGTGCCAACAACATCCTCCCCTAATCTATTGAATCTAGTTTCTTGCATGTCAAGGAAAGATTTGAAAATCAGATCTAATCTGACAGTTAGATCACATCTTAATGGTAAAAGACATTTTTAGATCTTCCCTACCAAATCAAGATATCAAATTAATACTCCTCTTCATTTGGCATGTAGGAGACACCAATAAATGATAAAAAACCATAAAAATTTGCATCCCCAGGAGCTTTGGAGAAAAAATTATAGAAAATCAGATATAGTTGCATAGTTACTGTAGATTTCCCTTTTGAATTTGGACCGTCCACATGGGAGATCTGAGTTAAGATGGGATTGGGGGTTCCTCTTTACCTTTTAAAACTTTTGGGAAAAAATGGAAAAATTCTCATTTTTCTCCACCCCTCCACCTTTGAAACATGGGCTTGACCTGATTTTACCTGATTTTTGGAATAAGGAAAAATTTCTAAATTTTCCCCGCAGCTCCATGCTTAGTTTCTGATGTGGGTCCCAAGGAACCATGATTACTTTTAACATTTTAACCCCCTTTTTCACAAAAGGAAATTTTTCTAAATTTCCCCTGAAATTTTGCACCTCCGCCATTGACTAAAGGAAATTTTGACAATTCTCTACCAGGCTTGCAGGCCATTTTGATGACTTTAATCATTTTTACAATAAGGCAAAAAATCCAAGCTGCCTCCGATGGTTCGCCTCCCCACCTTTTGAATCTTAAAATTTCTATATGTCTGAATGGTGCATTTTGAGATGTTCCCCAAAAGTAGAGACACCAAAAAAGCGTGGGATCAACACGTGTCTCACTCTAGCCGAGTCTTTTAAAACGTTGAAGGTTCAGCAGAAGGCGCCATGCATCTAAGGTTTGAGATAGTCTTCTTCAACTATGGAAAATTCTAAGCAAAAAAGGTAGAGTGAGCGGAAGCCTCTAAGTGTCCTCTTAGCACTTCCTTTAAATAAAACATGGGGCCGGTCCCTAAACATGTGCGGTCCCTCCACGTGTCCTAGGCCCTTTAGAAATTTGCTTAAAAAGTCTAAGTAAAGGAAGGCTTGGTGTAACCTCAAGATGGCCCCCTAAGAGTAGAGACCCTGAATGAGCATGGGATCACCATGTGTCCTAGGCCTTAGAAAATTTCTTTTAAAAGTTTAACTACATAGCAGAGCCAACATAATCCTCCACCTATCCCTTTATCATAATTGTTAAGGTGTGACCATGAGGTAGATCCTCAAATGAGTGCCAGCCCACCACATGTCCATGACCTACCAAAAAGTCCACGTAAAGTAGTGGAATCCTCCACGTGTCCTCCTGGAGTAACTCCATGGCAAAACCAAAAGGTGAGTCTTCAAACGAGTACCATTTCTCCATGTGGACAAGTTTTGGGTTAAAATGATCCATAAAAATTTAGAGTGCCCCATCGAGCCATATCCAACCAAAAAGGGCCATGTTTCCACTGATGTAGACATTTAAATTTGATTGGAAAAACACACCCGTAAAACCATAAAAATGCAGGGGAACCACCATTTGAGCCTAGAGATGAAATATTTGTTAAGGACAGAGAATTTGGAAATGTTGTAAGTTTCAAACATGATCCTCTGATCTATATTCAATCACGTTTTCCTCAGTTATTTGGGACAAAAAATGGCAGGGACAACAACACACGTCTATGAAAAATGGAAGGAAAGGAACAACCTGAGTTTTACGCCCAATTTATTGACACCTTTAGATTTTCAGAGGACGTAAAAATGAATTTCATATGTTTAAGTGATCTTTGACTGAGGAAGTGACTAATCATGGCAAAAAAATGGAGGATAAAGTCTTCAAGCACCAACAGGGGAAGATAAAAAATGTGACAGAGGCTAAAAAATGAGGGATTTTAATGGAAAATGGGGTGAGACTAATTTGAGCACCAACATCATATCTGACTTGGGGATGGGCACTCCCTGTGAGTGCCACAAGAACCAAATAACAGACCAAGTGCCAAAAACCTCCATTGGGCAAAGGAGTCATCTTGCAGATAAGAAAACTAGAACCATCTCCTAAAAATGAACCAAGAAACCAGCAAAACTAGGTCACCAAGGAACAGAATGAGCAAAAACACAAAAGATAGAAAGAAACCAACAAACTATGCATTATACAAATGATGCTCACCTTGATTATGGGGAATCAATCAAGGAAATGTTTGAAATGCTTGTCATTAACATGTAATATGAGTAATTCTACATCCAATTATTTCAAGAAGAAGGTATGCTCACCAATTTTAATGTCAATGGAGTAAGGTCCAATCCATAATTCATCAAATTTACCATGCTTGTTGTTATCTTCATGCATGTTATCCCATAACAGCACAAGATCCCCAATGCTGAAAGATCATGGAGTGACCTTCTTATCAAATAAATTCTTCAATTTTTCTCTGAACTTCACATTCCTTTCGTGAGATGCCCTCCTTTCCTCATCAAGTTAAACAATCTAGTTAATGAGAGCATCATTGGACTAACTTCTTGATCTTCCAGTTGTTGAATGAACTGATATGAGGATAACTACATATGTAAGGGCAGAAGAGCTTGAGTTACATACACCATTTCAAATGGACTATTTCCAGTAGCTCTTTTAACAATAATTCAATCATCCCAAACAGAAAACTTCAACTGCACACCCCATTTCCTTTTGTTCATCTCCAAGGTTTTCCTAATGATATTTAATAGATTTTTATTGTTGGACTCTTCTTTTCCATTTCCTTGGGGGTTATAGTTGGAGGCATATGTCAAATTGATCCCGTACTCTTTGCACATTACCACCCAAGGTTTAGCTCTGAAGCTCATGGCATTGTCAACAACAATTTTAACTAGCACTCCAAACCTATAGATGACATGGTTCAACATGAATTCCATGAAAATTTGGTGTGTTGCTCTCTTGGTGGGGATTTCCTCTACCCATTTAGTGAAGTAATCAGTGGCTACAAGAATCCACTTATGGCCAGCAATTGAAGGGTCAGAAATCTCACCAATGAAATCCATTCCCCATTGCTTGAATGGGGTTTCAATTGATACAGGTTGCAAAGGAAGGGAGCCTAAAGCTTTCAGTTTTCTATAAAAATGCGTGCAACTCTCACATCTTCTAACCAACAAAGTTCTATCCTTGAAAATATTTAGCCACCAATAACCAAGCGTCAAGATCTTTTGTGTTGTGACTCTTCCACTAAAATTCCCCCACAAAATCCTTCATGGAGATCATAAATTATCTTGGGGGATTCATCTTCAGTAATGCACCTTAAGAGAACTCCCTCAGGGCTCTTCCAAGCAAACCCGAAATCATTGATGACATATTTCTGGGAAGCCAACTTAAGAGCTCTTTTCTGATTTTTACTCAAATACTCATGGTAGTATATATGTCTAAGATAAAAAATTAGATCTTTGTACCATTCAGAACTCATCAAATTTTCAATGACATCCACCCTTTCTTCTTCTACTTCATTCACCTCAATAGTTTGCAAGTTTCTCTCAGCCATAAGTTTAGCTAAGCTCAAACCTCTTACCAATTTTGTGGTTTGGATATCCATGTCAGACTTCTGTAACTTGTTCACCCATCTACATATTTTGCTTAAGACCTCCATCTATGATAATACATCTTTCACCATGGTGTGGGGAACATAATTAACAACTTTAGAGATTAAAATGTAGGTTTTGAAAACCTTTTTTGTCTTTACCAAGGAAAATGCTTGCTTCTCCATAATGGTGTACTTCAACTCAGCCCCTTGCAATGCCTTACTAAAAAAGGCAATTGGCCTCTCAGCCCCTTCACCATCCTTCTGCAATAAGACAGATGCAATAGTGTTCTCTGAAGCAAAATAAATCATTTGAAAAGGATTCTTATAATATTTCTTCGATCCCATTGAAATCCTGAATGGTAGCATCTTCCCATTTAATAACTTGGTCCTTCTCTAGCATGTAAGTAATTGGAATGGTCAACTCAACAAATTTTGATATGAAACTTCTGATAAATTTTATTTTCCCAAAGAAGGACTTAATTCCCTTCTTGGTTCTTAGAATTGGGACCTTGCTGATGGCCTATACCCTCTTAGAATCAATCATGACACCATCTTTGATACAATGTGACCGACCAACTTGGCCTTTTGCACTCCGAAATGGCACTTCTTTGGATTGAGTGAAATGAAGTACTCTCTACATCTTATCAGAATTTTTTCCAAGTGCTGCAAGTGATCACTTCTCTTGCTGGAAAACACACTCACATAATCTTGGTAAACAAAAAAAAAATCATTAATGTAACCAACAAAATAATCATCCCTTTCTATTTGAAATGTTGCTCAAACATTCATCAAACCAGATGGCATCCTAACATAGACATAAGTTCCCCAAGGAGTGGTAAAGGTTGTCTTAATTCTTTCTGATTCCTTCACAACAACTTGATTATAGCCAGAGAAACCATCCAAGGTAGAAAGCAAATCAGAACCTATCACTAATTACAACATGTTTTCCATGTTTGGTAAAGGATAGTTATCCTTCATTTATGCTCTTTTCAAATTTCTAAAATCCATGCAGAGCCTGATATCACCATACTTTTTTCTAATTGGTACTAAGTTTGCAACCCAAAAAGAATACCTTGATGGCTGAATGACCCCTCCATCCCTCAGTTTTTTAAGTTCTTCTTACATTTTAAGAGAAAGGAGTGGATTGATCGAACTTTGTTTCTTCCTAAATGACTTTACATTAGATTCCAAATAAATTTCATGTTGAAACAAATCCTCTCTGTATGCGTTCAACTGAGAATAAGACCAAGCTAAGCAGTCCTGATATTTCTTCAACAATTGGACATAGGATTGTTTTTCATCCTTGTTCATATTTCTTCCCAACAATATCTTCCTTAGTTTCTCCTTTGTACCCAGGTCATGCTCCTCAACATACCTTGATGATTTTATATGCTTATTAATAATGCAATCAACATTATCAAAGTTTTATTCAAGAAAAACCAGTCCTCTAGGAATGGTATTAGTTTTCATTTGGATGATGTATTTTCCAAAAACAAATTCTTTACCCTCTGTTGCACACACCATTGGCTCCTAATCAACACATTGATCAGCAAACTCCCCTTTATTGTGTAGAAATCTTTTGATATGAGAATCATCATAAAATATTTGCCAATGTTTAATGTTGTCAGGGACAGATGGCCTTGTTAACACTTCAACATCATATTCACAATATGGGGACATTACACAATTATCAAACCAAGATCCCAATATTGTAAGCTTGTATGCCATAACATTGAACTTCCTATCATGATGCACAATGTTAATTGAATCAAACATATCAATCAAGTCCTAAAATACATGCTTGTACTGTTTCATTCTATGATTTTTAGTAGCATAAATTTTTCTAATTTGTTTAACAATCAATTTTCAATCTCCCTTAACAATGATGTATTTAACATAGTATTTACAAGAAATTCTCAAACCTAATAGAAATGCTTCATACTTAGCAATTTTCTTAGTACACTCAAAGTTAAGTTTGAAAGAAAAAATAAACTCTTCTAAGCTTGGAGAAATCATAACTACACCAGCACCATTTCCAAATTTCGAGCAAGCTCCATCAAACAAAAAATTCTATGGAGAGCCTACTTGTTCAAGACTCTTACATTGATCCATTTTTTTCTCTTTCCCATCAGCAAATCCAATAAAGTTATCAACATCAACATTTGTGTAAAAAAATTCATAAGATGCATTGTTTGGATCTTCAATGAGGTGCAACATCTTCTTTTCTCCATACAATTTGACAAGGATTCCCTCAATTGGGATGGTGGCATATAACATATCCATTTGAACACTCTCACAAACACTTATAGCCCATTTTGTGGACAACAACATACCCCACTTGGCTGGGAAATCAATAATAACAACATGAAGTTTCAAGTTCCTACGCAGATAAGTTACAAGTTGTACCACCAAACATTTCATACATCCCACCACTTGAACCTCTCTGGAATCTGTGGTAGTACAATTCCCATATGTTGTTTTTACTTTGATATCTAGTTCATTCATGACTTCCAGAGGTCTAACATTGCATGATGCTCCTGAATCAAACATACATCTATGTAGCAATCTATCCTTAATGATCATAGTAGCAAAGAATGGATCTACATTTAGCTGAGACTCTACCAAGGATGTTCCCAAATAAACCTCAAGTGGTTCACCTAGTTCTTCTAATGCTTGTGGTGTTTCTAGCTCTTCAATGATTGGAGGAGTATCCATAATGTTTACATTTCTGCTTGGGGTACTCTTCTCTTCTTTCAATCCCAATTACTCAAAGGCCCTTTTCTTATGCTTAGGAATCCTAAGCATCTCAACAATTGGAACATAAATCTTGATCTAACTCAAGACTTAGGCAATGTCATATGGAACACACTTTCGCAAGGAAGCATTGGAAGGGAGATTGAAAAACTCATCAGATGGCATGAGACTTTTGACAGTTTGAGCATGAGGAGAAGTATAATTTTTTTTTGGGACAACAAGGCCTTTGGAAGATGTATCTTTCTTATGAGAATCTTTAGGAATATTTGAAAGAAATGGAGTTTTAGGTTTGACTTGAGGCCCTTCTCCTTTGACGAATCTACTCCTAGTATTATAATCCTTTTCTTGAGCAACAACAATGTTTGTCAATAACTTCCTATCCTCCTCAGATGGGATTTCTCCATCATACTTCTTTATCATTAAAGATCTTAAATATTCAAAGTCATTATTGGGAAATTAAAAATATTTTACAATACTATGGGAGGAAGAAGAGGTACCCCGTGAATGCAATCCCAAAAATCAACATCAATTCTAGCACTTATTACATCATTTGAAGTTTTTCCTTCCTCTGAGCTTATAGAGCACTCCATCATGCATGCATCGTCATTAGTGTTATCATCATCACCTTCCTCTTCTACTTGCTGATATACTTCACATGTAGCATGGGGCATGAAACATATGCCACGCCAATGAATTACATCTATTTCTTCAATAGCAACAACTCTGGAAGATAAAGGACCAGGTACCATTCTGTTTTCCCTAGATTGGGGATGTCTATTTGCAGATCGCATGGGTCCCTTTCCTCTGTCATCAGATCTCTGATCATTTCTAGGATGACTGGAAAAAAATTCTTTGCCTTGTTGCTTATGTTGGCCTTATGAACTCTGCCCAATCCTTTTTCTACCTGGGCTAATTTGTATGACATTTATTTGACATCCCCTGCCAAAGTTTTCACAACTTCCTCCAAATCAACAGCCTTACTTGCTTCAGGTTTTTCCCAGTTAACAAGTTTCACACCTTCCCTCTTAGGAGGTTTTCTTATTACTAAATAATGTTATTCTCAATTTGCAGAGCCATGGTAAAGGCCTACCTCAAATTCGTAGGTTTTTTGTCCCTCAAATACTAAGAATATTTCCTATCACATGCAATTTAATACTTTATAAGACAAGATTCATCACATGGCCTTAAATTCACAAGAAATCTCTTGAATGTATTATTAAATCTAGTGTTGAAGTCATGCATTGACTCATTAGGATTTTTTTCAATATTCTCAAATTTTGACAAGAGAAACCTTGTGTTTTTTTTATCACCATACTACAATCTAAATGCATTATTCATTTTGGTCTAAGAATCAATGGAATTATCTTGCAAATCTTTATACCAGTCCCTTGCATCTTCTTCAAAAGTATGGATAAACAATTTGATATATACATCTTCAAAGTCAATCTCAAAGTCTTCCGTCATGTTGATGAAAACTTTTAAGTGTTGATCACAAGTTATAATATTATTTCCTTGGAACTTTGGTAGTATATTTCATACATCTTAGGTAAATGCATTTGGATAACCGGCCATCCCTCTAAAATTTATAGGGCCAAATGTATTTACAAAAAAAGGAGGTCTGGGTAGGGGATGGGCCATGTTGTTTTGAGGAGGTGGCCTTGGAGGAGAATCAAATTGATAAGGGACACTGGGTCTTTAAAACACAAGAGTATAAATTTCAAAATGGATATCCCCTAAAGGCGTTGTTTCTTGGAAAACCCTATCAACTTTGGAAAACATAGGGGAAGAATGAGAATAAAAATTTTCAAATTCAACTGAAGGCCCCTCTACAGATGGAGAATTAAATTCCACAAAAAGACTACTTGATTCAGAAGCACTTGAATGGAAATCTTCAATGATAAGATAATCAATTTCATTAATGGAGATCTCTTTTCTTGACTGCTAATATCCAACAACTCTCCAAGCTCTCCTTCCTTCTAACTTTATTTTTCCTAGCTCTGGAAATAATGTCCTAGTAGGATCCTTAGCGAAGAAAGATCTTATTCCTTCTAGATTTGAAAATATTAGTAACAAATCTCACTTGATAGAGGCTAAGACACTGGTATTTATCAAAAAATCATATCAACATGAAGTCGCCACTAAGTATTTCCAACTTAGTTGTGAAAATGAACCAAAACTATGATCTGTCAGATGTCTGTCAACACTAGAAACTGAAAATGGAAAGATTTGACCTTCTTTTACCCAAATTTATCAATCAAACTTAGTGCAATAATTTTAGAAACTGGAAATATTACACACGACACTTATAACTTTAAACACTTCTTACAAGCCTAAACACAGGATTATGTTGAAATAATGTACTAGCACTTAGAACATATATGAAATGTTTACCAGGCCCTGAATATGAACTGTAATCACAATGTCACTGGAAGCGGCGCCAGAATGGTGTTGGTACTAAAATTGATTCTCCCTTAGAAGCTGAGCAGCATCATAGATCTGACATGAAGTTTAGAGACAAGCAGATCATGTTATGTGTCATTATTTATCTGGGGAAAGAAATGCATTTTTCTCTTTCTCACCTAGATGTGGAGAAATGGGTAGCACCCTTAAGATGATTTGATCTATTCTCACTATTTTATGGTTGTGCCTTTTAACCAGGGTGAGAGGACCCTTTTGTAGCTTTTTGTTTGTGGAGGAGATGGATATGTCCTTCTTTGCCAATTTATTAAGAAGACCTTGAAGAAAACATGATCAATGCAACAAAAATATAACTCTCATGAGTTGTAATCTTAGATAATGGAGATATTTTCTAAAAAAGGTTCAAGATACTAAAGACAATGAAAACCTAATTGCTTCTAAATTTTTTTGGTAATAGAATTTATGCGTTTGTACACACATAGGACAAATAGGGGTATTATAAGTAGGATTGGTTGTTTTTAAATTAATTTTGGTGCAAGGTGAGTCAGAGTAGACTTTGAATCACCAGATCTTTGAGATATTTTACAAAAAATAATGGATTGATCAACATAATTCTTTATAACAACTAAAATTTTCCTTTAACCAGAAGGTGTGCTTCAGTGGAGGCCTAAATCAACATGTTTTCACACAAACTTTAAGAATCAAAAGTGAAGGCTCGAATTGAAGAACTAATTTGAACATTGTCAACCTTTATTTTATCATGCCTAAGATACCCTTAAATTCTAATAAACAATCTTATCATCATGCTAAGGGTAAAGTCATTGTAAATTTGTTTATTTAACTATCAAATGAAATCTCTTTTGATAAATGAAATTGCAAATGCCACCAAATTATCACAAGGATAATATCTTGTGTGATTCACAAATATCTCAATGTAAGATTGCAATGGGAATAAGAAAAAATATTTGCAGACATTCAAAAATGAAGAAGACACAATTTTTCTCAAAATCAAACAAAAATTACCTCAAATTTTAATAAATGCATTAGCAAGGGAAAGTTTCTAGAAAAATCTATGAGATTTTCAATGGTTGTACACTTGCAACCACCTTGACATGATCAAATTTAACACAAAAGAAATAAACAGGTTCCTCAGATGATCTCTCAAAAGGATGGGCTCTGTCAAAAAAATTTCTTAGGAATTAACTCCTGGCCTTAACACCCCAACCATTTTCATGAAAAATCCATGTAATTTATAAAAGAGTTTTCCCCCCAAAATAAAAAACATTCAAAGCACCATTTCTTGTTACGATTTTGATCATGATTCCTAGAATCAGATTTGTAAAAAAGTTGTCAGGTGCTCATAGGGAAAATCTATCCAAATATTTCCATCATTCAATTCTTTACTGGAAAATCACTCTTAACTTCATTTGCCAACTACTTCCTCCCGTAATCTATCGAATCTAGTTTCTTGCAAGTCAAGGAAAGATTGGAAAATCAAATCGAATCTTGCAGTTAGATCACATCTTAATGGTAAAATACATTTTCAGATCTTCCCTACCAAATCTAGATATCAAATTAATTCTCCTCTTCATTTGGCATGTAGGAGACACCAAGAAATGATAAAAAACCGTAAAAATTTACATCCCCAGGAGCTTTGGAGCAAAAATGGTGAAAAATCAAATATAGATGCATAGTTGTTGTCGATTTCCCATTTGAAGTTGGACTGTCCATGTGGGAGATCCGATTTAAGACAGACCTCGGGGTTCCTTTTTACCTTTTATAAATTTTGCAAAAAAATGCAAAATTTCTCATTTTGCTTCGCCCCTCTGCCTTTGAAAAAGGGCTTCACACGTGTCCTAATGTGGGTCCCAGAGGAACTGCAGCTCAATTATGTTATTTTACCTCATTTTTCGAAAAAGGAAAGTTTTCCAAATTCTCCCCACACCTCTGCCCTTAGTTTCTAATGTGGTTCCCAATGGAAACATGCTTCCTTTTTACACTTTAACTCCCTTTTTCACAAAAGGATTTTTTTTTCAAATTTCCCTCGAAGTTTTGCACCTCCGCCATTGTCTATAGAAAATTTTGACTATTCTCTATCAGGCTTGCAGGCCATTTTGATGACTTCAATATTTTTAAAAATAATAGGTAAAAAAGAGAAGCTACCTCTGATGGTCCACCTCCTTGCCTTTTGACATTTCAAATTGCTACATGTCTCAATGGTGCATTTTGAGATGGTCCAAAAAACTAGAGACCCCAAACAAGTGCGGGCTCAACATGTTTCTCAGTCTGACACAATCTGTTAAACATTTGAAGGTTAAAAAAATGGCACGATGTGTCTAAGGATCGAGACAGTCTTCTTCGTCTATTGAAAAGTCCAAGAAAAAAGGTAGAGTGACCAGAAGCCTCCAAGTGTCCTCTTGGCACTTCTTCGAAATAAAACTCAGGGGTCGGTCCCTAAACATGCACGGTCCCTCCATGTGTCCTAGGCCCTTTAGGAATTTTATTGAAAAATCTAAGTAAAGGAAGGCCCAATGGAAACCTCCACATGTCTTTATGTCACAACTTCAAGATGGTCCCCAAGAGCGGAGACCCTGAATGAGTGTGGGCTCACAATGAGTCCTAGGCCTTAGAAAATTTCTTTCAAAAGTTTAAGTACAAAGCAGAGCCAGCAGAAGCCTCCACCATTCCCTCTATCGAAATTATGAAGGTTGGACCTTGAGGTAGATCCTTAAATGAGCGCCAACCCACCTCGTGTACACGGCTTGCCAAAACTATACTGGCTACATGAAAAAAAATTATAAGTCCAAAAAATGTAGCGGAATCCTCCACATGTCCCCTGGTGCAACTCCAAGACCAAACCAAAGGTGAGTCTTCAAACAAGCATTGTTCCTCTACGTGGAAGTTTTTTGGGTTGAAATGATCCACAATTTTTTAGAGTGCCCCAGCAAGCTGCATCCAACAAAAAAGGGCCACATTTCCATTGATGCAGAGAAAAAAATTTGACGAGAAAAACACACCAGTCAAGCTGTAAAAATGTAGGGGAACCATTGTTTGAGCCCAAAGATGAATTTTTCTTCAAGGTCAAAGAATTTGGAAATGTTGTAAGTTTCAAACATGATCCTTCGACCTACATTCAATCATGTTTCCTTAGGTATTTGGGATAAAAAATGGTAGGGACAACAACACACGACTGCAGAAAATAGAAGGAAAGGAACAACCCGAGTTTTACACACAATTTATAAACACATTCAGATGTAAAAATGAACAAAAAACAAATTCTGGATTTTTAAGTGATCTTCGTCCAAAGAAGGGACTAATCATGGCGACCAAATTGAGGAAAGAGTCTTCAAGCACCAACACAAGGAGATAAAAAATGTGAAAGAGGACACAAAATGAGGGGTTTTAATGGCAAACGGGGCAAGACTAATTTGAGCACCAACATACCACACCCTTGAAGGATGGATAGTCCTCTTATTATGGCATTTGAAGGCTTGCTGCATTGAACATCCTTCCATTTTATTAGCATCCTCACAAAGCTTTTAGAATTGATCAACTTTTTCCAGTATTGATCTTTCCCCTTTCCTAGAGCTAGGGCATAGACTTAGGGAACACCACATTTACAGAAATATTTTACCCTATAAAATTTATATTTCAAATCACTTTATCTTATCGAAATTAGGTGTATGATTTCACTCCATCTGTTATCTCTTTATGATATTTGATATGACTAAATGACGTTGATTACATTCTAACACTTTTTTTGGTTACATGTTCCTTGTTTTATTCGGATCCCATATATTTTATGTCTAATGGTATTAGAGGAATATTTTCTTCATGCGTTCATTAATATGATGTAATTTTGGTCGTACCTATAGGTCACCATTTTTTGGTTACGTTATCCCGGTCAATCTATTTATCTATTTGAAATACATAGACCTTTTCTTTTATCAATCAATAATCACATCCACATTAATACATTCTATCCACATCACATTACTATAATAACATTTAAAATAAACATGTGATCCTACTCCTCATTAAGTATATAACAAATCTACAACTTCAATCATCCATAGATATGCAAATCCAAAGCATCCATAAATAACCAATAAACATCATCAGTAAATATCATCATTATCATAAATCAAACAATCACATTACACAATTAACATATATAAAATCGTGACAAAATCATAATCATATACATATATAAAAATGTAGTATTTCAATACATTACTACCCTTTAACAGGTCTCTCTCAAAGTAAAAATATCAGTGAAACACAAAAGGTGAATATTATAAATCTTGATATCCTCCCCCTTCATGATGGGTCCCATTGTCTCTCTATCGACCTCGACGCTTCTACCCTTTCCCTCTCATCCTTGTGCTTGAGACTCACTCACTTAGCTACCTAATGGCCTAGCTTCACCTACTACTCTACTCTGCACATGCTCCTAGTATAAGAGTGTCTTTGAAAACTTCTTGATCACGATGATCACGATCCCCTCATAATAATTAGCCTTTGTGGCTAAGGCTCTGTACCTATCAATCTAGATCATACAAAGGGGTTTCATTTCTCCTCCTCCTTGTGGTGCTACCTCTCCCCCACCAAAAGCCTTGGCATCTAGTATAGTAGTGAGATCTCCAAACCGGACCATGTAAGAATCCCTCTGCCAGTGGTATGGATCCATGTCCTAGATTATGTTGTCCCTCTCCACCCTAATCTAATATCTCTTAGCGTAAAGTTGTGTTAACTCTTAAGTATCCTCACCTCCAACTCCTCCCTCTCCTCCTCCTAAATCTACCTCAGCCTCAACCTCCACCTCCATCTCCTCTACATCCTCCTCTCCTCCCTATATAACCAACCTAGCTTCTAAGATAATAGTCATTCAGTCACCAAATCCAGCCCTAACTCCTATATTTTCATCATTATCCCATATTGGAGCCTCTTCCCTCAATGGACCTTCCATGATAGGTGTCAACAACTCCATGTCTACATCCTCCCACCTATACAAAATAGGAGCATCCGTTATTGTCTGGACTACCCAGAAATGTCGTCGCACTCGATTTAACATCACAACCTCGATCATCTTCGTTCATCTCCCCTAACTCCACTATGTCTAGCTCATCCAAAACTACTTAGCATCTACTCCTGGCCATGTAGAGAAATACCTATACAACCACTATCTGATGTTATAAGTATCTTCCTTTAAAAATTGATTGGCATACCAATCCACTCCTCTTTGCCCCTATCACCGAAGGTTTGGGTGACCCATGGAAGCACTTGTGGCCAAATCACTTCTATGTTCTCATATGCCCAGTCGTGCAATAAGAAACCGACATGAAGTCTTGATCTTTTACCTATCCTATACATTTAAATATCATGTTAAAATTGATCCAACAAGGTAGTCCCAAAAGAAAATATTTCTTGGTGATCCAAAATATCTCTCACTACACCATCTAGTGCCCAAGGAAATTGAGCTCCACCAGAGTCCGAAAATGCATAACAAGACAACCATCATTTCCATATAGATCAATCAGTTGTGTGGGATCCCATCATCATACCTCAACTCATATGAGAAATCCCCTGAAGAAAACTTGATGTGGGGTGAATTACCTCCAAATAAATGCATCAATATTGCCAATCTATGGTCACTAGTAATGGGAACTATCTGTTCCCCATGTATCAACAACATGAGAATCTCATACACATCCTCTAGGGTGATGGTCATATCCCCTGCTCTAAACCAAAAAGTACCTATTTTTTGGCCTCATCTCTCCACTAAAGCTGTCATTGATCCCATATCCCATGGTATCCTCTGATAATATTTGACTCCACATAGCTCCACTACAGACAAGTGATCTCACTAAAGATTTGTAACATCTCTAATCTATTTGTATAGTGTAGAAACTTGACCTCAAGAATATAGGGTCTCCCTAGTCTGCAATCACAAATAAAACATGGATACATAATATCAAAATTCATAATCCAATAAAAATTCATTAAAATCATCCAAAATACAATTTAAATTCAATCTAACCCTAATCAACACCGATCAAAGATGGGTTGACATGTTTCAGGTTCAATCACTGCGCCTTAAGGCCCTATCGATGTCAACCCACCTATGTCAACGCCAACTCCTCTTGGTATAATTAACTTTTTCTTAAGAATGCAAAAAAAAATGACAACAAAATTAAATAAAAAACAATCTTGATTTTTGTTACTCATCATCTTCTGCACCTTCTTGTATTTCCTCGTAGCTCCTACAACCTCCATTTCTCATCTTTCTCTCTAATCTCTCTGATATCTCTCATCAATTTTCCATTTGTAAATGAGCATCATCAGCCGACCTGCAAGATTATATAGCCACTAAAAAGTGGTCACCATCAACTCCTTAAGTCTCTGTTGATTTATTTTAGCTGCTGTTGACTGGCCTTGGTAGCCTTTGCTATGGCTTCTCTGATATTTTGTTCTGAGCTTTTCTCAGGAATTATTCAAATTCCACCTTTGTGACTATATTTATCTTCCCTTGAGGGTATTTTGTTTCAATATTTTGATCATATCTTTTCATGATCTAAAATTCCACCTTCATGGGAAAATTTACTCACTCTTGAGGCATTTTATTTTACAATCCTCTCAAATTTACACACAAAGTCAACCTTCGTGACGATACTCATCTTACCCTTTGGAGTATATTATTTCGCCACTTTCATTTTCTATGTTTTCTTGTGTTATGTGTTGGGGAACCATTATTTTCATCCTCTTCCTTCACGAATGCATAAATTTTTTCTCGATTCCTCACGTTTGAAGGATTCCATATACTTTTAACATTTTTTACAGCTACTTTGATTTTTTCCCATGATCCCATGATCATTTTGGCTTACATCCATTTGAGAGATTTAGCATTGGATTCTCTCCATTTTCCAATGATTTTCACCCACTCACTGGCATGTAGGGCATTGTAGCTCATTTCCGTTGAGACCACAATAGCCCCTTTACCAATATGATATTGGAGTCACTTTCATAGTTTTCATTTTCATTGTGATCCTTTTTTCTTAGGGAATTTTTCCTTCTGCTATCCTTTTATCAATATTTCTTCACCAACCCTCCCTTCATCATCTACCTTTTTTCAAACACATCATCGATCTCCCTTGGTGTAATCGATCCCAGATTTGAGGGGGAGCTCATCATATACCATATGTCAATCCTAAGGACACTCCTCTTCTTACTATTTTTTCTCATGGATTGTTAACACAAACCACTAAATAAAAAAGGGGAAAATGTAAACACCTGAAATTGGTATATCTACCCT
The DNA here is from genome assembly GCA_019776745.2 of Taxus chinensis. Classification (NCBI taxonomy): domain Eukaryota; kingdom Viridiplantae; phylum Streptophyta; class Pinopsida; order Cupressales; family Taxaceae; genus Taxus; species Taxus chinensis. The sequence goes on along the minus strand of CM034146.1, from coordinate 596,177,800 downwards.
TATCTGCCCGGGAGCACATATTTTGTTAAGGTCCTATTTAGGTTCCCATTTAATTAAATATATTTAGATTAAATTAATTAAAATTACCATCTCATCACCTTTAATTAATTTATTAACTCTTATTAATTAATTATTTAATATCCACAACATATAATGCCCTAATCTACATTTTATTTAGGAGGTTTTTTTCCTAAATATCAATCTTACACATTTTCCTGTCTTTCTTCCTATCTATTTTATGCCCTAACTACACATTATTTATCCCCCAAGGAATATAATCTTGAACAATGCTTTAAAACAACCTTCCAACTCTTAAAAACATAAAATCACATTAAAAACACAAAACACTAGCCGATTAGGGAAACTTTATCCATGGTCGGCCATGACCCTGTCCAATCACCATCGAACCTATAAAAACTAAGTTAAATCCTTCCAAAAAGGGACCAAAAATCATATGCATGCAAATTTTGAAGTTCTCTTATGACTAGTGAATTTCCTCTTGTGACTGAGCATTCCTGCAATAGTTACAGACCTTCGTGACCTCCTTTGGACGTGCTTTCATCACTCATGTTCATCCTTCATGAGGGGGATCTCATCATTTACCTTCCATAAATCCTCATCACACTTCATGTCTTACATTCTTGTCTCATGTCTTGCTAGCACAAACCACTCAATAAAAAGGGGCAAATTCAGACACCTATAATCGATATCTCTCCCCTTATCTCCCAATGTGCCCATATTCTTTTAGTGTCCTAATTAGGTTCCCCTTTAATTAAATACATCCCCCCTTAATTTAATTAAAATTTTCATCCCATCACCTTTAATTAATTTATTAAATCCTATTAATTAATATCCACATCATATCATTCCCTAATCTACTTTATATTTACGATAATTTTATCCTAAATCTTTATCTTACGTTTTTCCCTAGCTTTCTTCCTATGTATTTTTATGCCCTAACTACCCATAATTTATCCCCAAGAAATCTAATCTTGCACAATGCTTTAAAGCACCCTTCCAACTCTAAAAAACACAAAAACACAAAAATATAGCCCATTGGGGATACTTTCCCCGTGGTCAGTGGTGACCCATCCCATTCATCGTCAATCCTATAAAACTAAGTTAAATCCTTCCAAAAAGGGACCAAAAAATCATATGCATGCAAATTTTGAAGTTCTCTTATGACTAGTGAATTTCCTCTTGTGACTGAGCATTTCCTGCAATAGTTACAGACCTTCGTGACCTCCTTTGGACGTGCTTTCATCACTCATGTTCATCCTTCATGAGGGGGATCTCATCATTTACCTTCCATAAATCCTCATCACACTTCATGTCTTACTATTCTTGTCTCATGTCTTGCTAGCACAAACCACTCAATAAAAAGGGGCAAATTCAGACACCTATAATCGATATCTCTCCCCTTATCTCCCAATGTGCCCATATTCTTTTAGTGTCCTAATTAGGTTCCCCTTTAATTAAATACATCCCCCATTAATTTAATTAAAATTTTCATCCCATCACCTTTAATTAATTTATTAAATCCTATTAATTAATATCCACATCATATCATTCCCTAATCTACTTTATATTTACGATAATTTTATCCTAAATCTTTATCTTACGTTTTTCCCTAGCTTTCTTCCTATGTATTTTTATGCCCTAACTACCCATAATTTATCCCCAAGAAATCTAATCTTGCACAATGCTTTAAAGCACCCTTCCAACTCTAAAAAACACAAAAACACAAAAATATAGCCCATTGGGGATACTTTCCCCGTGGTCAGTGGTGACCCATCCCATTCATCGTCAATCCTATAAAACTAAGTTAAATCCTTCCAAAAAGAGATGATAAATCACTAGATGCATATAATATTTGGAGCTCTCACATTACTTGTGAACTCACTCTCATGCCTGAGTATTCTTGCAATAGCCAAAGACCTCTGTGACCTCCTTTAGACATGCTTGCATCACTCATGTTCATCCTTAGTGAGATTATCAGTGTCTTTATGTTGCTTTAATTATCTCTTTATCATATTATCATCGTTTTGTTTTCCTCTAATATTTTTAAGGTACATATCAGTCTCTGCAACACACAAGGCTTCTTCAACAACCTTCTATTTAAGATCCTTTGCTTGTAGTTTCCTTTTCTATCTATTTTTCCTTGAAATTATCTAACTCTTCTACAGTCTTTGTCAACCAAGGTCTTGATTCCCAATCTATCCTCATTGAAACTTATATTTTTCTATAATTTCCTAGTTTTTGCTTCTCTAGATCCCCTCTACAGGTTTACTCCAACACACTCAAGAATTTACTTCATCCAAATCTTACAAGGCTTTCATATTTAATTTATGTTTTAGATCCAGTGTCAGTAGACCTTCCTCTGGGATGTCTGGGCCACCCTAGACCCAGACTAGGTAACCTTTAATTTAAATTTATTTTAATTGAATTTACTTCTAGATCAATTTTAATCATTTCTCAGATTCAGTAATACTTTTGCTTCTACATGTTATTTACTGTTTAATCCTTTATTTCAATATTTCTTTAAAATAGGGGTAGAAATCCTCCAAGGAAGTTAACGCTTCATAGATCTGCATCATCTAGTAGCCCCCACATAAATATATCTAATCAATCTTGTTTCATTTTATCTTATGTATAGGTCATCATCTATTGCAATGATCAACTACTTTGTGCTCTTTCATCCATCAAATCACTCTTATGCAGTACTATAAACCCTCCATGTTATGAGTTGCTAATTGATTTTACTAGTAGTATATCAACTTGATCTGGAACATGAACTCTGACACCATCATTATCCTTCAATATTGGTAAAAAAAAATCGCTAGATAATCACCGTATTCACCCATAACCTATAAAACAAATGATATCCTACAAAACCTCCAAATTACATCAAATCTTAAAAGTGAAATATGTAAATGGGGAGTCACATTGACCCTGATGATCACCAAACAGAGTGAACTTACGATGGTTTTTTGCACTACATCTTACACTCCTTGTAGTTCTATGTGATTGTTTGTTAAAATATTATCTTAGGTTTCCCTCTTGCTAGTGACACCAAGATAGTGGGTTGTAGCTAGATGAAATGGAAATGTGTTGATGGAATTCAGAATTAGGCCTTTTTATGTAACCTATGTAGAATAAACAGCCCAGAAATGTAGTCCCTTTGATACTATATAGATAAGATAGCCCTTGATAATTTCTCGCCCATATAATCATATGTATGTTGTGTATATATAGGGATATCTTGCTTTAATTTTAACACTATTGACATGATATGTTGACTATGACCTTGGGATAGGAATAAGAATACCGAAAAGGCCAACCAAAAATGTATAAAATGTTAACAAGAACAAAGGGGACAACAACGCTTATGGTGGACAGGATCGCATGGGTGCTAGTTTCCATATTGGTTACTGGTGTTTTGGAATAGTTTACGACAAATGTGAAAATATTGATAGATAGGGATCCCTGTGACCTAACTAAAACTAGATACAAAATTTACCAATGTGAATGAAAAATACAATACGAAAAACCAAAGCAAGCAGATGGACTAGGGAATGTGTCACGAGTGACTAATTTTCTTACTTGAGATTCATGTATATAATAACATACATAGTTGTATATTAAAATAGTAATATGTCCGTGATTTTGTCTTTACACATGCCTCTCAACCAAAATGAGTATGAAACAAAATTGGAGGAGATATGTGAGTAGATGAGCTGGCTAGAGCAAGGGTCTAGGAATGATGTATTCAAAATATGGGATTGGTTGTCATGATCAAAATTTCTAGTTTTTCATGCTATACATTTATCATGAAAACAAAACCATTGAAAGAGGATTTAAGATCTTAAAACAAAATATGTCATGATAAGGGAAATTTTGAAAACTATATTTAGGCAAAATATAGGAATTTTAATATAATCTTAATACAAACCATATACGATAGTTAAATCTTAAAATATAGGGTGAGATAAAATATATAAAGATAAAACATAAGGGACTCAAAATTTCAAATAAATCATAAATTAATGAATTTCTTAAGGACATAAATAATGTTTAAATTGAATTTTTTGAACAAATTAATAAAAATTGAGTATATATAAAATAAAAACAATGTTTATTATCATTTTCATTTTGAAAATATTATATGATTGTTAATCGAAATAAAGTAAAATATGAATACTTGGTTGTGTATAGTGATATAGGATTTACTGATTTATGTTTCTCAGGTGAACATGCTAATCTCATTCTAGAGATTCTTCATCTTTGGAACTGTTATAAGAAACTTTTCATTTAAAAATCATATAACTGATGATGGAGAATTGTATAGTCTAGGATTTATCTATATTATTTAGGACATGTGTATACATGGGTTCTACACTTTAAATTTTTCGTAGGTTTAGAAATAGTTTTTTTTACTAGTCACAAGGAGTCAAAAACATTTAACACCACATGTAATCATGTACAATATATAAGTAAACCCTAGAAATATGAAAAAGCACTATGAACTAATTAGATCAAAAAAGGATAAATTTGTGTGTTTGTGAATCTTGACAAAATGTAGTATTCAACCCGTGATAAAACAATCATGGTGTTCAAATATATCACCTAGAAATGGACACAACCACATCTAGTTCTCATAACATTAGTGCACGTAATGAATAAATCTAAATATACCCCATTTGTTTTCCCTCATCTCTCTTTAAACATAGATAATATCTTTGAATATAGATATAAGAAAAATGTATCCTACTTAGTACTCATGTGACATGGTGGTATTTAAATGATGATATAAATTCACTCTATCTCTTAGGAAATTTAATAATTCCTTGAGTGATTTTTACTTTTTAGGACTTGGCATTTGGACCTCTACATGCTTACAAATAGAAAAAATAAACACTTAAACCGAGTTTGAGTTCTTTAAACCTATCTAGTGGACATTATAACATATGTGGAAATATGCACTAGAATATATTTAAATTGTTTGAGCAATTTAGTGTCTACATTTGTTATATGAGTGATAGAAAATTATAGATTAGTTACAAAGAGCAATTGAATTATTTATAAATGCTTCCATAGGTTGGATATTCACATTATGATCATCGTACGAAAGATGAACTGACATATATAACATTTAAAATTAAAAAAAAAAAAAGTTTCTAGATGAAAAGGTATGTTATTTTATAGGTCTTCCTAGACCATAATACATCCTCTCCCTATTCTATATGATTTAGGAAATGTATTTAGTATTGAAAAATTTGTATTTCAGGAAATATTTCTAGACATAGATTATTGCTTAAGATAGTTAGTAATGAATGGATAAATGATATAATAATGTGTAAATATTATCAGTTAATACCATAGAGAGAAATATGTATGAATGAAACTTAAAATATGAGCACTTTTTTATCATATGAACAAAGTCAAACTTCTCATTGTAAAAAAGATAAGTTACCAAATTCTATTAGCTACACTTTTTGTGACATGAAAAAAAATTAGTTTCCTTATTTTTCATTTAAATTCAACTCCAAATAAAACATATTCATTGTGTTCTAGATTGTGTGACTTAATTCAAAATTTAAATTATTTGTGATTTACTTTACAACAATGAATAAGAAAAAAATTGAATAGTAAAAAATAACAGTTTATAGAGATGGAGATTAAAGAGATATAAAAAATACCAAACATGCGAGAGAAAAAAACTATATCTACATTGTAGAACCCCACCTAAGTACTTAGTAAAACATCCATGGTACAATATATAAGTCTTTTATTAACTCAACACCAACATATTACATGTAAACTCATTATATGAGCTAATTTCACACTCTAAAAAGATAAAGATGCCTAATTACAAAGTACAGTTTGGATTCCTCCTAAAAATAGAGTAGAAAAATGTCATTAGGATTTTTTGTTCCTAAAAATACAATTTAGTGGAATTCATTCTTCTAAAAATTAGTGATTGACTCTTAAACCCCCTACAACAATAGTGGGGGGAAAAATTTCCCCACACCCCTATCGAAATTTTATCTATATATCCATAAATATCCACCTTGAAAATGATTTTGATTGATATCTTACATAATCAACTTATGAACATTTCTATAATCCAAAAGAAGCCAAACACAATTTTAACTTCTCCAATAATAATATTGTTTTGAATATATCAACACACTTTTATGTGGCGTGTACCTTTTCTAGCACTATTGTTCCTTCATCAATATCATACCTAACAAAATGATATACGTAACTATAATGTGCTTTACCTTACTATTGTAAGATGGATTCTTGGCCAAATAAATAACACTTTGATTATCACTCAAATTTTATATTGATATATTATAATAACATCCAATATTCCCTTTACCAAAATATAATTCGTTGCCCCCCTTGGACCTCTCATGAAAGTAGTGGGTGGTGTAAGCCCCCATCACAACCCCTTCATTGTTCCCCCCTTGGACCTCTCATGAAAGTAGTGGGTGGTGTAAGCCCCCATCACAACCCCTTCAATAAGTTATCCACAAACTACAATGGAAATATATCCAACATTTAAGTTTTTTTTCAGATATCTATCAAGCTACATGTTATATGCTTTCAAATTCAAGATATGATGTCCATATGAACACATCAATAAAAAAACATTTCAGGGGATATGGGGAGGATTATTCATAATATCAATACATTAGTTAATCATGAAATATTTATTTTATACTCAAATTCATGATCAATTAAGATGAATTACAAATATCATGCACATACATATAATTCTTTTTTATTTATGTCATTCGGGTCTATATAATGGTAGATATAATTTTATTGGTTTGAGGCCTCTTCAAATTAGTGATATGTAGAAATATCTCATTTGGTTCATGATTTGAGAAAGCTTCATCATTAAATAATAATATATTTTTGGGATCTAAAGAAAAGAAAAAAGATAGATTGTTTGAAAAAATAATCCATAAGTTAAATACATATGTGAGATTATGGCGTACAATACATTTCCCATAAAAAACAAGTGGAGATTCTGAAAAAGTTGATATTCAAATTCCAATCACTTAAATGTTTCATTCACATAGGAAACATTAACCTGGAGGAAATTTTATAATGAGAATTGATGTTGTCCTTATAGATTCAAACTCCTAGAATCTCAAGATAGCTCAAGGATAACCTTCAAAACCCCAACAGCCCCATATTAGAAACAAGAATCCTAGCTTTGGTGACCTTGTTGTTGAACCTCCACTTGGTAAATAGATTCTTAGAAGAAATAAGAAATAGAAGGATATAATTGGGGAAGAAATCCTTCATGAGGTCAGTCACACTACCCCTAGTGCCCAGGTCACTCCTACTATTCTTGAAAATTTTAAATAGTAGGACGATGCTTTGAAAACTATTGAAGATAATGATCATTTTCTCCTAAAGAATCATAGCAAGACCACCACAAACCCTGCCTCCTTTACTAGCGTACAAGAGGAAGTAAACTCTCTCAATTTCTGAATCAAAGCTCTTGAGGAGAAACATAACAATCAAATTTCCATCCATAGAGTTGTTCCATATCTCCTATAAGTGCATATTAATCTTATCTGTGCTGTCAATGGGATTCTGACATCAACATGGATGAATGGTTGGATCACTAAAAATTTCTTCAAAGAGACCACTCTAGACCCTAATGTTGAAGAAAACATGAATCTGTATAAGGCACTTAGAATTTCTCTTATGGTGTATAAAAAATTTGTGAATTAGTTCAATTTATATTGTTGTGTTCTCAATGCATCTATTGTTCTATTGATTCTGAGATGTTGTTTGTTTGTTTTCAGGATTCTTGTAGGCAGTTGGCCACTACCTTAGTACTATTATAATTTTATCTAGTTTTTTGTCTTTTGGCTTTTGTGTGGCCCCCTTGTTTCGAAGAACCACATTTTTCTTTCATCCCAATCTAGGTTGTTGTGCCTTTTTTGTTGTACTCTAGGGTATGATACCTTCAAAACCATTTACCTATAAAATGAAAAACCTACAAATCCATGATGCCTAGTTTAATATAACTAGAACCTAATTTCACGTAACGTTTTTGTAATATTCTCAAATCCTAATTTATAGTTTCATTTCTTATCTCAACTATGGTACCTAAATGTGATGATTTCGTAACTATTTAAGATGTATATTTTTACTATGACTTACTCTACTATAATTTATTACTTCATATTTAGACCATTATCATATGTTATCATTAGATAAAATATGAATTATACTATTACTTTAACATGAAATCAATTTCTTAATCAAACACATTAGTCTATTGCTTCATAATTCAAAAATGGGGCTTAGAATATTTATAATACTATTTTTAAAATTTCGTATTATTACTCCAGTATATTATTTTCTATTACGTCATTTTAGCCCATGGAATTTCACGAGAAATACTTAGGTGAAATCCAATTTTACATCTATATGATTACTTCATGATCAAATTTTTGATGACTTTGAACATGTTATATAGTAAATAAATATATTTAAATTTAATAAAGTACTTAATTTATGTTTAATAAAGTTAATTATTATAGTAGGCGTATGGTTAATTTATGGTGGTAGGGAGTTTTGTTTGTGTTAGAACAAACATAGATTATGTAAGAGAATGGTGCAGAATAAAATGGGGTTACAAGGTAGAGGTTAGGGAACTTATAGGGAATGGATTTGTCTTCGGTTTCTAAGAGGAGTTGGATCTCCAAAAGGTGTTAAATGGAGTGTTGTGGTTTTACGGGAGAGCCACCCTCATCTTGTGTCACTAGAAACCTTGGATGCTACCAGAGGCCAAATATAAGGAACTACCTATTTGGATTCACCTCTAAGCCCCCCCCGAGAGTTCTTGGAAAAAAAAAAAAAATTTGGGATTGCGAGATCTATGGGATTATTGATTATAGTAGACCCTAAAACTAAATATCGATCCAACTTGATTTTTTCTTGGCATTGCATCAATGTTCCAATTGGATGTAAGGTTCCTTAAAAAAATGGATTTGGAGATTGACCAATGGGAGAAAAAGATTGATTTCAAGAGCTCATTGATAATCTATGATAAGTGCGGAATGGTTGGGTAAACACTGAAGAACTGGTTTTGATGTGATGCATTCTCTCAATAAGAGAATATGGACTGTGATCCCACATTCTTGTCCCACAGGTGGATGACAAGTCAGAGGAGGAATATTTTTAAGATGATAGGTTTGAGATAGAGGAGGATGACATGATGACAGGTGTTTCCTTGTCAGAGGCATTTGGGGTGTATAGAATCACTATCATGTTGGAGGGAGACATTTTCAGAATGATGAGGAAAGTTTTGGATTATCTGAGTTCGAGTGACTGTTTCCAAGTTGTGGAGAAAGGTGTGCCCGCTACGAAGGATGAATTTTTAATTTTTAATCTAGATTACCTACTGCAGGTGTAACGCTCACATTTTTCCCACATAAATCCCCGTGAAACCTGAGAACAAGTAGGAAAATTATGGAATAATTTTATTTTTTAAGGTTACAAGACATTAGTCGAGATTTAATCTAATCTGGATTATAAAAATTTTAAACAATTAAAAGACATCGGAAAAAAATTATCAACTAATTAATATTGCCCCATTTTTCAAACTTAATATTACGTTTTAATTATTTAACTCATAAGGCTCAAAACATTTATTTAAATTATCTTCATTAAATTTTTTAAACATAAATACATTAATCTCTGTTAAATTAATTTTATTTAAGTTACAAAATCAATTTTATATGAAATCATACTAGGATAATATCCTTGCATTGTTAAATGAATGCAATTTATAATAAGTTCATTATTCTAAAGGGGGCAAGGTGCACAACATAGTCTAACCCCTTAGGGCCCATTTAACATTACACGCACCTTTTATTTATTTCAAACCCTCTTAAAAATACCTCATCACTTACATGATGTAGGGTTCATCCTATACCATTAGATCTAATCTATATAAACCATTATATCTAGGTTAGAATAAAGAAACCCTAGTTATCCTTATGGGTTCTCTTATATTCATTTTATAAATCTAATATTTCACTTCTCTTTTTTTTCGCAGGTTAAGGAAGGAGGAGAAGAAACAAAAGCCATGGAGGCCATTAGAGAGGATTCGAAGCTCTCCTTTGTTAATTTTTCGTAACTAGGGTAAGGATCTACCCATTTCCTTTGTGGATTTTGGTCCCTCTTCTTTATTTTTTTTAAATGGTATTTTCTTGTAGGTTAATTATATATATAATGAGTATATACCCATTTCGGTAAAACCCAAAACCCTACATATTTTTTTTGAGTAAATAAAAAAACATATATATTTTTTATAACTACACATATATGTGTATATGTATGGATCTACATATACTTTTAGTTCATTTTAATTTACTCAAAATTCCTTAGTGAATCAGGTATTAAATATGAAATCAAAAAAAAAAATGTGAACTAAGCTTAGGATTGCGTCCACCCTTGTGGTATGTTTTTTTTTAATCAAAAGAAAAAGGTTGGGGGAGGGGCCCTGACCCCACCCCCCATATACATATATATGGGGTGGGGATGGGGTCAGCGCCCCTCACCCCAACACTCTTAACTCCCTTCAATAAATAACAACCAAATTATATTCCATAGTTTATCAAGTTCCCTTTTTAGTTTTTCATGGATTGTTGATTTTGAGATCTTAGTACAAATTGATGGATTGGTAGAATTGAAATGTTAGAAAATTGAACGATTGGGGAATGACTTGATTCTAACATTGGTTTAATTATGATATTTGATTATGTCAATTTTTATGTATACATGCATGTGTTTTATAATTTCGATGTCATTAATATGTCCATGAGGCCAGAAAGGTATTGTTTGATTTTTCAAGAAATTATAGCACAACAAACTATGGGGAATTGGAGACCAACCACAGCGGAATACTAGATGGATACTATGAAGGTCACCATGGCAACTTGTGTAATTTTTTTTTTTTGTGTGTGTTTTAATTTTGTTAGGGGATCCCCATGGGGGGATGACCTCCAATTGTGACATTGAGCTATGTGTGTATGCTTCACCTTTTAATTTTATTTATCGTAGAGTATGTGATTCATTTGTGATCTAATTTATTTAATCATTGTTGATTAATGTGATTTTATTGAGTAATTAAATCACATTTATTAATTTATTTTGGGATGTGAAATATGGAGTCATTTATTAGAGCCTTTGAGTGTGGTACACTCTACCTTCTAGGGAATTTCAGATTTGGGCTTAAGGGGTATTTTTGGAGGTTTGTGGGACAAGATAACCTTGTCCCACACATTTTAATTTATTATACCAACCCTACCTATGGATTGCAAGGTCAAACATATACCCCATTATATGTTTTGTAAGACAAAAAGTGCCAATAATTGCACTTTTCTTACATGGGTTTTAAAGTATGTCCTTAGGGTGGTGTGGGTTTGGATTGTTGTGTAAGAGGCTTGTCATTGCTCTCAACCACCAATTTATTGTGCATTGAGGTTGAGGTTTGAATTTTGATGTGGAATTGAGGATAAGTGATGTGGCATCCTACATGTAACCACCTCGCCCTTCTCTCTCCTTGTTCTATATATGAAAGTTTATTTTTTTGTTTGGGGGTTACTTCATTTCATTTGTGGTCTTGTATTTTTGGATTTGGAAATTTTTTGGAGTGAATTTTTAATTTTTGGATCTTTTTGGAGTTGGATTGAACTTGAAGGAGCTTGGCATGTGACTCTTCGGTCAATTTCTACCATGGAAAGGTAGGAACTACCCCCTTTGTTTTATTTGTTTTATATTTTTATGTGTATATTTGTATGCAAGTGAATGGTTTTCATGCTTGTTGGGATCTTAGGTAGAATGCCTAAGAATTGTGTAGGAGAAGGCTATGGGGATTTTATATGTAGGGAGGTATAAAAGTTTATTTCATGTTTTGAGAGGGAATTGGGTTTGGTGCCCCACCTTGGATAAAAGAATTCTTGCATTTCTTACTGGGTTATTTTGAGGGAGACATTACAGATTGTAGGGAGGCATAAGAGAATGTGGGAGTCATAAGAGGACCTTGAGGGAGGCATAATAGTTTTTTAGGGGTTTTGAGTTGTGTTTTGGAGGGATTTAAGGTGGGTACCAAATCCCATTAGCAGGCATAAGTGATCTTCGTATAGATCCTTGCTCCATTGGATTTGCATATTCAAGCCTTGTGTATTTTAATAGTTTCATACTTGTGAGTGAATCTTGTGTTGAATGTGTTCTGAAATAGTTGTGAAATTTTTTATTGTGATTTGGTAGCTTTGTGATAGTTGTCATGAGTTGGATCCATCTTTTATTGCATTTTGGTTGGAGCTCGAGGGCTAATGAGGAGGATAGTTTCTTCTCCTCATTGGATTATTGGTTTAGTGGAGAGTGTTCCTCTTCCCCATTTTTTGTTGGTGTGATCAAGTGTACAAATTTCAGAGCTCTTGTGGAATACTTGGGACTTGGAGTATTTGATGAAATCAAAATAAATCCTTCAATGTAAAAATTTTCATGTAATTCACACTTAAGGTGGAAGACTAGTAGACTTGTATTTAAAAGTTCAAAGTTTCTTTGGAAGTTTTATTTACCAAGTTGTAATATTATAATTCAAGGAAGTTCATTAAATAATGTGTCTTTCCCTTCTCTTCAATTTAATTGTATGTAAAGGAATGAATAAATGGATATCATGTTTAAATTTTACCTTGTGTTGAAAGCAAAGAAAGTTACAATTCTCAATGTTTTGATCACAATATGTATTGGGAGGTTGTTATAGTCTTTTTCTGGGTTGAAACAGTTATACACTTTATGGTTTTGTTATATTTTCAATTAAATTTATCCTTTGAAATATATGTTCTTTTATATATTTATTTTTAGAGTTCTCTGGCATATATGTATTTAAATTTTACCTTGTGTTGAAAGGAAAGAAAGTTGAAATTCTCAATGTTTTGATCACAATATGTATTAGGAGGTTGTTATAGTCTTTTTCTAGGTTGAAACAGTTAAACACTTTATGGTTTTGTTATATTTTTAGTTAAATTTTACCTTTGAAATTTATGTTCTTTTATATATTTATTTTTAGAGTTCTCTGGCATATACACCTACATAGTGACCAACACCAGTCAGTCTTAACCAGTGTCAATGTACTCAGTACTGACATTAGTCACTATTTCATATTGTAGTATTTAAAATGTTAACTCTAAGCTTAATTTTCAACTTTAATGATAGCATGACTTTCTCAGTAACCTTAAATGAAATGGAAAATTCTGGTAAATGTCTTTTAGGTGAGTGTGAATCATAAATATAGAGGATATGCTAAAATTTATAAAAATAGATTCAATTGATAGTAAGTGTTTTGGGTGAACGAACTGTCGTCGGCATTCCTGTGACCGACATAAATCACTGTATACTACATAAATTATAATTTTTCAAACTTGAAAGACATTGTGGTGTTTTTGTTTGAATCAGATACCCTTGAGACTGTTATGCTATCACAAAATTAAATGATAAGTTACTCCGGGTACAAATCCAATATCCTTTACATTGAAATTAATAATCCAAAACATATTGATGCCTCATAAATCATTTCCGGTAGCATAGAGGTTACCGCGGTCAGTCAAGAGACCACCGTCGGTCACCTGTGCATGGATTATTTTTTCAAAAAATGTGTTTCCGACCAAACCATTGGCTCTAATGGATATAAACTTCACCTAAATGTAGACCCAACCTGGGAGGATCATGTATGCTTGTTTGGACCATAATCCCACCTACATATAGGGATTTAAAAATCATAATATTATTGATCTAGAAGATGGGGTTTCTCCCCATCCATGAAAAATAAAAAAGGAACTAACCAATAATAGATCTCAAACTAGATCTAGGATGGATGCTTGTATTGCAATTAAATAACTGGGAATGCATGATTAAATCTAAGATTCAAATATTCTAAGGGAGGATCCAAATAGATGGTATCCCCTTCTTCTTACACATTGGATCCAAGAAGAATCCTTCATGATTTTTACCTTGATCCATGGCATCCACTCCTTCAACCTGCAAACCAAAGAGAAACAAATGAATGATCTTAGGGTAATAAATGCTTAAGAATACTCCCTTAAGGATTATTAGGGTTTCTTTTGGGTAGATCTAATCTTGTGGTTGCTATGGATTTGATCCAAGGGTCAAGAATCAACGCTACAATTATAGGCGAGAATATTCATATTATGGTTGTAAATTTTAAATAACTCGAATGTATCTATAAATGGGTGAATGAGGCAACTTAGGGCTCTAGTGTATTAAGTTTAAAATTTAACCCTTCTACTAGGTTTTAGAGAATGATTTTATGGTCATTAATGAAACTAAATTAAGAGAATTAAGGTAACTAAGAATAAGGGTTTACTTAAAATGGGTTGAACGTTCTTTCCCAAGAGGGGGGGGGACTAGTTAACCTAGCAAGAGAAATAACTGGATGCTTATCTAGTTATGATAATTAAATTTATATTAAATATGGATTAACAATAATTAATTAATAATTTAGACCAGATCTATCCTATGAAACTAAACATTGCCAGTAGAAATTAATTAAACATATATTAGGGTTTGACACCCTTGTAAAAAACTTAATTTCCACAACCTTCCAGATAATTTTTTAAGGATTAATGTGGTTGTCGAACGTCAAAATTTTGGGCATTACAACGGGGGCCACACCACACTAGTTTAATGTTCCACGTCATGTGTTGAGTGATGCGTTCCGATCAGGGTGTAAGATCTCTTTACTTGAAATGTGGCTTGATGAAAACCTGGATGGTAAATTGGAGGTTATCCTCAAGACCAAATTAGGTGAGATTCTTGATGGAAATTTTCTAGATGTTTCATCACTAGCAGATGATGGTGCTAGGTGGACATAGGTCCATCTAAAGAAACATAATTTTGTTAATACTGATCGAGTTATGAGGAGTCACACCTTGGTAGATTCCAGTGGAAAGTCTTAAAGAAATTCACAAGCTTTTGTATTGGTAAAATTATTGGGTTCTCTTCTGCCATTGATCATCATTAATATATTTTCTTTTGGGCCTTGGTTGTGTTTTGGTGTCACAATTCAGCTGCTTTTTTTGTTTGGCTATCTTTTCTCCTTATTGTTCTATCATGTATTTTAGGCCTTTTTGTTCCTGGGTAGGATCCCAATGATAGTTAGATATCATTTACCAATGTCCCTATATTTCATAATATCTACAAGACAATTACATTAATTCTAGTTGTTGGTCTTCTAATCCTAGGATATATTATGTTTAGCATTTTCATTTCTTGTGAAAACCTATTGCATTCATAAAATAGGATGTCCATTTGTTGTAACAATGTTCAATACATTATCAAAAAAATATTTCCGATGTTAAACATCTTGATCCTTAATGGGCGCCTTCATATATATATATGAACATTGGATATTCTATTTTTTTTGTATTTTAAACATTTTGGACATTAAATTTAATACAAAATTAATTAAAATGACCCACTCAATCTAATTTTTCTGGTCATTTTGTTAATATATTCCATATCATGGTCTATTACTATCATATTGAAAACCTTTGTGACCCTATTTAATATGACTATTAGAAATTGTATATTTTAATGCATACATAACAAATCCCAACTTGTCATAAGTTAAGGTTGTGCATAGTTAAACAAAAAAAAAAACTATAATTTATTTTGATTGGATGTTTTCCATCCTCTATTATGGATCATTGAAAACACTTTTATCCTATTGGCACAAGTACAACTAATATATTATCCCATAAGAGTTATATATACATAACAGTGTCATATATTTGTTTATTTATGTTTGTATTAGGTAAAATTTTATGTTTTACATACAATTTAATAACAATTTGTATGGAAAGGAATTACACTACAAGGGGATATGTCATTCTTATGAATATAAATAAAACATATATTTATATATCACAACATATATTAACATAAAATTAAAATCGAACCCTACCTTGATTATGCGTGCCCTTGCCCTAAAAATGGTCTCTACGGGTGCCCTTGCCCTCGCTGCATGCAAGTGTATGAACCCTGTAGCTACTGATCCACGCAAGGATCTGACTGGTGCTCCTCAACCAAAAAATGGTGATAATGGGGGTTCAAATCTGGCTTCAGGGGATTCTCCCTGGTCGTGGATCGACCTCGCCTTCACCAATGCTATGACTGTACGTCTGCCACTGGATGGTTGTGCAAACCCTAGCCATTTTCAAGCACCACCTGGGGGTGTTCGTAGGAAAGGCTCTGTTCGTGGTGGGCTAGAACAGGGAGCTCTACTTGTTATTCCAACGCTGGATAGAGAGATTAGGTGTGGACCTCTTGAAACCTTCTTCAAATATGTCTTAAAATGTAAGGAATCCTCCACTAAACTATAGACATCACCCCATGTATTACATTTGGGGAAGATGTCATTTCATCTAATATTTACTACAAAGAGCATGCTCTTATTTGTAGATCTGGGGGTTTGTGCCCCAGCCTTCTTGTTCTTCACTTGTGGATCTCTAAGCATTGGGCTCCATCTTTAACTGGTAAGATAGACTTATATGTTAGGAAATATAATATTTACATCCGGTAAATTAATTGAGTTGTAATGACAACTCATATTACGAGTTGTTTATGATATTATTGTTTAGAGAGTGTATTTTTATGTGAGTAACAATAACACTAATCTAGGAAAATGTTGAGAGTTGTATTAACAACTCATCAATAATAGCTAGAGAAGTTATAGGAGGTTTCCTAGATAATAGGAAAATGTACTTCTATATATATTTGTAATATCCCGGATGATTGATTATGTAGTGTTGTTTTAACATATGTATAGAGAAGAATATTAGATTATATTTGTGTTGAACTCCATTAGTTAAGTAAAACATGTGTTAAAGCTCTTGCAATTCCTATCATTGGTATCAAAATGAGGCTACAGTCTTCTGGAGTGCAATATGTTGTTTTGAAAACACTAGAGGCATTGCCGGATTTATGGCCGCCTCTATTAATGAGTTTTCTAAGAAATATATTTTATAATAATATATTATAGAAGCTCTAACTCATTTGTAGCAACTTATTTTGTGTGTGATAGTTAGATTGTATCTTTTCTTTGGCAGATAAAAGATTTGGGACATCACTAATATTCTACCAGAATTAAATCTCTACGTACAAATTATCAACAACATTTCTTGAGTGCATATATAATGTAAGGGAGACTCTGAGCTTTTCTTGATGGCATCAAAGTGCAAATCTATGTGCTATATTCGTTGGAGATCCTTGTTATCATCATTATTTCTAGCAATGACCTGCAACATCGTATTGGAATTTGCCTTTGCCGTATTTATATTTGAATCTATGTGGAGGAAGATCGATCATAGATAGAACACTCGACAATTGAAAGTCAAAATTTTCAGCAAGTGCATGGGCTCATTAAGACATTGATCTCGATTTAGCATATTTCATGTCCTTTGTATGTGTTTAGTGTTAAGCGTTACTTCTCACCGGCCCTACTGTTGAGAATGTCGTGGTATCCTTAGCTGGAGCTTGGGAGGTGATTCACTGATTATCCTAGTGGGTCTGTGAATACAACTAAATTTTCATGCTATTTCCTTAGATGGTGTAAAATATGGAGTGGCCACATCGTGTCGAACCTGTTACATAGAGCCGTCAAAGATCCATGCATAGATTTCCAAATTTTGATCTTGCAGTCACAAACACACTATTCATAATTATTTGTTCATGCAATAGCCACCTGGGATTAAATTTATTTTCAGTTGGACATAGCGAAGTCGTCTTGATCTATGTGTAACTATTTGTTGTGTCAGAAGTTGGAAAGCATTAAATTTGAGATTATCTTCTACACCTCTTCGAGGAAATTAGAAGGCATTGGAAGGAGCAGCTAGATTGGAGGCATGTTTAAATGCATGTATGCAGTTACCATATGTTTGCATCCAAACTGTACACGTTTGCATATATAGAACTATTAACGGATAAAGACATAAGTCTGAATGTTGACTATCAGAACTTAGAAGGTTTTTGTGTTTTTTTTTTGGGACATTCTGTCTCCTTTATATAACCGTAGTGTGTTATCCATTATTTTTATATTGTTTATGTCATCCTTTTTAAAGTTGGAGTCAAAAATAGATTCTAGTATTTAATTGGTTTTTGTAATCTAAAATTTGAGTCGTAAAAATCGAATCTTCAATTGGATTTTGTATTGTCAATTCAAAATTGTAGTGTAGGTGTAAAAAATAACGGGTCATTTTCAAAAAATTTCATTGTATGTTGATTGTATATCGTCAAAGTCAATAAAGTCATCAATGTCAAATTCATTCATTTTTATGGATGCATTTTCAGTGGAAACCGACATCCATGATGTTTCACATTGCGTGAGGGATACTATACCAATAAATCTAATGTGGAAACTATTGATCATTCAAGCCCAATTTACTGAGTAAGCAGCCATCAGATGGAGGACAGAGGCACAGGAGGCAGGGAGTTGATCAGTGACCTCTCATCAGTCACCAACGATGGGGCCGCATGAATTTGTGGTGATAGTGTGTGTGTGTGTGAGAGTTTTCTTTTATTTCAAAATTGTAGTTTGTTACGTGAAGTATGATTTTAGTGTTCCTGTTGAATAAGTGAAATGTTCACATTGAAGGGGGGAACATGGTCTCATTGTTCCATTTCCATTATGTTTTATTCTTCAGTTTTGAAAGCAGTATTTCCTACATGACTCCCTGTTGTAGAGACATTGTATAATATTGATAAAAAATTATTGTAGCAATCATGATGTGAAGCTTTTTGGTAAACCTGTAAAATCAATTGTGTAAGGTTTTTTGGTGAACTTGTAAAACCCAATTGTGTAAGGTTTTTGGTGAACCTGCAAAACCAATTGTGAAAGGTTTTTGTGTAAACCTAGAAAACCAATTGTGAAAGGTTATTGGTACACCTGCAAAACCAATTTGGTAAGGTTGTTGGTAGAAGCCAGAGAAAACCATTAGTGGAAGAAATGTGCATTGGCACATGTGTGAGTTTTGTGCAAGCCCAATGCTACATAGTTGTGAAGATTGATCATGGGCACACAGAGGTGGCACGCTACAATCAGTGAACAAGATATGTTGTACCATGTAAACATTAAGGGGGGAATGTTAGGAAATATAATATTTACATTGGGTAAATTAATTGAGTTGTAATAAAAACTCATATTACGAGTTGTTTATGATATTATTGTTTAGAGTATGTATTGTAACATGAGTAACATTAACACTAATCTAGTAGTATGTTGAGATTTTTATTAACAACTCTTCAATAATAGTTGGAGAAGCTATAGGAGGTTTCCTAGATAATAGGAAAATGTACTCCTATATATATTTGTAATATCCCAGATGATTGATTATGCAGTGTGGTTTTAATATATGTATAGAGAAGAATATTATATTATATTTGTGTTGAACTCCATTAATTAAGTAAAACCTTTGTTAAAGATCTTGCAATTCCTATCATTATATCCTTGCGCTAAAGGCATTTTCATTATGTTTTTCTCTTCAATAGATGATAAAGACATCATCACTTCCAAGCTCTGGACCTGCGAGTCCAAATATTTGGTCATGAAACCTTGGTTTCCATCCTTTAACCCACATAAAGAATCACTCTCATGGAAACCTGTTTGGATCAAGTTGCCCCATTTACCTCTCCAATTTTGGAGTCATGATTGTCTGACATCCATCGGCAATACCTTGGGTACTACGCTCTATATAGATTATCAAACCACTAAATACACCCATACTACCTTTGCCCAGATCCTGGTGGAACTTGACACTAATAAAAATCTTCCTGCTACCATAGATCTTAGAGTGAAAAATAGAACTTGGTCATAAACTCTTGATTTTGAAGGCCTGCCTTTCCATTGTAGAAGGTGTTTTGGATTAGGACACACATCTATTTCTTGTGGGATGAAAAAAACGTCAACATGAGAAGCGCAACTGGTGGAAAGATGCACTCCCGGAACACCTAATTTTTTGGCTAAAAAGGATCTTGAATCAAAATCAAATACCATAGCTGAATTTGATTCAGTGCTGAAAAATAACTCTATCTGAAACTCATATTGTTAGCAACATGAAAAATTCACAAGTTGTTGAGGGCAATAAGGAAAATAATAAATATATCTCTTTAGATGTCAACGAGGCTGCCTCAACTGGCACAAATGTGACTAAGGAAAATACTCCTCCTTGGTCTTCTCCTCCAACTATGGAGGCTCCTTCAGGCTGGGTAACGGTCAGCAAAAAGAAAAAAAATTGACCCTAAAGGAAAGCTCTACGCCTAGATGATCTTCTCTGTTAATGTTCAGCCGGGTTACATTATAGCATTTTTTGTGGTTGGATCACAGAGTGTTTATTTTCCAATGGTGTTGATGTGCCATTGATGTTTGTTCATTGTACAACAATTGTCTTTTTGCTGATGTGTTGCTGGTTGTGGGTTTTTTTTATTATAGATAACTTTCTGCAGTTGGTCATTATTGTTCTATCTAGACTCTAAGGTCCTTTTTTCTGCTCAATCTTCCAATTCTAGCTTCTGAGCCTTGTTGTACAAGGGTATAGTCCCTTTCAAAAAACTAATTACCAATAATTTAAAAAAAACATATGAGTGAAAAAAAATTAAATGTGTTGGGTTTGTTTCTTCAAGCTGCTCTTTTATTGAATAATTTGACACTCTCTGTGTAGATATTAACATTAAGATTTTCTTTTACAATTATATTGAGAGAAAATTACATGAAATACAACATAATCAAAATAATTTGCACTGATTTGAAAAAATGTTGCAACTTCATTTTATGTGAAATATAAAATGTATAATAGAAATAGATATAATGAAGCTACATGTATCTTTAATATTAATTTATGTTTTAGTGTTTATAAAATAAAAATCACAAGTCAAAAATATAAAAAGAAATAAAATGACCACAAACTACATACGTTCATCAACTAGCCAAATTTTTTTTATTTATTTGATAATGTTTTTACTACATGCAAAAATGAAAACAACATCATTTACATGGATTGTTTTCTAGTGATATTTATGATACTATAAAAGGTTTTACCTAAACATCCAACAAGGTATAAATTCCAAGAGATGCCAAGGAATAAGTGACGAGAATAAGATTCTACCATAAACAAATTTGGTTGAATGCAAACAACTAAGTCCTTGACTAATAATCATAAGAAACTAAGCAACTAATGTGTGCAAGCTTTGTATTCAATAAAAAACTACCTTTTACATATGTGATATTGCTCATTATTCTTTGTATTTCTGAATTCCCTACCTCGATAGAATACGAAGACCCAATTAAGCATACACTTGAGCAAAACATCAAATAAAATTTAAATTCTTGAGGCTATGTCTTATCTAAATTTTATTATTGAAAAGAAATTAGTAGAAAACCTCATTAAAAAAATACAATAATAATGGATCCTTAAGTAAAAGATATTTATGTAAGTTTTATGTATTGGATGTCCTCTTGTAGTAATGAAAAGAAACACAACATGCATGGTATGTTTCGAAAATGAATGTCTTTAAAAATAGTGTACAAGTTATTAAAAAACATTGATCACACATTAAAGTACGCTTTTGAAAGTTTATTTCCTCTTTAAATAGTGTACGACAACTTAAAAAATACCGCCACGAGAAAATCCTTATTAAAGTTAGGAGAAGAAAAGCCCTTATGTTTCACCAATTATATGAATTTAACTTGTTTAATACATATCAACTAGCAATGACACTTTTTAATGATATTGTAGCATTTTTAGGAGGATGTTAATTTTTCCTTCAATATAATTTGAACTCGAATCAATTAATTTGTGAATTTAAATTCACACCAAAACATATACATATACTTATCTATCTCTTATCTATGTTTAGAACTTACTAAATAAGTATTTGGAATTTCCATATTTTGTATGGATTGATAAGTTACATGGGTTGCATATGTAGCAATTATCTTTATATTTTCTTCTAAAAGAAATATTGGACAACATTCATTGATACTAGATTGATTCCATATTTACATGTCTTTGAAAAAAATGATGCCATTGTAAATAATATTTTAATACAACACAAACAAACAAACATATACATATACATACATACATAGATATAAAAATATACACACATATTACATATATATAAATATATGTATATGTGTGTGTACATATACATACACACACAAATACATACATACAAATATACATACTTATGTACATACATAAATAGATACATATACAGGTTGGAGGAGATGGTGGTCTCAAACGTTCTACAAATTTTAATAATTTCTAGTGCCATACTAAAATAAGTGTAAAACCAAACGTTGCATCAATTAGAATTGTTCCATAATTGTCAAAATAAAAAGAAAAATATAGAAGAAAGAATTGAAGAAGATGAAAGAAAGAAAATAAAAGAACGAATCAAATATTGGGAAATATCCATATAATTGAGCATAACTTATCAGTACATAACGGAAAGTTCAAAGATTTGAATACACAAACTCAAAACTCCCGATGCATGGGCCTAATCACAGCCACGCAAGAGTTAAATATTCAAACCTACTCAATATTTTTCGACCTGGCCAGAAATCCAATGCAAGCTCCTTGTAGGGAATCGGGTTTTTGGCTCACGTCTCATTACAAATGTTGACTTTGAGTCGAAGTTTTCCGAAAGACAACGAGTTAATAAGTAAGACATGACCCGAGCCCTCGCGGTACACAAAAAGGTGGTGTTACGTCCGCACTGTGAGATATGATGGTTTGTATGTTTTTTCGTTCTCCTCCAAATTTACCTCCGTAAATTCTTTTTCGAAAGTGGTAACAATCATTTTGTCAGTCACAACTTTTCGATGATAAAGTCTGGATGTAATTGTGCCCGCGCATTTAACATTACGAGCCGATCACATCCGTCGCATCAACTCGATGCTGCATGAAAAGGCAAATGTATGTTTGGGCTGGGAAGAAAGAATCCGAGGTTATATATTGGGTTTGTAAGAATTTGGAGGCACTTTGATACGGCTCCTTAAAGCTACTTTAGATTTTGCGCATGGAATTCACTCATATTCAATGTCCGAAATCTGTGTATAAATCCATATCTTATCTAATTTAGATTGTTCAAAGAAAATTTATTAATTAGATATGGAATTAACTCACTAGTGAAATCTGTGTATAAAGCATCTTCTGATCTTGGCAACCGCGCGAAGATCTAGATTTGAAACAATATGTCCAAGTCAATTGCATTGGCGTGGAACATGGAGCGCTCCTCCCACTAAAGCGGATTAAATTTCACTAGTTTTTTCGTATTTTATTCCTCCGCACCCACGTTTATTAAGTGTACGCCAAAGATTTCGTCACTCTAAAATTTGCAACTTTTTCCCTCACGAGTGGTGATGATTACCATTGGCTTTCACCCGTTTAGTTATTAAATTACGTAAGATATAGTTTTACGCATATATTTCTCATCAATGTAATGCTTCGTTCGGTGTTCCCTAAAGTGTTATAACTAATGATTCTGGTTTTCACGAATCTTATGCAATTTGTTTATTTGTAACTCTCGATGAGGCTTCAAAATATAATTAAGTTATTTTGTCATTCAACTCAATCGATTTGAAAAGCAGTTTTGAATTGAAAATTTGTACCAACATACTTTTTTGTTTCGAATGGGGACCAAAAAATCTAAGTACGACAATTATTTTTAGAGGGTTACGAAATAGACAAGATACTCGGACCATGTCGTGCCTTTCACAAAGAAAACGTCGATCACATGCCTGGTATGGCATGGATCTTTTTTATGTAATTTTACAACACCATAGTGATTGAATGGATCTTCTTCATTGCCTTCCATAATGACAAGTAGTTTGGTTATGTAACAAGCGTGTACGCCCTTCTCACAGGGAAACCATCCTCCTTTTTTTTAAATATATATTTTTTTTTGTAAAATTTCATCTTGGTGGAATTTTTCGACCTTTAGACTTACCATCCCGAATAAGACTCCTTCAATTTATCATATGTACCAAACTACAGGATTCATTTCTCATCTACGCATTGAACATTATGAACATTAATTACCTCTCTGTGACAAATGTACAAATTCAAAAAGTATGTTTTGATAGACTTACAAGAATCGATGCAAACAATATACATTGTTGGCATTTTATTACTTGTATTTTCGACGTCTTTTTTATTTTAGCCCTTGCGAATATAACATTCTAGATTACTTCAAGATCAAATTTTCCTCCCAAACCTATCTCCTAATTACTCTGAATCCTTTTGTTCTTACTTGTAAAGAACTCATTTATAGCTTATCCTATATTGGTAAGGACTGTATTGGAAAAGAATCCTTCGCCAGTTAATTGAATATCATATAATACATACTCAAACATTAATTAATCAAATCAGTGTTTTAGTTATAGGATATTGTTAATATTAAATACAATAAAATCTGAAATTTACCAAATTTTTAAGATCTCAATCAATGTTCCAAGGATCAAAGCAACTTGAAGTTTTGATATTCGTTATTACAATTATGATGATATCGTGAAAAGCAATTATCTTTTATTCATTTACAAAAAATTTTATGAGATACAGTTCGTTGATCTTTTATTTATTATTAATTATTATTTTTTAAATAAAGTATTTAAAAATATATATAACTAGTATAGATATCCGAAATACATCTATCTAAAATATGTCTATAGATATTAATCTCGAGGTATTTATGATTATCTAACTATGCAAAAGAAGTATAAATGTAGTAAATTTATACACCAATTATAAATAAACACAATATAATATGTATATTATAATAAATGTCTATATATGAAATACATCAATAGATTTCAATTCCAAGGATCTTAGGTTTGTTTTTTTACATACCTCTTTAATCAATAACTTCGTTACATTCTCTATCAATTTCTAGTTGATTTGTGGTAAATGGAATCATTTATCTATGTGATTGTGTTGGTCTTAAAAATATCTATTCAAGAAAAAGCCTCAAACACTGCTACATGACCAAGATATTACTATTTTTTAGTGACATCTCTAAGAAAAAAGAAATAAAGTTATTTAAGTGATAGTTAAATAAAAGTCCAATTTATAAATGAATTGTGGCATGATTGTCAAATGAATGCTAAAGTTAATGTCTAGAATAAAATTGGATAACACACTCTATTACAGTCTTTCCTTCATTGTAGAATGACTTTCGACATAGTAAATAAATGATATAAAATTTAATTAATAAATTTATTTTTTATTTTTTTAATGGGACTACAAAACTTATTTATCTATATTGTTTGTTGTTATAATAACGTGTCTTGCTTTTTTGGCATTATGTAGTCAAAATACTACCATTCTCCATTCAAAAATTAAATGTCTTTCAATTTCCAAAAACTATTATATATATATATATATATATATATATATATATATATATATATATATATATATATAATCACTTGTGAAAAATCTATTACAGTTACTGATTATTAACCTCCTATCTTGTAAGATTATTTGATCAACAAATATTGGAAAATAACACAACTGTAACTTCACAAATACAAACACATAAGAAATACCCAACAAGGTGAACACAATATTTTCGGACAATTGTCCCTGGAAAAACCCCGTAGGGAAAACCAGTACTACAGATGAAAAATATATTAAACTTCAGCAAATCAAGAGATACAAATACTGCTTGCCTCTTACTGGCAGAGCTCCAAAAATCTCCTAATCCTCTTGCTAATATTTCTCCACTGCTATCTCCAACGCTATCACTGCACCCTTGCTAACACTACAAGACTACTTGCTAACACTGCAAGTTTCTCTCAAAACTTCCTTGTTACAAATGTCCCCAATCACCCCCTTATATACTACTCTCGTTGAAAATCAACGGGCGAGATTAATACAAATGAAAGGCTTGGATTAAGACAACTCAATAACCATAACAACCTTGGTTATGAGGTGTCACCTAAAAGGAGTCAATATTAGATAACAATTGTTCTTATCCTAACAATATTTGTTTGACAAAAACAACTATTTCTCTAAATTCTAGGCTATCCAAACTACCCATAACAACTGGATGAGGAAAAACAATTGTCCAAGCTACTAACTACTAAGATTAACACTCCCTCTTAGCAAGGAAGTTGTTCTGAGTGACACCCAACATCTCTCTGAAGAAGATAAATTTTGCCTTCCCCAATGCCTTTGTCAGAATGTCGGCTACCTGCTGATCTGTAGGTACAAACTGTAGCTTAAAAACCCCGCGCTGTACACAATCTCTGATGAATTGATACTTGATGTCTATATGTTTTGACCTATCATGAAACACCGGATTCTCAGTCAACTTGATGCAACTCTGATTGTCGCAATGTATCACCGTAGTCTCAACCTTCTGACCAAACAAAGCTACTAGCAACTTCTGAAGCCATATAGCTTCACATGTTGCCATGCTAGCTACTATGTACTCTGACTCTGCTGAACTCAGAGCCACAGACTTCTGCTTCCTACTGAACCAAGATACAACTCCTGATCCGAGACTAAAACAACACCCTGAAGTGCTCCTCTTGTCCATTGTACTACCTGCCCAATGAGTGTCAGTATAGCCCATCAACCTGATTCCTTCACCTCGAGCATATCTAATTCCATACTCGATTGTACCTTGCAAATAACGCAGCACATGCTTTTCCGCAGTCCAATGCACTCTCTTTAATGGCTCAACCATGAACTGACTAAGAGAGTTAACTGCAAAATCTATATCTAGCCTGGTATTGACCAAATACATGAGAGAACCAATAAACTGCCTGTATAACGTGGGGTCTACATCCTTCTCCCTGGATGTGTCTACCATCCTCCAATTCATGATCATGGGTGTAGACATGGCTTTGCAATCTTCCATCCTGAACCTTTTAAAGATTTCCATGCAATATTTCCCTTGCCCAAGGAAAATCTCTCCATCTTTCTGCCATACCTCCATGCCTAGAAAGTAGTGTATAAGTCCCAAATCCTTCATCTCGAACTCCGCTGCAAGATCCCTCTTGCATTCTTCTATGAGCCCTAGTGAACCTGTAAGAAACAAGTCATCTACATATAGAATAAGAATGAGAATCTCACCTCCAACTACCAAGTAGTAGAGATTAGCATCTGCCTCACTCTTCACAAAGCCCATTTCCTGCAAGTAACTATCAATGCGCTCATACCACGCTCTGGGAGCCTGCTTGAGTCCGTACAATGCTCTCTTCAATCTACACACGTGGGTCTCTTTGCTGTGTGCTACAAAGCCTTTTGGTTGTTCTATGTATACCTCCTGTTTCAACTCACTATTAAGAAACGTTGTCTTGACATCCATTTGATGGATCTACCATCCCATCTGTGCTGAAATTGAGATTACAACTCGTATAGAAGTATACCTGGCAACTGGAGCAAATGTCTCCTCGTAGTCTATTCCCTCTTTCTGAGAGAACCCCTTTGCCATGAACCTTGCCTTATATTTCTCGATGCTACCATATGCACCATGCTTGATCTTATAGATCCAGCGTGATCCAACCACTGCCCTATCTATTGGTCTAGGCACTACCTCCCACACATCATTCTGCATAATTGAAGTATACTCCTCAACCATTTATTCTTGCCACACTTGATGTTGTGCAAACTCCTGATAGCTAGAAGGTTCACTATCTACCAACATACTAACTAATGCAACATAGTCATCATACCTGGCTGGTGGTTTCCGTTGTCTATCACTCCTCCTAAGAGTACCCACTAACTCCCGATTATTCTTCTGTGTCTGTTGAACCTCACGGTTCTTGCTACCAACTGTAGAGGATAAAATATCAACCTCCATGTCTTCTTGATGCATCTCCTCTTGCACCTGTTGCTCCATACTTTGAAAACTCTCTCCTCCTGAGTCTATGCTTGTACTAGTAATTGTACTCGAGCTTTGTTGCCCTTGACTCGATTGAGTGATTCTTGGAGCTTCTGTTGGCTACTTATTCTAATCATCTACTGGAAAATATCTAGACCTTCTAAATGCCTTGTCCTCCATGAACTTGACATCACGTCGAACAATAATCCTTCTGGTCCCTGGAATGAATATCTGATATGCCTTAGAGGTTTCACTGTACCCCACAAAGTACCCTCTCTCTGCAGTCTAATCTAACTTGGTATGTGTATCCTTAGGAATGTGACAATATGCCAAACTCCCAAAGATCCTAAAGTGACTGACATCTGGCTTCTTCCCAGTGAATGCTTCCTCTGGTGTCATCTTCCCTAGTACCTTATGTGGAACTCTATTCTATATGTATACTGTTGTATTGCATGCCTCTGCCCATAGATAACGGGGTAAATCTTGGTCATGCAACATAGCTCTTGATGCCTCTGTTATAGACCAATTCTTCCTCTTCGCAACTCCATTCTATTGTGGATTGTAAGGAATAGTCCACTCTCTCTTGATTCCTTCTCTGGTGCAGAACTCCTGGAACTCATTGCTTTTGTGCTTGCCTCCATTGTCTGACCGAAGAACTTTTATCTTCCTTCCTGTCAAATTCTCCACAAGAGATTTGAACTCTTGGAAGTGACTGAAAACCTCATCCTTGGTCTTTAAGAAGTATATCCATGTCTTCCTGGAGAAATCATCAATAAAAGTAACAAAGTACTCATACCCTCTGAGAGACTTTGTCGACATTGGTCCACATACATTTGAATGTACTAGATCAAGAACGCCCTTGGATCTGGTGTCACTCCTTGGAAAATATGCTTTAGCAAACTTCCTCAACACGCATCCCTTACATACATCATCGTACTCTATGCTCACCTCAGGAACACCTGTCACTGTCTCATGAAGTAATTTAAGGGCTCCATGATGGATATGGCCCATCCTTCTATGCCATAGCTCTCCCTGATCTCTAAGATTATTGTTGCTCATGAGTGCCTTAGGAATATCAAACTGCAGACTATAAAGCCGACCACTCCTAACTCTAATAGCTATGGGTGATTTCCAATCCTTTTGCTTGATCAACACATGTGCCCCTCTAAAGAGTACATTGTACCCTTTTTCCTGAAGGATAGATAAAGAAATCAAATTCATCCCTAAGCCTGAAACATGCAACACATCATGAAGGGGAATCATCTTACCACTCTCCCTCTGAAACTGAACAGTCCCTTTCCTAACTGAGTTGAGTTTGGACATGTTCCCCATAGAGATCTAGATTCTGGTGCTCTCTTCCTTATAACTGGAGAAGTATTCTCTAACTCTTGTCATATGATATGACACCCCACTATCTATGTACCAAACACTCTGTGAGGTTGAGCTAACCATACGTGCTATGAGTGTAAACTCATCTTCCATTCTACTAGAGAGCTCATCTGCACTTGCTGAAGCCGCAACTTGCTTCTTGCCTTTGTTTTCATTCTTCTTCCTTTCTGGGAAAACACTGACATAGTGGCCAAACTCGTGATAGCCATAGCACTTGATCTTCGAAGAATCTTTCTTCTTCTTTTCACCTTGTGAATTTGATCCTTTACTAGACCCCTTCTTTGCTTTTCCTTTACCCGCTAGGGCAACATTTTCTTGTTCCACCTCACTTTTCTAACTCTTATTGTTGGCTCCATTGACAAGACTTAGTCTAAGCTCCTCCTGAGTGAAATCACTCCATAGTCGATCCCAACTCTGTAAGGTGTCTCGTCCATTGATGACTTGAACAAAGACATCCCACTGCTTAGTAAACCCATTTAGGGCTATTCTCACTAGCTCGTCATCACTTGGCTTGTCTCCAACAGCTGCCAATTCATCCTTGACAAGTCTAAGTCTGGTGAGGTAACTTGTGACATCTTCTCCCTTATTCATCCAGGTATTCCTCAACTTTTCTCTGAGAATCAACTTCCGGTTAGTGGTAGCATTCTGGTACAGATTCATAATGGCATCCCACATCGTCTTTGCTCTATCTAACTCTGCAATATGCAGAAAAATATGATCCTTGACACCATCAAGAATTAGCCTCCTCACCTTAGCATCTTCCTTCTTATATGCTAAGAGTTGTGTTGCATCTGTAGGTACAGGTACAACAGTTGTCACATATTCCTTGATAACATTCTCTTCCAGCAATAGAGAAATTCTGGCTTTCAAGACACCAAAATTCGAGGCTCCATAAAATCTGTCCTGATCTCTTAAACCTGCTGAGGCCATCTTAAAAGAAAATAATAATAATAATTTTGAAGAGGTTAAACTGGGTTTTATAAACCCTCACTTTCTTTCACCTAGGGTAAATCTCTTCTACTTGAACTTAGCTCTGATACCATGTGAAAAATCTATTACAGTTACTGATTATTAACCTCCTATCTTGTAAGATTATTTGATCAACAAATATTGAAAAATAACACAACTATAACTTCACAAATACAAACACATAAGAAATACCCAATAAGGTGAACACAATATTTTCGGACAATTGTCCCTGGAAAAACCCCATAGGGAAAACCAATACTACATATGAGAAATATATTAAACTTCAGCAAATCAAGAGATACAAATACTGCTTGCCTCTTATTGGTAGAGCTCCGACAATATCCTAATCCTCCTGCTGATATTCCTCCACTACTATCTCCAATGCTATCACTGTGCCCTTGCTAACACCGCAAGACTACTTACTAACACTACAAGTTTCTCTCAAAACTTCCTTGTTACAAATGACCCCAATCACCCCCTTATATACTACTCTCGTTGAAAATCAACGACCGATATTAATACAAATGAACGGCTGAGATTAAGACAACTCAATAACCATAACAACCTTGGTTATGAGGTGTCACCTAAAAGGAGTCAATATTAGATAACAATTGTTCTTATCCTAACAATATTTGTTTGACAAAAACAACTATTTCTCTAAATTCTAGGCTATCCAAACTACCCATAACAAATGGATGAGGAAAAACAATTGTCCAAGCTACTAACTACTAAGATTAACATCACTAGAAAATTTATCTTTCATGTGCATACTCTATAGTTTTCCTGTAAGTTATGGAATAAAGTATTTAACAATTTTATATGATCAAGGGATTCTTCAGGTGGTTTTATATATACTTAATAAATCACAATTTATAGAATAATTGTTGGTTTATATTATGTAAATCAATTTGAAGAGTAACAATGATAATGAGATACTAACATCTTAATTCATGTGTTCTCTCCTACAAACTAGGAGTTGGTCCTTATGTCCCTCATATCACTCATCTAATCTAATATATAATTGAATTTTTATAACTCAACATACACATGCTCCCTTACTAAATTTGAGTAATAGTGGATTAATATATTAGGGAATATCCTATGCTAACCTAGTATATTTCCCAAAAACAAAAACCCTTACTATAAACAGAGTTTAATGTGAAAGGAATCCTACTTAATGAGAATAAAGAAATACAATAGTTTGGAAATACAATAGTGAATGGGAGTGTATTGTGAATCCCAAATAGGTAACAAGAAAAATGCACCCGTAGATAAAATAATCAAAATAAACCTTGTTTTTTCTACCAAGAATACAAATATAGAAGAAGAAGGACACACATCATATAAAGTATTCATAAAATTGAATGAACCTTCAAAATTAATAATGATATAAGTTACACTAAGTATTAAGTAGAATTTACAAGAACATTTTTAAAAGGAAAAACATAAATTTATGAATAATGTGGCATATGGCTATTCTTATTCTTCAATTCCTCTCCGTTGGTTGGAAGGAGCTTTACTTAGAAGGTAAGTGATAAATATCATAGTGTTGGGTTGTTATTATTCCTTTTCGGTTGGTTCTACCCAACCTAATGGCCATCGCATGTAGCCACTACAACCGATCAATATAAATGATCACTAATAAAAAAATGTTCCTCACTATCATTAATAAATCATCTTCAACTTTAGACATTTTAACTTATATTTTCTACTATAACATAATTAAATAGCTAAATAGAAATTAAAAAATACATGATATTTCCATTTATCTTCATCTTCATTTTTTTCTTTTTGCCTATCTATAGCAGCAAGGTCAATCTTCATGGTGTTGTGTTGGAAAACAAAAGATTGCATTTTAAAAGTTTTTGCATATTCTACATAAAGATTAGGTTTTCACCCACCACGTATGGAAATTGAAACTCTCAAAATTTTCTAAGTATAATAAATGGATCCATACTAACTATAAACTAGACTTGAGACACACGATTAAATATGACATATTCTATTAAATTCATCCCTATAAATAAATATGGATGAACAAATTTTGTTTTAATAATCAATGATACAAGACAAGATCGCTAAACTAGTATTTATATTTGACCATACCTGACTATAGAAGCATGCTAACTAATTAAGTAGGAACGTATATACTTTATCTTATTAAATAATTTACAATATAATAGTACATCCATTAAAATAATTAACCAAGTCGATAATTAGAAATGGAAAATTACTTTTTATAATAGCTTATAAGTGGTGTTATGCATATGAGTGGTTAGTTCCAATAACTCGAACAATTCTATGTGATTCTATTTCTTTATATGGTCCCAAACAAACTTTCTATTTTAATTCATATATTTTGATATGTTATTCAAGAATTCCTTTCTTGTATATTTCATCTTCTTTCATACTTACATATTGACAAAAAGTTAGTAATTAATAACAAAATTGATCGACCACTTTATCCGAGGGCATATAAATTATTCACGCTTTATTTTCATTCAAAAGAACAAAAATCAAAATAATTTTGGGTTAGTCATTTTGGCGGTTTTATTTTTAATGTGGATTGATAGTGTGCCAAGAGGTTTAAAGTTTATGAAATGAGATCGCTTAAAGTTATTGTAATGGAGGGACTCCTTACCTCATCATCACACTTACACAACATCAAAATTTGTCATTCAAAATCAAGAACATAGATCATTACTATTATTTAAATTATTGATGCATACTTATCTCATACACTATGTAATTTTCTATTGGGTTTATGGATTTTCATCTAGAATTGAATTCATTATATAGAATGTTGTTTCACACATATAAGGACGAACAACCACATTCACGAATTTTTTTAAGATTCCTTACCAAAATCTAACTTTATTTTTCCTAGCGAATTTGTAATTATGGATTTCGTATTGATGACGAATAAGAGAAAATTTATATAGTGACGTAGGTGAATAAATTTCTAGGGAAAAGGTGCGTAGGGAAGCATTTAGGCGCATCGGTTGGAGATGGATGATTACAAAATAATTTTTAGACGAGTTCTCTATATGGAGGTTATATTAGTGAGGTTTCTACATACATAGATGTTTCATCTGTATGGACGTTTTATCAGTCATACGCCAACATATACAGAAGCCCAACTGCACATGTAACCAAATGGTTGTAGATACTGACACCCGACTGTGTATGCAACTAGATGTCTCTTTATTTAGAATCCTCATTTCATGTGTAGTTGTTTAACGCCCACAAAAATAACGTTCCAGGAACACGCTAAAACCCTAATCACTTAACCCGAAAGATTGCGACTAAGTTTTTTGTTTAAGTTGATAGGTTACAAGGGTGTTAACCCTTAGTGCACATTAAATTTATTTTCACCAATAATATTTAATTTACAAGGGATGTACCGAGTCTAAGTTAAATGATTGAATAATCTTAATTTATCCCTAAGGTCAATTAATTAACATTCAGCTACGAAGGTGTCATAATTTAATTTACTTGGTTTGATGTTTTTCCTCCTCCACAACTAACATTCCCACCTTAATACTTTACCTTATACTTAGTTAGTATAATTCCACTATTTACATAACTTAAATATTTATTTCATTATTTTTCTAAAACATACTAGGAACTAGATTAGTGACTTTGCACACCAAGGTGTTTAAATGGCCCCATTCACCTATCTACACACACCTTTAATTTTTATTTAAAACATCTATAAAATATATTCCTAGAAAACAAAAGTAAGGTTGATCCTCAATCCTTTGATCAATTCAATTGTGGCCACTAGATGCTAGGGCTCCACACTAAACCTAAATATCCTTATGAATTTTTATTTAATCTCTTTCTTTACCCAAGTTTCCTCCTTTGGTGTCTTTGTCTTTGTTTGATTTACATGTTGAAGAGAAGGAAGCCATGGGAGAAAGAAAGGAAGAACTATGGAGGAGTCTACAAAGAAATCAAGCTTAGATTAGTTTAGATTGTAGATTTATCATTGTAATGTCTTTCAGTTAAGGATTGAAGGGATTTACTTTTCAAATCTTATTATATTACAACACTATTTATATTAGGAGTTCTCCATTTGTGGAAAACCCTACTTCTATTAATATATACAAGTTTGGGTACTTTGAATCCACCATTTGAAGATTTTATTGCTTAAAACCATGAGATTTAGCCATTATTTGTTTGTTGGAGGTTTCCTTGTATTATTTTCATGCTTCAAAATTTAATTAGAACAAGTTAAAATTTACACAAGTGTGGATCTGTGTTTTTCCATCGTAAGTGACAGAACCTCCGCCCAGAGCAGGCCAATGGTCCTTAGACTACCGCCCTAACTGGTGGCGATTCATGAACCGCCTCCTTGCCGAAACGATGGTTATGAGACAACCACCTTGTCTGAGTGGTGGTTACGAGGCCTTCACTCTACATAGGGTGGCGGTCATGTTCCTTAGAATCAGAACCTTAAAATATGAGATTTTCCAAAAAACAAAATTCACTAGGTTGCTTTAAAATTTGTTCTATACTTAATTTTATATGCCTAAAGTTTCAAGTTGTAATATTTAGTTCCATTTATTTATTCTATAGTTAAAAGTACTCATTTTAAAACATTATCTATTCCAATAATAGCAACAACAACTACAAGATCATTTCATTTTGTTCAATTAATTTTCTTACAAATCCAACAGTAAAAAGGATCTAAATCTACTTCTAATAGTGTAATTTTTCCTTACTACAAAAAGTAACAGTTCAATATAACAATATAATTCAAATTTGTTGCATCTTTCCATTTTCACTACAACTTATATGTTCAAAATATCTATAACAAGTTTTTTCTCCATTCAAGTTTACTATGCATACATTGTTAACATCTCACAACTTATATATTTCTTCTTCCTCATTTACAATAATGCAATTTCATAATGAAAGTAAACTTTCTTATCCCATTAATCATATCTCATTTCTTTCAAAACAAAGAAGTTTTTTTCTCACAATACAAACTAAAAATACGCTTTTTCACAAGCTTTTCATCTTGATTCTTTTCCTTCCATACTAAAACGTAAAGAGGAGGTAAGTTTTAGTACTCTTTAATGAACTTCTTCAATTCATATTACAACTTACAATACAACATTTCATTTAAAGAACAACACAATATTACAAATATTCCACCTTGAGTTGGAATAATAATATGGTTTTATCACAAGGAAGGTCTTCTTGAGGACACCAATAATACTCCATGTTTCACATCACAAACAAGAGATCTCCACCATGCTTCATTTGGTCATAACAAAAAGTGGGGGAGAGGCAAAACTCTCCACCCAACCAAGAATTCCAATGAGGAGAAGAAGCTATCCTCCTCATTAGCCCCCGAGCCCACATTGCAATGGAAAATGGATCCAACTCATGGCAAAAAAAAATATTCCAAATGACAAACCAGGTTTTACAACCATACCAAAACACAAACAATACAACTACAATAACAAGAAGGAAAATAACAATAATACACAAGGCTTCAAAATGCAAAATCAAAAGAAGCAAGATATATGGGGAGGTCACTTATGCCTCCCAATGGAAAATGGGTTCCCACCTTACATACTCTCCAATAAACATTCACAAAATCCCTACACACTCTTATGCCTCCCTCAAGAACCTCTTATTCTTCCCACATTCTCTTATGCCTCCCTACAATCTCTTATGTCTCCCTCAATAAAATGACCAATTAAGAAATGTAAGCATTTTCTTATCCAAGGTGGGGCACCCAACCCAGCTCCCTCCATTACATGAAATTAAATCTTATGCCTCCCCACACGTAAGATCCCCATTGTCTCCTCCTCCACCACACTTAGGACAATCTACCCAAGCACCCAAAAAGCATTCTAAATACACTAAAAAAACATGACATATGCATACACAATATAAAAGAAAGTCATTTAACAAGAGTTTAGTTCCTACCTTTCCATGGTAGAGATTGATCCAAGATTCCACACACCAAGATTCTTCAAGCCCAAAATATCACCAAAAATCTCCAAAAAATCTATCAAGCACTCCCAAATCCTCTATCTCCCAAAAATGCAAGAGCACAAAATAATGAAGTAACCCCCAAACAAGAAAAATAACTTGAATAAACAGAAGAGGGAGAGAGGAGGGTGAGGAGAATCCCCATGTAGAGATGCCATGTCACTCATCCTCAACTCCACCTCACAAGTCAAACTCTCAACCCCAATGCACCATAAATTTGTGGGTGAGAGGAATGACAACTTACATACACACACAAACCAAGCCCACAGCCCCTAAGAACAAAATTTAATTACAAGAAAGAAAGTGCAATAAAATTTGACCTTTTTGTCTTCCCAAAACACATAATGGGGTCTATTTTTGACCCACCTGACCCATAGGTAGGGTTGGTATAGCAATTTAAGAGGTGTGGGACAAGCTTGACTTGTTCTCAAAAGCCCCCAAAATTTTCCCTTAAGGTCAAATTTGAATTTCCATGAAGGTGTAGAGTGGACAACACTCAAGATCACAAGAAATCAACTTACAACACATAATCCAAGAGCCATCTAGTCTAATAAATTAATTCATTTTGACCCATTCGTAATTAATTTACTTGAACTAGATTAATTTACTAATCCAGACATAAATTAAGTAATTAATTAAAGGAGAATACATCACTGATAAATCACATCCTGAAATCAAATAAAGGAAACTAATAAAAGAGACAACACCCAATCCCTTGGTCACAATTGGAGGTGATTCCCTCCCCATGGGAACCCCCCAACAATAATTAAAACACCCACATTTATAACAAACTACATGTTGTCATGGTGACCCTTGTTGAATTTATCTAGCATTCCAATGTGGTTGGTCTCCAATCCCCCCATTGTTTGTTGTGACTAAGTTTACCTGCAAAACACATAATACGTCCTTCGATGCCTCGTGGCCGCATCAAAACATCTAAGATAAAATATACAATATAAATCTACAATCATCTATATATGAAGCAAAACATCATCTAGGAAAGTAACAATATCATTTACAATTTCTGACCACATCTCGATTCTACATTTCATCAATATCCATAAGATCATAAGATTAGTTCAATTTTTGAGGTCTACTCAATATGACGAAATAACACATGTCTGAAATATATATATATATATAACTACCATGTCATACATCATATCAACATCAATATAAAATGTCTCTAATAATCTACACGCATCATATATGAATCAAAATAAATAACAATTTAAGTATCTCTAACATCTAACATCATGCTAAATCAAAAATCTATAGTAATATCCATAATTATAGTCAACGGTATTGAAACTCAATAACAAAGGGTGTATAAGGGAAGTGGGCACTACATCTTCCTTCCCCTTAGACTCAACTTCCTCCTGGAAGTCACTGAAACATGGTGTGGAAACTAAATTCATAGCAATCTAGCATCCTCCCATGTAGCGGAAGTCTCATCATATTTGTCCCACTGAACTCGAACCTGGTCAATCTCTTTACCTCTGAAGGCCCAGAGATCCTACACTCTAAAATAATGGACGGGCTCCACCATCACCTTTCCCTTGATCTTGCACCTGCAAGGAGGTCCAATCTAGCACTTGAGAAGCATCTGCAATATATATCCTAAGTACATAAACATGAAACACATCGTGGATGTGAGATAAGATGGGTGGCAACGCTAGACGATAGGATAAATGGAAATATACACTCCAAGATCTCAAAGGGACCCAAAAATCTAGGAGCAACCTTATAACCTTTTTCCGTAACAGATAGGGCTCTTATGTTTTCTGACATGAAAGAAACACCTTCATGCCCACCTCATAACTACAAGTTTCCCTATGCTGGTCCACATACTTCTTCTACCTATCCTGTGCACCTCCTATGCAATCTCTAACTAATCATAATAACCTACTACTCCATGTCCTGTAGTAAAGCTAGTCCAAGAGAAACCCTCATCCTATAACCAGTCCCAACTAAGAGGTGTTCATACACTCTCTTCCATAAAGTTCCTGAAAAGGAGCCACTGCCTATCAGAACTTTGGAAGCTATTATTGTAGGCAAATTCCACCAAGTATAAATATTCCTCCCATCACGACTGATGATCCATGACGTACATCCTAAGCATGTCCTAAAAAATCTTATTCACCCGCTCAGTCTATCCATCAGTATCAAGGTGATATAGCTATACTAAAATTGATCTTCATCCCAAGGGCATGCTACATCGTAGCCTAGAAGTGAGAAATGTATACAAAGGATCGTGGTCACAAATTATCTTTTGTAGAATCCCGTATAATCTGAACAATCTCATCAAGATATACCTATGGCACTACACTAGCTATGTAGCTAGTCTTCACTAAAGAAAAATGATCCACCTTCGTAAATTTATCCACCATGACCATGATGGTGTCGTGGTGGTATCTGCACATGTTGGTAACCCAACTATAAAGTCCATGTAAATGGTTTCCCATTTCCACTCTGGTATAGCTTGAGGAAAAATAAGGACAACTAGATGTTGATGCTCGGCCTTCACCTTTTGACATTCTAAACAACGTGACACGAAACTGAGCCACGTCTCTCCAAAGTCCTCTCCAATGGTACAACTGTCTCAAAGTTGGAGTACATCTTCTTCACCCTTGGATGGGATAAATAAGGTGCACAATGAGCCTCTGTGAAAATGTCCTATCTCAAGCCTCCCTTTCTAGGAACATAAATCTAGTCTCTTTGCCTAAGAAGTCAACATCTACTCTGTAGTGAAAATACATCAAATTTCCCCTCAAGGGATCTCTGAGAATCAATCTCTACTGTGATTATAAGGTAGAAACTGTCACGAGGAAGTTGCAGTAAGATCCTGTCTCCACAAATTTGTACCCACTGAAGTGACCATAACCACATGCTCTCCATATACTTAGGGCATATGTAACCACATTATCCTTTCCCTTTCACATGCTCTATATCTATGTTGTAATCACAAAGCAACTCCATCCAATGCTGCTGACAAGAATTGAGATTGGTCTGCGTGACTAGGTGGAAAAGACTCAAGTGATCAGTCCTGAGTGTAAATATTTGGCCAAGAAGGAAGTGTCTCCACCATGAACCAAGGCATGTACAACTACTGCAAGATCAAGGTCATGAGTCATATAATTGAGCTCATAATCCTTAAGTTTGAGAGACTCAAAACTAGCCTACTCTACCCTCCTGCATTAACACACCTCCAAGTCCTACCAAAGAAGCATCTTTACAAATGAAGAACTCAATCCTGAGGATCTTGCAATTGCAAGAATAGGTGACTATAGTGAGGCATTCCTTCAGTTTCATGACGTCCTGTTCTCACATCTATTTTTCCATAGGAAACTTCTTCCCTTTCTGCTAAAGGGAAGTGATGGGGTGCACAAGCCTGAGAAAATTCCAGTACAAATATCCTGTAGTAACCTATCAAAGCCCATGAAACTACGCACCTCAGTAACACTAGTGGGTGATGGATCCAATCCATAATAGCTCGAATCTTAGAAGGATCGACTGTGATGCCTTCCCCAGTAAATGATGTGGCCCAAATATTGCACCTCTATGTCTGAAAGAACGCACACTTCTACAAGTTCCCATACTGTTGCTTGCTCACAAATACACTAAAGAACCTGGACGAAGGTTCTCCTCATGCTCCTCACACGTACGTGATTATATCAGAATTTCATGCAAAGAAAATGAGCATGAAGTGATACAAAAAGGTCTTGAATACTCCATTCATCAAACTCATAAACATTGCGAGGGACATTTTTCAAACCAAAATGCACCACTGTGAACTCGTAGTGGCCATATCTCATACAGAAAGTGGTCTTAATGAATATCTTGGTTCCATGAACCTTCAGTTGATGATACCCTAACTTAAGATCTATCTTGGAGAATATTGTGGCCCCCTTCATCTGATCAAATAAATGTTCAATGCGTGGAACGGGGGGTAAAGATTCTTGATCGTTACTTTGTTCAGCTGGTGGTAATCAATACACAACTACTAGAGATCCATCCTTCTTCTTTACAAAAATCATCTGGTGCACCCCAAGGGGTTACACTAGGATGGATTAGGCCTTTCTCTAGAAGGCCCTTAAGCTGTACATCTTGAGCTCACAAAGCTCAGAGGTAGTCATCCGATAAGGTGCTCATGAGATAGGCTCTACACCCGAAACCAAATCTATATGAAAATATATCTCACATTGGGGTGGTAACCCCTGGTAACTCCCCTAGAAAGACATCAAAAAACTCTCTCAATATGTGATGGTGATCGAGGGATGGCCTAACTAGACGTCATCCTCTGATCTGTCACTAACCGTAAGAATCATATATCTAACAACCCCATCACACACACCACTTAAGCTACACATCGGAGATGGTGTGAATGGAAACATGGGACGTCCTAATTCCTGTTGTCACTGACTCAACTCGTAGATCATTTGTATAAGACAATAGTCTTATGGTAATAATCCACTCTAGCTCTGTGTGCAGACAACCAATCCATGCCCAAGATGACTCCATAAGAACCCAAGTGGAAGGATTCGAAGATCCGAGGTAGTGGTGAAGGTAACCAAATCCACCACACACTCCTTAACTAAGGAGTCTGCAAAAAATTTTGTTCCATAAGCCATTTCAACCTACCAGCTAAGACCTTGCCTAACCGCCAGCAACCTGCTAGCACTCTACTAAGGATGGTGTAATACATGAATAATCGTATGAACCAGAAATCAAATAAAATGGAGGTGAGGAATACCACCAATGCTACATGTCATGCCTCTATCATGGTACTCTGGTGCTTCAGTGTAGTAGTTCTTAAGCACTGCATAGATCCGATGGCTACGCCCCATGTCACCAATAGTAGGCTCTGAAAATCTACGTGCCTTACCCTTGTTACTATGGTTTTGTGGGCACTCTCTCTAATGATGTCCAACAACACCACAACTATAATAGTTACCTAGTCCTCTCCAGTGAGATGGAGCTCCAGCCTAATACTCTAGAGGTCTGTGTTGTGGATCTTCACGATCTGGCTATGGACTACTAAGGCCTCTGCTGATGAGCTCCTGCTGAACTGAGCTCTTTGTACACAATGTGTCCCCAATGGGACCCCTACAGCGGAGGCCCCATACTCCGCCTCCTTCTGTGTGTCGAATCTCTTAAGAGGTCTATGAAGGTGAGTGGGACAAGTCTGTTGTTGCTGCTAAGTTGGCTATTGGGGTGGCCTGAATGAAGACTGCACTGAACCCTATCCACCAAGAGGAGGAGGAATTGACCCCCTTGACCTACTATCCTATATCTTCTTGATGCAGCTCCAAAAAATTTCCTTAGCCTGCTGCGTCTTCCCCTGTGTGTCCTCTGCAATGTAGGCCTTCTCCATAGCCTTTGCTAAGGTCTGTGGGAAATGAATGTGTACTGCACCACTCAGATCCAGATTTTGGACCGTGATGAACCTATGAATCCAGACCTCCTCATCCTTTATATAGTCAACATAATGGAGTAGGTCCAGAAATAGAATCTCATACTCATCTACAGTCATAGATGCCTGACAGAGGTCATGAAACTTGTCAATCCGCTACTGAATAAACCTCCTGGATAAATACATGTTCGTAAACCACTCCTCAAAGAGCTTCCAGGTAACTGTCTTAGAGTTAAAATGGAGCTTTCACTGATCATTTCTCCACCACACACCAACTCCATCCCTTAGAAGATGGATGACAACACGGGCTTTCATGTTGCTAATACAAGGGAAGAGCTTGAAGCATCCACTCATGCTCACTAACCAGGCCTCTTCATGAAACCCACATGTATCTCTAGAATAGTGAGATGGTTATAGCTACAGGATCTTCTTAATATGGTCTACAACTAATGACTCATGAACCCTAGGTCTCTCTACATGATCCTTCCTCTGCCTAGGGCTCCGATATTTGTCCCTATGTCCTGAAATACTGTCTCCATCCCCTCTCTATGTTGACCGTTCCCTAGCCAACTCCATACAGAATTTCTCTAACCGATGCTGATCGGTATGTTGAGGAGATGCATGAGCCTCCAGCGATGGCTCCATATCATGTCTGGCAAGTCATCCTCCTAAGGACCCTCAGCGTATAGTGGCATTAACATCTTAAAGTGTATTTAAAATCTGAGGTAGAATAACCACTAAAACCTAATCTGGAGGTGAAAAATTTATGTCTATGTGAAAGGACCCCTCGTCTACTCTGCGCCTCATGTACAGACCAAGGCAAGAGTTAGTTCATCATTCAAAATTTTTGTTTCAGTTTTCTAGGTTTTCTATATCATACAATTTTAAGACAAAGTCCTTTTCTAGGCCTACCAAAAGAACAATATTTATATATATATATATATTGCGCTCGGTTAACTATTCATGTCTTATGTTTTCTAGGTGTCCCTAAGGGTCCAAGATTTGAACACAGGGTTCTGATACCAAGTGTAATGCCCACAAAAATGATGTTCTAGAAACATGCTAAAACCCTAAACACATAACCTAAAAGATTGCGACTAATTTTTTTGTTTAAGTTGATAGGTTACAAGGGTGTCAAACCTTAGTGCGCATTAAATTTATTTTCACCAATAATCTTTACTTTACAAGGGATGGATCAAGTCTAAGTTAAATGATTGAATAATCTTAATTTATCCCTAAGGTCAATTAATTAACATTCAACTAGAAAGGTGCCATAATTTAATTTACTTGGTTTAAATTTTTTACTCCTCCACAACTAAAATTCCTAACTTAATACTTTACCTTATAC
Organism: Taxus chinensis; assembly: GCA_019776745.2. Classification (NCBI taxonomy): domain Eukaryota; kingdom Viridiplantae; phylum Streptophyta; class Pinopsida; order Cupressales; family Taxaceae; genus Taxus; species Taxus chinensis. Next base: position 596,134,715 of record CM034146.1, on the reverse strand, counting down.
TTAGTTACTATAATTCTATTATTTAAATAACTTAAATGTCTATTTCATTATTTTTCTAAAATATACTAGGAACTAGATTAGAGACTTTACAAACCAAGGTGTTTAAATGACCCCATTCACCTATCTACACACACCTTTAATTTTTATTTAAAACATCAATAAAATATATTCCTACCAAACAAAAGTAAGTTTGATCCTCGATCCTTGGATCAATTCAATTGTGGCAACTAGATCCTAGGGTTCCAAACTAAAGCTAAATATCCTTATGAATTTTTATTTAATCTCTTTCTTTACCCAAGTATCCTCCTTTGGTCTCTTTTTCTTTGTTAAATTTGTAGGTTGGAGAGAAGCAAGCCATGGGAGAAAGAAAGGAAGAACTTTGGAGGAGTCTACAAAGAAATCAAGCTTCGATTAGTTTAGATTGTAGATTTATCATTGTAATGCTTTTCATTTAAGGATTGAAGGGATTTCCTTTTCAAGTCTAGTTTTACTACAACACTATTTGTATTAGGAGTTCTCCATTTGGGGCAAACCCTACTTTGATTAATATATAAAAGTTTGGGCACTTATGAATCCACCAATGGAATATTTTATTTCTTAAAACCATGAGATTTAGCCATTATTTGTTTGCTGGAGGTTTCCTTGTAATTTTTTCATGCTTTAAAATTTATTTAGAACAAGTTAAAATTTGCACAAGCATAGATCTGTATTTTTCTGCCGTAAGTGACAGAACCTCCACCCAGAGTAGGCCGATTGTTGTGGGACAACCACCCTACCTGGTGACAATTCATGAACCACCACCTTGCCAGAGCAGCGGTTCTGAGACCATCACCTTGTCTGAGTGGTGGTTACAAGACCACCAATCTGCAATGGGCGGCAGTCCTCTTCCCTAGAAACATAACCTTAAAATCTAAGATTTTCCAAAAAACAGAAGTCACTAGGTTGCTTTAAAATTCATTCTGAACTTAATTTTATATGCCTAAAGTTTTGAGTTGTAATATTTAGTTCCATTTACTCATTCTATAATTAAAACTACTCATTTTAAAGCACTATCTATTCCAATAATAGCAACAACAACTACAAGATCATTTCATTTTGTTCAATAAATTTTCTTGCAAGTCCAATAGTAAAAAGGATCTAAATCTACATCTAATATTATCATTTTTCCTTACTACAAAAAGCAACATTTCAATATAACAATATACTTCAAATTTGGTGCCTCTTTCCATTTTCACTATATCTTATATGTTCAAAATGTCTATAACAACTTTTTTCTACATTCAAGTTTACTATGCATACATTTTTAACACCTCACAAATTCTATATTTCTTCCTCTTTTACAATAATACAATTTCACAATGAAATTAAATGTTCTTTTCCCATTGAGCATAGCTCACTTCTTTTAAAACAAAGAACTTCTTTTCTCACAATATAAACTAAAAGTAATATTTTACAAAAGCTTTCCATCTTGATTCTTTTCTCTCCATACTACAACTTAAATAGGAGGTAAATTTTACAACTCTTTAACGAACTTCTTCAAGTCATATTACATCTTACAATACAACATTTCCTTTAAATAAAAACACAATATTACAAATCTTCCACCTTGAGTGGGAATCACAATATGGTTTTATCACAAGGGATGACTTCTTGAGGACACCAATAATGCTCCATGTTTCACATCACCAACAAGAGAGCTCCACCATGCTTCATTTGATCACAACAAAAATGGGTGAGAGGAAACTCTCCACCCAACCAAGAATTCCAATGAGTAGAAGAAGCCATCCTTGGCCCCCGAGCCCCAACCACATTGCAATGAAAATTCATCCAACTCATGGCAAAAAAAAAAAACTTCCACATCACAAAATTTTTTTTTACAACCATGTCAAAAGCACAAACAACTCAACTACAATCACAAGAAGAACCAAAAAAATATACAAGGCTTCAAAATGCAAAAGCCAAAGGAGCAAGATATATGGGGAGGTCACTTATGCCTCCCAATGGGAAATGAGTTCCCACCTTAATACCCTCCAATAAACATCTCAAAACCCATACACACTCTTATGCCTCCCTCAAGAGCCCCTTATGCCTCCCAAATTCTCTTATACCTCCCTACAATCTCTTATTTCTGCCTTAAGAAAATAACCAAGTAAGAAATGCAAACATTTTCTTGTCAAAGGTGGGGCACCCAACCCAAATCACTCCAAAACATGAAATGGACTCTTATGCCTCCCTACAAGTAAGATCCCCATAGTCCCCTCCTATACCACACTTAAGCAATCTACCCAAGCACTCAACAAGCATACCAAAACACTCAGAAACATGCACATATACACAATATAAAATAAATTATTTTAGAACAGTGTATATCCTACCTTTCCATGGTATATCTTGATCTAAGAGTCCAACACCAAGATTCTTCAAGCCCAAAAATCACCAAGAAGCTCCAACAAATCCTCAAGAACTCAAAAATCTTCTAACTCCCAAAAATGGAAGAGAACAAAATAATGAAGTAACCCCTAAACAAGCAAAAGAACTTGAATAAATAGAAAAGGGAGAGAGGAGAGTGAGGTGGCTCCATGTAGGATGCCACATCACTCATCCTCAACTCCACCTCAAAATTCAATCCCCAACCCCAATGCACAATAAATTGGATGGTGAAAGGAATGAAAAATTACTTACACACACAATCTAATCTCACAACCCCTAAGGAAAAATTTTAATTACATGAAAGGAAGTGCAATAATATTTTACATTTTTTTGTTCCCAAAACACATAATGGGGTTTATTTTTGACTCCCCAACCCAAAGGTAGGGTTGGTGTTGATATCCAAATTGATTCTTTCTTGGAAACTCAGTAGCATCAAAAATTTTACAAGATACTTATAGACAGAGAAATCATGGTATAAGTTGTTTTGTAGCCAGGGAGGGGATTCAAATGATTCATTTTCATTTAGGAATTGGTGAAAAAGATAGCACCTTCATTAACGATTTTATCTATCCTCACTACTTTAGGTTGTACCTTTCAACCAGGGTGAGAAGACCCATTTTGTAACCTTTGTTGGTGAAGGACATGAAGAGATCCTTCTTTACACAATTTTTAGGGGAACCTTTAGAAAATATGATCAATGCACCACAATTTAACTTTCACAAGTTATCACTTCTAAAGAATGGAGATATTTTCTGAACAAGGTTCAAGTTACTAAAAACACTTAAAATGTGCTTTCTTCTATATATTTTGTCAGTAGAATTTGATCATTTATGGTTACACATCACAAACAAGGGTACTTCATGTAGGATTCATGGTTATTTGAAATTCTTGGGGGGAATTAAGAAAGATGAAGTTTATTTCACCAGATCTTTGAGAACCCTTACAAAAATTTGAAAACTAACAGACATAATGCTTCAGAATAGCCAAAATATTCCTTCAACCAGAAGGTGTGCATCAGTGGAGTCTCAAATATACACGGTTTCACACAATCTTTAATAATTCAACATGAAGGCTCAAGATAAAGAATCAATTAAGCATTAACAACCCATGGTTCATTATGGCTAAGATACACTCATAGGCTTACAAACAACCTTTATAACAAACATGATAGTAAAGTGATTTTAACTTGTTTATTTCATCACATGATGAAGGCTCTTATCATAATAAAATTGAAAATGCCACTATACTATCATAGGGATGAGATCTTGTGTGATTCAAAGGGATTTTAACATAAGATTGCAATAGAAACATCAAAATAATTTGAACACATTATGAATTAAAATCAAACACAATTTTTCCCAAGATCAACACAGATTAATTTGAGATATATTAGATTTATCAGTAGGGGAAAGTTTCTTGAACAATCTCAGAGCTTGTCAATGGCTATACACTTGCAACCATATTAACATGATCGAATCTATAACACGAGATTAAAATGTTTCCCAGATGGTCTCTTAGGAAGATGGGATTTTATCAAAATTTCTCGTAAGAATTAAACCCCCGACCTTTTGCAAGATTATTATCATTGCATTTATACAAGTCACTCACTCACTCATCCCAAATTTTCCCCCCAAAAAGGATAATATTCGAGGAATCCTTTACTTGTTATAAATTTTTCTCAGAAAGTGATGTTTAACGAATTTACACCCAAAGCTGGCAGGTGGACAAATCGTGAACTGGTCACATTTCTCAGACCTCTAACATGACTGGAATGCCATGCCATAACTTTTTGACAGTCCTCCTAATCATTCTTTCATTCCGTCATGTGAGAAATCCCCTTTTTAATTATTTTCTAGTGGCTCTGTATAGCTCGATCTGACAAGCAATCCTTTTCACCCTCAAGAATAGACCTTGAGAAATGAAACCCTTGCATGGATACCTACATTCATGCCTCTTAGAAATGAGTTTCCTCACATGGATTATACCACATACCTACGCTACGAGTCTAAGTCAGCCAAGTGAAAAGAGGAGCTAGCGGAAATCTCCATGTCTCTCCTTAGCGCAACTGAAAAGGTGAAGTCCAGATGCAGGTTCCCAAATGAGAGAAGGCCCTCCACGTGTTCAGAACCATAAAGGGTTACACCAATTTCTGAAAAGTAAAAGTATGCGAAGGCCCAGCAGAAGCTTCCACATGTTTTTTTGGCGTAACTTCATAGATGAAGTTTAGAGGCGGGACCTCAAATGATTTTAGGCTATTCACTTTTCCTCGTCCCAAGAAAATTTCCTTGGCCTTTGAAAAAGTCTTAGTATAGAGAGGAGCCAGTGAAATCCTCCACGTGTCTCTTCAGTGCACGTTTGATATGGTGCCCAAAAGTAGAGACCCTAAACAAGTGAAGGCTCACCACATGTCTCAACCCAGAAAATTTGTTGAAATATTTTAATGACTAGCAGAAGGTGCCACGTACCTAAAGTCTAAGAAATTATCCTCTGCTGTTGAAAAGTCTAAGTATGGGCAGGGCCGATGGAATATTCCACGTGTCTCATCGGTGCTTTTTGGTATGAAGATCAAAATAAGGAATCTTAAACAAGTGTGGGCCTTCCACATGTCTAGGGTATGACAAAGTTACACCAGACACTTGAAAAATTATAAGTATGGGAAGATCTAGAGGAAACATCCACGTGTCCCTTCGATGCTCTTTCAAAATTAAAGTTCAGGGGCAGGTCCCCAAACAAGCGCGGGCCCTCCACATGTCCTAGGACTTATAAAGTTACTTGAGAATTTAAAGTATAGAGAGGAGCCACAAGAAGCCTCCATGTGTCTCCTTGGTGCAACTACAAAGGTAGAACGTAGAGGCGGATCCTCAAATGACAGCAGGCCATCCACGCATCCACGGTCTAACAAAGTTGCATCGGCCAATTGAAGAAAATTCTCAGTATGGTCAGGGCCAGCAAAAACCTCCACATGTATCCTTAGTGCAACTACGAAGGTAGGACCCAGATGCAGATCCTCAAATGAGTGTAGGCCCTCCATGTGGAAAATATTTGAGTTGAAGTAGGAAAAAAACTTCAAAATGCTTCGGAGACCCACCTCTCCACTTCCAACTGTTGATGTGGGGCTTAGTAGAGTCAGAGCTCACTTTTAGACCTTTAATTCATTTGAAAATAGAGCTTAAAAACTACATAGTGTTCCGCCAACCCACTTTCCTACTTTAAAATTTCAAAGTTGACTCAAACATGTGACATTAATTTGTCCCCTGCGGAGTTACAAATAATTTTATAACTTTTCCCTTTTTCACAAAAAGGCAAAAATCTTCAAAATCCTCCGGCAACACACCTCTCCACCTTTATCTTAAAAAAAGGCCACGTGTCCATCTTTAGGGTCAAAGTAAGACTTTTTATCTACCGCTTCATATCTATTTAATAGCCAATCAGAAACAATTACGGCCACGAGGCCAATTTGGCATTTTTTACAAATGTGATAAAAGTGACAAGTTTCACAAAAACTACCCGCCGGGCCACATCCAATCAGAAAGGACCATGTTTCCACGGATTTTGGGACTAAAACTGATAGGGAAAACATGAATGTGGAAAAATAGAAGGAAGTGGAAACCTCGAATTCATGCCCAAATTACAAATTCTTCCTTATGGATAGAGAAATGGAAAACAATATTTGAACTTAATGTGATCCTTGACCAAAGGAAAGGACTGACCATGGTAACCAAATGAAGTAAAAATATTTAATGCATCAATACAGGGAGACAGAGAAAACTTCAAACCATGTAGACTGAGACATTTTGAACAAACATGGAAAAATTAAATTGAGCACCAACATAATGGGGTCTATTTTTGACCCCCCCAACCCATAAGTATGGTTGGTATAGTAATTTAAGAGGTGTGGAATAAGTTTGACTTGTCCCACAAGCCTCCAAAATTGTATCTTAAGGCCAAATTCAAATTTCCAAGAAGGGGTAGAGTGTACACCACTTAATATCAAAAGAACGCAACTTACAACACATAATCCAAGAGCCATATAATCTAATAAATGAATTCCTTTCGACCCATTTAAAATTAATTTAGTAAAAATATTAATTTACTAATCTAGAGAAAAAGGATAATACATCACTAGAAACCACATACTAAAATCAAATAAAGGAAACTAATAAAAGTGATAACACACAACTCCTTGGTCACAATTAGAGGCGATTCCCCTCCATGGAGACCCCCTAAAACAATTTAAACACCCACACATAACAAAATACATGTTGCCATGGTGACCCTTATTGAATTCATCTAGCATTCCAATGGGGTTGGTCTCCAATCCCCCCTGTTGTTTGTTGTGACATGTTTACCTGCAAAACACATAACACCTCCTTTGGCCTTGTGGCCGCATAAAACCATCTAGGATAAAATATATAATTTAATTCCACAATCATCTATATATGAATCAAAACATCATCTAGCTAAGTAATGATATCATTACAATTTCTAACACATCTCAATTCTACATTTCATCAATATCCATATGATCACAAGATTAGTTCAATTGTTAAGGTCTACACAATATGACAAAAACATTGCATGTCATAATATATAACTACGTGAACAAAATATCCTCATGAATATACAATGTTGCTAATAATCCAAACACATCATATATGAATCAAAATCAATGTAACAATCTATTATTTCTAACATCTAACATCACGGTAACTCAAAAAGATACAATAATATCCATACGCATAGTTGACAATATCGGAACTCAGTAATAAAAAGTGTCTAAGGGAAGTGGGCACTACAAGTTGGGTGTTAACACATGTAGCCGCGTCACTACATATTTTCCTATTCTACCAGCATGTTCCCTCACTCACCTATATATGTAATCTTTAGGCTTCATTTTTCCTCATTTACCCTCGCTTTCTCATCTACGATCCGCATGAGTGTCCACCTTGGGGATCATATAAATATCAGACCATGCTCTAGACTCAACAAACAAGCTTAAAGCACAATTATACAATCCAAAAATGTCATCCGTTTCTACAATCTCTCAAACTTAACCTAAAATTCAATTCATAGACCTTATGTGCCCATAATTTCCCACCTTACTGAAAGTTAATGAAACATTCAATGATTGGGTAGATAAATGTTGTTTTCAAGCACAAATTTACATGCCTCAATATCACACTAATTTTTGGTTTCTTGTAATTTATTTTAGCCAATGATGATAGATCAAAAAAAATCTTCATTAAAAAGTTTCCATCACAAGAATTTTCTTTTGTTAACATATCCAGAAGATATCAACTGATTAAGATGACTTCTAAGTGTGAATGCTAACCTTGTGACAACAAAATCTATACTCTCTAAGAGAGAAAAAGGTATCTGGAGTCCCACTTCAGTGTACAACTTGCAGGAAATTTTTTGTTTCTTACATTTTTTCCTACTTTTATCAAAATAAGATAATAACATGTTTTTTCTGCTGTGCAAATATTGGTAAAAATTCTACAACAAGAAGGCTATTATCTATGTAAGTTGTTCAAGAAACATTTTTGCCAGACATGATTGAAGTTTTTAGGCAAGGATATTCTTTCATTTAATACAATCTGATATCAAGTACTAGGTTGTTTTCTACATCCTTTGTTCTCTAAGTGTCCAACAATTTGATTGGTGTACATATATATCTAATAGTATACAAAATGATTTGGAATATATTATTTACAATGACACTACAACATTGTCATGTTGTAACTATATAATTGAATTATATTGTGAAGGCTTTCATGAGTTGCACTCAAAAAATACTAATATTCTGACCGCACATGAATAAAAAATCATTGTATATTTTAGTTTAAATGATGAGGAAGAGGTAACTGTAGAGTTTAAATTATTGCTAAATATCTTATTGTATTTATTTGAATATTAGAGCTATTTTTTTCTTTAGAAGAAAGCAATTGTATCGCATGTAAGAATTCAAGTTGGAGGCATATGTGTTCAACCTCCTAAGGACTCTACAAAATTAGAAGTTGATGTACAATCATCTTCAAATCCTAATACGGTTCGAAGACACAAACAAATGAGGATTTATTTTAAACCCCATCAATTACAAGTACAACATGCAACTTCCTCAATTAGTCCAAGTACTACTACTATGAGTCTATCAAGCTATGAATAATGGAACATACTATAGTGCCCACTCCTCTTCAATACTATTATCGTTATGATGACATTATTGTTGAATTGATACTTAGACATTTTGATTATTATATGTTGATCAGTAGATGATAGAATATGTAGATATTTGGACTATTGACATGTTGTGATTTACATTTTGATTATGATGCACTAGATGACAATGATGGAAAATTATATATGTTGATTTGCAATATTCTAATTTATAATAACATTTCAAATTATGGATGCATCACCTATGTTGGATGTTTTGAGTGTAATTATGGTTTTATGAATGATAAAACTGAATTAATTAATATGATGATAGGTGATAGAATTATTAATTTTGGATGATGATTATTGATATTTATATGTATATTATTCTCTATGTTGATGTGACCTTAGGACCAGAGAGGTATTTTGTTTGTGTTGCAAGAAAATTTTATCACATACATCGTAAGGGGATAGGGGACCAAGCATGAAAGGTTGTCGGGTGTTATCCAACATGGCCAAAATTTTACAACTTGTGTATAATCTTATGTTGTGTTCGTGTATGCTTTGTTAGGAGGTTTCCATGGGGGGGTTACCTCATTTATATGGCCATGGGTGTAATTTTTTTCTTTCCTTTAATTTTGGTTGTTTGAGTTTGTGTAGATGTATTCAATTATTTTTGAAATATTGTCACTTTATTAACACTTGTTAATGTGTCTTAATTAACTAGTTTAGCTTAAATATGAATTAAAAGGGAAGATATGATATGTGGGAAATAAATTGGGTAGATGTTCCTTGAAATCTTGTGAATGTAGATTAGATTTGTGTTGGGTTTTCTGTTGTGTACTCTTTCCAAACTTCGAAATTCTGATTTTGACTTGGGAGGATTTTTTGGAGGGTTCTAGGATGGACAATCTAAGCTTTTTCCATGCCTCTTAAATTTATCCAACAACCTTACCTATGGTGTGGGGAGTTAATTTTATGCTTAATTATACATTTTAGAGTGTAAAAATGGAAAATAATTACACTTGCTACTTACCACATTTAAGTTTTTACTTGTTAGGCATGGTGTGCAAAGTTAGAGTGTCATGCGGGCATGTCATAAGTCTTACATGTCCATTTAATTACTTTAGGCTTGTTGTTTGACTTGTTTGTTTTAATGAAGGGATGATGATGTGGCATTATACATGGAGCCAACCCACCATCCTCACATATATTTTCTATTTAATGGACGATTTTGATGGATTATTGGTTACTTGCATTATTTCCTTCTCTTGCACTTTTGAAATTGGGTCTTGGAATTCATATTTGGAGTTTTTTATTTTTGGAGTTGCATATTTGATATATCTTTGATGAAAAATTTGAAGGCTTGTTTGAGAAAAGGATATAGAAGCTTGATGGAGAGGTAGGATCTCCTTTTTTTTTGCATCTTTGTATTATTGTATTTGATGTAAAAATGGTGTTTTTTTGTACAATGTATGAGTGTTGTTGTTATTTTGTTTGTAAATAAGTAGCTTTCCTTAAGTTGTGTGTGGGAGATGGATTTATGGGACCATTGGGGAAGAGAAAGGGAGATGTGAGGCATGCATTTTTGAGGGAGTGTGATTTTGAGTTCCACCTATGGGGAGTAAAAATGATAACATGGTTAAATTTTACATTTTGCAAGTGTAGAAATAAGGATTGATTTATGTTTTGAGTTGTGCACATGGAGGCTTTTGGGTGGAAATCCTACTTCACTGGGGAGAGAAAAGGAGGTGGTGACCATATTCAATTTCTCCTTATTGTCTTGTTATAGTCAAGCCTTTGTGCTTGTTGGAAAATAATTATTTTATTTGAATGGATTGTTTGAATGTGTTATTATGGAATGTTTGTTGTGGAAGCCTCTTGTAAGATTTGTCAAATATTTAATAATACCACATATTGTTCTTTGGTTGGGGCTTGGGAGATAATAAGGGGATGAATTCTGCTCTTATTGGATTAAAGGTTGTGTGGAGAGTGTCGCCTATACCCATTTATTTGTATTGTGATCCAAGTTTTGAGAAGTTGAAGAATGCAAGTTGAAAGATAAAAGTTGGGAGATGACCTTAAAAGTAAATTTGTGTTTTGAGTTTGTTGGGAAAACCTCCATGGTTTAAATCATATTTTTGTTCCCACTTAGAGTGTAATATTATAACTCTTGTATATTTAAAGGAAAACTTGTACATTCATTTACTCCAATTTGAAGTATTATAGTGAAAGAAGCAAATTTAAGTTGTACATTGGTTGAAATAAAACTCTCCTACACTTGTATGTTTTTCAAATTTGTAGGATAGATGTATCTTGGAAAAGAAAGTTGTTATCGAAAGAAAGTATTGTAAAGTTCTTCATTGTTTTGTTGTAAGATTTTCTACAACGAAAAGAAATGGATTAGAAGTTCTTGTATTCCAAAAGGAAGTTCTTGAAAATTTCATTACCATATTTTTATTGTTTAGTAAAAATAATAAAAAATCTCAAAGTATACTTGTATATAAAAAAAGACTTACATTTCATATTTTTTAAGGTTGTATGTTTGAATGGAAAAGCTATGCATTTAGTAATTTTAAGTTATGAAACTAAGATAAGATGTCAATATATAAATTAATGAATGGAATACATCTTAATTATATTTAATATTTCATTAAACACCAACATAAGTAGAAAACTATTTGAAAAATGCATTAATTTAAAGTTCTATTTATTGGAACCAAAACCATCGCCCTATGCAGAGTGGCGGGTTCAGAACTATCACCCAGCTTAGAGGGATGGTCGATGAACCACCCACCATGTAGAGCGGTATTTACATGACCACTGGTTTTCGTAGAGCGGTGGTTTCATCACTTTTGATAGAAAAAATTAAATCACGACTGCGGAAAGTCGAGATTGAGTTTAATTAAACTCTAAGCTTTAAACTTTTAAAATGAAATTACTAGCAACTAGTAAATTATAAAACCCAACAATTTAAACTTATAAATCCTCTTATGGGAATCTAAATATGTAAAATTTCATAGATTTAATGAAATGGGGTTTTTCCCAAATTGTTGAACTCAAAGAATGTTTATATTAAATAACAAAAAAATATCCATGATGGAATCTCTAAATTAAGAAAATGAGGAACCTTACAATAGTAAGCCCTTTCCTAAACTAAAATATGAAGAGAATAATGGAGGAATATTTCTCCACTACAACTAGAAGCAAGGAAAATTATCCATGGTTGCACTTCTTGCTTTCATGGCTTCTCCTCCTTCTCCTCTTCCAAACTTGCAAAAAAAGAATGAACAAATAAGATTATTTTTAGTGCAAATAGAAATAAAGGAAACTCATAAGGATATTTATTGCAACCCAAATCCAATGAATAGTATAGATTTTATCTAATGCCTAAGATTTATCCCTACATCACTTAAGGGGAGTTATTTTTGTGGGAAAGAAATTTAATTAAAAAGTGCATGTATAATAGTGTGAATGGGGTAACTTAGTGGCTAGACAAAATAAATTTAACTTCTGTGTTAGAAAATAAAGTAATCTTGGTGCATGATAATTAAATAAACTTGTGGAACTTGGTAAAATTATTGTTTTAAACCGTAAATATATTTTATTTTATTTTATTATTGGTAAATAGTTTTGAAGGGACTATACCAGCCTGATATAACTATTAAGATTGAACAAAAAAGGATCAAAATCTAGATATAATAGTGTTTCCAAAAGTAACAAAGGGAAGGTTACAACTAGAAGCAAAAAAAGGACACATACCGCAAAAAAACTGCAAAAAAGAAGAAACGTCACAACAAAAAGATCGCAAACGAACAACATCTTTACCGAATCCCGCCAGCCCAAGTGAAGTGATTTATTCGATGCTCTTTCAATTCTGGACTGGATTGTCTGCAATGAGGTAAAAAATGCCAGAGTGGTTATGTGCATTGAGTCTGAAGTGTCCAGCTATGAAATGGTCATACGCCTCTCTTTCTCATTCCCCCAAATATTTATAGGGATCCCACTTAGCATAGTAATGCTCTGAACTTGTTGCTCTTAAAATTCACTTATGCCTTTAAAGAAAGTCATGTTGTGATCATGTATATCTTTATCTCTCCCCAATTTGGTATCTAGAGAGTTGAAATTCATATATATATATATATCAGTAAACTGATCCTTTCCATTGTAATTTTATTCATATAACTTTATTTTCCCTTTCTACTTTTACATAAAATGACCATCCTTCTTCATCTATTTCATGTCTTTCTCCAGAGATTCCAGTCTGTTAGGCACATGAGACTCCTCCTGATGCAAGGCCTTTTCAATACCAACATTGCTGATATGAAGCAAGTTTTGAGCAACCTCCATCTCTTTCGAGCTTCTGAGAATCCTCCCAGTGAGAGGGGTATCTATTTTCATGGGGTTCTTGGTTTTGGAATTGGAAGGGGTGGTAAGAGTGGGAGTGGGAGTAGAGGAGGTAGAAGTGAGCGGCTCACTAAGAGCAATCGGGAAGCCAGGGAACTTGGCAACACAAATCTTGTGCAACAGAAAGATAAGGCCCCAATGCAGAGGAATAGCATTGGAGTGTTTTTGAAAATATAGAACAGATCACTGAAGGGAGTTGAGAAGGTAATGCGAGAAACATACAGTGAAATTCCTTCTAAAATGATTTTAAAAGTAAGGTGTTTAACAGGGACCTTTTTATAGCGCCCTTCAAGAGAAATATATCCGACCATCATATTCATCACTTCATCATATGGCATGGGAATAGAACTTACCCTTATGCCCGTAACAACAAACTTCAGCTCTTCGTCATTGTTAGAGAAACATACAGTGAAATTCCTTCTAAAATGATTTTAAAAATAAGGTGTTTAACAGGGACCTTTTTATAAGGCCCTTCAAGAGAAATATATCCGACCATCATATTCATCACTTCATCATATGGCATGGGAATAGAACTTACCCTTATGCCCACAACAACAAACTTCAGCTCTTTGTCATTGTTAGAGAATTTCTTGGCCTCAGCGACCCTGTCAATCCTCTTACTAAAAAAATGGTAGCCCTCCAGTTCCAGTCCTGTTGCCTCAACAATCATCTCCTCATTGACAATTACCCTATGCCCACCATACTCGACCCTCCCATCCTTCCAATCCATAGCAAAGTGAACCAAAATGTTCAGGTCATGGCCCTGAATTATTTCAATGAAATTTGAAATGACTCCTTTGTGTATGAGGTTCCAAAGTACCTCGTTATTCTTCCATGCTGGGTCGCAACTCAGCTCCAATTGACACGGCACCCATCCCATTTTCTCCTTCTTCCTACAAATTATACAAATATCCTACTCAAAACCCTCATAAGAGTCTGTTATTTTCTTATGGCTGTCCTAATTTTTGAAATACCTCCCACCTGTGCGAGGTTTCACAGCTTTGATGTTGCCGTAAAAAGGAGGGTAAATCACAAAAGTGATATATTTCACCTCTGTTAAGACCTGCTCCATGTCATAATTAAAATTACTCCACGTATGTAATTCCATTATTATCCACACTAATGCTAGTTTGAACCTCCTTATGGATGTTGTTTGCATTACCCCATATGGTAAGATTAATATTGATGCCCATATTGGCCAAAGTGTCTGCAACCTTATTCCCCTCTCTATAGATATATCTAATGATGATATTCTTGATATTTTGACAAATATTTATTTCTTCCATAATGAAGTCCTTAATGGTCCAACTAGGAGGAGAAGTTTGGTTTAAATGATTGATGATATTAAGAGAGTCCCCTTCCAAAATTAAGTTTTGGATATCAAAATATTTGGCAATCCTTAGCCCCCAAAGAGCAGTAAGGGATTCAACAAAATGATTCATCTGGATCCCCATTTTACTAGCAAAAGCAACAACTAGACAGCCTTTGTGATCCTCTCCTAGCAGAAAGACCAGGTGTTATCACCGAATCACACCACCCTTATGTTTATACAAGTGCATATACTTGAACTTACAGTGTGATTGGATAACATGGGTACTATATCCAAGTTGTGGGACTTACTACTTGAGATAGACCTCCAGAGAAAGCTAGTTCTTGATCCTAAACTACCTGCCACAATCTACTCTAATGCAAGATAAGCTAACTGTTCTAATCTAAATTTCCAAGGGACCAGGGAGAGAGAATGCATAAAATGAAAGCCTACACTAAATCGGTGATACACCAGAAAAGGAGGGTGTGAGAGTAGTCTCAGAATGTGTGAAATATAGAAGCAAAGTACACACTAGAAGAGGTGATGATAGTTCTCCATCTAGCAAAATGCATTCACAACAATATTCCAAGCATGCACAATGATAATGGATCCCTACAAGAACATAATAATAGAAACAATATTCTTGTAGAAAGATTAAAGGGGCAAGAAGAATGCAAGAAACACAGCAGGGGAAGATACATCCACAAACTAATATTTTATTGCTCCATGATATGCACAGTTCAATCTATTACAAGATAAGGGCCTGGATCACCATGCAAGGAGTCCACTACAAGGGCCTACAGCACATTGGCTTCACAAAGTAATTTTGATAGATCTTTTCTATCTGAAAACTCTCCTCCTGTACAATGAGCCCAACACTCCAATTTATAGAAAAATGAGAAGGGAAAGAGAAGGGAAAATGGAAATCCTGAAATCTGTCCTTCAACCACCTGTAAGAGGTATTAAATGGAGTGAAATGATTATATATTACTTGAAAAAGGCTCCTCATATTGTTCCATGTGCTGCAGCAGAGAAAGAATGATGACCATCTCTCTTAATTGCACTCCCAGCTACCAAATAAAACACTGTTATGAACCCGGCCACGTTATCCTAAAAATCTCAATTCAATTTCTCATCAAATCTAGAATTTATTGATTTCTATGCGTTGGACATGGAGCCATGATTCCAACAGTACCAATTTTGTGTGATTTCGTTGAGAAATGAAAAAGTTATGGCCTTCTGAGTGCAGGCAGCTATTTTGGGCCGGGCAGGGGTTTTCTGTCATTTAACGGGAATGAGCATTAACTGACTGGAGCCGAATATGTTTCTCTTAATTAAATATATCTACCCTCATTAAAAATAAGAAATCCATTTCAGAAAGTCCAATTTCAGAAAGTCCAATTTTATGAAAATCGGAGCTCGAAGTCAAAAGTTATGGCCGTTTGAAGGTTCACGGGTCAAACGTTGACTTTTCTTCCTTGCTGTCGGCCGCTTCGGCTTTCTGTGTCCCGCACGTACCTTTGTCCCAACTGTCCTAGATGAAAATCTCCTACTTCGGCCGAATCGGCCGGTTCACGTCCACCGCGTACTTTTGTCCCAGATGTCCCAAACTTGACAATTTTTTCTCTCGGCCGGTTCGGATTTTCACGTCCCTCGTGTCCCGTGTGTACCTTTGGCCCGGATGTCCCAAACTGTCCTTTGACTTTTGGTCCGGTTTGTGTCCCTCGTGTACCTTTGGCCTGGATGTCCCAAACTGTTTCGGATGAAAGACTCTTGCTTCGGCCGAATCGGCCGGTTCACGTCCTCCGCGTACTTTCGTCCCAACTGTCCCAAACCGCGTGATAACAAAACTTGGCAAATTTTCCCACTTTTGGCCGGTTTGCCTTTTCATGTCCCGCACGTCATTTTTCCCAACTACTCCATGGACTGCCTGGTGGCTTTTCGGTCGATTCACGCCCCGACGTTCCAACTGTCTCAATTGCTGCGCAGACTAGGACTTAGCCGATTTTCTTCATTTTTTTGGCACCAAGCTTGGCTTTTGCAATTTTTTCACATTTTTAAAACTTGCTGGATTTTCTTCTTGGACAAGAGAGTTAGAAAGAAATAGAGGGGACTCCAGAAACATGATTTTTGCCTTGAATCAATATACTTGCTTGGAACTACAGAATTTGATGCATGTTATCAAAATTACCTTGAGGGGGTGAATTTTGGATAACACCAGGGTTACCCTTGGAAGCACCATAAAAATTGAGTTTATATTAGTTTCTCTCAGGATGAATCCAATGGACTAAAGACCTATCAATGTTCAAGGTATTCCGAATCTGCAAACTAGCAGTTCCAATATTCCAATTAGAAAGAATGTTTTCTTCATCAATAGGATACTTCTTATTTTTTGGGGGTTTGAATCTCCCAATATCATCTTTAACAGCATGTCCAATCTTAGCAAATTTTATCTTGCAGTGATGCTTGTTATTTTTGAAGATGATATCATTCCTATCTTTCCATATTCTCCAAATAATATGGGGCATGATCAGTTTCCAAAGTCTTCTCACAACACAATGTTTAAAACGTGGATTCCTTTGGGCCCAGAATTGGATGAAGTCCTTACGTACCATCTAAAGAACATTGAATTTTGGATAGGGCATAGCTCCAAATCATGGTAGCATAATTACAGTGTATAAGAAGGTGTTTAATATCTTCACAATATTTTTTTGCATAGATGACACCTATTAGGCATAATGAATCCTTTCTTTATCAGGTTTATGATTAGTAATAATTCTACCTCTGAGCACATGCCAAAAGAAAAACTTAATTTTAGGGGTTAACTCAACCATCCATATTTTGCTCCAATTAAATTAATTCTGGGTATTCTCAAAGTAATAATTGTACCTAGATTTAACCGTATAGTCCCCATCTCTAGAATTGTGCCAAACAATTTCATCTTTGATATCCATCTGATTCAAGGGGATGAGGTCCAGCTACTCCTAAAGAGAGGACAACACAGAGTTTAAATCCAAGCCATCCACAGAGAGTTGTTTCCATCTCTTTTGCTTTCCATCAATTTCCATGTAATATATGACCTTGGTACCATATTTTTTGTTCCAGACTCTCCTTAGCTGCACCAAACCTATCATTGAGATTAAAATTAGACCAATTATCACTCCAAAAACTGATGTAAATATATTTTTTTGAAGTAAATTAGTAATATTTAATTCCAACTTCCATAAGCTTGTGTAGAAAGACTTTAACCAAGAAATTTATTATTTGTGTAAACCTCTTTTAAAAGAAAAAAAAACATTACCGTAATTTTGACTATTAAATTATTAATTTCTATTTTGATTTTGAGAGTAGATTTTTGTGGGTTTTACACTTGGTATTAGAGCCAACGTAATTCTTGGACCCTAATTACACTTCAAAACACAAAACACAAGTAAACCTAACACAACTCTAAACCTAAAACAAACAATAGTGCATGATATTTGAAAATTGTAGAAAACGTGAGAAAACTTATAAAAATCCTAGATGATGATAAACTAACTAGTTAAGTGCACCAAGTTGGATGGCCAAAAGGGGGGTCTTAAGTAGACACATCTTTTCTAAAAAATAAAAAAATTCAACTTGTATGAGTTTTTTGAAATAGTCACACTTAAAATTAGAAGATGTTGTGTAAACAATGAATCATAGAATTTTGAGACTAGTTTCTAAGATACTAAATTTTATTAAAAATGGATAAGTTTAAGTGGGTCAAATAACTAAAATACTAACTAGTTCTCATATTTTTGTTAAAAAACATAATAGAGTGCCTTTCGTGCCCCTCTCTTTTTTTTTAGGACAATTTAGTAGTTTTGAAAACCCTGTTATCATCGAATCACCTCACCCTTATGTTTAAACAAGCGCATATACTTGAGCTCACGGTGGTGATTGGATAACATGGTACTATCTCCAAGTTGTGGGAATTTCTACTTGAGATAAACCTCAAGAGGAAATATGGTTCTTGCTCCTAAAACTACCTTCCACAATATACTCTAGTGCAGGTGAAACTATCTTTCCTAATCTAAGTTTCCAAGGGACTAAGGAAAGAGAATTCATAAATAATGAAAGCCTACACTACAGCAGTGATACACCAGTAAAGAAGAGGTGTGAGAGTAATCTTCCAATGTGTGAAAAAATATAAGTAAAATACATACTAGAAGGGATGATAACATTTCTCCACAATCTAGAAAATGCATTCACAACAATACTTCATACATGCACAATAATAATGAGTCCCTACAAGAGCATAAAAATAGACACAATATTCTTGTAATGAAGGTTGAAAGGGCAATACGAGTGCAAATAAACACAACAGAGGAAGATGCATCTTAAAAATTGTATTTTATTACTTCATGATATGCACAGTTCAATTTATTACAAGATAAGGGCCTGGACCACCATGCAAGGAGTCCACTACAAGGGTGTGTAGCACATTGGATTCACAAAGAAATTTTAACAAATATTCACTACAATAAACTCCCCCCTCTACAATGAGCCCAACACTCCAATTTAAAGAAAAATTACAAGAGAGAGAGAGGGAGGGAAAATGAAAATCCCGAAATCTGTCCTTCAACCAATTGTAAGAGGTATTAAATGGAGTTAAATGATATTTTTTTCTTGCAAAAAGGATCCGCATACTATCTCATGACTTGTAGTAGTGAAATATGGCAGCCCATGCTTCATTGAATGCGTCCAACTACCAAATAAAACACTATTCTGAACTTGGCTACATTTTTAGGAAATATCCATATATACCTTATCATATCAAGAATTTGTTGACTTTTGTGTGTTGGGATCGGAAACATGATTCCAACGGTACAAATTTTGTGTGATTTCATTGAGAAATGCAAAAGTTATGGCCTTCTGAGTGCGAACAGCTATTTTGGGTCTGTTAGGCATTGTTTGTCATCTGACGGGAATGAGCATTAATTGATTGGAGCTGAATATATTTTTATGATGTAGAGGACATCATGCTCATTCTAGAAATTCTAATTTTATGAAAATATACATTTTTATACCCGTTTGAAGTTTGGGAGGTCAAACATTGAATTTTTCTCTTCATTACGGCTTTTTAAAAAAAATTGGGTCCGCATGCCCTGGATGTCTCAGAAAAATAATCTCCAGATTGCCCGATTTAGGATTCCTTGTCCCCATGCATCTACCATTGGCTGGACCATGAGGGCTATTGACTTCCACATTCACTACATCCCATTTATCTTGGCTCTTTGTGTGGCGATTTCACATTTTCGTGTCTCACGCATACCTGTGTTCCAGATGTCCCATGGACAATGTGGGATGAAAACTTCTACTTTTGCCAATTTTCACTTCCTGTGGCAATTTCAGCTTTTCGTATCCCATGTGTACCTGCATCCTAACTATCCCACGGACCACCTGGGACAAAAATGTCTGATTTTCCCACAAAACACCAGAATGAGCCCATTTTAAGATTTTTTCCAATTTTCTCTAACTTCTTGGGTTTTTTCCTAGATGGGAAAGTTAGAGAGAAGCCAAGTGGACCCCAAAAGCATGATTTTTGTCTTGAATCAATTCTACTAGCTTAAGACTGAAGAATTTGTGAAAGTTATTCAAATCACCATGGGGGTGAATTTGGGATAACAAACCCTTTTGTAGAAGGATAGATAGGAGCATCTAGTTTGTGCTAGAATTTCTTTTAGATTTTTTTAGAAAATATTTATTATTTTATGATTTTTTTAGTACAAAATTTTATGTTTTGAAAATTAATAGAGTTGCAACCATGCCTCCCCTAACTACGTCAAAAAAAAAAAAAAAAGATTTGGTTTTTTTGAATATGTATAGAATTACGCCTAGTTTGTGCTAGTATATTTTTTTCCCAATTTTAATTACTCAAAAAAAAGATACACGATGAAAGATAGACATATTTAAACTTTAAAAAACATATATAAAAATGCATAGTTAGAAAATAAATAATATGGAGACCTTATATCAGTCTGAATATTTGAAAAATTATATATTTAGAAATAAGAAACTCTGTTGTACGTGGTGGTATAATTTTTTTGAAATGAATCGATTGTTTTATGTTGATTTATCATGGAGGAAGTGGATTTTTGGCATTTTCCTGTAAAAACATGTTAAATGTTGTGTTTTTATAGGTCCATGCCTCAGGCTTGGGGATCTAAACTGGATCCCAAGCCTTGAGGCATGGCTTGAAAAAAGTGAAAATGTAAAACACGTATACATTTTTTATAGTATAAACATTGTATATAATTTTAGCATGCTTCTATCTACAAAATTATAAGTTTTTCATTTATTATTATTTATATTTTATTATTTCTTATACTTTAAATTTATTTTAATAAAGATAAAAAATTAGGGTCACTTTGCACCTTCTGGAACTAGTCTCACAACTCCATTAGTCACGGTTTAGGAGATAGTTTTTATTGTATAATTTGATTAGTACATATGTAATTTTACGGATTTAAACATTAAACCTAAATATTATAGTATTTAAATTCTACAATCAAAACCATAAACCCTAAAACCTAAACCTTAAACCCTAAACTTGAGGCCCTAAATGTAAACCCTAAACCATAAAACCTAAACCATAAACATTGAACCCTAAATCCTAATCCCTATACCCTAATCCTTAAATATTCAACCCTTACTTATGATCCCTAAAATATAAACCTTCAGTGTTAAGCTCTAAGCCCTAGACACTAAACCCTAAACCATGAACCATGTGGCTTAAATGTTAAACCTTAAACCCTAAACCCTAAAAAATAAATCCTAAACCCTAAACCTTAACAAATAAACCCTAAACCCTAAACACTGAATCCTAAACCCTAAAGCCTCATCCCTAAGCCCTAAACCATAATCCCTAAATCCCAAACACTAAACAATAGACCCTGAAATCTGTGACCTAAACCCTTAACCCTAAACCATGTGACCTAAACCCTAAAACCAAAATTATAAATCCTAAATTTCTAAACCCTAAATCCTAGAACCTAAACCCTAAACCATTAACCCTAAACCTTGAACCCTAAACCCTAAAACTTGAGCCATAAACCCTAAACATTAAACACTAAATCAAGAGCCTCGAGCTCTAACCCCTAAACCTTAAACTAATAACTTTGAACCTTCAACCTTAAGCCAATAACAATGAACCATGAACCCTAAACCCTAGCCCCTAATCCCTAATCCCTAAACCCTAAACCTTAAGCCTTGAACCCTACACCCTAATCCTTGAGGCCTAAACCTTAAACCTTAAACCCTGAGCAATGAGCCCTGAACCCAAAATCCAAAGCTCTGAACTCTAACCCCTAAACCTTAAACCCGTTACTTTGAACCTTGAAACCTGAGCTATAAACCATAAACCATGCACCTTAACCCCTAAACCATAAACCCTGAGCCCTGAGCCCTAAACCATAAACCCTAAACCTTAAGCCCTAAATGTTAAATCCTAAAGGTCCCAAACCTTAAACCCTAAACCATGAACAATGAGCCCGAAATTATAAACCCTAGATTGTAAGCCCTAAACCCTATAAACTAAACATAAACCTTAAACCTTGACCCATAAACCCTAAACTCTAAACCCTGAGCACTAAATCCTTAATCAAAAACCTTAAGCCCTAAACCCTAAACCTTAAACCCTAAATCCTAATTCCAAAACACTAAAAATTAAACCCTAAACCATGAACTCTACGACCTAAACCCTTAACCCTGAGACATAAACCCTAAATTATAAACCCTAAAGCCTTAAAAAAAATAAACCTTAAACCCTCAACACTAAATCCAGAACCCTAAACCCTTAATCCTAAACTCGTAACCCTAAACCCTAAACCTTGAACCCTGAGCCCTAAGTCATAAAGACTAAACATTAAATCTAAAAACCTAAGATTTAAAACCTAAACCTCATATATTTCTTTTAGGTCTCATGAGTGAGATCATCTTTTTGAATGTCTTAGGACCATATTTCCTAGTCTTGTGCCTAGAACCATCATTAAGTCTACTTTTACAACTATATTGTTTATGAGAGGTGGGAATTTCCCTCCTTTAAAATATCAACAAATGAAAGACATCAAATTTTGATGAATCTCTTTGAATTTTGTTCCTACAAAGTC
Source organism: Taxus chinensis (assembly GCA_019776745.2). Taxonomy (NCBI): domain Eukaryota; kingdom Viridiplantae; phylum Streptophyta; class Pinopsida; order Cupressales; family Taxaceae; genus Taxus; species Taxus chinensis. The sequence goes on along the minus strand of CM034146.1, from coordinate 596,112,281 downwards.
GATGAACCCTTTTCAATTGAATACTCTTTGTCAATACTAATAAGAATGGGTAAGAAAAAAAAGAATTATAATGAGTGAAATAATTTGCATGTAATGTGAAAAAATAGATAGCTATATTGGATAACATTTATTTGTACCAAATTTTTCTTGGATATCTGTAATTTCCCTCCTTTAAAATATTAGTAGATGAAAGGCATAAAATTGTGATGACTCCCTTGAATGTTGTGCCTACAAAGTAGATGAACCCTTTTTTGTTGAATACTCTTTGTCAATACTTATAATAATGGGTAAGACATAAAACCCTGTGTGTTAAACCCTAAACCCTAAACCCTCAGCTGTAAACCCTAAAACCTAAACCTTGATCCCTAAAATCTAAACCCTAAACTATAATCCCTAAACCCTAATCCATAAGCGCTAAACCCTAAGCTAAAAACCTAAACCCTAAATTCATAAACATAAACCCTTAACGCTAAACCATAAAAACTAAACCTTGATCCCTAAACCCTAAACCCTAAATTCTCAACCATAAAACTTAAACTCTCAACCTTGATCCTTAAACCTTGAACCTTGAGCCATAAACCCTAAACCCTCAGCCCCGATCCCTAAACTCTAAACCCTGAACCTTTAGCCATAACCCTAAACCCTAAACCCTGATCCATGATCCCTAATCTGTAAACTATTAAGCTTGAGCCCTAAACCCATAACCATAATTCCTAAACCCTAAACGCTTATCCCTGAGCCATAAAACCTAAACTCTAAACTCTAAAACCTAAACCATAAACTCTAAGCCCTAAACCCTAAGCCCTAAACCCTAAAATATAAACTATGAGCCTTAAAAACTAAACCTTAAACCCTAAACTCTAAACCTTGAGTCTTGAACTCTGAGCCCTAAATCCTAAACCTTGAGCCCTATACCCTAAAACCTAAATCATAAACCCTCACCCAAAATAAATTCGTAATAAGATAATCTTGTGTGTTTCAATGTGTAGGGAATAGTGTCTAAGGTGATCAATCAACTCATTTAGTTTTGATGAGAGCCTACTTCCTCTGAAGGACTAAAAGTTCATTTTTTTTCATTCTGTAGTTAATTCAACACCGTTTAGAACAAGCTAAAATGAGATAGTCATGTCATCGAGGTACTAAGGACCATCATGTGTGAAGTATTAAGGCATCATTTCTCTCAATAAGAGACACATGAGCAAAAACATGTATGAGAATCATGAATTTGATTCCATGAAAGGATGATTTTAGAGCTAGGAAATGTGAGGGGGTGATGTTTATATGGAGCACCATTTTTATAATAATGAACAATCATCTGAGTCCACTTGATGTAATTCACTTGGTACTATTTGTAAAACCTCATTCAATACCTGGTAATTTTATCATAGCTTAAGGAGGAGGCACATTACAATCACCTCATTTTGGCCATAGGATAGGAATCATGTTAAGAGAACAATCCTCTACCTACAAAGTGAGGATATATTTTTAGTAAGAAGTAGACAAGCATCATGGAATTTATTCATGGTCACTAAAGTGAATTAGGGACCAAATTTAAAAATTGGTACCAATTCAAGCAGTGGTAGGGCATAAATCCAATTTAAAAATGACTATATAATTTCCCAAAACAAATATCGACTTTAATAAATATGCCCTGAAAATTTTAGGTTGTTTGTTGAAATCCTGAAAAATGAGCAAGTACTTATCAGATTAGATTTTAAAAAACTATGTTCTAGATTATAATTGTTGGAACTACTGGACCACTTCAATCAGGTGCAGAGTGACCCTAATTTCTTATATTTACTAGAATAAATATAAATTATAAGAAATAAATAAAGTATAAGTAATAATAAAAGAAATCTAAAACATTTATTTTCGTAAGTATAAGACACCCAGATACACATACATAGTTCATACTATGCAAAACGTGTGCACATTTTGACTTCTCTAAAACGTGTGCACATTTTTACTTCTCTAAAACATGTGCCCGTTTTGAATTCTCTAAAATGCATGCACATTTTGACTTCTCTAAAACGCATACGCATTTTGAATTCTGTAAAATGTGTATGCATTTTGGCTTCTTTAAAACGTGTATGTGTTATAGGTTCGGTAACTACAAAACCAATGATATAAAAACGCGAGCATGTTTTAAAAAAGCACATATGTGTTTCATCTATTTTCAGGTTTTTTCCCACTTTTAGGCCCCCCAACTTCATGCACTTACCTAGCTCCCATCTTGGTATGTATAGGAGGGGTGGCCTAGACAAGGGGTCGTTACACGTGAACCTAGATATAACAGCCCAAGATCAGGAAGTAGCAACTATATTGGCTCAGATACTACAAACACTACATGATGTTAATGCCACTTTACACAGAGGATTTTTATGAGGGCCACCTAACAGATAGGATAGAGAGCCATCAGTTGAGGCTCATGCACCTTCACATTTCAATGTTGAGGATAGGATAGAGAACTCCAACACTGAGTCTGTTGGACATAAGTCACCACCTTGAGGGCACAAAGATAAAGCTTTAGGTCAGAGAGACTGATCTAGGAGCCGAGCGACGATTATGCAAAGAGACCTAGGGTTTGATAGTCGAGAATGGTAGATCACATCATAGAGATATTGAAGTTACACCCACCTCATTTTGCTGGAGACATAGGAGGATTTTAGGCTGAGGTATGGTTGGTTAGTTTGATTGGATGCTTCAAGTTATGTCCTTTGTACTAGCAACACTAAAGCTCATGTTTCTTATCCACCTTCTGAGAGATGGTGCCATATGGATTTTGGTGGTGGACTGAAGGAGCAAGAGCTCCATGTAGATTCTTTGAGTTAGTTCACTTAGGAGCTACTTCAAGGAGCACTTTAGGAGTAGATACATATCTAGGAGATTCATCCATGAACGGATTGATGAGTTTCATGATTTGTGACATGCCTTCATTATTGTAACAGAGTATGAGGGTTATTTTTTGGATTTGTTTCAGTATGTGGCCTACATTGTAGAGGAAACTAGGGGGGAAGACTTTAACAAGCTCGAGATAGACTGAGGTGATGTATACAATAGATGCAAGATATTACGTTAAGGGGATCATCTCCTCCTCCTCGTGGCAAACACACTTTAGGAAAATATTCCTGTAGGTATACTCCTCCTTAGCAGTAGAAAACTAAACCACCCTTTTGACCTCCTCATTAGCCATGATTCTCTGAGAGGGCATAGTATGGGACCTCTAGCTAGGGGCCCAAATAGGACACAACATCTTCCTCGAGCATAGTTGGAAGGAGTGCATCCACTAAAACATCCAAAAATATCTACGACAAGATCATTGTGCTCTACAACATAGACTACTAGGACACCTAGAGGATTGTCTTCTTAGTGGAGAGGACTAGGTAGTTGTTATGGGTGTAGGGTACATGGTCATCATTAAAGTGAATGACCTCATAACTATGTTAATTAGGGTAAGGCACATGTTTTTTAGCCTACGGTTGGTGACATGGCTAGGAGCCACAAGATTTATGCTGCAGTCGAGAACCACTAGGCAGAGCACTAGGGCATGGTGATTGATATCACATGTATCATTGGTGGTATTTATAACCCTATCTTATTTTATTTAGGATCTTCATATTCTTTCATTTCTCCATAATTAGTAGAGCGATGCAGGCTAGTGGTAGTTAGGCAGAGCCTTATTTGGGATGTTCATATGGATTCTAGATTAAAATTCTTATTGGAATCCTTTATTAAGGAGTGTGTACTGGACCTAGAACCCTTCACTGCGACTTTGTATCTTTGTATCCTTCCCTTGAGTTTGTATGGGGTTATCTTGGGCATGGATTGGTTATTTACACATAAATCTAGAGTAGATTGTTGCAATAATGTTATATTTTGTGCAAATGATTTTGGAGTGGATTCGATGATAGTTGGAGTTAAGAGCCCCATCTATATTTAGACCATATCTACTATATAGCTTAAGCAGTGTGTAAGATGAGGTTGTCAGCTATATGCCATCACTGTTAGTGACCAATCAAAGGATGGGACTCATGGACCGTCACTTGTGTTAGGAATAAACTTAGTTTAATTCATCATTTACAAAGTTATAATGGTAAAGTAATTAAATTTTATTACTTTAACTTAGTTATTTATTAGTTAGCTATTATCTAGTTGTCACATCCCTAGATTAGTGATGGCTATACTATTGTTAGTTTATTACTTTGGAATGTTCCCGTATGTTCCTGGATGTCATTAGTTTGGGGTGATATGCTATTTATGCATATTTTCCATAGTGAGTATATTTGATCCACTTTTCACGGATGTTGTTATAGTTGTTCAATGTCTATAAACATTGCAGCTTCTTCATTTGATAATATAAAGGGTTTCCAAAATATTACATTGTCAAGATTTGGTATCAGTGTTGGTTGATCCCAATTTCTATGAGGATCTCTCATCCTCTAAGGAGAGTGTGTTGCAGAAGGTTAAGGGTTCATTGCTGCAAGTTTGAGCTTGGAGGAACCATATTTGTCCCCAGCCTCTTTGAAGCACCTTACCTTACTTCATCATCCCTAGAGTTCTGCACATAGTGTTGCAAACTCTGTAGATTCATTTGTAATAGCATACAATCTGCAGTTAAAAAATTGATAGTTCAACATAGAAGACTGTGGAGGAGTGTGCATTACTCTGAATTGAGCTATAAACATAGACTTGGGGCTGTAGACATTCCTATGCCAAGTTGCGAGATTTGAGTGCATCGAGGCTCTGCAATCGATCCATTTGAGTTAGAGTTGTTCACTGTAGGAAAGCCAAATTAGGTTTTTTCATTGAATATTTGTTGTATAAGGGTGAGATAATTGCCTTTTGCATTATTTCCATGTACTGAGTTCCAGGAAGCTGAGCATTTTCCACACAAATCTCCCCTCCTCCATGCACAAATCCACATATCCATGTTTGGTCAAATCTATTGACTCCCTTGCTTTTTATTGAAACCATATGGTGGCTAAGTTGACCTCCAACAAAGCCCCTTCTTGATAGATTGCCTTGCTGAAGCCTTCAATTCACCTATAAAAGTGACCTGCAAAAAAATGTAGTGGGAAAAAAAGAAAGTTGTGGCCAAAGCAAAAGTGACAGAGGATAATTAAAAATAGTGGTGTATACCAGCAAAGAAAAGGAAGTGGATATGTAAAAGTGACGAAGAAGCCAAGGCCGCATGGTAAGCCCTAATTGGGTCGATTATTTTATTTTTAGAAATCCACTTCAAAAATAAACTTTCCATTTATCACAAGGATTTTGTGAAAGTATTAAAATAAAATTTAAACAAGTCATAACTTTCAACTGGTACCTTGGATTGAGGTGCCATTTTTTTTGTATTATTTTTTGATCTCTACGTCTTGGTCTAGATTTTAATAAGCTTTTTCTTATAATTTTTTGATTTAAACATTGAAAGGTTGAAAGAAGGTCTGATTTTTTTTTAAATTTTGTAATTTTGTACTCACAATGTATGCCAAAAGGGAAATTTTCCACAAAATAAGAGACAAAATTATAATCGCATTATCATTATAAAGTGCCAAAAAAAATTTCCATTCTCATGGAGCTATTTTTCTTTGCTTTTCACTCAGAATTTAGGGGGAAAAAATGAAACACTTGCAAATTCTTCATTGATCTCTCAGGCAGTGGTATTCCTTGTGGATTAGAGCAAAAGTGAATAGAGGGAAGTTTTTCGTGCTTTTCCAATTTTGAGTGCGATCCAACCTATCAACGGGTTAATTGAGCCAAGATTCATCACTAGTAGAGGTTTTCAAAATGTTTAGAGCTACTCATTTATTTTTCGAGCATACGTGCTAACCCAAAAGAGGTTCCAGACATCTAGAGACAGTTCCTGAGCCTATTCCATCTATTGCACATCATTCAAAGGAAGTACCTTCATCCACCTACTCTTGTTCAAATGATATCTAGAGAATACCATAGTAAATTAAGGGGGGGAATGATAAAGTCATTTAATTCACCTTAGAATAGGTTTATTTTAGCATGTGTGTGCTAATAAATGTTTACCTCATGTAAACATTATTTTTTGTTTTAGATTTTTTTCTCTCCTATTCACTTTAGACCATGATGAATTAAAGGGGGGAATGTTAGGAATAAACTTAGTTTAATTCATCATTTACTAAGTATGTAATATTAAAGTAATTAAATTTTATTTGACTTTAACTTAGTTAGCTATTATCTAGCTATCACATCCCTAGATTAGTGGGGGATGATACTATTGTTAGTTTACTTCTTTGGAATGTTTCCGGATGTGATTAGTTAGGGGAAATATGCTATTTTTGCATATTTTATGTAGTTAGTAATATTTGATACACTTGCCATGGATGTTGTTATAGCTGTTCAATGTCTATAAACAATGTAGCAACTTCTTCATTTGATAATATGAAGGGTTTCCAAAATGTTACATGGTCAAGAATCATTAGATCTTGACAACCCAATTTTGCAGATTTTGAAATAACTTTTTGAAAATACCTCTTGTTACCTCCATTCATTGATAAGCATTGCAATTTGCTATTATTTGGTTCTGAAAGTATGAGATCCTGATTTCATGCACACCATATATTTGACTATCTATATTTTATAGTGAGCATATTGTTATACATATAAAGATGGCCTTCTATAGAGGAATTAATAGAACCGCATCTCTAGTGTTCCATTTTTCACTTTGGGTACAACAGAGATCAACTGTGGAGAAATTTGGATAATATCTTACATTTGAAATGATCGAGTACATAACTCAAAGTAACGATCAAGGGTCGTTATTCCCCATTCCATGGATACATTTTTCATTTTTGTATTTGTATACGCCACCATATTTTATCCCAAAATTGTGTTAAGTCTTTGTCTACCATCTATATGAGGATATGTAGATTTCCTTAAGTATTAAGTTTATAGTATTTATCTTGAACTTCTTTATAGTTACATAATCTTAAATGAACCATTAGGTCAATGACGATAAGACAACTTCAGTATTCATGAGTTTAAAATCAATTTTTAGTAACTTTATTTGATCATTCAAGAACACCATTAGTAACACCTGATGCAAATTTAATATACTCACATATATTCCACCTCAAATACCTAACAAGTGTAACAGTGTTGTTCATAGTATGCTATACTATACATGGAGATGTCATTCCTATTTCCTACGAAGGTTCACAACTTTTTATGGTTGATACATTGTCTTTAGGTGAATGATCAAGTCATCCTTCAATATTGACATCGTATGTGTGGAATTGCATCCTAAAACAACACTGATCGAGGTGTGGCTACATTATACTATCCCTTCATAGGTCAAAAATAAGTAACTATTTGTTCAATACTTCTCTCAGAATTACGCACCCCATCAGAGTAGCATCATGTTCTTAAGTCCTGATTGGTTCTGAATAAGGTGTATGATGGGCCTTCACCAAAACTGAAGGAATGTCATAGATCACCACTCAATTCACATATAGTCCATATCCTTTATGCGTAATATGTCCATCTGTCCTACAGATGAAACCCCTATGAACTTTCCCAGGATTGAGGTGTATTTGATAAATCTTGGCTTTGCTGACATAAAGCCATTTGAGTCATGAGGAAACTACTGTAGGATCCTATGAAACAAATTATTTCCTACTCGAGACCTATAACCATGTGTCTAATGTGAATCATGCATTGATATAACATCATTTCCTTCCCTTCATTCTCCTCCATTTGAGCTTACGATCTCCTATTCACACAAATCCCATATAACACCATTGGTGATCATTGAAGTTGGATTAGTTAAAAATATGTTGTACTCATTAGATAGAGCATGCGAAGTGGAAGCAGAATGTGGTTGCAAATTATCCATTTTAACGAAGACATTTGGTTATGACCACTTCAATGGGTACCATCCTTCTAGGATTTATCCAGACAAGAACATGCATTTCTGATCGTGTATAGGCCTTTCACATGAGATTACCTTACAATAAAAGATATTTAATCATCATCTATCCTACTTCAGGGGAAGTCCTCCTGAACTATATAAATTAGATTCATATGTGCACACTGAAACTCCTTGTGAGGGTCATGTACTACAAGAATAGGATCCATAGTAAGATCCTTGTCAGTGTTTGAAAGTCCTGTTCACACTTTTCAGTCTAGTCAAAATTTCTTACCCTTGCATTATAAATATGTAATGAGGGTTTGAAGGTGAAGCATCAACATCTTATAGAACCTCATGTACCCGCATGCTTACCAATCAAGAAATGGGACACCTTTCTAACATTAGTTTTTTAGTCTACAGAAAATGAAGAATACCATCATGATGCTTATAATGGTCAACGATAGTTAGATTCCCCTTAAAGTGGATCATGTTTATACATGAAGACAACCTATGCATTAGTGAAGTGGTGCAAAGTATACTTAGATGAGTTTTCATATTGCTACAAGATTTTACAAAAGGAACATTTAAGGTACAACTACTAATGACAAAAAACACTAATGCATGTGATCATCTCTCCTCATTTCTGTAAATAGATAAGAATGCCATCTGGGTATCAATACTAATACAAATGATCCAAGAAAATGGAATACTGAAGTGAGTGAACTCATATACTTAGAGGACATGGTGAGTCAAAAGTATGCCATGGACCATCAATATCTAGAGGTGGGAGGAGTATTTGTACCTCTAAAGTTTTCCTATCATGGTATCAGATTTGTAGGTTCTATTTGGTATGGCTCTCATTTCATCTGATTATGGATAGGGAGTGCAAACACCACTAAAGTTGGGATTGGAAGACATTTTCTCTTGGGCCAGCTTTGGTACAGCTACCTGCAAGTGAAGGTTATTTTGATCAAACATATACTTCAAGAGGCGCATGATATAGAAAATAAAGTATGCAGATCAGAGGATAGTTGATTGCATCTATGAGGTGGGAATGAAGGTGTTTCTTCATAGTCAGACCTCATAATAGCAACTTGATCAATTATGGAAAAGGCTCTAAGTTATCTCCTAGATTTTTGGTCCATTTGAGATCTTGGAGTGGATTGGTTCCTTAAAGTATCATCAAGCCTTTCAACCCATATTATCTCATGTCCACGATGTATTTAGGGTTTAAACCTAGGAGATACATTCCAGACCCCTCTCATGTATTGGATTGAAAATTCATTGTAGGTGTATTGACCAAGGGTAGGTCCTGCAAATCCCGTGTGCATTATAGAGCATCAGGAGCATGAGGAAAAAAAAATGAGGCCATGTTCCATTGACCAGGTGTGAATCTAGTGGGATATGTATGATGCCGATAGATACCACATGGGAGGAATACATATCACATTTCCCTTACAGGGCCAGTTTCAACACCTACTCACACTCGAATCACATTATGAGGAAGTCTATTATAATGGGAGGGGGATGTAGTTCCCCACTCCTCTTAAGACCTATTTTCATTATGATGATATTAAATTGAACTGATACTTAGACATTTTCATTACACATTCCTTGATCAATAGATGATAGACTATGTGGAAATTTGGACTATTGAACATGTTGTGATTTACATTTTGATTATGATACACTAGATGATCCATGATCAAACAATTATATATGTTGATTTGCAGTATTCTGGATTCTAACAACTTGGAATATTATAGGTGCATCACTATAGTTGGATGTTCAACCAGTAGAATTATGATTTTATGAATGGTAAAACTAAATTAATTAATATGATGATAGGTGAAAGAATTGTTAATTTTTGGTGATGATTATTGATTTTTATACGTATATTATTCTCGATGTTGTTGATGCGGCCATAGGTCCAAAGAGGAATATTTTTGTGTTGCAGAGAAATTTTATCACATACATCGAAAGGGGATAGGGGACCAATCATGGAAGGTTTTCGAGTGTTGTGCAACATGGCCACAATTTCACAATTTATGTATAATGTTATTTTATGTTATTGTATGCTTTGTTAGGAGGTTCCCGTCGGGGGTAACCTTATTTCTATGGCCATTGGTGTAATGTGTTTCTTTCCTTTCATTTCGGTTGTTCTCATTTGTGTGGATGTATTCAATTATTTTTGAAATATTTTCACTTTATTAACACTTGTTAATCTATCTTAATTAACTAGTTTACGTTAAATATGAATTAAAAGGGAAGATATGACCTGTGGGAAATAAATTGGGTAGACGGTCCTTGAAATATTTTGGAAGTAAATTGGATTTTTGTTTGGTTTTGTGTTGTGTACTCTTTCCCAACATCAAAATTCAGATTTTTATCTGGAAGGATTTTTATGAGGCTTGTGGGACAAGGTAAGTTTGTCCCATGCCTCTTAAATTCATCCAAAAACCATACATATGATATTGGGAGTTAATTTTAGGATTAATTATGCATTTTAGAGTGTAAAAAGGGTAAATAATTATACTTGCTACTTACCACATTTTAGTTTGTCCTTGTTAAGCATGGTGTGCAAAGTTAGAGTGTCATGTGGGCATGTCATAAGTATTACATGTGCATTTAATTTCTTTGGGCTTGGTGTTTGACTTATGTGTTGTAATGGAGGGATGATGAATTGGCATGCTAAATGGAGTTACTCATCATCCTCACATCTCTTTTCTATTTAGTGGATGATTTTGATGGATTTTGGGTTACTTACATTATTTTCTTCTCTTGCACTTTTGAAATTGGGTCTTGGCTTCCATACTTGGAAATTTTCTTTGTGGAGTACCATCTTGGATTCATCTTGGGTGAAAAATTTAAAGGATTGTTTGAGAAAAGGAATGGGAATCTTGATGGAGAGGTAGGCTATACTCTTTTTTTACATATTTTTATTATTGTATTTGATGTAGAAATGGTGTTTTTTATAGTGTATGAGTGTTGTGGTTATGTTGTTTCTAAATGGGTAGGTTGCCTTAAGTTGTGTGTGGAAGATGGATTTATGGGACCATTTAGGAGGGAAAAGGTAGATGTGAGGCATGCATTTTTGAGGGAGTGTGAGTTTGAATTCCACATATTGGGAGTAAAAAAGATAACATGGTTATATTTTGTATTTTGAAAGTGTAGAAATAAGGATTGATTTATGTCTTGAGTGCTGCCCATGGAGGATTTGTGGTGGAACTCTTGATTCACTTTGGAGACAAAAGGAGGCAGTGCCCATATTCCATTTCTCCTTCTTGGTTTGTTTTATTCAATCGTTTGTGGTTGTTGGAAAAATTTTATTTTATTTGAATGGATTGTTTTAATGTGTTATTATGGAGTGTTTGTTGTGGAAGCCTCTTGTAATAGTTGTCAAATTTTGCATAATACCCCCTATTGTTCTTTGGTTGGGGCTTGGGGGCTAAAAACGAGATGACTTCTCCTCTTATTGGATTATAGGTTGTGCGGAGAGCATCAATTATACCCCTTTATTTGTATTAGGATCCAAGTTTTGAGAAGTTGAATGATGCAAGTTGAAAGCTAAAAGTTGGGAGATGAAATTGAAAGTGAATTTGTGTTTTGAGTTTGTTGGGACAAGCTCCATGTTGTAAATCATATTTTTTTCCCACTTAGAGTGGAAGATTGTAACTCTTTTATATTTAAAGGAAAGCTTGTACACTCATTTACTCCAATTTGAAGTATTATAGTGAAAGAATAAAAGTTAAGTTGTACATTGGTTGAATTAAAAATCTCCTACACTTGTATGTTATTTAAATTTGTAGGATAAATGTATCTTGGAAAACAAAGTTTCTATAAAAAGAAAGTATTGTGTAATTATTCATTATTTTGTTGTAAGATTGTCTATAAGGAAAATATAAGGATTAGAAGTTCTTGTATTGCAAAAGTATGTTCTTGCATATTTCATTACCATATTTGTATTCTTTAGTTAAAAAAAAATCTCAAAGCATATTTCAATTAAAAAAGGCTTGCATTTCACATTGGTTTGAATGGAAAAGGTATGAATTTGGTAAGTTTAATTTATGAAACTAAGATATGATGTCAATCTATCCAATAATGAATAGAAGACAACTTAATTAAAGTTAATATTGCATTAAACACCAATCTAAGGAGAAAACTGTTTGAAAAGTGCCGTAATTTAATGTTTTGTTTTCATGAAACAGAATCGCTGCCCTATGAAGAGAAATTATTTTAGAACTGCCACCCAACTTAGAGCAGTGTTTGATGAACCTCCCATGAGGCAGGGTAGTGGTCATAGGACCACCGGTTTTCCTAGGGTGACGATCTCATCACTTATGACAGAAAAAAAAAAGTCACGAATGTGAAAAGTCCATCTTCAGTTTAATTAAAATCTAATCTTCAAAATTTCAAAATTAAACTACGAGCAACTAATAAATGATAAAACTCAATGGTTTAAGCTTATAAATTCTCTTATGGTCATCCAAATGTGTAAAATTTAATAGATGTAATAAAATAGGCTTTTTCCCCAATTATTGAACTCAAATAATGTTTACATTAAATAACAAAAGTAGATCCACGATGGTATCTCTATATTAAGCAAACGAGGAACCTTATAATAGTAAACCCTTGTCTAAACTAAACTATGAAGAGAAGAATGGAGGAAGATTTCTCAATTGAAACTAGAACCAAGGAATTTTATCCATGGTTGCACTACTAAATTTCATGGCTTCTCCTCCTCCTCTTTTTCCTTTCCCAAATATGCAAAACAAGAATTAACAAATGAGGTTACTTTCGCGGACAATAGAAATAAAATGAAACTCATAATGATGTTTAGGGCACCCCGAATCCAATGTTTAGGATACAGTTGATCTAATCTCTTAGATTTAACCCTACATCACTTAAGGGGGGGTATTTTTGGGGACTAATATTTAATTAAAAAGTGCATGGGCAATGGCGCCACTTAGTGGCTAGAAAAAATAAATTAAACGTTTTTATTATAAAATAAATTAATTTTGGTGCATGATAATTACTTAAAATTTTGGAACGTGGTAAAAATATTGTTTTAAACCATAAATATATTTTAGGAAGTAAATTAATAATATTCAATTATTAATTTAATTCCAACTTTCACAAGCTTGTATAGAAATATTTTAACCAAGAAATTTATTTATTATGGATAATGTCTAACATTGAAAACCTATTTTAATATAAAAAAAATAACCATATTTTCGACTATAAAATTATTAGTTTATATTTTGATTTGAGAGTAGGATTTTGTGGGCGTTGCACATACATTGTTTTAAATTATTTACTAATGGAACTATATTTATATTAATCATCAGTCCATATTTACAGATACCTTAGATAATTTTCATCAAACTTCCCCAAATAAACATGAATAAATAGAATCCAAAAGGATTCAACCAATAATATGCGAGAAAATTACTCCTAGACATGCTCTATAAGGTACATTATTAGTATCACTTCAAATTTTAAATTTTATGCTAAATTTAGTAATCATTGAATTCTTTTTTCAGTGATTTGTTCACAATTTATTTTTTGTAGTTCCAACTCCCTCCTCAAAAGGGAAAACAATGCACCCCTAGAATAGTTTAGATAAGGGCAAAATTAATTTCTTTTATAGTTGATAGTGGTGGCATAGTTCATCTCACAATAACATCATTTCTAAATTTCTCTTTTGGTAGTCTCCCTAGTGTAATGGGAAAACCATTTTACAACAAATCGATTTTTATGATGATTTCTTGGGTATAAAGAGTGGTATTAGAAATACAACTTAATTTAATCCACATGATATGATTCAGGGATCATAAATGCCCCAGATAGATCATGTTTTATATGCATCGGCACCTAGTTCTCCATGAGGAACACACTATGAAAATCATATAATAGTGCCACAATATGATGATAAATTAACTAATTTTCCATTACATAATTTTTTGGTAGAGAGATTTTATGCTACTATTAATGATATAGATAATTTGAAATAATGGGAAATTAGGGCCAATGTTTTGATGAAGGAAATAAATATTTGTATTCATAACCATTCCTAAATAAACCATTTGTTTTCTTTAGTTCAAAATGAGTCAACTAAGATAGGTGTATTATTGAGTCAGGGTTTCTCATGTGCCATTACATTAAGTAATGATTAAAATTATAATGCATTCGATTTCATATTAAGTAAGTTAGAAAATTTAAATTGTGAAGCCTGAGAATACTATAACAGCTCAAGTAGAGACAAAAACCGTGTTCTCATTGCAAATGATGAAAAAGGTAAAGTGGTCATCAGTTTATTTATTTCTTTGCATTTAATTTTTAGTTCTTTCTATTATTTTTTTATTTTTAACTAATAATGTTTCTTTTTTCAAATGTATTCAAAATATGATAAATTCAAGAATGAATTACTAGTCTTGGATCTTCATCTCAAGAATACACTTAAAATTTTAAATAATGTTATTTCACTAAAGGAAAAATATCTTCTCGTAAGTAAAAAAATAACACATTGAAGAAAATAATTAAGTACCATGGCATGGATCCATAGATATTGTTCAAGTAGATATTATATGTGAAACCTAGTTTTATTTTAGGAGGTGATGCAAAAAAACAAAGATATAGAAAATATTTCTAGTATCAACGTCGCAAACAGATGATGTACATAAATAAGGAGCACTAGTTAAAGAACATAAAATACTAGATTGAGCATCTTAGAATGAGAGCTGACTTTGATTCCTTATAATGTAGAATTGAAAAGTAAATCTCAAATTTCAATTGAGATATTTTACACTTTTGTAAAATATTTTGTAACATTTGACACTTTACTAATATATTTTTTTCATCATATCTTTGCTTTTTGGTTTTTTATAACAATGTAAAGTATAATATCGGATTTTTATTTGTAATTATTGTTTTTGTATTATATATTGTATAAATATTATAAGAAACAAGGATATTGAAATTATTTTACATTAAAAAATACATAAGTCCAACAATTTCATATGAATTTATTATATAGGAAGACATACTTATAATACATACCTCTTACTAATCTAAAAGCATAAAACTTGGGTAGCTAAAACAATTCTCGATCAAGCCCTTTTTATTTAGGTACATTTTTATCTAATTTCTCAGCAAAGCATCCACTTCTTGGGACAATATTAAGATCATATTTTTTATCCCTATATTATGGACAATAGTAAGTGAATTTATAATTAAATGTGACCTTTAATAAGGAAATTAATCCTTGGGATATTGTGAAAGATACAATATCAAAAAAATTTCCTTATGTGTTTTCAACTGCTGTGACCTAATCAAGTGATGATGAGATGAATCACGCATTTTTTTTTTTTTATTTCAAATCCTCCTTCTCAATGATCTTTATATATTTTTCCATTTCCCAATCAGTTATGTCTAACCAATACAACTGTGGAATATTATGAAATTCATTATGTTGAAATAAAAATTAATAATCTAGAAAGTTATAAATAGGTCTACCATATTTGAGAAAATGGTAAATAGTTGACAACTATATATTTTTGGCACGTAGATTAGATTAAAACTTATTCTATCTTATTTGTAATTGATCCTCCTTTCTTAACAATATGTTATAGTCGTTTATGTTCATTTTCATACTCTGACGCATATTGTAGATGCATGCATTCTTTTACATTTTTCCATGTCTATGTTATTTTTTTACCATTGATCTACTTAATCGATACATATATTTTACTACAATGATTCTTAATTGTTTCCAAGTTGAGTTGCATGTTGTGTTCCTTTCCAAGTTTCTAAATACAAACTGTACCTTTACATTCTATTGGAGTATCATTACTTTTTTATAGATTTAATGGTTAAATAAATGTATACTTAACTTCCTCGTAGAACTTAAAATACCTTCCAATAGTCTATCAACTTCTCTTTCTTCGCACATATTTTTGTGTTGTATTATCTACTGATATAGGCGTTTGATCACTATGTGTATAAATATATTCTATTTTGTGGATCTCGTTATTGGGAATGTTATCTCTTCTCTTCCATTTAAAATAATTGACAGTAAAATTTATTGCGAAAGTTGGTGTTTGATGATTGGAAATGTATTATAATTGTTTCATATCCTAATCATGAGTGTGATTAACATCTAATATAGGAACATAGTAAGGATTTTCCTCATGTGGAGGAATGCATTCTTCTTGTGGAATATTGTATTCACGAGTCTCATGCATTATAGGAACATAATAAAGATATTTCTCAAGTGGAGGCATGTCATCATCAATATTATTATGATGTGGTGAAAAGTTATTGTGATTAATTATTTCATGCAGAATATAAAAATCAATGGGTTCTATATAAAAAAAGGTTTCTAAAATTTATATTATTAAAAAAAATAATTTAAAATTTAAAAAAAAGAGTTAAATATTTAGTTAATAAATTGTACGTATATTTTGTGTGGATGTCATTTACATTTGCATGACCTATTTTTTAGATGCTGAAAATAAGATAAAAGATTCCCTTTTTTGAAGATTTACTTGCTAGGGTCACCACCTTGTGATTATAAGATGAACTTGGGAAAGGTTCTAATAGTCGGATTGATTTACAGGTAGGCGTTTTCATTATTCAAGTGGGCATCTAGAATCTATAGTTGGGTATCATGTTTATATGGTAAGGTATCTTGACTCTACAGCCCAACGTCTACGAAATGTGGTCAAGCATATAGACACTTTTGACAAGCGTCTATAGTATGTTTTTGGGCATCTAGATTAGTGGATATTAGTAACTATCATATATAGTATGGGTTTGGGCTAGAGAAACATGTGGGGACCTTTGTAGAATGCAATCAATTATCTGGACTATATAGTCATGCATTTAGAGTATGTTATCGAATGTAATGCCAACTAATTTGATGCACTAAAACCATGACAGACACCATTAATTATTTTAGGGAAATATTAAATACGGAAATTGTTTGTTTGTTTAAAATATTGCAAGGGTGACAAGTATTAACTACATTTTATTAATACCCATTATTAGATTCTACATATTCATAAGGTGATCGTATACAAATTAGTAATTAAATATTATTAATTAATTTCCAACATCATTTCCGAATTTTATTTCTCTTCTAAGGATTCCTTTAAATTCTATTAAAAATATTGGCTAATTTAAACTCATTATTTTACTCGTTAAAAGGATCCTCTTAATTTTAATAAAGGCTAGCTCCTAAGTTTGTCTAAAATTTCTTCATCTTGTTAATCTAATATCTATAACCATCCTTTACATATTAAACTAAACATTTTACATTTAATTAAATTAATCCTTTTTTCAATGATACCAAAATACCCATGCACAATATCATTTATTTAAATAAATTCCTATAGGAAAATATCATTTAATTATTTATTGATTCATAGTAAAAGGGGTTACAACTTATTAAAACCCACTAAGTGGCCCCATTCACTTAATACCCATACCTTTTTATTTAAAACCCATACCCATGACAAGGTCAATAACTTAAAATTGAAGGGACAATTCTCAACCATTAGATTAGAGTTTAGAGTTGTGGGAGCCATTAGATCTAGGGTTGACCCAAAAATCCCAAAAATCCTTACGGATTTCTTTATTAAATTTTTCTTACCCTAAAACTCTCATTTGCACATTTTTGATTCGGTAGGTTTGGAATAATGGAGGCCATGAAGCTAAGGATAGAATATGGAAGTTTTTTTCTTTGTTTTAACTTGGATATACTTAGATTTTTGGGGGTATACTCATTATTTAAAACTGTAAATTTTTGTTTTGAGTTTCCACTAGATATGCTAGTTGTGGGCTTTCATTTACCTGCAGCCTTTCTTCGTTTGAATCTGGATATTTGCAGGTTTGTGTAATACAAGAAAAGAATTCACAACATATACATTAATGCAACCCATATAAGGCGATATATATATATAATGGCCATTGATTTTATTAGTTAAGTTTTATATATATGGAGTGGGGCGTACTGCCCCCACCCTACCATTTATTTAATAATGATTGACGTGGAAGTATCGCCCCCCACCCACTGTAATTATTATTTTTATATAAAACAGGGTATGGCCGCGACCACCATTACCCTACCGCGGCCCCCTTATAACAAGATCTAACTTTGTTTTAAATAAAACACGTCAGGTTGCACATGTATAACTATTAAATTTTTTGGTTATATATATATATATAATTATGCATATTTATATAAATATTTACATTTTTTTCTTTTCGAATATATGTTTAGTTAGATTTATTTGTTTGAACATTTTTTACAAATCTATATACATTTATATATGAGGTAGTTGAAAGTATTGTTCTTTCCATTATAATAAATGCAAGATAGGAGGAGAGTATAATTATTATTATTTATTTATTTAATATTATATAGATGCTTAAATTGATTAATTTACAAGGTTATACAGTAATAGCCACAATTCTAGTACTTCACTAATTAGAAATTCATTTGAAAGAGGATATTAAGCAAAGAAACAAAGAAAATACAAGATCATTCTGCCATTTACAACCAATATTTCCAAGATCAATTAAAAGGGGAAGCAATTTACACACTTCCAAGTATTTTCAATGCAAGATTAATACTTCCAAAATGCAATTATAATATAAACTTCTTGATTAAGTTACAAATTTACAACATTAACATTTCTATTTAAAATGCACCCATAATCTCTTATTTTTTCCTTCACCTATTACTTTGCGAATTTAACCAATACATTTAAGTTTTAAAAGGATCCATAACACAGAGATTAACTTAAAATGCAACTTGGAAAAGCCTCCCTAAATACGGGAACAACATGTAAAAATTTTTATAATTACCTCTCTCTCTAACCATACATATTTCCAAACCATTAGGACCAATAAGTTTGGGATAATTCATTTAAAAGAGTCCCACTTTACAATACAAATTCAAGATACTCCACAATAGGAGGAAACAACGCTAATATTTTTACAACACCTTCTCGTTTTTGGTCTCATACAGAAAAAACTCCATTTAAGACATCACTTGAGCTCCTTAATTTTCTACATCTCCAAATCACAACAAAGAAGGGGGTGTAGGCAAGACTCACCTCCCGACATTATTCCAATGAGGAGGAGAATACATCCTTATCATTGGCCCTCAATCCCTGACAATGAAACAATAACGTATATTAAGTAACCATGGTAACTTCACAAAGGCTTGCACAATGCTATAAACACCCAAACAACATTTTCACATACATACAAGAAGCATAATATCAATAATCCATTTGTAATTTTCCAAAAACAAAAACAAAAAGGCTTCTCAAATAAGCCCAAAAGAGAGGAGAACATGGAGTCATCTCCTTATACCTCTCATATGGGATGGGGGTCCACCAAATGACTCCAAGTGTACTTTCGCAATCACATACAACACCGTTTCTCTCCACAATCAAGTATACGAATTTGATATATAAACCTTTTACCTCAACATAGGTGGAGAACCGATCCCACACTCCTTCCACAAAATCATCATATACTACCTTTTACCTCCACAAAAATGAAATCCACTTCCCTCTCCAAACACCACAATAAGGAAAAGAAACAAAAAAAATATAGGATCATTATGCCATTTACAACCAATATTTCCAAGATCAATTAAAAGGGGAAACAATTTACACACTTCCAAGTATTTTCAATGCAAGATTAATACTTCCAAAATGCAACTATAATATAAAATTCTTGATTAAGTTACAAATTTAAAACAGTAACATTTCTATTTAAAATGTACCCACAATCTCTTATTTTTTCCTTCACCTATTACTTTGTGAATTTAACCAATACATTTAAGTTTTAAAAGGATCCATAACATAGAGATTAACTTAAAATGTAACTTGGAAAAGCCTCCCTAAATACGGGAACTACATGTAAAATTTTTTACAATTACCTCTCTCTCTAACCATACATATTTCCAAACCATGAGGACCAATAAGTTTGGGATAATTCATTTAAAAGAGTCCTACTTTACAATACAAATTCAAGATACTCCACAATAGGAGGAAACAACGCTAATCTTTTTACAACACCTTCTCGTTTTTGGTCTCATACAGAAAAAACTCCATGTAAGACGTCACTTGAGCTCCTTAATTTTCTACATCTCTAAATCACAACAACAAGGAAGGGGGTGTAGGGAAGACTCACCTCTCGACAATATTCCAATGAGGAGGAGAATACATCCTTATCATTGGCCCTCGATCCCTGACAATGAAATAATAAGGAATATTAAGTAACCATGGTAACTTCACAAAGGCTTGCACAATGCAACAAACACCCAAACAACATTTTCACATACATATAAGAAGCATAATATCAATAATCTAGTTGTAATTTTCCAAAAAAAAAAACAAAAAGGCTTCTCAAATAAGCCCAAAAGAGAGAAGAACATGGAGTCATCTCCTTATACCTCTCATATGGGATGGGTGTCAACCAAATGACTCCAAGTGTACTTTCGCAATCACATACAACATCGTTTCTCTCCATAATCAAGTATACGAATTTGATATATAAACCTTTTACCTCAACATAGGTGGAGAACTGATCCC
Organism: Taxus chinensis; assembly: GCA_019776745.2. Classification (NCBI taxonomy): domain Eukaryota; kingdom Viridiplantae; phylum Streptophyta; class Pinopsida; order Cupressales; family Taxaceae; genus Taxus; species Taxus chinensis. The sequence continues at coordinate 596,091,794 of CM034146.1, read as the reverse complement.
ACACTCCTTCCACAAAATCATCATATAGTACCTTTTACCTCCACAAAAATGAAATCCACTTCCCTCTCCAAACACCAAAATAAGGCAAAGATCTATCCAACACATACAATTCATAAACATGGACCAATTTACAACACAATAACATCCCAATGAAAAATAAGGACATGAATGCAAGGGAATAGGTCTTATCTTTCCATAATAGCTTCCACAATCTTCAAGTAAAAAAAATTCAATCTCCTTCAAATCCAAGAAAATCACCAAATGCAAGCTCCAAAATCTCCCAAGAAATAAGTCCGAAAAAATTCCAAAATATGCAAGTGTGTAATGAAACCAAGTAACCTCCAAAACTCTAAAATGACTTCAATAAATAGAAAAATAGGAGAGGATGGTGAGGTGGCTCCATGTACGATGCCATATCAATCTTCCTCCAATCCACTTCATCAAGTCAACAAAAGGACCAAGAATCATAAATGGGCGAGGTGAGGGTATGACAAGTTCCACTTACACACAAAAACATCCACTCCACACTTCCAAAGGACAGAATAAAGAAGGTAAGTAAAAGGATCACATTAATTGTCCCTTTTTCATTCAAAAACACAGCATGATGGATAATTTTTTCCCCTTACATAATCGGTATAGTTGGTAGGATGTTTTAAGAGGTGTGGGACAAGTTTAACTTGTCCCACAAGCTTCAAAAAGTGTATCCAAAGCCTAAAGTCGACATTTGAAAAGTAGGAAATAGTACATAACTCAAAGTCAATAAAATCCATCAACAATCAATAAGATATCAAGGACTATCCAACCCATTAAATGTCCACATTGTCACATCTTAATTTGACTTAATCACATTGTTAATTAATTAAACATTAGTACATTACTTTTTTTAGTATTGGTAAATAGTTTTGAAGGGACTATTCCCTATTACAATAAGGGCTCAATAGCCAAATAGAGCTATAGAGGGACAAAAAAAGAGGATCAAAATCCAAATAAAGCATTATGTCCAGCAGTAACCAAAAGATAGTTACTAGTAGAAAGCTAAACAAAACATAAACTGCAACAAGACAACAAAATTAAAAATAAAATAAAAAACTAGAAAACCGAAATATAGCAGTGACTAGAACAAGGCCCTCTAGACTGAGGGAGATTACTTCTTCAAAGCTTTGTTGATCCTGGATTTTATTTTTTTTAGCGAAGTGAAGAATGCCAAAGTGGTGATGTGCATGGGGTCACTTGCATTCAGTTTTGATATGGTTTGAATTATCTCCTTGTCAGTCCCCCAGATAGTTTCAAGGACCCCGCTAAGCATGGAAATGCTTCGAACATGTAGTTCCAAGAAGTCACTAATGGCATTAAAGATAGCCATGTTAAGATCATGCTTGTCTTTGGCTCTCCCCAATCTGTTGTCCAAAGAATTCAATTTCTTGTAGATGTCAGCAATCTAATCATTGCTACATTAGTACATAACTTAAGCAATAAAAAGTAAAAATTACATCACAATAAATAAATCAAATACACAACTAAATAAATAAAATAAACGAAATAAAAAAATCATTCAAACCCCTTGGTCACACATGAGGTTACTCCACCTTCAGGACCTCCTAACAAACACAAAAATACACATGACACGAAGTTGCAAGGTGACCTTGTTGCAAATACCCAATGTTATTCCATTGTTAGTTCTTAACCCCTTCTTATTGACATGATATAATTTCCTGAAACCAATCAAAAAATACCCCTTCAGCCCCAAGGCCGCATCAAATACATCAAGAAATAAAAAACCCATACATATCATCCAATCAACATCATACACGTAGCTATATCATCTTCATCAAAGTTGAGAATTTCTGTAAATTATTTATAATCACTGAACATCTCAATTTTGATAAGTCATAACTTCGAGAAGATCATAAGGTCAATGTGAACATCTAAATGTAGTCATCATCGTTAATAATCTAAAACGTCAGTATATAACAAAGTAACATTTCCATATCATAATCAAATACTGAAATATCTATCCACAATATGAGTCGCAACATACCAATAATCAATATGTCTATATTGGATATCTACATGCTAACCAAAATACTATATTAATATTCATGTCTGTAATCAATGATAATCAAGATCATAGTAAAACAATTGTTGAAGAGGAGTGGGCATTACATCCACCGTGAACTATATTTTATGTAAGTTAATAATGTAATTTGACATTGGAAGATTGTTACGTGTTTTATTAGTATATATTGGCAAATCTACCCAATTTTTGTTTTCAGGTAACGGAGACATACATGGATAACTGTGACTAATATTTAAAAACTAGTAAAGTTGAACCCAAAAACTAAATTGCATCCTGAATTTTTTTGTTAAAATTTACTCTATATGACACATCAAAATCACCATATGCAAATTTAAAAATTGTTAATATTTGTGAAATAGTGAAAAAATTCCACTAAATTTTACACTGGCCACATCGGTGTTAGGGATATTTGGATTGTTTTAGTATATTCATTTGTCAATTAAGTGAAGTGTAAAGGAAACTTGAATCTTGTAAATGAATCCCATTTTAGGTCATGAAAAAAAGTGTAAAGTGTGATTGTTTTAGAATATTTATTTTAATCCATAATATCATAGACATAAAATATAGAATATTAATACTAAGAAAAAATAAAACAATAAATAATTTACATAAGAGTTGTATAATAAAACCCTGCTCAAAGAGGAACAATCCACCTAAAAATGTTTATCCTAAAAAGCCAAATTGTTCCTTCTCTATGTTTTCATCCCTTAGAATTCCGAGGAGAAATTTTTCACTATTAATATCTCATTTTTGTTCTTTCATATCAGGTCTTACTTGAATATATTCCAATCTCAAACACTTAATTTTGTAAATCGAATTTATAGTCTTTGAATGTATGGTATATTGAACAAAATATGATTTGAGATCAATAACTTACTGTATCTCTTGTATTTTTAGCTCTATATTCATAATTACCCATGTAATAGTATTTATTTATTAGTCAATCCTAGTTTTAATAATTCTTTTTTTGAACCCACTTCCTTGTTTAATATGCTAGCCCGAATATTTAATCCTCACCCTCAGGGTTTTATTTTATTTCTCCGATGAGTGAATTATTATATATTCTTCAATTAGAGTACCATTGGAATTCTTCTATTTCCTTTAATCATTGTCTTACCTAATTTATATGGAGACTAATATAGATGGTCATTATAGACACACAATCACGCACATATTACGTCTATTTTACTATACCGCCAATTATATTGTTATATGTATGGATCTTAAGTAAGAAAATATTTCATTGGTGACACACTTCCTAGACCATTTGATAGCTTTGATTATTTTTGTCATCTTTCTCTCTCACTTCTGTCACTTTTATACCCAGTTTTGGTTGGGTTACAGGGATGCTTATTTGTTGGTGTCTTCACATTTTTCATCGGCTAGATGAGGACACCAGCACCTAGTCTAGACACTAGCGCAAAGGAACTCATGTACACCCTAGGAACTCTTGTCCTCTTTGTTCTTGTTCACATTTTTACATTTGTGATCAGCCTTTTCGGTTTTATCACTCCTATCCTGAGGTCCTAGTTTGCATGTTATGTCACTAGTGTAGAAAGTCAAAAAAGATATCGCTATATATACAACATACATACCATTATAATGGTGGGAAAATATCAATGGCTATCTTATCTACATACTATCGAAGGGACTACATTTTTGGGCTTGGTAATTTGCATACACTACATAGGAAGGGGAAGTTATAAATTTCATCCCACACATTTACAATCTATCTAGCTATAGCTCATTATCTTAGTGTCATCAGTGCAAGGGTAACCTAAGGAAATGTTTACACACACAAGCACATAGAACTAAATGGATTATGAAATGTAGTGCCATGATCAGTCATAAGTTCACACTGTCGGGTGACCACTGGGGTCAGTATGGATCACCATTTTAATCTTTTTTTTTTAGGATATGATGTAGTTTGGGTTTTTGGTAGGATATCACATGTTTTGTAGGTTATTAGTGAATTTTTTTATCATCAAATGACATACAGGTGACCAACAATGAAGGGTAGTGAAACTCTAACGACACAAGAAAAATCATATTTCAACCCTTTGTGTAGTCAAAGGTGCCTACAAAAGGTCTCTACTTCCTAGGCACCCTTGACCTAACCTAGACACCCTTGTCCTAGAAATTTTGTAAGTTCAAGGATTTATATCAAATATTTTTGGCACTCTTCTGAGAGTATTCGTCAGTTTCTCTAGTTCATATACACTTTAGGATAAGAGAAAATCAAATAAGTTCCCATCTCTCTAATTTTATTACATTGTTTCATCTTTAGAGTTCTTAGCATTTGTATTTTTTGTATATAATTATAATAAATCAGGAATTAGATTTATTATTTAGACTTTTATCAAATAATTTGGTGAACCCATATATTAGAACTCCATGCATTAAGATCCAAAAAACCCTAATGGCTAAAAATAGATCTTCCTCTGCTAGGCAATTTATGCATCATGTTAGTATCAATCCTATCATTAATAATGTTGTTGAAGCTAAACATTTTGAAATTTACCACAATGCTCGATTGTATGAAAATGTTCAAATATTTTTTCTTTATAATGAACCTAAAGTTCCTACTAGTTTCTACAACTCTAATCTAATAATTGTTTCACTAGACCAAAATGCTTCTGGATCCACTCCTTGTTCTTCCATAGTCACCAAGGATACTCCACCTTCTATTTATGTTACAACATAGTATGATACTCTTAGAGATTAAAAAATTTGTCTTGATTGTGTTACTCTAGATAACAATAAATCTCTTTCCAATGATGAAAATATACATGTGAATGATGATGTTTCTCATATTAGTTAGGATGAATGTATAGTTGTATCTCACGTTTCCTATACTTCAGAAAATACTTCCAGTTCTTGCAAAGATATTTCTTATGATAGTTCTTACCCTTCTTCTCTATATGTATATGACTTGGTTGATGAAATATTTCATGTGAAACTTTATCTAATACTTATGCTGATTATACTTTTGATCATGAACATGTTATCAAGGATCTTACTTATCTTAAGACTGTTGAATGTGAATTTTCCACTCAGCTTTCTTATACTTCTGGGGTTTTTTCCAATAGAATTCACGATCATTCAATCACTCCTAGTAGTTCACCTCTCACGGGTTCTTCTGATTCTAGTGATAGCATTTATGTTAATATCACATGTTTTTCTCCTCTTCTTTCCTCTTATTCTCTAGATTATATTCATGTTTCTTCTTCTACTCCTCCTAGTATACCTCCTCTTATTTCTTCTACATCTACATCTAGAGTGCCCATATCATCTTCATTTTCTACTTATTCTTCTCACATTCCCATGATCACTCTTAATAGTAAGCTTCAACCTATTCATAATTTTTTCACTTGTGCAAAAATAAGAAACTCGAAACTTTGTCGTTATGAGGAAAGGAATTGGTAAAGTATATATAAGCTAAGGGAGTTTTTTGATATTATTGGTTACCAATGAATTAGTTAATTATTAAAAGTAATTTGCAACAATGTGTGTTGTTACAAAATGTAACAGATCACATAGTCTGTAATTTCATGGTATCTTCAGCAAAAGAACACAAGGGCCTTGAAGGACAGCTGTGTTGTCTTGATGAAGACACCGAATTACAGAATAGGTGAAATGTTGAGTTTTGGGACAGCAAACATAAGTGTAGATTAGAGAAATCAGAGTTCATTACTGGATGTTATAGGTTCTCATTAATGTTATTTCCTTTCATGATTAAGACATTCAATTATATGACTGAGTTGTTTAGTTCATCATACAATCCATAGAAAAAGCTGAAATGCAAAAATAAATATACAACTCATTTACAGAATTCAATTTTTTATTCATAAGGAAATTTCAAATGTTCCCACACAAGCCATGGGATGTAACTGGAAAGTAAAGTACAACTACTGAAATAAGAGGTACACATGCATGAAAAAGAAAGTAAGGAGTATGAGTGAACCCATCATTTCCTTGGGGTTTTCTTCATTGTTTGAAGTAGCTCCATTCCATATTTTGTTCCTTCTTCATCTTCATTGTAGAAGTCACTGTACCTGAAAAGAAGAAAAGATAAACTGTCAGTTACGAGCTCAGAGATCAATTCATATTCCTTACTGGGCCTAGTTCATGCATATGAATCTCTTCAAAACAGGAGATATAATTTACTTGAAGATCAGACTGCATACATGCTCTACTCATTCAGAAATAAGAAAGAGAAAAGAAAAGAAGAAAACATGGATACAAGAGAGGCCAAAAAGCCTAAGTATTTTCTAATTATTTTCTTAAGTGTGCAGGTATAGGTTGCAGCCAAGAAGAAATAGACAAGTCATAAGTACATGCTGGAAAGAAGGATTAATGTAACTCAAACTCAATATTTTCTAAAATGGAAGAAGTTATAGTACAAAAGATGGAATGAAAATAGAAGTACATGTTTCAGTTTGCAACAAAAAAGGAAGAATCAGATTTCAAGAAGTTGAAGTTAGCTGTAAAAAGAAAGTGTTACAACTAAAAAGAATAGAAAAGAAGGTTCTGGGAAAATTTTGATAGGGCTTCGCCATGTAAAATGGACATTTACAACATTCTCATCATGTCGTGTTTTTACTACTACTACATGCTTTAAAGAATTATTTAAATCAAGTAAGTGATACATAAAGGTAGAAAAGCATGCCATGATCAAGATAAACAGTTATAATGTTTCAATTTCAAACTACCAAATCAGCTTCAACAGGAAGTGTTATATTCTGTATTCTAAATCAGAAAATACAACTACTATAGACTGGAAATGGATGGAAGAAAGAATTCTGGAAAAAAAATTCCAGAGGCTTCTCCATGAAAAAATCAACATTTCAGATTTTCTAGCATGCCAGAAATATTACTATCAAGGAAATAAATCATCTATGTAAAAGAAACAAGTTACAGAGATCTTAACAAGCATCTGAATCAAGGCTTATGCCTAAAATAGTATTAAAAACAGATGAAGAACTACTTGTAATTTCTAGAAAACCACTTGCAAGGTACAAAGACATCTTAAGTACAAACTATCATAAATACATTTCTATTGTAGTTGACATTTTCAGTTCAATATTCAAGTGCAGTAATCATCAACTTTAGAATCAAAGAGTGCAAATGCAACTACAGGTTACAAGGGATCAATTATAAAGGTGAACTGAAGAGAGAGATATATAAAAGAATGTTTTTTTAAAACAACCGTGCTTCCAGGAGTAGTAGTAAAAAAAACAAATCAAGGTTCAATAAGAAATCCAAGGTATAAAATCACAAAATTGTTCTTTCAGGAGCTTGTATTGTACACTGCCTAAGTATTTTAAAAATCTTGCTATCTAAAGACACATAGCAATCAAGTGTGGATAGAATTATCTTCAACATTAGCATATGAACATAACTTTTATCTGAAGTAAATAAATTGAACAAGTGAACCAATAGTACAAATACAAGTTGTATTATGAAGGAGTCAAGCATTAGAAAATAAACATCAAATACAACAAAAACTATAGTTGAAAAGGAACTACACTGAGAGCATTGAATGAAAATTTTGATGAAAAGGGAACTGAATATACATATCAAAGTTCTACTTTCGGAAGCATATCATCAGAAGGAAATCACTTAAAGATAAAAACCAATGGTCTTATTGCACTTTAATTTTGTAATATGGTTCTACGAACTTTATGGCATTAAAGACGTTCGAGATCGAGAAAGTAAATATCAAGTACAACTAGAACACATATTCCTTGGAATTAAGTGTCAGATTTCAGATTGCAAAAAGGGAAAAAAACCTTACAATGGAATCAACAATATTGATTGGTCCCAGAAAAGACATCAAAGTTAGAGAAAAGGATATGCATGTGTAGCTATGAGCATTGAAGAAAATAAGAAAAAGAAATCAATAGAAGATCTCAAGGCTTTCACAGTGGATCAGAGTAACAGAAAACATTCATTAGTGGCATTCTCAAGACAAGAATGGGTCAGCAAATATGAACTAGTAAGGGAAAAATCATGTTTAATCAGACTCAAATTCAAAAATGAAAAATGTAAAACAATTCAAAAATGTCATGAAGAGTTTCAGTATTGAAATACAATAGCCATAATGAACATCAACTTTCAAACAGTGGCCAAGCTTAGCTATAAGCATGGAGATAGAGTATCCAATGAACTCTTAAAATGAATTAAAACTCATGTTTCAAACTCGGTGAGTACAATTTCAAATACCATAATTGAGAAACATTCAGATCTGGTAAAGAGTTTCAAGCAAAATGGGAATACCCATTTGTATATTTAGAACATAATAATCCATAGGAAAGCCCCAAATATGAGCTGCAAGGAAATATTTTAACATTTTTTGAGAGAAACTCAAAGGTGGAATGACTTACTAGTTCAAGTTCCTTGAAAGAAAAGAAAACCTCAAGAATGATGACACCCAGAAGCTTATGCAAGCTCAAAGATCAAGTTCATGCAAAAAATCACATTAAAACATGAGGATCTTCAAGGTGTGAGTGTCGAATAAATCCAAATAACTTAGAGAAAAAATTTATAGAGTTCACAAAGCTTGAGCCTTACCTATCTTCATTAATGGCAGCCAATATTCACATAAGACCATATAAAAATGAAATGGCTGAGTTATACGTAGTTTCTTCGTCATCTTTTGTCACGAGATCAAATGGCAAGAAACATAAAAATCCATGAGCATATCAAAATCTCATCCTAAGAAGCTCAAGAATAATCAACAATGGCACCCCTATAATCACTCGAAAAGCTCAGGAATGATCAAATGTACAGCTACGTAGAGAGCTCAAGCGAAACAAAGAATGACAGAGAACCATTTTTTCAAAGAGCCGAGTACAAAATCTTCAAACAATGGCGTCGAATAGAATTTTTTTCAGCACTTCACCTGCATGGTAAAAATCCAAACGAAATGGTCAATAGGGTTGACCCTCACTTTACCATGTAAAATCGAAAAGTGAGTTACCCTAACCCTAACCAAGGGTCAATAATCAATGGCTCGAGATCAGAAGGACAAAGATCAAAGGCTGAGGATCAAGCTCCAAGATAAAATCAAGCAACCATGGTCAATTCTACTGACCACATTAATTGCAGGGCTAAACCCTAACTCATGGTCAAAGATCGACGGCATCACATGCATCAAGGATAGAGATCAACGACCCAAGATCATCACCTGTTTTCAAAGAAAACTCAAGCCAGGTTAAAATACCATTGATAAAGCATGTGAAGGGGTGAGTCATCATGTAGAAGGGGCCAGCCCATGATTAAAACAAAATCATTGCTTTCAAAATGTCAAAAAGATCAACTATAGTCCAATCTCCCAATATACCAAAGGCCGACCAAATCATTTATGCAATTATCAAATAAAAGGTATTTCCAACCTTTTTATATTTGAATAATGCCAAGGCCGACAACTATAGGGTGAAAACTATATATTATACCATGTTTTACAAAGTGACACTCATGTACATCTAGACACAATAATATGATAAGCCTACAAAGGTGGTCCCCAAACAAACTGGAGACCATAGTGAAGTATTGGAAATGTGGTCCCCAATATAGAAGGAGCTAGAGATGATTCACAGAATGTCACTTTGTGGCCATTAGAAACCAAAGAGATGTCAATATCAGAGCATGTGCACATGGGCAAGTGGTCCCCACAGTGGATGTTTATTTTTGCAAATATTGCAAGTATTGCAGTTATTTTTCTCAAAAATAGTGAATTGATTTTTTGCATGCTTCACAAGAGGATAGAACAGAGAAGGAGACAAAGATGCATGTTCAAAGGAGAAAGACTTGCCTAGAAAGAAAACTTATTATTAGAAAATTATTTACCCTTGCTTTCTTAAAAATAGAACAGTCAACTTCAGTTTAACTATATTGTAATCAAGGCTATTAAATGCCTATTTGTAATTGCATGCTCTATTTTATTCCTGTATCTATTATTAAATAAAGGATAAAAATAAGATGCTCTTTTTTATTTTTATTTTTCTTTATCTATAATCTCCCTCAATACCTCAAAGTGTTTTTCCCTTAACATTCTATAGAAGAACTGTTGGTTTGTGCATCAAGAATCCTTTCACATATCAATTGTGCATATACTCAGTCAAAGCCCTCATACAAATTTGGTGTATCACCTTAGTTTCAATTATTTTACAGTCATCTTTTCCCCTTAAACCCATAAATCAATTTAGGATACATCAACAAGGAACCGGCCTTGATACCGGAGACTCACCTCAAAATAGGTATACCCACAAACCTAAGGTGTTTCCATTGTATCTACAAAAGAGAGAGATAAAATTTTGCAAGCTTAGAAAACCTGCAGCCATCTCTCTACAGGGTGCACTTTCGAGAGATAACATATTTTGGCATGCCCTATGGGACAACGAATCAGATCTGCGTGCAAGTTACAACACATCCACCACATATTTACAACAGTTACAAAAGTTACTTTCGGGAGCAAGCTGCAGAAATTTATTCTAAATATTTTAAGATCTTTTGGCTACTTTTCTAAGCTTATTTCAGACTCAGTATTGCAACATGTTCCATGCCTAAAGTGACTACAAGATCATCGGTAAGAGGAATCCCTCCTGAGTTTGTTTCTTTACCTTTGAATTCTGCTAGAAGGAGAAGAGTTGGTAATACTTTACCTTATAATAGACCTGGTTTTGACAACCCTCCTCTTGATATTCCTTCACCACGCATCAATTTCTCTATTAACATCCTAGTTTTTCAAATGGCTATTCAACCACCAAGGAATTTTGTGACCTTTACTAATGGCATCCCATTAGTAATCCCAGTTTACCATGACATTCATAATTCTGCCATGAAAAGTTTTCCATCATTCACTGGTGAAAATCAGGTGACACCTATAGAGCACATTAAAGATGTTGCAACCTTATGTGCAGTTCATAATATTACTCATGAGGATGTAGCCTTAAGACTTTTAGCTGCATCTCTTAAAGGATAAGCCTTGCAATGGTATAAAAATCTAGAGATTGGATGCATAAGAACTTGGGATGATTTAGGTGATAAATTGCTAAAACAATTTCAAGATAATTCAGATCATTTATCTCTCATAGAAAAGTTGTCTACCATTAAAAGAGCTCCCAATGAATTTATGTCTAGTTTCAATATCCATTTTTCCTTTTGGGAAATAATTCCAGCAAGTGTCAAGCCTCAAGTTGATCATGCTTTCCTTTATTATCTTAGGGCATTAAAGAGTGATATCTCAACTATGATTCAGTCAATGGGAGGAGATACACTCCCAGCAGCCTATGATATCGCTATCCGAGCTGAAAATAGTCTTATTCAAGATGGAAAATTGGCACCAAGGCCTTCAATGCCTTTTTTCTAGATTTATCCCCTATCCCATAGCCTATTACAATCATAGAACTTGTTGTTTCAGCCCCATCGAGATGATGTATTTAAATCCTTGCAGACTATGGGAAATAAGTTGACTTCAATTGAGAATAGGCTTGCATTACCTAGCAGACCCTATCAGGCTCCTTATCAGCAAAATCAACTAAAATCAAAAAAAATGCAACCTTATCAACAAAATCAAAATATAGGTAGCCTTACCAGGAAAGACAATTTGACCCAAAGGCTCCTAGTTCATCTAATGCTTTAGTCCCAGTTAATATGGCTACAAAAGAGTGGTTCCAACCTTACAATCAACCTCATTCAGCTGCAAATTGCCCAAATGCTTTTCTGAATCTGAATCTTATTGCACAACCTCAATCTGAAACATTGTTCATGCCTCAAATGGAGAGTGGGCAGCAACAAACTCATGTTCAGAAAGCACCTGAACATAATTTAGTCAGTTTCATTGAGGAGGATTTCATTACGATCACTACTAGGGCTCAAGGAAAAGCTGTTGAAAGTCAAAAACAACAAAATAGGCCTATTTCTGCCTACTGTCACTGATAAGACAACATCTACAGTCCCAAAATCAGCCAACAATCCTGTTGTTCCTTAAAAAATAGCAAAGGTTCCAGTTGATAAAGAAGAGTAAAGACAACTACAACCTGACCCAAGAAGACTGTTTATACCTCAGATATCAAAGGTCGCTAAAGCATAATCAGTTTTTGCTAAGGCCTATGCTAAGATAGTTGAATCTGTCTCTAAAATTGTTTGCTTCTTTTAACATTGTTGATGTAATGAAAAATCATAACCTTAACATCTCAATGTGGGATGCTCTAAGTATTCTAGGACAGTAAGATTTACTTTCTCATGAACTAGCTAAGCTACAAATTTCTTCAAAAACAATAGAAAAGGAAGTTCAGAAGGCATACATGGTCCTTGGAATGTTTGAACAAGACCACATTAAAGAAGTTAAGTGGATGGTTCAGAAAGTTTTGAATGCTCATGACATCAAGAATCCACCACCATTTTATTTATCACTGATTATTAGAGAAAATCTAGTTCATAATTGTATGGTGGACAGTGGCACAAGTAGCACAGTTATGCCAAAAGCAATTGCAGAAAAATTGGTCTGCAGTATGAGCCTACAGAAAGGAGTGTCTTATAGCTTGATGGAACTGCAACTAATACAATTGGTCTAATAAGAAATTTAGAGGTAACGTTACATGTTTGCCCAAATGTTTCTATTCTGCAAGATGTTACTGTTGTGGATTTACCTCCATACTTTGCTTTATGCTTATCTAGAGACTTCACAACAAAAATAGGAGTTTATCTCTCTTTAGATTGGTCCTTATTTTTCACTACTCGTTATAACACCAAAGTTACCATCAATTCAGAACCATTGGCCAGATTTCACATTGAGCCTCACTCTCCAAATGCAGTGGAAAATTATTCATCTTTAGATCAGTCTGACTTTGATGAGGTAGCTCAGGTTTTAGCATTAGATGGTTTTTCTAACATGTTTATGGATGAAAAGACAGTAGAAGAACATGCTCATGATCCTTTTAAGGAAGTTGAAGAACACCTGTTTGGTGTGTATTGTATGCATGAATAAAATACACCACTTCCCTTACTGTCCAAAACAGAAGATTCAGCAGAAGGGATTTGGCAGCTTCATTTCGATGGAGCTAAGAACAAGAAAGGACAGGGAGCAGGTTTGATGCTCACTTCCCCAATGAACGAAAGGTATTTCTCATCTTTGAGTCTCCAATTTTCATGCACTTGTAATGTAGCTGAATACGAAGCATTAATTCATGGCTTACTTTGGGCCAAAAAGAGAGGTATCAGCATACTACAGATTTTTGGTGATTCTGAGTTGGTTATCAATCAAGTAAGAAATTTCAATGTTTGTAAGAATCCATTAATGAAGTCTTACACTAGAGTTTCAATGGAAGATTTTGATGCTATTAATATTCAGTCTATTCCTAGAACTGAAAACAAGCATGCAGATAGACTTGCAGTAGTTGGTGCTAGTTTTGAAGTGCTGGAACAGATTGAAAATAGAAAATTCAGCCTCATATAAAGCTAATTGTCAGGCCCTCAATACCTGATAATGATTCAAATTGGCAAGTTTTTGAAAGTGATGATCAAATCTACAGGTTTTTGTAGCAAGAAGCTAAGTTTTCTGTAGTTAATCAAGATAAATTACAACACTTATATGGTGACCAGATTGTTTAGTTGAAGAAAAATAAACTGCCTCAAGGTTTGGTCACATTAGAAGACATCTTCAGCACTGATGATCAGTTAAGGAAGGTCAAGACTAAGATGTCAACCCATGATGATAATTACAAAGAGATCTCAGTTGATGAAGGGAAAAAGTTGTTTCTTGGAAAGGTATGTTCCTTAGCAGAAAAAAAATCATTTGTTAATCTTTGCAAGGAATTTAAAGATGTTTTTGCTTGGAAATACCAAGACCTAAAAGGATTTGATCCCATTTTAGCACAACATACTATCGAATTGCAGCCAAATTCTAAACCTGTTAGACAAAAATAGAGGCCTGTAAATCCCAAAATAGAGCCTCTAATGAGGAAAGAATTATCTAAGTTGATTGAATTAGGTATTATCTTTCCAGTTAAGCATTCAAGTTGGGTAGCCAATCTTGTTCCTGTTAGGAAGAAGAATGGTGAAATCAGGACTATGTGTAGATTTTAGAGATCTTAATAAAGCTTCATTAAAAGATCATTACCCACTCCTAAATATGGATCAGATTTTAAGAACAGTTTCTAGTGCAGATAGATTATCTCTCATGGATGGTTATAGTGGATATAATCAGATTTTAGTCTGGGAAGAGGATAGATATAAAACATCTTTTACCACCAAGTGGGGTACTTATGCTTACAAAAGGATGCCTTTTGGTCTTTCAAATGTTGGTGCAACATTTCAACGTGCAATGGACATGGATTTCTGGAGCTTGTTGAATAAATGCATTCTGGTTTATTTAGATGACATTACCGTATTCTCAAAAAATCTCAGAAGAACACCTGATACATCTAAGGTAGACCTTTCAGTTATGCAGACAATTTGGGATATCTTTGAATCCACTCAAGTCTATCTTTTCAGTACATCAAGTAAATTTATTGGTCATATTGTTTCCAAGAAAGGATTAGAAATTGATCCTTTCAGAATCGAAGCCATATCACAGCTATCATTGCCTCATCATAAGAAGGCATTACAGAATTTTCTTGGAAAAATCAACTTTGTTAGAAGATTTGTTCCATATTTTATAGCATTGGTTAAACCATTGATAGCTATGCTAAAGAAAGAGAAAACTTTCTCTTAGACTAGTGAAGGGAGAGAAGGATTTGAATCAATCAAAGCAACTATCTCTCAAGCTCCTACTCTTGCAAATCTAAATTTTGATAAAGATTTTACAATGTATGCACTTGCAGGAGCTGAAACAATCTTAGCTATATTAACTCAAGTCAATGATGAAAATATTGAGCAACCTATTGCTTTCTTTGGACAGAGCTTGCATGATTATGAAACAAGGTACACATTCCTTGAAAAACAAGTACTTTCAGTAGTCAGAGGACTAAATAATTTCAAGTACATGCTTTCAAACAATAAAATCCATGTTCTTGTTTCTCATCCAAGTGTGAAAGCATTCTTGCTAAATAAAGAATTGAATGAGAAAAGAGCAAACTAGATAACGAAGGTCATGGAATATGATGTTGATATCCGGGTTGCTAAGACGGTTCGAGGGAAAGGCTTATGTGAACATCTAATTGCTGATATGGAAAAACAACAAGCTACAGAACCAGATGATTCAAAACAACATGCTGAAATTGTGTATCAGCAATCAGAAATCATGGTTCAACCAGAAAATCAGCAGCCTGAGCCCACTCATGAGATTCAGGAATCAAGATGGATGACTGATTTGGTTAACTATCTACAACATGGCACCTATCCAGAAGGTATGGACAAGAATAAATGAAGATATTTCAGATTACAAGTTGTACCTTATATCTTCATTGATAGTGTGTTGTTCAAAAGAGATATAAATGGAATCTTGTTGCGGTGTGTTGACTATGATAAAATTTAGAAAATATTGTCAGAATTCCATGAAGGACCTGCATAGGAGGCCATTTTTCAGCACATACCATAGCCTTAAAAATTATGAAAGTTGGTTACTATTGGCCTAGCATATTCAAGGACTGTTTTGAATGGATCAGAAAGTGTAAAAAATGTGCTTTCTTTGTTGGAAAAGAACATTTAGCTTCACTTCCCTTATAGCCTATTTCAGTTGATCAAACTTTTATGTAGTGGGGTCTTGACTTTATTGGCATGATAAACCCACCTTTGTCACAAGGACACAAATGGATCTTAACTGCTACAGATTATTTCACACGATGGACTGAAGAAATAGCCTTGAAGGATGCTAATGAAGCTTCCATACTATCCTTTTATGAAGGAATAGTTTGCAGATTTGGTGTTCCAACAACTATCATATCAGATAATGCTTTAGCATTTCTTGGTGCAAAGATAACAGATTGGGCTGTCAACCATGGAATTTACTTAAGTTCTTCATCTAATTATTACCCACAAGGTAATGGCTTAGCTGAAAGTACTAACAAGAACCTTTTAAGGATCATCAGAAGAACACTCAAAGATAATCAAAGAGCTTGGCATCTGATGTTGAATTTAGCACTTTGGGCTGATAGGGTGACTCCTAAAAGATCAGTTGGCAATTCACCATACAAACTTGTGTACGGAAAAGAAGCAAGAATGCCTATTTCAGTTGAGTTACCTGCATTGGATTTTTTTGCATCAAATGGAGCTGCTTGAGAATGAACCATTACAGGTTCGTTATGCAGAGTTAATGGAATTACAAGAGCTAAGAGATAAATCTCATTTGAATATGGAAAAGAATCAGAAAAAGATGAAGAAGACTTTTGACAAGAAATCCAAATTCAGAATCTTCAATGAAGGAGATATTGTGTTAAAGTGGGATGTTGATCGTGTAAAGCCAGGAAGACACACGAAGTTTGATACAATCTGGAGTGGCCCTTACATGATTTCAACTTGCAAAGAACACAATGCTTTTTAGCTTTCAAAGCTGAATGGAGAGGAACTTCCCATTCCTGTGAATGGTATGTTTCTCAAACACTTGTTATTGAAAATCTTACAGTGATTGTTAGAGTAGGATTTCCCTTCAATAAGTGTAGTTCTCTACACATTGCATTGTTTTTCAATTCAATAAGTGCATTCGTGCACATGATCTAGTTTACCAGATCCTTTCCTAGTTTTAGTTCCATTTTGGAAGGGTTGGACCTTTTGGAAAAGGAAAATTTTGGTTACATGTTTGACTCCATGCCCAATGGACAAGAGCAAGGCACTGGTCTATAAGCTAGCAGGTAATTTCCCCACAGGATCACCAGAAATGTTGACAATTTTTGCACTTGTGCAAAAATGGGCAACTCAAAACTTCGTCATTACGAGGAAAGGCATTGGTGAAGTATACCTAAGCTAAGGGAGTTTTTAATATTATTGGTTACTGTTGAATTAGTTAATGATTAAATGAAATCTAGCTATGTGTGTTGTTACAAAATGTAACAGATCACATAGTCTGCAATTTCATGATATCTTCAGCAAAAGAACACAAGGGCCCTGAAGGATAGTTGTGTTGTCTTGATGAAGACACTGAATTACAGAATAGGTGAAATGTTGAGTTTTGGGATAGCAAACATAAGTGCAGATTGTAGAAATCAGATTTCATTACTGAATGTTACAGGTTCTCATTAATGTTCTTTCCTTCATGATTAAGACATTCAATTATATGACTGAGTTTGTTTAGTTCATCATACAATCCATACAGAAAGTTGAAATGTAGAAAGAAATATACAACTCATTTACAAAATTCAATTTTTTATTCATAAGGAAATTTCAAATGTTCCCACACAAGCCATGGGATGTAACTGGAAAGTAAAGTACAACTACTGAAATAAGAGGTACACATGCATGAAAAAGAAAGTAAGGAGTATGAGTGAACCCATCATTGCCTTGGGGGTTTTCTTTGTTGTTCGAAGTATCTCCATTCTAGGTTTTGTTCCTTCTTCATCTTCATTGTAGAAGTCACTGTACCTGAAAAGAAGAAAAGATGCACTGTCAGTTACGAGCTCAGAGATCAATTCATATTCCTTACTGTCCTAGTTCGTGCATATGAATCTCTTCAAAACAGGAGATATAATTTACTTGAAGATCAGACTGCATACATGCTCTACTCATTCAGAAATAAGAAAGAGAAAAGAAAAGAAGAAAACATGGATACAAGAGAGGCCAAAAAGCCTAAGTATTTTCTAACTATTTTCTTAAGTGTGCAGGTACAGGTTGCAGCCAAGAAGAAATAGACAAGTCATAAGTACATGCTGGAAAGAAGGATTAATGTAACTCAAACTCAATATTTTCTGCAAATGGAAGAAGTTATAGTATTGAAGAGGGACTGGAAAATACAAGTACATGTTTCAGTTTGCAACTAAAAAGGAAGAATCAGATTTCAAGAAGTTGAAGTTAGCTGGAAAGAAAGGGTTACAGCTGAAAAGAATGAAAAGAAGGTTCTGGGAAAATTTTGACAGGGCTTCACCATGTAAAATGGACATTTACGACATTCTCATCATGTTGTTTTATCTACTACATGCTTTAAAAGAATTATTTAAATCAAGTAAGTGATACAGAAAAGACAGAAAAGCATGCCATGATCAAGATAAACAGTTATAATGTTTCAATTTCAAACTACCAAATCAGCTTCAACAGAAAGTGTTATATTCTATATTCTGAATCAGAAAATACAACTACTATAGCTGGAAATGGATGGAAGAAAGAATTCTGGAAAAAAAATTGCCAGGGCTTCACCATGAAAAATCAACATTTCAGATTTTCCAGCATGCCAGAAATATTACTATCAAGGAAATAAAGCATCTAAGTAAAAGAAACAAGTTACAGAGATCTTAACAAAGCATCTGAATCAAGGCTTATGCCTAAAATAGTATCAAAAATAGATGAAAAACTACTTGTAATTTCTAGAAAACCACTTGCAGGGTACAAAGACATCTTAAGTACAAAATATCATAAATACATTTCTATTGCAGTTGACATTTTCAATTCAATATTCAATCACAGTAAACATCAACTTCAGAATCAAAGAGTGTAAATGAAAAGGATAACTACACATCTTACAAGGGAATCAATTCAAAAGGTGAAAAACTGAAATGAGAGAGATATATAAAAGAATGCCATTGAATTTTTTAAGATCACAGTTCACCATGCTTCTAGGAGTAGTAGTTGCAAATTTACACAACAAAAAGGCTAAATCAAGGTTCAATGAGAAATCCAAGGTATACAATCACAAAATTGTTCTTTCAGGATCTTGTACTGTACACTGCCTAAGTATTTTAAAAGTCTTGCTATCTGAAGACACGGAGCAATCAAGTGTGGATATAATTATCTTCAACATTAGCATATGAACATAACTTCTATCTTAAGCAAATAAATTGAACAAATGAACCAATAATACAAATACAAGTTGTATTATAAAGGAGTCAAGCATCAAAAAATAAACATCAAATACAACAGAAACTATAGTTGCAAAGGAACTACACTGAGAGCATTGAATGAAACTTTTGATGCAAAGGGAACTGAATATACATATCAAAGTGCTACTTTCGGAAGCATATCATCATGAAGGAAATCACTAAAAGATAAAAAACTAGTGGCTTATTACACTTTAATTTTGTAATATGGTTCTACAAACTTTATGCATTGAAGACCGGTCGAGATCGAGCAAGTAAATATCAAGTACAACTAGAACACATATTCCTTGGAATTAAGTGTCATATTTTAGATTATGAAAAGGGAAAACAATCTTACAAAAACAACAATACAGATTGGTTTCCTGGACATCAAAGATTAGAGCAAAGGATAACGCATGTGCAACTATGAGCATTGAAGAAAATAAGCAAAATAAATTTGAGCTCAAGGGAACTTTCACAGTGGATCAAAGTAAGGGAAAAGCTCATTAGTGGCATTCCAAGAAAAGAATGGGTCAAGCAAATATGAACTAGTAAGGGCAAAACCCTCATAAATCAGACTCAAATTCAGAAATGAAAATGTCAAACCATTCAACAACATCATGAAGAGCTTCAGTATTGAAATAAAATAGCCACAGTGAACATCTTTCAAACAGTGGTTGACAACTCAGCTATAAGCATGGAAACATAGCACTCGATGAACTCTTAAAATGAATTAAAACACAAGTTTCAATAACTATTGAGTACAAGTTTGAATACCCATATTGAGAAAACCATTCAGATCTTGCGAGTTTCAGAAAGCAAAATGGGAATACCCATTTTTATATTTAGAACATAATAATCAAGAAAAGCCCCAAATACTAGAGTTGCAAGGAGATATTTTCACATTTTTTTGAGAGAAACTCAAAGGTGGGGAGACTTACCAGTTCATGTTCATTGAAAGATCAAAATCCTCAAGAATGACGACACCCAGAAGATCACTCAAGCTCGAGAGATCAAATTTTACAAAAAAATCTTGAAACATGATTTGAAACTCATAGTCAGATGGCCATCAAATAAAGCCAAAACAACTGTGAGAGAAACAAGTTACCCAGAGCTTGCAAAACTTTGCTAGAAGCCTGTACCTCTCTTCATTAATAGCGCCCAATATTCACATAAGAATAGATGATAAAAAATACAATGATAGCTCAACGTTCACTAAATCAACTGGAGCTCAAATGCCTCTGACAGAGTGAAAAAATCTCAGGATAATCAAATGCTCGAACCAAACAGAAGTCCAAGAATGAGCTATAAGCAATAGAGAATAAGTATCAGTGCCCATGAAAGGTGGAACTTCAAGAGCTAGAATAATCAACCAAATGGCAACCTCATAATCGCTCAAAATTACAATTGTAAATGATCAAGATGTACATGACCATGAAATTACCTTGCTCATAATGCTCTGAAAGAGTGAAGAAAGAAATTACAGAGAACCTCAAAGGAACAGAGG
The DNA here is from genome assembly GCA_019776745.2 of Taxus chinensis. Lineage (NCBI taxonomy): Eukaryota > Viridiplantae > Streptophyta > Pinopsida > Cupressales > Taxaceae > Taxus > Taxus chinensis. The sequence continues at coordinate 596,071,267 of CM034146.1, read as the reverse complement.
ACCAAATGAGCTTAGTCGAGCTTCCAAGTATCAAAATGGTGTCTGAAAAAAAAATTTCCAGGGCTTCACCCGCATAGTGAAAATGCAAATGAAGATGAATCAATGGGGTTTGAGTTGTTTTAACTCACCCACCTCCTGAGAGGTGAGTTCAACCTAACTCAACCATAGGTCAATAATCAATGGCTCAAGATCAGAAGGAAAAATATCAAAGGGTCAAGGATCAAGATCCAAGATTCAATGCAAACCATCATGGTCAGTTCCCACCAGCCACATTTAATTCAATGCAGAGTTTAGAACCCTAACTCACTATCAAAAATTGATGGCATCAAATGAATCAAGGACAGAAATCAATGGCCCAAGATCATCACCGGTTTTCAAAGCAAACTCAACCTGGTGTTATAACAAGCCATCGATAAACATACCAAGGGGTGAGTCATCATGCAAAAGGGGCCAGCCCATAAATTTAAAAAAAATCATTGCTATCGAAATGTCAAAAAGATCAACTATAGTCAGAGTTTCTTAATTTACCAAAGGACGACCATATCATTATGCAATGATCAAATAAAAGGTATTTCTAACCCTTTTATATTCAAATAATGCACAAGGCTGACAACTATAAGGTTGAAAACTATATATTATATAATGTTTACAAAGTGAACCCCCGTGTACATCTAGACACAATAATATGCTAAGTCCACAAAGGTGGTCCCCAAACCAAATGGAGACTATATTGGCATTTTCCATGACAAAATGGTCGATCCATTTTATATTGCTAAGTCCACCTCAGGTGGAAAAAGAAAGAAAATTGGAGGTGGTCCCCTCTTCAAGGAGCTACATTTGATTTGCAGAATGTCACTCATGTGACCACTTAGAAAGAGATGTCAATGTCAGAGCATGTGCACATGGGAAAGTGGTCCCCACATTGGATGTTTATTTTTGCAAATATTGCAAGTATTGAATTATTTACTCACAGACAGAGAATTGATTTTTTGCATGCTTCACAAGAGGACAAAACAAAGAAGAAGACAAAGTTGCATGTTCAAAGGAGAAAAGACTTGCCTAGCAAGCAAGCTTATTATTAGCAAATTATTTACCCTTGCTTTCTTAAAAATAGAACAGTCAACTTCAGTTTGATTGTATTGTAATCAAGGCTATTAATGCCTATTTGTAATTGCATGCTCTATTTTTATTCCTTTATCTATTATTAAATAAAGGATAAAAATAAGATGCATGGGTGAGTACAAGCCTTAGCGCTATTTTTAGGAAGAGGGTAAATTTTTATTTTGCTATATATTGTGTTCCTTTGCAAAATACGAGAAGGAATTTTTGGGATATAGTGTTAGCATACGTTGAATAATCTATATTTTTAGAAGTCTATATTCTGTTCTATCCCTTTATCTTCTACTTCTAGGTGTATTCCATTATTCTCTTCCTTTATTTTTTAACCTCTCCATTCATTTAGGGGAGTCTTGTTCAATTCCTTTCCTATAAATACTATACATGAGTTCTATGTTTAATAGAATAAAATGAGATATTCAATCTCTATTCTTTCTCCTCCATTTCTGCCTCATAGTTTGGTATCAGAGCTTCAAAATCTCTGACCTGTGTGCATTGTGATTGGTTGAAGAAACTCTTGCATGGAAATGAGAGCAAAAAGAAGCATGGAGTACACTATGTGAAGGAAATAGCTCCTTCCTGTGCGTAGCCTGTGTAGAATAGTGTGGAGAAAGCACATGACAGGAAAGCTTGATAACCTGCATGGAAGACAGGAGAAAATGTGGAGAAAGCACATGACAGAATCTACTCTGCGTGGAAAGAAAGAAAGGAAAAAAGAACATTTTTTTTACGCATGAAAAGAAACAAAAACGTTTTTTGGATTTTTTTTAATATCTGCGCATTCTTTTTTTCTTGTTTTTTCTGCACTGAACAGAGAATTTTTTCAACTAGTTGTGCGTGGAGATCTGTGCCAGAAAAGAGAAAACATTTTTAAAAATGTGGACATTTAAAAAAAAAAAAAGAATGTTGTCTTGTTCCTACGCATGATTTCTTAATTTTTTGTTCGCTAAAAACTAAGACCAGCTACCTGTGCGTGTGGAGGACGAGAAGTAAATCAAAATTACTCGTGTTCTTGAGCTTTATGTTCTTGTGGACATTTTGTTTTTAACAGATAAAATAGAAGAAGAGGTAGTTGTTCCTCAAAACTAAGTCTGAGGGTCATGTAAAGGCGAGGCAAAAACACCATGATCTGTGCTGTAACTAAGATCCAAAGAGAAGATTACTGTGTGGAATTCATTCTCTCCTATACAAAGACTTGCATCCAAATAATGTGAAGAGGTAGAACAACATGAGGAGAAGAAACTTGGAGAAACTACAAAGACTACACTGAATGTCGAGTGTAGACAACTCGATTGCGATCATCAATAACATGGTCACCACAGTTGAAAGCTAGAATATCAACTCGCCAGCCAGAGAACACTGTGAAGAAGCTCCTGAGATATCTATGTTCTACTTTTCTTTGCTGAATGAGCTTCGAAATACCGGCAATCTTACATTCGACAAGCTAGTTCAAGAAGGACTTCTTGAATACTTTCTTTTCGACGTCAGTTGCCAAGAAAAATGAGTACGGGAAGAATTAGATGCCAAATACGATGCCGATTGTGAAGATGAAGAATAATTCCCTACAAATCATCGCCGTCTCATAGCACGTGAATATCGCGGGCATCTACGAGCCAGTAATTCTCGTCAGTGAGTCAAAATTGTAATAATTTTTCAAATAAATAAATATTTTTTTTATTACGATGTCTTCTCCGAAGTTACTTCTGTTTGACGATCAGTTGCTCAAAGGGTCTAATTTTGCGGCCTGGAAGACAAAAATGAAGACAATCCTTTAGTTTGAAGGATTATGGGGAATTTTCATAGGGTCTGTGCCTGCTCCCACAACCCCCGATGAACTAATAAAATATGACATGGCTAGTGGTAAAGCCTTGATGCTGATATTGCTCAGTATTAGTGATGATGTGCAACCACATGTTCGCAATGTGGAGAAACCCAAGGAGACCTGGGACAAGTTGGTAACCATTTATGAAGCCAAAAATCAGACGAAGATACTTCATCTTCAGTCAAAGCTGCACACCCTCTCTATGGGGTCTGACGAGAAAGTGGAGGAATTCTTGCGTCACGTGGCTAAGTTGAGATCGGAGTTATTAGCACTCAGTGAAATGGTGGATGATAAAATTCTCGTTGCAATCACCTTGAGAGAACTTCCTTCTCAATTCCGAGTGTTTGTTATGACACTAAATGTGTCTAAACAAATAATGACATTCGAAGAGCTTGTGAATTTGCTGCAGTAGGAAGAGGCCATCACTTCATCACATGAGGATTCTTAGGACAAAGCCTTGTTCTCAAAGCCTTACCATGGCCAGAAGAATTGGAAAGGTCCCCCAGAGAAGCCAAATCTAGCGCAACCCAAATAGAAAGATGAAAAGTCAAAGAGATGGTGTCACATTTGCAGAACCAATACTCACGAAAATGATCACTGCTGGCACAACAACTTGAAATAGGGGTCTTCAAGCCATACAAGCACATCCGGGCACGAAGATTTTCAAAAGTCCAAACAATGTCCCCATTGGAGAAAGCACAAGGGACATCTCGTAGCCCAACAAGAAGATGATGAATCTGATGAGGAGACGTCAGAAGGAGCCCATTGTAGTAAGAATCTTGTACTCGTCTCTCAAACTTCTCAGCCCACGAAGAAAGTCTAGTTGATAGACTCTGGTGTAAGCAAGCATATGTCAAGTGACAAGAAGCTGTTTGATTCACTACAAAAAGAGCCAACTGGAGATTGAGTTCGGATAGCAGATGACAAAGAGTACATTGCAAAAGGAATAGGGAATGTGACCATTCCTCTGGGGCCATGAAAATGTACACTTACAAAGGTACTATATGTTCTTGGCTTGACTAACAACCTCTTGTTAGTTACTCAGCTCTTAAATCATCACCTTAAGGTAGAATTTCTTGTTCAAAATGGCATTAAATCATGCTTAATCTCCCAACAAGGTACGGTTCTTGCTAAAGCTTTTGTAAAAGATAAGTTATTTGCTTTAGATATTGTTTCATCTTCTGTAGTAGATTTATCTACTTCAACAATAGAATCAACTGCCTTATGGCATTTTAGTTATGGACACTTGTCAGTCATTTCATTGCACTAGATGAGTTCAAAAGCAATGGTCCATGGACTACCCAAATTCTCCAGTTCCTTGCCTTTTTTCCCTGGTTGTCTTGCAAGAAAACAACATAGAGATCCGTTTCAAGTGAGCACCTTCCATGCCAAGAAGTGTCTAGAGGTAGTTCATACCGATCTGAATGGCCCATTGCCTACTTCATTTTCAGGGTACAAATACTTCTAGTTGTTCGTGGACGACCAGTCACGCAAGATGTGGGTATATTTCCTAAAGAAGAAAAGTGAGGCTATTCAACACTTGCAGAACTTCTATCATCGTGTTATCAAAGAGTCCGAACAACCACTTCTTCTAATCCACTCAAATCGAGGGGGGGAATTCACATCAAAGAAGTTCTTGGCCTTCTTAAACCATCATGGCATTAAGCAGCACCTGCCTGCTCCCTACATCCCCCAGCAAAATGGCATTTTTGAGTGTCGCAATCACACAGTGATGGAGATGGCTCACTGCATGCTATCAACTACAAAGCTAGGAGAACACTATTGGGCTGAAGCAGTACAAACAAAAATATATCTTCTCAACAGGGCACTGAAAAAGATTCTACAGAACAAGACGCCAGAAGAGGTATGGAGTGGTAAGAAACCATAAATTTATCATTTGCGAGTATTTGGTTGCATAGCATACATGCATGTCCCAACTCATAAGAGAAAGAAGGTAGAGCCAAAAACACTCCCGTGTATCCTTATTGGCTACAGTACTACGTCGAAGGTGTATCGTCTCATGGATTCTGAGACAAATAAAATATATGAGAGTTGAGATGTGGTTTGTGACGAGTCATCCTTTGACTCAATAGTATCAACAGAAGATCCACTTCCAAACACATCTCACCTATTAGTCTCTAAATCAGATGATGAACGAGAGGAGACTACTCAGAGAAAATAAATGCTGCCAGGAGAACTATTTGTTGACCTTGGAGAACTAAAGAATGTGACTCCACATCAATCCTCACGGAAACGTCACAAATCTTCTCAAAAGTAGCCAAGTTCTCATCTGAAGTGTGTACAAAGCACTATGAAGGACTCACATTTGCAACAACTCCCAGATACATCATCCGGTGTCAAAACAAGGAGTCAAACAAGAAATGAGGTAAACTTTGCACTCATGAGTTCACTGATGAATAGCTTCGAGCGAGATAATGTTTGTGAATCACTTAGTCAAACTCAGTGGAAGCAAGCTATGGATACAGAAAATGACTCGCTCATGAAAAATCAGACATGGGAACTTGTCGATCTTCCTACAGGAAAGAAACCCATAGGATGCAAATGGGTTTTCAAGACTAAATATAAGGCAGATGGATCCATCAACAAGTATAAAGCATGACTTGTAGCCAAAGGATATGCTCAGAAAGAAGGCATCAAATATGAAGAAACTTTTTCACCCACTGCGAAGATGAAGACCATCAAAGTATTTTGCGCACTTGCAGCACAGAAAGGTTGGAGACTTCAGCAGATGGACGTAAAGAGTTCTTTCCTAAATGGTGATCTGAAAGAAGAAGTATAAATGACCCAACATGAAGGATTTGTGATGAAAAGTAGCCTAAGAAGGTATGTCATCTCATCAAATCTCTTTACGGACTGAAACAAGCTCCCAGGGCATGGTATATCAAGATCAATGATCACCTTTTGCAGCATGGGTTCACTCGTAGCCCCTCAGATTCAAATTTATATATAAAGAAGGTAGGAAAAGAAATTTTCATTCTGGTTGTTCATGTAGATGATCTTGTGATCACTGGTAGTTCAGAAGATCAGGTTTATATTGTCAAGAATGATCTCAAAAGAACCTTCGACATGATAGATTTGGGGCTACTACATTACTGTCTTAGCTTGGAGATATGGCAAAAGCAACATCACATTTTTGTCTCCCAGAAAAAGTATGCCAAGACACTCCTGGAAAAGTATAGAATGTTTGACTGTGTTGTCCACTCAAAATTCCCCACTCTGATAAGAGTAAAATTTCAAAATTTTGAGTCTTTAAGTGTTTTTCTCTGAGGTGCCTAAGTCGTGAAATCGAAAAAATCTGTGTTCTGGGTCGTTTTGTGTGATTTTCGGGCCTGTCGGAACTTTTTGTCCCATCTATCCCAAGTACGAAAGTGTCTTCTGTTCTCCGATCAGCCGAAACCTCCGAATTTGTCCCATTTTCGGGCCTGTCGGAAGTTTTTGTCCCAAGTGCCCCAAAGCCAAAAATGCAAACTATTCCATTTCGGCCGAATCATCCTTCCCGCGTACTTCGCACTTTCCTGTCCCGAATGTCCCAAGTAAAAAGTGCAAGTCGTTCCATTTTCACCCGAACCGGCCGAACCGCGTACTCCAGAACTTTTCGTCCCGAATGTCCAAGTTAGAACGGACCTGTTGTTCCATTTTCGGCCGATTCGCTTGATTTTTTCCCAACTGTCCTGAGTTCCAAATTGCTCTCTGTTCCATTTTCGGCCGGTTCGCCCGGACCGCGTCCTTCGCGCAATTTTGTCCCAACTGCCCCATTTAAAAAAAGTGCGAGCTTTCCCTATTTCGGCCGAGCCGGTCGAGTCGCGTACTTTGGAACTTTTTGTCCCGAATGTCCCAAGTCCCAACGGGCCCGCTGTTCCAATTTCGGCAAAAACACCCAAATCGCGTACCTCGCACATTTTTGTCCCATTTGTCCCAAATACATTTGTGCGTCTTCTCCCTGTTTCGCCCGAACCGGCCGAGCCGCGTGTTTCACGCATTCACGTCTCACCTGTCCCAAGTGTACCAAGTTTCATTCACACTTAGTTTTTCCTGCTCGACCCGAATATGTTGTTTTTCAAAAAATGAATTTAAGTTGCGGCTCTAATGCTATCAATCCGAAGATCAAATTTCAAGAAGCAGTTACGAAGGACGAAACTTTCAAGACGTCGGTTACATCAGTTTTCAAGGATATCCATTGACATCTTCAAGATGAAACGTCTGGTGTGTCCCTCGTAGCAAAGACGTGGCTGAGACGTGGAGGAAAACTCAAGCGGCGGTTTCTGAAGATAGTGGGTCCTTCTCAGAACTGGACACCTGTCTCCTTCTCCTTTCTTTTCTCTTCTTCCCTTTCTTTTCGTATTCCTTGTAATTAGTTAAGGCATTGCAATTGGCGGTCCTTAACTATTCTTTAGTTAAAAGAAACGGTTACAAGGAGTAACGGATTTGTAATCTATATAATGGCCTTTCCACGCCATTTTACGGAGGAGGAAGAACTTGGATATTTTGCTGAAAGTGTAAACAGATCTTAAAGAAATCAATACAAAAGGGCTTTCCATTCTTTGTCTATCTGATTCTTGTTGTTTGTGTGTTTTCCTTTAATATTGTGAAGATCATTTTGTTCCTAACTCGTTTAGTCTCTCTGATTGCATACTGTTCAGTTTTGTAAATACAGTGATCTTGTACAACCAAGAAGGAACTTTGTGTCCTTGATTAACAAATCTGAAGAAGGTTATTTATGGAACTTTGTGTCCTTAAATTTAATCTCATTCAACCAACGCAAATGATCTTGTCTTAAATCCTTTGAAGCTTCGCATACACGAAGAATTATTCTGCCATCTATAATTCTGAATGTTGCTATTCTGCCCGTCTTCTAATTCCCTTTCTTCAGCCCTTGTGTAACTGATAATCCTTGTAAAAGAACACTTTCGTAATATCCAAGTTCGACCATAAAATAATGTTCTGTACTTTTGTAAATAAGTTTGTTTCAGAATAAGGGAACCTCTCCCATTAAAGAGGAGGGACTTCTTATCCCCTGACTGTTGTTCTTCTAAAAAGTCCTATTTGAAAACCAATAGTTTTTGGCGACTCCGCTGGGGAGGAAATTTGCATTCCAGCTCCGCTGGGGAAAATCGCATTCCAGTACTGCAATTTTTTGATCATCCTTTGATCTGGCGACTCCACGTTTCACTAGAGGGAGAAGGGCCCTTGGTATCGAAGATTCTCAGTTTCAGCTTTTGGAGCAACAGGGTTTTCCTTTCCCTTCCAATAGAAGAACTCGTTCGACGAGCACTCCACCTGTCCAAGATAGAAGTCCTGCGGGTGGTATTCCTTCAGAGCCTGCTAGTCCTAATCTACGAGCTTTGATCCTTGCTGGTGTTACAGTTCCCCTCCAAGCCATATTTCCAAGAATAGCACAATTACCATGGGGTCAACGTGTCGGGCCCCTGGCTCTTGCGCAGCCTTTGCATGAGTTACCTAGAGGTAACCGAAAGAACTTCCCAAATTTTAAAGGAGATGGCAAAATTCACCCTGATGAACATATTGCAGCATTCATAGTTGCCTGTGGAGTCTTGGGGGTTGAACATGAAGATGTCTCAGTAAGACTGTTCGTTGAGACGTTACAGGATAATGCTGCTGACTGGTTCTATCACCTTCTGGCTGGTGCCATCACCGACTGGAATACAATGAGAACTCAATTTGAAAGCCATTTCAAGCCGGCAGAAGATGTGCATGCCCTGCTTGCCTAGATTTCTCAGCTAAAGAAAGATCCATTAGAACCTATGAGAGAATTTGTGGCTCGGTTCAACAGATTGATCAACAAAATTACTGTAAATACTCGACCGGTTGATCAAATTCAGAAATGTTTCTTTTTGAATGCCCAAACGCCTAAAGTCAGTTATTCTCTAAGAATGGCTAATCTCGGAACGTTAATTCTAGATCAAGAACTGGTTGTTAGTGTCGAGGATGACCTGATCATGTCAGGGAAGTTGAGAAGAGATCCTCCTAAATCTAAATCTACTGCTTCTTCCTCTTCCACCTCTGGACCCAATACTGATCCATTAGTCCAGAAACTTGCAAATGATCTAGTGGCTATAAAGAAAAAATTAGCCCAGCATGCACCATATGCAGACGTTCCGAGAAGAAATTTTCAACCCAGAAACCGTTTGCCAGCTCCCCACACAAGACTGGCACTTGAAGGACCTCCTGTCAAAGTTCCGGTGAATGCAACTTGTGAGGTTGAAGAGCCAGAAGATGATAATGAAGCTTGTGAGGAGTTCCTGGAGGAATTCGATGATGAGGCAGAAGAACTCAAAGGATCTCGAGTCAATTTCTTTACCACTGAAGGCATTGATGATGGAGATGACTATGATGAAGTGGTAGCAGACATGAACAGTGAATCATTTGCTGTCAGGACTCGAGAACAGACAAGGCAGAAGGAGAAGGTGACACAGCCCCTAAAGAAATCTAAGGAGCAGCCAGAAACTATCCCTGTAATTGCCAGAAGAGGATCTCCTATCCCTACCTCATCTGCACCAAAGGTAAGTACTGTCAATCCTGTTCCCAAAGTTGCTTCTTCTTCTTCTTTTTCTCCCAAAGTTGATAAGCCTATAATTTCAAATGATGATGGCCCATCCACCTCTGGATCCTTTGATATTGTTGATCATCTTAAAAGGACTAAAGTTCAAATTTCAGAAGCTGAATACTACCAAACCCACCCTAAAGCTTTTGCCAAGATGATCCAATTTGTAAATTCCCATTCCAAGACCACCTCTAAAGGCCTTTTGCCCACACCTCCTTCTGCACCACAACCTAGCCTGGTAGCTGCTGTCACCTCACCTGGAGACAAAATCAAGCCTTTTTATGTAACACTCCTTATAGCTGGCCATAGGCTCAGTAACTGTGTCATAGATTCCGGAGCCTCAGATAATGTGATGCCTGCTAAGGTAGCTCATGCTTTAGGCTTGACCCTTACTCACACTTATGGATCTTGCTACTCCATGGAAAGTAAGGAAGTACCTTTAGTTGGAAGGATTAAAGATGCACAAGTGGCTTTTGCTGCTTTACCTGAGAAGAAGGTCTTGGCTACCATCCTAGTAGCAGACATTCCTCCTTCCTATGGAATGTTGCTAAGTAGGAACTTCTGTAAAGATGTGGGTGGAGAGATTCAAATGGATTGGTCACACACACTCATACCTGTCCATGGACAAATGAAGAAGTTACTACCTGAGAAGTAGTCCAAGTATATTGTGCAGAAGACTAATGATCCTAAGGCACAAATACTCTATGAGGACAGGGGCCATGGTAATTACATGATTTTATCCCCTGATGAAATCCAACCCTCCAAAGTATCACCAAAAGATCCTAACGGCGTCTGGACTTTAGAATTTGATGGAAGTTGTTCCTCGGCTGGTTCTAGAGCTGGCGTCTTGCTAGTATCACCTGAAGGCTGCCTGCACCCTTTTTCATTTAAGTTGCAGTTCGAGAACACCAATAACACGGCAGAGTATGAGGCTCTCCTTCTTGGACTGCAAGTAGCCAAAGAACAAGGTGTAAAAAATCTTCTAGCTCGTGGTGATGCAGAGCTGATTGTGAAGCAAGTCAGAAGCCTTTTTCAGGTAAAGAATGGAAGGCTGAAGCATTATCGGAATCAGGTTTGCGATTCAATTGAATTCCTTGATGCTTTCTCTATTGAAGCAATACCTAGAGAAAAGAGCAGCAGGGCTGATTCACTGGCTGTCTCGGGGTCACTACTGATTCCCCATCCTGAATTCTCTCAGGATAAGTTCACTATTGAAATGGTCCATCGGCCTAGTGTCCCTGACAATACCAATAACTGGCAAGTTTTCAACGATGACCAGCATCTGCTTTCCTTCCTGGAACTCAAGGGGAATTTCAAGCAACTGTATTTTGAGGGAAGTGACAACCTGCCTCGTGAGAGTGTGTCCTCTGACCAAGCTATCACCCAAGGAGAAGAAACTGATCAGGAAGGGTGCATCAAGCTCAAAGGAAACAAGATTCCCAAAGGTTTTGTGAGTTTGGAGGAGTTGTTTGATAAACACGACAGATACGTGAGATCTAAAGCTTCTACCGGACCTCAGCAATCAGCTGAGTATGATAAGATTGATATTGGGAGTTCTGATGACCCGAGGCTGGTAAATATTGGGAAATGTTGCACAACAGAAGAGAGGAGAAGAACAATTGATCTTCTAAGGAAGTATAAGGATGTTCTTGCATATTCTTATGAAGATCTAAAAGCCTTCAAGCCAAAGGAAATGCAGCACTCTATTCCTCTCAAACCAGGAATCAAGCCTTTCAAGCAGAAGCAAAGGCAGTACAATCCAAAAATAGCTGACACCATCTTTCAGGAGATCCAGAAGTTGTTGAAGGCTACGATTATTTTTCCCATTCACCATTCAACATGAATTGCAAACATTGTGCCTGTTAGAAAAAAGAATGGAGAGATCCGCATCTGTGTTGATTTCAGAAACCTGAATCAGGCCTCTCTGAAAGATAACTACCCTCTGCCTATGATGGATCAGATTTTGCAAGCAGTAACAGGATCCGAGATGTTATCTATGCTTGATGGATTCTCGGGATACAATCAGGTAGAGGTTGACACTGCAGATCAACACAAGACAGCCTTCACCACTCCTTGGGGTATCTTTGCCTACAAGAGAATGCCTTTTGGGCTGATTAATACTGGTGCCACTTTCCAGAGAGCTATGGATTTGGCTTTTGGAAGCTTGAAAGGGAAATGTATAGTCATATACCTTGATGACCTGACAGTGTTTTCAAAGACAAGAGCAAATCACTTAGACCACCTAGAAACAGTTCTGCAGAGATGCCGAGAGCATGGGATTTCTTTAAATCCTAAAAAATCTATCTTCTGTGTTACAGAAGGAAAGCTATTGGGGCACATTGTCTCAAAAGATGGCATCAAGATTGATCCTGAACGAGTTCAGGCCATCCAGCAAATTCCTCTCCCTACTAGTAAAAAAGGCGTGCATTCCTTCTTCGGTAAGATCAATTTCTTAAGAAGATTTATCCCTGATTTTGCTGAATTAACGTTGAATATTTCTCAGATGATGAAAGGGAAGCAAACATTTGGATGGTCTTCTGAAGGAAAGGAATCCTTTGAGGGTATCAAGAAAGCCATTGCTAAAACTCCAGTTTTGGCTTGCCCTGACTTCAGCAAAGATTTCATCATCTATTGCTACGCTACAGACAATACCCTGGCTGTTGTCTTAACCCAAGAAGATTCTGATGGACATGAGCTACCAATTGCCTTCATGAGCTATATCCTGAAGGATCATGAGCTAAAGTACACCATGATGGAGAAGCATGCTTTTTTAGTAGTCAAGGCTGTTAAGCAGTTTCGCTTTTATATCCTCAATTCTCACTCCATGGTGCTGGTTCCAGATACGACTGTTAAGTCAATCCTTACACAACAAGAATTTGGATCCAAGAGGGGCAACTGGGTGGCTAAGGTCCAGGAGTATGACATTGATATCAAACCGACCAAGCTGGTTCGTGGCAAGGGTCTTTGTGAGCTCATTGCTGAAGGAGCCAAACATGAGTTGCTGAAGGAGAAAAATGACATTCCTACTGTTCTATTCCTTAGTTCAGTCGACGAATGGTATGCCGACATCGCCCATTTTCTCACCTATGGGGAATGCCCCTCTCATTTAACTGCCAAGGAAAAGAGGAATGTTAAATTGAGATCAGCGCAATATGTACTGTGGGAAAATGCTTTGTTCAAGCGTGGCTTAGATGGGAGATTTCTGAAATGTGTTGATAAGGAACAACAGAGAAAGTTGCTCTCAGCTTTCCATGATCAGGCGTGTGGAGGGCACTATTCATCAATAGTCACAGCTCACAAGATACTCCGGGGAGGGTATTACTGGCCTTCCTTGTTCAGAGATGCATCCAAGTGGTTGGATAAATGCAAGGCCTGTCAGACTTTTGTGGGAAGACCCAAACTAGCTGCTTTGCCTCTCAAGCCAGTTGTGATCGAGGAACCATTTCAACAGTGGGGTCTAGACTTCACTGGTACACTCAACCCTGTTTCTAGTGCTGGGCACACTCATGTGCTAACTGCCACTGACTACTTCACCAAATGGGTGGAAGCTATCCCAGTCAAGAGCACTACTTCTGAAGTAGTATGCAACTTCATCAAGGAGAACATCTTGGTAAGGTATGGTGTACCTAACAAGATTGTAATAGATAATGCTTCGAACTTCTCCTCAACTGAGATCATGGATTTCTGCTACGGGTATGGCATCTCTCTGGCTCATTCTTCAGATTATTATCCCCAGGGAAATGGACAAGCAGAATCCACCAACAAAAATCTGGTGACTATCATAAGGAAGTTGGTCAATGAGTCTCAGCGAAACTGGCATAAGAAGCTTTATGATGCTCTTTGGGCAGACAGGATCACACCTAAAAGAGCCATTGGAATGTCCCCCTTTCAAGTAGTGTATGGAGTAGAGGCCCAATTGCCAGTGACAGTGGAACTGCCAGCCTTGCACCTGATGAAGGCCATTGAAGACACTAGTTTCAGTGACGCTCTGGACAAAAGAATCATGTACCTGCACAAACTGAACGAGGATAGATTGGAGGTTGCTGACAGAATATTTGCTCACCAGCAGAAGGTGAAGGTTCTGTTCGATAAGAAAGCTAGGTCCAGAGAGTTCCAAGTTGGTGATACCGTGCTGTTATGGGACAAAAGACATGAACCTCGTGGCAGCCATGGAAAATTTGATTCTCTGTGGCTTGGACCTTTCAAGATAAAACACTTTTCTGGTAAGGACTCTTTCTATCTTGATTACATGGATGGTTCTCCCCTCCCACTTCCTTATAGTGGGCAGTATTTGAAGTCGTTCAAGTCCTAGGTGACTAGGGAGTCCCTTTGTATATTCTGTACAGTGTTTTTGCTTTTCCTGCTTTTGGTGTGTTTCCCTTCGGTTGTGTGTGTTGCCCTCCGTATTGGTTTGTTTTTTACTCCTTTGCCCAATGGATAAGGCACTGGTCTGCTTCACCGAGTTATCTAAGTTCTTGCCTTGTCTCATTCCATGAATTTATACCAAGTCATCCCCAGAAGGAGCCAGCTGTTGTCCACTCAAAATTCCCCACTCTGATAAGAGTAAAATTTCAAAATTTTGAGTCTTTAAGTGTTTTTCTCTGAGGTGCCTAAGTCGTGAAATCGAAAAAATCTGTGTTCTGGGTCGTTTTGTGTGATTTTCGGGCCTGTCGGAACTTTTTGTCCCATCTGTCCCAAGTACGAAAGTGTCTTCTGTTCTGCGATCGGCCGAAACCTCTGAATTTGTGCCATTTTCGAGCCTGTCGGAAGTTTTTGTCCCAAGTACCCCAAAGCCAAAAATGCAAACTGTTCCATTTCGGCCGAATCATCCTTCCCACGTACTTCGCACTTTCCTGTCCCGAATGTCCCAAGTAAAAAGTGCGAGTCGTTCCATTTTCGCCCGAACCGGCCGAACCGCGTACTCCGGAACTTTTCGTCCCGAATGTCCAAGTTAGAACGGACCTGTTGTTCCATTTTCGGCCGATTCGCCTGATTTTGTCCCAACTATCCCGAGTTCCAAATTGCTCTCTGTTCCATTTGCGCCCGGTTCGCCTGGACCGCGTCCTTCACGCAATTTTGTCCCAACTGCCCCATTTAAAAAAAGTGCAAGCTTTCCCTATTTCAGCCGAGCCGGTCGAGTCGCGTACTTCGGAACTTTTTGTCCCGAATGTCCCAAGTCCCAATGGGCCCGCTGTTCCAATTTCGGCCGAAACACCCGAATCGCGTACCTCGCACATTTTCATCCCATTTGTCCCAAATACATTTGTGCGTCTTCTCCCTGTTTCGCCCGAACCAGCCGAGCCGCGTGTTTCGCGCATTCGCGTCTCACCTGTCCCAAGCGTACCAAGTGTCATTCACACTTAGTTTTTCCCGCTCGACCCGAATATGCTGTTTTTCAAAAAATGAATTTAAGTTGCGGCTCTGATGCTATCAATCCGAAGATCAAATTTCAAGAAGCAGTTTACGAAGGACGAAACTTTCAAGATGTCGGTTACATCAGTTTTCAAGGATATCCATTGTCATCCTCAAGATGAAACGTCAGGTGTGTCCCTCGTGGTAGAGACGTGAGCTGAGACGTGGAGGAAAGATTCAAGCAGCGGTTTCTGAAGACAGTGGGTCCTTCTCAGAACTGGACACCTGTCTCCTTCACCTTTCTTTTCTCTTCTTCCCCTTTCTTTTCGTATTCTTTGTAATCAGTTAAGGTATTGCGATTAGCGGTGCCCTAACTATTCTTTAGTTAAAAGAAACGGTTACGAGGAGTAACTGATTTGTAATCTATATAATGGCCTTTCCATGCCATTTTACGGAGGAGGAAGAACTTGGATATTTTGCTGAAAGTGTAAATAGATCTTAAATAAATCAATACAAAAGGGCTTTCCATTCTTTGTCTATCTAATTCTTGTTGTCTGTGTGTTTTCCTTTAATATTGTGAAGATCATTTTGTTCCTAACTCGTTTAGTCTCTCTGATTGCATACTATTCAGTTTTGCAAAATACAGTGATCTTGTACAACCAAGAAGGAACTTTGTGTCCTTGATTAACAAATCTGAAGAAGGTTATTTATGGAACTTTGTGTCCTTAAATTTAATCTCATTCAACCAACGCAAATGATCTTGTCTTAAATCCTTTGAAGCTTCGCATACACGAAGAATTATTCTGCCATCTATAATTCCGAATGTTGCTATTCTGCCCGTCTTCTAATTCCCTTTCTTCAGCCCTTGTGTAACTAATAATCCTTGTAAAAGAACACTTTCGTAATATCCGAGTTCGACCATAAAATAATGTTCTGTACTTTTGTAAATAAGTTTGTTTCAGAATAAGGGAACCTCTCCCATTAAAGAGGAGGGACTTCTTGTCCCCTGACTGTTGTTCTTCTAGAAAGTCCTATTTGAAAACCAACAGACTGTAAACCTATATCCACTCCCATGGAAAAAGGCTTACAACTTTCAAGATTCTAGGACTCACCTCAAGTAGATGCTACTCTCTATAGGAAATTTGTTGGAGGGCTCATCTATTTAACATATACCAAACTAGATCTCTGCTATGCTGTCAGCTATCTTTCCAGATTCATGCAGAAGCCAAAGAAATGTCATTGGAATGCAGCAAAGCATGTTTTGAGATATGTCCGAGGAACAACTAATTATGGTCTGTAATATAAGAAGAATGATCAATTTTTCTTACAAGGATATGTCGACTTGGGCCAGGCTGGATTTGTTGATGATAGGAAGCCAACTACAGGATACATATTTCATCTCGGATCTGGACCTATCTCGTGGATAAGCAAGAAGCATAATGTTTTTTCTATCTCATCCAAAGAGGTAGAATATTGTGCCGCACAAGGAGCTGTGTGCGAAGTGATATGGATACATTGCATTTTGGATGACCTGGGAATTTCTGAAAAATAGTCACCTATTCTCTATTATGACAATCAGAGTGTGTTGAAGCTCATGAAGAATCTAGTATTTCATGAACGAACAAAGCATATTGAAATTGACTTCCATTTCATTCGAGAGCACGTCTTGAACCATCAAATTCAGCTCCAGTACTGTCCTACTGAAGCACAAGTTGTTGACATTCTCACTAAATACCTTGGCAAAGTGAAATTTGAATCTTTCAGGGGTCACATTTGCAAGAATAATGTAATAAGGGGGTGAATGTTAGCATACGTTTAATAATCTATATTTTGTTCTATCCCTTTATCTTCTCCTTCTAGGTGTATTCCATTATTCTCTCCTTCTTTTTTGTAACCTCTCCATTCATTTAGGGGAGTCTTGTTCAATTCCTTTCCTATAAATATTGTACGTGAGTTCTATGTTTAATAGAATAATATGAGATATTCAATCTCTATTCTTTCTCCTCCATTTCTGCCTCACATATAGGAGTATTGAAGCAATTTTTACCAGTTTTTCCTTCTGAGTGTGAATTATTTTCTACCTTTCCAATTATTTTCAGTCTTGTGTATGTTTCAATTAGTCTTGTGAATGCAAATTCCCTGATTAATCATCTTACCCTATTACAAAATTCATTAATTTCTATATGATATTAATGTGCATGTTTAGCTTAGCAGTATTGTTGTGATAATATCCCTCAATACCTCAAAGTGTTTTTCCATTAACATTCTGCAGAAGAACTATTGGTTCGTGCATCAAGAATCCTTTCACATATCAATTGTGCATATACTCAGTCAAATCCCTCATACAAATTTGGTGTATCACCTTAGTTTCAATTATTTTACTGTCATTTTTTCCCCTTAAACCCTGGAAGTCAATTTAGGATACATCAACAAGGAACCGGCCTTGATACTGGAGACTCGCCTCAGAATAGGTATACCCACAGACTTGAGGTGTTTCCATTGTATCTACAAAAGAAATAGATCAAAATTTTCAAGCTTAGAAAACCTATTGTCATCTCTCTATAGGGTGCACTTTCGAGAGATAACACAACCTCTCAATATGCCTCTCACATCTTGTATGATTCATTCACATGATATTTTATCACTCATGCATATTGTTGGGAAATTGCAATATCAAGTTTAATCTCTCAATATTGAAACCAAATACTACAATTCTTCTATTGATAATAACTATTTTAATGGAAATACTATTCCAAAGAAAATTCAAAACTAAAATTTTTCTAAGGAATTTATCGTGCTTATATTTTCATGTTTCAAAGGCACTAAAAATCCATATTTGCATATTAAGTATTATCGTTTAGATATGGACTGTTATTCAAAGGATTGATTGTTACTAAAATCTTCCCGTCATAGTCTCGTTGATGATGGTCTTCAATGGTACACTCATTTTCCTTTTGGATCTATTAGTACATATTGTGAAATGGAAGATGTTTTTCTTAGATGCTTCATGATAAAAAATGGTATTAGAGTTAGATATGACCATTTACCTCACTTCCATCAAGGAAAGAAAGAACCTATTCTAGATTACATTTTACGCTTCATTTCTTGCATGTATTCATTCGTATTTCAGCCTATTGATCTAGAAATAAAATTTATATTTTGTCATGGATTTATTCCTACAATGAATGAAAAAATGTAATATGATATATGTTAATCATTTACATTTTCATGTTATAAGGTCATTGATCTAAAACAAGAGTTATTTGATAGAAATGTTCTAGATCCTATTTCTACTCCTACTTCTACATCATTTTCTATTTCTCCTCTTCCATCTGTTAAACGTCCTCCACGGTATCCATCTCCTCCACCTCACAAGTATGTTTCATCCCCTCTAACGGTTAAGCATCATCCATCTCCACCACCGTGTCTCTCTCCACCTAAGTATCCCATTCTCCTACTCGGGAGCCATTATATTCCTTGCATGCTCTTCTTGATAATCGCTTAATTCACTTTCCCTACAATCAGCATCACCCCCCTCATCTCTTGCAACTCTAGCACAATCGTCTAGATTGAAATTTCCATCTCATTAATGGCCATTATGACAATGATTGTTGTGACCTTCATGAAAAATTACAATAATTAAAAGAAAAGGGTTTCATTCCATTTAGCTCTCACTCTCATGAGTGGACACTTTCTTAAATTATGCATAAGTGTGCTTCTAGTTCGGTTGACTTGTTTTCTCCACCCACTTCTAAAGTTTTCATTCATCCGTATCCTAAGATCATCATTCATTCATGTCCTCTACCTTACACTATTATCTCATCCACCTCACAGTGTTACTACTTCACATTGGCTTCCTAAGATGTTAGAATGTGTTTTTCATACCACTACATCTCCCATCATTGACACCATCTAATCAAACATTCAGTTTGGATCTTACACTCATGTTTCTCCCACTTTACATGCTTCCACCACTCCTTGTTGGCCTCTTCATCTTTGGAAGGTTATTTTTATCACATCATTACCCAATTATGTACTCATGTTATTACGGTTCGTAAATGAATGTTGAGGGATATGTTAAAATAAACACCTCTTTCCATATTTATGATCTATGCTTTATTGATCTATCTATCTAGCGCACACTATCAAACCATTTCCCAATGGCACAATCTTGTTATATTGTTCATTATTGCCTACTGAGGGGTCTTATATAAATGAACTTCATCTTCCTACACATACGTTGGGGGCATCTCTCTTCTTTTCCCCCGCACATCATCATACTTACACACAATTGTATACATTTTTACTCTGATTTTTATCTCATTGTTATGTCACATTTCTCATTTCATGCAAAGATTATTACTATTTATCACATATTATCCATCTTCATTCATACATACAATCTAATTTTCAAGCATTACCTATCGATGTTATATCAACACCATCATCCATTTAACAATACAATCATTTACACAATACAAATCAATGATCTACACATGAACAAAAACCATCACATCACATATCAAAGAACATCAACACAACACAAGAATGTCAATCATCGATATATAATATATATATATATATATATATATATATATATATATATATATCATCAAAAATCATAAGTTACATCCCTATATGCATCGCTACATCCCTAGGTCTCATACATCATCATGACTATAACTATATATAACTAATGAAGATCTAGGACAAGATGATTCCCCGCTTAAACTATGTTGCTAGTTGTAGCCTCTCTATCTCTCAATCTATCTACAGCCAGCACACTTCATGAACACATCCTACACTACAGATCCTCTTCATAAAGCCTCCATAACTCACTAATTCTTTTCCCACACATTGTCATACTCGCTCAATAATATGGTGCATTTATTTGCCGTTATTTACACTGGATCATACAAATGGGCATGTTCACCTGTAATAAAATCTATACGCTCTAACATCCCACCTCCCACAAGCACATCCAAAGGTATATTCCACATCAATGTGCGGATCCATGAATCCATGATCAAGGAACAATAAACATCACCTATAACCATCCAATACCACATTAGTTATCACACATGCAAGTACTAACAAGAGAATATATAATAATCAAGAACCAACAAACAACCAATAATTATGCTCCATTAGCATCACTTCTACGCCATCGCCATAAGTGGAAAGTGCTTTCCCCTCTGCTCCTCCTATCAATGGTGAAATCGATGCATCTACAAAAAATGGAAACAATAACATCCAACGGTCTGACGCCCACCACGCAGTATGGGCCTGAGTGCATCCTACATCATCCACATATATCATCTCTATGTCCACATCTACCTAATCGAGGCTAGGAGGGACTAAATATGCCCCTGTTGGGCCTGACCTCACTCCATATGGCCTTGGCACTCTATTGGATTTCACCCATACATACGGCTCTGGAAGGACATCTTTAGCCATGCCAAACTGCCATGATACATGCTCTAACTGAAATATATCGGCTACCCTTGCGAACTGATCAACCAATGACATAGTATGTCAAATACATCGTATATCTACTCCATCCTCTAGTCATACACCATACTCTCAATACAGGCTCCATATGATGGCCCTTGTGCCCATGTCATTAAGCATATATCTAAAAGTATTTGTGGCTAACCTCCTGCTCTGAGTACCTACCCATATCATATTGAATATATCAAGCCTCTCCCACTCCGTACATGGCTCACCATGGGGCCTCAATATAGCAATTTTCTTATAAACCTGAAAAGGCTACAATGTCGTCGCTCAATGTCCACCACCATGCTTCTCCCATGTAAACATGTATAGGTATATGTAAAAATGCACCAATACACATCAGGCCCATATAAACCACATCTCGTGCTTCTCTATACGTTGACAAATGTTTTGAAACTTATACAATATGCCAACACTACCACCCTCCACTTACCTGATGAAGCAATAATCATTGCAATCAACTTCCCTAATCGTGGAACACCTGAACTCAATATGCCATATAGACTTATATGGATCTCAGTTTCTACCTGTGTGATTGTATTTAGTAATGTCTAGCTGCCCTCATCTGCTTATGAGAATCCAATATGGCCACCACCAATACTCTCTTCCCCATTACTGGTAATCACAATGTACGATATGCATCCTCTAGGGTCACATTCACCGCCTTAGTAGGAAACCAAAAAGTGTACGTATTTTCACACCAACTCTCGCATAATGTCATGATCAATGAAATATTCTGGGGTACATCCCCCTATCTCATTATGTGCCACCAACATGGACTACTATATCCCACCTAGGTTAGAAACGTAAAGAAATTTAAAACTTCAAATTTTGTAAAAAATTCACAAAATCAAACTGAATAAAACAAATATTTCAAAAATACTCGTACTTACCAACTCATCTATCATGTGTGATGCCATGATTGCCACCACCATCTTGAACCTTGTCAACCTCATTGCCCTAATCTGCGACATCCTCACAAGATCAGAGCTCAAATTATGAATCAAACAAGGTTGAAATGAACTAACTATTCACTTTTTACCCTTACTATATATAACACTTTTCTCAAATTTTAATTTACTATGATTACCATTTGCACTCAGTCTTTCAACTAATACACAACACATGGTTTTTATCATATCTTGAGATTTTCTACTCCATTTTCTACCCCGTTTGTGCTGTTCAACTTATAATTTCTCCTACCATCGTATTGTACACATTACAAAACACTATATTCCAATCTAGCACATTTTTAACTTAACATACATACAATTTTGTGACATCTACTATACTACATTTTGTTCACTATTACAACACTTCACATCTATTTTCACCTCAGTGCTCATTATTACTACCACTCACCCTTTCTCCGAAAGGGGTCCATATAATTGGTATCACCCTTGTTATGTTTGTGGAGCCTATTTTCATGTTAGAGTGTGGTACACCTTCTATGTGTTACACTCGGGTAATGGGTAACCGTTATGGGCTGTTTTTGGGCCCATGGTTTTTCGGTCTTTCGCCCATTGTTTTGATACCCACGGTTTTTTCTTGTATCAAACTACTTAAGCAGTTGTCTATTTATATGGTCTTATGCATATGATAGATGTACAAGAAAATGTATTGTAGATGTGTTTTAAATTCGGATGTGAATTTTGTAGAGTTTGTTGAGCATAGCTCAAAACGGATCTGGGTATTGTATTGAGAGAGCAGTGGCTTGTAATAAAATCTGAGCAAGTGATTCTTGGTGGATGTAGCCCAAAGTGGGTGAACCACGTTAAATACTGTCTCTTTGTGTTGTGTTATTTTATTCTGCAATTTTATTTGAGATTTGTAATAATTTCTGCATATTAGTTTCTACTGTTGTGATTCTGTGAGGGATTATTCCGCATATTTTATCCCTTATTTCCTAACAACCCTATGATCCCTCACAAGATATTATAAAATCATTCTATAATGCTAATACACCATTATCATTGTTCAAGCAAAGGAACAAATCAGGTAGATCTATTCAAAAACTTTCTATCTATTCCACCTAATGACCTAATGTGGGGGAAAAAAGAAAAAATCTCACCATAAGTAATCTATCGCATATATAGAATTTCAAAACATGCATTCAATATTAGAATAAAGTCAATTGATCAGTATAACATAACATCACTTATTTATCTCTCTGAATTGACCTAACTTGGGAGTTGGATCACCACTTTTCTAGATGACCTAACATAGAAACCATATAGTACTATAAAAATTGTGACATACTTGTGAGTGGGGGAATTAGACGTCATTTTCTTTCCTATACTTCTCCTATATGAGTTATCGAACACATAGCTAAACATGGATCGAGAATGATCAAAATGGAATTAAATTTTTTCTTTAGGCAATTTTTGTGGCTAGAACTTATGAGGATGTAGTCATAGCTGTAGGGTAAAACTAGATCTCTCTCCCTAACTCTATTCCTCTAGTATTAAGATACCCAAGTCCTCCCTTGATTGAAATTTTACAAAATCGGGTAGGGAATTGATTACTCCCTACTCCTTCAAATCTCCATCAGCGATAATTCGAAATTTCCAAATTACCCAAATCAAATCATCAATTTCTCTAAGTTCTACTTACAAAGGTTCACTATCACTATTTACTAGACATAATTTGATACACTGATCCATGGTTTATCACGCCATATTTTATTATTATTCGTGTACATCTGTAAACATGGCTTCTCAAGACTTCTCAGAGGTATGTTCCTTACTTCCCTTACACTACTTTAATTTCATTAGAATTGAGTAGTATGGGTGAATGTAGACACAAAATCACGCACATATTAATGCTCTACTATACCTCCAAGTATGTTGTTATATGTATGGATCTTAAGTAATAAAATTATTCACTCATGACACAGTTCCTAGTCCATCCACTCACTTTGATTGTTTGTATCATCTCTCTCTCTCTCTCTCTCTCTCTCTCTCTCTCTGACTTTTATCACTTCCGTACCCAGTTATATTCGTGTCACAGGGATCCCTATATTTCAATCTCTTCACATTTTTCATCAGTTAGCTCAGGACACCAACACCCAGTCTGGACACTAATGCTCAGGAACTCCTGTCCACCCTGGGTGCTCTGCTCCTCTTTGTTTTTGTTCACATTTTTGACATTTTTTGTTGGAATTTTTTAGTTTTCTTTCTCCTATCCAAAGGTTCTAGTTAGCATGTCGTGTCACTAGTGTCAAAATTCAAGAAAGACATCCCTATATGTACACAAAATATACACCATTATAATGGTAGGAAATTATTAAGGGATATCATATCTACACACTATCAATGTGACTACATTTTAAGGCTTGCTACTTTGCATAAAATACAAAAGAAGTGGATGTTTTGAATTCCATCCCACATATTCGCATTATCTCTAGTTATAGCCCATTATCTTGGCGTCATCGGTGTGAGGGAAACCTAAGGACATGACTGCACACATAAGAACATAGAACTGCATGAATTCTTAAATGTAGTGCAATGCTTGGTCATAAGTTCAATCTGTTGGGTGACCATCGAGGTCAGTTTTACTCCCAATTTGCATCTTTCCTTTTTCAGAATTTGATGTAGTTTGGGGTTTTTAGAGGATATCACTTGTTTTATAGGTTATTAATGTATTCAGTGATCATCCAATGACATATAGAAGACCAACAACAAATGGCAGTGAAACTCTAGGGACACAAGAGAAATATGATTCCGACCCGGTACAAAGTCACATGCACATACCTTGGGTCTCTGGCACCCATGCACCCTGGACCTAACGCAAGCACCCTTGTCCTGGGAATTATGCAAGTACCAGGATTTGTATCGAGTATTTACAACACTCTGCCAAACCTATTTGATGTAGGAGCATATTTTTTCATGTAGTCATTGAGCCAAAGGAATTAAATAAAATATGTAAATGTCGCTATAGTTATGTAAAATTCATAAATATCCGTCAAAAGTTAATTACGAGGTTATTGTCTTAAAAAAGGCCTAAAAGCCTTGCGATTCTAGTAGTTATAAGATATTTGTTTAGGTAAGGACAAATAATAACTAATTATTTTTGTTTTCCCCCAGTTGAGATTTTTCAGGAAAGAATCGGACTCTGTAGTTCCCAATGGAAAAATAAAACAAAATAAATATGAAAGGCGTTGAGGATTAAATTTGAGTGGGATCAAGATTTATTGGTGAGTAGGAATATTGGTGGGGAATTGAATACACACTTGGAAAATGTCAGGAGTCTGAAGTGGGCCATGGGCATCCATCATTCCAAGAAGCTTTTTCAGATACTGCAAACTGCCTCCAATTTGGTCAGTCCACCTCTCACGCATCCTTCCAACCTGTACCAAATTAGAAGCTTTGAAGATAGGGTTATACACCTGTCAATGCATGAAGGATAAAAAGATTACATCAAATGTTGTAGTTGTAAACGACCTTTTAGACCTGTCTAATTCCTCGCATAATAATAATTTCAATTTATTTCAGATCCAGTGGCGTTGATCATGCACAAACCCAAGTGAACATTTCAAATTTAGCAGAAATCAGATAGTTACAGTGACTTCTAAGAAATTAAAAAAATAGAACTTATGGGAACTCTGTCAGGAAGAGACCTCTCTCCAATAGCCGCCCTAAAACTTTTACCATTATGCGTAGATCAACGTTGCACACAGAGCTAAATCTGTAACCCAGTATATTCTCATTTTACTTTATACAAATTGACTGATCTAGATCAGTATCTATTTTAAGTTGGGTTAAATTTTCTCTGAGGTGAAACAAAACTATTACCTGTTGTTTTATATAGAAGAAGTTTGAGGATTAGACGGAATTTATTTTGGGCATAATACCTAAATGTATGTATTTTTCTTCTTCTACTTTTGTGCACTTGTGGTATGTGCACTTTAACATTTGAAGTACCATTCTCAGGCATGTTTAACAATCCAAGAGCATTTGGTTTAGCGTAGTGGTAAAGGAAAACTTGGATCTGGTGTCGGAACCTGTACCAAACAAATGAAAAGGCGATTTTGCCTTTTTGGAAGCATATTTGGCCAACCATCTAAGAAAAGGGGATCTGTTTTTCATGAGATATGGGAAGATAGATATGAGTAATTTTCTTGTGAAAATGTCTCCTTATGATGCGCTTCCCTCTTGGCTACAATACAAGAGTCCCATGGTGTGGTTTGAAAGGCACTAGAAGCTTTTAAGGAATTGTAAAGACAGGTGTAAAGAAATATTCCTCAATGTCTACCATCATCCTCCCCTCCTCCGCCAAGATAAGAAGCGTTGAGAATATAATGGTTGGGTATCTACCAAAATTTGAGGAGAGTTATCTTGTTAGAGTTTTTTATCGCCAATGCTATGGACATGGGATAGCCCTTAAAAAATTCCATAAACTACACCCAACTCAATGTAAAACTGTTTCCAAATAAGGGACTTTAAAACTAAAATGTGTGGCCTAGCCTATACAAGTGGTGGATATTTTACTATACACCTCATTGAAAGGAATACTCCTTGCTATTTCCCCATAAACATGATATACCTCCTAAAACAAAGCATTTTAGAATGCAAATGAACCAACCTGGGGCATAACTTACACTTGTCAAATGAATCCTTTGACAAAATTCCTTGGGGAGATGCAGAATCGAGATCCACAGCTTTGGCCATTTCATTTTCCCTCGAGCATGGTCTCCTTACCTTCATCTTTTATAATTTTTGTATAATTTGGTTTTTAATTTGTAATATAATAGAAATGTTAAACCATTTGATTCTTAAACATTTGGTTATGTTAAACGGACATGTATCGCAGAACAATAAAACATCACCCTCTGACTTACGCATTGCAAATAAACCTTGGTATAAACCTTAGACTTAAACCCACCTTCTCATATGTTTGGAAACTCAGAAATAGAAAGGGATAGCTTCGACCCCGAGTGGGCTAGTAGAGTTTGAGTTCATCTTTAAACCTAGTTACCATCCTTTCATAAAATTAGGTAAATTTTGATTTTTAAAGACTCACAAAACAACCTTCTGGGCCTTGAAAAAAGGGATGGTAAGATTCGTTTGTGCCCCTCATTATGTGGGGAGTTGTATCATTGTGCTCTGTTCTCCGCCCCTCTAGGTGCCTTATTACCCTATTCCTGCAGTTCTAGGAAGTTGCTAAAACTAAAAAACTGTCATTCGTTTCTTCTCACCGTTTGGACCTTGAGCGAAGGAGCGCTTTTCTGCCTTTGCAAACCTCTAGTATTTCTACTAGATAATTGATTACAACATTTTGTTTGGGGAAAATAAAAATTTTATATACTTTCGCAACGGGGTTGTGTCTGCCTCCTATTGCAGTTTGACTAGGTCAAACTAGACCAATTACGATAGGTGGCTTCGAAAATCGTGTCACCATTAGCAACCTATTGTCCAGTTCTTAGTTTCGTCAAATCCGACGTATTCTCCATATATAGGAGGGATATAGGAATATTCTCATGGATTCTAACCATAGAAAGTTAGTTTTAGAATGAGGTTTCTCTGCCCTTGAGCTAAGATTGGTTGCTATTGCAACTAGCCCAATTTCGACCGATGGCCCTGGAAAGCTACCCGTCAATTGTAAACCATTTCCAACTTCTGAATTCCATCAGTTGAATTCCTTGTATATTGGAGTACACATAGGAATTTAACCATTGTGTGAGTTCCCATCAGAAGGCAAATTTTGAATGTGGTTCTTTAGCCTCTGAGACAAAGTTATACGTTTTCACAGCTGTTAGAAAAATGTAAAAAAAGCTCATAGGACCCTAGCCAAGACAATAAACCATCTTGAAAACTATTGAAAAAAATAAGCAACTGAATGAAACTCTCCCATGTGGCCTGTGTTGTGAAATGTGACTTTTGGAAAAATAGTGTTCTCTCTTTTCCGTATCTCTTTCTCTCTCTCCTTAGTTAAGAAATGAAACGAAATCAATATATGTCTCTAACCATCTCTTTTCAAGTGCAAATTATTATTATTATTATGTAAATGGAAAAATAAAAATGTTGATAATGCTAGATTTAGGTGATTGTCATGCCAATGATTTATTGTTGATTTCATGGTCACATGGTTTTACATGATGCAATTAAGATGGCGAAATGATGTGGTTGTAATTCATTGTGTATTATTGTAATTTGTGTATGTTAAAAATATATGTGTATGTATGCATGCATGCATGCATGTATGTATGTGTATGTATGTATGTATTTATATGTTATAGTAAAGTTTATTATTGAAATTTTGTATTGTGTATGACTTGCAAGTGTTTATGGCTATTTGGGAAATGGTTAGCTAACCATAAGTGTCATGTTAATTCGAAATTATGTACTATTAATTTTTTTGGATGTATATGTTAAATGAAAGTGAATTTAATATTTTATAGTGCAATATCAGTGTGAAGTTGATGATTAAATAACTAGTATGTTCTTTTTCTTATCTTGAAAATGTAATAAACAAATCTAACCACAACAACCAACCTTAGTATAAAATTCGTGCATAACTACCTGTATGGGTGAAAATCAGCGCGTGACCTTCAATCGCACTCAACCCCCTGAGGTATTTCCAGAGAAGCCGGTGTTTGAATGTGTGTGGCTATCTATAGGAGTATCAGTGACTAAGATCTGGTAGTGTGATCTCCTGGTACTCGAGTTGACAAAGGCAATATTTAGAGATTATGAAAAGGTAGCGTACATTCCTTATGGTTTGTTTTCCTAACTTAAATCTAAGTGTTGATCTATTTTGAAGTGCTCATGTAAAATGAATGAAATAAACCATATCTATTATTGCTAAAAGGAAACTAATCTAAACAAATCACAAAACTAAAATATTACAATCAAAAACAACAATTCACTTCTATTCTAAATAATCAAATCTACTTCTACACTAAAACTAAACAAGCGAGATAACCCGGTCTGGTTATTTACCTGTGTTGAGTGTATGGAAACTAATCTAACTTAAAACAATAACTTTTACAAATGATCCATGATGTGTAGACAACCTCCTACAGATATTCTCTCCTTTATATCCACAGGGATGGGAAGAAGAGGATCCATCACCAGGGATCGCTATGAAAGATTCAAACCCTCTTTGAAATTAACTAACTACTTACAAATGAAAAGAAACTAATTTATATTCTATTTGATATGGTGTAATAAGGATACATTGTCAGAATGAAGGAAATCAAACAACAAATCCAACCTGGATTTCATAGAACATAGGTAAATCCAGTTGTGTATCAATTTTTCCCCTCATTTTGTCCTTTCTTTTTCCGAGTGTTCATGCGAGTCCAAGAGATTGGGAATGCAAAAACAACAATAAGAGGATGGCGCTTGAGAAATGGAAGCTTGATGGTAGTTTGGATGTAATGCAAGTAGAAGAGAGATAGCATAAGAGATCAGAGCTTGGCTATGCAAGATTGTAGCAACAACACAATACATTATACACAAAATTCTTAGGCCCCTTTTGTTTGAATACAAGCATGGAATATATAGGAATGGAGAATGGGAGGTGCCTTCAAGCTCAAGGCAAGAAGGAGACATTCCAACTAATTAAATCTCGTTAAAAACAGGAGCAAGGAGAACCAAGCAAATAAATCTATTTTTAGCTAATTCGTCTTATAGATGCATGCAAAAATCAAACTTAAGTAAACTGTCACATGTTTAAAAAACGTGTGAAGATTCTGGAAAAAGTGGGTAGGACCACCAGCCTGCGCATGGTGGCAGTTTCAGGACCGCCACCCAGGTAAGGCGATGGTCCTAGCACTGAAGGCCAAAACAAGCATAGAAAGAAACAGGGAAACTGGAAGAAAGCATGGAAAGGCTAAGTAAGGATGTCTAGGCTACAAATATACATAGCAAATGTGTTTTGGAGCTCAAACACCTTCTTGAAATGATTTTGAATCATCTTTGGGGACTTTTGTAAATTTTTTCCTGATAATGTAGCATGTGTAATTTTAGGTGCATACATATTGCTCCTTTGAAGAAGCGTCTTAGTCATGAAGAGGCGTAAAACGTAGAGTCTGAGTATGATGTTTCTAAAATGGAGAGTTAGAAGCTATACCTGACATGCCCGTGTGTCGAAATCTCTCCTTCCGAACTCCCATTTCCTACAAGAGAAAAAGAAAAATCAAGTGCAGATAGATAAAACATTGAAAAATAAACACTCAATTAAAATGACAAGAGGACTTACCATCTGTGCAGGGATATACAAATATACCTACACCAACGCTCCAACTATGTGAACACAAACACTCAAAATGAAGTTATAACAACATATATATAAAAAAAATCACTTTAAAATTCATTTGTGCATACTTACTTGGTGATTTTTGAGCTCTCAGTCCATGGTGACCATCTTTCATTTTTAAGAATGGTCTAATTGGAATGGATTTGCGTTAGGCTTGGCTTTTATTCTTTTTGAATACTTTTGAGAATAACTCCTAATAAATTCGTAACTAAGTGACCAGATTTTTTCAACCAAGTGGCCATCAAAGAGACCCCCTACACCTTGCCCCATGATACTAGTAGGAAGCGTGGGCTCATCACCATGGACAAGGCATAGTGGGGTAAGGGAATTTCTCTCCTTTCCCAACCCTACATCACTATTGAGAGACACAGGCTCAACACCAAAGGTTAGTAGGGAAAAGAAATCTGTAAAATAAATTTTTTCTATGGATTTACATTTGACTTACTCATCTAGGAAAACTATTTAGAATGTTCTTATTTCCAAGAGAAGCATATGGGATAGATGCAAAACCATGAAGCTTCAAGAATAGACTATGGGAAAAGACACCTAACCTAGAAAGAAACCAAAAGTAGAACCAAGTGTGTAGGCTTTGGTATGGATACTGCAAAAACCTTATCTTATCATGTTTGAACTGATGAAGTGATTCGAAAACAATTGATGATACCATGAAAATTTGAAGAGATATTATTTGAATGTTTTTCCATTTGTTTTAGAAAGTTTTTAGGAATTGCTATAAGTATAATTCCCTTGATATAAAATTTACGAAATGAACAGACAAATGAAAATACAATGCGGATGCAGTAATGTACATATGGGAATGTAGGTGAAACTACATGTCATGATGGCTAAGGTGAAGAGAGTTGAATGAATAATCAAATTCTTCACCCTCTAAAAGTATGCACGGTGGAGAGCCATGATCCTTAAAAAATTTCATTCTCTTTACAAGGGCCTACCATTATGGGTTTAAAATTACAACCCTTGCTTGGAAAATCGTATATGTCTGATCGTTAAAATCATTTTTCTATGAAAGAGGCATTTATAAATCTCTTTATCACGTTCTTGATACATGGTGTGTGGGTGAGCATGACTATGCTACTCAGCCTTATCCTCCTATGTAGAGCATTGCGTTTTTACCTGTGATAATTCTATGCTGAATAATGAGGTCATGCCCCATGGATATGAAAAAATTAGTTTCAGATGCATTTGGATTAAAACCAGGGTTTAGAACAAAACAACCCCTCAGAGATGGTTTTAATGGGCATCGTTTGAATATAAAAATGCTCTTCTTCCTTTACCAATTATATCATTTTTACACCTAGACCTAGGTCAATCAGAAGGAAGAGATGTTAAACCGAGAAGACTACCCATCCCTTGTGGTTCAAATGGGAGGAAAATCTAGATCGTCACTCT
The DNA here is from genome assembly GCA_019776745.2 of Taxus chinensis. NCBI lineage: Eukaryota > Viridiplantae > Streptophyta > Pinopsida > Cupressales > Taxaceae > Taxus > Taxus chinensis. The sequence continues at coordinate 596,040,209 of CM034146.1, read as the reverse complement.
CTAAGAAAGTTTCATGATCTTCTACTGTGGTTTTAATGGACACTGTTTCCATAGATATTGATTTACCCTTATTCTATTATTGGCCACCTCAAATGTTTTTAGGATCAACAACTTCAACTTTTGGAATGTCTCAGGGTGAGTTGTGACTAACTCTGGTTTGGTGGAGGTGGCTTGTTTAACTGGTTTACAGGGAGCTCATAGTCCGTATCGACTCCTCTTCTTATTATTGATGTTCTTCTAAGTCTATATCGAAAGGCTTAGGATCCCCTTGGGTGATGAATACTTTTCACCAAATGGAGGAATCTAATTTCTTGGAATCATGGTAAAAGGTATAGCCTTCATTTGATGAATCCAAGGTCTCCCAATGATCATGTTATAACTTGTTTCCCTGTTGATAATATAAAACTCCTTCAAAGATGGTTTTTGGACCAAGAGTGACTGGAAGAACTATGATTCCAATTGAGGTTTCTTTGAGACTGTCATACCCTGCGCAACAGTGTTTCTTGTAGAGGAGCAATTAGTTTCACCATATACCAATCTTCTACAAGAAAGCAGAAGGGAACTATGTTTACAATAGCCCCATCATCAATCATGGCTCTCTTAATGTAATTGTTGTAAACCCACACCTATAAATATAAAAGACATGATCACCTCTTCGGGAAATTTTAGCATCAGAATGGTCATCTTTTCTATATCGAAAACAAACCCAATATCCCTATCATTTTGTCCTGGAGGATGTATGTCAAATTCAATATGATTTATTTTAGCACTAGGAGGTTGCATAACATGGATTTAATTAGAAATACCTAGTGCATTGAGCAATGCATAATGATGCGCAGGTGAATTATTCAGCAAATCTAGGTATAAAATACGAGAAAAGGTCTTGTTCAAATCCAATATTAAATCAAAGGCTCCTACCGGTTTTTTGATTGTAGGAACGTCATCCTGTGGGAAGGAAATATTGGGTAGGGGTTGTGAAATGTAATACTTCATTTGATTTGTTGCATTCATTTCTCACTCCACCTTTAGCTCAACCAATCTCAAGATTTTTGTGTTATCGTTTGAACCAATGTTAGGAGCAACCCGAGAGTTATTGGAAGTTGAGGTTTCATGGTCATTGTTTCCTATAGGAATGCCTTTGTTTGTGTTTTGTAAATTCACCTTGAAATTTTCAGGATGTGTAGGGATTAAATCTCGAAATATGCTCACATTAGTGTTGTGAGGAGCTACAAGTCCTGTTTAGTTAGATTGCAAGTTTATTTCAGGATTTTCTAGGAACATGTCTACAAAGAGTTTCCTTTTGTTATCAGGAAGTCTTTACAAATACTTGTTGCAATCACGACAAGTCCTATCATCATGACCTCAAACCTTATGGAAACAACAATATAGGTTAGGGTCGTAATTTCTTGCTCTTTAATATGTGTTTTCTATTGTTGATTATAAACTCGGTTGTAGTTTTTAAATTGATTGTTATAACCATGATTCGTTGCCCCTTGACTAGAGTTTTGATACTAGTTTGGGACTTGGGTTTGGTTTTTCTTTTGTGGCAGACATTTTACATCCACTATGTTGACAGATGACACAGTGTTAGGGCCTCTTTTATTTCCCAAGTAGTTTTTATTGTTATAGTTGTGGTCGTTTGGAAAACTGACATTCTTGGCTTGATAAATAGCACCATTCATGGTAGCACCATGATTGCAATTCACACCTTTAGGTCTTTGGTTTTTGGCACCATTGTTTTGATAATTTATATTATTTTGATTTGGGGATACCAATTTCCCATTGGGACCATAGGTCTTATGCCCACTGTCTATAGAGGCTTGGTCAATCCAAAGCACTGCTTCCAATACTTCCTCATAATTATGGAAAGGAAACTTTTAGACCTCTTCCTTAGTCTCTCAATTGAGCGAGTGAAGGAAACTATCTCAGAGTTCCATTCAATCTATGTTGGGTGCACTTGCAAAGGAATAGGGAACATGGAACCATCTCTAGATGAAATGAGTGGAAGATTCATTTTTCTCCCTTCTAATATTCAGGAACTCCCTAATCCCTATACGTAACAAATTTTTCATGTCAAATGCTTTGATGAACTCAGAAACAAGCTGTTTAAAGGAGTGTATATAAGCTTCTAGAATATGATAATACCAATCTAATGGGATTCCTTGGAGAGTCTTTGGAAAGATCTTAGCCACTATAACATCCCAACAAAGCAATTCCCTGATAGTAGTAGCGTAGGCCTTCATATGAGCATTCGGCTCTCCTTCTCCCTTAGATTTTGGAAGATTCAGCAATGGGCATGGAAGCATGACACCACGTATGGTGAATTTAAGAGGATCCTCTAAGTACTCAGTGGATGTACCCATTGCATAAGATTCACCATTGAAGATCCTTGACAAGGAGGTGGAGGAGGAGGAGTTGGATAAGTTGCACTAAAATAATTGATGGGAATGTATGGGGTCCCTTGATATGGCATGTAGGTAGAAGGAATGATATATGGGTCCATCTGGGGATTTTTTGAATACATATGCATGTAAGGTGGGATGGTTCCATGATATGGACTAGAAAACGTAAAACAAGGGAATGTCACATTGCCTATTGTGCCGGCATTCTAGAACATGCTTCCAGCCAGCCCTTGTGTAGGATAAGCTTAAGAAGGATGAGGACCCATCCCTAGTGTGTCTAACCCTGTGAAAAGATTTCTTAGATTTTAATGAACCCGATAACATTATTGTATAGGATATTGAGTTGGTTCTTCATTAGAAGGGATGTATCCTTTGCTATCAATTGGATACCCCATGTTCTTGCCTACAACATGTGTTGGTTGTGAAGTTTGGGAACTTTCTAGTTCTCTAATCCTCCCCACTAAAGTGGAAATGAGATTTTTGGGAGAGGATTGAGTCCTTTATTGGGGTAGCTATGGCATAGGGTTTGATTAAGTAGGCTCATGATACCTTGCCATCAATTTTTCAGTGTTATAATTCTTGTCTTCCTCAAAAGTAATAATCTTGGGATAGGTATTTGAAATCTCAGAGGTTGTGGCCTTCATTCTATCCAAAGACTCATATATCTGATGAAGAGGATTATCTATTCATGTAAATAGACCATCCACTATTGATTGTATGGCAACGTGAGGTCTTGACAAGACTCTATGGTAAGAACATGTTCCATTTGTGATAACAACATGGTTTACATTGGGTTGATCATTTTGCATGTCTAACGGTTGATCCACCTCCTTCATCCTTACATAGCTAATGTCGTTTGAAGTGTAACTTGGGGAGGTATGAATGTTTCTTACGTAATTGTCATCCCATCTCAAAAATAAGGGGATTGTTGAGGTTGTATGTTGTTGTAATATCTAGCAGAGCCAAATGGCCCACCAAACTCTCTTCCAGACATATTTTAAAAGGTATAAAATACCTACCAAAATAGGGTAAGAAATGGAAAGACGAGGTACTAACAACGAAAGAAAGGAAACAAGAAGGAATTAAATCTTCATATCGGGTTCACCAATTTGTACGGGTGAAAATGAACATGTCACCTTCAATCGTAATTGACCCCCCAAGGTCGTGCCAAAGCAGCCAATATTTGAATGTGTGTCTCTAACTATAGGAGGATCAATGACTAAGATCTGGTAGTGTGATCTCCTTATAGCCAAGTTGACAAAGGGGATATTTAAAGGCTAAGAACGGGTAGCGTAAATTCCCTATGGTTTATTTTCCTAACTTGGATCTAAGTGTTGATATAGTTTGAAATGCTCATGTAAACTAAATGAAACTAACCATATATGTTATTGTTGAAAGGAAACTAATCTAAACAAATCACAAAACTAAAATATTACAATCACAAACAAAAATTCACTTCTATTCTAAATAATCAAATCTACTTATACACTAAAACTAAACAAGTGAGATAACCCGGTGTGGTTATTCACCTGTGATGAGTGTATGGAAACTAAAGTAACTTAAAAGAAGAACTTTTGCAAATGATCTATGATGTGTAGACAACCTCCTACAGATATTCTCTCTTTCAGATCCACAGGGATGGGAAGTAGAGGACCCATCACCAGGGATTTCTATGAAAGATTCAAACTCTTTCAAAAATTAACTAACTACTTGCAAATGAAAAGAAATTGATTTATACTCTATTAGATATGATGTAATAAGGATAAATTGTTAGAATGAAGGAAATCAAACAACAAATCCAATCTAGAATTCTTAGAACATAGGTAATTCTAGTTGTGTAGTAATTTGTCCCCTTAGTTTGTATTTTCTTTCTCCAAGTGTTCATGTGATTCCAAGAGATTGGGAATGCAAGAAAAATAGTAAGAGGATGGTGCTTGGGTAATGGTAGCTTGATGGCAGTACTGATGCAATGCAAGTAGAAGAGAGATAACACAAGAGATCAGGTCTTGGCTATGCAAGATTGTAGCAGCAACACAATACAAGATACAAAAAATTCTCATGCCCATATTGCTTGAATACAAGCATTAAATATATAGGAAAGGAGAATGGGAGGTGCCTTCAACCTCAAGGCAAGAAGGAGTAGTTCCAACTAATTAAATCTCATTAAAAACAGAAGGAGCAAGGAGAACCAAGCAAACAAAGCTATTTTTAGCCAATTCGTCTCACGGATGCATGCAAAGAGTAAACTTAAGTGAACCTTTTCATGTTTCAAACACGCATGAAGTTTCTGGAAAAGGTGGGTAGGACCACCACCCTACATAGGGTGATAGTTTCAGGACCGCTGCCCAGCATGGATGGTGGTCCTGGCACTGAAGGCCAAAACAAGGACATAAAGAAATGGGGAGACTGGAAGAAGGCATGGAAAGACTAAGTAAGGATGTCTAGGCTACAAATATACACTATAAATGGGTTTTGAAGCTCAAACACCTTCTTGAAAGGATTGTGAATCATCATTGGGTACTTTTGTAACCATTTTATTGACAATGTAGCACATGCAGTTTTGGGTGCGTACACTACCCTTCATGTGTTATTATTTTTAGCATATAAAACCGAGACCTTAAAATGAACTTAAATCTCTACACTTGATGAAAAATTATAGCTTAAGTAAATAAGATACCAAGTTTGAGTTTATCGTAATAGCCTATATGGTTAGTGACATCATCGTGAACCCGATGGTTAGGAAAAAAATAACCAAACTTTCTTCTGGCGTATGTCTTTCCCTCATAGGATTGATAGTTGGTTGTGTAATAAGGAGAATGTGATTTTCCTAAGGTAGTACTCCTTGGGAAACCAACATTAAACATAGTGTAAAACCCTCGTGGACCAACACATGTGTTGAGTGGTGGAGATCGCAAGCTAACCTTAAAAGTTACCTTTAAGAGATGGGATCATAAATGAGCTCGCTACCCAGTTTCTATTATCGTTTTGGGTTATATGATACAGTATTTAAATTTAATTGTGAGAATTAACAAAAATTTAATTTATGATTAGTTTGTGGGAAGTTAACCATAATATGGTGTGCTAGATAAAAAGTTAAATTTAGATCGTATATATATTTTGTTTAAACCATTCTATGGAGATGAATTGAATTCATGAAGTGTAATCCTTAAAGCGAATCATAATCCATTAAATGAAGGACTATTCCCCCTTGTTTTCCACTTCTCCTATTGCGTAATGAGTGTACGCTGTGAAATCAAGTAATCATTTTCTTGAGGCATTTCCCTAGGATGAGAGCTAGTAGTCCCAAGAGCATGTAAATAACCTTATTAACAAATGGGTTACTCAACAAATTTCAAAACACATTTTAAATCAAATTAAGTGAAATCATCTTAAGATGAATGTAATTGATTCGAGTGGGTCTTATGATTTACCTACCTGCATAGAGAATATTGAGTGTAAATCCCCTTTAACCCTTTATCAAACAAGAGTGCAAACTTGTCAAGAAGTATCAAATGTACCCACAATTACAAGATGATTGTTGGAGATAAGGATGTTCAATCACTCTAATTGTGACCTTAGTAAGGTGTGTAAAATTTATAATTGAATGCATTGTGGTAACTTGCATCTAATACTTATTTCCCAAGAATCTAAAACTGGTGGAATGTGAAATCATACTCCTTAGAACCTTAATGACTAAGCATTTAAATAAAGAAGATAGGATACACAATTAGTTGTAATTACTTAAAACATGAATCAAGTAACCTTAGTAATTAAATTCTAATATGAAAAGAACATATAATGTATTCACTCTTGAACTAATAAACTTCACTGGTTTCATGTGAACCTTCCTTGTTGCAACTGAGATAAATTGAAAAATAAAAAAAACATGCAACTTAAATAAAATACCCTTAGAACAAACACCGGTGGCTCATGTGGGAATATATGTTCTAATCAACAACTAGGCCACATCATTCTATTGCAATAGGGGAAACAATCAAAATTAGAGGGAGTAACTAGAAGTGAAATGTTATGTAACGTAAGGACAACATAGTATAGTTTTAATAAAAATAAGGATTTCATGATAAGTTATTTACAACAATTAAGGTCAGTAATAAAAGATAAAGATAATAAAATTGTAAATAAGGAAAGTTTTGTGTTATGGATGGTGCCTATACGAGAGTTAAATTGTAGTTGAATTAATTATTTTGCCTTATCATTTGGGGAAAGGTGGTCTTGATGTGCAACATGTATTTTCATGTCATCTAAGTGGGATGATGTTTGTGCAAACGTATCATGTGTTATGCATTGTATTAAGCAATCCCTTGTGTTGTCATGTATCTAGCAATGCAAGTCAAAAAACATTATTCTAATTTGTGTGTAAAATGTTGTCGTTACAAACTGTTCCAGAATAATATTAGCAATTAAATATTTCCTTGGTTGTATTGTGAAGAGATAAGAGGTGAATGATAGTAATGTTGGAGGGAATTATGAGTACATGAAGAATTAGAAGATGAAGACTTTATATTTTTCTCTGAATCAATAAAGGAAGGAATAATTTTTCCCGTATAATGTTTTGATCATATTATTTAAATATCCATTCACGTTGTTTTTATTCCAGCTCTTTTTGGAACGTTGTCCTTGGCTAGAGCATAGAAATTATTCAAGTTTATCCAACGGAATTAGCTAAAATTCATAGCATTTCTTTGTTTTGATTAATAGAAGATGTAAACAATTTTTCGGAGAAATTGATTCAGTGTGGAAGGAGATCCTTTCACCAGAAATTTCATGGTTAAAATGCGCGACGAACGATCTGGAATGCATGAAAATAATTCAAATTTATTATTGAATGAATACAGAAGGATTGTGATCGAATTCTCTGAGGTAATATGAAGGTTTTGTATCTTAAATTGATTGTAGAGGTGAGGCCATTGATGTATTCATAATTATTCATTTTACAGAAAGAGAAGACGTTCTTTATTAATTCGAACAGTTAAACTTGGAATAATAAAGGATTGTGATTTGAAAAAACTTATACAAGAATCTGTTATAGAATCAAAGACATTCATCTAGATTGAGTTATTATTTGATTTCCACATCTTAGTTTTAAATGGAAATGATGTATACTAATTGTTTGACGAAATGAAGACATAGTTAGTATTGCAGAATCTACCTAAACAGGTTTGAAGATCACGTCATAACTAAAAAATGTACAATCTAAATATTCATAATATTTAATGGGTTTTTAGCCTTGTATGTTATCAAAAAGGTGTCCAAGTTTCATGAAAACCCAAATGATATTTTAAGAGAAATATATTTTTCAATATCATGGTTCAATGCGTAGAAGATGTTTCTTTATGAAAAGAGTTAAAGATGTCAGTGCATCATCTTTCAACAGTTTATCTAGTTCATATGCACTTTAGGATAAGAAAAAAATCATATAAGTGCCCTATCTCTGTTATTTTTTTATACTGTTGCATATTTAGAGTGCGTAGCATTTCTATTTTGATGTATATCATTATAGTTACTCTGAAATTAGATTTAATATTCCTATTTTTATTAAATCATTCATATCTGAAAAATACTTGTGGATGAAATTGATAATAAATTGGAAGCCATACAATAGAAATAATCATATGGACAAAACCCATTACATTAGATGAAAATAATAATTATGAATATAATAAAGAGGCAAGGCCGTCCATTGAGGTGCCTGATAATGTTGTGGAAATATCCTTTAAAATATTTCGAGTGGCTCCGGTTGCGAGAATACTCGGGACTAAACCCAACAATGAATTTTTCCTGGTCTAGGCCAAACGCAAGTTGTAACCTCAGAGTAACATGCATGTAATATATCTGGCGAATGGCTTATTTCTGTTTATTTTCATGTCTGAAACATATTTGAGCAATGTGCTCCACGGCGTACCCTAGTTCTATGGAAATAGTGTTATTACTTTGTCTAGGTGGAGTCTAGGTGGTCTTCATGTGGATCTTGTACCATTCAACCCTGTTTGGGTTAATCTTCCTACTCTTTCACTGGAATTCAGGGAAAAGGATGTGTTATGTGGGATATTTAGTGCCATTACTCATTTATTGGCCTTTGATCCTTCTACCACGACACATTCAAGAATAAAGATTATTTATGAATGTTTCTGCAGATTCCCCTGTAATCACTTCCAAGTTCCATTTTTGTTATATCCATGTTTGGCGTCTAGGTTAAAAAACTAAGTATGAAGATCCCTTTCGTTCTGCATTATGTGTAAAATGGGTGGATAAAGTGTTGGACATTATTCTAAATATTTGTAAGAGTGCCGAATGAAAACCCCTCTTCTTACCGCTGATATTATTATTGTTAATGGTGGGCTTTAGGGTCAGGTTCTTGATAATCTCCTGTGTGTGAGGGCTAGGTGCTAATGTCTATTTTTATACCATATCCTTTCACTATTGATAAAATTGTGGCTCGTAATTCACCGTTACTTGAGGGATGTTCCTAGTCCCTTGTTGTGTTACAAAGTTTGAAGGATTTCTCTCATGTGGAGGCTTTTTCACATTCTAGTGTCAATTTGTGTGAGGAATATGTAGATGAAGAGTCGAGTTTGGTTTCTTTTGAGAACACGGTTTTGGAGGATAGCTTGGCGGGGTGATTGGGGATTTTCTTTTCTTAAAATAAAGCCCTCAATTTTTTCTTGACATTCAAGATTTTTTATATGGTACCTAATCTTACATCTCAGTTAGGAAGGGGTCTGTGTCATTTGAGCTTTATTTTCATAAGGTGTTGGAGTATTGGGAAGGACCACTGAATAAATATTACATTTGTAAAATTTTCATCTCTTAGTTATGGATTATGAATGAAAAGGAAGAAAGGATTATGATAATCGATAAAATCTTGTGCATGCCCATAAATCTAAAAGAAAGGGTCGCCATGTTTGACCATGTGGGGGTGTTCTGACTTGTTTTAGATTTTAGAGGTGTCTAAATGGATTTTCATGTATGTGATATGTCATTGAATATATATCAGTGTCTCTATTAGTTTTTTTGGATTCCTTAAAAATTCAATATTTATGAATTAAAATAATACAATAACCCCTCCAATTACACCAAAGAAAAAAGATCATACCACCTAGGAAATTATATCAAAACAATGTTGTGGATTATGGATTTACATAGTCATATTTTTTTCGGTATAGAATTCATATCAGAAAATGATAGAAATGATTCATTTGTCTTACATAAATAACAACGTTTCTTCTACTTTAAAACATCATAATGTGTTAAATCAATATAATGTATTTTGGAATAATATATAAATGGATCTTCCATAATGATAGTCATCTAGATTAATTTTTTATAGAAACAAAAACATAGAAAGGACTTGTGTTGATTCTTCTAGATTTACCTCACGATGTGAAACATTTCACAAACATATTAGTATCTTAATATAATAATTTAAATACATGATGAAATATATATGCAATTTAAAATGTGAAGTCAAGATCCTACGCCCATATTCTAAGTCAATTAGTAGTTGTGCTAATAATATTTATAGTAACTAAAAACCAATAGTGTATATATTTTGTATTCCCAATTTTATCGTATTGATTGGAAAATAAGCTACTTCTAATCACATTATAAAAAAATTTATATTCCTTCAACTATATGTGCACACTGGGATGTTTTTTCTTTAGAATATTAAACATCGTATATTTATTTTAAGATAATTTTTTTTTCATAGGTTACATATAATATTAATTGATATATATTTAGCAATACAATAATTATTTTTTATGTATTTTGATCACATACTACTCTTAACACCAATTTCAACAAACATGAGGCAATCCTATAATATTGTGATTAGTATATCAATTTTGTTGTTCTCATTATATAAATTTAGTATACTAATTCATGTTTATTATAAGTCTTAAGTAATAACATCGCCTGTTGTGTATATGTTTAATACATATTTTTCTTTTTACACCTTGATTAAATTATCGTACGAGAAGAAAAGAAAGATATAAGGATATATTAAATGATGGTATTATGATATAATCAATTTAATATAATTAACCATTCATAGAAATAAACATTTACCAATTTATGAAACAATGATGAAAAATGAAATTATCACTCAAATACACAAGGATATATGATAAATTTACTATACAAAATGGAAATAAGGATATCTAGAAGTGAACATATGTGGAAAATGTTAAAAACACTCTAGAAATGATTTTTTTTAAGTACTAGATTTTGGAAAATAAGATGGTGTTGGACCATACCACTCTCGTATGAATAACTATATAGTCTTATCCCTTTTTTTATGGTCTTGAATCGATTCACAACTATAAGCTTCAAAAACATTATTTTCAACTAAATTGTTTGGAATTGTTTAGCATTATATGTCACTCCTTATTACATAACCTATAATGTTTTTAAATAAAGTTAAAATCCTATATACATGTAATACTATTGTCAAAGTACGAGATAACGAAATTATAAAATTATGTGTATAACGAGGCTGAACTACCATTGGTAGTCAATTATTTCCAAACAAATGCAACTCATGCACTATATTCCATCATGTGGGATCAATCCTCATGTAGATGTTATAGTTTCATTTTCAATTTTTAGTTTGATCCGAACTCACACCATATATGAGTATGATTTTGTCTCTAACATAGATATAGTGGGCTAGTAATAGGAGAGATAATCCAGCTAATGTATAGTAGTAGTGTGATGTATTGTGCTTCAACTACACGATGACACCCTTTTGTCCTTTGAAAACATTTGATATTGTTTGGAATGCCTATACTCTTGTTAATACATGGATTTATGATCTTTTTATTCTTTATAGTGGATGATACTAGAATCCTTGACCTGATTGAGTTCTTTAGATCTATAGTAGTGGCTTCTGGAAATGGTGTACAATTTATATAGGATGCTATCAAAGAGCATTTTTTTAATTTTGGTATGATATTTCAAAAATTAGATTTTAAAACTTCCAATGTTGTTTATAAATTAATGTTGATTTTTTTATATACCCTTCCATAGGTATGAGATCTCCTGTTCCATTGTAATGTAATATTGAATCTCCTATATATCCTTTAAAAGGAGAATCAATTTGATATTAATCACCATATGAATATGAAATGAAATGATAAATGTATTTAAATTGAAATTAAAATTAGAAGTTATGAATGGGTATAACCTAGCTTGTCATCAAAGACCATAGAACTTAGCCATACAAAACGATGTGGTCTAAGATAGGAACGATGTGATAATCTTTTAATTTTTTAATGATAAATGTGGAGTGATTAGAACTTTTATTAATTCATATTTCCTAATTGTCTGATAGGCCAAAGTATGGAGATGAATAATTCAAGCAAGATATAAAAATATATATTGATTAGATTTAGAATTTGACAATTTTCTTAGAAAAAGAGAACAACCGAACAAAAGGGTAAATTACCAAATTTGAGTGTATACATTTTCCCTCATTTATTGTATGATTAAAAATTTCACACGTAAAAGGAAATCCTACATTATTATGTATACACACTTTTTCTTCACTTGATAGTTTTCTTCCAAAGTGTTTTTGTTGACGCGTTCCATGATTATACCTATAAGACATAGTGTACTTAATGTCTATGATAGAAAATAAACAATAATTCAGATTAAAAATAACACTAATCCTTTTAAATTATAAATAATCCTTTGAAATTTTTAATTGCATATATTTAATTAAAGGATATGTAAAAAAACGATAAGATAAACTCGTTCATTATCTAGACAGAGAATCTCCTTTAATTTTTGTATTCTTGAAATTTTAATTCTTTAGTTCTATGATAATGATTAGGGGTTATCAGTCTGTAATTCTCTAGAGAAATTAAAGTGTTGAGCATATGAAAAAATATTCAACAATATAGTTGAACTAAAAAACTAAGTTTAGAGAAAAGACATTGTATCACAATGTTTAATGACCATGGAATATTTCCCTTCAATTTAATAAGAGAGGAAGGAAGAAATTATTATAAATTAGTTTCTTCAAGATGCCTTCCACAATGCCCCAAACCTCAATGGTACAAATAAATCTAGCTACATTTTTAAAAATAAAATATAGAATAAAAAAGGAATGGATATATTTTATTATTATTGGTAAAACGTTTTTAAGGGGACTGTACCTCGTGGAACAAAGAAGGGCTTAGAATCTAGATACAACAATACCACTAGAGTGGATTTTTGATAGTGGGGGACCACACCCCAGCAAATAAGGCCTAGAATCAAGAAAAGAGATTGAATCACAAAGGAAGAGGAAAATATGCCAACAAGAAATGAAAAAAAACAAAAATAACAACTAGAGAGCTGCTAGATAGCATAAGAACAACAACACAATTGCTTGTTAGCTACAAAAGTTGTAGGAGAGGACCAGCGACAAAGCAGTAAAGAAACCACATAGTCTACATGGTAGGAGTGGATTTTGTGTGCATACGTTTCTTATTTTTATGAACCATAATCCACTCATCTTGAAATATTTGTAAAGGAATAACAACTTCAAAATCTGCAATTAGATGAAACCTTTCCCTTGAACAAGGGGAATGAGGAGGATCATTCTCCTTAGCCGCTACATGCACTTTTTATTTAGTGTTACCAGTCCTATGAGTTTTATCCCCGGGAAACTCCTTGTTTGTTTGATCTGTAATTTCTCTCAAAGGGTTTTTAGGGATCGATTCTAAGAAATCTTCCTCCTCCGAGTCATTATCAGGATGTCCTTAGGTTCAAGGACCAAATGTTTTAGGAGGGCATTTGTCAGAAAATTATCCTTCTCATTCTTGTATTTTACCATCTCGCAATATGCCTGAAAGAGAAACATCACCTGCATATAAAAGGTAGGCCATCATATTCCAAATTTTGAGTCCAAGTATGATTTTGAACCTTAAACTCAATGTGGGTTGGAGGATCCTTTGAGGTATCAATATTAACTAAGATTTGTGCATAGGTTGTGTGTGTGAAATCAGAGGTTTGGGAGTCTATATTATTGACACTACCAAAGGTATTACCTATGGCTATCATACAACTAGTACCCCAAAATTATAGGGGTAAGTGAGGTAACCTGATCTAGATTAGTTTACGTGAAAAATATTTAGTGAAAGGGTTGAATTATCGTAACCATGGTTTTATGATAAGGTAATCTTTTTGACATACCCAAAGTTGTTTATAAATGATGTCTTTATCAGCTACAGAGGTCAAAAAAACTATAAAATTCCCCTTAGCACAAGGGTAGATATATAACCTTCTAGCTATAAGGGGATCCACTTCTTAGAGATGCAGTCATGGAGGAGGGGTAGGCTAGGAAAGAGGCTAGTGAATCTGTAGATCAAGGCATGAGATTTGTAGAATGACTCTATGTTGATTACTTCACTGTAAAAATTTATACTACAGTTGCTCTCTATAGGATTCATCATGTTGATTTCTCCATTTTCATTTGTAAGACCTCCCTAAATGAGTGAACAGGGGAGGAAAAAATTCCTCTAACAAAGAAGGCATGGTGTTCCCTATTGAGCAATAAGTTTTAAACATTTTTGTCAGGGATATTAGTCTTACCTCTCCCCCTTAGAATTTTTTGATAGCATTGGATGCTCTAGTTCAAGATTCATCCCCAAACAGAGCTCCATTTACTCCTGCGGCCCCACAACCAATGATAATTTCATGTAAAAAAATCTCAGTGCTACTTAGCACAGAGGGTAAGGAAATCTTGAGTTCACCTCCATCCGGTGTATGCCCAACATCCAGTGCAATATCATCTCCATGGACACTGCCTCTAGCCTTGTTAGCATGAGGAGATCCCTTAGGGTTGGAGGGATCCTTTGAGGATATGTAGCGAGCCATCAAGGAATGGATATATTATGACCTTAATACGTGTTTTACAACTTATACTAAGAATATAGATTCTAAAATAATGATGAGAAGATAGATGCCTGTGTCCCAAACTATATTATTGTAACAAATATTGATTAATGTAACAGATAAACGATGAAATGGTTATGATGTATGTATAATTATTGGAATTTGATGCAGCCTAGAATTTGTAAGATAACACCGTAAATACGTTGGCACATCACTCAACCTAGAGTGAGCACTAACTCGAAAGAACCATAATAAAGGTATCAGGTTCCTCTTTAGGATTTTTGTAATAGGATGACACATAATGAAGAAAGAACCATAAAGACTCGTGACTAATCCATCATTCTACAATGCATGTTACCCACAGATCTTTGAAAGAAAGAACTTAAACAGTATTCATGATTAAATACTAACATGCACTACTCAATTACACAGAATGACACTTAGATTCAGCCAATATCCTCCATCTATTCATAAGTATAGAAGCTCCTTACAATACTGTCAATTCATCTTAAGGCACATATTAATTTGATACACATATTCAGAATCATACATACATGCCTTTATCACTCTGATACATCATATAGATCTCTCTTTTACTATGCATCTAACGATCATATATATAGGGTGGGGACTTGCACTTCACTGTGTAACTAGTCCAAAAATAGGCAACATTCTTTTAATAGACACACTTCATTTGCAATTGTAGCCACACATGCAAATGTGCTATCTATAGCCCTCTTACAGATAACTAAAGTGTTCATTCCATCTTAGCTTACCTCCATGCATAGACGTTTGAACTTCTTTTCCAGATATAGACAATGCTTTGCACACACTTCTCTGCATCTTTTATGTTTTTTGCACGCCATCTTGTAAAAATAGATCCTCATGCCAAAAATCAGCTAAGTCCTGAAATCCAAGCCTACCTTTCGTGCGCACGTCCTTCCTGTCCTTTTGTGCCTTCAATCTTGGCCATCTACCTTGTGCAAACTCCTTGTGTGATTTTTTCCAAGTATTCTTTTATCAACAAAATTTATTAATACATATTTGAATTTTCCTTTATGTATAGTATTCTTTGATCAACATTACCCCACAATAATCTCATTGTCATCCCGACAATAGTCATCTCGAAATAATGAATTAAATAATATGAATGAAAGAATAAGAATGAAGAATGTTGATAGTTCAAGAATTTAAATGAGGTTATTCAAGTAACCTCATCAGTATCTGTTTACAGTATCAGCTCTGGATACTTTTCCTTTATTGCAGCCTCCAAATCCTACCATTTAGTGAGTGTTTGTTCCTCTTTCTCTGGGATGTCCACAACTATGGACTCTAACTCATCGCACACAATTTCCCCTTTCTCGTTATGTAGAACCAACACAACACTAGACATGGATGCCATCCTTCCTTCCAAAAGGTCCACCTTCTGTGTAATTAGTTTGCCAAGCTCTTAAAATGGAGTTTTGTGTGGCTCTTATGCTGTTGTCAGGGCCTTGCACATTTTTTTAACCATTGCCAGCCTCTCTGCGTGGCCCAAGGTCTTATATTTCATGGACTTCTAGACCTCATTGGTCTCTTCTAAGGTCTTAATGTTGATGAGTGCCTCTAGAGCTGTGCATATATTCAAAGCTTGATCTGCTTTCTTTAAGACTTCTTGTAATGCCTACAACAACACTTCATAGGCTATGATTTTCCTCATCACTGATGATTTTCCCTATTTGGCATCCTTCTATGATTTTTATGGAACTTTCATATGTAGAGTTTCATCTTCTAGCACCAAGTTCACCAACTTCCCCACATAGTGTATTGCTGAAGGAAATGTTTGTGGTACCTTGGGCTCCAAGTGTGGCCTAGCTATGATTACATTGTCCCCAATCTCCTCTACGACGCTTATGAATACTTCATTCTTCTTCTGTGTGAAGTCCCTTTCCTGCGTTATGCGCGCTATCTTTGTGTCCTTCATCTTCAGCTCTTCACACAATGCCTTAATTGTGGTAGATTTATCCATGTTCCTTCCAGCCACCTCCACTAAAACTTTCACCAGCATATTACTGACCTACTCATCTGACATAACAGTAGGCTTTACCATCATGTGTCTAGCCTGTGGTGCCTTATTTAATCACCTTGACAAACATGACTCTTCACATACATCAAAATCAAGCTCATCCATGTGGGTGTGCATCGACTAGGATAGTTGCTTTCTTGTTCGTATAGTTGCCATATCTTCATCCATCAACTCCCAGCCAAATATATCATTTTGTGCTATTGTGCTCTAGAAGCGGGCGTGAACAATCTTTCCTATGTCCTTTACATACCCCATGGCTGATGGAATGTGCTCTCCACTCACCCTTCTAGACCTCTGCTGCTTAAGAACTCTAGCTTACAAATTTGGAGCTTGTGTCTCCATGTCCTGTGTTTCTCCTACAACTGTTTCCTTTGATCTTTTCTCCTCTTCATTCTTGTCCTTTGTTGCCTCAACATTTTTTTTTATGTGCTCTGGGGATGTAGGCATGCTCTCCTTAGACTCTTCGGCCTCCTCACTCAATTTCACCTTCCTCCTTCCTGCCTGGGTATACATACTTCTTCCATAGTGTATGGTAGTTGCAGTATACCTTGTCTGCATTGTAGTTTAATCTGCCCATGTTGGTAAACCAATGAACAAAATCCTAAAAATACCTTGCAGTGAAGGCATAAGGTAACTTGCACCAAGGGCTCGAAGTTCCATCCTTCATTGGAAAGCGCATGATGCAGAAATGTTGGTATACAACAAACTGAACTTGCTTTCCTACTACTGTTGGTAGGTCCTTTGGTATACACCATTCTTCTCCAAATGCCACACAGAGCCTATCATACCACTTCTCCACCCTTTGTTTCACCTCATCTATCATAGTCCCCTTGCATAGATATTTGTTGAATCTTTCAGCTGGGGACTTGTTCTCTATGGGGTATTCCCATATTTTCTCCTTTGGTCCATCTGGTACTCCAATTTCCATTAAGACTAGTGATAGGAGAAGAGCCCCAAAGCTGATCTTTCCTCATGTGCAAACTTCCTTGACTATTTTCTCTGCAATATAGCCAGAAATGTTGTATACTATCCCTTCCGACATCTTCTGTGCCACATGCAACCACATGGTGTTTACCTGCGACCACCACTCCTGATCATTTAACTTGGTAACCAAGTGTGCTGCAACTTATACAATTGGATAATTCTTGAATTTTTCAATGTCCATTCCATGTGGACCCTTTACATATCCCAACTCCTGTTTAGTCTTCAAAATCATGGATTTTTCTGTGATGTCACATTTTATATATTCTCTTGTGGCCTTCAGACCTGTCACTTATGAATCAAGTGCAGATGAAATTCTAACTCTGCGTCCTGCAAAGTAGAAGCAGTCTTTATGAACCCTGCTCATGATCCATTGGTACAAGGGATCATATTTACCAAAGTATGGCAGCTCATACAACTGATATACCCCTATTTTCTTCAAGATATTTTTACCTGCATCATCATATACCGGCATGTCATCTGTTGTGCGTTTGTTTGTTCTAACCATGAGTAAGGAGTCAAGATTCTTTTTGTTCTCTGACGTCCTATGATTATATTCACTCACCTTACTTTTTCTAATGGGTGAATCCCATTCTCGGCCAACAATAACCCCTTCTGGGTATTGCATCTCCAAAAAATGACTTTCGGGTCCAATCTCTTCCTCCTCAATGACAACCTTCTTATTTTATTTTTCTGCTACCGCAGATGCCTTCTTTGGTGCCATTATTACCTTGCCAATGTCTCCTCTTCACTCCTTTGACTATGCAAATCAATCCTTAGCTCGATCCTACTCTACCCTATGTGGAATTTTTATAACCTAACTCTTCTTTGTCTACTTTCTTTGCTCAAACCCTTCACCACTAGGGATGTAAGCTTCTTAAATCATAGATCTAGTTGCCACACTTGATTTCATAACCTTCGCACCTTAATTCGATCACTTGGATCTTCGCCCTTGGTTCTTCTCTCAAATATTCTTAGTTGCAACGGTAAAAATGAATCCACATCCCTTATATAAATTTTTCAAAATTTGATGCATTTATTGCTCGTCACCTATCAAATATCCCTTCATTAATTGACCAAATCCATTCATTTTGCATGGTACATCTCCACACCCATCTATAAGCTTCTAGTGCACCTTCCTACCTTCTAGTCACAGACTTCTCTTCATCGCATGCTCCTACTCCCGAGTACCTCGCCACTGCATCTTCTCCTGGTAGCTATCATGGCCTCCACTTACCTTGAATTATACTGTTCCTTCATCCATCTTCATCCTTTCTCACCTTTTGATAAGCAATTCCCTTTAAAGCACGCCTATATTAGCTTATTTCTTTCACCTTTCAAGTCCCTCAGTACTTTTCTTGGATAACAAGAACCACCCCGCATTGAAGGTATGTGCAGTCCTCTGGACATAAACATTCTTCATACAGTAATTAGCTCCATGTGTGCAAGCACATTTATTACACAAACAACAACTAAATTGACAAACCATATCGACAATAATGGAAATACATTAAAGAAATAACAAATTGAAAACGTAGAATAAATAGCAACACTACCTTATTACAAACACCAAGAAGACTTATTTATAATAGAGCTTCAGCCTACTCCCATTAAAGTAACTGGGTAGCCGTGTTCCATCAATTTCTTCTAACTGGCATGCACCTAAGTCAAGTATAGAGGTTATAACATACGGCCCCAACCAGTGTACTTTGAGCATGGCTGGATGGTGTATGAACTTTGAGTCAAAAAGAAGAACCATATGTCCAATCTCAAACTTTTTATCTCTTATGTTTCTATCATGCCATGATTTCTTCCTTGATTTTTCCTTCTTCTAGCTCCATCGTGCTATGGCTCGGTGCTCATCTAGTTGAATCATCTTTTCAATCCATTCTTCTAAAGCCTGTTCATCAGCTAGACCTCCAGCGTGTGCAATGCACAAATAAGGTAACATAAATTCTATAAGAAGAATGACCTCCATGCCAAACACTAATTGAAATAGTGTGGATTTATTCAATCTCTTATAAGTTGTTCTATATGCCAAAAGCATAGCTGACACCTTGTCATCCCAATCCTTTCTTCCAACATCACATATTTTTTTCAAAGTTTGGCCCAAAATTTTGTTTAAAGCCTCAGTAGTTCTATTTGCCCAAGGATGCTAAGGTGTAGTTTTGTGGTGTGTAACCATAAACCCATCCAATACGATCCTGATGGTCTCATTCAAAAAGTGTGTACCTCTATCACTTGTCAAGCCTAAAGGACATCCATATCATGTCAGAAGATTCTCCCATAGAAACCTAGTTGTTGTAGCTACCGTACAGTCTTTGGTAGGTGTTGTTACTACCCACCCTAAGAAATAATCTATGCAAGTAATGATATATCATGATCTAGTCCTATGCGTGGATGGTGAAATAGGTCCTACAAAGTCAATGGCCCATTTATCAAATGGTTCAATAGTAATAATTGGTCTCAAAGTCATATCATCTCTTTGCCCTGGTTTTCCTAGGCACTTACAATGATCACATGCCTTGCAATAGTCTTTACAGTCTTTATACAGTGTCTCCCACCATAATCCAACAATTAAGATCTTCCAGGAAGTTGCATCACTTGCATAATGGCCTCCTACAATACCACCATGAGCTTCTTCCATGATATCCTTGCTCTCATACTCTAACACACAACGACGTAATACTTCATCTCTGCCTAACTTGTAAAGGTCACCATTGATTAACATAAACAGTTCTGTGCATGTAACAAACTACTTATTTACTAATGATTTCATCCCTTCAGGTGCTATACCTGTGCGTAGAAAGACAATAATGTCTTATAGTTCTGTGGGCTCTCATTGTAACATGTATAACTGTACATCTAGAATTGTTTCTTCAATCATCTGTGCCTCCTCTCCTGTATTGTTTCTAGAAAAATGATCTGGTCTATAGTTTCTTTTCCCTAGTTTCACCACAATTGTGAAGTCAAATTCTTGAAATAGGAACACCCATCTGCATATGCACCCTTGTAAAAATGTATTATTTACCAAGTACTTCAATGCCATGTGATATGTATAAAACACAAATGGTGTTGCTAACAGGTACTATCAAAATTTGTACAATGCATAAATCATTGACAAAACTTCATGCTCTATAGTTGTATAATTCTATTCAATAGGATTCAACTTCCTACTAGTAAAAAAAAACATGTATGATCAATAATACCTTCACCAGGTTGAGCTAACACAGCGCCAATGGCCATACGAATAGCGTCCACATGTACATGAAATGGTTTATCCCATGATGGAAAGCAAATAATTTGCATGGTAGTAAGTCTCTCTTTTAATATTTCAAATGCACACTACTGAGGTTCTCCCTAATAAAATTTACATTTCCCCTTTAGTAGTTCTTCCAAGGGTGCTACAATTTTGGCATACCCTTTTATAAAATTTCTATAATACCCTATATGACCTAAGAATCCACGCACCTCACTTTGAGTAATAGGTGCTTCTAGGCCTAAAATGACTACAACCTTGGCTAGATCAACTAGTAAACCTTTCTTACAGATGATATGTCCTAACAGTATCCCAAATGGCATAGCAAATATGCACTTCTTTATATGCAAAGATATACTCAATTGTCAGCATCGTTTAACATTAAGCACATATTGTCACAATGGTCTTTCACAAGCCCGTATATTGTCCAGTCATTTAGGTAAACTTGTAAGAAGTTGTGAATAAAATATTTGAATGCCTGAACAAATATTTGTGAGAATACAACAGGCACGTTCTTTAATCCAAAAGGCATTACAAAATAGGTGAAACTGCCCCATTCAGTTGTAATTTTTTTCTTTTCTTAATCCTCCTGAGCTATCAGAACTTGATGATACCCAGAAAATATGTCTATGAAAGAATATATTTCACACCCCGCAACTCCTTCAAGTATTTCTTCAATGAAAGGCGTAGGGAATGGATCTGTGATGCATGCAACATTCAACTCCCTATAGTCCACACATATCCTAATTTGCCCAACCTTCTTGATATTGATCACCATTAGGCTAAGCCATTTTGACTCATCAAGGGGCTTGATAATTCCAGATTTCAACATTTTATCAAATTCTTCCTTTACCTTTTCACCCAAATTAGGATTCATCATGTAGGGTCTCTTTCTAACTGGCCATACACTGTCCTTAAGTTTGATCTTCATTTCCCCAAGTGAATCATGTACACCTTTAAGTTCACGATATTCTCTATGGAATAAGTCCTGATAATCTTTGAGTAATTCGATGATATTTTCTACCTCCGAGTCTGACCAGTAATCTCCAATTATGGCCTCCTTAAGCTCATCCTCTAAACATTTATTCACCTTCTTTGTATTCATGGGTTCATGGTAGGCGTGCGTGTCCTTGTATGCATTGTCCAAGACTTCACACACCTCATGTGAATTCTCAATATCCATCTTTTCAACTTCCTCATCATCCACGAGGTAAACCATCTTTCCTTTTTCTCTCTCAAGGAAAGCACACTCAAGTTGTTTGGAGTCTATTTCTTATTCCTTTCCAAAACATGCTCCGAACTCTGTCTCATCGAATAATTCCTGAATATGTTCTTCTTCTTCTGCACTATATCCCATTGTTAAGCACTTGAAAAATTTTAATGCCTTTGCTATTAAAGGTTGAGTCGATAAATAATAAAATGTCTCATTCATACTTGCAGTCAAATTTTTCTAGTTCCCAGTTTCTCTATGTAGTTTTTCATATACATACCAAGTGTGTGCACATCCTTGGAGTGTGAAATACAATTTATGCACCCAAAGTGATGGTGGTAATGCTTCCTATCTTGATGTCCAGAGTCTCTCACACTACTGAATGTGATGCTAAATAGGTTGATTACCATGATAAGTACAGATTGGTGTAGGTGATTTGTTCCATATAAACCTAGTAGATAAAGCTATTCCAATCTCTTCCCATTTTATAATATTATCTCTCTAGACTAACCAATAGCATGCTGCTATCCCACGTAGTGTATATACTAGCATCTCTCTCCTTGCAACTAGATCTTTCCACTGCATTTCCATTTCCTTCAGAAAGGCATGTAGAGCTTCTGTGCCTATATCCCATAGTATTGTACTTCCTATCCGTCATATTGAAAGAAATCTATTCATGCATGCGACCACACTTTTCTCCTCGCACCCAACTAATTCATATGTACCATGAGCCCAATTGTTACAAGCAATACTTATAGTTTCACTAATAGAATGAGAATCCTCCCACTGTAGAATGCCTTCTTTTGATGGTTCATTGACCTCTAGGTCCTTAATAGAGCGTACATAGACTTTTTTTAAGTCCTCCTCACTAGGAGGCTCAACATAGGGTGTAGACGTCCCATTTGTCAATGGAATCACAACCCTCTCCTCCTTGTTTTCAAAGATCATATATCCCTTATTGAATCTCAAGTCAACTTATTTACATAACACCAAGGGTGTCCAAGTAAGGCTAGAAAATTGTCTCCTTCTACAAGTTCTAATACCTCAAAATCCCCAGTAAACTTAGCCCCTTGTATAGTTATAGATGCATCCTTAAACACTCCTATGGGGGTGGCCTTAGTCTAGTTCACCATGAACAACACATTAGATGATGGCTATAATGGAGGCCTCACCATTTGTGCCCAAGCATCTAATGTTAGAACATTTACTTCCACACTTGTATCAATTAATATGTTGCTCAACAACCAACCATCCACAACAACATTCAAATTAATTTCCTTGTAATAATAAAAGCTATTAGGGGGAAGATATGCATGCAGAATCTTTCATCTAGTCTCAAGAATTACGTGTGGAGTGTTCCCTTTCAATCAACTTCCCAATAGTGGAATAATGTTCTCT
The DNA here is from genome assembly GCA_019776745.2 of Taxus chinensis. Lineage (NCBI taxonomy): Eukaryota > Viridiplantae > Streptophyta > Pinopsida > Cupressales > Taxaceae > Taxus > Taxus chinensis. Next base: position 596,016,993 of record CM034146.1, on the reverse strand, counting down.
TGGCGCAACATCTTGCATACCTCCCGCAGATCATCGATATCAGTTTGTACTATCTCTGACTCTTTCTTTTGTTCCTTTAGGTATTGTATCTCACCTTGAAGATTCCCTAGCACATCCATGGTATCCTGGTAAACTTCTTTCTGATGAGTAGGATTTGGATACCTCATGTGCAAAACTTCCCCTTTGGTAATCATAAGCTTCTGATGTAATGTGTCTCGTATGCGTGCAACTTGAGTGCACGTAGTGATCTTTACTGTCAATTCCTCGGGTCCATCTGTTATCTTGGGAATCCATTGGTATTCTACTGTGCACTAGTTTCAAACCATCCCGGTGCCTTTGTTTTCTTGCTTATGTTGTTTACACAGATGCTCATATAAGTCCGGATACTCTTCATAGCTATGGTTCTTCCCACAGAAAGAACATGCATTGTTTTGAGGACATTCACACCTATAGTGATTAGGGGATCCACATGTATAACACGTTTCATGAGGAAACTCTCCTCTTCCTCCACCATGGCCTCGTCCTCCATATCCACCATAATATCCACGTCCTCTTCCATGACCTCCTTCAAAACACCCCTCATTCCTGCCCTTGGAATTATCTATTGTACTTGTCTGTCGTACTCCAATGTCTATAGCATCATGGATCTAACCAATCAACTGATAATCCTCAGTATCATGGGTCGTGGACCTATCAATCTTGTAAAAGTAAGATACATTCTTCCTTATCACACACTATAACAAAGGAGAGTGACTAACATCATGATTCAAATGGAAAATTTCACAGTCCAATAAAAATGAATGTACAGATCTGCGAGGAAAAATATCATTGGTGTGACCTTCCACCTCACAATCTGTACACCAAATTCTTGAGCATGTTTCATGGGCTGAATTTGCCGATAGCTTTTCTAACTACTTTACCATAGCTGCAATCTATGCCTCTAGAAACGGACTAACACCAATGTCAATGCTCCCAACTGCCTCAACATGCAAAGCTACTTCCAGTGCTTTGCATTGATCCGTGTATGTCTTATGTGACAGTGCCCTCCTAAAAGCTGTAATCAATCCTCCAACGAACCACTATGCATGTTGGCTAGCGTGTATATCATAAGACAACTTAGATCGAAGTTTTTTAAAACGAGCATCATAATCACATACAGTTTCAGTAGTGCCTTGCTTGATATCTTTGAGCGCACTTATACTCTTCTACTCAAACTTCAGAATATGAAACTCTTTTAAGAAAGCATTTCTCAGTGCTGCATAATCCATGCAAGTTTGATCAGGTTCAAATTTCCTATACCAGTTGTGCGCATGCCCCTGTAACGTAGTAGCGTATTAACTTGCCTTTCACTCAATAGCTGTAATCCCCTTAGCATGCCACAAAATTTCACCTCTATTCTTGAAATCTTAACAAAATATGCCTACTAAAGACATGAGCAATCAGTTTTGTTGTTTACTGTATGAGGGTGAATGAATCTCACTAAATGGCTACATGGCCAAGTTTAGCTATTCCATTACTAACCTAACATGGGTACAAGATGAAGAAATTTTAATGGTGGATGACCCAAGATCAAATTCCTTATTAGCTTGGCTAATGCAAATGAGCTCTTAAGCTTTCTTAGGGTTATTTTGGCTTTAGCTTATGTAAAGTTGTGTGTTGAATGGGGAGGGTAACCCTTCTATTTATAGTTTTTGGTTTGGAAGAATTTGGAATTTGGGTGCATGTGCGACTAAAGTTTCAAAATCACTTTAGCATTAGATTAGGATAAACACGCTTTAGGCTTAGTTAAGCTTGGTTTAGGCTAGTTAAACTTTATTAGAAAGTGATTAGAGACTCATTAAGAGTTGGGAGGGGTTTGGATAACCAATTGTGACTGATAGATAACCTAGGAAGCCAATAGAAGTGGTCTAGAGAGAACTAGGGCAGTTCTGAATGGTCAAAAGGAGGAATGTTTAGCTAATAAGAGAGATATTAGTTAAACAAGTTGATTATAAGAGGAATGTGACTGAGAAGGTGTCATGAATGGGCATACAAGAATGGAGCAAAGAAGGGTTGATTAATGAAGTGTCGTCAATTGGTTAAATTGAATGAAATGCTAAGTGTAGGCATATTTTAGGTGTCTACGAAAAACTCCAGTATAATCCAACCTAAAGATATCAATATTAAATTAGAAAAGATAAACAAGAAATGGGTTATTTTTAAAATATAAAAACCAAGGGAAGCGAAACAATTGCCCATAGGAGGACAATTGCATCAGTAGATACTATTCCTTAATGGATTCTTATGTCTAGAAATATCCAAAGATAAATAAAAAAATATTCAGCTGAGTAACACATTGTGTGACGTCTAAAAAAAAGATAATTCCATAAAAGTAGAGAACGAGAGAATATAAATTTAAAATAATATTAATTTAAAACATTTTTTTTTTTTTTTTAATTTCTAGTTTTATTCCTTAGGAATCATCCATATAATGACATACTAGAGATGTAATATAATAGTAATAAGTGTATAATTTTATACCTACATAAACAAATAAATTTATAACTTCTACCAAATATTCATTTGGAAAATGTTTTGCCTTTAAACCATTTTATATCCATTTCCATTATTGACATCTTCTTATTTTTTTCTACACCATTTTACTAAAGGATGTACCTAGTTGTTAATTAATGTTTACTTCCGTTCTCTTTGCACACAATGAAAAATTATTTTTAGATATACTCTTGTCCTCTATCATATTTGTTATCCTTGATGTAATAATATCTTTATTTTCCAGCTATAGATTCGAACACCGAATATTCTAAACACATCATATTTTTATTTAAAAAATTAGCCAATGTATTTTTATTGAAATCCTAAAAAAAAAATCAAGAAATATAGACTTTAGACTTCCTATAATTAAAGGTGTACTGATTAATTGACATAAGTGCGAGTGAAGAAGTTTAAGAGGAGCTTGAGCTCTGAATGACTGCTTGACAAGGATGGCTTTTTTGTTCCTTTCATAAAATACAAATTTTATAAGTAATATTTGGTTTCTCAATTGAGAGTTAATCCATTCACTATTTTTTCTTGTCCAATAAAATAAGGCCACAAATATTTAGATCACAAAATATTGAATTCGATATCCACGAATAGTTTGTGGAGTAAAGCATAATTACATTTTGTGATATAATTATAGTGATTCCCTTAGAATTTACTCCATATGAAATAAATTCATGTTGGTAGGCATTTGTAGGTGTCACTTTAGTGACTATTACTGAGAAGAACACATTATTAACTGATTTTTTACATGCCTTAGAAGGTGTATCTTCAATGGCCCTTTGAGAACGTGGAAATTTCGGCTACTTAGCTAATTAATGGGAAAAATAACATAGGGATCTATTATTTGAGAGAATATTGTGGCTCGGTATGAAACAATGTCAACATGGGAAATTTTAGGATCCCTTTAAAAACCCTTTGTACTTTATGGAAAATATACAAAAATAGGTTTCGTGATCATGGAAAATAAGTGCAAAAATTAGATAGTCAAATAGGCGAATCAAATAATTGAATCATCAAATGTAATTAAAATTTGCTTATTATTTTCATGGAATTCAAAGAGAGTTCTAATAATGCAAATGTGTTAATAGTGAAAAAGACAAGTGAATGTATGCATGGAAACAAACATGGATATTTGTCTCCAAGAATTTTTACAGGGATGTCTGTGACACAGGAAACAATCTATATGTATGAAAAATGATATGGTTGTATACCATCTAACAAATATCTCATAACATTTTCCATATATTTAGTTATGTTTATAATCAATTATATATAAACACAACTACATAGATTGATCCATACTTGGCTAGATGAAATGGAAATCTAATTTCCCCATGTATCCAAGTCATAGTATAAAGTTATTCGAATTCCTGTATTTGTTACGTTTTTCAAGGTTTCCTCATTGCCAAAGTGATACATCATTAACCTAGGTAACCTGCAAGCATATACTCCACAAATCTCACTTTCCTACCTAAAATTATTGCTCCATATACAATATCACGATTAAAAATTGAATTTGAAAAACTTATGTTCCCATTAATAATCATTTAAATGAAACTCAACGAAACAATTATTATATAGGTGGACAAATGCATTATTTTGTTCCCTTAGATATAGATACATATATATGCTTCAATATGATGTTTATATAAGTGTGCATATTTTTTTATTAGAAAACTATGGTAATGCAAGGTCAAAGTTTACCATCACATTCACATCACACAAATTATCATTTGGAGCAATGTAAAAAGACATCCAATACTTAACATGGCTACACTATTTGAACTAGGCTAATTTATCTAAATTGTTATTTACAAAAAAAATATTTTGCAGCAAATATGTGAATTGTCAATATTGAACGGATAACTTCTATAAATAAAATGTAGATTTTTCAAAATTTCATAAAAGTCACATTTTATTTTTTTAAGATCTACATTGTTGAACTTTCATTATGGAAAAATCACTTTTTTTTTTTTTTTGAAAAATATTTCCACTACTTCAAAAATGTTTATATCAATTTTATGCTGCAAGGAGCAGATGAAAGCAGAAGAAGGAGTGGGTGTGGAACAGAGCGATTTTAAAAAGTAGGATGGGTGAGAAACTTTCTATGACACATGAGATATTCCATGAAATGGGTTCTGCAGATAGTGGGCCTGGTGGATGAAGATGAAGGTAAGTCTTGTCAGTTCCAGATAGCATCCTGGGCTGAAAAATTGGTGGCTCAAAAAAGGGACCAACTGGATCCTTCAGAGTTAGATCTCAATCTCATTTCTAAGGATTTTTTTTTGAATTTTTCCAACCCAGATGGTTAGGCTTATCGAGAAAATCATAGGATGGATAAATCACTTGTTGGTAAGTTTTTTGCTTCCACATCGAATGTGGAGTGGTTTAGAGAATAGGATCATAGAAAATGGAAACCTAAATTATCATTAGAGCCAACTTCTTATGTTAATGGATTATTTATTATTAATATTATTTTAATTAGTGGTAAACAAGGGTTAAGGGGACCCTACCTTGTAAAAAATATGGAGAAAAAATTAAAACATTGAAGATCCAAAGAAACTAGCATCTTATAATGACATCAACAAGAAAAAAACAAACATCAAGAAAACAAAAAAAAGCAAAAACTAGCAAAATATCTCACCCATGTGCCCCCTTCCCTTAAGATCTTAAAATCATTTTTAGGGGGGAGATAGTTCCTTTCTTTTTCCGACTCAAAAATTTCCATTCCTCTTCAAAATTTGGATTTACGTTTTTAATTTATCATTAATCTTTCTAATAAGGAAGAATTTTTTAGAATATTGATGGGAGGACCATTCTTTATTAGAAGATCAAGTTTGTTTATTTTAAAATGGAACCCCAGGATTTGATTCTTTTAAAGAAGAGACAGAGCAACTCCCTATTTTTGTTAGACTTCCTAGTTTACCCATGGAGTTCTGGGAGGAGGTAATCTTAGTAGGGATAGCCAAGGAAATATGTTCTCTGATAGTTTATAATCTAGTAACAATGGCTAGAAAAATATTGATATACATTTATTTTTGTGTTAACGTTCCCATAGGGAGTCTTCTTCCTATAGAAATAAGGCTACAATCTAAGTTTAGGAACTCATTTCAAGAGATAGAATATGAATCTAAATCACTATTTTTCTAGATATTCTACAAGATTGGGCATGATAAAATTAAATGTAAGGAATCTCAGAAAAGAAAAGGGACTTGGGATAACAAATAAAATAAGAAGGATCAGGGGGTGATGAAAAATTTGTCTCCCTCTTTTTATAAATTAGAACATGTATTATCCCCTACAAAAACAAGTTTCAAATTGCTATATAATAAATAAACTCTCGAAGAGCTATCTCTTCAAGAAGATATTAATGAAATAAGAAAATCATATCCAAACTAGGATAATCGAGATAGGAAAGTGGAAGTGTGTGATTCATAGGAAAAAAAAATTCTTCTAAGGAAGATGAAGACAAAGAAGAAGAGAATCCTAATATCGAGGAGGTTTTTATGGAATCCCCAACCCATATGGTAAAATCCCTTTATAAATAGGAGAATCATCACGAAAGGAAATTAAGGTTGATGATATATGTGAAAGTACGCTTGACGATATTTTTTCATGGAGGAAATGGTCCCTTGCTTGTTAAATCATGATTCAAACTTAGAAAAGATAAATGATCGAAAGAAAATTAATATCATAAGTTCAACCAAATTATAATAGGTTATAGAAGATTTTGGTAAACAATCCTTAAAAAAGGAAAAAAAATCAATAGATAAATAAGTGAAAGAAGAACTAAACGACAGATTGTAACAGGTAAGCAAAGTTCTCTAGATCAAATTTTGTCTACTTTGATTTCACAAAGGAAAAAAATAAGATTCTTTCTTGGAATGCAAGGGGGCTAAATAACCAAAAGAAAAAAAGAATTTTGAGTAGCTTTAGGAAAAACCATAAACCATATATTTTAATGATTCAAGAAACTAAAACGTCAAGAAAGAGATTTTTGGAGGTTAAGAATAAAGTTTGGTATAAATCATATTTAGAATTGGTCTCTTCCAATGAGGTTTTATGTGGTATAGATACTTTGTTGAAACCAAAATGTTTAGAAGGAGTTGTTTTTTCCTCATCTGGAAATCATTTTTCTATTATCTTTAGAGATAAGGGTAAGGATATTTTCTGGATTAGTTATAATATATATTCCCCTAATTATCCTATAGAAAGAAGGGATTTGTGGGCTGAACTATATGGAGTTTATATCTCAATTTAAAGATTTGTATTGGTTATTAGGAGGGGACTTCAACACTCCCCTATCTCTAGATGATAAAAAAGGAGGTTTGAATATATATACTGTGAGTATGGAGGACTTTACTAACTTTTTGGTGGCTAGTGGTCTGGTGGATTTAGAACTAAAGTGGTCTAAGTTTACATGGTCCAACCAAAGGGTGGGAGAAAATATCATTCAAATTAAGATGGATATATTTCTGATTAACTCAACCTTTTTGTCCTCTTTTGATGGTTTGTTAAAATCTCTATCTAGAATAGGTTTTGACCATACTCCGATATGTTTTAACTTTAGTACAGTTATAGAGAAAATAGGAAAAAATTATATCAAACGTTTTATAAAGTATTGGTGGAGAATTAATGTCAGAGGAAAGGCCATGTTAAAACTTTTGGAAGAAGTTAAAAATGTTAGATAAAAGATTAAAATTTGGAATAAAGAGTCTTTCATTAACATTTTTTCTCAATAATATTATATATCTGAGGAGGTTAGAAGATAAAATGGAATTATCTGGAATGAAATTAGAACTGAAATATAAGGATCGAGATATCCTCTATAAATTCTATTCTCTTAAATATACGGAGGAAGCCTATTAAAAAGTAATTCTAGACTAAGTTGGCTCAAAGAGGGGGACAAGAATAATTTTATTTTTCATTTGATTACATCTATTCACAGAAAGAACAATAAGATCAAGGAAATCAATGCAAGAAATGGATCCAAATTACAAGAGAAAGATAAGATTACAGAAAAATTCATTAATTTATTTTCAAAATCTCAGGATCTAGATCCTTCATAAGAAAATTATCTATAAAATATGTTTCAACCAGTCATATATGATCTTGAAAATGCTACCCTCTTAAAACTTCTTGAGTAGAAGAAATTAAAGCAACAGTCTTTTATTTAGTAGGAAACAAGTCTCTGGGTCTGAATGGGTTCCTAGATTTTTTCTTCCATTCCTTTTGTGATATCATTCACATGGATGTTGAAGATATGTTCAAATAGTTATTCATTCACGGTAAGCTATCGAAAGAAGTAAATAATACTTTTATTTTTCTCATTCCGAAGAACCCTGGAGCTGAAATTGTGTCTAATTTCAGACTAATTAGTCTATGTAACTTTGTGTCCTAGATAATCATGAAAATTATTTCTTTTAGAATTGAGAGCCTCTTGGAAAGTTTTATTTATCCAAACCAATGAGTTTTTTTTAAGGTAGGTAGATTTCTAACACCATAATAACTATTCATGAAACTCTCCACTTTGTGGATAAATCCAAAAGAGTAGCCATGCTGATGAAAATCAACATGAATAAATCCTATGATCAAGTATCCTAGAGAATTCTCCAAATTATACTTTTTAGATCAAGCTTTTTTGAAAAATCCATAAATTTAGTGATGGAATACATTTCAACCCCTAAATTATCAATTTTGATAGATGGTAAACCCAAAGGTTTCTTCTCGGTGGGGAGAGGATTGAGGCAGGGAGATCCTTTGTCCCCTTTCCTCTAATCATAGTAGTTGAGACCCTTTGTAGGCTTTGTACTAAAAGAAGACATAAATGATCTTTAAGAGGATTAATCATATCTAATGGGATTGATCCAATCTTCCTCAAGCAAATTTTTGATGAAACTTTTCTTTTGGGTAAAGTCTCTATTTCTGAAGCTCAAATATTTTAACGAAATTTTTCAAGATTATGAGGATGTTTCAAGCCAGCTCATCAATCTTGATAAAACTTCTATCTTTTTCGTCAATGTCGAAGAGGAAATTGAGAGAAGAATTTATATCATTGTTGAATTTCCTATAAATAAACTTTAAAGTGTTTACATAGGAAGGCCAGATTTTAAAGTAAAAATGGGGCTAGAGTGTTAGAATCCTATTGTTAGTAGGTTTCATAAAAATATGGCCTCATGGAAAGGTTTTATTCCCTCTAAAGTAGGTAAAATTCACATTCTTCAAAGTTTTATTCAAAGATTAGTTGTTTATTTAATGTCAGTTTTCAAAATGCCTATGAAAATAAAAAATATCATTGTCCAAATCTAGAGGAGGTTTCTTTGTTCTAGTTATGAGGCTAAGGATAGAATTCCTTTGGTTTCCAGGGAGAAAGTAACACAACCTAATAATTTTGGTGGGTTTGGTCTCAAAGATATTTAAAGTTTGAATAAATCTCTTATGGACAAATCAAGATAAATATTTTATGGAGGATGGATTATGGGATAGAATCCTCTAATTCAAATATCTTCATCATAATACAGACATTTTTTCCTTCTTGACTTCTGAGATGATTCTTGAAGGGTATTTATTTTGGAATGGAATTGTTAAATGTAGAAACCTTATTCTAAAGGAATCAAAATGGGAAATAGGAAATGAATCTAACATTATGTTATGTGATGATTGGTGGCTAAAGGATCCTCCTTTAATCAGCCAACAACCTTGGAGTACTCTAGATCCGTTCTTTAAAGAATATATAGGGAGTCTCTTTAAGGATTATTATAGTAAGAAATCTATTGGTTTGTATTGGAAAATATTACATAAGTAGTTGGGGAATTCTCAAAATGAATATGCTCTAATTTATTAAATTTCATATTTTGGTTGGTTTTCATATCCAACCCTTCCCTAAATAAGAATCAATAGATTGGGCTAGGTTAAATGATGGTAAATTCTCTGTTATGTCAGAATACCTTGTATCCTAGGATACCTGGTATCTTGTTAGATTCTTGAAAATAACCCCTTTTGGAAGGGTCTTTGGGACAAAATTTTGATACCAAAATTCAACCTTTTTCTCTAGCTTGTAATCAAAAACAAAATTTTAACTATTGAAAATTTGGAGACAAGAGGTTTGATAATCCCTAATACAGTTTCTCTCTTTAAAAAATCTACTAAATAATTTTCTCACCTCTTCAAATAATATTCTTTTTCCCAAAAATATTTTAGCTACATTCTTAAAGCATTTGATATATTGTGTATTTATCCGTAGTGTTTTGTCGACTTCTTCAACAAATAGACTTCTCCTTTTTCTTCACAGTGCCTAAGTAAGGCCTAAAAGCTTAGTCTCCCTCTTTTTTTATGGGGTATATGGATAGAAATAAATAATAGAATATTGAAAGACAAAAAAATCAAACCACTAGGATTGGATGTATTTTGGTATGGGCTATAGGAAATAACCTCTCAGTTGTGAATTTTAAAGAAAAAAAGGCTATTCCTCCTCATGAGAATTCTGTCATTGATTATATTGTTCAACACACAAAATTTGAGTTACAACAAAAACCCAAAGGAATCTATAAGAAAAATCCAAAAAAATGGTATAAAACCTCCCTTGAGTTAGGTTAAAATTAATTTTGATGGATCATTGAAAGGGAAGCTAGGAACAATAGGTGTTTGGGTGGCATTATCAAGGATAGTTTTTGGAGCCTTAATAGTAGCCTATGTATGACCTCTTGGCTCTAAATATAGTAATTTTCATTGAGGCCTCCTCATATTTAAGGGATTTAACCATGACAATATCTCAAAACATCCAGAAAATCCATATTGAAGGGGACTTTTGAAGACATTTTACAATCCTTAAAAAAGGATATTAGTGGGGAACTACAACATAAGAAAACAGATTGGAAAGAAATTTTTAAATTGGTACCTAAGTTTGAGGAGTTAAGTATCAAACATATATTTCATGAAGGTAATTATTGTGCTGATAGGCTATACAATCATTTGGTTCAATATCATGCCAAATCATCATGGAAATGCGAGGGTAATTGTTGCTAACATAATCACAACATCCCTGATTGTTCACAAATTGATAGATTGAAACTATTTGTTGGAGCTGCATAACATCTGGAATTTTTCCCAAAGTTTGGGAATTTTGGAATTGGGAAAAGATCTCCAGATAAATTTTGGTTGCTATACCTATATTCTGATACACGCACTCAAATTATACAGGATCTATCTTAAAATAGACTCTAACTTTCTAAGGAGACAGGGTTGAAAAGATTTGCAAGAAATTGAACCTAAGCTACAGGACGTGATGTGTCAAAAGTAATGCTGAACAACTTCTATGATATTATTTTGCTCAGATTATAACCGTGAAACAGACAGAACAGTAAACATGAACACAATGATTTTCAATTCATTCGGGATATTTTTTATTAGACAAGGGAGATTACAATATATAGAAGATTGATCTCCTTAATTTAAGGAGTCAACTTCAATCTCAAACTACTCCCTAGAATATCTCGTGATATACTAATCACTCAACAAACCTAGAATCTCTCTAAGAGATCTCTACGAGTTGTCACCAACTCATTATTTGCACAATAATAATAATGTTCACAATATTAAAATATTGCTAACATTCACTCCCCTATTGTTAACATTATTGTCTTCCACACATACACTCCCCCTAATGTGAACAATGTAGAGAAAAAAAATTCACATGTCTTCTACAGCTTGCCTGCCTCTGCATGCTCATGATCTTGGTATGCTGAACCTCTGTTCACCAAATACGAACCCTCGTTCGACAATAACGGACCTCTGTCCTAGGTACGAGCCCTTGCTCATGAACCCTCTGTTCATCCTCTTCAAGAAAAAACATGATGCTTCTTTTTTCTTGTGCTTTTATCTTTCTACTATCACATAATTTACATCAGAAGGTTATAAAAGGAAATACAATTCTGAACAGGAATGTAACATATGTTCTTATTACAAACAATGAAACACACAACTTAAATACTTGGCCACCAAATCAATACCGCAAGCCTCGTCGATGGTGGCCTGACGAGAGGTCACTGATCAACCTCCTTCCTCCGTTGCCCTCCGGGCCTCCATCTGAAAGTTATCTAAAGAAGGAAGTTTTCAGATTCATAGCCATCACCCAAAGGTTTTTTCTTTATCACTGTCTTCTTCTTCATTAGCCAACCACGGCATTTTCTTCTATTTTTCCATCAAGTAAATCTCGTGCTCTTTTCTTGCAGTTTATAGATACATGTCCATCTTGTTTACAATAGTAACAAGTGATATGTTTCTTTGTGATCTCTTAAATTTGATCTTTGTTTTAAAAGAAGATTTAAATCTCCCTTTATCATATGACTTGTTTTTTACCATACATTGCAGTTTCTTCTGGTGTAACATTTCTTATTTTCTTCATCTATCAGTGAAGAAATTTAAATCTTCTAGGCTGGGATTGATCTTGCTCAAAGTAAAAAAACAATGTTTGAATAGCGAGATGGCATAACTATTCAACAAAAACAGCTTTTGCATCATCATCCTCTACTTTAAGTTTTATCCCTGATAATTGATTCAAAAATAGACTGAAACTTTACTTATATGTTGTACCATGTTTTTCTCCTTCATCCATCTTGAGTCCAAACAGCTTCTGCTTCAAGGTCACTGCTGCGCTTCCAGTTTTGGGATCCAAACAACTTGTTCAATGTTGTCCAAAATGAAATTTGAACTTTTTGAAAGGTCTATATGATCGCAAATATGCCTCAGAAAATCTAAGTCCAATGATTGCTGTTGCTTTACGATCTCTTACTCTCCCATTTGATTGCTTCATCAGCATCAGTTGGTTTCTTGAATGGTTCCATCTGCAACTTCCCACAAATCTTTGTTAATGAGTGTCAACTGAGTTCGTACTTGCCAAGTGTGAAAATCCTTTCCATCAAATTTTTCAACATAACCCCAATTTTATCCATTATGACTCTTCACAATTTGACATAAATAGGTGTCGGTTTTCAACCGAAAAATACACTGTTTTTACAAAACAATTTAAAATTTTTGACACTATTAAAATTCTTTTAACGTCTTGACAATACTGACTAGATTGACGCTTTGACTTACTACACTAGACAAAAACGACAATAACATTAAAAAAGTAATTAGATATTACTTTTTTTTACTATGACACACATACACACTATTTATACACAAGAGACAAATGGGGAACGAAAATAAAATAATAACTCAAAAATTACTTTTTTTTAAAATAACAAATAGCCAAAGGTAATGGCATTTAGACTTATTTTAGACTCTCATGAAAAGGAAAGACTATTTCATAACTACAGACCACCACAAAACTTACAATACCAATATTTAAACCAAGACACAAAATGAAGGGATTTCTCTATTCTAAAGATTTAATTAAACTAATGGCATGTGAAATGAACATACGACAGAATTGGACATATGGCAGACATGCAAGACTACATAACTGTTAAAATAGATTTGATCATTGCTGGAATAATACTCCGATCTATGAAGCCTCCCACGCAAAAACCAATTCTCCTTCCTTTATCCATGCGTATCGACTGATCCATGCGGGAAAGCCTGAAATGGAAGGCTTCAACTTCTACTGAGTGCAGATCTGAATGACTCTCATATTTGAATGGATCTAAATGGTGATGATTGTAAAAACGAATAGCACAGACATGCAAGCATAGGTGGAAACCGTATTCCCTGGAGTTGATGTAAATCTCTGCCAAGTCGTGTCTTCCCAATCATCTAAAAGCAAACCGAACCAATCTTCAATGTAAATGCAAATGTGTGCATGTGTCAGGCATATCTACAAATGTCGGCAGAAATGCATGAGCCGAATCCACATGGTGAGAAATGCCAATGCAAATCATGGTGCAAATATCAAATACAAGCTCATAATTCCTTGGCTACAAACAAGATCCTCCTTACACAGGTACGCAGATTCACAAATAAAGAAATAAAAAATTAAAACAATAACGTAATCCAAATAATTGTTTTATCAGGCGTTTAATTGCATGTAATTCCATGAATCAGTGTTGCACGGTGTCTCCGTCTTCAGGATCAAGTGCAGGGCTTTGATGATCAAAGGCATTTGATAAATCAGACCATCGTTACTGAAGACTCCACAACAGTGATCGACCATGCTCTGATACTAGTGATATTATTTTACTCAGATTATAACTGTGAAACAGACAGAACAGTAAACATGAACACGATGATTTTCAATTCATTCGGGATATTTTTTATTAGACAAGGGAGATTACAATATATAGAAGATTGATCTCCTTAATTTAAGGAGTCAACTTCAATCTCAAACTACTTCCTAGAATATCTCGTGATCCACTAATCACTCAACAAACCTAGAATCTCTCTAAGAGATGTCTACGACTTGTCACCAACTCATTATTTGCACAATAATAATAATGTTCACAATATTAAAATATTGCTAACATTATATGCATGGAAATTAAAGTGAAATAATATTAAAGAAGATGAACATCAATAGAAATCAGTTTCTAATCATAAATTCATTCACCATTAAACACAAACTAGTAAGACATATAACACAACCTAAATCGTACAATTAACAAAATTTGTAATGAGAGATCAGAAAGATGCAATGAGGACAAGAGAGGGTTGAAATTCATCCATAGACTTACATTATAGGTCCACAGATTTGATACAGTGCATTATAATTCTCAAGAGCAAAACATTGCATTTAAAATTTGAAATAGAAGGTTTGCACTCCACAAGATCACTTACATACAAGAGAGGAAGAGAGGGTGAAATGCAAGATTATCCAACCTCTTGAAGTGTGTCCTTCCTTACCATATATAGGAAGAATGGTAGAAGGTAGATAGAAGGAATTATACATATTTCTCCAAACACCCAAAAATGCATTAAAAACACTTACAACAATGATGGATGCCACTGCAAAACACATTCCTCTATGTACTTTGCCTTCTTGCTAAAGAAAGGAATCCCATTCCTCATCATTGTTGTAAGTGAAAAACTTGGAAAAATCCTCTAAAATGGCATACTATATTTCTTCCTTTTTAAGTGCCTAATCTCACTAAAAATAAGAGAACCTGTTGTAATTGTGTGGAGGACACTGAGAGATTTCCAAAAAGTATTGTTTTGTGAAACTCTAAGCTCCCAGTATAATGATATGGACATATGAAGATGAGCATGCCATATTGCAATAAAGGCGGATGATTGATATTCTTTTTCAGGCTCGGAATTTGCATCGCATCCTCTGAAATCTAAAATTTCTAATTTTTGGGATTAAGAACTTTGAGTATTTTGATTTCAGAGTTTTGTTTATTATTCATTCATCTAAGTTTGTGAAATTTGTGAAAAATTGAAACCCCAAAGTTGAAATTCAAAATTTTGGGTTTCAAACTACAAGTTTTTATTTTTTGCACACTAGGAATTCAATGTTCTGAAATTTGAAACCCCGAAGTCTAAAATTAGGAATTTGGGTTTCAGACCTTTGTAGTTTTGGTGGTTCAAGAATTCGAGACTTCAGGTTTCAGGGTTTTGGGACATCAAGGTCTGTGTTTCGTGGATTTGGGGTTTTGGGTTTTGGGGATTTTAAGGATTAGAGTTTTGGGACATCAGGTTTCGGGGTTTTTGTGAACTGTTCATCTGCTCAACATTGCTGCCAACTCTAAAATCTTGAAATCCTAAAGTCTGAATTTCAGAATTCATGTTTCAGAATTTTCTCCCCCCATGTGGCACTTTTGACTGTGAGCTCCCAACACTCTGAAACACCAAAATTGAGCTGCCTTTTATGTGTTGACATCTGAATTCTAGAGATTTGTGCTCCTTCTATATGGGTTTCTTTCGGTTGAGTCTCTGAATTTTTATTTTTCCTACCTTCGAACGACCCCACCTACAAAGTTTAAATTTCCAACTTTGGAGCTTCTTCATTCCCCAAACCATCTTGAGCTCCCATGACCTTATAATGTGCTCAGCCCACTTCAACTCACTCATCTTGAGCTCAAAATGTGAGCTTGAATGGCCAAATCAATCCTTCTATTTTCTTTGAGCAAAGTCACGTTTGTCCAATTTTTCCTGAAGGAAAAAATGTGATAACAATTTGGAAACTCACGGGGGTTACCTACATCAGCTAGGTGAAAGATAATTTTCCTCAAAGTTTCCATTGGGCATGGAGTTATAAATGATATCTTGATATTAATCTCGTACAGGAAACTTTCTCCCGAATTCTAGCAAATTGTGTACCATGAACCTGCTCTATTCCCTGTAGTCTCAAATTTCATAAGAAAATCTTAAAAATGAGGTTTGTGAGAGTAGGAAATTTTCTTGACCTTGATTTTTCACCTGTCCCTGAAATGGAAAATCCCAAAACCTAATTTTATTTTCTTTGTATTTATTTTCCTTTGAAATTAGTGACTTTTCCACACAAGTATGAGCTTCTCCCTGTTAGAACATTCATCGGAAGGCACTCTGAACTACACAATGAAAAAACTAGGAGAAACAAAACTTGTGTTGAACATAATTATGGAAATTAAAACCTAAACTACAACAAGACAATGTAAATACGCACTTACAGGAATTAAAATTCTAGGCTAATATGTTCAAGGGTAAAACCTTTCCTTTTCATTAGAAATGTTTAAGATAGATTCCGTTTACCGGAATCAAAAATTCCACTACCTCCAAGTTAGATAGATGCGAGGAATTTCTATTATTACATCTTATGACCATGTAGGGCCCACTCCAAATGGCATAGAAATTGGAATTCCTACCTGGTTTTTCCCGATCTGCATCCCATTTTAGAACTAGGTCCCCCTCTTGAAAGGTCCTTGTACTTGCTTTGTTAATAAACCATCTTTTGACTAAGGCCTAATCTTTCTCCATCATATGCACTGCAAGTTATTTGATTTCTTCCAATGCCATCAGCTCTACATTCCTATCCTCCACTGGTTCAAATTATGACAACTCTAACTATGTAATGAAATCCAATGCATGTAGCTCCATTGATATAGGTATGAATGCTTCCATGTCATAGAGCAACATGTAGGGAGAGCCACTTGTTGACATCATTGGTTTTATCCTATCATCCCACAGGGCTGATTTGAGCTTTGTATTCCATTTTCTTTGATTTTCATCCAGATTCCTCCTGATGATCTTCAAGAAGTTCAACTTTTTGGATTCTACTTGTATGTTACCCTGGGGGTAATAATTAGAAGAGGTTCTCAGATATATTTTGTTCCTAATAACCAATTCTATGATCTTAGAACCTAGGAACACCAATGCATTGTCTAATACTATAGTGGATAGCACACCAAACCTGGTAAATATCCCTTCATATAAGTACAATATGTTAGACTTGTTAACTTCTTTGAGTGCTACCACATCGGTCCACTTCGTGAAATATTTTGTTGCTATCAGAATCCACTTCTGACCTTGTGTCAAATTTGGATTAATTACCCTAATGAAATCCATTCCCTATTGCATGAATGGTTGGTCAACTAAAATTGGGTGCAATGGAAGTGCTATTAACCTTTCCTTTCCTGTGAAGAACACACATTTTTTACACTTGTTTTTCCAAGTATAATAGTCACCAAATACTATTTGACAATAGTATCTCGCCTTTATTATCTTGAGTTACCCATGGAGAAAAATGATCTCTGAATTCTCCATCATGAAACTCATGTAACACCTTTTGAACTTGACTTGTCCCAATGCACCTGAATAGAACTCCATTTATGTCCTTCTTGAACAAGAAACCATCAACAAGCACATACGGAATGACTTGTAATCTGAAGAATCTCCTCTTTTCTTTTCTCATTTTTGGAGGGAATGTTCCTATTTGTACGAAGTTTATCATGTCTTGAGTTAAACAAGGAATATGTGCATCATCATTTGATTTCTCATTAGTATCCTGTAGAAAATAGACACCTTATTTTCTGTCACCTTCTTTATCCTGTTGAATAAGGCTAGTTTTTCACATAGTTATTTCCCATAGACCGGTTTAGTGACTTTAATTTCAATGTCATATTCCAAGACACGAGTGATCCATCTTATACATATCTCATTTAAATCCTTGCTCAAAATGAAGTACTTGACTCCCTCATGGGAAACTAGCAATTGGTTAGACTAGGTGTTTGAACTTCTTTAATCTCCTGATTACTATGAGGACATGCTTCTCGATGAAGGAGTACCTCAATTCAGATTCCTCCAAAATTTTATTAAATAAGGAAACTAACTATTTAGATCCTTCTTTATTTTGTTTTACTAAAATTGTAGAAATTGTATGTGAAGCACCAAAGGAATAAATCATGAAATCCATAGATATGTCCAGATTGATGAGAGTTGGGGCTTGATAGATAGCCTCTTTTCTAGCCTCAAAACTTTATATACGTTGTGCAGTCCACTTGAATGCCATGCTCTTCTTCAACATCAACATTATTGATTTGACAAGAGCAACAAAATTTGGTAAAAATATGTGGAAAAATTTGATCCTTCCTCAGAAGCTTTAAAGATCCTTTCTATGAATTGGCAAGGGAAATGCTTGAATCGCTTCAACTCTTTTTGGGTCAATCATCAACCCTTCCTTTGACATGATATGGCCTAGGAGCTTACCTTCATGAGCTAGGAATATGCAATTTTTGGGATTCAATGATACCCTAAATCTCCCACACCTATGAAAGACCTGTCTTACATGAAAGAGGTGATCTACTGAATTTTTAGAGAACACAATGATATCGTAAAGATACACTAGCACTATTTTTTTGATCAAACCCTTGAATGCCATATCTATTTCCCTTTGGAAAGTGGCTCCAATGTTAGACAATCCAAATGCCATCTTCATGTGGGCATAGGTGCCACACTTAGTGGTGAATTTTTTTTTGAACTAATCATCTTCTTTCACCATTATCTGATTATACCCTGAGTAGCCATCTAGAAGAGAGAATCTTTCCAAGTTGTCCACTACCTGTAAAATTTGTTCCATTGATGGGAGTGGATAGTGGTCTTTGAGAGATGCTTTGTTTAGGTCTTGAAAGGCTACACACAACTTGATTTCCCAGTTTTTTTTCCCTGAACCACACCAAGTTTACAACTTATCTTGTGATATAATTTTGCTCAGATTATAACCGTGAAACAGAAAGAATAGTAAACATGAACACAATGATTTCAATTTATTCGGGATATATTATTCACAGGTAGAGGTTACATATATAGAGTTTGATCTAATTGATTCTAGGAGTCAACACTCATCCCACTAATCACTCAACATCCCACAAATCTCTCCCAATACCTATTCTCACTCAACAAACCTAGAATCTCTCTAAGAGATCTCTACTAGTTGTCACCAACTCATTATTTGCACAATAATAATAATGTTCACAATATTGAAATATTGCTAACATTCACTCCCCTATTGTTAACATTATTATTTCCACACATACACTCCCCTAATGTGAACAATGTAGAGAAAAACATTCACACGTCTTCTACAGCTTGCCTGCCTCTGCATGCTCATGATCTTGGTACGCTGAACCTCTGTTCACCGAATACGAACCCCTGTTTGACAATAACGGACCTCTGTCCTAGGTACGAGCCCCTGCTCATGAACCTCTATTCATCCTCTTCAAGAAAAACATGATGCTGCTTTTTCTTGTGCTTTTATCTTTCTACTATCACATATTTACATCAGGAGGTTATAAAAGGAAATACAATTCTGAATAGGAATGTGACATCTGTTCTTATTACAAACATTGAAACACACAACTGAAATACTTGGCCACCAAATCAATACCACGGCCTCGTCGATGGTGCCTGACGAGAGGTCGCTGATCAACCTCCTTCCTCCGTTGCCTCCTGCCTCCATCAGAATATCCCTGCTAACTCAGCAGAAAGTATAGTTGAGGACGATACGCGTTCCCTGTCGCGATACAGGGTGGGGTCGAGGGGCGGAGCCCCCGAAGTCAAGAACAGTTTTCATTTGCATTTTCTCTTAAAAAAATTGAGTGTCGGATTACACCGAAAATGCACTCATTTGTCCTTTTTTTTTTTCTCCCTTAATTTGTAACAATTTTTTTACTCTTACAAACAACACGAATTTAACACTTCAAGACAATAATCACCTATTTGACATTGACTACCTATTTTTCACTTGAACATAATTGATAATATTGATGACTCTAAAAAAGAATTTGATAACAATTTACAAATTTAAAAACAACACTTTTTAACATACTACAATAACTATGACATTTTCTTAGACTAATTACTTAACTATTTGGATTGACGACAAAGCTAATTACTAAATAAACTACAAGACTTTATGTGAACAATTAACCATCATAACCGACAACCAAAAAAACTTGAAATTTGGCTAAAACCAAATTAAACTTATATACTCGACTCTAAATTTACTTAAAACTTGAGTAAACACAAATATTTACTAATAAATACTTAGTAACTAAAACCGAATACTATGTTATACATTGCACGTGGATGGAGGGCCAAACGAGCAGGAGACTGTCGCGTCTCTGAGACTATCACGTATCTGAGAATCCAGTGGAAATATTTGCATGCTGAGTTGAATGCAGGAAGATCTTGAGATGCACAGGAGGTGAGTCAGAAAAAGAAACTACTACAGATCCGAATACCACTTCTTTAGCGTATTTTGTGTCGATGAGAGGATGCCATTTGGAAGCATAGAGAATCAAACCAAAAAACTCCTACGTCAATGTCCAATCTACTTAGATGCCATGGCTGCACAACAAATATCCAACTCGCAATGTTGAAAGGCAAATATTATTGATATAACAGTCCAAATCAGTCGATCCCAATTCTTCTACTGTTGACAACTGTCCACATTGATGTTTGAACTACCTGCCACATTATGTCCAGCACAAATGACTGCGTGGAGATGGAATGAATGCATGGAAGACTGCAATTCTCGATGTAATTGATAATGGTTCCGGTAGGAGTCTGAGCTGCGCCTGGGTATGATCATCAATAGAATGCAATTAGAAATGGTAAGAATTGACTCACAGCTTGCGGTGCCTTTTCCAATCAACACAATAAGACCAATCTAGAAGAGCATGCAGAATACGAACTGGGCAGGGTTGCAGATCCCTAATGCTGGAAGAGCTTGCCAGGTTAACACATAGAACCCATCAATTTCAACAACCTCATAAATTCATCTCTTGACAAAAAATATGCATCCATGCGGGAAAGCCTCCATTATAGTGCATGTAATCTTTGTATTAAAAAACTGTATCATTTCTCTGCACTCTCGAATATAGCAAATAATAATACAAGATAGTGTCCTCTTGTATTCGTTTGCAGATCCTCACAATAGTGATTGCCGTATTTTTATAGATCCATACCTGAAATGGAAGCCTTCAACTTCTACCACTATAAATTATAAATCCAAAACTAATTTCACATAATAATGAGGATTCAAACAGGTGATGTGTTGAGGAACATCCAATATGAAAATCATAAACAACTACTGAGTGCAGATCTGAATGACTCTCATATTTGAATGGATCTAAATGGTGATGATTGTAAAAACGAATAGCATAAACATGCAAGGAAATACGGTTAAAATCACAAAACACGGCCTACAGTCTGTCCATTTCCAGGCACTCGTGCCTTATGCAGACGTCTAGAGGATGTGCTCACTGTTATAGGGTGCATACAGATCAGGGGGAAGTGCTGGAAACTTGGATTGATCTCTTGTCAGATCTGAGCCACCATACTGTAATGCAGAGAAGTCAATGCTACCTCCAGTATCCTAGGATGAACTTCGCTCTGATACTAATGATATAATTTTTCTCAGATTATAACCGTGAAACAGACAGAATAGTAAACATGAACACAATGATTTCAATTCATTCGGGATATATTATTCATAGGTAGAGGTTACATATATAGAGTTTGATCTCCTTGATTCTAGGAGTCAACACTCATCCCACTAATCACTCAGCATCCCACAAATCTCTCCCAATACCTATTCTCACTCAACAAACCTAGAATCTCTCTAAGAGATCTCTACGAGTTGTCACCAACTCATTATTTGCACAATAATAATAATGTTCACAATATTTAAATATTGCTAACATCTTGAATGCTTGATTGGAAATATATTGTATGCCTCTATCAAATTTTTTATCTCATTTTTCATGAGAGGATCAATGTGTCGGTTAGCTGGTATTTGCTTCTACCTGATAGGCATGACATCGAGATCAAATTCTATGGTATGTTGTGCCAATTTAGGATTAAATCCTCTCAGGTATTCATATCTCCAACCGAAGACATCTTAAAACTCTAATAAAAGGTGTATAAACTCAAATTTTTCTTGCTCAGTGGCCACTTTACCTGTTTGAAGTGTTTTTCGTACCCCAAATGAAATAGGTTATGAATCCTCTCCTTTGAACACTATATTGGATTTCTCTTTTCAAAACTGGTCATTAGGATTGAATATTGACTCAAGTGTTTCTAAACCCTTTGGAAGGTTTATTTCTGCAGCTTTACTACTTGATCCCCGTACTGCTGCTCTAATTTATCCTTATTCCTAGCTAAGAATTAAACCTCTTCTTGCAATAAATTGATGATCTCTTGATCATTCTCAAACACCTGCCAACTTGTGTTGTTATCTAGAACTTATGATCTTACAATCACATGGATGTGTGGTTGCATTTTATATCTTTTGATACCATCTACACATCAAAAGTTTCTATAACTGTTTTAAGCCTATTTATAGCATCGTTTTCTTCCTAGGTATGGAATCGATTTTGAAAACTTCAAATTCTTATATTAAGTCCCATACCCTATTTTTGTAGCTCTTGAGTAGGTCATTATTTGTAGCATGTTGTCCTTTAAGTTGATTGACAATTAGTTCACTATCCCCGATGACCTACAAGTTATTTATGCATCCTTTCCTGGCCCAATGAAGTCCACGAGTCAAAGCCTCATATTCGGCCATGTTATTTGAAGAAGAAAGTTGGAAACAAAAAGTTGAATAATACTTTATGTCCTATGGTGAAAGAAACATTTCACCCCCTCCACCACCTTGTTTTCTTATTGAATAGTCGAAAAAAAGTTTCTATACTTCATTGTCATCCTTTTTTTTTGGCTTCATGATGTTATAAATTGGTTAATTTTCTTCATGTACACAATATAAACTGAATTCTTATTCTTCCATTTCTTTATAAGGATAAAAACATGTCTTTTGTTTTCCCATTCATCCAAATTCAAATTTGGAAAGCCCTCAACCTTAGTACTTGTTTATAGATCATTTCAACACTCTTCCTAATCAAAACCTGATCAAATTACATTGATTGGGCTCATCACATAAGGCTCAATATGGAAATTGACAATTGTTTATGTCCTGATTGTTGATTTGGCTCCATACCTCATCCTAAAAAATCATGTGTGACCAATCTACAGATAGATATACACCAATTTTGGTTGTGAAATATCTTGATAGACACAACGTGAAGAATGGCAGAAGGTCAATTACAGACACATCTTGCAGAACTGTGATATTTGCATAAGCATGTAGTGTAAGACTTAATGCTTTAATGATCCGAACCATTCTTACTGTTGTTCCTTCCAGTTGCACCACTCCATTTATCACTAGCTCATACTTTAGACCCAATTGATGTTCTATTTGCTTCAAAAATACTGAGCTACTTGCTCCTGAATCAATCATGAAGTTATGTACTAAGTTGTTTCCGACAATCAATGACACATAGAACGACGGGCGCTTCAAATTCTTGTGTGGTTGAGCCCCATCTTGTTTAACTCCATTAGTGAGAACTTTATCCTATCTTTGGTTTGATCCATTAGAGGAAGACCAATTGGCCATCGCAGCTTGCAACAAATCTCGTTGTCCTAGGATTTATAGTGACTCCCACAAGGAAATACTCACATGTGTTTTCTTCATCTTATCGATGATATTGAAAGTGGATGTAATATATATTTATTGTCCGTTACTTGGTATAACTTTCTCTAGGGCATGAATAGGCATATGTGCTACTGCAATAGGTGCCTTACATTGATTTGATACATTTGGAGATATATTTGGTCTACTAACTCCTTGTTGTGTAGGAGTGGGCTCATAAACAACTAGATTATATGGTTTTGCCTCTTTTGTGTGTTGTTTCTTCGACCTCATGTTGGAAGACACACCCTGGAAAGGAGGTTGATTAAATCTGTAGAGGTCTTCTATTTTCCTATTGACCAACTTAGTTTCCATTAGAGGTGCCTCTTATTGGGTTTCTTGTTGCTAATTTCCTTCTTGACTTGGTTCTTGGGATGCACTGACAGACTAAACCATTAGATCCTGATTCAGTGCACCATTGAAACACATCGATTTATTATGAGTTATATTACAGAGGTAACATAACTTGTACACTTGTGCCATATTGTTTTGAGTTAAAACCAAGGATCTTGATGTTAAAACAACATTTGGATCATATGGTCGGAATGGCCTAACAACTTGAGATTTTTATTGGTTTGGATTTTGATTCACATCCTGTGGTATATTTTATGAATATGGAGGCCCGGTTTAATACCAGGTTTGAGATTGATATAGTCCAGAACTCTGATCTTGTTTTCTCTTGATAGTCACTAGCTCATTTCCTATGTTCTAGAGTTGTTTGATAAGTTCTTGGAGCTATTTAGAATTTCTTGAAGAATATGATGCCTCATTTTTTATTTTATTCTAGGGGTTGGAAAGGGATTCAACTCAGGTTTTTTACTTACTTTAGGAGTTACCATTTCAATAAATAGAGACATAGGTTGCCTTAGTGCTAGTTTACCAGTTTGAATTAATTAGTTTTCTACTTGTATCTCTATGTCATAAGCCCCTCGTAGTATTGTTCCTCCCATTTATTGGATCATCATAGCTGTATCAGAGTTCACACCCTTTTATAAGTAAAGGAATGGTCCTTCGACTATTGGTTTGACAACTATCTTAATCCTATCCCATGTCTGTTGAAAATGGAAATTAAAATATGATATTTTCTCATTAGGAGCCCTTTTGATTGTTGTCAATTGTTCCAATAAAGATATATTATTTTCCCTCTCTCTGAACTGGTTACAAATAGCTTAACACAACTAATTCCAATTCTAATTAGACCCTATTTTTAGGCTTATAAACCATTGCAAGGCCTTACCCTTGAAAGATGAAGCTAACAACTTGACCGCAACATCCATTTCGCTGATTTCATGGATTACATATAAATTTGTAATGTGTTGGATGTGGTCACTAGGAGTCATATGATTTTCTCTCGTGAAATAAGGAATATTCTTTTATTTTGCGATAGGGATTGGATTATGAGAATTTAGGGCAAGTGGACTATTACCCCTGAAATTAACAAATGGGTTAGGTGGTCGCTAATGTTGTTATTTATTAAATGTGCCACTATGATTGGTGTAAAACTCTTAGTTGATAGAAGAAATGGTCTACCAGGTGCAAGTGTAGAAAAAGTACTATTAGGTGGAGATGGTGATATTTGTGGTCTTCTTCCTCTTCTTCCTATGCTCGGTGATAATTACAGGTAGAAAAATAGTTCCTTTTCTTTAGTATCAGACCTAGTTCAAACTCTTTTCATGTACTTGGGAAACCTATGCTACTACATAACTAAATTCTGTCCCTTTGGAGTCATTAGATGTGTTGGGGAATCAGCCTCAAAAGATCAAGATTTTGCCATGTCACACACCAAACTTGAAACAATAGAAATGAAAACTTTGAAAGACATATATATTTGATATTTTGGAGGTTTAAAATTGTTTTGAATTGATATTCGTGAAAACCTAAAAATGTGTAACTTCTGAATGTCTGAAACTCCAAAATCCAAATTTTGGAGAAACTTGAAATCTTGAAAACCTGAGATGTCTGAAATCCTGAAATCCTGAAACCTGAAATTTAAAAAAAATCTGAAATTTCAAAAATCAAAATTTAAAAAAACTAAAAATAACCTTTTGAAGATTAGCCTCCAATTTATCTACTAGTGAAATTATGATTTATTTTGATCAAGTCAAGCCCTTCAAAAATTATTTTGGAGTTTAACCTGAGAGATGAAAGGTATGAAATTGGAAACCTATAGTTTTTAAAGTCTGATTTTCCTAAAAACACCTTTAAAGCTAATGGAATGACTTCTTATCCCACAAGGCATGCCAAAAATGTTGATGCACAATCACACCATCCGTGATTGTTTATAACTCGATAGATTGAAATTGTCAGTGTGATTTCATAACATGGGGCTTCAGAAAAAGTATAGGACTTTGCAATTGAGAAATATCTTCGAATGAAGGAAAATTCATATTCCTCTATTCTGATACACACACTCAAATTTTAGAGTATCTATCCTAAAATCTACTCTAATTTTCCAAGGAGATAAGGTTGAATATATTGCAAGAAATTGAACCCAAGCTACACGACGTGATGCACCAAAAGGAATGTTGAAGACCATATTTTCATGGAAATGAAAGTGAAAAAGATTGAAGAGGATTTATATCAACACAACTAATTTTCTTATCACAACTTCATGCAATATTACATACAAATTAGCAAAACATGTAACACAACCTAAATTACACAGTTAACCAAAGTTGTAATTAGAGATCATAAAGATGCAATGAACACAAGAGAGGTTTAAAAATCATCCACATACTTATATTATTGCTCCACTTATTTGATACATTACATTATAATGGCCAAGAGGCAAAAAATACATTTAGAGTTTGAAATGGGAGGTTTGAACTCCATAAGATCATTGATAGACAAGAGAAGAAGGGAGTGTGCAAAGCAATATTATCCAACCTTTTGAAATGAACCCTTCCTTACAATATATAGGAAGAATGAGAGAAGGGAGAGAAAAGGAATTCAAGTTTTTTCTTGAACAACCCAAAAATACATTAAAACCACCTGCAACAATGATGGATGCAACTTAAAAAACCATGTCTCCATGTAATTTTCTTTTTTTGGGAAGAAAGAAATCCCATACCTCATCATTTTGGTAGGTGATAATTTTGCAGGCCATTGATAGCTTTCCAAAAAGTTTAATTTTGTGCAAATCTGAGCTCTTAGTCAAAATTTAAGGCCATTAAAAGATGATGGTTCCATACTATAATAAATGCAGGTGGTTGATCTTATTTTTGGACTCTGAACTTGAATACAATCCTTTGGAATCTAATTTTTTTTATTTTTGGGTTTCAGAGCTTTGGAAACTTTGAATTTAGAGTTTGGGTTACTATTCATCCGCTGAGTTCGTGAAACCCCCGAAGCTCCAAAACCTTGATGTCTGAAAATCAGACTTTCCGGTTTCAGACTTCAAGCTTTTATATTTGGGCACTAGAGCTTACACATTCTAAAATACATTAATATGAAATTTTGAAAATTAGAGTTATCTTTTCATTCCTTCCTATTTTCGAGGGTTCAAGAATTGGGGACTTCAGGTTTTGAGGTTTCAAGACTTTGGGATTCGGGGTTTCGGGGGTTCAGGGTTTTCGTAGTTCAAGTTTTAGGGATTTTAGGGGTTTCAATTTTAGGCCTTCAGGTTTTAGGGTTTCAAGGTTTCATGAACTGTTCATCCAATTGACCCTACTACCAACTTTAAACTCCTTAAATCCAGAAGTCTAAATTTCAAACTTTTCACCCCCTGAGTGGCACTATTCACTGTGAGCTCCCAAGACACCAAAAAGTTAAAATTTACCTTTCCTTTATGCGTTGACCTCTGAATTTAAGAACTTTTTGGTCCTTGTCTTAGGGTTTCTTTCCACTCAGTCCATGAGCTCCACTTCGGCCTACCTCCGAATGACCTCACCTTCAAATTTTGAATTTCAGACTTTAGAGCTTCTTATTCTCTGAACAAGATCAAACTCCTAAGATCTTACAATGTTCTCATGCCACTTAAACTCACTCATCTCAAGAACAAAATGTGAGCTCCCATGGACGAATCAATCCTTCTATTTTCTCTAAGAAAAGTCACATTTGTCCACTTTTTCATGAGGGTAAAAATTGGATAACAGTAAATCTCTTAACTCATAGCTAAATAATTATTAATGATGAGAGATACAGGTTAATTTCCAAGTGTGAAGGAGATATATGATTTATTCTGCATTATGATTCGGTGTGTCAACTTAATGTTTTTTTAGGGGTATGGAAGGGTAATATGCCTACATTTTCTATATCACTATTTTTCTCATTTTGCAAGGCAAAGTTAACAGTCTCACCATGAGAGTAGAATGTGTCTGTGTGGATCCTTCATCCAATGTTGCATTGCAAAGAGAATCTATCATATGGGAAATCTTCAAGAAACGTGGTGTCAGAAATTATCTGGTCACGTTGAAAGGGCATGATTCAGATATATCTTCTGCATTTACGGTATCTTGGGTTAATGAGATGATTACATTCAAATAAGTCATAAATCATTTCATTAAGGATTTTTTATTCCAAGGTTTTGAGTATGGTGATTATGGGTTTAAAAATATTCAAATACAAGAAAAGAAGATTAGAAGACTTGGATGCCTTTTTAATGTGGAGGATAAAATTCATTTTATGGAGGATGCCATAACAAGGCTAACATTACTTGGAATATGTCCTGAAGTATGTTTTCATTTAATGAATTATATTACCCTCGATTGAAAGTTGAAGAAATTACATACTCATCTTTATTCCTTGTTAAACCACTTCCACCAAAACTAGAAATACAAGTATCCTGTTCTACCTTTTTACCTCTTTATGGGATTTTAGGAAGGAATTTTAGGTGAGAAAGTGGTCCCTCTACTCCACCAAGGGCTCATCCTCCTTATTTTTAAATATGGAAACCTTGTTATAAGACCAAGGGTTTCTATTATTAGCTCAATTGAAGATTTGTAGGATTATTTGACTCTATCTAAAAAAATGAAGTTGTTGAAAATTAAGAAACTAGACCAAAAGGGATTTTAATACAACCTCATCTCTCCAAAGTTTAGCTAACATTTTTCGTATGAAGGCATGTCATGAATATAGTTTGAAGAAAAAAATCCAATATTTCCATTCACAAAGGATAGGAATTTTTGAAAGTATGGTGGCTAATTTGAAGACTAAAAATTGTAATCTTGTTAGAATGGTTAAATGGATGACTTTTAAACTAATTGTTCATGGGCAGCGGTTAGATATTCTTCAAGATATGGATGAAGATAATAATGCTGCTAACGGGAAAAAGATGAGATTTTTTCTCAGTAGTTAGGAAGATGAGGAAACCCCTTCGAAGAGTCAAACCATGAAAGAGGGACTGAGTTAAAGAAAAATGAAGAAACCTCTCTATCCGGCTCCTGTGCTGAAGTTTTGCGGTTTAGTTTTAATATATATAATTTCTTTTACTTGGTTCCTTCTTGGTTTCTATTTTCTTATAGTTTTTCCATGTAGCTAGGTTTTTTGAGTCAAATCATTTTTGACTCTTCATGTTAGATGGTTTTTTATATCTTTGTGATCTTCACTAAAAATCTTAAGTAATGGCCCTAGGATCCCATCCACCAATTATCAGTCAAAAAAATCAAACTTAAAATTGTAAAATATCCACATCCTTCAATTTTTATTTTGATTAAATGACGATTTTTTTTAATTTTTTTTTAAAATAATAGACATTTTACTAAAAGAATTATAGATATTGTGTACCACAACCTAGATATAATTCTCCTGATTTGACTTTTCACACAAATTGTAAGGTTTAAATAAAAATTATATATACAGTAAAATTATTACAAATAAAAATTGTTCAAATTCAACAAACTTTAGTTATATTGGTTGTGTATCATTCAGTAAATGGAAAAGATATAATTTGTAACTATTAAAAATTAACAAATTCTACTTTTGGATACCATAAATGCCTAAATTTTACGTTGAATAATAAAAATTCCTAGAAGTAGGTTTATTTATTCGTAATGTTATCCATAAAAAATAAATTGTTGTAGAAATAATGTGAACTTTCAACAACAAATGGATAGTTTTTATAAATATGATACAGATACTCCATAATATCGTACTAGTAAAATTAATTATTTGGATTTTACTTACACGATTTTTTATTATGGATGATTCAGAATTTTCTTATTGTGGTAATAATAAATTGTTTATAATCCATGACTTAAAAACCATTAAAATTGTAGAAAATTCACATTAATGTTAATTTTTAACACTAATGGAATCTATACATCCCCCCATTAATAATTATGGACTATTCACACTATCGGAAAATGGTAAATATAATTAATTTTTTACCCTTTAAAAATTAGATCCAAAATTCATCTCAATTTCAATATATGATTCAATACTACAAATTAAATAATATAGTAAAATTGTATTAAAAAGGGACAGTTTCTACCCCTTTGGTTCGTTTTGGTGAAGTGGTAGCTACAAGAAAAATGGATTGATCTATAGATTCAACAATTTCTTCCCATGTCTTCTCTCTCTTCATGCTTGGATGACCAGTCAGTGGGGCCCAATCATGGAAGGTAGGATGGTTATTTATCCCAGTGCTCATGGTTTTTTCATAGGATTATTTGCTTAAATATTAGATAGGGATATTATTTTTGGAAGATTTTGGGATTGTGAATCCCATATGCTATTCATGAAAGCATGGTACCCTCTTTGTAATCTGGTGTCTAACACATTCCATGTTTAGCCAGTTTAGATTTTTCTAACCTATTTTCCCCTCTAATTTTTGATGGAGTGTTGTTTTACTGCAATAGGAAATACTCTTAGGAAATGTTTGGGTATTGATCCAAAGATTGAGGATTATGAGCATACTATGTATGCAAGAATTTTGACTGACTTGGATGCTTTTGTAGATTTTTTAGCCATTATTGAACTCAAAGTTGAGGATAACACATGGATACAAAATATGAACTATGAAGGTTTTCCCTTTAGATGCAGAACATGATTTTCCTTAGGCCATTTAGCTTCATATTGTCATATCGAAAGAAAACATGTTAAAAATAGAATCTCATGTTGGAAGAATTCTAATATGAGTAACTTAGTTGTAAAGGACCTATTATATTGTTATTCTGATGTTGAATCTAAGAAGTCATTTGATCTAGATGTGAATAAGGAGGAAGTTCCTCCTCCTCGTCATATGGAGCCAATGCAACAAGAAGTTAAGAGTGAAACAGATCCTTAGTTTTTGAAAAAGGATACATTCGTCTCGTAAGGGATGCAAAGTGTTGAGGAGTAGATTGAAGTGACGATTCCAATCCAAAATATTGAAAATGAAAATTCAAACACAAAAGGATTTGAATATTGTTGACCGGAAAAATAAAAGGACTATCTCTCCTCTTAAGATGTACTTAAGATCCAATGGGAAGGGGTAAAAAAAATGAGATAGCTACTGGTTTGGTATGTTGTTAGTTTTGTTCTTTTGTTTTGATTTTGTTTCATTTTTCTCCTGGTAGAGGAAGATATTTAAGAAGTGTTGTATGTGTGTTCACACAAATTATCCCTTCTTTTGGATCTACTTGTTCGAAGATTGCACACATGAATTATGTGAGACGTGAATTGTTCCAAGACAAAACAATGCAAGCATACAAGACTGAAAAAATACAAAAATACAAGAGAGATAATTGTAATAACATATAAATAGCTCCAACTCAATACAATCATATAAAATAATGCAATATATGTACATATATGATGTGAATGTGTAACCTCCTCCTAGAATCAAGGCAATATCCTCCTAGAATAGTCAAGTGGTGACTCACACCTTAAATACTGTAGTCAAGTGGTAACCAACACCTAGAATAGTGTATTCAAGAGAACACCTAAGCAAGCATATCCCATAGGTGTAGGGAAACTCCATGTGAGGTGGAATATCTTGAGTATCATAATAACAATAAAGCAAGGAAAATAAATCCTACACTAATAGAAGCCTCTTTTGTTCCTAACTATCATATCTTTCTCTCCACTTATGTAAGGGGTAATGTGTCCTTAACCCTCCATTACCTATAATAATAAAAATGGTAATATTTTAAAACATTTATATAATATCCACAATATTATTTCATTCTTTTTAAAGGAGATATTATTATAATATAAAGAATCCATTTTACTAATATATATTTTTTTATAAGTGATAATCTATTGAATATGGTACGGAGAACACTTGCATCCTAATTTTCCATGCATATAACTTTAGTGGAAAATTAATTATTATAAATTATTTTACCACGAATGTCATTTTTTTAAATTTTATTTAAATATTTATAACTAAAAATGATATAATAGAAGATAATGTCACATTATGCTCCATTGATAAGAAACACTATAATGGTTGAGGTATTGATCCGTGAACTCAATTTGTGCCAATAAAAAGTTAAAACTTAAATTTCCACCATTCTAGGCATTGATTCATGCAAGAGGACTGAAAAGCTAAAATATCTCACCCAATAATAAATAGGAAGGATATATTTATTGTGAAAATTGGAGTGGGTAAAAGATAGAATAAAATGAATCAACATGTATTTCAAGTTTCTCCCTTCAATCCTTACTTCCATTTTTATTATGATCTAAATCGAATTTTCAAAGCTTCATGGCTAGACAAAATGTTTGAAAAAATTGGCATTTTTCTTCATCTACATATATTTTGTATATTTGAATTCTCACTAGATATCTACAGATCTACTCTTGATGGCCATATCTTCCTTTGAATATTTGCACAGATCTACTAAATTTTTAAAGCTATTTTTATACAATATTTTCATTACATACATGGTTTGCATTGATTAGGAAACTAAATTGTGTATGAGTATGACATGAAGCTAGAGAATAATTCACTTATACAAATATACTTTCAGTATTTCCCAGTTCCCTCCCACACCTTTTTTTTGTTGATTATGATACTGTCGACTATACTTATGGCCATTACTGTAGCCTTTGAGTTGGTATGATGATAGACATTGGAAATCATGGAATATGGTTGGTTTGGATTCATATATGATGCATGAGGATTATATGATACAATTTATATTCATGTAGATACACTGCTTGGCATGGTTAGATATATATATATTTTTCGTACATGTCAGATTTTTTCATATCGAGTAAACCTAGAAAACGGGACTAATCTTGTGAACATATGATTATGGATGGAATTGTAAAGGATATTTTTTACTTGCTTGGTTGATATTTTGATTCATATATATAGATGATTTTGGAAGTTATATTTTTATATTTTTTTTGGATGAGTTAATGCACCCACAAGGCTGAAGGAGGTATTTGTGTTTTACAGGTAAACATGTCACAACAAACATCAAGGGATTAGAGACCAACCACATTTGAGTTCTAGATGAATTCAACAAGGGTCACCATAGCAATGTGTATTTGTTATTTGTGTATGTTTGTATTATTTAAGGGTTCCCATGGGGGGGATCAACTTCAAATGTCACCAAGGGGTTATGTGTATTCTTTTATTTAGTTTATTTTATAAAAAAATTAGTATGTGGATTTTAGTGATGTATTTTTCCCTTTATTATTTATTTTATTTGTGTCTAGATTAGTGAGTAATCATGTTGTTAAATAAATTAAAATGGGTCAAAATAATGTATTTATTAGAGATGATGGCTCTTGGATTATGTGTTGTAAGTAATGTGTAACTTTGAGTGTGGAACAATCCACCTTCCTTTTGAAATTTGGATCTTTCCTTAGGGGCTTCTTTTGGAGGCTTGTGGGACAAGTTAAACTTGTCCCACACATCTTAAATTGTTACACCAATCATACCTATGAGTTGGGGAGTCAAAATTCTGCCCTATTGTGTATTTTGGGAAGGAAAATTGTAAGTTTTTATTGCACCTTCTTGCATAAAATTAATTTTGGTCCTTGGGGTGTGGACTTGGTTTGTGTGTGTAAGTAAAATGTCATTTATTCACCTAGCTTTTTAATTCTGCTTTAAAGTTTGAATTTGAATTGTGAGGTGGAGTTGAGTATGTGTGATGTGGCATCCTCAATAGAACCACCTCATCCTACTCTCTCCCTCTTCTCTTTATTAGAATTCCTTGGCTTGTTTTGGGGTTACTTCATTTTTGTGGAATTCATTTTAGTTACTTCTTTTGGTTTTGATATCTTGTAATTTTGGAATAAAATTATAGATTTTTGTTGAATGCTTGTGGATTGCTAGAGAGTTTGGACTTTTTGGATTGGAAAAAAACTTACTGGTGAACTTTTGGATCAAAATATATCATGGAGAGATAGGAGCTTGGATCTTTAAAATGTTCTTCTTTTATTTATGCATATGTGAATGCTTTGAATATTTTGATATGTTGTTAGTTGGTTGGGTAGATTTCCTAGGTATGGTGTAGGAGAAGACTATGGGGAGGCTTAAGAGTGTTGGCGAGGTATAAGTGTTATTGTGGAGGGAGTTTGGGATTGGGTTCCACCTTGTAAAAGAAATAGCTTGCATTTCTTTACTCGTTATGGGGTGCCATACGAGTGTGGGGAGGCATAAGAGAATTGGAGGTATAAGTGTTATTGTGAAGGGAGTTTAGTATTGGGTTCCACCTTGTAAAATAAATAGCTTGCATTTCTTTACTAGTTATGGGGTGCTATAAGAGTTTGGGAAGGCATAAGAGAATTGGAGGTATAAGGGGTACTTGGGGCAGGCATAAGGGCATGTAGGGGTTTTGAAATGATATATATATATATATATATATTGGTGGGTTTATCTTAAGGTGGACACCCATTTCCCCATTGGGGAGGTATAAGAAACTTCCCCCATAGGTATTTCTCCTTTGGC
Source organism: Taxus chinensis (assembly GCA_019776745.2). Taxonomy (NCBI): domain Eukaryota; kingdom Viridiplantae; phylum Streptophyta; class Pinopsida; order Cupressales; family Taxaceae; genus Taxus; species Taxus chinensis. Next base: position 595,982,686 of record CM034146.1, on the reverse strand, counting down.
TTGTGTGTGATGAAGCCTAAGTATTGTTTTTTGTTCTTCTTGTGGTTGCAAACTGCAGTATGTATTTGGACTATGTTCTATATGTGAATTTTTGTTTTGTTTTGTAGAAGCATGTTTGTTGTTATGATTTGATATACATTTCTTATTTCTTTGTGGTTGGGGATCGGGGGCCAATGAGGAGGACGGATGTTCCTCTTCATTGGAATTCCTGGTTGGGTGGAGAGCATTGCCTATCCTCCTTTTTTGTTATGATCAAAAGATATATGGTGGGTCTTCTTGTTGTTGTTCTAGAGATGAGGAGGAAGACAAATTTTTTATTCCCCTTGGGGTTTCTTTGTGGTAAAAATTTCCCACTTAAAGTGGATGGCATTGTAATATTAATTGTGGTGGAAATTTTCTCTATTTTGGAAATGAAACCTACATTCAAAAGTGAAAGATGTATATTCTGTAAGTTGTATTTGATGAATGAAAAAGGAGGTTGTAAAAGTATTATTGGAGTTCAACACAAGTTGTTTTAATTACCAAAAATGATATGGTTTTCATTTGAAATCTATGTTTGAAATATATTGCAGAATCTCTATTTGAAAATTGAAAAAGAAATACGTATGAAGAAATATTACACTTCTCTGTTTCATTTGAAATTCATAATTTCAAAGTAGAACTAAATTTTGGGTCTTCACGCATTGATTGAAGTAAGGTTAAATTTTGTAAATAAATTTGAATGAATTTAAATATTTAGAGGATGATAACGAAAAGTAGATCCATTAGAGTTTAAGCATAATTTATATTTTTGATTCACTGTAAAAATGCAAATATTTATTAGAAAAAAGAATTACAGAGTACTCAACAACTTGAAAGACAAATTTAAATAATAATGTAAGCTAAGGAAGATCAAAATGCTTTTCAAATACTTGAATTAATTAGACTTAGACCAAAAATTAGATGTTTTGTAGTAAAAAAGGGGAAAACTCATTTTGAAATTCAACCCATTAATTAAACCGTACAAAATCCATAAAAATATTTCTGAGAGCAATCCTCCATGTTATTTTGGCATGTTGAAGAAGAAATAATGGTGGATTGAATTAATTCTATTAAGTTACGATGTTTAATTCATGTTTTAATGACACAAAATAAATTTTTGTCAAATTCACCCATTTATGCTGTCAAAAATGAATATTTATGGTTCATATACAAAGAAAAGTTCGATCCCTTTCCAAAAAGTCCTCATTTTCTCAAATTCGAGCTTCTAGTCGAAAGTTATAGCTTTCTAAAGTTTTTACTTCACTGAGTTTAGAAAAAAAGAAAGTGATTGTTTTAAAAAAAAATTGACCTACGGCTCCAAAAATTACTTAGGGATTTTTTACACAAAAATAAAAATTCAGAAATTCCTCCGTGGCCCCGCCAATTCTCTTTTGGGAATAACGCTTTCGCGGGTTCATTGGCCCGCAACTTCAAACTTTACCTTTTGAAAAAGGGTGAAAAATCATAATTCTCCTTGCCTATCTAGTTCCCCATCTGTCATTGTGAGTCTAATGTGTAGCTTCTTTAGGCATCGGTGGAGGCACAAATTGTTTTAGACCTTACCACTTTTGGGAAAAGATTGGAAAAACATTCTAAGTTTCCCCGCCGGCTTGCCATTCCACAGGTCACTAATGAACTGACACGTGGCTTCGCTTGGCATTAGTGGAGGCGCGGGTCATTTTTATACTTCATGCTTTTTAACGCAAATGCCAATATTTCTATGTTTTCCCCGATGGTCTGCTCCCCCACTTGAAATTTTGGGTAGAACACGTGGTGTCCCTGGGCATCAGTGAAGGCACGGGGGTTTTTGAACCTTTTTCTCCTTTCAAACAAAAAGGGATAAAATCCAAATTACCTCTGATGACCCACCTTCCTGCATGGGTTTAACAACGTGCCACTTGTCCCTTGTGGCTTGAGAAAATTTTCTTTTGAAGGCCCGAAGGCCTACATTTAGGAAAATTTTCTTCCCCAGGCCCGCAAGCCTGCCTTTGGGAGAATTTTCTTTTCCAGACCCACAAGCCCACCTTTACAAAAATTTTCCTCCCTAGACCTATTGGCCTGTAACTTAAGAAATATGAGGAGTTGGGAGGACATATTTATATCATTGGAAAGGGTAAGAAATTATCTATCTAATGGAAATGTTTTCTGAAAATCTTAAGTGCATTAAATATTTGAAAAATAGGGTTGAAGTGAAAATATGAGTTTGAGAGTCGGTAAGTGGGAAATTATCCCTTTTTGATGTAAATGTTTAATTCTAAATCATGGGTTGACCTTTTTATGGCACACGTTAGGGGATAAGGGAATGAGTTTTTCTATCCCATGTAAATAAGAACCTTGTTTATTGTTTAGAATTGGTGGAATTAAATACCCAAGGTATTCGATTCCTTTGGCCCCTTTGACCCTCTAAAATTGATTAAGGAATATTTAACTATAATGTTAATTTAATTACTTATTAAGTTAAATCCTAAGAGAAATATAAGTATAATTGGATTAATTATACTCATGAATTATGTAATATGAATCCAATGTATGTTACAATGAGAAAATGTGATTTAGTAAATTATAATTGACTTTGAATCCTTGCTGTGATAACTATTGCTTGAAGCTTCGTAGTGGACATGCTTTTCAAAAAAAAAATATTCGAAAATTTCTCCTATCTAAACCTAGGTTGTTCTTAGGTTGCGAGTGGTCATTTTAGTGGGCGTTACACTTTGTTCTAAATTTTACAAGTTGAGTGGAGGTGTCAATGTTAAAATTTCCTTTTTGGTCTTTATTTATTGGAGTTGATTGATAAATTTAGTCGAGTAGCAAATGTCATTGCAATCTAACTTCTTGCTTCAATAGATGACTAAAGATCAAAACAATGAAAAATATATGCAAACCTAGGCGATTTGAATTAGAATCCTATTCAGTACATATAACTTTTGTAGGATCCTCTTACGTTGTACTAGATTTAGGTAAAAAGTAATTAGTAATTGCATGCATGAACAAAACTCACATATTTGTAATCCAATGCACAGTCTAGTCAAACTAAAAGATGTAAATCTACTTAATATAGATAGAATGAAGAGAATTAAGTGATTACAATGAAACTATTTATATACAAAGTTTACATTTCATTATATATATATATATATCTGTGTGTGTGTGTGTGTGTGTGTGTGTGTGTGTATGTCTATATATCAAAAATTTATCTTTTTAAAACTTCTTTTACTGATAAAATGATATTTTATAATCTATGTATTAAAATAATTGAAAATATCTTTTTAAATTTATGTCCAATCTTTTCTAAAGATGAAAAAAACATAATACTATTTTTTAAAATATTAGTATTTAATGTATTTGAATGTTTTTAAAATAAATTTATAAGTAGTTTTCCTTTACTATAGATTCTTTCAATTATCTAATAAATAATTTTAAATTTATATTGTACAAATAATTTTATCTTTAATTAAATAAAATATTTTTTTAATGTTATATATTAGTATTTTAAATAAAACATAAAATATATTATTATATTTACATACTATATAAAAATAAGGATATGAAAATATAAATATGTCAAAAAATTAGTATAAAATTTAAAATAATAGTGTGAAAACATTACATAATAAAATAAAAAATTGCCACATATTGTTTTAATTTTTGATTTTATTACATTTGTTGTCACATTTAATGCTTTCACAACAAAAATATGGGTGGAGTCCACAAAATTGGATTCACAATTTTTTTGTTTGAAACTTGGTAGGTCATAGACCACCATAACCCATGCTTTAAGTGGGTAGAATTCTTCAACTAAGCAGCCAAGGACTAAGGGGTTTTTATTATGCCAAATTAGCCTGGAGCATGATCCTGACCTCATCCCTTATTATAGTATCCCCTGGATTCGCTATCAGTGAGAATTGAACTTTGGTGGGGCTCTTTAAGAGCTAAGCATATTTCACCATTGAGTCAAACACCATTTGATGGATTCATAATTTTGAATAAAATATCCACAAACAAATTGTGGAAAATTTATGGACAAAGTACCCATTTTATTGTAGTCTACCACACAGAAATTTCAACCCTATAGGAATTAATGTGTTGCTTTGAGATTAATAAAATAATATTTGGATTTCCACTAAAAATTACAAATCGAAGGTAATATTTCATCGTATATTTATTTTTCAATTTTTTTTCCTTCATAATGTTAATAAAATTATTTTTATCCTTTTTACAAATAAAAAGAATCGATCAAGGTTACGAATTTAAATGGAAAATGTAGCTTATACATTTTTACAAGTCGTGGTTAATTTTTTTCATGCGAGAATACTCCTAAAATATAAAACAACATGATAAATTCCATATTGGACTATTGTTTAAACATCCTCCATTATCTTAGTAGCCAATATACACTATACTATAATGCCACTTACGAGATACATAACACAGATATTCTGAATGCACTCATATATATATATGAAACTAATATATCCTTTTTTATAGACCAAGAGGTAATTTTTTATTTTACCTTTAATTATATTATTCCAAATTGATTCCATGTAGTTATTTGAAATTAGTAAATCTAATATTATATTTTTTGGTTACAAAAAAATCCATTGTATTATATACAAGATGAAAAACTGTAATAAGAGGTCATCAATCAATTGAGGGATCTATAAATGTAGACATTGATACAAAATCATCTACTATTTCATATCCCATACAAAAACACGTGAGGATTTATATTCTTACCCTTCTATTGGATGTTCAACAAAATTCATCGTTAATTCTTCATATTCCTGAAATAAATCTACAAATAATGAAATACCATATATTATTTCAATTTGTAATTTGTAAATTATTATTTTTAATCATAAATTTTTTTTATTTACAACATCCTCATATGATTTTCACGTAGTTTGTAATGCATGCTAAAACTCCCACTCGAGACCCAAGAACAACCTAGTATTAGCTAGAAAATGTAAGGAATGATTATTATTTTTTAAAACCATGACCACTACCAGGCTCTAAGCAACAGTTATCACAACAAAGATTTAAAGTCCATTATAATTTAATAAAATATATTATCCCATTGTAACAAGCATTAGAAACACATTATAAAATTAATGAGTATAATTAATCCAATTATAGTTAACTTTCTCTAAACAATACTTAAAGGGTCAAATGGCCAAAGGAGTTAAATACCTTGGGTATTTAATTCCTCCACGTCTAAACAATAACAAGGTTACTATTTACATGGGATAGAAAATTTTCCCTTATCCCCTAACGTGACCCCTAAAAAGGTCAACCCATGCTTTATAGGTAAACTATTAAGTTAATAACGGGTAATTTCGTAATTACCCACTCTCATGCGCATCTTTACACTTCAACCTAATTTTTCACATAATTAACACACTTTAAGCTTCCTGAAAACATCACCACAAGATGGGAACTTTATTCCCTTTTTTAATGATATAAATAAGTCATCCTAACTCCTCATATTTCTTAAGTTATAGGCCGATGGGCCTGGGGAGGAAAATTTTCCCTAAAGGTGGGCTTGCGGGCCTAGGGAAGAGAATTTTCCCAGAGGCTGACTAGTGGATGTTCGGAAGAAAATTTTCCATAAAGGTGGGCTTCCGGGAAAGGGGATGAAAATTTTCCCAAAGGCACAAGGCACACGTGGTACGTTGATAAGCCCACGTGGGAATGCGGGTCTTCGGAGGTAATTTGGGTTTTAACTCTTTTTGTTTGAAAGCACAAAAAGGTTCAAAAATCCCTGCACCTCCGCCAACGCCCAAGAATGCCATGTGTCCTGCCCAAAATTTCAAGCAGCGAAGTGGTCCAGAGAGGAAAAATTAGAAAAAAATTGGCTTTTGGGTTACAAATCGGAAAGGCTAATAACAACGCACGCCTCCACCGATGCCAAGTGAAGCCACGTGTCAGTCCAACATTGACTTGTGGGTAGGCGGACCATTGGGGAAACCTAGGAATTATTGCATATCTTTCTCCAATATGATAGGGTCTAAAACAATTTGTGTGTCCACCGACGCCTAAAGATGCCACATGTCAGACCCACTGTGACAGGTGGGGAAGTGAACCAGCGGGGAGATTTAAGATTTTTTTACCTTTTACAAAAAGGTAAATTTTGAAGGTGCGGTCCCACAAAGGCATTTTTCCCAAAAGTGAAATGGCGGGGCTGTGGAGGAATTTTTGACTTTTTGGTTTTTGCATAAAATTCCCTAAGCAATCTTCGGGCCCAAGGGTCCCATTCACAAAATTTTCCCTCTTTTTTTTTAAACAAGAAAATTAAAAACTTCGGCCAAAATTTTGACTGGAAGCTTGGATTTGGAAAAATGAGGAATTTTTTGAAAGGGCTCAAAGTCTTCTTTGCATAGGAACCATCAAAATTTATTTTTGATAACTTAAGTGAGTGAATTTGATAAAAACATCTATCCTACCATTTAAAATGTGAATTAAACATTTTGACTTCAAGAATTGGTCCAATTTGTTATTCCTTCTTCCTCAACATGTCAAACAAACATGGAGAATTTCACTTGGAAATATTTAGAATGGATTGCAATGATTAATTGTTAAAATTTGATTTTTCAATATGAATTTCTTTTCCCCTTTTTCTATAACTACATTATTTTGTCCCTTTCCCGATTAACAAATTTTTGCATAAATTTGTTAAACCATACAAACTATTTTAAGATTTTTTTGTTCCTCCTTAACTTATTTTAATGTTTTAACTTTCCTTTCATCAATGCAGATTGTTCTGTATATTTTTCTAATATTCATCTTATAGGTTTAAAATAAATCAAAATAGAATCATACTTGAACTTGAATGGATATACTCTTCGTTATCATCCTCTAAATCTTTAAATTCATTCAGATCTGATTTACAAAATTTGAATTTACTTCAATCAATACGTGAAGACCCAAAATGTAGTTCTACTTTCAAATCATGCATTTTGAGTGAAACAAAGAAATGTAATATTTCCTCATACGTATTTCTTTTTTTTCAAATAGATATTTCACAATATATTTCAAACGTAGATTTCAAATGATAACCATACCATTTTTGGTAATTAAAAGCAAATTATATTGAACTCCAATAATTCTTTTACAAATTCCTTTTTCATTCATCAAATGTAGATTGCAGAATATACATATTTCACTTTTGAATTTAGATTCCATTTCCAAAACAAAGCAACTTCCCACCACAAATAATATTATAATGCCATCCACTTGAAGTGGAAAATTTTTACAACAAGGAAACCCGAAGGGGACTACAAAATTCATCTTCATCCTCAGCTCTATAGCAGCAACAAGAAGACCCACCATATATATTTTGGGTCACAACAAAAAAGGACGAGAGGAAACGATCTGCACCCAACCATGAAATCCAATGAATAGGAGAATCCATCCTGCTCATTTTCCCCTGAGCCCCAACTACATTACAATAAGAAATGTATTTCAAATCATGGCAATAAATAGGCTTCAACAACACAAAAACAATTTTCACAAATAGAACATAGTCCATATACATATTGTAGTTTGAAACCACAGGAAACACAACAAACAATACTCATGCTTCATCATGCACGAGCTAATAGGAGAAAGATCTATAGGGGAAGCTTCTTATACCTCCCACTAGGGAAATTTGTGTCCACCTTAAAATAAAACTACCAATATATATATATATATATATATATATATATATATATATATATATATATATATATATATATATATGTATGTATGTATGTATGTATGTATGTATGTATGTATGTACACACACACACACACACACACACACACACACACACACACACACACACAGATCATTTCAAAACCCCTACATACCATTATTCCTTCCCAAGTACCCCTTATACCTCCCATTCGCTTATGCCTCCCCACATTCTTATGCCACCCCATAAAAAGTAAAGAAATGCAAGCTATTTCTTTTACAAGGTGTTACCCAATCCCAAAATCCCTCCACAATAACACTTATACCTCTAAAAAACTCTTATGCCTCCCCATAAGATATCCCCATAGTCTTATCCTACATAATACCTAGGTAGTCTATCCAACCAACCAACAAAATACCAAATATTCAAGGCATTGACATATGCATAAATAAAATAAGAAACATTTTAAAGACGCCATCTCCTACCTATCCATGGTAGAGTTTACTCCAAAATTTCAACAGACAAAGGTTTTCCCAATCCAAATAGTCCAAAAGGTTTAGAAATCCAAAAGCATTCCACAAAAATCTCCAACTCTCTTCCAAAATTACAATACTTCCAAAACCAAAATAATAAACTCCCTCCAGTAATCCCCAAATAGCTAAATAATTCAAATAAATGGAAGAGGGAGAGAGAGAGGGATGAGGCGGATCCATGTGGGATGCCACATCATACATCCTCAACTTGACCTCACAAGTCAACTTAAAACTCAAAAGCATAATTAAAAAGGGTAGGTGAAGAAACAACATTTTAATTACGCGCACAAACCAAATTCACCCCCCAAGGATCAAAATTAATTTCATGTAAGAAGGTGCAATAAAAAATTATAGCTTTCTTTCCCAAAAATGCATAATAATGCTCAATCTGGAGAACCCAACCCATAGGTAGGGTTTGTGTAAAAATTTAAGAGGTGTGGAGCTAGTTTAACTTGTCCTACAAGCCTCCAAAATCGGTCCCTAAGGAAAGATCCGAATTTCAAAAGGAAGGTGGAGTGTTTGACACTCAAATTTACTTACAAATCTCTTATAAAACATATTCCAAGGGCCATCAACTTTAACAAATGCATTCTTATTACCCTTATTAATTAATTAACCACATGATTACTCACTAATCTTGACACAATTTAAATAAATAATAAAGGGAAATACATCACCAAATAATCACATACAAAGATTAATCAAAGGGAACACAATAAAAGGATAGACATAACTCATTGGTTACATTTAAAGGTGATTCCCCCATGGGAATCCCTAACAAAAATACAAACATACATAAATAAAAATACACACGTTGCCATGGTGACCCTTGTTGAATTCATCTAGAATTCCAATGTGGTTGGTCTCCAATCCCCTGATGTTTGTTGTGACATGTTTACCTGCAAAACAAAAATACCTCCTCTGCCCTTGTGGCTACATCAAAAATTCTAAATAAATATAAAATATAACTTCCAAAATCATCTATATATATAAATCACAACATCATCCAAGCAAGCAACAATATCATTCACAATTTCATCCATAACCATATGATCACAAGATTAGTTAAATTTTCTAGGTCTACTCAATATGATAAAATAACACGTCCAAAATACATATATACATATAACCATGTCAATCAGCATAATACCATGAGTATGAAATGTCTCCAATACCCCATGCACCATATATGAATCAAAATCAACAACAGTCCATGATACTCTAACATCTAACATCATATCAATACTAAAAGCTACAATAATGTCCATAAGTTAAATCAATAGTATCATAATCCATATCAAAAGGTGTCGAAGGGAAGTGGGCACTACATCCCCCTCCCCTTAGACTCGACTTCCTCTTGGAAGTCACTGGAATAGGTGTGGAAAATGAACTCATAAAAAAGTAGCATCCTCCCATGTAGCCACAGTCTCATCATATATGTCCCACTGCACTCGAACCTGGTCAATCTCTCTGCCTCGAAGGCCCAGGGTCTTGTGCTCTATAATGTGAATGGGCTCCACCATCACCTGGCCCTAATCCTGCACCTGCAATGAGGTCCAATCTAGCACATGAGAAGGTTCTGCAACATATTTCCTAAGTACTGAAACATGAAACACATCATGGATGTGAGACAAGCTAGGTGGCAACACTAGACAATAGGCCAAAGGACCAATACACTTGAAAATCTCAAAGGGACCTACGAATCTAGGAGCTAACTTAGAACCTTTTCCATAATGGATGGGACTCTTATGTGGCCTGACAGGAAGGAAAAACCTTCATGCCCACATCAAAACTATGGTCGGTCCTATGCTGATCATGTATACTTCTTCTATTTATCTTGTGCCTCCTACAGTCTCTGTCTGATCATAACCACCTGCTGCTCCATTTCCTATAATAAAACTGGCCCAAGAGAAACCCTATCCTCTAACCTATCCCAACTAAGAGGTGTCTTGCACTCTCTACCATACAGTCCCTAGAAAGGAGCCATGCCTATCGAACTCTAAAAACTATTATTGTAGGAAAACTCCACCAAGTACAAAACTCCTCCCATCTCAACTGGTGATCCATGACATACATCCTAAGCATGTCCTCTAAGATCTGATTTACCCACTGTCAGTCTGTCCATCTATCTCAGGGTGATATATCATGCTGAAATTGTATCTTCGTCCTGAGGGAATGCTACATGGTAGTCCAAAAGTGGGAAGTATACAGAGGATCGTAGGACACAAATAATCTTCTATGGAATCCTGTGTAATCTGAAAATCTCATATAGATATACCCGTGCCACTGCACTAGCTATATAGGTGACTCTTCACCAGAGGAAAAATGAGCCACTTTTGTCAACTTATCCACTGTGACCATGATGGCATCGTGGTGGTATCTCGACATCGGTAGCCTAACAATGAAGTCCATGGAAATGGTGTCCCACTTCCATTCCGGTATAACATGTGGAAAGAGAAGGCCAGTTGGATGTTGATGTCTCGTCCTTCACTTTTTGACACTCCAAACATACATGACATGAACTGAGCCAGGTCTCTAGTGAAGTCCCCTCCAATGATACAATTAGTCTCAAGGTGGCGTGCATCTTCTTCACCCTGGGATGGGCTGAATAGGGTGCACGATGGGCCTCTGTCAAGATGTCCTACCTCAAGCCTCCATGTCTAGGAACATAAATCTAGTCTCTGTTCCTGAGAAGGCCATCTGTCCTCTAAAGAAAAACCATCTAACTTCCCCTCAAGGGGTCTCTGAGACTCGATCTCTGCTATAGCTGCAATGTAGAAAACTTTCGTGAGGAAGCTGCTGTAGAATCTTGCTCCATAAATTTGTGCTCACTGAGGTGGCCCTAACCACATGTCTCCTCCTATTGAGAGCATCTACAACCACATTTTCCTTCCCCTTCACATGTTCTATCTCCATGTCATACTCACAAAGTAACTCCATCCAACGCCACTTGATGAGTGTTGAGATTGGGCTACGTGAAGAGGTGGCGAAGACTCAAGTGATCAGTCTTGAGTGTGAATCTCCTGACCGAGAAGGAAGTGTCTCCATCAAACCAAGGCATGTGCATAACTATCTGTAAGCTCAAGATCATGAGTTGGATAATTGAGCTCATAATTCTTGGAGTTTGTGAGACTCAAAAGCAACTACTATTGCCCTCCTGCATCAACACACCTCCAACTCTTGCCAAAGAAGCATCCATGCATACGAAAAAATCACCCTGTGAATCTCGCACATGACAAGAATAGGCACTATCGTGAGGCATTCCATCAGTTTCCTAAAGTCCTCCTCACATATGTCTAACAAAACAAACATCTCCCCTTTCTACTGAAGGGAAGTTATGGGGTGCGTAACGCAAGAGAAGTCCTGAACAAATATCTTCTATAATAACCTGTTAAATCCATAAGGCTTTTTGCACACCTCTGTCACACTAGTGTGTGTTTTCTAATCCATAATAGGTCATAATCATATAGAAGGATCAGAATATGATATGTTCCCTAGAAATGATGTGACCCAAATACTTGCACCTCTGTCTAAAAGAACGCACACTTCTCTAGGTTCCCGTAAAGTTGCTTCTCATGAAAAACATTGAAGAAACTGGTGCCAAGATTCCCCTGTTTCTCCTCATGCGTACGTGATTAAAAAAAAATGTCATTCAAGAAAGATGAGCACAAAGTGATCTAAGAATGTCCTGAACACTCCATTCATCAAGCTCATGAACACTGCAGATGGGTATTCATGTCAAACCAAAAGGCACCACGGTGAAATCATAGTAGCCATATCGTGTACAGAATGTAGTCTTATGAATGTCTGCCTCCGTAATCCCCAACTAATGATAACCTGAACTTAACGTATATCTTAGAGAAAACTATCGCCCCCTATTCATCTAATCAAATAAATCATCAATGCATGTGGAAGGGGGTAACGATAGTTGATCGCTACTTTGTTCAGCTGATTGGTACTCAATACACAACCGTAAAGATTCGTCCTTCTTCTTTAAAAATATCTCCGGTGCACCTAAAGGGGATACACTAGGATGGATTTTTCCTTTCTGTAAATAGGCCCTCTACCTGTAACTTGAGCTCATAAATCTTAGGGGTGGTCATTCAATAAGGTGCTCGTGAGATAGGCTCTACTCCTGGAACCATATCTATGTGCAAGTCTATCTCACATGGGGGTTGGTAACCAAGGTAGCTGCCTTAGGAAAGACATCAGAAAAACTATCTCATGATGGGATGTTCATCAAGTGATGGTCCACTAGACCCAACCCTCCTGATCTGTTATTAACTACGACAGCGTACATCTGACAACAGTATCACACACACCACTTAAGCTGCATGGTGGAGATAACACAAATGGAAGCGGGTCTCTTAACCCCTACTATCACTGACTCAACTCTTAGATCATCTTTACATGATATAACCTTATGGTAATAATCCACTATGACTTTATGTGTAAATAACTAGTCCATGCCCAAGATGACTCCATATGAATATAACTGAAGGATACAAAGATCTGAGGTAATGGTGAAGGGTCCCAAATCCACTACACACTCCTTATTTAAGGAGTGTATAGAGATCTTGGCTCCGGAAGCCATCTCGATGTCCCAACTAAGACCCTTGCCTAATTACCACTAGCTTGCATTACTCTACCCACAATGGTGCAATAAAAGAATAAGAAGAACCAGAATCAAATAGAATGGTGGTAGGAACACCACCAATTCTACCTATCGTCTTAATCATATTACTCTAGTGCTCATCCTGGTGGTTCTCGACCACTACATAGATCCGATGACTGCATCCCATGTCACTAACAGTAGGATTTGAGATCTGCTCCTTACCCTTGTTAATAGGGTTTTGTGGGTAGTCTCTTCAAAAATGCCCACCAACACCACAACCAAAACAACTACCTGATCCTCTCCCATGATTAGAATGTCTTTCCGATACTCTGGAGGTCTTCATTTTGGATCCTGATTATCCAGTTGTGAACTGCTAAGGTCTCTACTGATGAGCTCCTGTAGACTGAGCTCTTGGTACACCCTATGTCCTAATGGGACCCCTAGGAGGAGACCCCATACTCTGACCCATCTGTGCATCAAATATCTATGGAGTTTTGTATAATGGGCAATACTGATGCTACTACTGTTATGGTCTAAAGGATGAATATGATGAACCCTTTCCACCATTAGGAGGAGGAGATGACCCCCTTGATCTATTTTCCTGTATTTGTTGGATGTGGCTCTGGACTCGGTCTCTAGCCTAATGTGTCTTTCCTTGAGTTTCCTCTGCTATATAGGCCTTCTCAATGGCCTCATCTAATTTCTTTCGATAAAGGATATGCACCACAACTCCAATGTCTAGATTTAGGCCCCGGATGAACATGTGGATCCATACCTACTCATCATGTATGTAGTTGACATACTTGAGTAGATCTAGAAATTGACTCTCATACTCACCTACTATCAAAGATGCCTGTGAGAGGTTTTGAAATTCATCTAACCTCTGTTGAATGAACCTTTGTAATAAGTACCTTCTCCAGAACCGCTCCTAAAAGAGATCCAAAGTAACCATCTCCCAATCAACATGGAGATCCTGCTCATTGGTCCTCTACCAGAAAAAGGATCCATCCCTTAGAAGATGGATTCCAACATTAGCCTTCGTTTACCTAGAACAAGGGTAGAGCTTAAAGCACCCACTCAAGCTCACCAACTAGGCCTCTTCCTGAAATCCACTTGTGTCACCAAAATAATGAGATGGTAATAAATTTAGGATCTCCTTGATATGTTCTATAGATGTAGTCTGGAAAATCCTAGGCCTCTCTGCATGCTCATCCCTAAGCCTAGGGTTCCAAGACCTATCCCTATGTCCAAAATTATGGTCTTCCTATCCCCTCTGCGGTGGCTCTACTCTTCCTGACTCCACGTGGGATTTATATCTTCTAAACTCCTCACTATGTCAAGGAGTTACGTGAGCTTCCATCATGTCTGACTGACCATCCTCCTACAGATGCTTCATGTAAGGCAACATTAACATCTTGAAGCATCTGTAAAATCTTGGGTAGGATGGCTGCTACAACATGATCTGGAGGTAGAAAGTCTATATCTATTTGAAATGACCCCTCTTCTTTTCTGTGCCTCTTGTACAGACCCAAGCGAGAGTTATTTCATTATCCTAGGTTTTATTCAGTTTTCCATGTCTACTAGAATATGCAAATTGAAAACAAAGTTTTTTTTAGGTTTAAAAGTGTGCTAGGTTTAACATTGCACTAGGTTTAGTTTTCATGTCTCAAGTTTTCTAGTGAGCCCAAGGGTCCAAGCATTGAATCCATGGCTCTGATACCAAGTTTAATGCCCACTAAAACTCCCACTCAATTCTTAAGAACAACCTAGGTTTAGCTAAAAAATTTAAGGAATATATATTTTTTTGAAAAGCATGACCACTACCATGCTCCAAGCAACAGTTTTCATAGCAAGGATTCAAAATCCATTATAATTTAATAAAAGATATTTTACCATTGTAACAAGCATTAGAAACACATTATAAAATTAATGAGTATAATTAATCCAATTATAGTTAAGTTTCTCTAATCAATACTTAAAGGTTTCCTATTTGCATGGGATAGAAAAATTTCTCTTATCTCCTAACGTGACCCCTAAAAAGGTCAACCCATGCTTTAGAGGTAAAAATTTAAGTTAATAAAAGGTGATTTCCCAATTACCCACTCTCAGGCTCATCTTTACACTTCAACCTAATTATTCACATAATTAATGCACTTAAAGCTTCCTAAAAAAATCACCATGAGATGGGAAATTTCTTCCCCTTTCAAATGATATAAATAAGTCCTCCTAATTCCCAATATCTCTTAAGTTATAGACCGACAGGCCTGGGGAGGAAAATATTCGCTAAAGGCAGGCCTGTAGGCCTGGGGAAGAAAAATTTCTCAAAGGCAGGCTAGTGAGCCTGGGGAAAACATTTTTTCCAAAGGCAGGGCAACAAGCCCTGAGAAGCAAATTTTCCCTAAAGGAAAGCCTGTGGGCTAGGGGATGAAAATTTTCCCAAAAGCAATAAAAGGTAATTTGGGTTTTAACTTTTTTTGTTTGAAAGCGATAAAAGGTTAAAAAAACCCCATCCCTCTGCCGATGCCAGGGATTCCACGTGTCCCACCCAAAAATTCAAGTGGGGAAGTATACAATCAGGGAAAAATTAGAAAAAATTAGCTTTTTGGTTAAAAAGCGTGAAGGTTAAAAATAACCCGCACCTCCACTAATGCCAAGTGAAGCGAGGTGTCAATCCAATAGTGACCTATGGGTAGGCGGGCTGGCAGAGAAAATTATGTATTAATTCCAATATTTCTCTAATGGTGATAGGTTATAAAACCATCCACGCCTTTTTCGACACCTAAAGATGCCACATTTTAGACCCAAAGTGACAGCCAGGGAAGCAGACTGGCGGAGAGATTTAATATTTTTCGCCCTTTTTCAAAAAGGAAAAGTTATAAGGCGTGGACTTGCGAAGGCGTTTTTCCCAAAAGTGAAATGGTGGGGATGTGGGGCCACAAAGGAATTTGTG
Organism: Taxus chinensis; assembly: GCA_019776745.2. Lineage (NCBI taxonomy): Eukaryota > Viridiplantae > Streptophyta > Pinopsida > Cupressales > Taxaceae > Taxus > Taxus chinensis. Next base: position 595,966,894 of record CM034146.1, on the reverse strand, counting down.
ACTTTTTGCTTTTTGCATAAAATTCCCTAAGTAATCTTCGGGCCTGCAGATCCGATTCACAAAATTTCCCCTCTCTTTTGTTTTTAACCAAGCGAAGTAAAAATTTCAGAAGGCCATAACTCTCAAGTGGAAGCTCAGGTTTGGGAAAAATAGGGATTTTTGGAAAGGGATCGAACTCCTCTTTACATAGGAACCATAAAAATTCATTTTTGACAACTTAAGTGGATGAATTTGAGAAAAACATCTTTCCTGCCATTTAAAACGTGAATTAAACATTTTGACTTCTAGGATTGGTCCAATATACCATTTCTTCTTGCTCAACATGTCAAACAGACATGGATAATTTCACTTGGAAAGATTTAGAATGGATTACAAGGATTAATTATTAAAATTTGAGTTTTCAATTCAAATTTCTTTTCCCCTTTTTCTGTAATTGCATTATTTTTCCCCTTTCCCATTTAATAAAATTTTGGATAAATTTCTTAAACCATATAAACTATTTTAAGATTTTTTTTGTTCTTGCTTAACTTATTTTAATGTTTTATCTTGCCTTTCATCAATGCAAATGGTTCTTTATATTTTTTTGATATTCATCTTACATGTTTACTGTAAATCAAAATAGAATCATACTTAAACTTGAATGGATCTAATTTTTGTTATCATCCTCTAAATGTTTAATTTCATTCAGATATGATTTACAATATTTTACTTTACTTCAATCAATGCATGAAGACTCAAAATGTATTTCTACTTTTAAATCATGCATTTCGAGTGAAACAAAGAAATGTAATATTTCCTCATACGTATTTCCTTTTTTCAAATAGATATTTCACAATATATTTCAAACACATATTTCAAACGAGAATCACAACATTTTTGGTAATTAAAAACAACTTCAATTGAACTCCAATAATTCTTTTACAACTTCCTTTTTCTTTCATCAAATACAAATTGGAGAATATACATCTTTCACTTTCAAATGTAGATTTCATTTCAAAAACAAAGAAACTTCCCACCACAAATAATATTACAATGCCATCCACTTGAAGTGGTAAATTTTTACAACAAGAAAACCCCAAGGGGACTGCGAATTTTTTTTCATCCTTAGCTCCAGAGCAGCAACAAGAAGACCTACCATATATCTTTTGGTTCACAACAAAAAGGAGGAGAGGCAACGCTCTCCACCCAACTAGGATTTCCAATGAAGAGGAAAATTTGTCCTCCTCATTGACCCCCGAGCCCCAACCACATTACAATAAGAAATTTATTTCAACTCATGGCAATAAATAGGGTTCCACAACACAAAATTATTTCACAATCAGAACACAATCCAAATACATATTATAGTTTACAATCACGAGAAACACAACAAACAATACTCAGGCTTCATCATGCACAAGCCAAAGGAGCAAGATCTATGGGGGAAGCCGCTTATACCTCCCAATGGGGAAATGGGTGTCCAACTTAAGATAAACCCACCAATACATACATACATACATATATACGTACACACACACACACACAGATATATATATATATATATATATATATATATATATATATATATATATAATATATATATATATATAACATACATATACATATATATACATATACATATAAAATTTCAAAACCCGTACATGACCTTATGCCTCCCCAAGTACCCCTTATACCTCCCATTCTCTTATGCCTCCCCACACTCTTATGGAACCCCATAACAAGTAAATAAATGCAAGCTATTTCTTTTATAGGGTGTAACCCAATCTCAAACTCTCTCCACAATAACACTTATACCTCCCCAAAACTATTATGCCTCCCCACAAGAGATCCCCACAGTCTTCTCCTATACCATACCTAGGCAATGTACCAAACCAACCAACAACATACCAAATATTCAATGCACTCACATATGCATAAATAAAATAAGAAACATTTTAAAGAGCCCAGCTCCTACCTCTCCATGGTAGAGTTTTCTCTAAAAGTTTAACAACAAGATTTTCCCAATCCAATCAGTCCCAAAGATCAAGCAATCCCTAAGCATTCCACAAAAATCTCCAACTCTCTTCCGAAATTACAAGAGTTCAAAAACCAAAAGAAGAAACTCCCTCCAGTAACCCCCAAAATAGCTAAAGAAATTGAATAAATAAAAGAGGGAGAGAGAGAGGGATGAGGTGGATCCATGTGGTATGCCACATCACACATCCTCAATTCCACCTCAAAAGTCAACTTCAAACTCCAAAGCATAATTAAAAAGGGTGGGTAAATAAATAACATTTTACTTACACACACAAACCAAGTCCACACCCCAATGACCAAAATTAATTTCATGTAAGAAGGTGCAATAAAAAATTACAGCTTGCCTTCCCAAAAATGCATAATAATGCCCAATCTTGACTCCCCAACCCAAAGGTAGGGTTTTTGTAACAATTTAAGAGTTGTGGGGCTAGTTTAACTTGTCCTACAAGCCTCCAAAATTGGCCCCTAAGTACAGATCAGAATTTCAAAAAGAAGGTGGAGTGTTTCACACTCAAATTTACTTACACATTTCTTACAAAAAATAATCTAAGGGCCATCAACTCTAAGAAATGCATTCTTATGAAATTTTTTAATTAATTAACCACATGATTACTCACTAATATTGACACCATTTAAATAAATAATAAAGAGAAATACATCCCCAAATAAGCACATACAAAGATTAATTAAATGGAACACAATAAAATAATACACATAGCTCCTTGGTCACATTTAAAAGTGATTCCCCCCCATGTGAATCCCTAACAACAATATAAACATAGACAAATAACAAATACATGTTGTCATGGTGACCCTTATTGAATTCATCTAGAATTCCAATGTGGTTGGTCTCTAATCCCCCGATGTTTGTTGTGACATGTTTACATGCAAAACAAAAATACCTCCTTTGGTCTTGTGGCCACATCAAAATGTCTAAATAAATATAAAATATAACTTCTAAAATCAGCTATATATATAAATCACAACATCATCCAAGCAAGTAACAATATCATTTACAATTTCATCCATAATCATATGATCACAAGAGTAGTTCATTTTTCTATGTGTAGTCAATATGACGAAATAACACATGTCCAAAATACATATATACATATAACCATGTCAATCAGCATAATACCATGAGTATGAAATGTCTCCAATACCCCATGCACCATATACAAATCAAAATCAACAACAACCCATGATCTCTTACATCTAACATCATATAGAAATAAAATCTACAATAATGTCCATAAGTTAAATCAACAGTATCATAATCCATATCAAAATGTGTCGAAGGGAAGTGGGCACTACATAGCTTCCATACATTAAAAAACTTGAAGTTTTAAAAAAACAACTGGGGAATAAAATAATCCATTTCAATAGCTATATACATTATTTATCAATTTTGATTGAGGGAATCCATGGATGATGGGGATTGGTGGACTACGGTCCAACCCAAAAACCATACACGAAATGCTCATATTACTTGGAGTTTCTCTTGGGAAATTTCTTGACTGTTTCCGTGTAAGGTCTTTTTGACCTTTCCTTCACTGTTTTTCAAGGGATGTGTTTAATGTTTGGTAGAGATTTGATTTTCTCTTTTCACCACTAGTGGAAGCCAACTCTTTCTTTTCTCATTGTAAATTTTTTTTTCTCCTTTGTATCTTGTGGTTTTTTTGGGCCACACAAAACAAATTTCTTACCTTATATAATTAAAAGATTATTTATCAATTTATTTTGACATATTTTAAGTTAACATTTAATTATGTTTTTACCATTTTCAGGACATTTTATTTTTACAATTCTTTATTCGCTCAAGAAAATGATGCCTTGACCACCACCACTTAGCCACATTTTTACTATCAGGTAATCGTTATTGATTCTAGCCTAAACTCGTGAAATAGTTCATTTCATAACTACAAAGATTTTCAGTCTCTCTCTTGGTCGTGTCCGTAATCCATGACGACCGCGATTTTCCACCAAATTAAAATTAACAATGATTTTTAACGATTTAAAGTGAAGCCAAAATATTTTTTTAAACCACATGATATAATTAAGGTCTGACAGATGCCCTAATTATTTTTACAACCGCAAATATCTTCTTGTTGTCCAAAGACCAAATCCTGTATAAATACCAATATCTAAAACTTAAATAACTTTACTTTCATTACATAAGTTATTGGTAGATAGGTATCATGTGACTATTAATGGCATCAGTCTTAAAAATACACATACTTCAAAAGTATGGTATTTTTTGTTTAAGGTTTTGATAAAAAACAAAATCCTATTTTCACAACGATTCCCAATGAAATCTGCCATAAAATCTTGATGATTTAGTGAATGAAGTTATATCACGTGACATTTACTACAATGATGATGTTTTTTATATCATTTTAAACAAGTTGAAAATCTTAATTTTTTAATCCAATTATAAATGTGGAATAAGAAAAGACTATGGTAAGTATATTTTTTTCTAGTGTACACATACATTTTACTTATTGTAATTTGTGTTTAAGTATAATAATTTGTTCAAATCTAATCAGAATATAAAAAAATGACTAATAAATTTGATCCTTTATCTAAAAAATAAATGCAACAACTTAAATTATACTATTTCACTCTTGGAAAATTTTTTACTTTAAATAATCAAAATAATAAACTAAAAAAAAATTAAGATATATACATTTTATTCATGAAGAAACATGATAAGGATCCTAGTTTTCTTTATGTAAGATATGTGTCCAATTAATATCGCCATATCTTTTCAACATAAAGTTTGTAGACGAAGATTTTCTTGAATATGTAAAAAAAAGATAATACAAACAAGAGGAGGTAGAGTATACGGAAATGCAAACACATAAATCAACTAGAGAGATTTAAAAGAATGACATCAAAGAAAAATATCTTTTTATTTCTTAATATTGTAGTTCTCATTGTAGTTCTCATAAAGGAATTGAGTTGTAATTATTAGTTGAGATATTTTTAGTTTATTTAAATGAGTAATACTAAACTAAAAGATTTTATAGCCTTATATTACTATAATAATTTTGTTTTTAAATTCTATTGTGGGTTTAGATTTTGTGATATAGATATAAAACATAAATTAAAATTATATGAATAAAAATAAAGTTACTGAAACTATTTTGCATAACAGAAGAAAAATAATAAATGCAACCATTAGATATATAATTTGAAATTAAACTTTTTGATATATAATACATACCAATTAAAAATCAAGTATCTGAAACAGTTTTTAAGCAACTTGTTCTTCAAATTTTACATTCATATCTAATATATTAAAGTAATATCCACTTCCAAGATCAATATTAAGATCATTTATCTTTGTTATTGTATTAGTGTCTCATATTATTTAAATGAGTGAAATCGAAATACTAAGTAATCTTTTAGAATTGAAAACATCCACAGTTGAACACAAAACATAAAATCTCAAACAATTTTGTATAATTTTATCCATTCCATTATGATGTTTTTATTCAATAAAAATAATGAAATAAAAAACGTTTCCTCTTCAACGAATCTCAAAATCATTGTTTTGTATAGTTCATATAACAAAAATTATTATATGAAATATCTCTGACTTATGCTGGAAGCTGTGTCTCGAACCCTAATGGAGTCTCGTACCATAAGTGTGGCGGAGCGTTTAGATCTTTCTAGGGAAGTGGCGGCCCAATGCAGGCTCATACCCCCACATAATCTTCTCCTCTGCAAACCTCTGGCGGCATTGTTGGAGGCATGCTCTGCCTTATCTCCCCCGCCAGTGACGCTGCATGTTTTTTCCACTGGTGCTGACTGAGGCGAGGTTAACTTTGGCTTGATTGTGGGATCCCCTGCCACTATCCCTTTGCAGACCGGTGACTTCATGGACTCGCAACCTTTGTCTCCCTGTGGCGGGACTGGTGCATTCCGTTTTCCTGCTTCTTACGGAATTTCTACCGATTCATTGAAAGGCTGTGTGCATGGTGTGGTTCCGCCTCAACAATGATCTTACGTCTCTGCTGCTATGCCCCACAAAGGTCAAACCCCTTCAGGCATCTTCGAACTTACCATCGGTCAACTTTGGGGCTCAAGTGCTTGAATCTAAGGATAAATAATACCTAAAATTGCTTGATTTTTAGGTTTAACGGACTGTGGCCGGGACTACCTCTGCTACACTCCTAGATTTCCTTAGAATGGCGCCCTCTAGTGGAAGGTAGAGTGGATATTTACCCTCTTGCAGAGGTGTTTTTATTGTGGTTTTTAATTTGATTGAAGATCGTGATAAAATATTTTCTATGATTTGGGAACTCCATAACCATTTTGTTATTATGAAACCATGGTTTATATCCTTTAACCTTCCCTGTTAGGCTTGTTTGGGTTTGGTTATCTCATCTACCACAACAATATTTGGGGGGAGGAGAGATTGATTTAAATTGGAAATGCGTTGCTGAAATGTCTGAACATTGATACAAAAGTAGAACTAAATAAACATAGTACCATTTGCTTGTATTTTGGTAGATCTGGGTACTTCGGTCGATCTTTGGGCTTCAATGGTTCTCTCTCAAGGTGACCGCCAGGGTCAGTACGTCTCCCAATTCTGAATTTTGCTTTTTAAGTTTGATTCGGTTAATGGGATTCTCCAAGTGAAACTTCTCTTTTTTAGGTTATAGGAACCTTTAGTGATCCAGGGGCGACTATCAGATGATAAATAGGGAATAATTGTGACACCCTAGAGATACAATAGAAAGTAGATCCAAATATTTAGCACAGTCACGGGTGCCCATATCCGGTCATCAACACCTAAGTGCCCCTATCCTACTGCGGTTGCCCATGCGCAAGCTTGTTTGAGAGCTCAAAAATTTATAGAGGCCAGATAAAACACCACTTACATCTTGTTCAACACTTCTCCCTTATCATATCACTCCCAGATTGTGCACATATCGCCTAAGTCTCCTTATCCCATCTTGTTTCTTAGGGTTTCAATTCTTTATATCTTAGTTTTATTTTTTCATTATTGTATTGCGGTATTTATACATCATTTATCATATGAGTTACTCTACAATTAGATTTCATTAAAATTTAATAAAATCAGGTATATTCTTTAAAAGGTACTGATGGGTGGATGGGTTCATTACAATTTTTTTTGTACGAGAGAGTTTTCTTGGGTCCCACGATGGCATCATTAATTATTTTCGTTCTTCTTAGTAACACCTCTATGGGATCATTCAAAGGTTGATGTGTATGTGAAGAAGAGGGAGAATATTAATTATGACGATGGGGGTTTGATTATTGGTACAAATGATATATTAAAGGGATATTATGATGAAGAGGAGCACTCATGAGGATATTGTAGGGATGTTGAGAGACTAAGGGTTGAATGTATTGACAAGGAATGTGAATGGAAGTGGTGATAAGAGGTTGGGATGGTCGTAATATATATTGAGAAGGGATGGTGCTATATTGTTAGACAAGGGCAGTGGACTCCTTCTATGAAAAAGGGTGAGTATTAGCAATCAAAACCGTATTGAAACGAGGTATAGATGTGGGAATAGATAAGACTACATTTTGGATCGAGAATGTAGGTTGTTGTGGTGGGATAAATTGAGACTCCATAGGAGGGGTACTATTAAGAGGAATATTAATTGATCTTACAAGAGGTGGAGGAGGAGCATTGGAGGATGTCGGACTATATACGAAAGGGGAGGTCGTAGTGTGGGTTTCTATGGCTAACGACCTTGATGAAGGAGCTAATGACGTATATGGTTGTTGGTTAAACATGTCTTATGATGGGATAACATTATTATACAAACTAGTGATGAGAGTTAATGAAGCTGGGACTGGTGTTATTGATTCATTGACAGTGAAATAGGGGATTCTTTATTGGATAACATGATGATAATCAAGGTTAGTGAGGCAGGAATAATCAATGGTGATAGTGGTAATGGGATTTCATTATTATGGCTATGGTTATTAGAGGAGGACACTTCAGGAGGAAAGGTAAATGTTAAGGGCCATCGGGTTAGAGTCTAGAAGTTTTGGAAATACTAGATCACCACTCTTGAACAACCATGGGCTATATGGATCTAGAATCTGTCATGTAGCTAAATAAGTACTAGGAGAATGAGGGGGTTATTTAATGACCTATAAAGATTGGAAAAACTAATCGATTATGCCTAGAATAATTTGAATGTGGGACTTGAGAGAGTCGAGGGATTTTCATAGAGATCTTGTCATACTATCATTGTTTTGGAGATGGGAGTGTTGTCTCATTAAAACCATGAACTAATAAAACAATCAATGAAGAAAAAGAGAAACGGTTGTTTAGTACAACAAAAAATCAAGACAGACAAAAATTGATTATCTTGATTAATTTACGAAAGTGTGAAAGAAGAAAATGTTGAAATGGGACTAAATATAAGCTAGTTAATGCTGGTTTAAATTTCTTTTAAGGTTAATGTCCTCGATATACGTGAAGGTAGACGAGGCCCAAATCTATGTTGGTGTTGATATGCAGTGTGATATTGGGACCTAACCCCTCAATTCATAATTTGGCAATGATAAGAGTGTTAAGTGCTTAGACGATATACCACCCACCATATTATTTATACTCTACCAAAATAATGAGTCGGATTTTCCTTTTGGTGAAAAAATCCAAGTAGGTCTGCCTAGAAAGGATTGTTTGAATGAAAATTTGATGTGATATGTTGTTTTGTTGTGTGTGAAGGGACTTTTTTTAATTCAATTCATTTAGCTTCTAATTAAACTATGTGAGAAAGTATATATATATATATATATATATATATATATATATATATATGAAAGTTCTTTTTAAGATCCAAAGGGATATTTCTACTTTGATGAAAAAATGATGATAAAAATGTAATGTTGAAAGAAAGAATGAAACAAAGAAGAGATACATGTGAGAGCTATTCCTTTTTTAATTTTATATTAATTTTAACAGATTTTTGGGAAAAGTGATAGTGAGGAACCAAAAGATGAAAGGTTAGATGATATATAGAAAAAAAAAGAAAACAAGAAGATATAAGGAATATAATAAAAAAGGGACTATGGTCCCATTGATTGTGTCTAGATGTTTGAGGTGAATTTGCACTTGTTACTATGGTACTAAAATACAAATAACTCTAAATAAATAAAGTTTTAATGATACCTATGCCGAAAAACATAATTTCGGGATGATTGGATACACAGATAAGTTTGAATAATCCTCCTTTCAGTAAGCAAGCAGACATATATGAAAAAATAACTAAATAAGTCAACTATTAGATCAAGATTAAACACATTTCTTGACAAGGCCGATCCTAGGAATCGCAAGGGCTTCCTTGAAGGGTTTCAACTCATGTTCAAAATGAGTGATATGAAATGAAATATGATAATGACAATAAGATTAGAATTCAATAGGGATAGAGAGATCCTAATCCACATAGTACGTGGCTGAAGATAAGGATACATCTGTTCAAGATCTTCAAAATATTTAAGCCAGGATTTCTCCACCACATATTTTATTTCACATATGATCTCAAGTTTCTGTTTAATTTCCACATTTTTCGGGTGTCAAGGAAATGGTACATAGATTGAATTCATGTGATATATCAAAATTATCACATGTGAATGACTACTACATGATCATGATGTCGTATATTATTGCAATGGTATGTACTTGTCTCGGAACAGTAATCTAAAAAAAACACCTGATTGTAAAGATGTTTTTTATAAAAAGCAGACGATAAGATGTAAATATAAGGGTAAAAGACAAGGATCGATGAATATTATGGATTTGCGGTGATTAGGGACAAAATTATCTATTTTAATAAGTGTTTGTAGTATAGAATGTTTTGGATACATATTATGATATTGGCAATTCTAAGATGAGATACAGAGGATGTAGAGATAAAATGAATGTAAGAAGATGAGATTTGAATATGTATCAAGAGTTAATTTAATTATTGAAGGTTGGGGATCCAATGGACGGAGATCGGGGATCGGCGATGATCCATGGAAAATTGGTTTATAAACTAAAATTTAAATAAATGAATAAATGAAACACATAAGGTATGATGGATAGATAGGGGTATGAAGATGATTGTTTGAAAACATAACTAATGTAATATTGTTGAATCCTAGCTCATTGATTATTTCATGGATGTCATGTGGAATTTATGTAAAAGAGTGATTGGTGAGGTCTAAACAATTTAGGGGCATGAATGTTGATTTCTAGTGTCCTTCTCTGACCTCAAATGGTTAGGTTGAAGTGACTTCGGTGATGTCTAGATTATTTCTACTACATACCTTGAAATGATTCATGCTATGGAATTGAGGAGATGTACAAGGATTATATATTTCCATAAATGTTCCATGAGAGCCATCAACATCTAATTTAAATGAGTAAAATTTCTCATTTACTGAAGACTTCTTTTTTGTGTGTGCAAATCCATTAGGCCCTTATCATAATCAATGATCCATGGTCAAAATGAAGGTGATAGAGATACTTTAAGTATTTGAAGATTAACCATAGGTAATATATGACATTATCCAAGCATAAAGATGATCTGCAAGTTCAGGTATAAGTGTTGGTTACACGAGTTTGAGATTTTGATATTGAGTTTCCATGAATATGCACATCTAACTGAGAAGATGAGTTTGAAATGAAAGTTTAAATATTGACCTATAACATCCCAATAAATTTATCATGTATTATAAATCTTGAATACACATTCATCTTAATTCATTTGCATGACATGAGTCTAGGGTGTGCCTCTTGCATTCAAGTTGAAGACTGGGTTTTGAGGTATACAAACCTAATTGAGGTTATGAGTTCTAATGGAGGCTTGGTGGGATATTGGTGAGTTATAAAGCTTGTAATGGATATATATATTATGGAGATAGATGTTTTAATACACCAAAATCCTCATAACACATGTCATATAGTTTAGGATAGGTAGAAGACAAAGAAGAATTTTGTAAGGTAAATACAAAAAGTAATAACCATTACAAAAAAGGTTGCAAATGTTAGTTGAAGATGTAATATTATTATGTCCTTAAGATGGGCATTGAACTTAGGAGTGTTTTCAAGTTTCTAATAGGTAGGAGAAGGGTCATGACTAGTTAATAAAGGTCATTAACAATAACTGACACTCTTGAAATTGTAATGATGACATTGTGGCCATTTTTAGGTGATGTCATATAAGTCTATTTTACAAGTTAAAAATGTTATAATTTATAGGGATCATAAGTATAAGTGTAATAAGTGTGAGGGAGTTTCATCCTCATGTATATTATTGTCTCAATGTGTATTTAGAATAGATTATGAAAAAAAGTTTCAAAAGTATTAGTAATTGATAAAATAGGTGAATTTATATGTGAGTTGAATGAGTATGAGCATGTAGGAGCTGAACAAGAGATCACTGATTTGTTGATACAATAAACTAGGTCAAATTAATGTGATCAAAATCTTGTAAAGACTAAGTGGGTGCTTAGAAAAATAGGGAGTTGGTTCTTGCATGCAAGTTGTAGCTTACAAAAGTTGTCAAGTAGGCGCTTGACTAGTTTGTTGTAGGTAGTGCTTCAATTTGAGTGGGTGATCATCAAATTGAAATATTTATAATCTTTTGTGGGACAATTATCCACATAGTGCATTGATTTCAGTGGGTTTTTCTCGCTTCAAGGTATCCCATACTAAATATTGTCTTCATTTGTATTTACTTGGTGATTTCTTATGTTTGAATGTCATTGTTTCTTCATGGTATAATTTGATCTAAATTGAATGGTTTTTTGAGTTTAGAATTATTTTCAAAGTTTGAAGAAGAATTGATTCACCCCTCCCCTTTCCTTTCTTGTGTTTTCCAATAATTAGTATCAAAGATATGTATTTTTTGGAGCAATCTTAATAACTTGAAGGAGATGCAAGTAGCATAAACATGGCGAGAAATCAAGGTCAAAGAGGTTTCTATAATTCTAGGGCACCTCTATTCAATATAATAAATTATGTATTTTGGAGAGTTATAATGAAGACTTATCTCATTTTTTTAGGCTATGATATATGGCAGTAAGTATTTAGTGGATACAGAATTCTAGCCACACCTCGAACTGATGTAGTAGGAAAGAAGTAAAGTGAAAACAAATAAAAGGAAATGAATAAGATATTATTTTGAATGGTATAAATAGATTTTATAAAATTTATTCATTGTAATACATCCCAATATATTTGGGACAAACAAAATACTATCTATGAAAGAGACAACAAGGTAAAGCTAGCTAATTCATAGACCTACCGAGGACAATTTGAGATCTTCCAAATAAAGGAAGGTTAAAGCATGGCATCCTACATGTAGAGTTTTTATGAGGTGTTAAATCTCATTAGATATCTAGGAGAAAATATGGATCAAAAAAAGGTTATTCGAAAGGAGACTCTAAGGTTTCACCTATGGAAGAAGCAAAAGAATTGAGTAACCTAGAAATGGAAGAACTTCATTCCATTCTAACTTCCTATCGAATGAGGAAAAGGAAAAAAAACAATTTCAAAGATGATAAGAAACAAAACGTGAAGAAACGTAAACTTTAATTTGACATAGACGAGGATGATGAGAAAATTGAAGCAATGTTTGTTTGGAGACTAAAAAGAGGATGAGGTAAATACAAAGGAAAATTTCCCTTTAAATGATTTATTTGTGACCAAGTAGGACACTTTTCTTCCAAATGTACTAATAATAACAAGGAATACCATGATGGGCATTATGAAGAGGACATGAAATATCATAATCACAAAAAGAATTTGACGGAAAGGGAAGTCAAGAAAAGTTTCTTCAAGAATAAAAAGAACCTATACACCAAAGAGGAAACAAGTTCATCATAATCAAGTGACCCCAAAAGACTTGAAAGTGAAGATGAAGACACTCAGGATGATACACTATTTGTGGCCATGGATACAACCTCTAAAATCATCTAAAAATATAAGAATCTAGTGAATATGAAATGTGATAGGAGAAGGATTCTGAAGTGAACCTTAGAGAAAAATTGATTATTGCTCTTGAGGAATTGAAGTTGCAAAGGAAGAAGAACAAAAAATTGAATTCTATCTTGAAATATTATGAAGAGAAAGCGAGTCTTCATGAGAAAAGAAAAATCAAGAAAGATAGATAACATGAATATGGAACCAAATATTTTTAAGCGCAACTCGATTTGCTAACAACATCCTTAAAATCCAAAGAGGAAGAATAAATCAAACTAAAAAAAAAGATAGATATTATAAACACTGAATTACATTAGACATCAAGCAAGTTGAAATCATATCACATATTTGACAAGAGATCAAGTGACCTAGATTACCTTCTAAGAAAATGAAGGTCTTCAACTAACAATACTGGTATAGGGTTTAAAAATGAGAACATGTATGAAAAGAAAACTTGTAAGAAGGATTAAAATACTACTCAAGAACAACCTCAAGCATGGGAGGATACTAACATGGAAGCGAAGAGAAGGAAAAATTAGATTAGACAATCTCATGTAACAAAGTACACTCATTTTTTCTATGGCTATTATTTTTCTTGTAACATGTTTGGACATACAGGTATAAAGTGTAGAATATATGAAATAGGTCATGGAATGCATCTTCAGTCACTGCAAATGAAAATAAATAATTAAATTGTATTCTATAATTTTCAAATGCCTTAACACATAGAAAAATTGTGCAATCAAAAACTACTAAGGAAAGAGAAGATGGTGTATGCAGTAAGGAAAAATTCTATAAGTAATATATAATAAGGTCTAATAGATCAAACTACCTTTCATAATAAATTTGATGATATGACATGGTGCATTGAAAATGGATTTTCAAGACTTATTATAGGGACCAAGGTAAAATTCATCTCATTGAAAGAGGATGGATTAGGAACGGTAAGGTTTTGTGACAACATATCTGCAAGCATTATAAGATATGGCACATTGAGTCATGAAAATGGAAAGATAGTCACTGAGAATTTATTGTATGTAGAGGGCTTAAAACACAATATATTGAGTGTGATTCAAATGTGCAAGAAAGTGTACACCTTGGTATTTCGTGAAAAAGTCTTTGATATAAGGAATAATAAATCAAGAAAGCTAGTTGGCAAAGCCAAAAGGAATAAGAACAATATGTATGTCTTGAAAGACATTAACAAGGAGAAATTATTCACAATCAAGGTTAATGATAGTTGTCTTCGGCATAGAAGGCTAGATCACCTAATTTTTGACACTCTTTTCAAAATTATTTCCAAGGGATGCTTGAGAAACATTTCTAAAATCACTAAACTTGTTGATCCTCTTTGTAAAAAAATATTACATGGAAAAAAACCAAAAGAAGATTAAAATCCAAGGATTAATCCACAAGAAGACCACTAAACATGATACATATTGATCTTGTTACTTCATGTATCATGTTACTTCATGATGAGAGTTACAAGAACTAAAAGTATTCAGGGTGAGAGTTACTTCATGTTGTTGATTGATGATTATAAAAGAATGACCTCGGTTGCATTCCTAAAGGAAAAATCAGAAGCACTAGACAAGTTCAAGATATTGAAATTCCTACTTACAAATGACAAAATGAAAACATAAAAATCTTGAGATCTGATATAGGAGATGAATTTCTGTAAAATGAGTTTGATGATTTTTTTGAAAGTTATGGAATAATAAGGAAATTCTCAAAAGCTAGAACACCTTGAAAAAATGGAGTTGTGAAGAGAAAGAATATGACTGTTCAAAATATGGCAATAACTATTTTGAATGAGTCCAAGTTAGATGGCTATTAGAGGGAGGTAATCATACATCAGTCTACATACTAAATGAATTCCAAATAAGGACAAATAACAATAAGACCCCTTGTGAGGTTTAGAAAGGAAGACTTGTAAGTGTGAAACATATAAGAGTGTTTAGAAGTAGGTTCTTCATCAAAATGGATGAAGAAAACCTTGGTAAGTTTTACTCAAGGACCGATGAAGGTAATATCTTGGGATACTCCTAAGTGATCTCAACATATAAGTGATACAACAAAAGCTTACAAAATATAGTAGAAAGAAAAAAAAATCATAGTTGATGAAAACTATCCAAAAAAGACCAAATATCAGTCAATGGACACTCCTTAAGGTATAAACATCCAAGATGATGATGAAGTGACATAAATAAATCAAGAAAAATAAGATGAGGATGAAGAAATATGAAACATAAAAGCACTATCAAGATACGTCAAGAAAGATCATTGCACAAATAAAATAATAGGAAACAAGGAGGTAGACATAAAAATAAGGAGAAGATTGAATAATGTTCTAAAATAAGAGAAAAATTCTCTATTATTCAAGATTAAACTAAAGAATGTTATAGAAACTAACAAAGATAAAAATTGGGTTGATCTTATGAATGAATAATTGAACCAGATAAAGAGAAATTACACTTGTGAGCTAGTTCCTACGCCACAAAACAAAAGTTTCATTAGAACTAAGTGGGTATTCAAAATTAAACTCAATAAAAAAGGTGAAGTCACAATAAATAAGCCAAGACTTGTTTGCAAAGGTTACTTTAAGGTTGAAGGAGTTTATTTTGATAAAAAAATTGCACCAGTGGCTAGAATGGAAGTCATTAGGATCTTCTTAGCATATGCAACATACAAAGGATTCAAGGTATATTAAATGGATTTCAATTAAATTTTTTTGAATAGGAACCTAAATGAATAAGTCTACATTGAAAAATCTGATGGATTCTCACTAATAGAGGACAAGGAATATGTGTGTAGGTTGAATAAGGTCCTATATTGGCTAAATCAAGCTTCCATATCTTGATACAACATATTCAAAAAATACCTAACTAATCAAGGCTTCAAGAAAGGAGTGGAAGAAAATAACCTATAAATGCTTATTTCAATAAACTGGGACTTATTCAAGTCCCAAACGCTAAAAAATGTAGCCAATATTGGAATCCAATATTACTATTTTTGGATTCAAAAATGTCAAATATTGGAATTATCTGCACTCCAAAATCACACATATTGGATTCCAAAATCGTACATATTGGATTCCAATATTGCATTTATTGGAATCCATTATACAGGCTAACGTCCGCTAGGCATTATTTATGATTTGTTATATATAGAAAATGTTTCTATTTTATAAGGCCCAGTGGCCACAAGCCATTATTTATGTTATGTTATAATGGATAGTAGCCGCCAACCATTATTTATGCTATGTTATAAGGGATAATGACCACCAACCATTGTTTATGATATGCTATATGGTCTAGCTAATAGTAGTCATTATTTATGAGATGATATGCATAGAATATGTTTCTAATTTATAAGGAATATCAAACATATTATCTTTTCCTTTAATGGTTACTACAAAGGCCACAACATCATGTTAAATTTGATGCCTGTTTAGACATATTTAATCATTTTTTATACAGGCTAGCGGCCACTAGGCTAATGAATTTAATGAGATGTGAGACCCTTCAAGGTTAATTTACTATAATGTGATTGAACCTCGCTGTAACTAGACAATGATTGACGATATTATGAATAAACTAGCAAAGGCCTTAAATCCAAACTATAATAATATTATTAAATGTATATATCTACTACATATTTTGATAGTGCTTAAGTTTATAGTGCATCGGTGTATCTATGTATCTGCTGAATATTTTTGTGCGACTTAATTTTATCTGCTAAATATTTCAGTACGACTTAATTTTAAAATCCATATATTTTATTATGACACCATTAGTATTGGGGGAGCCATAATATAAATCATATAATAGGTATTTATCTATTTACGTCACATTACGTCAAGAATCATATATCTAAAACCTGCACTGCTCACCATAGAGAGAAAATCAAATAATAATTGACTTTCTAGTACTTTCTACTTTCACATGATGTGATAGGAATCATGTTAGAGACAAAGTGAGTTTGGTCTAAATTGAAGAAATATTGAACTAAATGTGAGATAAACTCTTTATGTAAGTGGAAATAAGTAAAAAAATCCATAAAAGGAAGGAAAGAGGCCTACTTTAAGTCTACCTTGCTTCAATTTTAATTTTAATTTTTCTACCTTGGAGTGGACCATTCGACTCAGAGAGTAAGATATTTTTTTTTGACATTTGGTAAAAGAGGGTTGAGGGTACCCTACCCCATACATAACTAAGCTACCAAATAGAGGAGACATTCAATACCAAACTATAAAAAAATATAGTCTGATAAAAAAAATTCAAAACTAACATCCAATACAATAAACTATAAAAAAAAAAAAACATATAACTTAAAACATTAAACCAAAAAATAACATCACCACTACCTTTTAATTTTCTCTAATTTGGTCACTAGAGAGGCCCATTCCTTAGCAAGTCATTCAATGTTAGTGCCTAGAGTGGTTACATCATATTCAGATAGTTCCATTTCCCTCTTCTTTGACGTCCCATTCTCTTCACTTATGTTGTAGGCATTAACCAGATGTTCGAGAGTTTGAAGGTATTCTAAAGTGCACTTGAAAGTGAAAATACTCCACCCAGTGAATATTAGAAGCATATTCTTAAGATGATCCACATCACTATTTAAATTCTTACACTTTTTTTGTAGAAGCTCCTTACTACCACCCTTTATGACTTGATCCATATCCTAAAATTTCATCTTCATTGCATGCCAGTCGTTCAAGATAAACTAGATAGCAATTTTAGTAATTCTCGTGTCACATTTCATGTTTTCAAGGCTTGCAACCAATTTAACAAGATCAACTCCCTCTTTCACATAGAGTTTTCGAAGAACTTTCATTTGTCTCTTTTCCTGGGTGTCAACTAAAACCTACCTTCTTTTGTTGACTCGGTTCCATTTTTCAGCCTTCTTAACAACCACCACCTTCATGTTGTCTTTTTTTAGGTCTTGGGGGCCCTTTAATACTTCAACTTCAGCCACATTTTGATTATCCTCTTCACCCGAGCTAGGGTATTCACTATATTCCTCATTCTCAGAATTAGTTTCATCTTCAACAATGTAATATTCAATGGATTTTGACAGGAAACTATCCCTATGAACAATTTTATCCATATCCAAGATTTATCTCTACACAATAGCCATAACTAAAGCCTGATGTAGGGGAATACTAATTTTTCCTTTTTTGTAGTGGTCTAAGGTAGCACATAGAGAACAAAGTATATAGCATGGAAAACTAAAATGATGCCCATGTCTGAGGAAATTTAGCATGGGAAGATGGTAAGCATAGATACATTTGTGGCATCCCTCAAGAGTGAAAAAATGGATTAGGTTAAGGGCCACTTCGTTGAATGGGTGAGGTAAGGAATTCCTAATAAATCCCACAAAATGAGGGGTGATTGTTTCCTTACCTTGTAGAAATAACTTCATTTCCTCCGCTGAATCCTTTTTGGGTTTGTAGATTTTGTGTCCTTCACTGGTCATGCCCATAACATAACCCATTGTTTTGATTGATAATTCAATATTTACTCCTCATATCACCACATTCCCCTCATCTATTTTCTTATTGTCTACCATGCCATCCGCAATCCTTACTAAGTTGCTCATTGTACCCCTCAAAAATATTTAAGAAAGGGGAAAATAATTTTCAGTTGAACACCTACATAGCCTCATAGTTAACATCATTGAAATCCAAAGGCTTAGTGTGAATCTTCCCCCATATACCTATTAACCGCTAGGCTAAAGTGAAGAAAAAATTATTGTTCAATGCTACACAGACCCGACCACACAACTAAAATACCAATACACCTACTAGCAACATAAATCTTAGATTCATAGAGAGGATTAAATGTGCATTAACATCCCCTCAATAGAGGAATAAAACTGACTTCCAAGAAAGGAATAAACACATATTACAATAACACTAACATCCCCTTAATAAACTATGCGCACCACACTGCACTTGTAAGGAATTCCAAGAGAAGAATAAACCTCGACGGAAATTGAATTACAAGAACATTAACCTCCCTTTAATAGCTATAAACCCTAACGATGCTTGCATTATAAAAAAATTAACATTCCCTTAATAGTTATAAACCCAAATTTTAATAGAGGAATAAATCTAGATTACAAGAACATTAATATCCCCTTAATAGTTATAAATGTGTGACATCATTCATCATTTACCCCCCACGTCACCTTTCGCCATCCTTGTGTACCTCAAAATAAGGGACATGAAATCATTGTGGACATTTACCTCCCACAGTTGACACATTAAATGACAATTAAAATTATCCTACTCCCCTTTCCAGGAGGATATCTTTTCATAATTAAATATAGATATGAAATAAATTAAAACTCATTTTTTACACGTAGAATTTTAGTAAATCATTTTAAGAAGAATTTGAATTTCATTGTAATACTATTCGTCAGCGAGAATCCCAAATTCAAAGAATAATTCATTACAAATTAATTTTTTTTTCACGATATCTACGAGCACACTGATTCAGGAAGTGCCTGATAATTTTTCAATTCTTTACATACCTTAAATTGATGTGAATATTTTTTGTAGTGGACAGTTTGAAGTCGAGAGGATAATATAAGCTTAAAAAATCAAAGTAAGAGAGTTAATACTTAAAACTTGCTCGGTAATGCCAATGTAGCTTATCATGGGTAAATAACATTAATCAAATAAGAATTCACCAGAAATAAAAATGCTATATACACTTTTTTTTTATATATTAAGATATCTATTATTGTTTAAATCCTTTATTGTATTAACAATTTCCTAAATATAATCACACATATTATGCATATAAACATTATTAAGATAGTCAGGCACATTATACAGAAAGTTGTTGTCAAATAAATTTAGGGACAAGTTACATAATTTTTTTTTATATAGTTAAAGGATTTATACAAAAAATAAAACCAAGTAAGAATGATAACGAAGACAAAATGTAACAGGAAAAGTTAGGCCTACAAAAAACATAAAGCCATGAATATAAATAAAGAGTAGGAAGGATATAGATTCCCTAGGGTTCCACCAAGCTAAACATTGCAATATTCTTGAGAACTAAAAAGGACGTGCCAGAAATAGAATTCAAGTATGCCACGTGATCACCAAGGTGTGAGGTAGGTTTTACGATCATGACTAGGTCAAGGGATGGAACTCTAGAGACAAACATCCCATCAGATCAACATATGATTTGAACAGAGCCTGAAAATTGAAGTAGGACCTGAATTTTCAATTCCAGGGCATCACAAATCCTTAGGTCAACTCAAAAAGGTGATGGAATAAGATATAACTTTGCAAAGAGACAAGGATGGCATACTTCTACAAGAGCTTCGACGAAACCCACACAATGTTATGGGTAAATGAAATGGGACATGACCATCATGACCACTACTTTATCTACACACAACACTAGGAAATTAAACATCAAGATTCTTGTAATCTCATATTTTACATGAGCTCTCACAGTGATCTACAAATAATCCACACCAAATATGTTCACAATCGTCGTCATAACATCTACGGAGTCTATGTGGAAGACATTGCAAAGATGATTGTCAGACACAATAGAGAAGAAATCCATTTCTTACAAGTTGTTATGCAAGAGGATGAAATGAACATAAGTAGATGCCACGACGGGGAAATGAAACAAAAAAGATAGAAAAATGAGAAAATGAATGAGGAAATCTGAAAGCACAACCCAAGTAAATAGTCCATTGACTTGTGTGAGGAAGGTCGACGTAATAAAAAACCGATGGCATCATCATCATTTTCCCATACTTTGGCTAGACTATTTGATGAAAAGGATCTTATATTATATTAAATGAAACATGATATAATATTCTCTCAACAAAATAAGGAGACAATATGAGAGAAAAACCCCAAAGCCACAAGCACACTAGGCCAAGCCTAGAAAAACAAAAAATAAAAAACTATAAGGGGTATAAGGAACACAAAAAACAAACGGTAGATTATGAATAAATGCTACCTGTGATTGATAAACTATCTATATACAAAATCACATTATTAGAGACAATCAAATACAT
This sequence comes from Taxus chinensis, assembly GCA_019776745.2. Taxonomy (NCBI): domain Eukaryota; kingdom Viridiplantae; phylum Streptophyta; class Pinopsida; order Cupressales; family Taxaceae; genus Taxus; species Taxus chinensis. The sequence goes on along the minus strand of CM034146.1, from coordinate 595,945,854 downwards.
TATACAAAAAGGTGTTATCAATTAAATCTACTGCACCACCCTTAGAGCCAACCAAGATGGACAATGTATCTCCACCATATTTTGAATCATTGGCCTTGGATCCCAGTGGGTGGGGGGACTCTAATTACATTCCTTATAAGGATATTTTTGTAAAGTTCATTTAGTTTCACTTGGTTGGTAGCAACATTGAACTTACGCCACTCACGGTGTTAGAGAGCGCACTTGTTAAGGAACTCTTTTTCTACTTTGAAGATGCGTGTGGTAGTGGTATGAACCACCTTCTAGCTATGCTCATGGAACTTATATTACATGATATTATTCACGTAATTTTTCGTGTATCCCAATGATATTCGGTGGTAGCTGATGAAAATCCAGGTCTTCATTATCCTCCTCTTTAAGCTTCCCCCATCTTACTCTTCGGAACACCGTCATTGTTTCTATTTTATACAGTGTAGCAGCTGTGAGGCTGTATTTGTTGCCTAGGACTAACATTTTTAATAGTTTTAAAATGCCATTAACATTATGTATTAAAATGTGTAACCTGTTTCCTATAAAGAGTGCAATATGTAATGCTTGAATCATTCTCCTTAATCACTCTAATCACTGGCTATAATAGTAAAACCCTACAAATAAAAAAAAGAATACTTATCCTAACATAAACTTTTTTTCAAGGTTTTTGAGTTAATATTTTTTTAGGGTTTGAGGGTTCTGAGGGCTCCGTATTCTCTCTACCAAAAATCTTGAAAAAATTAGGGTTACGGTCCCATCGAATCTTCCTATTTTATTTAGATTAAAGTGAATTGAACTAGTAAGTTACTATTACAAATAAAATTAAACGAATGTGTTTGTTAAAGTGGATACCTGGTGAACATAATCAACAAAGGATAATCTTTTTTAAGAGTGATGATGTATGAAATTTTAAGGGTAGTCGATCTTTGCACACTTGGTAGCAAGACACTCTCTTAGGAGAACATGTTTCTTAGAAGAACAAACACACCAAATACAATTCTTTGTATCATTTTTGATATTAAAGTCAATGGAAGACATCAAAAAATACATAACTTCAACATCTTACATTGTCTTAAGGGGTAAAAAAATCAGAATAAAAATCATTTAAAAAAATACCACATGAGTGCCCCATTCATATCTGAGAATAATATTATCATAACCATAACCATTGAGCTTACTGATAGATCTTTGTTGACAAAATTAACAAAACCAAACCTCCTTCTAACCCCCCTCTTCTAATCCATTGCAACATAGACACATGTGATGTGTCCTTGTGGCTTGAAAATCTTGTCCAGATCAACATCTATCATGTCATCCAATAAATTGGTAACTCAATCATAATTTTCATCATTTTTGTGGCGCATGATGTCACCAGACAAGTCCAAGACACCCCATAGACTGGGAGGAATGGAGGTTGATCTCCAAACATCAAAATAAGTGGCAGTATTGTTAGTGTTTCTTCTACCTATGGTGAGACCCTTAGCAGCCTTATCCATTGTTAAGGTGTCTATGGCACCGGCGGAGGAGAGATCCTTGTAAGTCCATTTTAATGCAGAGTGATCTCCCTTCTTACCAAAAATATAGAAAACCATGACCACCACACCACCCTTAGATCTAGCAAGGACAGACAACACATCTCTAGAAGATTTTGAATCATTGGCCTTGGATCCCGATGGGTGGGGGCAACGCACCTAGATTTCTTCTAAGGAGATGCATGTTAAGTTCACTGAGGGTTTTTTACTATAAGCAATGAAAAACTTATGTGACTCACAAAACTAGAGATTATGTTTTTTAAGGCACACTTTTGCCACTTTACAAATTCAGGTGGTAGTGGTGTGAACCACTTTCTCACCATGCTCATTGAAATTGTATTCCAAGATCTTCAACACGCCATTTTTGTTTAGCCCAACGATATTTAGCAGTGGCTAATGAAAATACAAGTTTGTTTAACCTCCCCCCATCACACTCTACCAGATGACATCAAAGTTTCTATTTTATATTGGTTAGCGTCCGCTAGGATCTATTTGTTGCCTTGGAATAATGTTTTTAGTATTTTAAAATTTCATTAACATTATGTTTTAAAATGTATAGGCTATTTCATGAAAACAGTGAAATATGTAACACTTGTCTCATTCTCCTTACTCATAATACATTATGTGTCTCGGGCATGCGTGTGTATCATTATCTTTCTATTCAATTTCCCTACATCTGAATCTATTAGACGTAATCACTATCGTCCCTAGCTCAAGAAAATGTCAAAGCAGTGAAATCATCATGCATCCATTGAAAATGTATCACTGGTTTGTAGACACTCAAATTTCTAGTTATTGTAGTAAAACCCTAAAAATAAAAAATAAATAGTAATGCTCGTGTAAAATTCTTGTTCGGACAATGCTTTTCCACAAGATTTAAGCTTAAGGTTTTTTTTTCAATCAAAAATAAATGTTTTCTGATTTGGTTAAATTCCCACAGATCTTCCAAATCAACAAACATCAAACAATATAGAATAACACTTGATAGCACAAGACTCACTCTTAAGAGAACATGTATGTTAGAAGAAAAAATAAAGCAACTAAAATCCTTTATATCATCATTTACATTAAATTTGGTTGAAGACATCAAATAATATAGAAATTCAACATCTTGCATTGTCTTAAGGGGTAAAAAAAGAAGAATACAAATAATCTAGAAAAATACCATAGGAGTGGCCCATTCGACTTTGAGAACAAGATTATCATAACCATAATCATTAAGCTTATTGATATCTCTTGGGGCATCCTCCTTGTTGAAGAACATAACAAAACCTAACCACCAGCTAACCCCCATTTTATGATCCATGGACATGGAGACACACATGATGTGTCCAAGTGGATTTAAAATATTGTGCACATTAGCATCCATCATTTCCTTGAATAGATTGATAAATTGATCATAATTTTCTTCATTTTTTCGATGCATGGTGTCACCAGAGTGGTCCAAAAAAACCTAGAGACCAGGAGGGATGTAGGTTGATCTCCCAACAGTGGAAGAAGTTGCAGTACCACCAGTGCAACTTCAACCCGAATTAATGCCCTTGGTTGCCTTATCCATTGTTAAGGTGTCTATAGCACCGACGAGGCTGAGATCCTTGTAAGTTCAGTTTTATGTTCAGTGATTTCCCTTCTTACCTTAGATATGGTAAACCATGAGCACCACACCACCCTTAGAGCCATCTAGGATGGACAACACATCTCTACCATATTTTTAATCATCGAATTTTGATCCTGGCAGGTGTGAGTGCTCCAGCAGGATTTCTTCTAAGGAGATGCCTATAAATTTTTCTTAGGGTTCTTCATTGGCAAAAGAGAAAAAATTGCACCACTCATAATGCTAGAGATCATACTTTTTTATTTGCACTTTGGCCACGTTACGGATTCACATTGTAGTGGTGTGAACCACTTTCTAGATGTCCTCATGGAACTTGTATTCCACGATCTTCTTCATGCCATTTTCATCTGGCCCAATGATATTAAGTGATGCTTGATTGAAATCTAGGTTTTACTTATCATCCTATTTAAGCTCCCCCCATCACACTCTATCGTACACCATCATTGTTTATATTTTATATTGGGTAGCATCTGTTAGGATTTATTTGTTGCTTTGGAATAATGTTTTTAACAGTTTTAAAATGTCATTCCAAACCTTGTTAAGATTTTTTGAGAAATCTATTCTCATTCCTAGATCATCGATAAATGGTTCATTTGGTCACGATGCAATCTTCCTGTATAATCCCAATGCAATATTCCACACAACACTAAATAAAAAATATTTAAACTAATGATCTATAAAATGATAATTAGAAAATTATTCAGTTCTATAAGTGCTAATGACTGCTAGGATTTATTTTTTCTTTGGAACAAGATTTTATCATTTTAAAACTATCATTAAGATTAACATATGAAGATCTAGTAAAAAACTTTTTATGATTTTAGGGAAGCCTCGATGGATCTGAAAATCAATAAGCATAACATGATTCTATTTTATAAGGTATAGTAGTCGCTATTATTATTTCTTGTTTGTGAATAAGGTACTTATCAATTTCAAATTCTATTTAAGATTAAACCATCCATAAATTGGGAATAAAAATAATTTTATTTCAGAGAAGCCAACATCGATGTGTGAAATAAATATTTAGACTATGTAGATCTGGGAAAAATAATTCTTTTATTCGTCCATGATCCACAATTGTCTCTTCACCCAAGTTAGGAAAAAATGTTTTTCTTGCCCAAGAAAGAATTATAAAAATTGATTTCACACTACGAAGCTTTAATAAACTTAAGATAATCACTTTATTCCATAAAAGTGCATGATACATTGTTGTATTTGGAAGCAAAGTATATAATTTAAATGTCAATTATGTGTTTGTTATCACCGAATCACAGCACCCGTGGATGTTGATCAGATTTCTAGTTCAAGATCACTCTAAGCATCCAGTGTGATTGGATAACATGGGTACTATCTCCAAGTTGTGGGACTTGCTACTTGAGATAGACCTCCAGAGAAAGTTGGTTCTTGCTCCTATACTACCTGCCACAATCTACTCTAATGCAGGAGAAACTAGCTATTCTAACCTAAAATTCCAAGGGACCAGAGAGAGAGAATGCATAAAATGAAAGCCTACACTAAAGTGGTGATACACCAGAAAAGGAGGATGTGAGAGTAATCTCCAAATGTGTGAAATACAGAAGCAAAGTGCACACTAGAAGAGGTGATGACAGTTCACCATAATCCAGCAAAATGCATTTACAACAATATTCCAAGCACACACAATGATAATGAATTCCTGCAAGAACATAATAAATAGACACAATATACTTGTAGAAATATTAAAGGGGCAAGAAGAATGCAAGGAAACACAACAGGGGAAGATATATCCACAAACTGATATTTTATTGCTTCATGATATGCACAGTTCAATCTATTACAAGATAAGGGCCTGGATCACCATGCAAGGAGTCCACTACAAGGGCCTGCAATACACTGGCTTCACAAAGCAATTTTGACAGAGCTTTGTTACCCAAAAACTCTCCCTTTTACAATGAGCCCAACACTCCAATTTATAAAAAAATGAGAAGGAGAAGAGGAGGGAAAATGGAAATCCCGAAATCTTTCCTTCAACCACCTGTAAGAGGCATTAAATTGAGTGAAATGGGTATACATTACTTGCAAAAGGCTCCCCATACTGTCCCATGTGATGCAGCAGAGAAAGAATGATGACCATGCCTCTTAAATACACTCCCAGCTACCAAATAAAACACTGTTCTGAACCCGGACACGTTTTCTTAAAAATATCAATCAATTTCTGATCAAATCTATAATTTCTTGATTTCTGTGCATCGGTCTCGGAGGCACGATTCCAACGGTACCAATTTTGTGTGATTTCGTTGAGAAATGCAAAAGTTATGGCCTTCTGAGTGCAGGCAGCTATTTTGGGCCTTGCAGGCGTTTTCTGTCATTTGACGGGAAAGAGCATTTACTGACTGGAGCCGAACACATTTCCTTTATTTAAATATATCTATCCTTATGAAAATTAAGAAATCCAGTTTTTGTGGCATAGAGGACGTCGTGCCCATTCCAGAAAGTCCAATTTTATCAAAATCGGAGCTCGGAGTCAAAAGTTATGGCCGTTTGAAGTTTCCGGACCAAACGTTGACTTTTCCTCCTGTGACACGTGTCATGATTTGATTGGTCCTCGGCTCCTTCGGGTTTTCGTGTCCCACGCGTCCCTTTGTCCCATTCGGTATAGTGCTCTTTGTGCTGATTTCGGCCGAACCGGCCGGTTCCCGCCTTTTTGTCCCATGCGTCCCATTTGCTTTCGGGCTGTTTCGACTCTTTTCGCCCGGTTCGGCCGGTTCGCACATTTTTGGCCCAAATGTCCCATTTGCTTTCGGACCATTTGTTCCCATTTCGGCCGAACCGGCCGGTTCAGGTCCATTTGTTCCACTTGGCCCACTTTGTTTTGGATTGCCTTGACTGATTTCAGCCGAACCGGCCGATTCGGGTATTTTTGACCCAAACGTCCCAGACTGTCCCTCTCAGCAGTTAGTCGAATTTTTTTTCTCTGTCGAACCGGCATTTCGCGCCCGCCGCGTACTTTTGTCCCATTTGTCCCTGCTGCGTTTCAGACTGTTTGTGCTGATTTCGGCCGAACCGGCCGGTTCGCGCCTTTCTGTCCCACACGTCCCGAAGGCGACCTTGAGCAGGACTTAGCCAATTTTCACGATTTTTCCTGGATCGACCTATTTGCCTTCTTGAACCTTTTTTTCACATTTTCTCAGAACTTACTCTCTTCCTCTTGGACAGGGGAGTTAGACAAATATGAGGGGACCCTAGAAACATGACTTTTCGCCCTGAATCAATATAACTGCTTGCATGTTATCAAAATTACCTTGAGGGGTGAATTTTGGATAATAGTGTTTCAACGTTTTCAATGATATACAAATGTTTTTATCCTCTCCATCATGTTTCAACCATGTACATAATTCTTTATATATTTTTGAATCATTCTTATAGTTTCCATCAAATATCTAGTATGTAAGGGTTTTGAGATTAATTTATTCTTTGACCTCGTATGACAAGAATCTCGTGTCATCGATCAAAAGTATATTTTTCTCACCATAGACATTACCATAAATGTCTAGTATCTTCTAGCTTGTTTTTTATTTGAACTTACATTCTTGGCATCCCCAAATGAACCTGAAGTGGGTTTCTCTTAGCCAACTAATTTTTTTGACGAACATGTATTTCACCATTGTTGAATCTATAAATGAAGACCATAAGGCAATGTCAAAATATTTTCATGCAGTACTTATCAAGTTAACAGTAAAATCTCATTCAAATTATTTAGTATTCCCGGATCTAAAATATAGAACCATATTATGAGGTATTTTGTCACCAATACAAGAAATTCTAAACAACAAACCTTCAACTCCCAAAACTATTAATTTCTGATACTTCCCAATAGGATCTATAAAAACAACTCAGAATCAATGTAAGCTTCAAAAAGTGATTAAAAAGAAGGCATCAAAGTATTTAATCACAACTTAAACACAACTTATAAAACTATAATATTGTCTCAATCATAGTGAAGATATAAATACTACCCACTTTTAAGTTTGTAATCTCAATATATAAAATAAATAGTGACCATATGACTGTATGAATGAATATCATTGTAAATACCATTTTGAAATAATTAATAGTTATATATTTTTTGTTTGCTGCAATTTTTGGATGCCCTCTGCAACACTCCAACCCCGAGACAATATATGTGTTATGTTTATGTACAAATTGGTCATCAACCACTTATATTTTAAACTCTTTTCTTCATTGGATTACTTCTCCACCATAAAATTTTCTAGAGGGTTTCCCTTTGGGTCCATTGAAATACACAATGTGTTTCTAAGGCCGAAATCAATACCACCTCTAATCCTAATATTTTGGAGATCTTATTCTATAATTTTTTCTTCTACACAACAATGTTATTTACCCAAAATAATAAATGGTTTGAATTCAAACAATTATTTTCGAGGCTTTAATCCCTAGACAAAAATCCCACTTCACATTTTGCTACTAGTATCTTTAAAAAATTCTTTAGCCCACCTCAAAAGTTGAGAGTTTCCTTACTGAACTTGATTTTCAAGTCTTTGTAAGATTGGTTTTTCTCATAGAGAAAACCCTCCAAATTAAAATTAATTAAATAATCAGTTTGGCCAACTGTAGAAAATCATTTTTTATCAACTGTTTTAAATTTGATATTAAACAACTCAAATAATCAAAATTTTAGAATGTTAACACATACTGATTGATACCCCGTCTTGGATTCCCTCACACTCCCCCTTTGTAGTTTTTTGTGATGCTCGTTCTACGTTAAAAAATAGTAATCAATTAAAAATAAAATTTAAGTCAATGTAAAAGAATACATGAAACAACTCACTTTTATACAATACTGCATAGATGTAGTTATATATTAGCAACTATTAGGTGTAAGATATTAATTCCTGGAATATGTTTGGGTTGACAATATATGATGGGCTTCGCGAGTGCTAATAGCCAACCGTACAGAAGTAAATTTTTTATTATCCTTAAATAAATATTAACCAATAAACAAAAAAATTACTCGATTGAAAATAAATCTAATTAAAAGATGCATGTTAGCGACCGCTAGGGTATTACATATTACAAATAAACTACTTCTCCATATGTTCCTTCAATTATGGGGGTCTTATAAATGGTTTTCTTTATAATTGTAAATTACTATCATACCATTTTCCATCTGTGATTTTGTGCCTGACATGCCAACAACCTCCTTGTTTGGCATCAAATTGAAAAAATTGACGTCATTATTAAAAATAAGTAAACAATGACAATCGAAAACATGTTGTAGAGAAAAATTTATAAAACAAGTATTTCCCACACACATTTTATAGATTCATTAGATGGTTGATCAACGACCTATGGCGTAACAAGTTGAATTTGTTTCGACATACTAAGATCGACATCGTCTCCTCTATTTTTATGTGGAGAGGAAGAGACGGGGTCTTCCTCTATTGTTTGGTTTTCTTCTTGAATATTGTATGTATTAGTTCAAATGCATTACTAATATAATTATTTTAATTGATCTTAATCAACATACATTTTTCAAAATGATAGTAGTAATGTTGTAAAAACATTTATTGATCATGTGATTTAGTAATAAAAAAACACATAGACCTGAGTAAATCAAAGCATGCACTACAACACTACCACCGTACAACACTATAAGTAGAGAATTATCGAAAGTGAGTCAAGTGAACATATGAGACCGAAAAAATAAGATCTATCGTAAAGAAAAGGATGTTCCTTTCCTCGTAGGAAAATTTTTCTTGCAGCGACCATTTGCTATGGAAGATGATCCATCTAATCCATAGTGATTTCACCTATATCCCCATCATCAACATCACAATTGTGCACATCAGTTATTGTGTACATAAGACACAAGCTATTAAATTTTCCACTGTTGTCATAAAATATATAACAACCTTTCACAACTAATTCCGCCTTGTTTTTGACTTTTTGTATGTATTTTTTAATGTCTCTCTTAATTTTTTTGAAGAAGCAATAGTCAATAGGACAATAATTACACAATTTATCGTAATAGATCCAACAAATGTAAGAACGTCCATTATTGTATCGGAAGTGAGTACACTAGACAAAATACTGAAATATGTGATCACACATTCTGCATTGAATGGATTAGTTTACGGAATAGAAGATATTGTTGAAAGGAGATGGAAGGGATATGCACATTCATACGTAAAGTCTTCAATTTCTTTCATCCTTGCTAGAAAAGTTTCTTCCATTGCAATCATGTAGTTGTCTATAATTGCTTGATTTGTTGCTTGGAGACCATCTACCACTTTAACATCAAAGTTTCTTTTTTCCAATTTTTCACTTCCTTCATAATAAAATTTTCTTTTTCCTTTAGTTTCATCTCCTAAGAATACACACAACTAGCAGTAGTGACATTCATTCACACAGTATTTTTCAACAATACTTTTTTCGGTGCATTCTACCAATACACAATTACATGGATATTTACTTTTCATCTATTTTAGAAATTCTCATCTCATCCTTCTGTCATATTTTACTCTTTAGCAGTAAGTATCTAAAGTCTCTACGACACCTACTTCAATACAGTGAGTTAGCCATACTTTCCATGCTTGCAATTTATCTAGTAGAATTTATATCTCCTCATTGGTCATTCCTCTTGTAGGCTTGAAGTAATTCACCCTGAACCTTTCCAATGAATTTGGTTGAAAGTTACGATGGTTATCCTTAAAAGGATAACAAGCCATCCCACATGATTTAAATAACTCAATGGTTGTTTTCAATTTTGTCTATATGTTCTCAGTTAAATATAGAAATGTCATTTTTTCATGAAAATTCTCTATCTTAGACACTTTTAAAATAACAAGACGTTGGATTTTGAAACACTTCATTGAAAGATGAAATAGTATATTTATTTTCTACATATTACAAAATTAAATTTTAAGAAAAAATGCACTAAAATTAAGTTTCGTTACCTTCAAATCATCTGACTTTGATTTTCCCGCTCTGGGCCTTTGAGGACATCCTAGGGATCTCCAAATCATTTGAGCCTTACAAAGTACATCAGTAAAATTGTTATCAATCCAAATTTTTTAAAATTGTTTTGCTGCTGGAAAATTTTAACAATGAATTCGCAAGGACCGTGTGAAGACATAATGCGAGCCTTTCTAAACTACATCTTAGTATGTAATGACTTATATTTTATTTCAGCCAAATTTTTTATTTCGGAACAAATGGTATGTTGATTGTTAAGAATTTAGAAGTGCACTTGATCCCTTTTCAGGTCATCTGGATCCTTGAGTTATAAAAGTTACTTTATAGAAGGTAAAAATTGAAGAAGAAGTGCATCCATTAGTGTAGGAATAACATTAATCAACATTGAATAGACAATAAATTCAACATTACCATCATGCACAACATGTAATTGATATTCTAGAGATGCCAAAGGAAACCTAAAATCTTCAATTGGAAAATCATAACCATTGAACAATTTTTTTTTTTTAACTATTTAGCGTTTGAAGTTTCTATTTTCTCAAATATACCAGTATAGTTCTTCAACAACAAATCTGATTTTTTATTCTTTTTAAGCCCTTGCAACTTTGACTTAGATCGATCTATCTCTAATTTATGCAAATAATATCTCCTCAACATTGTAAATAGTTATGCATGTTTTGGTGGAGAAAGAAATTTTTTTCTATTCATATAAATAAAAAATAGAAGAGGTATCCTCACTTCTATACAATTTTTTAATACAAAATTCATGTTATTATGAAATTCAAAGGAATTTCCACAAGATGTTTTTTCTAAATGCATGAAATTTCCTAAATTCCAACCATATTCAAAACAAGAGCATGCCTTATTTTCTCTAGAAGTCTTCATTTCCAATTTCTTGACCAATGAAACCTCCAACTCCATGTCAAGAATAAGGCACTTGTTCAGTATTGCATCAATGTGTTCAAATTGATTACGCAATGTTTTCTCATCAATTTTTTTTTAATTTAGTACCATAACTGCTTCTTTGACAATGTCCTCATCAGAAAAAGAAACCACAGATCACCGTTGTCATTTTTTAGGGAATGCATTTCTATAAACTAGTCATTTTCTCTCTTTTTCCAATCCTCTGCTCCTACAATCAAAGAAATTTGCATGAATGGAGTGCGGAAAATGGAAACAATATTACTTGAAAAAAGGAACTAAAAAAATTAATATTTGATGAGTAATTGGAAAGGAAAAATATATTTTCTCAATATTGCAATAGTAACAAGATGATGTATCTTGATGTCATTATTTTTCATGGATTAAAATTCAATAGAAAAAATATTTATAGAATATTGGTCTTCAAGCATACTTCAACCGTTCTTTAGTTAAAAAAAAAGAAACCATTAATAAAAACATTTGTTATGCATTGCACTAAGCAATTTAAATAATTAGTCGTTATTAAATTTTGTTTGTTTCAAGTAGTGATTTTTTTGATATAATTGAAGACTAGTGGATGCTATCATATATATTTATTCCCATCACTATAAAAAAACATATTTGAGTTACACGACATCATTGTGAAAACCTCAAATTCAACATGGGTGATAAGGGTTGAGAATGAGTTATTTAATAATAACAAATCATACAGGTTGTGATGTGTTTTGCTATTATAATTAGGATCATTTTATAGTTCTCATAAGATATATCATGTATATCACATAATTGAAATTTAATAGTATAAAGGAAAATGTCTAGTAGCCACTAGGTTCAATTAGTAATCAAAACTTGTGGTTTCCTGGTATCAAGCCTTAATATTTTCTCATTTTAAAATTACTGATTAAATAATAAACAAATCATGGAAAACCCTAATGTCTGATAGGATCATTCTGGTGGCTAATATACCTAACGGGCACTAGGCTTAAAATTACATGTTTGACTATGTTTATTGTATTATCTTGAATCTACATTTTGAATCACTTATATTAAAAAAAAATCGTAATTTTTTTTCTTTTTCTTGGAGTATTTTTTTTGTTCTCTTGTCTTGGAATATCAAATAAATGTAGTAAGCATCCTCTCAGGTGGTTGCTAGTCTCGTGAGTTTTTAATACAATTATGGAGCATAGTTAATTTTTAGTTAAGTTGTTACTACTTGTCTCGTATAAAAGACAACAAATATCCTAGTGGCCACAGATATCAAGATAGTATGTTAGGGTAGAAATTAAATGTAATAGACATTGAATATTCTTGTGTTAATTATGTGTATTCCAAAAATTGGTAAATATATTTAATTAAATGTATTCAGGAAAGCAGTAAATATCTTTCTTGCCTTTGAATATTACTTGTTTTCTCTTTTCTTGGAAAATCAAAGAAATGAAAATTCTTGGAGAAAACCAAGGTATCAATCAAATTTTTTACCTAACACTAAGTATTTAATCAATGAAAAAATCATTGTCTACATTATCGACAAATATAAGTGTTTGAGCATAATAGTAGAAGCACATATTTTAAACTTGAAGACATATCTTGGTCATCTTGGCCCTACATATTTGTAGAAATTACACATTAAAAAAAATACTCCATCAAAATTTACTAAATATCAAGGGTGAAAATGTACACAAACAAACAATGGGTGAATAATGAATAGAAATTTATAAAAATATTAAATGTATAAAGACGTAGTTTTAAGCGTTGGAACATTATTTGTCCCTTGCTAATGACATGAATAGTAATGAATTAATTCTTGGAGGCAACTCCCATATTAAAAATACATCATGAAAACATATAAATTGTCAGGGAAAATCAATCTTGTGTGATTAAAATTCCCTTTACATACTCTCCTTAACTCCATATTAGACCTTAGATCTTGTGATAAGATTTACAATAAATATCTCAATTTTCTAGTAGGTTTCTTAAGTGTGTCGGTGTAGGTTGCAGTGAAGAAGAAAATAAATCACGCCTTACAGTCCTCACTGTTAGATAAAGACTGCACGGATCAATGAATTCTATCCTATGGTACATCAAGATTGGAATAAATCATAAGTAGATATTGGTATGAAGGAAGAATGCAACTGAAAGTTTAGTAGCTATTCTAAAAATAGAAGAAGTTACAATGCATATTAGAGGAAAGACTTGCATGCTTACTTTCACTCAAGTAATAACATTACATATTTCAACTTTTCAAATAAGTGAAGCAGAAGAATTACAATGTAGAGGCTGAAGTTAAGAATAAGTGAAGCCATTCTAGAAGTACAGTTTTCAAATGAAGTAAGTATCAAGTGCACAGAATGCTATAGTATAGCTCTAGAGCTAAAGATAATGCATGATTTACAGTTTTACAAGTACAATAAAATATTGTAACACTTCAATAGAATAAGATACTTATAGTTTCTTAAATGAAAGGTAAACTTCTGTACAAAAGGTATATCATATTCAGGACTTGAAGGAAAATCATGGTTGGATGAGTAATATGTAAGGCAAGTTACAACAACTGAAGGATACCCAGTTTTAATATATAGTCATGCTTTAAGAATTTGAATCAAACAGATACAGTTTGAAGAACAAAAACATTGTTTGAGTATGTTTAAAACTTAATGATTAGGATCAAAATTGGAAACATTTTGTTATGGAAACAAAATAAAGTAAATCAAAATGTTCACAAGATATCATTTTTCAAATGACTCTGATGCACTCATCCAAAATAACAAAGAGCCAAGATAAATCAACCAAGGAAGCTTAATAGGTGAAACAAAGCACAAATATGAATATCTTTCATAAGTAGTAAGAGCTAGAAAGGAAAAACCCTTATGTGCAAACTCAATATGATAAAAATAAAATATGCCATCAAATTTGAAGCCAAATTTCACCTTTTGAGAGTATTAAAAGAACAAGTCATTTTCCAGGTTTCGAGCTCAAGACAGAGCTTTATGGAGGAATTCATAAACTTACCAGTTGAGCAGACCTGGGCTCACATAATATTGACAACTCAAAAAATAAAAATTTCATAGACAATCACATATGGGAGAATATTTGGTATGCTAAGAACAAGGATGATTGAAGTAACCCAAATTTCAAGTATAGTTGTAATTTCAGGAAGAGTGTATCAATTCGAGCTCGGATTAATGGAGGCAATAATAACTCAAGGCCCATAATCAAAGAATGTAATAGTAACGGTTTAACTGAAGACCTTATTGTAAAGACTATTCATTATTGTAATAAAAACGCAGCTCAAAATGATGAAGAAAAAAAATCATACAACGAAGAATGTAAAATAATCCATCTAAGAACTCGAAAAGTCAGGAAAAATAAGATCTTATAGAGACAGAAATATCACAGGTTAGAGCTCAATGATATCATTATGGTGTCTATAAAAAAATTTCCATGCCTTCGCCCTCCATATTGACATCACGAAATGAAAATGATAAGTTATTGTTTGGGCTACTCAACTAACTTAACCACCTTTCACCCACTAGTGAAATTCAGCAATGTATATAAAAAAATATAGACATCATATTACACATTCCAAAGATGGAGAGTGGATCAAAATTAAAAGTACAACTTCAAAGAATAGCTCAAGAAGAAGGAAATCCAGTAGAGAAGGAATCTATAGTTTAAGAACATGGACAAGCTACATATTTGTAAATAGAAATAACCATCAAGGAGTTATAGAACATTTTGAAATGCTTATGCATAATGTAGAATCGAAATATCATCAAGAAAGATAACTTTGTGCAACGTAAAAGTATAACAATCTATATTCAAGGATGAATTTTAGAAGGAATGAATACCCATTTGCGGAGTTTCAAACAAAAAATATCCATATTAAAGGAGGAATACCACGATCTAGGTTGTTTAAAAGCAACGATTTGAGCCACAAAAGAAAAATATATATGCAAATACAGATCCAAGAGAATGGGTCACTCATGAATGACTGTTACATGTTCATCTAAGTTTTGGAAATAACTCAAAGAAATGGAGCAAAACTTACTAGGATGAAATTAAAACTTCAAAACCTCAAAATTCAGAGTAAATGACGAACACCCAATTTTTTTTTCGAGCTTAGAAGACCCCTTAGAGGAAGGAAATTACAAAATCTTCAACAATAGACCAAGATATGGTGAAGAAGCTTGAGAAAATCAATTTTGAGGTTACAGATAGAGGTCTTACTTTTTTTCTAAAAAAACATGGCCATTATATTAAAAGCACTAACTAAGTGCACAGATGCTAGGTATTGAAGCTTCAAGTTCTCAACAATTGCGGCCAAGAGATCACACAGAGAATGCAGACCAGAAGATCATAACAACTCAAATAAATCAAACTCAGAACTCCAAAACAGTGTCCAAAAATGAAGCACAATGCCTCTAGAATTCACCAAAACCTTCTATAGTAAATCCCAAAGTCACCATTAGTGGAGGAAAAGAGTATATTTATACTCAGAACTCTGAAACAAAAGCCAAATAACAAACCCAAAATGACAAGAAAATACAAGTGCTTGAGCCCTTATGGCCGCAAGACCTCATAGGACCCCCACATAGCTAGAAAAATTAGAAAATGGTGTCTATAAGACCCTGCAGAGAGCTCAAGAGAAGAAAAGAATGACAAATAACCATTTTTTCAAAAGAGCCAAGCTCAAAAGGATTCAACAATTGTATCAGGTAGAAAATTTTCTAGGGCTTCACCCACAAGACAAAAAACCAAATGAAGTGATCATTAAGTTTGAGTGACCTTCACCACACAAGCTTGATAGGTGAGTTAGTTTAACTCAACCATGATTAAAGTATCGACGATCAATGTTTAACCAAGTACCAAAATCAACGATCCGGGATCAATACAAAATTCAATGCAAATCACCATAGTTACGATGCCAGTGCCATATTCAATACAAGATTAGAAACCCTAACCTAGGGTCAACAATCAATGACTCATATCAGTTTAGTACCCAAATCAATGGTGGAGAGTTAATCACAGTTCACCTACTGACAACAAGACTTAGAGGATCGACGGTTCATATAAATTCAAAAATAGAAGGTCAACGAATGAGAGGGTCCGAGCCTTAATATAAGTGTTAATACACTTTAAACAGATCGCAAGCCATCACATGCTCCCACATAATATCAACTGAAAGGGAGGATCCATGTACCAAAATAAATGGTCATGGAAAAATTATAGTGGCCAATGTATTAAATGCAAAGTACCAGCATAGAGGGTGACAGGGTGAGTCATCATCACAAGGGGATGGCCCCATGATTTTTAAATTATTCATATTTGATTTATTAAAAAGGGATCCCAAACTACAGTCCAAACACCATGACGGAAAATTCCTTCAACAATGATCACCCAAAAGGTAAAGTCTAAACCTTTGTCCATTAAAATAAAAAAGTAGACAAGAAAATTACAAAACATTAAAAATTGAAAAGGTGGTAGACTATATAGTATGAGCATATGTTATGTAAAGCTTGTCAAAATTCATGAGGAAGACTAGTGCAAATAATCAAAGGTGGTACCCACCAATGTGATGTTTTAAAAATGTATTGGAATGCAATTTTTCATGTGGTCACAAGGAGATAGAGTAGAGGTCAACATCATAATGCGAACAACATTCTGAAGACTTGGTTACCTTATTTTTCACAAATAAGAGTTGATTATGATTACACATGTGCTCATAGTTGTCCCCATGGTGGATTGGAGTTATTTTTTCTAAAGTATTGGGGAACAAAATTATTATTTTCACTTGCACAAGGAATTAATTTTACATCCAAAGGGCAAGTTATAGATGTCACATTAGGCACAAGAAGACAAAAATTGCATGTAGAAGGAATGATACTTGCTCATCAAGCAAGATTTATTATTGGCAACTTATTCACCCATACTTTTCTTAAAAGTATAACAGTCAACTGCAGTTTGACTGAAATGTAATCAAGGTTATTAATGCCTCTTTGTATTAACTTGCTTTATTTTATTCTTTTATTTATAAATAAATAAAGGGTAAAAATAGGATGTAAGGGCGAGAATAATTTTAGCCTATTTTTAGGATGGGTGGGATGAGTTAAATTGCTATATATGGTGTGTCTTGGTAAAGCACATAAGAGGACTTTTAGAGACAAGAGTGTTGAAGCAGATTTTTTCATTTTTTCCTTCTAAATGAAAACTATTTTCTGCCTCTCCAATTATTTGTAGTCTTTTTTAAGTTCAATTAATCTTGTGAACGTTGAATTCTCTGATAAATTATCTTACCCTATTGTAAAATTTAGTAATTTCTACAATATATTAATGTCTATGTTTAACTTAGTAGTATTGTTGTGATATTTTCCCTCAATACATCAAATTGTTGCCTTTAAAATTCTGCAGAAAAGTGTTAGCTTGTGCATCAAGAATTCATTCCCGTATCAGTTGTGCATGTACTTAGTCAAATACCTCATACAAGTTTGGTGTATAACCTCAATTTTGAATTCATGTAAAATCATATTTTTCCTTCAAACCCCAGAAAATTAGCATAGGATACATCACTAAGGAACTAGCCTTGATACTGAATAATTACCTCAAAATAGGTGTACCCACAGACCTGAAGTGTTTCCATTGTATCTATAAAAGATAGAGATAATTTTTGTAAGCTTAGAACACCTGTAGCCATCTCGCTATAGGGTACACTTTCAATAGATAACATGGAGTTCTTAGAGATGATTATCTTTCTCTAGAGGGATGTCTGAAAGAAAATATAGAAGTTTCTTCAATGTTTGTGTTATCCTAAATCCACCCCTCGAGATAATTTAGATAACTTGCATAATTTCTTCAGGTTTAAACAAGTATAAATGGTTAAGGGAATTTTTTTTGGATTTTTGGGTACCTCTTTGCTTTTCTCTAACTTCCCTTTCCAAGAAAAAAACCAAGGAGTTATTAAAAATTTGCAAAAATTCAAAAAAATGAAGTTAGGGGCTTGTTTTAACACATTGTGGGTCTGGAGGCTGCAGATGGTACCAAGGTTCATCGTAGCGAGTTCGAGGTCGAAATGTAAAGGAAATATTGTATTGAAGGTTTTTTTGGAAAATTTGGTCCCATATGGTCCATGTAACAGTGGCACACTCAAGCCCCAAAAATCTAAAATGGCCGATATGCAAAGGAATCAACTAAGGAAGAAAAAATTATCCCAAGCGATCCGCGAGATAGTGGGAAATTCGGGCCCCAAAAAAGGAAAAATGGCTGATTTGAAACCTAATCGATTAAGGCAGAAAAAAATTACCTAGGCGGTCCATAGGATAGTAGGGACATTGGGATGCGTGGAACCCAAAAACTCTAAATAACCGCAGGCTAGTTGGATGCGGTAAATGTGGAGGTCAATGGCCCTTACGGCCCAATGAACGACGATACTTTTGGGACAAGAAATCGCAAATCAGGTAATGTAGAGAAAGGAGGCCTAGACCATCCCGAGTATGTGTGGGACATGAGTTCCCCAAAAAGGTGAAATAACCGCAATACAATGGAAACATTGATCCTTGACCTCCAAGATTCAAACGACCACAACTTTTGACCCAGAGCTCTGATTTTCATGAATATTGACTTTTTGGAATGAGCACGACGTCCTCTATGCCAAAAAAATGGATTTATTATTTGTAATGAGTGTAGGTATATGGAAATAAAATAAACATCTTCAGCTCAATTCTATTAAATGTTCATTCCTGTTAAATGACATAAATGCTTGGCAGACCTAAAACAATTGCCTACACTCAAAATTCCATATCTTTTGTAATTCTCAACAAAAATGCACAACATTGGTACCGTTGGAATCATTGTTCCGAGACCAATGTAGAGAAATAAAGAAACATATATTTTTAGTAGTATTTAATGGAGATTTTTTTGAAAACGTGGCTAGGTTAGAACAATTTTTTATTTGGTAGTTGAGATGCATTCAATGAAGCATGGGAAAACATTTCTCACTACTACAATTTATGGGAAAATATGGGGGAATTTTGAAAGAATCATACAATTATTTCACTCCATTTATGTCATCTTTTGAGTGGTGGTGAGAGATATTTAGGTATTTTCATTTCTCTCTCTCTCTCCTCTAATAATTCTATAAATTGGAGTGTTGGGCCCATTGTTAAGGGGGATAGTTGTGTGTAGAAAAACTTTATAAAATTTGTTTTCTAAAGACAATGTGCTACATGACCTTTTATTGGAATCCTTTCATTGTGATCCTGGCCCTTTCTTTTATAACAGATTGAACTGTGCATATCAATGAAGCAATAAATATGAGTTTGTGGATCCCTCTTCCCCTACCATGTTTGTTTGCATTCTTCTTGCATCTTAAAGCTCATGAAAATATATTGTGTCTATGTTATGATCTTGTAGGGATTCATTATAATTGTGTATGTATGAAATATTGTTGTGAATGCATTTTCTAGACTATCGAGAACTGTTATCAACCCTTCTAGTATGAACTTTTCTTCTACTTTTCACATATTGGAAGACTGTTCTCACATTCTCCTTTTCTAATGTATCACCACATTAGTGTAGGATTTTTTTATGTACTCTATCTCCCTAGTCCCTTTGAAAATTATATTAGAAAAAGATATTTTTACCTACATTAGTGTAGATTTTGGCAAGTAGTCTAGGAGCAAGAATCATCTTTCTCTGGAGGTATATCTCAAGTAACAAGTCCCACAACTTGGAGATAGTACCCATGTTATCTAGTCACACCACAAGCTCAAGAACACACACTTGTTAAAACCATAGGGTGCTTTTATTCAGAGATAACAGTTTGTTTTTTCATATTCGTATCATAAACCCAACAAAGGATTGAGCTTTGGACATGGGATGTTACTGGATTAAGAAAACATATAGGATTTATATGGTAGGGGAAATGGAAAAAAGCATGAGTGCGTAGTGGTCGCTTCTTTATGATTTTCTCTATAAATAGGAAGGTTTTTTGCATGTATACATTTTTAGGGAGTTGTTAAAACAATTTAATGTCCTAAATCGTATCTTGTTTGAAGTTAACAAATGGGGCGAGACACCACTCATGCGTGGTAGGTCACTCAATTTTCCTGACCTAGATGCTATGTCTTTTCTATTGCAATATGAATGGAAACATTGGGATATTCTTCAATGGAAAGGTAATGAGGTGTACAATTCGTTAAAGAGTTAGGATACTGTTGGAAAAGAGCATCTTTTCTAGAACCACTAGTGAAAAGCAATTTTGGGCCCATTCAAGTAGAGGTTAGGAATGGGCATGTGTTTCAAAAAAATTTGTGCTTCTAAAATCTTTTAGGTTATATCTTTGTTTTGGTTATTGTATAACATTACCATTTCCATGGTTATTGAATCATATTGTATGCCTTACTGGTCTGGGGTGTTTTTTGTATTCCCAACCACTTATTTTCTTGGAATTCAACCTTAGTTTTTTTTTTATCAAAGTATTTCTATATCATTTGGGTTTTTAGACTAATCCTCTCGTTGTATCTGTAATGTAAAGGAGAAGGTACCTTCAACCCTCTTTTAATTATAGAATACAACAAATCATTTGTGGAAGTTTATGTTATGCCTTACACTAAGTAATTTAAAAAATTACTCGCTATTAAATTTGGTTTGTTTTAAGTTGTTAATTTTTTGGTAGAAGTGAAGACTAGTGCTGCTAAAATCTATCTATTCTAGGATATCTTTCAGTCAATGTAAAAAAAATAGTCTTTATAGCTTTAGGTTACAAGGGCCTTAGTGTAAGAAAACAATTATCCTAGTAGTCGTTAATCTCAAGATTGTGTTATGCTACACCAACGTCACAAAATAATCTATGACCTTAGAGCTCGCTATCCTTCAAATATAATTTGGTCGAATTTGAATAACAGATTGAAATTAATGGATGTTGGATGAATATTTATTTTTTGAATATGTGTAATCATGAAATTCCTTAAAATTTATTATGTTACAACAAGGGAGTATAATAAGCTTCGATCTTAGGAGCTACATGTAATTTGGAAGATCATTAATACTTGTCTTGTCTTCAAATGTGTTTTTAGATGTTTTAACACTTTTTATACGATATTAAAACTTGGGGATTTATGAGATCCCACCCAATTACAAATGCAAAAGATAATCAATAAACCACAGGACCCAGGAAAACAAAACCACAAAAACAAACTGGGCTACAAGGCAAGAGAACCCAACATTGAAAACAATAAAAACACCCAACCACGTATAACAAGGGACACAAACTAAAAGTTACACATTAGAGGCTAATATTCTTGGCACAAGGACATCCTTGCACCTACTAAGACATCAATGTGAGTAGTGTGCAACAAGAAGTTGTATGTAAATACCAGTTTCCCTTGCAAAGTTGCCACACTAGAAAAGTCTAGGAAAACACAAGCCAAAAGGTCAAGAAAATATAACTTCTCCAACTGGTTACCTTCACGAAGCTTCTCACAACAACCA
Organism: Taxus chinensis; assembly: GCA_019776745.2. Taxonomy (NCBI): domain Eukaryota; kingdom Viridiplantae; phylum Streptophyta; class Pinopsida; order Cupressales; family Taxaceae; genus Taxus; species Taxus chinensis. The sequence goes on along the minus strand of CM034146.1, from coordinate 595,924,317 downwards.
ACATGAACTTCTGAAGAAAACCAAATCAAAACCACATTATTGGAAGAGATATCAGCTATCACCGTCCGCACTTCCTCCATGGCCATCCCCTGATGAACAATGTCTCGTAGCGATTGATGTTAGGAATTAAACTTATCTTAATTCATCATTAGTTGATATTTGAGTAAATGTATAAAGTTAAATTATTTAATGTAAATACTTTAAACTTATTTCAATAGGTATTAGTTATCCTTAAGTGTTAGCTAACGAAGTGATAGTGATCCCCTCCCTATGTTTATGGGATCATGTTCTATCTTGCATATTTTATTCCCCAAGTGATTTCCATAAGGGGAAATAGGGGAAGTTAGGGGTAATATGTTATTCCTGCATATTTTCTCAAAAATTAGGTGATTTTTTTCCATATATTGTGCATGAGATAGAAGTTGTCCAATATCTATAAATATTGTATCTCTCTCATTTATTTGTAATGTTTGATTTTGATATTAATAAAATACACAAGGACCGTCTTGTTTCTGTGTCAAATATTTTTTTCAAGTATTTATTATCAAGATTTATTTTACAGTCAATATTTAGTATCAGAGTAGTATTATGAACTAGGGAGAGTGTAGGAAGTTTCCAGGAAGTTTAGGGAGATTAAGAGAGATTATCGAGCTAGGAGGAGCCATAGATGCCCCCATCCATTTCACATCCCCTACTCGGCTCTACACCCCAACTCACGATTGATTTACAATTAAATATCATGCTGAGAATTAAATATTTTGTTTGCAGGAGCACTAGGTGACATTGTTATTTTTTTTTGTTTTTTCAATTACCTAAAGCTATCAAGTTAGTTGTACCTAAATTATTATTTTTAATTGTAAGCATTTAAAAATATATATATACAATACTTGTTGATCAAAGAATACTTGGAAAAGATCACACAAGGATTTGTGTGGGATAGAAGGCCATGATCGAAGGCGTGGAAGGATAGGAAGGATGGTCCGTATGCGGAAGGCAAGTTCAGATTTCAGGACTTAGCTGATTTTGGGTATGAGGATCTATTTTTTGAAGATGGCATGTGGAACACATCAACGATGCAGAGATGTGTGCTCCATACACTGTCCATATTTAGAAGAGCTACTCAAAACATCTATACATGGAATAGAATGGACACTTCAGTTAACTATAAGAGGACTATAGATAGTGAACTTGTATGTGTGGCTGTAATTGTAAATGGCATATGGCTAATAATAGCATGCAACCTTTTTCTAGAGTAGTTAAGTGGTGAAGGAAAATTACCCACCCTATATATATATGATGATTAGGTTCATAGTAAAAGATATATCTGTATGTGTGTGGGAAAGATAGATAGATATGTATGTATGATTCTAAATATGTGTATCAGATTCATATGCACCTTAAGATGAATTGATAGTACTATAAGGAGATTTTATAATTATTAATATATGGAGGATAATGGCTAAATCTAAGTGTTATTCTGTCTAATTGAGTAGTGCATATTAGTGTTTCAATCATGATTACTGTTTAATCTTGTTCTTTCATAGATTTGTGAGTAGCGTGCATTGTAGAATGATAGATTAGTCATGAGTCTTTATGTTTCTTTCTTCGTCATGTGTCATCCTATTACAAAAACCCTAAAGAGGAATCTGGTACCTTTGCATGCTTCGGGTGAGCGCTTAGTCTAGGCTAAGTGATGTTCCAGCATGACTAGGGTGTTATCTTGAAAATTCTAGGCTCCATCATTGGTTCCGTTGATGGGACCTCTTCTTCAGTTTTTTTTCGGATGGTTCACGATGAAGACATACTGGATAACTCTACCAAGTATTGAGGAATGGATACATGATCTAGAGGAAGAGTATGCATGTCGGTTCAACAGTGGATATGAGTTTAACACATGCACTGGGTAGAATAGAACCTATATGATAGTTTATATGAGAGATTTTTTGCTATCTTTCTAGTATACCTATACGAGTGGCTTACTGCTTATGCATCTCAGCAGAATTGGAGGTATCACACACTTTTCTATACACAGGAAGAATTTTAGGCTCTTTATGCTGATGATCTTATTTGAACTCGCGTGGTGGATACGTGGTTTTATGGTGTTTTAAATAGTTATATTATGGAATACTCAATTTCAATGCACTCTTTTCGAGAGGTCACTGAATTGTAGTTTTTGAGGTAACCAAGAGGAACTTATTTGCACAGTATTCCACTAGTGATCAAGATCTTAATGGTAATTGTGAACTTGGAGAGTAAACCAATGGCTAGCTAAACTTCACCATGTATGAAGGTAGAAACAGGTTTGGTATTAAGATAGTGGACCTAGCAGTAGAAAAGAAGAGAGAGGAAAGGCAGCTTAAGTATAATGAGGCATGTGAGAGGGAAATAGAGAAGCAACATTCCATTACAGAAAATATGGCGTTGAGGAGAGAACTGGCTCGTGAAGTTTTTACGTTTCACGTAGAAGACATGGAGCCAAAGCAGAAGGAACTCCCCCATCTTAGAAAGCATGATAGAGATCCCTTGTCAAACTCACATGGAAGTACGCCAATAGAGACTACTTGGGCCATATGTGTGCATCTTAATCCACTTGGTGACCTAGCTTTTACGCTTGGTTTTTAAATATCTAGTATTATAAGAAACCAACAAGCTAACTTAGGAAGTAGGAGAGCATGAGTAAGTCAGGGATCAATTACATCAATGGCAGGACAAACAACCTCAATGTTATATGTATGAGCATTCTTAGGTTCATCATCGACCTAGAATGTAAATGCGTAGAATACTGAACTCACCTCTTGAAGTGGAACTGCTTCACAGGCTACAGGGGTTCTGTATAGCACTACTATCAAAACATAGAGGAGTATGTCTATAGGCACTATTCCAACTATAGATGGTGGATAAAAAGGTATAGGTGGTTCTAGTTCTGGTGGATCTAGTGGTTCTGGAGGAAGAGGGAACACAGGAGGTTCTAGGTTACGTGGTCAAGGTTTGCAGCAACCACAAAATATCTACATGGATATGTCCTTTCGTCTCCAAGAATATAGAGGTATAGACGATGTTACTGAACATGTGCATATGTGTGAAATCTTGTGGCATGCTAAAGGGATTACAACTTCTGAGCAAAAGGTAAGTCAATTCGCTACTTCATTATAGGGGTACGTGCATAGCTAGTATAGGAAATTTGACACTGATCACACTTGCGTGGATTATGCAGCACTGAGGGATGCTTTCTTAAAAGAGTTCCATATTCTTGAGTTTGAGCAGAAGAGTATAAGTACGCTCAAACATATCAAGCAAGGCACTACTGAGAGTGTACATGAGTATGCTTCTCATTTTTCTTATGATATTCACGTTAGCCAACATGCACAATGGTTCATTGGATGATTGATTACACCTTTTAGGATGGCGTTGTCACATACACGGATCCGTGTGAAGTAGTTGAAGCAGCCTTGCACACTGAGGTATTTAGGAGCATTGACACTGGATTCAGTCCATTCCTAGAAGCACAGATCACAGCTATGGCTAAGTAGTTAGAAAATTCAGCCCATGAAACATGCTCAAGAATTTGGTGTATAGATTGTGAAGTTGAAGATCACACCAAGGAGATTTTCCCTTGCAGATCCGTACGTTCATTATTGTTGGACTATGAAATTTTCCATTTGAATCATGATGGTAGCCACTTTCCTTTGTCATAGCACACAATAACAAACAAGGTATCTTTATTTTGTAATATTTATAGTTCCACGACCCATGATATTAAGGAGTGTCAGTTGATTGGTCAGATCTAGGATGCCATAAACATTAGAGTATGACAGACAAGTATAGTAGATAATTCTAAAGGCAGGAATGAGCACCAAGATCAGGATCATAATCAAACGTGCTATGATAGGAATGAGGGGCATTTTGAAGGGAGTATTGGAAGGGGACGTGTGTATCGTGGTGGAGGAAGAGGACAACTCCCATGTGGAACATGTTATACGTGTGGATATCCTAACCACTACAGTAGTGAATGTCCTCATAATAATGCATGTTCTTTCTGTGGAATAACCATAGCTATGAAGAGTTCCCAAACTTATATGAGCATATGAGTAAACAACATAAGCAAGAAAACAAAGGCATCAGGATGGTTACAATCTAGAGCGCGGTAGAAGACCAATGGATTCCCAAGATAACAAAAGGACCTGAGGCATTGAAATTAATCATCACTACATGTGCTAAAGCAGCACGCACACAAGAGGCATTACACCCGAAGCCTATGATTACCAAGGAGGAGGTTTTGCATGTGAGGTACCTAGATCCTGCTCATCAAAAGGAAGTTTACTAGGATACCATGAAAGTGCTAAGGAATCTTCAGGGTGAGATACAATACCCAAAGGAGAAAAAGAAAGCATTACAGATGGTCCAAACTGGTATCGATGATCTGTGGGAGGTGTGCAAGATGTCGCACTAGGAGAACATTATTCCACTGATTAGTAAGTTTGTTGAAAGGGAACACTCTACGCATAAGTCTTGAGACCGGACAAAATATTCTGCATGCAAATCCTCCCCCTGATAGCATTGACTATGAAAAGGAAATTACTTTGAATTTTGTTGTTGGATGGGTGGCTTTTGAGCAATATAATTATTGATACATGTGAGGAAGTAAATGTTGCTGGCATTAGATGCTTGATGTACAAATGGGGAGGCCTCCATTGTAGTAATCATCTAATGTGTTGTTTATGGCAAACCGGACTAAGCCCACTCTAATAGGAGTGTTGAAGGATGCATCTATAACTATACAAGGGGCCAAGTTTACTGGGGATTTTGAGGTGTTATCACTTGCAGAAGTAGAAAATTTTCAACCCTTACTTGGATGCCCTTGGTGTTATGCAAATAATGCTGACTTGAGATTCAATAAGGGATACATCAGCTTTGAAAACAAGGAGGAAAGGGTTGTGATACCCTTCACAGATGGGAAGTATAAGCCCTATGTTGAGCCTTTCAGTGAGGAGGATTTACAAAAATTCTATGTGCATTCTATTTAGGACCCAGAGGTTAATGAGCCATCAAAAGAAGTCATTCTACAGTGGGAATATTCTCATTCTATTAGTGATACTATGAGTATTTCTTGTGACAATTGGGCTCATGGTACATATGAACTGGTAGGGCGTGAGGTAAAAAGCGTAGTTACGCACAAGCAAATAGATCTCGTTCACTTTGATGGATTGGTAGCACAATATCTTGGTATATAGGGACAAGATCTTTCTACCTTTCTAAAGGCTATGGAAATGCAAGTGGGCAGATCCAGTTGCAAGGAGAGATATGTTAGTATATACACTACGCAGGACAATAGCGCATTGGTGGGAAGTCCATAGAGATAAATTTATACACTAGGAAGAGATTGGAACAACTTTATCTACCAGGTTTATAAGGAATAATGCACCTATGCAAATCCATACTTATCATGGTAATCAACCTGTTCAACATCATATTCAGTAGTGTGAGGAACTCTAGACAACGGGACAGGAAGCATTACCACCGTCACTATGGGTGCATAAATTGTATTCCACACTCCAAAGATGTGCACACGCTTGGTATGTATATACAAAACTAAATAGAGAAACTGGGAACTGGTAAGAGTTTGTTGCTGGTATGATCCAGACATTTGACTACTTTTTGACTCAACTTCTTGTAGCAGAGGCATTAAAATTTATAAAGTGCTTAACTATGGGAGATAGTGTAAAAGAAAAATAGAATATTCAAGAATTATATTTTGAGACAGAGTTTGGTGCATGTTTTGAAAAGGAAAAATAAATGGACTCTGAACTACTTGAGTGCGCTTGCCTTGAGAGAGAAAAATGAAAGATGGTTTACATCATGGATGATGAGGAAGTTGAAAATTTGGATATTGAGCATTCACATGGGGTGCAAAAATTCTTGGACAGTGAAGACAAGGATACACATGCCTACCATGAATCCATGAAGACAAAGAAGGTGAATATAGGTTTGGATACTAAGCCTAAGGCAACCATAATTGGGGACTGGGTAAGTGCACCAAGTTGATGGACAAATATAGGGTCATCCGTGGACGTCATATTGCAAAAAACAGTGAAATCTCAACTTGTAGGGATTATTAGCTATACATGCACTCTAAATTAGAAAAATTTATATAAATATGAATCGTAGCATTCGGAATCTAGTTTCTAAAATACTAATTTTTTTAAAAAACGGACAAGTTTAGCTATATTAAACACTTAAAATTATATGACTTACTTTTTTTTTTTGAAAAAACTTATAAGATTGTAGTCCGTTTGCCCGCATTTTGGATGACCAAATCTTGTTATTTTTTTTTTTTCCTTTGGTGAAAAGTTAGATGTAGTTGTCTATCTTGGGATGGATTTTATTTTGTATTTTTTTTAGCAATATTTTTTTTTTTATGATTTTTTCCGTGAAAGTGGTCTGAAAATATTTAGAAAACGGAGCGCTTTCCGTTTGCCCGCCATAACTATATCAAAAAATATCGAAATCAAATTTTATTTTTTTTTAAGGTGTATAGAATTTGTCCACGCTTGGGATGGTATAATTTTTATCATATTTTGATAAGCGAAACAAAAGTTACAGTCTTAAACGTAGACATGAACATTCACGGGAAAAAATGTCTTAAAGACCTATTGTTAGTAAAAAATTATAAAATGATATTTATCTTATTCTATTCACTTTAAAAACAATATTTCTACGAAGCTAAGAGTCTCCCCTACGTGATGGCACCATTTTTGTGAAATGTTTTCAGTTTTTTAGCATGGTTCAAGTCTTTGGAAGAGCAGATTTGAGGTTTTTTTACCTTTTGCACTTCATAATGACCTTCCATAGCTTTGGTTGGGGAAAAAACAAAGATTTTCCGAGGCTTAGGTTTGGCAAATAGATCCACGATCGTGGTTTTTTTTGTAAAACTACCGCGAACGCAGTTTATAAAGCGCTGCTCGCGGTTTAACATAAAGCTGCTGAGCGCGTTTATAAAGCGTCGCTTTATAAAGCGCACTCGCGGTTCATAAATCATATTTACACACATCCCAATGTTTGAATTACCATGTGATTTTTACTCTTTGACCTTACCGTACGAATTACTGTGAAATTCTGTCTTTTTCCAGGCACGTTTTTCTTATCACCGGAAGCAAAACATCATGGGAGACAAAAAACGAAGTCAAAAAAGGAAGTCATTAAGTAAAAAAACACCAAACGAATTAGAGGCCAACAAAATTCAAAATGCTGAGCGGCGATGCGGAAACTTCCGTGAATCTAGAAGAGGTTCATCTTCAATCCCAACTATTGTAAGCAATGAAGAACTAGGTAATGTTTCTACTGTCAATGTTGAAGTTGAATTAAATACTCGTGATGAAGAAGTTTTTTACTGTCAATGTTGAAGAAGAATTAAATACTCATGATGTAGCAAATGTTGAAATTGAAGGAGACAATGAAAATGTGAATAAGGAAATTCATGTTGAAACTGTAGACAAGCAAAATTTGACAAAAACACCTCCTAGGATTTTACGTAAGAAACCTAATTTTTTTATTGAAATTGATGAAAACATTTTGAAACCAATGTCTGACAAACTTTCTGAATGACAAATCAGAAGAAAAGCCACTGAAATTTGGGATAATCATTTTGAAATTTTAAATGATTCCCAAAGATGTCAGTTGTTGGTTAGTTTGATGAAATTGATTAAAATGAGACCTACATTAAACACCTTAGGATTGACAACATCTAATATACGTGGTCAAACCTCTACAATTGTTGAAAACCTTCATGATGCATATCACACTGTTGGTGTCAAGAGATGCACTAGGGATAGTAATATTGTGCGTCGTGTACTTGCTACTAGTGTTGTAAGTGAATCAATAAAAAAATAACGTTTGATTACGCAAACAAGTCGAATGTTGCAAGTTAATCGAAAAACTCTAATGAAAGCAATTGAAAGACGTAATATCCTTCAATCACTCAATAATGCCGATTTTTGGGCATTTTCTGCTAGAGCACCGCGTAAGGACAAAAATAATTCTAATGCTATAAGAGAAGTTGTTATTAAATTTTGGCATGATAACACTAGAGTTTCACCTAATACAAGAGATGTTATAAAACGGAGAGTTGGTTCTACTAATCGTGAACCACATCCAAAGCATTTCTTAGATATGACTCAAACTCAATTTTTTCGTAAGTTTGAACAAGAGAATCTGGAAATTAAAATTAGTCAACGTTTTTTTGAAATGTTGAAACCATTCTATGTGAAAATCAACCATGCTCGCACCACTTGTTGTTGTAGGCAACATGTTGAATTTGCAATGCATTATGCTAAATTTTTACGTATTCGTTCCATTTTTCATTCTGAAACTATGTTATCTGAATGTGGTGTTCAAGTTCCACCAATATCTTCTAGGGATTTCATTCCTACTATATTTTGTGAAAAAGAAGTTGGACAATTTTTTTATAGTCAGGATTGTTTAGATGAAAGTTGTAGTACATGCGGCGGATTACCTAAATTGGAAAGTTGCATCCATGAGCAAATGGAAGGTACAATAGGACATAATTTAGTTGAATTTGATAAATATAAATCAGTTGCATACCAGTTGAAAGATGGAAAAGAATCGAAACGGTGTGAGCTAGTTACAGAACAAATGCCCATTTTTCAATTTATGAGAAAATTTAAGGATGAACTTGTTTATGAGTATGCGAGGCATACACATAGAGCTCGATGGTTGGATGAACAATTCCAGCTATGCAAAGACACATTTCCTATTGGTACTATTGTTTCAGTGGTCGATTTTGCAGAGAATTACACATTGCAACCACAAATGGAGGTTCAATCGCAATATTACAACTCAGTACAAGTTGCCATTTTTGTGCATATAGCATTTCTACATTCTCCTGACAGTACAGAGAATGATCGAAATTTTTTAAGAGAGTACCACTTTTATATCAGTGATGATCGTACTCATTCTACTGAATTTGTGCAAGGGTGTTTCCAGTTATTTTATGAAAACTTGTCTGATAGGGACATCCACTTCAAACAACATTATATATGGTCAGATAATTGCACGTCTCAGTTTAAGAATGCACGAATGTTTTATTGGATGAGCAGAATGCATGTCAAGATGGGTGTGCAACATATTTGGAGTTTCACTGAGGCTGGACATGGAAAAGGAGAGCATGACGGTGCAGGGGCATGTGTGAAAAGAGCTCTTGCAAGAGAAGAGTTGAAGTACAAAGATGGTGCTAAATTAAAAGATGCAAAGAGCATAGTGGAATGGTGTACTGACAACATGACCCGAGGTTCTCAAGAAAATTCCACAGTTTGCAGATATTTTTGGTTGATAGAGGAAAAACATATTGCTAACTACGAGGATTGTATGACACTCACTGGGTCCAGTGATATGCACTCATTTTGTAGCTCAGACGCTACTTCGTGGGCCGTATGGACAAGAAAGTTGACATGTTTTTGTGCATCTTGTATCGAATTTGTCACTGCTGAGTGTGATTCACAAGAATGGGTGGAAGGATGGATTTGTAGGCCTCTAACTCTGCTTCCTAGTTATCAACCTCCACAAGCATTACAACTTGTTTCTGCAGATGAAGTTACAACATCCAAGGACTTTGACGAAATTTCAGTTTTGGTGCGACAAGGTATTTATCCAGTTATTTATTTAATTTTTGTATTGAGTTATGTCCATTGAAATTTTAATATGTAATTTAAATTTGAGTTGTTCAACCTTGGTTATTTTTTTGTAGGACATGTGTTTGCAGTAATTGCGACAGAAGATAATGAAGAAGGAACAGACTATTTCTTATGTCGTTGCATCGAGGAAAGAAAGAAGTTGACTTCTCCTATTATAGATGGCGAAGATATTGAGTATCCTACAGGGTCAGTGGTAGTTACTGGAACTTGGCTTCGACGGTATCCATTAAAAAACTCCTCTGTTTGGGTGTTTGAAGACTTTGAGACACACAGGAAAATACTCTTATATTCACATCTAGTTCTAGTGACAAATATTCAGTTGTATAGATATCGAGGAAGACCTAATAACAAGATTCTTTGGAAGGTTCGAGAGTCAGATCATGAAGCAATCTTGTCTGCTATTCAGAGTAGATCCGATCTTGATGGTTCATTGGAATGAATTTACAATGCTCACATGTCTGGTATATATTTAATTTCAAGTTTCAATATATATATATATATTTGTTAGTTTAAAGATAGATTTAAGTTTGAATATATTTTATTTTAAATTTGTGTATTTTGTAATATAGATCTAGTATATGGTTTTGATTTAAAACTTAAATTTCTTTGACTGACACTTTTATGTTTAGGTTAGTGGTGCCAGAAAAGCTTCCACCTTCATGTGGTTGGCATCTGTTAGTAGAGAATTTTAAATTCTCGAAGCTAAGAGAAGCTTGAACATTGTTTGAAAAATTTGTAAATTTTGAAAAGTCAAGTTTGTAAATTTTGAAAATGTTGTAAATTTTGAAAAAGTTGCAAATTTTGAAAAAGTTGTAAATTTTGAAAATGTTGTAAATTTTGAAAAAGTTGTAAATTTTGAAAAAGTTGTAAATTTTGAAAACGACTCCTCTAGGTGCCACGGAGTCCGAGTAGTCACCCGTCGAATTTGAACGATATTTTGGTCTCAGGGCTCTTAAGGGACGTGCCGGCGCAGGCGGTTCGGTGCCACGGCCCACCGTTTGCAAAATACAACGTTTGACAACCTTAAACTGGCTCCAACTGCACTATTGTAGAGGGTTCGTATGCCGAGGTGTCGGATCAGACGAGGCCTCTCTAGGTGCCACGGAGTCCGAGTAGTCACCCGACGAATTTGAACGATATTTTGGTCTCAGGGCTCTTAAGGGACTAAGCCCGAACGAAGTAGCCCGGAATCAACGACCCTTTCGCGCACCGAAACACTGCCTCCTCTAGCGTTCACACCTGGCCACCCGTACGTGCCGGCGTAGGCGGTTCGGTGCCACGGCCCACCGTTTGCAAAATACAGCATTTGGCAACCTTACACTGGCTCCAACTGCACTATTTCGCGCGTTTGCAAACATTAGGACAGCGAGAGCACCGAAATGAGAAGGAAAAAAATGAGAGAGGCTATTGTAGAGGGTCCGTATGCCAAGGTGTCGGATCAGACGAGGCCTCTCTAGGTGCCATGGAGTCCGAGTAGTCACCCGACGAATTTCAACGATATTTTGGTCTCAGGGCTCTTAAGGGACTAAGCTCGAACGAAGTAGCCCGGAATCAACGACCCTTTCGCGCACCGAAACACCGCCTCCTCTAGCGTTCACCTGGCCACCCGGACGTGCCGGCGCAGGTGGTTCGGTGCCACGGCCCACCGTTTGCAAAATACAGCGTTTGGCAACCTTACACTGGCTCCAACTGTACTATTTCGCGCGTTTGCAAACATTAGGACAGCGAGACCACCGAAATGAGAAGGAAAAAAATGAGAGAGGCTATTGTAGAGGGTCCGTATGCCGAGGTGTCAGATCAGACGAGGCCTCTCTAGGTGCCACGGAGTCCGAGTAGTCACCCGACGAATTTCAACGATATTTTGGTCTCAGGGCTCTTAAGGGACTAAGCCCGAACGAAGTAGCCCGGAATCAACGACCCTTTCGCGCACCGAAACACCACCTCCTCTAGCGTTCACCTGGCCACCCGGACGTGCCGGCGCAGGTGGTTTGGTGCCACGGCCCACCGTTTGCAAAATACAGCGTTTGGCAACCTTACACTGGCTCCAACTACACTATTTCGCGCGTTTGCAAACATTAGGACAGCGAGAGCACCGAAATGAGAAGGAAAAAAATGAGAGAGGCTATTGTAGAGGGTTTGTATGCCGAGGTGTCGGATCAGACGAGGCCTCTCTAGTTGCCACGGAGTCCGAGTAGTCACCCGACGAATTTCAACGATATTTTGGTCTCAGGGCTCTTAAGGGACTAAGCCCGAACGAAGTAGCCCGGAATCAACGACCCTTTCGCGCACAGAAACACCACCTCCTCTAGTGTTCACCTGGCCACCCGGACGTGCCGGCGCAGGCGGTTCGGTGCCACGGCCCACCGTTTGCAAAATACAGCGTTTGGCAACCCTTACACTGGCTCCAACTGCACTATTTCGCGTGTTTGCAAACATTAGGACAGCGAGAGCACCGAAATGAGAAGGAAAAAAATGAGAGAGGCTATTGTAGAGGGTCCGTATGCCGAGGTGTTGGATCAGACGAGGCCTCTCTAGGTGCCACGGAGTCCGAGTAGTCACCCGAAGAATTTTCAAACGATATTTTGGTCTCCCGAACGAATACTTCCTATGTTGATCAACTAAAGTTATATCATATTGATAACAATACAATTTACAAGCTCAAAGGATGATCTAATGTCATATTTTATCGAATGTGACAAATGACTCATATAAATTGTCACATTTAAGGAAATAATTACGTAAGAATAAAAATAGAGTACAATAGGTCCATCATCCATTATAGATTGCAAAGGAAGTAGATTGTATTAAAAGGGGCGACATATTCCAACTTATAATCAAAGCTAAATGATCAAAGTACAAACTAAGATATCTGTCAAGACTAATGAAATAAAATTGAAAGCATATGTTTAAAATTTTAGCTCTAAGAACTTGTCAAGCTTCAAAGATTAAAAAATTTATAAGAAAAGTTTTCCAGTGATATTTCAATATGAGTAAGTCTAAAAATTTGCAAAATATTGCAAGAAGGAGATAGAATAAGCTTTGAAAAAGTAGAAAGAACATAAACAAACTTCAATAGAATAAAATACATTGCATCCATAAGGTTTATAATTTATTAAATGTAATGAAAATTTCTATACAAAGAGTGTATCATATGCAGCACTTGTATGATAATCATGGTTAAATGAGTAAGATGCAAAGCAAGTTAGAAAAACACTAAAGAGGAGAACCAATTTCCATGATTTTTTGAAGTCATGAAGAATAAGTACACAATATATGAGAAGAAATTTGTGAAGAGGCCTTTAAGGTCTGAATTAAAAATTAAATACAACAAGGAATGAATCTCAGAAAAATATAGATTACAAGTGTACAATAGGTACAAAAATATCTAAATACCATAGCTCTTACAAGGAAATCACAGATTGAGAGAAAGATGAAATAGTTATGCATGTACAAAAAGAGTTCATGTTGCTAGAGATATAGTTTCTTAAATGAAATAAAATCATTAAGAAAAAACTCTTATTCATAATAGTCAAGAAACTCAAAACTACTTAGAAGATGACAAAGTGTGCATATAGAATCATAATCTACATGTATTCAAGAAGACAGTTCACAGATCCACATCATCATTGAAGGTAGAAGATACATAATTTAAGAATACAACTTATTCCAGATTAGTTTAAAGTTTTAAATGGCTAAGTATAGTTTTGAGTTTTCAAAAAATTAACTTATTTAAACAAAATAAAAACTAGAGAAAAATAATGAGAAAATAAAAAGTAATCAACCTACAAAAAATATCCATCTTTCTCACTCCCAAATTCTAAGTCTGCCATTTCATTACTTTCTCCACTAAATCCATAACTAGAAGTAATACACTAAATCCACCAAACAAAGATCAAAACCCACTTTCTCAGAGTTAGCAATAATACCAAAATAACCAAATTTATAGCCTTATTTAACCAACACACATGGATATATATATAAGAATCAAATAAAGTGTGCTCCAGACACGCACGTCTCTGAAAATATATATGTACATGTATAAGTTCATAATGTATGTATACAGATCTCGAACTAAGCACGTGCCATAATGTACATATGGGACCACATGCGGTCGCAAAAGGCTAGATATATATACAATGGACTGTGAATAGATGTACTCATGACCACATATATGTGGCATCCAAGTGAACTATAAATCTACTCATGAAACATCTTCCCTCTCTTCGCCCTGCTAGAAGTAGCACGTCCACGACCTGGGGATGTAGTGGAGGGAGATGCCACTACGGATTTCATCCGTGTGGTCCTAGGTGTCTCCAAGCATGCCTGCAACCTAACCTGCACATTCATAAACAACAAGTTTTTAACACCCAAAATTTTAAAATACCTTCAAAATTTAGAAACTTGTACAATTTAGTTAAAATGCATGTGCAATCTTACCGCAATGTCATGATCCCTATCGATTTGTTGTTGACGCTTCGCAGGGACAACAATAGACTCACGAGGGGTAAGCTACATACAAATAATTAATTTTCAAATTAAATATTTCACACTCATATATACCTACAAAATTTGATATTGTAGATTTAAGTTTAATAAGAAATAATGAACCTCCAAAATTTAACAAATTTAAAAAATTGTGTACCTCGGTTAGTGGATTTGCAGATGCTATGGTGGTATCTACAGCAGCCTCCACAGTCTGCATATGTGGAGGATTCTTTGTAGCAGTCATAAAGCTATACAAAAAAACATGTACAAATCAATTTATTAAAATCTACTTAAGAGCTATACAAAAAACATGTACAAATCAATATTTAGTTACTCAAGAAAGAATAAAAATACATTATTAAATTTTATCTTCTATTTAGGCTAAATACATAGGATCTATAAATGTTAGCACGGAGGCCATCTATCTTCATATGTATTTGTGTCCAAAGGTTGGGATGGAGAATACTCGTTATCTAGTAGAAGCGAAGTGGATATAGAGTGAGACATTGGTCACATTGGGAGCTTTTTGTACAGGAATAACAACTTCAAGATCTGCAATCGAGCTGAAATGTGTTTCTTGAACAGGGAGAACGAGGAGGAAAATTCTCCTTAGCCACTACATGTGGTTTTCCAATTAGTGTTTCCAGTCCTCTAAGTTTCACCCTCGGATAACTCCTTGTTTACATGATCTGTGATCTCTCTCAAAGGGGTTTCTACGGACCGATTCTGACCATATCTTCCTCCTCAGCATTAGAATCAAGGAAGTCCTTAGATTCAAAAACCAAATGTTCTAGGGAGGGTTTTTCTCCATCAATTAGCCTTCTCATTCTTTAATGTTTTATCATCTCACAATTAGGAGCAGAATGCCCCAAAGAAAATACATCACCTACATTTAAAACCTGAAGGCCCGCATAGTCCAAAGGTTGAGTCCAAGTTTGATTTTTTACTTGAAGCTAAATATGGGTTGGAAGATCCTTTGAAGTATCAATCTCAACTAGGATTCTTGCATATACATTAAATGTGTGAAATGATAGGTTTGGGATTCGATATTAATAATGTCTTCCCAAGGTATATACTATGGATATTAGATAAATTTGATCCCAAAATCGATATGGGTAAGTGAGGTAATCTGATCTAAATCAGTTTGTGTGGAGACATATTCAGTGAAACGGTTGAATGATGTGAAACCAAGGTTTTATGATAAGATACCTTTGTCTGGCAGAACCCAACTTTGTTTAGAAATAATGTCATTGTCAACTATGGAGGAAAAATAAATAATAAAAATTCCCTTAGCATAGGGGTAGAGATCTAACCTTACATGCTAGAAGCGGGATCCAATGATTGGAGATCCAATTGTGGAGGACAGGCAGGCTAACCCAGAGACCAATGAATTTGCATAACAAGGCATGATCTTGGTAGAATGACTCTATTTGGAGGACTTCATCACCAAAGGTTACAATGGGGTTGTCTCTCAGTAGGCCTCATTGTCTTGGTCTACCATCTTCTGTTGCAAGAACCTCACTGAATGAGAAATTGACTAAAGCTTTAGTTGTAGCAGGAGTTCCTCAAGCTATCAAGCAAGGGAGTAAACCCTAGTGTTTGCACCCCTGAACAATGATGTTAGAATTCATTCCCTCCCAATGCACGTTCTTAGTGCATCTTCAACAGTAGATAACTAGGATTTACCATTCCTTCTTGCAAGTTTTTGGCAACATTGGTGCCAGTAGTGCCAGATCCAACCACGAAAATGGCTCCATTGCCACCTGCAGTTTGAGCAATCATGAAGCCCCACACCCAGTGCTCAAGCAATATTTCTAGAAACAAACCCTTAGGGGTGTACATATCCTGCAAAGGGGCTGATGTAGTTTCTAAATTGAAAGGACACCTCCATCATGATAAACAAAAAATCACATCAACCCTACATGTGCTCAGTATATCTACCCGCCGCCTACCAAATGTATTAGGGTTCATAGGGAGTAGAGAAATTAGGGTTCTAAGGATGTTTTCATTGAATTGGATCCAGTTGTCTATTAAGGGTACAATGATGTTGTATGTTATGTAAATCTCAGTACATCAATCGATTTAAAACTTGTAATCGTATGGAATTGACGCATAGATTTTCAATTTAGATAAAGGGTACGTAGAGGATTGCAACCTTTTTTACATTTCTTCATCAATCTTATCATTCATTGGAAAGACCATTTGTAACTAACCTGCGTAAAACTCACGTGAGGCATGCCAGTAGCTTCAATTCCCTGAGCAGATGATGAAAACCCATTTCCCAGGCTCCTGTGTATAAAAGAGAAAAATATTAATACATGTTTGTCAACATACACGTGAAACAAATTATAATAATAATCTAGTGCAATTAAATGATTTATTAAAAATGTAAGTTTGTACAACTTGAAACTTACGTTTGAAACACGCCCAACCGCAGTAGCTAGCATGTCAACACCGGATGTTTCCTTCACCGGCTCTTGCTATTTAAAATAAAATAAAAAATTAGTTTTTTACATGTATGTACATGAAGTACAATCATATATATATAATTGAATATCTCAAACATGTGAATTAAACTATTGTACATATATATATTATTTAAATTTATTTAAAATTTACCTGTGAAAGACCAATATCAGTGGCTCCAGTTCCAAAAACATTCCCCAACATCTCATCTATAGAAAAAAAATCCTGTGAACCAGCAAATGATGTCTCGCCTGCAGTGCATACGGCACCACATGATCCACAGTGGTGTGGTGCACTAGAACTGGCACCTCCACCAACATCACCGGATGCAATCTGGGTGCTATGTTTGTGGTGAGAGTGTCAGTGAGCTCCCTCAATGCATGCAATGTATCAATCTCCACAACCTCCTTCACTGTAGGAGGGATAACTGAAGGCACTGGGGGTTTTGGGGCATGGGGGATCCTAGGCTGACCTACGCGTGCACCAGGTTGCTCTGTGCAGAGCCACCTCCTTTCGACCAAAAAATCTGAAAAGTCAAAATAATTCGGGACCTCATTGAGCACATTAACTCACAATATAATTTCTTCAAAAAATAAAGAGGAACCTCATTGTTGTTGCATGGTGGATAATCAAAAACCATCCACCATCGGTCCCAAAAATTGTTTTTGATTCTATCATCATGGCACCAATGGATTGGGAACCGTTTGCAAGTAACTGCAGGGGGGGCATTGGTTCTAGGGTCGGTAAATAATGCACAAATTCAGGTCTTTTCCAATTTTTTTGTCTTTGACGGCCGCATGAGATAGTTTATCCCAAATACCACCGCCTACAGTCACTTCTAAAGGTGTTCCATCTATGTATTTGGTTGGTTGCAGACTCGACTTCGCCAATCAATGTTTGCAATGTATTGGCTAAAGTCATGCGGGATGGATTTGTAGCATGGTTTTGTCTTATAGTTTGAATTAGGTTCTCAATGACAATTTTATTTTCTTGGATTCTTCCAATGATATTATCTTGCGTTCCTGTTGGCTCAGTGGGGACAGAAGGAGCCACAGGGGGCGGATCTATGTTTGGAGGAGGGTTTTGAGGAATGTTCGGAGGGTTTTGAGGAATGTTCGGTGGGTTTTGAGAATGTTTTGACGGTTTGCACGAGCCCGAGCTTGCCGACCAACTGATAAAACAATAAAATTGTATACATAAACAAACAATTCACAAAACCCATGAAAATGCCAAAGCAGGCCAACAACCCAAAATTAGCAAAAACAAAACAACCTAAAATGCAAAAAAATGATTACAATCGGGGACTTACCTCCTCGTCTTGGCGGCATGGTTGAATCTATCCTTCTATCCAGAAGTCCGATGAGCAATTTTGAGATAGGGATTGAAAGTGCGAGTGAAAAACGTTTAGGAAAAGTCGCGGTTTGAAAGAAAATCTAATGAAAATAATCGAGTCGCGGGACTGTTAAATTTTGTCTCAGAGTTCCGCGATCTTGTAGGTTTATAACCGCGCTCAGGTCTGAGTTAACCGATTGATTGCGGAACTAGGTTCGGTAATTACCGAACCTAGAATTCAATAACCGCGATCTTCGGTTTTAGGACCGCGCAATCGCGGTTTTAGTAACCGCGATCGCGGTACCTTTATTTCGGGTTTTTATGTCCACGGAATTGTCCACCAACTTCGTGCACCCAAATCCTTTCGACTAATTTGTAGATTAGATTTCTGCTGGTAAGAATTTGTAGGTCATCAAGGTCTACTAAGGATACGAGCATAAGTAGTATGGGTTTTTAATAGAGATATTATCATCAACTTTGCACATGAGTTTAGCAGTATCCCCTATGAATCAATAAGGGAAATGATTTGTTCCAAGCTGAAGGATGGTGAACTGCCAATTAGAAAGAGACCCAAACAAGGTAGGTATCAAAGGATTCTTTTACGCGAAAAGGTCAAGGAAGACATTGATAAAATGTTGAATTCTGAAATTATCAAGCCCCTTGATGATTTAGAATGGGTCAGCCCAATAGTGATCAGTATTAAGAAGGATGGAAAAATTAGGATATGTGTAGACTACAGGGAGCTAAATGTTTTATACGTCAAAGAACCTTTCCCTACGCCATTCACAAAGGAAATACTAGGAGTTATAGGGTGTGAGATATATTCCTTCACAGATGGAGTTTTTGGGTATCATCAAGTTAGGATAACTCAGGAGGATCAAGAAAAGACAATATTTACAACTAAATGGAGAAGTTTTTCCTATACTGTGATGCCTTTTGGGTTGAAGAACTCACCTGTTGTATTCTAGCGAATAGTTGTTTAGGCATTAAAATATTTTATTCACAACTACTTACAAGTCTACCTAGATGATTAAATAGTATATGGGCTTGTGAAAGACCATTGTGATAATCCACACGTAATGTTTGAACGATGTAGACAATTGAGTATCTCTTTGAATATCAAGAAGTGCATATTTTCTATGCCATTTGGGATATTGTTTAGGACATATCATCTGCAAGGAAGGTTTGTTAGTTCATCTAACCAACGTTGCATTCATTTAAGGCCTAGAAGCGCCTACTAGTCAAACTGAGGTTCATGGATTTTTAGGTCATATAAGGTATTACAGAAATTTTATAAAAGGGTATGCCATAATTGTAGCACCCTTGGAAGAATTATTGAAGGGGAAATGTACATTTTATTGGGGAGAATCACAGTATCGCGTGTTTGAGATATTAAAAGAGAGACTTACTACTGTGCCCATTCTGTGCTTTCCACCATGGGATAAGCCATTTCATGTCCATGTGGATGCTTCTTGTATGGCCATTGGCATTGTATTAGCTCAACCTGACGAAGGTATTCTTGAACATCCAATCCATTTTGCTAGTAGGAAGTTGACTCTAGCTAGACGAAATTATATAACTACCGAGCGGGAAGCTTTTTCAATTATTTATGCATTGTACAAGTTTCAATAGTACCTATTAGTAACACCATTTGTGTTTTATACAGATCACATGGCATTAAAGTACTTCGTAAAAAAGCCACTTTTATAGGGGCACATATGCAGATGGGTGCTCCTATTTCAAGAATTTGATTTCATAGTGTTGGTAAAGCCAGGGAAAATCAACTCTGGACTAGACCATTTATCTAGAATCAATAAAGGAGAGGAGGCACAAACAATTGAAGAGACACTACCAAATACACAATTATATAGGTTACAATGCGCACCCACAAAACTAGAAGACATTGTTGTCTTTCTACGAATAGGTATGGCACCAAAAGGAATGAAATCATTAGAAAAGAAGCATCTTGCTATATGCGCGGAACCGTTTATGTTCATCAGTGGTGACCTTTACAAGTTAGGAAGAGATGAATTATTACATCGTTGTGTGTTACAACATGAGCACAAGGATATCATGGAAGAAGCTCATGGTGGTATTGCAGTAGGCCATTATGCAGGTGATGCAACTGCCTGGAAGATCTTAATTGTTGGATTATGGTCGAAGACACTATATAAAGATTGTAAAGACTATTGTAAGGCATGTGATCATTTCAAGTGCCTAGGAAAACTAGGGAGAAGAGATCATTTACCTTTGAGACCAATTACTAGTGCTGAACCATTTGAGAAATGGGCCATTAACTTTGTAGGATCTATTTTTCCAACCACGTGCAGAACTAGATCGTGCTATATCATTACTTGCATAGATTATCTCACATGATGGGTAGAAGCAGCACCTACCAAAGACTGTACGACAACTACAATAGCTAGGTTGTTATGGGAGAATGTTCTTAAATGATATGGATGTCCTCTAAGCTTGAAAAGTGATAGAGGTACATAATTTTTTAATGATATAATCATGATCCTATTAGATGCATTTATGGTTATACACCACAAAACTACACCTTACCATCCTTAGGAAAATGGAACTGCTGACGCTTTCAAAAAAAAATTGGGCCATACTTTGACAAAAATATGTGATGTTGGAAGAAAGGATTGGGATGACAAGGTGTTAGATATGCTTTGGGCATATAGAACAACTTATAATAGATTTAATAAAGCCACACCATTTCAATTGGTATTTTGTACGGAAGCTATTCTTCCTATACAATTTATGTTACCCTCTTTGTGCATTGTGCGCACTGGAGGTCTAGCTCATGAACATGCTTTAGAAGAATGGATTGAAAAGACTATTCAACTATATGAGTTTCAAGCCATAGCACGGTGGATGTAGAAGTAGGAGAAGGCCAGGTAGAAATCATGGCATGAAAGAAACATAATAGATAAGAAGTTTGAGATTGGACAAATGGTTCTTCTTTATGACTCAAAGTTCTTACACCATCCAAGAAAGCTCAAAGTACACTGGTTTGGGCTGTATGTTATAACTTCTATACTTGAATCAAGTGCATTCCAATTAGAAGAACTTGATGTAACACATCTACCAGGTTACTTTAATGGAAGTATGCTAAAGCCCTACTATAAATAAGTCTTCTTAGTGTTTGTAATAAGGAAGTGTTGTCATTTAGTATAGGTTTTCAATTTGGTATTTCCTTAATGTATTTCCTTTATTGTTGCTATGCTTTGTCAATTTAATTATTATTTGTGTAATAAGTAAACTTGCACGCATGAAGCTGATTACTGTATGAAGAATGTTTATGCACAAAGGACTGCACATACCTTTAGTGTGGGATGGTTATCGTTATCCAAGAAAAGGACTGAGGGACTTGAAAGGTGAAAGAAATAAGTTTCTAGATGTGTACTTTAAAGAGGATTGATCCTCAAAAGTTGAACAAGGATGAAGATGGATGAAGGAATAAAGCGAAGGCCATGATATCTACTAGGAGAAGGTGCAGTGACAAGGTACTCAAGCGTAGGAGTACGCACTAAAGAGAAGTCTCTGACCAGAAGGTAGGAAGGTGCACTAGAAGGTTATAGCTAGGCACAAATATGTACTGCACAAAATAAATGGATTTGGTCAATGAATGAAGGGATATTTGGTAGGTTAGGAGTAATAAATGCATCAAAATTTGAAAATTTTATATCAGGAAGGGATGTCATTTCATTTTTACCGTTGCCACTTATAATATTTGAGAGAAGATCTAAGTATGAAGAGATGAGTGATCGATTTAAGGTGCAAAGGGTGTGAAATCAAGTGTGGAAACCAAATCTATTATGTAAGAAGCATGCATCCCCAGTGGTGAAGGGTTTGAGTGAAGCATGGAGACAAAAAAGAGTTAGGTTACAAGGTTTCAACCTAGGGTAGAGTTGGATCGAGCTAGGTTTTGATTCATAGAAATTTGTGGGTGAAGAGGATACATTAGAAAGGTAAAAATGACACCAAAGAAGGAATCTGTAGCAACGAAAAAGAAAAGAAGAAGGTTGTCATTGAGGAAGAAGAGATGGCACCTGAAAGTCATTTCTTGGAGATGTAGTACCTAGAAGGAGTTATTGCTGGTCAAGACTGGGATTCACCCATTAGAAAAAATAAAGTGAGTGAATATAATCACAGGATGTCAGAGAACAAAAAGGAGCTTGACTCCTTAGTCATGGTTAGAAAAAATAAACGCATGGTAGATGAAATGCCTATATATGATGACGCAAGTGAAAATATTTTGAAGAAAATTGGGATATATCAGTTGTATGAGCTACCATATTTAGGGAAGTATGAGCCCTTGTACCAGTGTCTCATGAGTAGGGTTCATGAAGACTACTACTTTGTAGGACGTAGAGTTAGAATTTATTTTGTGCTTGTTTCATCAGTGACAGGTTTGAAGGCCACATGAGAGGATGTAAAGATTTACCTCACAAATAAGGCCGCAATTTTAAAGAAAAAATGGGAGTTGGGATACCTGAAGGGTCCACATGGAATTGACATCAAAAAATTTAAGAATTGTCCAGTTGTACAAGATGCAACACATATGGTTACCAAGTTGAACGATCAAGAGCGGGGGTCGCAGGTAAACACCATGTGGTTACATGTGGCGGGGTAGATGTTGTAGGGGAAAGTGTACAAAATTTCTAGCTATATTCTATAAACAATTGTTGAAGAAACATGTACCGAAGGGAAGATCAGCTTTGGGGCTGTTCTCCTATCACTGGTCTTCATGGAAATCGGAGTACTAGACAGACCAAAGGAGAAAATATGGGAATACCCCATGGAGAACAAGTCCTCAGCTGAAAGATTCACCAAATACCTATGCAAGGGGACTATGACAGATGAGGTGAAACAATGGGCAGAGAAGTGGTATGATAGGCTCCGTGCAGCATTTGGGGAAGAGTGGCGAATACCAAAGGACCTACCAGTAGTGGTACAAAAACAAGTTCAGTTTGTTATATATGATCATTTCTACATCGTTCGCTTTCCAATGAATGATGTAACCTAGAGCCCTTGGTGAAAATTACCTTCCACCTTCACTATAATATATTTTCAGGAATTTTTTCATAGGTTTACCGACATGCGTAGATTAAACTTCAATGTAGACAAGGTAGACTGCGACTACCATACATTATGGAAGAAGTATGTATACCCTGGCAGGAGTTCCTACTCAGAGAGAATCATTTCTAAAGTGTTGAACATCAAGCCAATAAGCTTGGCTGTAGCAGATTTGGGGGTAGCGTTGGTGTACCTCTAGTTGAAGCTAATGATGAAGAATAAAAAATATGTGGAAGGTGAGTTTGCACTTATAGCACTATAAAAATGGAAGCATACGATGGATAATGTCCCAACACCTAAGCACTCTAAGAAAATATAAGTTCACGATGAGGAGGAAGAGTGTGAAGATAGTGGTGGCTTGGAGCATAGGGGTAGGAAACATCCTACAAGTCCAAGAGAAGCTGAGCATGCCATTACACTGGCTCAACCACAAGAGGGGGATGAATATGACTTGAATGTGGTCCAAGGGTAGCACAGGTTTAAAAGGGTATTCAGGAGAACAAGGACCCAAGTTGTTACCCCAATCTCCGTGCACAGATCACCATAACTCTCCCTGTATAAGGAAGTAACCACGTAGAGGAGGAAGTTGAAGTTGAGTGAGGAGGCAAAAGAATCTAAGGAGAGCACGCCTACATCTCCTACACCCCTAGAGCACACAGAAGAAAAGGGTGAGGCATCAAAGGAGAAGGATACAGAAGAGAGAAGACTAGAGGAAACATGTGAAGAAGATACATGGGACATGGAGATGCAAGCTCCAAATTTGGAGGCTAGAGTTCCTAAGCATCAAAGGTCTAGAAGGGTGAGTTGACAGGACATTCCACCAGCCATCAAGTATGCAGAGGACACATGAAAGATTGTCCGCACCCAATTCCAAAGCACAATAGTGGAAAAGTATCTATTTGGGAGGGAGTTGATGGATGAAGATATGGCAACCTTGCGAACATGAATGCAACTATCCTGGTCAATCCACACCCACATGGATGAGCTTGATTTCGATGTATGAAGAGAGTCATGCGTATCAAGGTGATTGAAGAAGGCACCCCAGGCTAGACACATGATAGTAAAGCCTACTATCATGTCATATGAGCAGGTCAGTAATGCACTGGTAAAAGGTTCAGAGGAGGTGGACAGAAGGAACATGGATAAATCTACCACAATTAAGGCACGATGCAAAGATTTGAAGATGAAGGATGTAGAGATAGCACGCATAACGCAGGAAAGGAACTTTGCACAGAAGAAGAATGAAGTATTCATAAGCATTGCAAAGTATATTGGGGAAAATGTGATCAAAACAAGGCCACACTTAGAACCCAAGGTACCACAAACATTTCCTTCAGCAATACACTATGTGGGGATGTTGGTGGACTTGGTGCTTGAATATGAAGCTCTATGTGTGCAAACGTTGGAACAATCACAGAGGGATGCAGAACATGAAAAATCATACGGGATGAGGAAAATCACATCGTATGAAGGGTTGTTGCAGGAATTACAAGAAGTCTTGAAGAAAGTGGATCAATATTTAAATATATGCACAACTCCAAAGGCACTCATCAACATTAGGACCTTATAAGAGAACAATGAGGTATAGAAGGCCATAAAATATGAGACCTTGGGCCACACAAGAAGGTTTTACATGGTTAAACAAAAGCGTGAGGCCTTGATAGTAGTACAAGAGGCACATAAAATTCACCTCCAAGAGCTTGGAAATTTTATCACGTAGAAAATGGACCTTTTGGAAGGAAGGATGACATCCATGTCTAGTGTTGTGTCGGTGCTACAGAACGAGTGGGTAAATCACACAGGATGAGTTGGAATCCATAGATGTGGACATCCAAGAGAAACCAAAACAGGCACTCACTGAATGGCACAATTTGGAGGCTGCAATAAAAGAGGAGTATCCAAAGCGGATACTGTAAGTTGATACTGAGGAGGATGCTTAAATAACCTCGTGTAAATTCTTTATTTTTCCACATTCTTAAATTTTTTTTTTTCCTTCAAATTTTGGAGATAACCATTGTCAGGGTGATAATGAGTTTAGTATGGGATAATGTTGATCAAAGAATACTTGGAAAATATCACACAAGGATTCCGTATGGAATAGAAGGCCAGGATCGAAGGCGCAAAATGATAGGAAGGACTTGTGTGCATAAGGCAAGTTCAGATTTTAGGACTTAACCGATTTTTGGCATGAGGATCTATTTTTGGAAGATGGTGTGTGGAACACATCAATGATGCAGAGATGTGCGCTCCATGCACTGTCGATATTTCGAAGAGTAGCTCAAAGCATCTATGCATGGAGACAAACTAAAAATAGAATGGACACTTCAGTTAACTATAAGACAACTATAGATAGTGCACTTGTATGTGTGGCTATAATTATAAATGGCATATGGCTATTAATAGAATGCGGCCTATTTCTGGAGTAGTTAAGCGGTGAAGGGCAAGTCCCCACCCTATATATATATATATATATATATATATATATATATGATGATTAGGTGTATAGTAAAATAGATAACATTATGTGTGTGGGAAAGATATATAAATATGTATGTATGATTATGAATATGTGTATTAGATTCATATGCACCTTAATATGAATTGAGAGTACTATAAGAAGCTTCTATTCTTATTAATAGATGGAGGATATTGGTTGAATATAAGTGTTATTATGTGTAATTAAGTAGTGCATGTTAGTGTTTCAATCATGATTACTATTTAAGCTTGTTCTTTCATAGATCTGTGAGTAGCATGCATTGTAGAATGATGGATTAGTCATGAGTGTTTATGGTTCTTTCTTCATCATGTGTAATCCTATTACAACAACCCTATAGAGGAATCTGCTACCTTTACGCGCTTCGGGTGAGTGCTCAATCTAGGCTGAGTGATGTGACAGTGTGATTAGGGTGTTATCTTACAAATTCTAGGCTACATCAATACTTTTGATCTATGGGGACCTAAGATTTTCAAGCACCCCACATTAGCTCTTCTTCCTCTTCTCTATAATTTGTCTTGTCAGGATGATAATGAGTTTAGTATGGGGTAATGTTGATCAAAGAATACTTGGAAAATATCACACAAGGATTCCTTATGGGATAGAAGGCCAGGATCAAAGGCGCGGAATGATAGGAAGGACCTGCGTGCATAAGGCAAGTTCAAATTTCAAGACTTAAAGGATTTTGGGCATGAGGATCTATTTTTGGAAGATGGTGTGTGGAACACATCAATGATGCAGATATGTGCACTCCATACAATGTCAATATTTCGAAGAGTGGCTCAAAGCATCTATGCATGGAGACAAGCTAAAAATAGAATGGACACTTCAGTTAACTATAAGAGAACTATAGATAGTGCACTTATATGTGTGGTTATAATTATAAATGGCATATGGCTATTAATAGAATGCCACCTATTTCTGGAGTAGTTAAGTGGTGAAGGGAAAGTCCCCACCCTATATATATATATGATGATTAGGTGTATAGTAAAAGAGATAACATTATGTGTGTGGGAAATATATATAAATATGTATGTATGATTATGAATATGTGTATTAGATTCATATGCACCTTAATATGAATTGATAGTACTATAAGAAGGTTCTATTCTTATTAATAGATGGAGGGTATTGGTTGAATCTAAGTGTTATTATGTGTAATTGAGTAGTGCATGTTAGTGTTTCAATCATGATTACTGTTTAAGCTTGTTCTTTCATAGATCTATGAGTAGCATGCACTGTAGAATGATGGATTAGTCATGAGTGTTTATGGTTCTTTCTTCATCATGTGTCATCCTATTACAACAACCCTATAGAGGAATCTGGTACCTTTACGCGCTTCGAGTGATGTGCTCAGTCTAGGCTGAGTGATGTGCCAGTGTGATTAGGGTGTTATCTTACAAATTCTAGGCTACATCAATACTTTTGATCTATGGGGACCTAATATTTTCAAGCACCCCACACTACTTCTTCTTCCTCTTCTCTATAATTTGTCTTTTCCTTCTAAGCTTTTTCTAAAGAAGTTTAAGCCGCAATCAAATGAGATCCAATCCAATGTGGAATCTTCCTTATGAACCTGCACCTACTAGAGGAGAAGAAGATAGGGGATTTCAATGATCTCTAACATGCCTGCATCGAAAAAAGACTGCAAATTCAACATGGAGAAGATTTACAACCTGCAAGAAAAAATTGTGTTGAAATAAGGAAGAAAAAGTTGCCTCCAAGAAAAAAAAAGCTTGCATACAAAGAGAAATAATTAAAAAAACTATGGCCAAGGATTATTAAAGATGGTAAGGAAAAGAGATAGAGGTGGCGGTGAAAAAAAAAAGGTTCATGCAAGCCAGGTAAGCCATAATTAGGTGACATTTTTAATAATTTTATTTTTAAACAAACTTTCCTTGTTTGGATTTTACAAAAAACATTAGAAGCATAAAATTTTTTTCTCCATTTTGGAAAGGGCCCCAAAGAGATTTTAAAATAATAATTTAAAGAATTCATAACTTTCAAGTAGTACCTATGATTGAGGTGGTGTTTATTTAAAAGTGTGTGTTTTTGCAAGGTCCACGTATTGGTCCAATTTTTGATAAGCTTTGTCTTGTAAAAATTGTAAAAATTAGAAGTTTTTGGTACTTTAAAAGAGGCCAAAGAGTCCAAAAAATATTATTTTTGGAAATTGACCATAGAGCCAAATTTTTAATTGGGCCAATAGTGCAAAAAAATAATTGTACACAGCCAAAAAGGAGTGAACACTAAATAAAATATTTTTTTTAGGGGGTGTGCATCTTTGAAGGGGGGGAAACATGTTCAATTTTTTCTTCTATTGCTTATCAATCTTCACAATGGTCCCAATTATGACACTAATATTATTTTTTCAAGATTCTCAACTTTGAGATTTTTATATTTACCCAACATGGAAAAAAAATCATGCACAACTTGAGTTTGAGAATCAATGTTTTTTTTGTTTCTGGTACATTAACAAGATCTACAACAGATGTTACACAACAAGCTACATTTGATCATGTAAATCAAAAAGAAAAGTTAACAATATTTTTTAGTGTTTCAAATGAGTTACAACCTCATATTCATGAGTCCACAATAGAAAAAGAATCTTGGGACAAGCTGAAAATAGTATATGAGTCCCAAAAATAAGAACATGATACTTCCTCTCCAGAGTCAACTATTGAATCTTGAAAATGCATAACCAAGTAAGAAAGTTGAAATTTTTTTGAGAAGAGTAGTAAATTTACATGCATCACTTTAAGCTTTGGAAGAAGAAGTATTTGACACATCACTCATGCCTATAGTATTTAGAGTTATTCATCCTTCTTATAGGATTTTTGTGACCACGCTAAACATAACTAGTTAAACAATAACTTTTGAAGAGTTAGTAAATATGCTACAACAAGAGGAATCTATTCACTCAGCTACTAAAACTTAAGAGAATGCACTTTCTTCCAATCAAAAAGGAAAAAAATGGGATAAGTATAGTAAACAACCTCAAAAGCAAGGTAATACTTAACAAGGCCAAAAGGACCAACAAAAAAGTCTTATTTGTGGTTGAAAAGGACATGAGTTAAAGAAATTGTTGGTATAACAAATTCCAACAAGGATCATCAACTGATAAAAATATTAATTACAAAAAAAACAAAATCTAGCAAACAATAGAGTAAATAGGGACAAAATAATCAAAAGTGGAAGAAGAAACTAACGTTCAACAAGGAAATGTAGCCGAACATGAAGATCAATTTGATGATGATGACTTCCTATATTTTGCACAGTCAAATGAAGTATCCAATTCTACAAATCAAGATTTTCTATGTCGATCTCAGGTGCAACTTGACACATGTGACGAGGATAAGAATAATTAGTTCTTCAGAATGAGTAAAACACCCAAAAAAAATCATGTCTCTTTGGGTGATGATACATCATATACAGTTTTGAAGGCATTGGTTCCATTTCACTACCACTTGGGCAACATAATTGTAAAATTGTAAGTGTTCTTTATGTCCTTGGTTTAACAAAAAATATCTGTTATCCGTGAGTTTATTAGATCACAATAGCAAAGTTTACTTTGATTAGAAATGCAATAAAAATATGTGCCTAATTCGAGATAAGTTACATGAAGCTTGAAAATTGTTACAAAAGCTTCGAATGTGCAAAGAATGTTTTCAATTAGATTTTATTCAACGAAATGATCAAGCACTTGTAGCCAAGGATACATTGTCAAGGCTCAAACTATGGCATAGAAGACTTGGACATGTCATTTTTGGCTATCTTGACACACTTTGTCGATAGAATATGGTTAGGGGTTGTCCCAATTATTAAAAAAGGGTACAAATAAATGTCAAAATTGTTTGGCAGGAAAACAACATAGAGCACCATTCAAACATTGTACATTTTGGGCTAATGGCAAAATCTTGACTTGGTGCATACCGATCTGTGTGGATGAATGAGACCTAGGCACTCTGGGTTTCAATATTTCATGATCTATTGGTTGATGGTTTTTCAAGAAAAATGTGGATATATTGTTTTTCTATCAAAAGAACAAGATTTTTAAACTTTTTAAGAAGTTCAAATCCCTTGTTGAAATAGAGTCTGGTAGGAAAATAAAAACACTCCACTCAGATCAATGGGCAGGATACACCAGTAATGAGTTCAATGATTTTTTTAAACACATGGCATTCGTTTTTCAAATTTCTCATCCTCACACTGCACAAAAAATGGTGTTTTTGAAAGGAAAAATCATACTATCATGGATATGGTGAGATGTCCTGATAAATGATTTAGGTTTATCAGAAACATTTTGGGGCCGATGCAGCTAAAATGGATGGTCTATTTACTAAATAGAGTTCCCACTGCAGCTCTTGATGGAGTAACACCTCAAGAAAAATGGTCAGGTAATAATCCATCTATTTCACATCTTAGATTTTTTTTTTATGTAAACCAAGTATGCAAATTCCTAAGAAACAAATAACTAAGCTTGATATGAAATTAGAGTAACTTATCTTCTTAGGATATAGTGATGAATCTACTTGGCTATAGACTTATGGATCCAAGAACAAGAAGGGTATACACTAGTCAAGATGTTGAGTTCTTTGAGAAGAAAGAAGAAGATGCTCCTTTCATACACTCAAATGATGAGAAAATAATACGCTACAAATGAAAATAGAGGATGGTAATCACTTTGATGATGAAAATTGATGATGGGGAAGATAATGAAATTCAACCTCCCACAGGAAACACACAAAAGTATGCCTAAATGGTATACAAGTCTGATTAGAGATGCAAAATTGTATAATGTCCCCAACACATCTACCACTGGGATGAGGACTCACATGTATGGCTCAAAATGAGGTCAATTATTTCCTTAAAGAGTAAATTTGTTGAAACTACTGAGCCATCCACATTTTCATGAAGCCCTACATTATAAACCTTAGAAATATGTTAATGGATGTAGAATATAAGTCACTTATGAAAAATAATACATGGAAACTTACAGATCTTCCACTAGGGAAAAAGTCCCCATTGGATGTAGATGGATCTTAAAAAAAAAGTACAAAGCAAATGGAAAAATTGATAAACACAAGGCTAGACTAGTTGCTAAGGGATATGCTGAAAAAGAAGGCATTGATTATGAGGAGAACTTTTGTCTCCCATAACTAAGATAAAAAAATTCATGGTTAATATCTTCTCTAGCTCCACAATTTGGTTGGAAAATACACCAAATGGATGTGAAAATTTCCATTATTAATGGTGATTTACACGAAGAATTTTACATGATTCAACCAGAAGGTTTTTTCATACCAGATAAAGAGGAAACATGTATGTAAACTCATAAAATCATTATATGGTCTAAAGAAGTCTCCTAGAGCATGGTACATAAAAATCAACACAGCATCTCATTCAACATGGATACAACAAGAGTCCATACAATCCTAATATCTCTCTCAAAAATCAAGGAGGGAGATAGTGATCATTGTAGTATATGTTGATGATCTACTCATCACTGGAGGATCAGTGAGGATGATTGAGTCAACAAATAAAGATCTAACATGATCATTTGACATGACCGATATCTGGCTTCTGCATTATTGTCTTGGACTTGATGTTTGGAAAAGATAAAATCATATCTTTGTGTCAAAATTGAAGTACGCTAAGACAACACTTGATAAATTCAATATGATAGATTGTAAGCCATTTTCCACACCTATGGAGATAAGAATTCAACTATCTTGAACATATCCATAACCACAAGTAAATGCAACTCTCTATCGGCAGTTGATTGTGAGTCTCATCTACTTGACTTACACTAGGCCATATATCAGCTATGGATTCTACTATCTTTTACGGTTCATGAAAAATACAAGGGTTTCTCACTGGAAAGCAAAAAAGTAGATACTGAGGTATATTACAACAACTATGGACTATGGCCTAGAATACAAGAAGAATAATAACTTCTTCTTGATATGATATTTAGTTTCAAATCATGCAGGAAACATAGATGATAGTAAATCCACTTTAGGATTTGTATTATTTTTGGGATCTAGACTGATATCATAGGGGAGTAAAAATCACACTTGTGTTTCAAGATCCTCCACAGAATAAAAATATCATGCAACAAGTGGAGCTGTCTATGAAGTTATATGGCTTTGACATATATACTTGAAGGATTGGGAATACCACATAAATATCCAACTCTCCTACATGTTGATAATGAATGAGTAGTAAAACATGTTCGAAATCATATTTTTCATGAGTGTACCAAATAAATTGAGGTTCACGTACATTTCATTCATGAACATGTTCATAGAAACAACATCTAGCTCCAATATTTCCCAACAGATATGCAACAACATGCAGATGTCTTCAAAAAGTCACTTGCTTGAGGTAAATTTGAGGTTTTTAGATAATTTCTCTCCTATTCACTTGAGACCATGATGAATTGGGGGTGGGGGGGGATGTTAGGAATTAAACTTAGCTTAATTCATAATAAGTTGATATTTTAATAAATGTAATAAGATAAAATTATTTATTTTTAAATACTTTAAAATTATTTCAATAGGTATTAGTTATCCTTAGTTTTTAGCTAACTAAGTGATAGTGTTCTCATCCCTATGTTTATGGGATCATGTTCTATCTTGCATATTTTGTTCTCAAATGATTTCCATGAGGTGCAATAGGGGCAGTTAGGGGCAATATGCTATTTCTGTATATTTTCTCAAATTAGGTGATTTGTTTCCATATATTGTGGATGAGATAGAAGTTGTGAAATATCTATAAATATTGCATCTCTCTCATTTGTTTTTGTAATGCTCGATTTTGATATTAATAAAGTAAACAAGCACCGTATTGTTTCTATGAAAAGCTCTTATGTCAAATATTGTTTTTAAGTATTCATTGTCAAGAGAACACAACAAACAGAAAAAAGTGTGCCCATGCCCCTGAAATGGACCTTAGCTCATGGAAAAATTTAGTTAAAAAACATAAACACAACATTGGTATTTTCCATATGTTTATGGGAGACTAGCCCTTTGGCCCCCCATTGCATGTCCTTTTCCCCATTTGTCTGGTAAGAATCATATTTGTGCAGGCATTA
This sequence comes from Taxus chinensis, assembly GCA_019776745.2. NCBI lineage: Eukaryota > Viridiplantae > Streptophyta > Pinopsida > Cupressales > Taxaceae > Taxus > Taxus chinensis. The sequence continues at coordinate 595,891,649 of CM034146.1, read as the reverse complement.
AGCCGTTTGGGCCATCCTGACACTTTATTCCCCAAGCATCACTGATTTGAACCCTTTATAATTATGGAAAGCCTTTCTCAAACACAAACACCACTGGTGCTCATTGTATTATGCTGCAGTGAATTCAACCATACCAACACAATTTTCTTTCATCATTTTTTGTACCCCTAACAATTTTCTTGAAAATTTTCAAACAAAAAGGGGTACAAATGTTATACACTAAAAATTTACACCCCTGATAAACCTACACAATTCTCATGACTAAAAATGACACACTTGCGACCTTTGTTATATCACCCCCCTCTGATAATTAATTTAACCCATCATATTTGTAAAGTCTAAAAATAATTATTTAAGTGATTAAAATATATGAATGGGTATTATTTCCTTATACCCTCACCTTTACACCTCATCCAGTTCACCACGACCACCTCACTAAGTCACTTAAAAAATTACTAAAATCACACCAAATATCTTCCTAAATTAACTTATTTTCGAACTAATCAAATATAAAAAAATATAACACCTTCCCAACTCCAAATAATTCATCTCAAGATTTTTTTAACCTCTAGCACATGCAAGGCAAGGGTTACTGAAGACATCGTCTTAAGAGAAAAATAGAAGAAAATCATACATGCTTATAGGCCAAATCGAAACCCATCGTTTTATGAGCTATAAATAGAAGAAAATCAGTTCATTTTATAGTCTAAAAAAAGTTGTTTCACCGAAATCACCGACGATTTACTTGACCAACCGGTGCCAGATATATAAGTGCATGTTTTTGGACCCCATTTGTAGGAGAAAATCCACATGCGTTACAGGTACATTCTATCATTTTCTTGATCCACCAGGCATTCAAGACCTCCACATCAACACACTACAAGATCATGTTGTTTTTAGAACATCAGAATCATCATCAATTTTCTCATTCTTATGCTTCATCACCTATTTCTATCCAACGTTCATACCATACATCCAAAAAGGTAAAATATTTCATATTATACATTTCATGCATTAACGTCAGGCGCATTTTTGTTTTTACATAATTTTTGCATCATTTATCTGTTGTTTTTGACAAGATTAAGAGCGGAAAACATTTATTTATATGTTTAAGAAAATAAATAGGAATATTTGAAGATTTAATTCCCTTAAAACTAGCGATTCTTGCTATTTCTATCTTTTTACTTTTTTACTCAATCTGATAGGAATATTATAAGATTACAATTGCCAATTCCCTTAAATCACTAGATTCTTGCTATTTCTATCTTTTTACCTTTTTTACTCAATCTTGAAAATGAGGACATCTACTAATAGTTTTTTGATTTTTCATGTTTTTAGATGGCATTAGGAAATCCTACTTATCCAACAACTGATTCATTTCCCTCGCATCTACCACTCTTTCTATTGCGAATAGTGCACAAGTTTGATCAATGATTTGGAATTGTGCACTGATTCAAGATGTTCTATTTGATCATCTTGATGCCATATTTTCTTCCAGATAATGTATCCTATGAAGTTACTGACGCTTTCTGGAATTCTTATGATGATAGATTGAGGTTACGAGAAGAGCACACCCAATTTGAATGATGCTACAAAACATGTCTTCAACATTTGGAAGAGGATTATCGTACTGGTTCAAAGGATCAAATTCGTTCACACATCACCATCTCTCATGATTCACAGACATATAGACGTTTCCCACAAACGAAATCCTAAAGAAGATTCCAATTATCTCACTGAGAGATTGACATTTCAAAATCCTCGACATCATTATCCATCTCAGAATGACCTTTTTTCCAGAAACCTAGGAAGAAGATTCATAATTCTTCTTGAGGATTACAATCCTCACTCGTACCTGAATGAAGAAGAGGATGAAACTACCAATTCCTTTAATTCCTGTCTTTTAAAATATCTACACTCATGTCCATAAATCAACCATAGTTGGGGTGTAGAGGAGGTCAGTATAAGATGCATTATGCTCACATTCTAGTTGACATTCCATCATTCATAAATAACTGAAATAATCCTCATCAATTTCATTAGTTGAAGGGTGATCATAGTGCATATGGTGAAATAAGATTTTTTCTTAGCAATCAATTCCATTTTCTTCCTCAATAGCAACCTACTCTTCCCACTAAAGGGTCAAGAACAACTTTGCTATCTCTAAATTCTTTTTTCTTGTTCAAGAACCCATATTCCTTTTCCTCTATCTTCAACCAAGTGCTATCCTTTGGGATAATTTCCAAATCTATTATGTCCTGTGTTTTGCAAAAATCTAAGGATTGGGAGACAATCCCTTATCATCTATTGCTCCTCTGCCATAAGAAATTGATTTAACATCATGTCCCAAACTTTTGGTCCCAGCTGGAATTCAAGGTTAAATCTAAGGATTGGGAGACAATCCCTTAATCTATTGCTAACTTATAAGAAATATTTAACATCTCCTCCCAAACTTTTGGAATTCAAGGTCCAATATCTTAATAGTCTAAGGATTTTCTTGGTTAGCCAATGTCACACAGATCCTTATTTGATGGATTTATAACATCTTTTAATATTATTCTTAAATTGGATAGCCATGGTAAAATATTGTATCAAAGTTATAGGATTTTTGTTTCTCAAGTAGTATGTTGCTTCCTTATAAAATGCATCTGAAAACTTAATAAGACAAGAATCATCACTGGGTCTTATAGTATTGGGTAAACTTGTTAAGGTTTTATTGAATCTGTTATCAAAATCTTAGACACACCTTATTAAGGTTATTTTTCATGCTCTCAAAATTAGATGCAAAAGAAACCTTAGATCGACCTTATATCACCATATGGGACCTTGAATGAATTTTACATCTCCTTCCATAAATCAATTGGATAGGATTTGAACCATTCAAGAGCATATTCTTCTAGAGTATGTAAAAATGCCACGTGTTACATTCTACATCCATTGCGGGCTCTAAAAATGAATTTACATATACATCCTTAAACTTATAATTATCAATCAGAATCTCAAATAATTGTAAATAATGATAGCCAATAATAGCATTATTTCCTTGAAACATAGGTCACCTCTTTCTAATCTAATTGGGGACCTAATTTGGATAATTCTTCCATATCATTAAAATCAATAGGTCTATATGTGTTAACTATAAAATTTCCTCTAGGAGGGAGATCAACCATGTTATTTTATATAGGAAATGCATGTGAAGGATGGAGTAACCAATGTTGAACAAGATATTGATGGGAAAATGACGCCTATCTGACTGTCAAAACACATAAAATGCTAAGGATGCCCTAGAATGGCAAATTTCTCGAAATTAAAACAACTGAAACATGTTTTCAAAGCATTTTTTATCATGGAATTGGATTTTTAAAGGCATACAAGTGTGAATCGGTCAATTTTGAACTTCCATGATTGGGAAAAAAAGGAAAAATGGTAGAGGCCCATGGATTTGGAAAAAATAGGGCATAAAACAAGGCACATATGTAGATTTCATTCAAATTGGGACAAAACAACAAGTTTATGAGCATTTCAAGGCAATTCATCCGGAGGGAAAAGTTACAGACCAAAAATTTGAGAGAAAAACATTTTAGAGCACCCAGAATGAAGGAAACATTTAGGGAAAAATGTTGCAAGCTCAAAAATAGCTCTTTTGGTAGTGATTCTATCAACCCAAATTGCAAATTTCAGTTGTTCACCCCATTTTCTCTTGTTCAACTCAAGGTTCTCCTAATGATCTTCAACAAGTTCTTATTACTGGACTCATCTTGTCCATTCCCTGGAGGGTTATACTTTGAAGCATAAGCCAGATTGGTTCCATACTCCTTACACATTGCCATCAAGGGCTTAGCTCTGAAACACATGGCATTATCAGCAACAATCTTTACCAGCACACCAAATCTGCATATGATGTGATTCAAAAAGAAGTCCATAAAAACTTGGTGTGTTACTTTTTTGGTGGGGAATGCTTCTACCCACTTGGTGAAGTAATCTGTGGCTACAATGAATCACTTATGTCAAGCACTAGAAGGGTCTGAAATCTCACCAATGAATTTTATTCCCCGTTGTTTGAAAAGAGCCTCAATTGATACAGACTGCAAAGAAAGGGAGCCTGAAGCTTTCATTCTTCCAGAAAAATTCTGGCAACTTTCACATTTTCTAACCAGCAAGGTTACATCTTTGAAGAGAGTAGGCTGCCAATAACTAGCTCTCAAATTTTTGTTTACTGTGACCCTTCTAGTAAATTTTCCTCCAAAAAATCCCCCATAGAAATCAGCAACTATTTTGGAAGATTCATCTTCAGTTACACATTTCAAGAGGACAACTTCAGGGTTCTTCCGAGCCAGCCCAAAGTCAGTGATGATGTATTTTTTAAGAATCCAGCTTGAAGGCTATTTTCTGATTTTTATTTAAATGATCAGGGCAGCATAGGTGTTTGAGATAAAATATTACATCCTTGTACCACTTAGAGCTTACCAATTTCTCAAGAACAACTACCCTTTCTTCCTCTACTTCATTCACTTCCATAGTCTGCAAGTTGCTCTCAGCCATAAGCTTAGCAATACCCAAACCTCTTACCAACTTTGTGGTTCGAAAATCCATGTCATATTCTTGTAGTTTGTTCAACCATCTACATATTTTCCTTGAGATCTCCATCTCTGATAAGATGGATTTTACCATGGTGTGGTGAACATAAGCAACAACTTTTGAACTTAAGATGTAAGGCCTGAAAACCTTTGTTGCTTTCACCAAGGCAAATGCTTGTTTTTTCATGATTGTGAATTTTAACTCAGTAGCTTGTAAAGCATTTCTAAAGAAGGAAGTAAACCTCTCAACCCCATCTTCATCATTCTGTAGAAAAATAGATGCAATGGTATTTTCAGAAGCAAAGGAGAAGATTTGGAAAGGATTCTTGTAGTTTGGAGATGCCAAGACAGGTGCATGTTTCAGTGCTTCTTTGATTCCTTCAAAATCCTGAATAGCAGCCTCCTCCCATTTGATAACTCGGTCTTTCTTTAACATGCATGTAATAGGAAGAGTCAATTTAGAAAATTTAGACACAAACCTTCTAATGAAATTAATCTACCCAAAGAAATATTGGATTCCCTTCTTTTTTCTTGGAATTTGAACCTTGTTGATTGCTTCTAACTTCTCAGGGTCAATCACGACACCAGCCTTTGAAACAATATGACCAATAAACTTGGCCTTTTACACCCCAAAATGAAACTTCCTTGGATTGAGATAAATCCATATTCTCTACATCTAATCAAAATTCTTTCCAAGTGCTACAAGTGATCTTTTCTGCTCCTTGAAAACATAGTCACATCATCCTGATAAACTGCAATGAATTCGTTTATGTAGCCAGGAAAAGAAACATCAATTTCTCTTTGGAAAGTAGCTCCAACATTCATAAGACAAAAATGCATTCTTACATAGACATATGTTCCCCAAGGAGTGGTAAAGGTAGTTTTAAATCTTTCTATCCTTGAGAACAACTTGTTATAACCAGAGAAACCATTCAAGGTTGACAACAATTCAGATCCTATCACTAACTGCAGCATGTTTTCCATGTTTGGCAAAGGATAATTTCCTTTCAATAAATCTCTATTTAGATTTCTTAAGTCTACACAAAGTCTGATATCTCCATTTTTCTTTCTGACTGGCACAAGGTTTGCAACCCAAGATGAATACCTTGTGGGCTGAATGATCCCTCCCTCCTTCAGTTTCTTCAATTCATCTTGCATTTACATTAAGAGGAGTGGATTAATTTTCCTCTACTTTTGTCTGAAGGGCTTGGCATTTGTTTCAAGAGTAATCTCATGCTAGAACATGTCCTCTCTGTATGGTTTCAGCTCTAAATAAGACGTAGCCAAACAGTCATGATATCTTTTCAATAGTTGAACATATGACTATTTTTCTTTTTTGTTTAGATTTCTTCCTGACCAAACTTTTCTTGGTTTATCATTAGTTCCCAATTTATTATCTTCCACATCCCTTGAGGCAAACATGTTTCTATTTATTATGCAATCAGCATTTTCAAAGTTTGACTCAAGTGCAACAAGACCCTTAGGAAATGGTGTTAGTTTTCAATTGGATAATATCCTTTCCAAATAAAGTCTCTCTTCCTTCAGTCACACACACCATTGGTTCCCAATAAATATTCTTATCTGCAAACTCACCTTAATTTTGTAAGAACCTTTGCACTTGAGCATCATCATTAAAACACTTGCCAATGCTTGATGTTGTTAGGGACAGCTGGCCTAGTTAACACTTCAATATTGTACTCACAATAAGGTGAAATTGTGCAATTTCCAAATCTTGACCGCCAACATTGCCAAATTTTTAGTAAGTAGCATTGAAAATCATGTCATGATGCACAATGTGGAAGGAATCAAACATCTCAATTAGATCCTAACTACATGTTTGTACTATTTCATCCGTTGATTTTTTGTAGCATATAGTTTTCTTAATTATTTGAAAAATAGATTTGAATCTCATTTTACAATGATGTCCTTGACACCATACTTCCATGCAATTCTCAGACTCAACAACAAGGCTTCATACTCATCAATGTTATTAGTACATTCAAAATTAATCTTGAAGGAAAAAACAAACTATTCCAAGCTAGGAGAAATAAGAATTATACCACCACCATTTCCAAATTTGGAGCAAGGTCCAAGGGGAACCTAAGTGTTCAAGGCACTTTGACTGATCCATCTTGTGTTCTTTTCCATTAGAAAACCCAAAAAATTTATCAACATCTACATCAGTAAACAACACCTCATAGGATGCATTGTTTGGATCCTTAATAAGGTGTAACATCTTCTTTTCTCCATAGAGCTTGACAAGGCTACCTTCTATGGGAATAGTGGAAAAATACATGTCCATTTAAACAATCCCACCAACACTTGTAGTGCACTTTTTTGACAAAAGCATACCCCATTTTGGCAGGGAAATAAATAACCACAACATCAAGTTTCAAATTGTTTACCTAGATAGGCTACAAGTTGTACCACCAAACCCTTCACACAACCAACTACCAACACTTATCTTGAGTCCCATGGTAGTACACTTTCCATAGGCTGTTTTCAATTTTATATCTAACTCATTCATGACTTCTAGAGGCATGACATTGCATGATGCACCGGAATCAAACATATAATTGTGAAGTAGTCTATCCTTTATGATCAAAGTTGTAAATAATGGATATAAAATTCAATTGGGAATCAACCAAGGATGTCCCAAATTTTACACTCAGGTGTTTCTCAAAGGTCTTCTAATGCTGGTGGTGTTTCAAGGTCTGTAATGATTTGAGGAGGAGTTTCAACAATGTTTACATTTCTGCTTGGGGTACTCTTCTCCTCTTTCAATCCCAAGTACTCAAATGTTTTCTTCTTATGCTCAAGAATCCTAAGCAACTCAATGATTGGAACACTCACTTTGATTTGTCTCAATACTTGGGCTATGTCATATCGAACACTCTTTGGAAATGTAACATTTGAATGGAGACAAGTAGATTCATTAGATGGCATGGGATTCTTGGTAGCTTAGGCATGAGGAGGATGTGAAATATTTTCCTGGGATAGTAGAGCTTTTGGCAGGTATTTTTCTTCTAGGATCTTCTTTGGGAATACTTGTAAGCAAGGGTTGTTTTAGGTTTTGCTTGAGGCCCAACTCCCTTAACAAGCTTGCTCCTAGTGTTATAGTCTTTCTCTTGAGCCACAAAAGTATTCATTAACAATTATTAATCTTTTTCTGAAGGGATACTACCATCATACTTCTTAATCATCAAAGCTCTTAAGTATTCAAAGTTATTGTTAGGAATCTCAAAATCTTGCACTACATCTACCTCAAGAGTATGAAAGGGAAGAAAGACTTGTACTTGTTTGATGTAATCCCAAAAGGTTGCAACTATCCTTGCATTTATTACCTCATTTGATTTTGCTCCTTCTTGTGAGCCTAAATAAAATCCAACCATGAAGATATCATCATCAGTACCATCATCATTATTAGCTTCACCTTCTTGTTGGTCCACTTCACATGGAGGATTGGGTAGAAAACACCTATCACACCAATCAATATCAACAACTTCCTTAATGGTAGCAATCTTAGCAGTTAGGGGATCAGGTAACACTCTTCCTTCATGTGCTTGAGGATGTTTATTTATAGACCCCATGGGTCCCTTCCCTCTATCATCAGATCTCTAATCACCCCTAGGATGATTGGAAATTTATTTGTGGTTTTTTGCTTTTTACTGACCTTGTGAAGTCTTCCCAATTCCCTTCTCTGCCTGGGCTAGTTTGTATGAGATTTCATTGACATCACCTGCCATATTTTTCACAACCTCCTCCAAATCAGCACCCTTGCTAGCTTGAGGGTTTTTACAGTTTACCAACTTCACACCATCTCTCTTGAGAGGTTTCCTAATGGCCTCAATGTTATTTTCAATCTGCAGTGCCACGGTAAAGGTCTGCCTTAAATTTGTAGGGTTCTTATCTCTTAAGTAGTAGTCTACCTTCGTATCAAATGCATCTGCATATTTGATCAAGCATGACTCATCACATGGCCTCAAATTAACAAGCATCCTTCTCAAGGTTTTATTAAACCTTGTGTTGAAGTCATGAACCGATTCATTTGGGTTCTTCTTGATATTTTCAAACTTAGACAAGAGAAACCTAGGATCAGTTTTGTCACCATATTGCAAGTTGAATGCATTATGCATTTCAGTCCATGAATCAATAGAATTATTAGGTAAGGCCTTGTACCAATCCCTAGCATCCTCACCTAAATTCTGGACAAAAAATTTAATGTACACATCCTCAAATCAAATTTCAAAATCCTCCATCATATTAATAAAGAGTTTCAAATTTTTATCATCCATTATGGAATTGTTCCCTTGGAACTTTGGAAATCTACTTCTAACATCCTAAGGCAAAAAATTAAGATAACCAACCATTCCCCTAAAATTTATTGGGCCAAAGGTATTAATGACAAATGGACACCTCGATGGAGGTTGATCCATGTTGTCTACTGGAGGTGATCTTGGGGGTGACACAAGCTGATGAGGAGTGCGAGGTCTTTGGGGCTCAAGAATGTGGTTCACAAGATTGGTATTCTCTAGGTGCTGATTTTCTTGGAAAGTTTTACTAGAATTGAAACACATAGGTGCATATTGAAGAAGGAACTCACCAGGTATAGTAGAAGGACCTGAAAGTCACTAGTTGAAGAAAACAAGTTTATGAGGAGATTGATTGAATTAGAATCAATGGAAGAAGAGTGATAATCATCTATTAAAGGCTATTCTCTCTCACCAATGGATATTCCTTTTCTTGATGTCTAACTTTCAACAACCTTCTAAAATTTTATTTCCTATAAAAGTGTTTTTCCCAATTCTTGAAATAACTTTCTACTTGGGTCCCTCCAGAAGATAAATCTTCTTCCTTCCAAGTTGTGCAGAGATTAGTAACACCCAAAAAAAAGACAGAAAGCTAAGACTTTGGTATTTATCAAAATCAAAACAACACGTAGTCACAATTAAGTACTTTCACCCTAGTTGTGCAAATACACTAAAATAGTCTGTCAAATACTTATCAGCACTGCAAATCTTGCAAAACTTTATAGATCATATTTTCCTTTTCTTGAATCTATCAACCACAAATGCAAATGAAGTGTAACTACTGCTGGAAACTGATTAAATTGTAGACAGAGTTTGAAACCTTTACATACACCTTAGAAATATGAGTATAGAATGAATCTTTAACAATATATTTGCAGACAGAACTTGCAAGAGACATTACCAAGGTTTGATATGCATTCAAATATCTCAAATTATATATGCACATGGATCAGATTGAACTATTAATGTCCCCAACAACAGTGCCACTTGTGTTGGTACCCAAATTTGTTCTCCTTTTCAGTCTAAGCAACATCAAAGATAAGGCATGAAGCTTAAAGATAAATGGATCATTGGTGGTGTGTCAATTTTATAGCTGGGGATATGATCTAACTGACACTCATATTTGTGAAGATATGGATAGCTCTCAAATAGGACTTTATCTTGTCCTAACTATTTTAGGTTATGTCTTTTAACCAAGGTAAGAGGACCTATTTTTTAACCCTCAAATGGTGAAGGAGATGAAGACATCCCTTCGTTTGTGAAAATAGTATGAAAAGGGACTTGGGAAAACATGATAAACACTCCAAATCTGACTTTCACAGGTTTTCACTTCAAGATTATAGAGATACTTTCAATGTAAGGCAAGGGTTACTGAAGACATTTTGAAATCCCTGATCTGTTCTGCATACTTTAACAAATGGATTTTGATCTTCTGTTGGTATATAGGTCAAAATAGGGGTAAAACATGGTAGGATTAGTTTTTTTGAATGATTTTTGGGTGGGAGTTTAGACAAGACAAACCAAGGTCCACCAGACTCTTTGAGGATTTCAGAAAATATATGGAGAAACTTTTCCACACAATATTTGATCATCTATCAAATGGAGGGCCACATATGCACTTTTCCACACAATATTTGATCATCTATCAAATAATATATTGAGTTTGAATGAACCAATGAATCGTTTAGCAATCACTATTTAATCATGACCTAAGGTGCACCCAAAGATTTACAAACAATCTCTAAAATCAAGGAAGGTAAAGTGATTTTAAATTTTTTTATCTCTTTATCAGATGAAATCTTCTTCTGAATGTGAGATTTCAAATTACACTAAACTATCACAATAAATGAGACCATATATGATCAAGAGATATTTTTAAACACATGAGTGCAATAGGTAACAAGAAAAACAAATTTGAAATGCATTCTGAAATGTAAGCATTCACATATTTTTCTCAAAGACAATAGAGAATAACTCCAAAATGATCAGATTTATCAGTAGGGGAATGTTTTGAAAATTAATCTCAGAGCTTGCTTATGGCTATACATGTGCAACCAACTTAACATGATTTGAAATCTAATATAGAGAGAGTTACATGAGTTTCTCAAGTGGTCACTCAAAGAATGGGCTTCTTCCCATATTTTCTCGGTGAAACTTTCTAGTTTTCTAGGGTTTTTTAAACTCTTCCAACCCTTTGCATGACAAATTCGTGAAATATATAACCTTCACTCTCCATTGAGCCTTCTTTCCCAAGAAAAGAATATGTCAAAGGATCAAATTTGTTACAAAAATTTCTCATGATTCGTAGACTAGGACGTTTAATAGAACACATTCAAAAAGTTGCTAGTTGTCTTAAAAAGAGACGAATCATTAGAAAATTCACATAATTATCCATTGTGGAGGTACGTTTTTCATCTTCAAATCATGTTGACTCTCTTCCTTTCATTTATTTCATCCTTATCCCACCAAAATTTGACTGTGTAACTTTTGGATTTGATATTTTACATTTTTGGATGGGCTAGGGTAAAATTTCATTTCAAAAACATATATGATCCTCAAATTGATCCTCAAAAAAGATTTGTATTGGTCCTTGCAAGAACAAATGACATGATTTTGTTAAAAATTTGATGGAAATTGATGCAAAAAATTACATCTCCAAGCTTCTTGGAGGTCAAATGGTAGCCAAATTAAAAAATGCATAGTTACTGTTGATCTTCCTTTATCCTTTAATATGATCCCTCCATCTGTCACAATGTGATTGGAAATGCGCTTGGGATCACTTTTTGATATTTTAACACTTTTGGTAAAATGTAAAAATTTGACATTTTTCTCTGCCCCTCCGCCCTTTGAAAATGAGCTTGACACGTGTCCCAATGTGGGGTCCCAGTGGAATCGCGGCTCAATTATGCTATTTTACCCCTTTTTTGAAAAATGAAAATTTTGTAAAATATCCCCGCATCTCCACCTCATGAAAACGGGCCTGACACGTGTCCCAAAGTGGGCCCCATCAGAATCACAGATCGATTCTACACATTTCCACATTTTTTGGAAAAAGGAATTTTTTCCAAATTATCCCCATGGACCCACACTTCTGATTTTTTCCCTGACACGTGGGGATTTATGATTCACTGCGGGCTTGCGTTCCTACCTTTTAATTTCATACCTTTATGCCAAAAAAATGGGAAAAATCTCAATTTTCCCCCGAGGCCTGAAGTTTCCCCTTATGCAAACATGACATGTGTCCACGTGTGATTCATTGTGGAGTTCCGGATTGTTTTATGACTTTAATATTTTAACCAAATAAAGTCAAAATACTTCAAAAGAACCCGACCACCCGCAATTCCTTCCTTGTCTCTGAAGTCGCCATCATGTTCCTATTCTGATTTGTTGCAGGCCCTAGGCATTTTCTTTACACTTTAACTCTTTTTCAAAATTCCTTAAGGCATAAAAAAGACACGTTGCTTCTCATCCAATCAAAGGATGACACATCAGCAACATTAGAATGAATCAGAGTAAAGGGGAGGCATCAGACCAAATTCACCTTTTTGCCAAAAAAGCAAAAAGTGATAAGTTAAAAACAATTTTCCATTGTCCCTCAGCCAATTAGAACAATCCACGTCGCCGATGAATGCTCAAGAAGAAACTGATGGGCAAATGATGTTCGTCTGACTGTCAAAACACAAAAAATGCCAGGGATGCCCTAAGAATTCAATTTTTTTGCTAAGGACGACAAATTTCTTGAAATTGAAACAACTGAAACATGTTTTCAAAGAAATTTTGATCATGGAATTAGATTTTCAAACACATATAAGTGTGAGTCAATCAATGTTAAACTTCCATGATTAGGTAAAAAAGGAAAAAAATGAAAGAGGCCCGTGGATTTGGAAAAAAATAGGGCACAAAACAGGGCACACATGCCGATTTCATTCAAATTGGGCCAAAACAACAAGTTTATGAGCATTTCAAGGCATTCAATCGAGAGGGAAAAGTTGTAGACCGCCAATTTGAGAGAAAAACGTTTCAGAGCACGTAAAATGAAGGAAAAGTTTAGGGCAAAATGGTGCAAGCTAAAAAATAACACCAACAAAAATCAATGGGAATGGAAATTGGGTTGATGATTAAAAACTAGTTGTTAATTTTGAATGGTAAATTATTTTACTATACCAAATGTATGAAATGGAGTGGTGGAGGAGTGCTTTCTCAAAGATGGACATGGAGGTGGGCTTGGTTCGTTAATGTCTACCAAGTGATCCACATTTTTAGCACCCCACTATTTTCAACTTGTTTCATATGGAGAATTTTGATCCCTACCTCAGGGTGTCCCCATGGCCCCTTATTGAAAGCATATAATGAACTAATTGGGAGTGGAACTACAGATTATGAGAATAAACTACTTGTAACTCACCAATAGCCAAAGAACATGAGTTCATCCTGTCTTTGAATATTTTTTTTCTAGTTGTGTATTTAAATATTCGTCAATACATTACTAATTTTCTTGTATGTAAGACAACAACTATCCTAGTGGTCGTTAACCTCAATCATATGTGATTCTGCAACAATGATTATTCAAATAACATATTGAATCCAGTGGCCATTAGGCTTAAAATTACACACAATAGCTGCTAGGATTAAATTTTCACTTGGAATTCATGTGATAGAATTTGAATATATTATTGAGCTGAGCATCTACTAAGATTAAATTTTCATTGGGAATCACGAGTATTCAGGAAAGAAATGTAGTGAGAAACCACACTAGTGGTCACCAATAGTTAAAAATAGTCTTTTAAAACTTAAATATAATTGTGGGGAGCATTCAACGCACTCTACTATATTTTGATAATTCCATATGGAGAACTTCGACCCCTATCTTATGGTGTCCCCATGACCACTCTTTGAAAGCATCTAATGAAATCGATGGGACTAGAACTTAGGTTGATGATTAAAAACTACTTGTAAATTTTCAATGGTAAATAATTTTATCATACCAGAGCTAGGAATTGGAGTGGTGGAGGAGAACTTTCTCTACACATAACATGGAGGTGGGCTTATGTCATAAATTTCTACTGAGAAATCCTTGTTCAAATCAGTTTAGTATGTTCCGCTTAGTCCATTTGGAGAATTTTGACCCCCTACCTCAAGGTGTCGCCATGGAAACTTTTTGAAAGCATCCAATGAATTCAATGGGAATGGAACATGGTTTTATGATTATAAAATACATGTAAATTTTTTATGGGAAACAATTTAAGTAGACCATATCTATGAACTGGAGTGGTGGAGGAGGACTTTCTGTAAGAAGGACATGGAGGTGGGCTTGGCTCCTTAACGTCCATCGAGTGATCGCCATTTGAAGTGCCCCACTATGTTCCGATTGGTGCATCTGGAGAACTTCAAACCTTACCTCAAGGTTTCCCCATGGAAACTTATTGAAAGCATCCATTGAACTCAATGGGAATGGAACTTGAGTTGATGACTACAAACTACTTATAACTAACCAATAGCCCAACAACTTGAGTTCACCCTATCTTCGAATAATTGTTGTCTAATTGTGTATTTTAGTAACCGTCAAGTCATTAATAATTATCATGTATGCAAGATAACAACTATCCTAACAGCCACTAACCTCGAGCCTCTAAGATATTGCAACAACAATGATTCAAATTATATCTTGAACCCATCAGCCACTAGGCTTAAAATTGAATACAGTGGCTGTTAGGGTTAAATTTTTGTTTGGAATTCATGTGAAATACTTCAAATATACTAGTGAAATCAGTGGTTGTCAGGCTTAAATTTTCATTTAGAATAATGAGTATTCATGAAATAAATGTAGTGATCAACCACCCTAGCAGTCTCTAGTCATTACGAATATTATTTTAAAATTTAAAATAATTGTGGGGAGGATTTGAAACACCCCGCTATGTTCTTCTTAGTCCATTTGGAGAATTTCTACCCCTACCTCATGGTGTCCCCATGGCTACTTATTGAAAGCATCCAATGAACTGAATGAGAATGGAACTTGATTGATGATTATAAACTACTTATAAATTTTTTATGGTAAATGCTTTTATTATACGAAACCTATGAAATGGGGGTGGTGGAGGAGCACTTTCTCTAAGTGGGACAAGGAGGTGGGCTTGGGTCCTTAATGTCTTTTAATTGATCCACATTATAAGTTCCCTGCTATGTTCCGCTTGGTCCATATGGAGAATTTCGACACCTACCTCAAGGTGTCGCCATGGCCACTTATTGAAAGCATCTAATGAAATCAATGAGAATGTAACTTGGATTGATGATTACAAAATACTTGTAAATCACCAATATCCTAATAATTTGGGTTCATTCTGTTTTTGATTATTTTTTGTCTAGTCATGTATTTGAATATACGTCAAGTCATTACTAATTGTCTTGTATGTAAGACAACAACTTTCCTAGCGGCCGCCAACCTCAATCCTCTATGATGTTATAACAATGCTATTTCGAATAACATATTGAACCTAGTGGCTGTCAAGATTAAATTTTCATTTGAAATTCATGTGATAGACTTTGAATATACAATTGAGCGCAACAATCACTAGGCTTACATTTATTTTTGAATCATGAGTATTTAGGAAACAAATGTAATGAGAAACTATCCTAGTAGTCGTCATTCGTTAAAAACATTCTTTTAAAATTTAAATATAATTTTGGGGAGAATAGTTAGATTTTCAATCAAGTCATTATAAATTGTCCTAAATGCAAGAAAATGAATATATTAGTGGCCGCTACTAATATCATGTAGTAAAATTTGAATAACATGCTATACTAAGAGGGTTCCTAGCTAAATAATCGGTGTTAGAGTTTAGTTATGTTTTGAGTTTTTAGTCGGGTCGTTAATCATTATCTTGAATACAAATACAAGAAGTATCCTAGTGGCCACTAATCTAAAATATTTATTATGTTACACAAATGTGTGGAATAATCTACGACATTAGCGGCTGCTAGGCCTCAAATATCATGTGATAGACTTCGAATAATATATGTAACTTAGCATCCATAATGCATTAATTTTTTTTTTGGAATATGTGTATTCTAGAAAAATGTTTAAATTAATCTTTTCTTTGAATATTTTTCACTAATGCTATTTACTAATCTTTGACATTAGTAGCCACTATACTTCTAATATCATGGTAGGATTATGATAAATTAATATGAAAATCTAAATATAATAATGGTTCTTAGCTCAGTTTTCAATAGAGCTATCCTAGTGATATCGTATGCGAGTCAACAAGAGTATTAACGCCAACTAGTCTCTGTTTTTGTTTCAAAAGTGTATTGAGGAAACTCTTTAATATTTGTCTTTTCTTGGAATATTTTTTTCCTTGTGTTGTTTTGTAATAGCTCGGCAATGTCGTAAACATCAGGCTTAACGAACTCTAGTCTTGAAATATGTTATTTTAGAATTTAATTTTTTTTACTTTATATTGATTCATTTATCAATTAAGTCGTTACTAAATGTAAATTAAATATATGTTTGTAAATATAATTATTAACATTTATATTTAATAATATTTACGAGAACATATAATGTGCTAACCATTTTTCTAAACATAAAAAAATTATAAAGACAATGTATTTAATTATTTCTACCTTGAAAAAATATTATAAAAACACTATCTATATAAATGCAACAATCATGAGAGAATCGAATATTGAAGAATTTTTCATGACTATTTCATTCATATTAAAAAAAATCATTAGAGTAATTCAAGATGACTACCTAAGCTATACAAAAGCAAACCATTATGATTTATTAAAAAAAAAACATGTGAATCATTTTTTGCTGCTAGAGATAGATGCCAATGCTTACGAGAAAAATAAAAGGACAAAGAAGAACAAAAAATCAATAAAAAAAATCAGAGAGATAAATAGAAAGGCCAAAAAGGGAACCTGTTTAACAGACACAAATACTTGAGCTACGACTCAACATAAAAAATGGGTTTTTGGAAGGAATAAATATTTTAGAAGGGATTATTAAATCTTCAGTCATGAGGGGGGGAATGTGGTTTTAGATAGAGAAATGCATTTTGACAAGAATCTGGAACGAAAGTGCAAAGGCACCAAAAGGGAAAGGAAGGGATGGGTTGCGTTTCAAAACAAAAGAACTAGGTGAATAATTTTTTTTTGCAAGTTCCTAATATTAACTACGCTACACGTACAATAAGATAAATACATTTGATAAATACCTTTTTTAGTTGTATATGATATTTAGACATGGTTGATAATGTCTGTTAAAGCTCTGTATTCTCTCTAGAACACAGTATTCGTGAAATTCTATGTGCAACATGTTTTTCTTCACTCGTTGGATTCTTTCCTTTGTGGGCCTCATGATCTACACTCCACCCATGATCTATCCACTATCACTATTTTTTTTCTTTTTTGTGTACCCCAAACGTGATTACAATCAATTCCTAAGCTTATCATTGACAAAAACCTCTAGGAATCAAGCACTTTGACTAGTAAATTAGTGCATGTCCATATTGTATTATGATTTCAAGAGATCCTTTTGTATGCTTAAAAATAAAAAATAAACCCTAATATATATTTCTCCAGTTTATTTAGTTTTTTCAAAATGCATTCAACGAAAGAAATTCCAAAAACTGAAAAAAAGTGGGAATAGGAAATTTCAAAATTTTAATTTCCCCTTGTTAAAGAGAAAGTGCGGGATATTGATATTTCAAATATTGGCATTTAATGCAAGGGATTTTACAAATTGTACTTTGAATTAACCTGTCATTAATATTCATAATTAATTTGGGGCATAAGGTTGGATATGGGTAAATCAAATTGGTAAATTTTACCTAGTTTAGAAACAAGTTGGACAATGAATTTTTTTTCTTTGTGATCACTCGAGAAAACCACAAATATTAATTTAAGCATAATAAAAAACTATTTAGAAAATATAAGTGAACATTAGGAAACAAAAAAAATAAATTTTAATAGAGCGATATAGGCCTCATTAATTATTATTTTTTATCTAGTGTGAATTCCATATTTTATAAATATAATGCAAGTTAATATGGGGGATAGTGTGGGATTCGAGGAAATCAAATTTATTAATAATACCTACTTTAGAAAAAAGTGAGACATAAAAAAAAAATTCTTTGTGGACATGCGGAAAAATGACAGTTGTTAATTTCAGCATAGTAAAAAAACATTTAGAAAACATAAGTGAGCATTGGGAAATTAAAAATTTAAATTTTAACAGAGTGACATACGCCTCATTAATTATTAATTTTTATCTAGTGTGAATTTAGTATTTTATATATATAATTCATGTTAATTCGGAGAATAGCATGGGATATGGGGAAATCAAATTTATTAATACTACCTACTTTAGAAACTTTTGGAACATTGTCGAATGTTTCTTTGTGAACTTGCATAGAAATGACAAATATTACTGTAAGAATAATAAAAAACCATTTTGAAAATACATGGAACATTATGAAGAAAAATAATTAAATTTTAAGAGAGCGACTTATGCCTCATTTATTATTAATTTTTATCGAGTGTGAATTTGATATTTTTTATCTATCATCTACGTTAATTCAAAAAAAATCCAATAAATATGGCATCTTATAAGTTTGAACAAGTCAATTTACACAATTATATGATTGACACATTTATTAAGAAATTTTTAATTAGCGATAAAATTAACAAATATTTTTTACCTATAAAAATACGCATTATTAAGTTAACCACCATCTCATTAAATTTGGACTAATTTTACTCTAAGAATTTTTTCAACGAAATCATTATCAGTTTCTTCACATCTGAATTTTGGTATTTAAAAATGTTATTATTGGTTTTCCAAAATGTTATTACTGGTTTTCAACATCGAAGTTATTGGTCTTCAATAATTGCATTATTGGTTTCCAATTTTTATTTAATTGAATTATGAGGTATATTGGGGAAAACCTATTCTTCCTATTAATCTTCACTCACATTGGAAAAAAAATCATTATATTTAGACTAATTTTAGTCCAATAATTTTTTCATGAAGTTCATTATCAATTTCTTTACATCTAAATGATTTATTTAAATATTAGTTTTTGGATTTCAAATATGTTATTATTAGTTTTCAAAATTTGATTCCTTGCTATTTAATAATTGTATTATTATTTTCTAATTTCTAGTTAATTAAATTATGAGGGAGAATGTGAGGCCACACATTCTCTCTTTTAATTTTCACTCGCATTGGAAAAATAGATAAGAAGTTTATTATCTTTACAATTTTAATTAAAATGAATGAGAGGTAAATATATTATCTAATATAACCATATTAGAAGGCTTCCCAATTTTTCCAAATTTTTTTACATTGCATGATAATGAGAGGCCATGCATTATACCTCTTCATGGATTTTTGACCGCAAATGCACAATAGGATGTCATATAGTTTAATAGTGTAAATTTTCATAATATATTTAGTTTCCAATAATTTGTTAATATTTGAGGGAAAATTTGAAGTCACCTATTCTCCCTTTTAGTTCTTATTTAGATTGATATAATAGGATTCCTTTTAGTTCACTTAAGGATTAACTCATTTAAATTATGATAAGGAGGCCATCTAGTTCAAGACTTGTAATTTCCATATTAGTTTTTACTCATACAACAAAAATTGAGTGAAAAAAAAAATTAGTAAATCAATTGTTGCCATTTTGTTAGTTGAATTCTCTTTACCTTATTGTTATTCATATATATATATATATATATATATATATATATATATATATATATATGTCAACACTATTACTATAAAAACAATAAAATTAACATATCCATTTAATATATTTTACACTAAAAAAACAAGTGCACAATTTAAATTTCACTTAAAATTAATAATAATCAATAGTTGATTTAAAAGTTCTCAATGAACACCTCAAGTTTTTTACCAGCACCACATGTTTAACCCAAGTACATAGATGGGTTTTTATAATTTAATCTTTCCTATAAGATCCACTAAAATCCAAACTACATGGGATCTTAAAGTAATTAGCATTTCCAAACTCTTAAAATATGTATTTCCCCTCATCAATGAATAATATGTTAGAATCAACCTATCTCTCTTCGTACATATTAATAACATCCTTTAAAATTTTCTTATATATAGGCATCTAATTTCGACTCTAAGATCTGTTAAATGTATTTGATACTATACAATGTTCTCTTCCCCAAGTGAGCACAAATTTTGTATCTCGTAACAAAGTAAAGTGTGCAAGAAAAGAATGTACTTTTTTTCTATCTAAAAATGTAAACCACAAAGCAAGATCGAAATGTTCTCTTACAACCTCTAATAAATCTGGAGAATAAATCATTTCAAAATATGTATATGAATCATGTTTAAAATCATGTTGTAATTTGTAAGGCTTAGTTCCAAAATATCCTTGAACTCTAAACAACTATCCTTCTACTCCCAATATCAACAATTTCCTTGCAACTGAAAGTAAATGTATGATATACATTATTATAGAGATTAAATTAATGATTAATCATATAAATAACCACATCAAAAAATTGAACTCCATGCATTGCTATAACATATATAATAATATGTATAGTAAATTTAAAATAATGTCCAAAAGTGTATCTCTATTACTACAAAAATTAATAAATTTATTGTAATTAAAGTTAAAGATATGACAAACATTACTAGCATTTTAATAATTAAACTAGTAAAATAAAAATATAAATATAAAGTTATGTCAATAATATCAAATAAATAGTAATAATAATATATATTATATTAACTTTGGAATGGATTTAATTGTCTTCCAATTTAACATCATATCTTTAAAATGATTTCAAAATTTTCTCACAATGAAACTAGCTCAAATTTTTCATTGTAATATCATTTACAATTTTTTAACTAGTTATCTTACATCATTTACATCATTAACAAAATATCTCAGTATCTACCAAACATGAGCCATCAACCAATTATCAGCTTGCATATCATCTGAAAAAGAAAAACTTCATGTAATGAAACAATTTTCTTGAGGAACCCCTACCATTTATGAATTGAACAATATGGTATTTGTAGTGTCATATGATTTATTCTATGACCATACTATATTCATATCTTTAACCTATTCACAATTTGTATTTGTTCATGGTTCAACACCATAATAAAATAATGATCTCTGCTTACCATCCGCATATTTGTTCAAGATCTTTTTCCATAAATATTTAATATCTTGACCACATAAACTTGACAAAAATGCAATATCAAATTTATTACATATGCATTTTAAAAATTGAAATAAATTTTATCGTAGAACATAATAACATTCTTTGGTCTAGAAATATGCGGATGATTTAGAAGTCAAGTGTCAATATATATTTTCTACTTAGATTTGCAAAAAAAAAAATTTAATCATATACTCTAAAAACTACCAACTAAAACATTTTTAAAAAAATAAAGTGACTAAATTTTCTTATATTATACCTGAAGATTGTGGTATTTGGAATTGATTTGTTGACTCTCCATCCATGTTTTCATCAGGAACTGTAAATAATTTTTTTATCAAATTAATCATTTAAATTCACTAATTGTAAAAAAATATTATATGAAATTTAAAAGAGAGTAGTTAATTACATGTTTTAGTTGCATTTTAATTTGAACCTTGCTAAACTTATTTCTTCTCTATAATTTATATATATTTTACAACATTAGGTACGATCGGATCTGCTACCTCAAGAAAAATTTCCATAGCTTTTTTATTAGATATGCATTTATGTTTCTTAGAAACTATTGTTTATGTTTCATCCAAGTCAATACATTGTGAAACATCCCAAATAGTTTGTGCAAGTGGTTCTTTATATGTTTCAAAGACATTCAATTCTTGAATTTTCACACCTATAAACAAATATTCACTAATATTAGACCAATTATGAAAAAATAATGAAACTGGTAGTTCAAAAACATCTTAGAAAGAGATCACAAATTCTTACATCATCAAGGATATGAAAAAATAGATATCAAGAAACATTCATAAACTAAAAAAAAAATTGCAAAAAAAAAATCAATTTAAAATATAAATATGAGAAATCAAAATTTTTGTTTAGGTCACATATCTGTAAAATTAAAAAATCCACTCGAAAATTGAAATAATAAAAAGAAAAAGAATGAGGTCTCATATTCTCCCTCAATGTCAAAAAATCATAAATGCGAAATGATGGCTTCCTATTTTCTGTTAAAGAGTAAAATAAGTGAAGATGAGTAATTATCTAACTTCTAAAATATTTTTAAGTGAAATTAACAATGAAGAAGGATAATGATAAGCCTAAAAATCTATCTCAAAGTGGAAAAATTATTAAAGGAAGAATGAGAGGCCTCTCATTATCCGTTCAACATGAAAATATCATGGAGAATATGAATGACCTCACATTATACCATAGAGTGAAGTAGAAAAATAAAAGGGACAAATGTAGGCCACATGAAAAAATATATAGGGATAATGAGAGGTATCAAATACTTCGTCAATTTGTCAATGTGCAAAAAATATTATCTTATACAAAATAAACTTCAATTTAAGAGAACACATTTTGATAGTAAAATAATTTAATTTGTTCTCGTATAAAAATAAAAAATTATAATCATAGAAAGGTAAAAAAATCACCACGTGCACATGAAGCCTCAATGGATAAGAGTTATGTGTAAAATGTATTCATAAATAACTCCTTGTCAACATTTTCAAAAATTGATACAAGAGAATGAAAACCTATTTTACAAATGTTGGAAGTAATGTGCATCCTTTATAAATGGAGATAATGTTTCTCTCCTCTTATGTGTTCTTTTTTATCCAATTGTTCCAAACACGCTCCATTCACTCAAATCAGAATGGATGCCTTGACCCAATAAGATTAAGATCATTACAAGAAGGAATTTTCACTTCATCTTCATTATGCTCCCAATCTAAATCAACGTGAATTTTTTATTCCTCTTCATCATGGTTATGGATGTCATAAACCACGCATATTACTAAAACCCCATTAAAACAATGGGAAGTTTACAATCTATAACATTCATAATCAATCTGTAAAAAATTATCCTTAACACATTTGTAATACATTGTCACAACTTCTGCCACAACTAGTAATTTTAAAATTTGAAATAGAAACACACAAACACATCTGCTTGCATTTGTTTCAAAAAATTTGAACATGTCAATAACGTTCTTTATTGTTACATTAGCAAGAATAAATAAACTATAAAAATTATCTAATGTTGCTATGAGTCCAAATGGAAAACTATAACAACAAGTAAAATTATTTGTATCTTGATCTCTGGATAGAGTATTATTGTGAAAATCTTGAACATACAAATCTAATATTTGTGTTACAGCTGTAGGTATTTTTGGTTCCTTAGCCTCATTTAGTTTTCTTTTTCCCTTTTTAGCAATTTCTTTTTGTTTTTGAATTTTTGAATTTCCTTTTTAATAATTTTGTTGACCAATAGTAGAGTGTTTTTCTTCACCAATTATGTGACATAATTGAGCGAAATGGGTTCTATGAATTCCATATTTATTTACCACATTTTCTACATCACATTGAAGTCTTGTACATTTTTCACCATCTTTCATGCAAACATATTCAAATATTTTTTATTTTTTGTTTCTTTCTTCCTTAATTATTTTGAAATAATTGGCAATGGCTTCAGCTCTTTGACTAGGCTCAACTAATGTCCTCAACCAAAAACATCCTTCATATATATAATTAGCAAGACATTCCAATTAATTTTCATCAAGCACACATATGCACTTAAAAAAATTAGAACTTAATTGTTTTATTGAATTTACTGTGAATTCATAGTGGTTATCTTTTTTGGGTGAACATGCCAATGTACCCAATCTATATAGTTCAATTTATTTCCCACTTTTCCCAAATAGAATTAGGCAAGTACACAAATGTAAAATTGTTCTTTTTCTATTTCAAATATATCCAAGCACCTCTTAATGAAGGAACCCTTGCATTTAAATTTATTACAAGCATGAGTTTTAATTTCTATTTAACTATAAATATTCAATAAATTTAAATTTGAAATAAATTAATAATACACTCCTTCCACTTTGTTGACTATTTGTTTCCCCTTCCTGGATGTTTGGGTCTTCCACAACTTATCCATAGCTCTCCTGATTTTAATATCATATAAATAAATTGTGTTTCAACCCACACTCTATTTTCCATATTTTATTTCTTGCAACCAACATATATTGTAATCAATGGAACATTGTGGCCCGTAATTCTAGCATTTCTCATTCTATAATGATCGTGCACATCAACATATTTTGGATTGCAAAGTATTTTCTTTTGGTAAAAAATGGTGTGTTGCCCATCTAATATATAAAAATTGGTGTTCTCATCCATGAGATCCTTTATTATAATTTCAACAAGATCTTTTGTTATCATGTTGAATGGAAGATGTATTGCATCTCAAGGAGTTGTAATCATATTTTGTATCACTGAGGAAACTATTTTTGAAACTTTATATTCATCTAGCTTCCTAAATCAGATATCTTTAGGTGAAATTTCACACCTATCAAAATAAATAGAATTTTTTTTTTATCAACAAGAAATATTCTACCTCTTCACTAAGTTCTGGAGCTTATTTTAAAAAGAGATTCTCTACTTTATTTTCAACTTTTTTATTTGTATTTTTTTCATTTCCTTGAAAGAGGAAAGAGATATATCTACCTCTAATAAGGGTAAATATGAACACATGTGATATGTCATTTTTCTGACAAGTGCAAGATTAGTTGCAAGGTGTATAAAATTTCTTTTAAGAAGATAAATAATTGAAGATGTTCTATCTTTTCCATATATCCTATTAAGACTTCACATCATACCTCTATATATTTCTTTTGTTGTAGCCACACCTTCCTTATTATTTCTATTAGTTGGGAATGGTAAATTCTAACAAAAACCAACACAATAATATTTAGAATTTTGTATTGACTTCTCCACTAAATATTTACTATAATTGACCACATGGAGATCCATTTAAGAAATATAGAATTTTATTGTGATGTTATCAATTCTCTCAACTTGAAAAAAATTCAATCACAGCTGATGAGAATCAACAATGAAATTTTATGTTATAATTTTCAAAAACTAGGGTAGATAGCAAAATTGTGCAATCAAGAAAGCTCAAGGAAAGACACAAATGTTTCTTTGGAAACTCCCTCTTAGATTATATTATATTTAGGAAATTTTCAAAGACAAATAAGATGAAGAATTACAATATTGGTGCTACAAGGACTATAGCTCTAGAAAAAACCACTTAATGTTTTCTAAATAACTAATACATGCAACTCATGTATTTAATCATACCAAGTTGTGGTTCTAAAATGAGTAGGACGTAAGAGCATGTCATTCCCGTTCTTAGTGTAATTGTTGTGTACATCAAAAATGATCATCAGCCTATAAATATATATGGCCAGTTCATGCACATATCCATCCATTGTCTATATGATAAAACCAGAAATGATCAATCAATAAGCAATCAAATATTATAAAAATTATGCAGTGATAATAAAACATAAAGATAAAATACACGTGAACTATTAGAATAAAACCCTTAACATTTAAAAAATAGATGTACAACCACAAAACACATGGCACAACTCTCAATTCTTATACAAATATTCACATAAATTTAATCACTTATTTATTTGTTATTGATAGAAACATTACATGCAATTACTGAATAAACAATTTTATAATTTCATATACATTGGATAAACATGAAGCTTTATCTAATCACCCAAAAACTATGCATAAGATATCTCAATCTTATTTACTAGTTTCTACTATTCAACATTACATAGAAATTTGTAACCTTTGAAATATTCCTAAATACATATTACTTCCAAGTATCTCTAGTTATTGTCCTATTATCCTAATTCTATTTAGAGTGTTCTTTGGAACCCCCCTAACTAAAAAATATCTCATAGATATATCTAGAAGTAAATCTATTATAATGATCTAGAATCTTAAAACATTTATCCTATGTGAATAAATGCTTGATTGATCCTTGATCACCTCCAACTATTATCCTCCCAAGGTCCTCCATATGTCACAATTTGTGTAACTGATTACATATTTTTTAATGTAAATCCTTTTATCCTTTTACATGTAGGGGGTTTTATCATAGGATTCCTTTGCTTATGTGTCATTATTTTGTAACTCCACACTTCACTACTTTGAAAATATTCCTCATGGCTTGTAAAACACTAATGAATCAATTCTAATTTTTTGGGTAGCTACCTATTTTTTTTTTCGAACGCATGGACTACGTACTTAGTCATTTAACATGTGATGTTTCCAATTCCACCTTTCTTAGTGTTAAAATTTTTCCATACTAATTTTCTTTTCAATATAAGTCTTTATGTTATCATTAATGAATCTAGTTTCCTTATCACCTTATAATGCAACTAATTCCTCACCTATATGTTTTATCACTTGTTAAAATCCATCTTAATGATTAAATATTGTGATAATTTGATATTTCACTCTTTTTTACATCTCTAATAAATTTTGCAATGATTTCTTCCTATTGTGGGTGGTGGTCATATTGTTTATTTAATAAATCTTATATTAGCAAAAAATAAGATAAAAAAAACTATTCACCAAAAGTAGCATGTGGTATGGAAGTATGCCTTAACTTCAAACCCACTTGAAGGCACAAGAAATAGAAAACAACAAAACTAAAGCCATTACAAAAAATCCATCTATAAAATAAAAACATTAGACAACTGCAGAAAGAGCCAAAACTAGAGTATTTATATCATCAAATTTTCCTTGCCCACTACCAAATAGGTCTTGCACATCAGGTATAGGTTCTCAATAAAAGAAAATGAATGTTTCTCCATCATTTTTATCTTCATCTTGATTTTCCTAAAATTAGGGTTGTGAAATGTTGGAGGAAGTGAGATGTGATGGAAAGGATAAGGTGTGATCAATGATCCCCATTGATTGAGAGAAGGAGAGTGGTAGTAAGGAGGAAAGCCCCACCCAAAAGTGTAGTGTGAGTGGTGATGAGAAAAACTTCATCAAAATTTGCATTCCTTTAGAAAGAGAGATGAAATGGTAGAGGGTGGAGAAACTTGACAAAGTATGAAAGAAGCATTACTCTAATGATTCAAAAGGGTCTAGATGTGGGCCACTTCTAGTGCTACCTTCCATTCTTGGAATTTAATATGCCAAAAAAATTAGACACAATCATCACTTTGTTAAAACATGAAAGATTACAATCTACAAATGTAGGAAAGAAAAGAGAAGAATTTAGCTCTTTAGATAAGAAGATGTAGATTTCTAGTATGGAATAAATTTAGAATTAAGTGAAGGACATGGGAAAACCTAACCAATCCCATAATAAAATATGTTTTTATAGAAAGGGATCCAACCAAAATGGATGAAATAATTTGTGAATGCAGACTGAGACAGATTGATATTTTTGACAAAACCATAAAAAGTTCATAATGGTTTTAATTCATCCATAGAAAGGAAAACATAGATCAGAAAGATATAGGTGAATAAGCCTAGAGCCAATGGGTAATCCTTAATAAATTATCCACTCGACAAAATAAGAAAGATTGGGATCCAAAATAGAAGACCAAATAGTAGAGAATATGTGTTGCAAACACATATTAGAAGAGCTAAAGGACTAACAAAAATTAATCTCAATCACCACTAAAAGTTTTGAGACATCAAATCATATCCTTTACTTGGTGAATAATTGAGAAATGACATATATAGAAATGATTTCCTGTTATTTTATCAATGCCTAGGGGAAAAAATCCCACTATTGTGTGGCATATCAGTGGGAATATAATCAAGAATGGCCTAATATGAATTGTGGTTGCCATTAAATACTAAAATTTTATCCTTAAATTTTATTCATGTTAGATGTAATTGATAGAGATGGCTGAAGATGTCATGAAATGTGTAAATCCCTCATTTCAAAATCTTAAGGGTGTAAACCCAAGGAACCTATAAAAGAGAAAAAATATCTAAGGTATAGAAAAATGACCACCAAAATTAGTGGGAATAAATAAATAACCATATTATTAATTAATCTCCATTTAAAAGAACCCAAGGTCTGACCTTCTCACAAGTTTTCAAAATACTCTTTATAAAAAAAGTGCAAATCAATTTCATAGGGGATTTGATAAAAATTAAGTTAGGGAGACCTAAAAAATTCTAGGTTTCTTGACCTTAAGGAGAACCCTCAATAATACAGTAATGCAAAAAAAAAAAAATCCATTTCTCACAACCATCAATAGTACAAACAATCTAATTGGCATAGAGGGTACCTCCTTGACAACTAACATCTAACAATCCGAGCACCTTGAATTATTAATGTAGGAAGAAATACTCCCAAGAAACATGATATGATAAGAATTTCCATCATATGAGATCACCCATAACAAATATTGTAGAAGTTTCTCATTTTTTAAAGAATATTGAATAGGGGCACAACAAGAATAATAGTAAAGATAAATGGCCATAGTTACTTTGGAAAAAAATTGAAATTTAGTTGCTAATGAGCGAGGCTTCATGATCCAGTATGACTTCTTCTTCTCAACTCGATCAAATACATATTTCGAAAGAAATATGGGGTTGCTTGGAATGTAAAAGGGATGGAAAAAAATGGTGAATTTAACAATGTTGAATCCACTTCCCGTGGAGAAGAGATAACTATAGTGATGAGGCAAAAACAAAATTCTATATCAGTCAGTATATTTTAATTGAATGTTAGAACCCAAGGTGAGCAAAAAGGAAATTGTTCCTTAAATTTAATTATTATATCTTAACATTTTTTTTTCAATGTTAATATGTTTCACATATAAGAATTACTTTCTTCTTATTTTCTTCACTACAAACTCGATAATGATGTATGTTTATCCCGTTCCTTAAATGTATATGATTTATTTAGGTATATCTTCCTCTCCTTTTTTCACTTTATACATATATGCATGATGAAAGTTCTTTGTGCATGGCTTCATAAATCTGTATTCCATAATGATGTTTTTTTATCTCATTCTTAAAATTTATATTATTCATTAAGGTATATCTTCTTATCAATTTTTTTCACTTTATACATATATGCATGATGAAATTTATTTGTGTTGATTTATCAATAGTAATTCAATTTATGACATATTATTTAATATATTGATAAGTTTTAAATACTCTATACCTTATTTACATTTAATTGAAGGAGGTTAATCTCCATAGTCAATTATTTAGCATCATCCTTAAACTTGGCCTTATTCTTGGCTAGTATTTATGCATAGAGCTCCTTCTCCACTTTATTCTATGGAATATTTTGTAGCACAACCCCCAAAATCCACATGAAACTTTTCCACAAACTCAATTCCTTGGATGTATATGTCATCACGTAGCTATAGTTTCTAATCTATTATTAGCTTTGATACATGTGTAACCTCTTTTTTTAATTTTCATAATATAAATCAGAAAAAAAAAATTAGCATAAACATGTAACCTTAATATACATTTTCCTATGTTTATTTTAGGTTGAAAAGGCCATGGTACCAATCCCCATTGATATGGAGTATTTAGGTAGGAGATATAGGCATGTAAACCTAGAAGAATTCAAATGAAGGGGAAAGAGCAAGAGACAACCAAGATCTCAATGATTTTAAATAAGAATCTAAAGGAGGAAAATAAATTATTGGATAATATGCAAAAGGATGTAAGATAACACAATATATAGGGATATAAAATTTTCATATTGGGATATGAAAATATGGTTGTGAGTAGGGGTAAATGAGATAGATTGAATGAGGAAATAATTAATAAACCTCTAGTAGTTATTGAGGAAATATGAGACTTGTTGGAATTTAGTGATCAAGAATGTGCAAACAAACAATAGGGCCTTGATTGGGAAATAAATTAGAGATTGATGTTAATGAAGTAATTGAAAATAATCAAGAGGATGAAGGATAACTAGAATTCTATAGGAGTAATTGTTGTAAGTAGTGGTTTCTATAACACATATTAACCAAATGCGAAAAAAATGACTTTTGAGGAGTTTGAAACATTAGACTACAATGGAGATCCATTCTTTGATCCATATAGCCTTAAATTGAGAAATTTACCCTTTTATCGTGAATGTGTAGTCCAAACACTACTTCGGGAAGAAATTGTGAGGAATCTTTTAAAAACACATAGAAATGTGAAATTTGTGAAGAAATTCAGAAAGTGGGACTGCATGAAATTAAGGGAATACTAATGGAACCCTATAAAGTGAAAGTTTACTCTAATCTAGTTTGTGAACCTTCTCAATTAAAATTGTATACAACAAGAATTTATTTCCGTCAACAAAAAAACACTACTCTATATAGATCTTAATATAAGTAAGCCACTACCTAGAAATGTAGTTTTTTTATTAAAGGAAAATATTTTGTTGAAAGTGACTATACCCTTGTATAATAAGGCTCAAAAGCAAGATATAATCATATCAACATAACCAAAAGGGATCAAAATAAAGATATGATCAATAATCACAATTGAAGAAAACAATCTACTAACAATAAATCCTACAACTAGCAATTGAACAACTAAATGACAACAACTAAACATGATAACAACTACCCAAAAACTACAAAAAAGGCCAAAAAACTAGATATAATTATAAGAGCTAACAATGAACAAGATTCATGCCTTTTCCAAGATGATGGGGGATTTGAGTTTAGCATATCCATTCTTTTTCATATCCACTACCTTTCATTATATGTTTAGTTCTTCCATTAAGATTGGAACAACCACTTCAATTGATTCGATAGGAATGTGACCCTATGGAAGGGGAGTCAAAGCAGATTTTATTACTTAATTAGTGTCCTAAAAATTATAATCTTGGGGTAACTTCTCTTAATTATTTGAAGAAACTTTCATGGGGACGCTAGATTTCGCAGCTAGATCTTTATGGGGATCAATTGTTATATGCTTTGGTAGAGAATCTTTCCACCATTCAGGTTTGTTATTTTGTTGGGAATGTTCATAATATTTTTTAATATGACCAATTTTGAAACAACACTGACATCTAAAAGCAAGTCCTTCATAGTCTAACCTTTGTTTCTAGAGCCTTTCACCAATCTGCATATTAATGTAGTTAATAGCTCAATATGCTCAAATTATAGAGTCATTTTTCGTAGCTTTGTAGACTATAGGTTCAGTAGTTCATCCTTTAAAGAAAACCCTAATTATGCATGTTAAAGAAATTATAATTAATCAATAATCGATGTACTAGTGAGCACTTACACAATCAATAGTGCTATTTCTATGCAAACTAACATTATTTTTTATAGTTTAAAATTTAAAATTGGAGGGTGTTAGAACACTAGGGGAATTATTATGACTTTTTATGTAGGCCACTATGTTACCTTTTACCCGTATGATGGATTTATAGAACCATAAATTTACATGTTATCATGTGATATGAAATAGGGAGATAAGGGGATTAGTAATGACAATATGAAAAGATATGATCTTGTAAGGTCATTATGAGATAGGGTCTTATAGTTTATATTTTAAATGGATTTAGAAAAAAACACTCTAAATAATGTCTTGGATGATTTTGTGTTGTACTTTAAAAGATGAAAATGTACAGGTAAGATGATTAAAAACCTCATGGAAATCAAGAAGAGAAATGAAATATTTGTAATATTATATTATATATCATTATATGATGTGATGAATAAGTTGAGAAAAATATTTGATAATTTGAGTAAGACTACTTGGTTTATAAATGGAATACATAGTAAGATGTGTTTCTCCATTGCATAAACACATCTCACTACAAAGTTATTGGATATTTGGGCTACAATGTCAATGGAAAATATTGAATACTGTGTAGAAATATCATCAAAAAAATTTAAAAATGGAGGCCAAGTATAATGTATTCATAAAAATGATTGATGAAATAAAGTAAAGAAGGAATCCTCGTATTAATATTTAGTGCACAGATCATGGAAAGTAGGTACATTATATATGTGAATTCCCAAAAATGTACAAAAGAAAACCTCTTGTATATATAGATTGAAGATATGAATAATAATATATTTTTTCGATAAGTGGGTCATCCTATGATGAAATTTCACCTACTACAATACTATCTTAATCAACCTTAAGGAATAGTATGTAACCTTTGCAAGTTCATTAAGCACAAAAACAAAGAATGCATATCATGTCTAAACCTATTAGATGAATTAAATATGAGAATTTTTATAGTAAAAGATCAACACTAAAGCACTATCAAATGTCAACTTACAAGAACCAAAGTTATACTTTATCCATAAAAATGATGTGTTAGACTCCACCGCTCCATTATTATCCATAATGGACTCCATTTTCCCTTATAGGGCCATATTAAGGATATAAAAATAAAAAAGGGGATTGGGTGAAAAAAAAGATAATTAAGTTAGAATGCAAAAGGAGGATATCAAAATGACTATAAAAAATACACTAAAAGATACAAACTTTAATTAAAATCTATTTTTTATTAACTTTATGGGTAACCATTTTTTTGTACATTATTTACTAGTAAATTCACAATGGTAATTCTATTGCACATATATGAATGGTCTTGAAAAAAGTGATATTCTATATGGTCCCATATTAGAGAATTATTGAAAGGAAAAAAATACACAATGTCATAATTGTTAATGTGGCACTAAGTGAATCTAAAAGTATCAATGTAGGGAGATGATTGTAAACGAGGGATCAAGGGTTATGATCTATAAGTCCTACAAAGCCAAAAAAAAAGGACATCACAAAAAAATTAAGTACCCTAAAACTATTAGTGAAAATGTGTTGTTATAAAAAGACACTAGGTAGTTGAATTCCCTCAAGAAAAGGGAACATGGGTATTCAAATGATTCAAAAATTAAATTAATATTATATGAAATCCATTCTTATAACACAATAATAAATATTCATTATAGCCCAAACAAACCTCCTCAAGGTAGTCAATGTAATATGCATTAAGGATATCTCTAAGAATATGTCCAGCTTACTAAAAGGTATTTTGGAAAGCACGATAAGAGGTTCTTGTCACACTAATAATATTGTATAATATGTCAAAAATTAGAAACAATCTAATTTATATATGAAGTTAACTATTATCATCATAGGTTATTTAATCTAGGATATAATATTTGTGTTCGGTAGGAAAATGTAAACATGACGCCATATTCTACACAAGAAACCATTATCAAGCCTAATTTTGAACTGGATAGCTTGATATTGATATACTACAAATGAGTGAAACTAATTGGCCAATTATAAGATGTTGAGATCAAGGTGGGAGATACCATAATCAATGGGGATTTTTAATTTGTTTACATGGAGGAAAATGATACACAATATAAAGTTTTGATTGGAAAGAAAAGGTCTTATGATGAAAACATGACCATCGATATTGTATCTAACCACAATTAGTCTCACCTCAACAATTCCATCATTGTGATTCCTAGGAACAAAAAACAATGTAAAATTAATCGTATAGCTTAGAAACTTGATCCTAATCAATTAAATATGATTAAAGAAACTTCTTCAATTAGAAGATGTTGAAATCAAGTTGAGAGATCTCATCTTATCAGGCAGTTTTGAATGTATTGAAATGAAGGAAAATGAGACTCGTTATCAATTTTTAAATCTTGCATTATAATTAAAACTAGACCATTAATATTGTATCCAACCAAATTTAAGATCACCTCGATAATTAAATGATTGTGGCTCTTAGATTAATTAGTGTACTACATAATTAGGATATCTCTCACAATGTGGCCAATTTATTAAAAGATGGTTTTAAAAACATGTATAGATGTTCCTGAAACACTTCTAAGAACACATATTAGGTCATAAGAAATAAATTTTGAGATATAGATATCTGGTAAAAGATGATCACATCACAATCTGTGAAGTATGATATGCATCATTTGATTTTGGAAGTAAAATAAACATAATGTCATGGTTAGGAAATCATAATTTTCCATATATTCTATTAACCTTGATGTTAGTAGATTAAGGATGACTCGA
Organism: Taxus chinensis; assembly: GCA_019776745.2. Classification (NCBI taxonomy): domain Eukaryota; kingdom Viridiplantae; phylum Streptophyta; class Pinopsida; order Cupressales; family Taxaceae; genus Taxus; species Taxus chinensis. The sequence goes on along the minus strand of CM034146.1, from coordinate 595,857,667 downwards.
AACAATTTTCCAATTATAAGATGTTGAAATGAAGGGTGGATTTTTCATCCTAAGATGGCATTACAGACGTAATCACATGAAGAAAAATTATATTTGTCACCATGTTTATGTCAGGAGGACCGGGTGAAATCATTTCACTTTGTTAATTAAATAACTCAATATAAATATACAGAAGTAAATAACTCAACAACAATTTTACTATGGGACAACCTCAAAGAGGTAAAAAACCCACCAAAGCATAGAGTTCTTTTTAAAATTTGAGAAACTTAGGAAATTTAGAAGTAAGTCCAGTAACGTGTTGCCACCTCCACTTCTCCTCTCTCACATATGTGTTTCATGAGCCCCAAGATCCCTATTTATTATAGGTGATTGGGTGTGACTTCCCAAAATACACCCTTAATTGATAATAAATCAATTAAACATAAACTAAATTTTGTATTTAATAAATAAAAATATTTTGTCTTTTTATTTATTAATTATAAACTAAGGTTTATACCTTATATTTAATATATATAATTAAATAAAAATTATATAAGAACAAATTAAGGGGGATAAACCCACTTAATGTTATTGTTCTAACACTCGCCCTTAATATGAAGTAGGGTTTATCTACCAACATTACTTGTTTCTACAACATGATTTACTATCCTTAAATGAAAGTGAGAGTTTTAGTATAATCATATCAATTTTGATGGATTTATCCACCTTCTTCATGGTAAACTTATCTTTTTGTACAAAAGGATTTTGAATCCATAAATCAGAAGTGATGATTTAGAATAAGCATGATTTTTGAAGCTACATCTCATGATTTCTCATGGAAAATCTATATAAGCACCTTAGGATCCTTTATAAAATAAGGACCTCCTTTAAAAAATGATGCTTTGTTACTGTACTGCACAATAAGCTAAGAATGATAAGTTTACTTACATCATAAATAAATAATTCTTTTAAAGAGAACAAGTATACAGGTGAAGTATAAAACACATGGCCGACCCTCAGAAGGTGGCATTGCCATGCACAATCCCCCTTAATGGCAACTCTGATAGGACAAGAATTACATGAAACTTACAGAAATTCACAACACATAATGGATTCATTAATATATATACAATTTTATCTTCAATATGATAAATATAGATATCTATATCACCACTGATAGCCTTATCTCAGATGAAACACATATGAATCTTTATATGCTTTGTTCTATGATGTTTAACTTAATTTTAAGCAAGAGAAATACCAACTTTTTCTATCACACAAAAGAGTAGTACTTCCTTTAACTTATATGGGAATTTGTTCAAACATCTATTTTATTCACATGGCTTCTTTCTTTGCTTCCATTGCACTTTTATATTTCACCTCAGTAGAAGAGATGGAGATTGCTTGTTATTTATTACTACTCCAAGTAATGCCACATGTACCAAAATTGAAAACATATTCAAGCATAGATTTATCTATTACATCACCAACCAATATAAATAGGCATTATAATAATAAGCACAATTGTTGATTTCACTTTTAGCCATATTCCAAGCATTATCATACTTATCTTACATTAATAGGTTTAAAATCAACTTGTATATCAAATATAATAACAACATGTTTATAACCAACCATGTGATGTTACAAACATATTGATGTTTGAATAAAAACTTCAACATTTCAATGATGAAAAAAAGTTTACGTTAAGGATAATGTAATGCCCCCCCCCCCCTAACTTATTCACTGAAACTTTTGTGCTCAGACCGAGCTTGTCATGCACTTTATTCCATGAATGGGAGAAAATGTCATATTTCAATTTCCCATTGATGTTGCAAACGTTGGATAATATATTTATGTGGTCAAGGTGGTGTGTAAGTAGTCATCCTTTCATTTCGCTCCTTCAGATCTATATGCGAGCATCTCTTATTATAAAGAGAGCATCTCTTATTATAATGAAAGACCACTTGGTGAGTTGTCATATGTCCAAAGATTGACAAAATCTGTAATGCCCCCCCCTAACCTACCCGGGCTCAGTCAGCGTCATCCCCTTGGCGTGGAAGGTGGAGCTTTTATTGTTCGACATGTTGGAGTCGCGTTTTTTGTTCTTTGCCGTGATCTCTCCAGGATTCTCCTTCAATGCGTTTGGGTGGGTGTTGGGCGTAGTTTGGTTGATGTAATGGATTAGATGGAGCTTCAGGCGTGTATGAGACGTTTCCTTCCTGTCGCTCCTGGGCGCGTCCTTTTTTGTCTTCCCTCGCCGCGTGAACAAGGAGGATTGTTTGGTTTGCCCACGATTTTCTTTTGGTCTGGCCGCGTGAGGAGACTAGATGGATTTTCCTTGTTGTTTCCTGAGGCGTTCAGGTGAAATGGAGGCCTGTTTCCCTTCTCCTGGCCGCGCAGGCTGTTTTTGGAATGATTTTCCTGTTGTTCTGGTTGCACGCGACCAGTCGTGATCAGTTGTGTAAAGTCTTGCAGCCGTAGTAGAAGGACGAGATAAAGTTTTAGTTGAAGCCATTTTGAACGCTTCCAATGAGTAGGGTGTCCGCTATGTTGTTATCTGTTCAGTGCGAATGCTTCCCTCAAATTCGAGACTCTCCTACAAGATATTTTCTATCAAATCCGATTAAGTGACAGTGTGACTGTTACCAGCAGACCTGATGAAATTTATTACACAGTTTCTCTACTAAAACCTTACTTGTTCTTCGATGTAGTTCATCGAAGAAGGCCTCTTGGAGGCGGATCTGTTTCAGATCAGAATATTCATGAAGCACGTTTGCTTTGCTGCAGTTATGGCACTTGCTTTATGTGTTGGTGACAGATCACACCCACAGGCACAGAAGATATATGCAATGTTGAAGAAAATGTCTTGGGAGATGAAGGTAGCAGGATATTCCTCAGATCCAGAGCTTGCACTAAGTCATTTCTCCAAAACCGATTCGTGACAGTGAGGGTGTTACCAACAGGCCTGATGAAATTTATTTGCAAAGAGTCTCTATTGAGATCTTACTTGTTGTAGGATGTAACTCATGGAAGAGAATCTGTTAGGGGCGGATATGTTTCATATCGGAGTATTCATGAAGCACAATTTGCCTTGCAACTATATGAGCATCTTCTACGAGTCACTATGGTTGGCAGGCATAAAGGGGTGCTGATGGAATTATCACTTTTTCAAGCTTCCAGCTGAAATGTTTACACCAAGATTTTGATGTTGTCCTCAGATCTGATGAAGGAAAAGGTTTATTTATCATTATGGTAGATGCCTTCAGAGCCAGGAGTGTGATGTAATCAGTATATTTTGTGTCCAAGCTTCAAATCATGGGGTTGGCCTTGTAGATGTTATTCGCTGCATGAATGTGGCACTAGCATGAGCTCGCAAAGTAGCTGCATTGAAGCAATCTAGTGACTGGTTAGCCTTAATTGAGGATGCTAAGTCTAGGGACTGTTTTATGGATATGGAGTCTATACCAAGAGATTGTTCTTGGTTGTAAAGCCATCTTCTTTTGCTTTGTCTCAGACTAGGGCTGCTCCTAACATGAGAGCACCAAGGTTAGGAGGTCCAAATTAGAAGCAATCAGATGCATATGGAGATGGTGGAGGTGTTTGGATGTATGACGAAGGATTGAGTTCATTTGCCAAAAATGGGGCCTACAGAAGTTCTAGGGCTGATCTTGGAGCGGTGTTGGGAGAATGATGGCAAGTATTTTAGACGACCCACCCTGGCTGTGAACTCCTACCTGTGACAACATGAAGATGTTCGATGTTTGGGCGCCCAACGAGCTTGAAGAAAATGGATTTAGGCTTCGGTTGCTGTTGCAGGCCCCGTCCATCTTATTATCGACTGCAGGAGCTTAATCAGGCACGATATTCTCTATACCATTAATTCTTATGCTGTTATTTAATTGAATCACTAAATAACTCTACTCTTCATATTAATGTCTCGTGTGATGGTATACTGTTTGGTTTCCACTTTCCTGGCTCATTTGTATTTGTTTTGGCGTTAGAAATGATTGCGTTGGTTGAAGCCCTTATATTGTTTTCTGGGTTTTAATAAATATTATTAGTTGGGTGAGCTTGTTCTTAAGGCTAATAAAATAAAAGAGGTGGGGGTCCTGTAATGAACACCCCCTAGTTCCTTATGTTGGTCTCACGATTTGAATGATTTATCAAACATTGTTGTTGGACTCAACCTTACAGTTCCTGTTTTGTTCTTATTCTTGTTTCGGTTCGAGATCTTTAGTTCTGGGTTATGTCGAGTATTTGTGAATTAGGGATTGAGTACTGCAAGTGCATTTTGTATAGGTGAATGATGCTTTTCCTGTCTCTATTCTTTTCTTTTAGTTTCTAGTAACCCTTCCCGGATGGCTTGGTGTGTGCTTAGCTTGACTGATTATCGATTTGAGCTAAGTTGATATTACTCTCAACTAGGTTAGTTGTTTTTGTTACTTGTTTGAATCGCTCAAAGAAATACTTTTATTCTTCGAGTGTCATGGTTGATCGTCATAATTTGATATCAATTCATGTTCACCGTTTGGAGATTGTCGTCTTTGGAATCACCTTCTCTCCATTGGTAACTATTGTATGTTTTGAGGAATGTAGTTGATCCTATGGAATGTCTTCTTTTGACGATACTCACATTTCTTTTGGATAGTTTAAAATGTCAGAGGAAATACTCTTCTTTGTACCTTGATTTTGTTTCACACATGTTGGAGGATACGAGATCTACTGGATCATTAGTGAGGAGTTTTGTTTTCAAATATTAAAATTGGGATGTGGGTTTTATACGTAAGAAATTACTCTACGTTTTGCTCCGTAAATACGCTTAAATTTCATTCTCCTGTGACTTAGAGGTTGGTGTGTTTGGAAACTCATTGGTTGACTGGTTTGTGTTATGATCGTTGTGATACGACCTCCTTGCTATCATTGTAGTAGAATGGTTTTGCGTTGACCAAAAAGGTTTAAGTCAACTTGTTGTTGACAACACATCCTTTGGAAGCTATGTATCTTGTGTTGTGTTCTTGTGAATGATTGAGTAACCCTCCTGTAAGATTTATAATGGATATGATTGGTCTTGTCAAATTTGTCCTTTTTCTTAAGACATTCTCTTGATTAGAAGAAAGTCTAATAGAAGGATTGTTAGGATAGGATGTGACCCATGCGAGGTCATTTGTGCATTTCACCCCTTTTCTTTCCATTTTCATTTATTTTATACTGACATAAAATTCACTGTTATTGGCACATCACCTTAATATTAATAAGTCATGTTGGTTTAGATATTCTCATGTCGATTGATTGTTTGGGATCTTCCAGTGGCATAGTGAATCCTTGGCTTGGTGAACTAACTTAAACAAATAGGGATAGATCACGTTTGAAAGTAATTCTCTTTCTGTAATTGTTTTTGTTTCGAAATGTTATCTTGTTAATGACGGTCATTATTGTGATATGGGTGAAATTCACTATGATGTTTATTAACTGCTCCTATGTGAAAATGATAATTGAATAGAGTTAGTGCCATCCCTCTTATTTAGACATTTTATGCTTTTGGACAGCTCTTTAATTGCTCTTGTTTAGACTCTTGAATTATTGTTTTCTTCATCAACGGTGTTTTTCTTCTTCCTTGAAACAGTTAGATAACAACATATTGTCTTAATGTTATAGATTTTATCGTGCTCAGTTCTTGCGAACTGACATGTGCTAACAAATGTGCAGGAGGATTTCCTGAGTAGAAAAGAAAAAAAAAGAGAGAAAAAGAAACACGTGTAGAAAGTGGATTCCAGCCTTCTTAGGAACTGCTGTTGTGCAAACGTTTTTCTTTTACTTTACAGCATTGGTATGGAAATTGTGGAGACTATCTAGAAGGAATTGTGTTATAATTTTGTATTGTTCTCTTGTAGGTTGTTGTTATCGTTTGAAAGTCAATTTGAGAAATATTATTGTCAATAAGATTAAATGAACTTGTTTTGACATGCGTATCCTTTGTTGAATTTTCACTTTCCAGAATATGATTTATCCTTGAATTGTCAAACCTAATTCTAATTATCCAAACTTGAATCATCTTTCATCGCTCTAGTTACCTTGGTCTTGTGTCGATTGGTAAAGGACTATGTTTTGGAACCTAGCAAAAAGAAAATAGGAGAAACAAATATACCTTGTGATCCCGCGTAAACTAATCAACAATCTCTTATTGTGGTAAATCCTCAGAACGGTATTAAGGTGAAATCAATGATTGAATTCTTGGAAGATATTAAGATTATAATAAATAGAAGGAACTTGACTAAGAAACTCTTCGACCTATCTTGCCCGTTGAAAAAAATAAACAGTATACTTATGTCTATCTCTTCAAGTGAAGCCCAAGAGAAACCTTTAACAATTCTGGTTAGACTCTTGCCCCAATGAAATCTTTTTTTAACCACTAATAAGATCTTAATGAAGAATCCAAGTCTTAGACAGTCATGTACTGTAAAAATAAAATAAAATAAAAATATGACCGCGTAAAAGGGGTAAAACATATATGTTTAAAAGCACAACGTTGAAAACAGTTTGATGAAGTTAAGAGCCTTGATAAACAAACTGCCTCCTAACCAATGAACCAGTTAGTCAAGTTAATGAGGTAACCTCTTACCATCCAAGAATTGGTTTACACTGTTTTTTAACATTATCAAGGTAGGGGAAAATTCTTCAAAGGAGACATGACTTTCAGATTCTCCTATTATGATTCCTCTGCGAAAAGTAAAGAATGTAAAAGCACTTACAGCTAAAACATGAATCTAAAGAAACCTTCTGTGGGAAGAAATTGTTGTAAGACTGCATACTTTAGATGAACCATTGTGTCCTTAGTGTGTGCCTCAAGTTTATCTGTAACCAGTGTGGGCCCGTGTTGTGGAAAGCATGTCTTTAGTTGATTGTATTCCCTAGAGAACTTGTGTAGTGTCGTATTATCTTCAAGTAAGTCAAAAAAAAAGTTATCCGGTATTTCACTGTGTTGTCCTTGTGTTGGTAATTTTGGTGTGTTACAGATAATATAGTAGTAGAGTATCCTCAATTTATGTGTGTTTTTAGAATGTTAAGAGAAAAATAATATTAGATGGAATCAATGTTGGACGTCTCTAGTAAAGACATGAAGGGCATCCCCAAATATCATTTGGTGTGCATACGATACTACTTTTAGTAATCTCATACTAATTTACTCAAATTATTAGACATTATCTAATTTACAAATTGTTTTATATAAATGTTAGATGTTTAATATAAGCCTTATTATAACATCATCCATTCATATTTCTCAAAAGTACACAAAGCTGAGGTTTTGATCATATAAGGTATTGAATATGGGATCAAGGAGCGGGGATCTATGGACAACAACCCCCAGGAGGGTTGAGGAGAAGCACTCCTCGTAGGGTCTTCGGATAGTGCCCCTAACGTACTCCCCCAAGCACAATTTATAACTGACTCATCCTTTGAAATTGATGAAAATCCACTTCTTGTGACCAAGAAATAATCTCTCTTTAATCATAATTTACTCTCCTTTTTCTGATATTTTAATCATAAAATACTTACAAATATAAGATATAATAGTTTTGAAAAATTCTGCCCTAAGCGATAGTCTGCCCTAAGCGATGGTTCCTTGTCCTAAACGCCTCCTCGCAGCTTCCAGAAATACTCTGCACTTTCCTCCTAATGTGTAGGGTGACAACAAGGCATCGGGTGCGAATGCAGAAGTTCATCAAAAAAAGAATGATAAACCGTGTTTTGGTCGCGGCCACGGCTCTGGGAATGTGCAGGGTTTTCAATATCTTGTTCTTGAGACATCAGGGGCGGCTACAGGCTTCAGAAACCCTAACAAATCTCTGAGCTATGTGAATAATGGAGGACGCAGATTTTCGAGAGGGGAAACAACATTGGGGGTACTTGGATCCAATGGTTTCTCTGACTGTAATACCGGGGGGCTGCCAGGATCTCTAGGAGAACATTGATCCAAATCTTCTGCAAGGTCATGGATATAATCAAAATCAAGACGCATCGAACCCTAAACAGAGAAGGTTTGCAAACTTATTTCCTGAGATTCCACTGGAGGCGCCTCTTGAAACTTCATCCCCTATTTCAATGATAGAAGCTGCAGATAAGAGATCATTCAAGGAGGTTGTACAGAAGCCAGAGTTTGAAAGCATGAAGCCTTCTCAGACCAACCCATGTATAACCTTTAGAGATGAAGTCCTCGAAACATAAGCATTTTATCAAGCACATGCCTTGATTTGTCAATTTGCTGGACTCTGGCCTAGTCTACCTATCTTACATGCATGGATCTCCAATCATTGGATCCCACTCCTAGAAGGAAGGTTAGATATTTACACTTGTGCTAAGGGCATTTTTAAAATTGCTTTCAAATCCATTGCTAATAAGAATATCATTGCTAAGCAACTCTGGACCTGTCAGCAAAAATACCTTATTTTAAAACCCTGGTTCCCATCATTTAATCCACTCACTAAATCCTTCTCCCGTAAACCGATCTGGATTCGGTTACCCCACCTTCCTCTATAATTCTGGGATCAAAAGTGTTTGATGTCCATAGGTAATGCCTTGGGTAGTATCATAAACATTGACTCCCAAACATCTGATTTTACCCATACAACCTATGCAAGAATTCTTGTTGAGATTGATACTTCAAAGGATCTTCCAGCTCATATTGAGCTAAAAGTGCATGATAGATCCTGGACTCAGCCTCTGGACTATGAAGGTCTGTCTTTTAGATGCAGGAGATGTTTCTCTTTAGGACATTCAGCTACTAATTGCGAGATAGTAAAACAGAAAAATGATAAGGCCAACTGGTGGAAAAATTCCCTCTCGGAACATATGCTGTTCGAACCTAATGGCATTCCTGATGCGAATGAGGAGGTGGCTACTATCCCTGATACTAATATTGACACTGGCATGGATGACAGGTTGGAAATGAACCCTTTGCGTGAAAAAACCCCCGGGGATGAAACTAAAGGGACCAGAAACATTGAACCAAATGTGTCTTTAGCGACTAAGGCCCCACCTGGTTCAAGAAATACTTATCAACCGATAACTGACCTTGAAGTTCTTATCCCTATGCAAGAAATTTCTGATGCTTGGATCACTGTTAGGAAAAGAAAAAATTCCTTTTCCAGGAAAACTGCCTTTCCTTCGAGATAGTTTTGTTGTTTGGCTATCTCTGAGCTGGACAACAACTGTTTGTTTGTTGTTCATCTGCTATTTTTTTGTTGTTGTTCTGTTGGTTTTTTGAACTTCTCTTGGCAGATTGGTTTCATTTCTACCATGTGGGCCTTAAATGTTTTAATTTGGTTTATAGAGCCTTGTTGTACAAGGGTATAGTCCCTTTCAAAAAACTATTTGCCAATAATAAAAAAAACATATAATAGTTTTCTGAATTGGATTTCCGAATCTTTTATGTCAAAATTTTAATTTCTAATCTAAAGAATATAATGAAAAGTGAATATAGCTCACAATTTTTAATCCATTACTAGTCATAATATTTTAAAAAAGGATTTGAGAGATTAAAAAATAAATGTATAAAAATAATTCCATGAATCTATTATAGAGTTCCCTTGCATGTTTCCCTTTACAGTTTTGAGCTCTTCTCAGTTTAATAATGTTGCAAAGGTCGGATATAATAATATAAATCAAAATCATTTTTGTCCAATCTATAACCATACCCAAACAACTGTAAAATGTTAATCTAAAATACTAAAAGCTTTTGGAAATAATTGTGTTCAATATCCTGGTTCAATACTTATTGATATATCATCGATCGACAAAACAATAAAATAAAGTAAATAAATTTAAAAGATTAACGTAAATCTGTAGAAAAAAATGAACCTCATTTTTTAATTCATATAAAAACACCAAGCATTATTTTTAATTTAATGTAACTTCTCTCGATATAGGTATTTCGGTATGTTTAATATAAAACATACCATTTACTAAGTCCTCAGATTCTGGCTATAATTTTTTTTTTTATATTATAGAAATGATCTAGATAGGTTGTTTTATGAAATTGGATATGTATTTTTTGATGTAATCTCAATTAGTACATTTGTTAATTTAAAACCACTTGCCAACCAACTTTTAGGCCGAATTTTAAAAAGTTTTTTTTTTCATAAAATCTTTACTTAATAATCCTTTACACACTGTTTAAGCATGTTGTATTACTATAATGATTGAGTTACTTGCATGATATATTAGTTTACATCTAATTTAATTCCCATTTTGCATTCGAAGCAATTGAGCAATGCAGACGACGTTGTTGAAGGGAGTCCATAATAAAAATTAGTAGGCCATAATAACAATTGAGCAAATCAGAACCATAATTAAAAGGTTTTAATATTGGAGGGAGTCCATAATAAAAATTAGAAGGCTACAGAAAAGAGGAGTAACAAATATCTTGAAAGAGGATTACACTTTTACTTTTTAATTAATTTTTTTATAGGTAATTGCACATACTTCTGTTAACCCTAACACAAAACAAGAAATCACTTGAAACAAGTGTAAAATAGACTAGGAAAACCAAACCCAAAAATAAAGTGGAGAGGTTATGTTCAACATATGGTGCATGATAATTGGTTGTTTAAATATGCAAACAAATTCAAAATTAAAAGATGTCTGCACTCTTTTCTTATAAAGCTTACAAAGCTAACTTAAAACTAGATCATATACAAAACGTGAACTTCAAAAGGCATAACATCTAATCGAAACTAGAACTGTATTCAGACATAGGTAAGCTTCTTAATACCAGCTCACGGTCCCAATCCATTCCTTGAAAATATTTTATAGCAATGTATTTTGTTTTCTGATAAATTAAACTTTGGTTTGTATCCAAAGAATAGTGCAGTCGTGGCATCTATGTGTACTGCATTTGTATTTTTAGAATAAAATAAATAACCTTTGTCATTTTCAAGGAAAACCAACCTTATTTAACTTAACATATTTAATCTACACCATGTGATAATAATTGGTTGTTATTGTTCATATCGTATTTTGCAGTTGCCTCCATCTACACCTCAACAGGATATCAAATGATTTTTTCTATTTACCTGACATTTGTTTAGGTTGTAGATTGTCTAATAAAGTTCATGAGAACCTCCTTACTAGTGCCTTCTTCAATGTTTCTACGATTACAGAATCCCATCTTTACCTTCATTTCGTACCAAAAATTGTCCCCTTGAGTGATGTTCAGTATCCGGTTTTGTTCCTGAGCAAAAGGCTTCCTTTATGATCACCAATATTATTAACTAATTATTTATTCTCTGACCATGCACTGTAGGTTTTGTGGTCGTTTGCATTCAAAACATAATTCTTTTGAATGTTTTCCTGTTATATGAAGTGAGGTTATGCATCTTAGGGATCAATATGCACAGTGACAGCAATGAACTTTATAAATGACTCGGAACATTCAGTTTTTAAATACTTCAAAATTAATCCAACGTATCAAAAGAAATGAATCATGGTATAACTATATTATTTATAGATACAGTCCATACCAAATGACAAGGCTGGCAAAATGATGTTCACAATGGAATATGAGTAAGATTTTAATTGAAAGGATCATGTGATGATCTATTGGAAACTTATATAGCCACGAAAAGATTAAACACAGCAAAATATAAAGCGAGTAAATGAAATTAAATAGCCAAAAAAGACACAAACCATAAACATAGATTTACGTGGTAAAACCCTCAAGAGGGAAACATCCACGGAGCAACGGTATTGATTCTCTTATTGTTCAAATCTGGAAATTACAATCAGCACAGCTCTTCCTCTTACAACTCTATTTTTGTGTGTGTTTAGCCTCAATGGGCATACATGGATTTGTAGCATTCTCACAAAACTGAATTCATTAATGCGTTCCTATCCATATTCTAACTAAAGTTGTCTTGTTACAACAGCAAGCTGAATAATAGGATCTTGATCCACAAGAAGAGGAATGGTTGTCATCTAATCTCAACAATCTCCACCTTGACAACAATTAACCTGATACCTTGCTCATTGCTCATCACCTTTTTTGGAAGCCAAGAGAAGCCAAGCACCACCGCAACTTCTCTAATATAACCGGTTTCGTGAAGATGTCTGCACAATTCTTTTGAGTGTGGACCTTATCAAGAATCACCTGTCCTTCATCAACAACATGTCTTACATAATGGTATTTAACTGGAATATGTTTCGAATTACTATGGTAAGATGGATTCTTAGCCAAACAAATTGCACTTTGACTATCACAAAAAAAATTTACTCTTTTTTGAAACTGTCCTAACTCACCCAATAAACCTTTTGACCATACTGCCTCTTTGCAAGCATGTGAAGCAGATACATACTCTACCTCAGTAGTAGATAAAGCAACAATCCTTTGAAGCTTTGACATCCAACTAATAGGACCACCTGCAAGAGTAAAGACATAACCTGAAGTAGATCTTCTTATGTCCAAATCACCTGCAAAACCAGAATCAACATAACCGCAAACCTTATCACTGCAACCATAAAAAGTGATACAGTAACTGCTTGTGCCTCTAAGATACCGAAGCACCGATTTCACTGCTGCCCAATGTTCTTTAACTGGCTTTTCCATGTATCTACTGACAACACCAACTGCATGTGAAATATTTGGTCTAGTACTAACCATCACATACATCAAACTTCCTACTGCATTAGCATACGGTACACGAGACATATACTCCTTTTCTTCATCATTACTAGGACACAAACCTGAAGAAAGTTTAAAATGCAAAGCTAAAGGGATATTCAATGGTTTCACTTTATCCATATCGAATCTCTGAAGTATTTTCTCCACATACTTCTCTTGTGATAACCACCGCTTGCCTTTCATCTTGTCTCTGTGTATCTCCATGCCCAAGATCTGTCTTGTTGCTCCTAGATCCTTCATATCGAATGTCCTAGCCAACTGAGCCTTTAACCAGCTGATATCAACCATCTTCTTGCTTGCAGCAAGCATATCATCAACATACAATACCAATATAATGAACATGCCATTATCTAACCTTTTAAAGTAAATGCAATGATCATATTCACTCCTAGTAAAATTATGGCTCACCATGAAGGAATCAAACTTCTTGTACCATTGTCTTGAAGACTGCTTCAAGCCATACAATGATTTCTTGAGTTTGTAAACAAACCTCTTGTTGCGATTTTGAACTAACCCTTCTGGTTGTTCCATGTAAATTTCCTCATCTAAATCTCCATGTAGAAATGTAGTTTTAACATCTAGCTGCTCTAATTCAAGATTATGCAATGCAACTAGTGCTAACACCATACGAATAGAAACAATTTTGACAACTAGTGAAAAAATCTCATGAAAGTCAATACCTGCTTCTTGAGAAAACCCTTTTGCGACCACCCTCACCTTGTACTTTGAAATAACATTATCAGCACATTTCTTCAACTTGTATACCCACTTACAACCAACTGATTTCCTGTTCTTAGGAAGCTCCAACAGATCCCATGTTTTGTTTTTAATCAAAGCATCAATTTCCTCTTTCATGGCATGTTTCCATTTGTCACTATCTGAAACCTCTATTGCTTCTTTGTAACAACTTGGTTCTCCTTCATTAGAAATTAAAGCAACAGAAGTGAAAAAATCACCATACCTGCTTGGAACTGATCTGATCTGTGTAGACCTTCGTAGAGCTTGTTGTGGTATTTCCTCAATTTCCTGAGGTGTTTCAATCTGCTCATCCTCCTGAATGATTTCCTCATGAATATCCTACTCACGGACATCTTCATGATTTTCACCCATGGATGAGTGTATATCAAATTGAATTTGCTGTGACTGTGGTACATCAACCTGTTTCATAACATTCTTTCCATCTGATTTCATGAGGGAAATTTCATCAACTATAACATCTCTATTTATGATGATCTTATGGGAAATAGGATTCCATAATCTATACCCCTTCACACCATCAGCATATCCAACAAAGACTAATTTAAGTGACTTAGGATCTAACTTGGAACGCTGACTCTTCGGAATAAGTGCATAGGCATCACAACCAAAAACTCTAAGACTAGAATAGTTACATGGTTGACCTGTCCATACCTCTTGTGGAATCTTGCAGTCAATTGCTATCGATGGTGATCGATTAACCAGGTAACATGCTGTAAGCAAAGCTTCTCCCAAAAATTCTTGCTGCAACTTTGCATTACTGAGCATTCTCCTTGCTCTCTCGAGAAGAGTCATGTTCATGCGTTCAGCAATGCCATTCTGCTGCGGAGTGTACACAGTGGTTTTATGCCTGTCAATCCCTTCATTCTTGCAATAATTCTCAAACTCCTTAGAAGTAAATTTCCCTCCAGTATTTGTTCTAAGACATTTAATGGATTTACCTGTGCTCTTTTCAACCAAATATCTAAATTGTTTAAAAGTGTTAAATACATCAGCTTTCCTCTTTAACAAATAGATCCAAACTTTCCTCGAGTAATCATCTATAAAAATAACAAAATATGATGATCCTCCATATGAGATATTCGGAGTTAGACCCCATAGGTCTGAATGAATATAGTCTATGATACCTTTACTTGTATGTTTTCCAGGTTTAAACTTCTGTCTAGCTTGTTTCCCATAAACAAAATGCTCACAGAACTTTAAATCTACAGTTTTTAAACTAGGAAGAAGTTTACGATCAGCAAGTACCTTAATTCCTTTCTCGCTAATATGACCCAGTCGTTGATGCCATAAGCGAGTGGATTCACCTACATCCTCTGATGCGACTTCTGCTTGATCAATTTCTGTCCTTCCTTCAAGTTTATACAGGTTCCCGACTCTGTTAACTTTCATGACTATCAAGATACCTTTTGATATCTTCAAAACTCCACCTTGAACTGAACCCTTATGTCCACTAGAATCAAGAACTCCCAAAGATATCAGATTCTTTCTCAAGTCAGGCACACGTGTCACATCTATCAATGTTCTAACAATCCCATCATACATTTTAATTTTGATACTCCCTATCCCAACAGTTTTACATGTAACATCATTACCCATGTAAACTACCCCATCATCAATAGATTGATATGTAGAATACCAATTCCTATGCAGACACATGTGATGGGATGCCCCATAATCAATTAACCAATCATAATGGTACTGTGAGACAATAGACGTAGATAATACCTCATCAACCATACCTGAGTCCTTCTCGGCTATGTTAGCCTCCTTTGTAGAGTCCTCCTCCTTAGATGCCTCTTTATGTTTCCAGCAATCTTTCTTGAGGTGTCCTGATTTGTTACAGAACCAACACTTCAACTTGCTCTTTTTGGCATTCGACTTGGATCTGGCTGGGCCCTTCGAATGCAGTCCCCTCTCAGTAGTTCTTCCTCTGGCCATCATAACTTATGTTGACGAAGTTTCAAGAGAATATCTCTTTCGAGTTTCCTCAGATATCATAGCTCCAACAACAACATCAAAGCTAATGACCTCTTTAGAACTAAAACTAATAGAGGTTATGAAATGATCCCAAGATTCAGGCAAAGAACTTAATAATGTTAACATCTTATCTTCATTCAAAATTTTGTCACCCGTGCTGTCCAATTTACAAATAAGAGTATTAAAACTATTTAAATGTTCCGAAATTGTCATACCTTCCTTCATACGCAAGGTATACAGCTGACGCTTCAGGAGGATTCTATTTGTCAAGGATTTAGTCATATACAAGCTTTCAAGTTTTGACCAGAGTCCTACTACTGTTGTTTCAGACACGATGTTGAATAATACATCATCGGCCAAACATAGGCGAATAGCACTGAGAACACGAGTTTCCATCTCGTCCCAGTCATCATCTTCCATACTCACGGGTTTCTTTGCCTTTCCTGCGAGAGCCTTCACAACACCCTGCACACACAGTATATCCCACATCTTGACCTTCCATAACTCGAAGTTATTGCTACCATCAAATTTCTTGATCTCAAATTTAGCACTCTGTGTCTTTGCCATCACGCTTCAATGCAGCGAATGAATTCGCCCTTCAAAATCGCCCCTCGTGGCCTCCCTCCAACCTTGCTCTGATACCACTTATTGGAAACTTATATAGCCACAAAAAGATTAAGCACAACAAAATATAAAGCGAGTAAACGAAATTAAATAGCCAAAAAAGACACAAACCATAAACATAGATTTACGTGGTAAAACCCTCAAGAGGGAAACATCCACGGAGCAACGGTATTGATTCTCTTATTGTTCAAATCTGGAAATTACAATCAGCACATCTCTTCCTCTTACAACTCTATTTTTGTGTGTGTTTAGCCTCAATGGGCATACATGGATTTATAGCATTCTCACAAAACTGAATTCATTAATGCATTCCTATCCATATTTTGACTAAAGTTGTCTTGTTACAACAGCAAGCTGAATAATAGGATCTTGATCCACAAGAAGAGGAATGGTTGTCATCTAATCTCAACAATCTCCACCTTGACAACAATTAACCTGATACCTTGCTCATTGCTCATCACCTTTTTTGCAAGCCAAGAGAAGCCAAGCACCACCGCAACTTCTCTAATATAACCGGTTTCGTGAACATGTCTGCACAATTCTTTTGAGTGTGGACCTTATCAAGAATCACCTGTCCTTCATCAACAACATGTCTTACATAATGGTATTTAAATGGAATATGTTTCGACTTACTATGGTAAGATGGATTCTTAGCCAAATAAATTGCACTTTGACTATCACAAAAAAAATTTACACTTTTCTAAAACTGTCCTAACCCACCCAATAAACCTTTTAACCATATTGCCTCTTTGCAAGCATGTGAAGCAGATACATACTCTACTAAAGCATGTGAAGTAGATACATACTCTACCTCAGTAGTAGATAAAGCAACAATGCTTTGAAGCTTTGACATCCAACTAATAGGACCAGCTGCAAGAGTAAAGACATAACCTGAAGTAGATCTTCTTATGTCCAAATCACCTGCAAAACTAGAATCAACATAACCGCAAACCTTATCACTGCAACCATCAAAATTGATATAGTAACTGCTTGTGCCTCTAAGATACCGAAGCACCCATTTCAATGCTACCCAATGTTCTTTACCTGGCTTTTCCATGTATCTACTGACAACACCAATTGCATGTGAAATATTTGGTCTAGTACTAACCATCACATACATCAAACTTCCTACTGCATTAGCATACGGTACACGAGACATATACTCCTTTTCTTCATCATTATTAGGACACAAACCAGAAGAAAATTTAAAATGCAAAGCTAAAGGGATATTCACTGGTTTCACTTTATCCATATCGAATCTCTGTAAGTATTTTCTCCACATACTTCTCTTGTGATAACCACAGCTTGCCTTTCGTCTTGTCTTTGTGTATCTCCATGCCCAAGATCTGTCTTGTTGCTCCTAGATCCTTCATATCGAATGTCCTAGCCAACTGAGCCTTTAACCAGCTGATATCAACCATGCTCTTGCTTGCAACAAGCATATCATCAACATACAATACCAATATAATGAACATGCCATTATCTAACCTTTAAAAGTAAATGCAATGATCATATTCACTCTTGGTAAAATTATGGCTCGCCATGAAGGAATCAAACTTCTTGTACCATTGTCTTGAAGACTACTTCCAGCCCATATAATGATTTCTTGAGTTTGAAAACAAACCTCTTGTTGCGATTTTGAACTAACCCTTCTGGTTGTTCCATGTAAATTTCCTCATCTAAATCTCCATGTAGAAATGTAGTTTTAACATCTGGCTGCTCTAATTCAAGATTATGCA
Source organism: Taxus chinensis (assembly GCA_019776745.2). Classification (NCBI taxonomy): domain Eukaryota; kingdom Viridiplantae; phylum Streptophyta; class Pinopsida; order Cupressales; family Taxaceae; genus Taxus; species Taxus chinensis. The sequence goes on along the minus strand of CM034146.1, from coordinate 595,839,913 downwards.
ATGCAACTAGTGCTAACACCATACAAATAGAAACAATTTTTACAACTGGCAAAAAAATCTCATGAAAGTCAATACCTGCTTCTTGAGAAAACCCTTTTGTGACCAGTCTCGCCTTATACTTTGAAATAACATAATCAGCACATTTCTTCAACTTGTATACCCCACTTACAACCAAATGATTTCTTGTTCTTAGGAAGTTCTACCAGATCCCATGTTTTCTTTTTAATCAAAGCATCAATTTCCTCTTTCATGGCATGTTTCCATTTATCACTATCTGAAACCTCTATTACTTCTTTGTAACAACTTGGTTCTCCTTCATTAGAAATTAAAGCAACAGAAGTGACAAAATCATCATACCTGCTTGGAACTGATCTGATCCGTGTAGACCTTCGTAGAGCTTGTTGTGGTATTTCCTCAATTTCCTGAGGTGTTTCAATCTACTCATCCTCCTGAGTGATTTCCTCATGAATATCCTACTCATAATAATCTTCATGATTTTCACCCGTGGATGAATGTATATCAAATTGAATTTGCTGTGACTGTGGTACATCAACCTGTTTCATAACATTCTTTCCATCTGATTTCATGAGGGAAATTTCATCAAATATAACATCTCTGTTTATGATGATCTTATGGGCAGTAGGATTCCATAATCTATACCCCTTCACACCATCACCATATCCAACAAAGAATAATTTAAGTGAGTTAGGATCTAACTTGGAACGCTGACTCTTCGGAATAAGTGCATAGGCATCACAACCAAAAAATCTAAGACTAGAATAGTTACATGGTTGACCTGTCCATACCTCTTGTGGAATCTTGCAGTCAATTGTTGTCGATGGTGATTGATTAACCAGGTAACAAGCTGTAAGCAAAGCTTCTCCCCACAATTCCTGCAGTAACTTTGCATTACTGAGCATGCTCCTTGCTCTCTTGAGAAGAGTCCTGTTCATGCGTTCACCAATGCCATTCTGCTGTGGAGTGTATATAGTGGTTTTATGCCTGTCGATCACTTCATTCTTGCAATAATTCTCAAACTCCTTAGAATTAAATTCCCCTCCATTATTTGTTCTAAGACATTTAATGGATTTACCTGTGCTCTTTTCAACCAAATCTCTAAATTGTTTAAAAGTGTTAAATACATAAGCTTTCCTCTTTAACAAATAGATCCAAACTTTCCTTGAGTAATCATCTATAAAACTAACAAAATATGATGATCCTCCATATGAGATATTCGGAGCTGGACCCCATAGGTCTGAATGAATATAGTCTAGGATACCTTTACTTGTATGTTTTCCAGGTTTAAACTTCTTTCTAACTTGTTTCTCATAAACACAATGCTCACAGAACTTTAAATCTACAGTTTTTAAACTAGGAAGAAGTTTACGATCAGCAAGTACCTTAATTCCTTTCTCGCTAATATGACCCAGTCGTTGATGCCATAAGCGATTGGATTCACCTACATCCTCTGATGCGACTCCTGCTTGATCAATTTCTGTCCTTCCTTCAAGTTTATACAGGTTCCCGACTCTGTTAGCTTTCATGACTATCAAGATACCTTTTGATATCTTCAAAACTCCACCTTGAACTGAACCCTTGTGTCCACTAGAATCCAAAACTCCCAAAGATATCAAATTCTTTCTCAAGTCAGGCACATGTCTCACATCTGTCAGTGTTCTAACAATCCCATCATACATTTTAATTTTGATACTCCCTATCCCAATAGTTTTACATGTAACATCATTACGCATATAAACTACCCCATCATCAATAGATTGATATGTAGAATACCAATTCCTATGCAGACACATTTGATGGGATGCCCCATAATCAATTAACCAATCATAATGGTACTGTGAGACAATAGACGTAGATAATACCTCATCAACCATACCTGAGTCCTTCTCGGCTATGTTAGCCTCCTTTGTAGAGTCCTCCTCCTTAGATGCCTCTTTATGTTTCCAACAATCTTTCTTGAGGTGTCCTTATTTTTTACAGAACCAACACTTCAACTTGCTCTTTTTGGCGTTCGACTTGGATTTGGCTGTCCCCTTCGAATGCTGTCCCCTCTCAGTAGTTCTTCCTCTGGCCATCATAACTTATGTTGTCAAAGTTTCCAGAGAAGATCTCTTTTGAGTTTCCTCATATATCATAGCTCCAACAACAACATCAAAGCTAATGACCTCTTTAGAACTAAAACTAATAGAGGTTACGAAATGATCCCAAGATTCAGGCAGATAACTTAATAATGTTACCGTCTTATATTCATTCAAAATTTTGTCACCCGTGCTGTCCAACTTACAAATAAGAGTATTAAAACTATTTAAATGTTCCAAAATTGTCATACCTTCCTTCATACGCAAGGTATACAGCTGACGCTTCAGGAGGATTCTATTTGTCAAGGATTTAGTCATATACAAGCTTCCCAGTTTTGACCAGAGTCCTGCTACTGTAGTTTCAGAAACGATGTTGAATAATACATCGTCGGCCAAACATAGGTGAATAACACTGAGAACACGAGTTTCCATCTCGTCCCATTCATCATCTTCCATACTCGCGGGTTTCTTTGCCTTTCCTGCGAGCAACTTCACAACACCCTGCACACACAGTATATCCCGCATCTTGACCTTCCATAACTCAAAGTTATTGCTACCGTCAAATTTCTCGATCTCAAATTTAGCACTCTGTGTCTTTGCCATCACGCTTCAATGCAGCGAATGAATTCACCCTTCAAACTCGCCCCTTGTGGCCTCCCTCCAACCTTGCTCTGATACTACTTATTGGAAACTTATATAGCCACAAAAAGATTAAGCACAACAAAATATAAAGCGAGTGAACAAAATTAAATAGCCAAAAAAGACACAAACCATAAACACAGATTTACGTGGTAAAACCCTCAAGAGGGAAACATCCACTGAGCAACGGTATTGATTCTCTTATTGTTCAAATCTAGAAATTACAATCAGCACATCTCTTCCTCTTACAACTCTATTTTTGTGTGTGTTTAGCCTCAATGGGCATACATGGATTTATAGCATTCTCACAAAACTGAATTCATTAATGTGTTCCTATCCATATTCTAACTAAAGCTGTCTTGTTACAACAACAAGCTGAATAATAGGATCTTGATCCACCAGAAGAGGAATGGTTGTCATCTAATCTCAACATGATCATGGTTGTTTTGTCAATTTTGAATACATAGTTTTATAAGGTAAGTTATTATTATTGCATTTTTGTGAGCGATAAATAAGGAAAACTTTCAACTGGCCATTGAAGATTTCATTCTAAAAAAACAACTCGAACTTTCACAAGTGTCATCAATAAATCCTTCTTGAAACCTGAATTTTTGAATTCCAAATTCCTTGACCAGAGTGTAATTTTCTAAGTTTACCCATATTTCCTCTTTGAATTGTCAAATATTTCCTTAATCATGCCAAGTGCTAAGTTTTCACAAATCATGTGTTATGTTTGTGCTAAGGTAGGGCAATAATATTTTTTCATAATATGTATTAAGAAAACGAGGCATTGTATATTTTAAATTCCGATGATAGCTTCATATTTTCCATGTCAACGAAATATTATGGTTAATTACCAAATGATGAGAATGGTTTATGATTTACCATCTTTATTTAAACTATCAAATAGATGTGAATGAAATAATTATAATTCACAAAATTATTAAGAAAACACTTGCTTACCCGTAATTATAAAAATTCCAGTGGGTCCATTATGTGTATGAATGTGAGAGAGACGTGAAGAAAAATGAATAACAGGGACCAAATTCATAATAGGGGTAGGGTATAACTACCCCAAAAAAATTTATGATTTAAATTTTAATAAATTAATTTAGAGCCAGAAAAATTTATTAAATTTTAATAAATTAAATTATTTAATTTTATTATACCAACTTATTTTAATTCAAATAATTTGATAAAATTTTCTGGCTCTTTACTATGTCTACGAAGAATGGGTGAAATTATTAAACTAAGTTAATTTAATAATTAAATACAAATAAATATACAAAAGTAAAAAACTGGTATATTGTGGAAAAAACTTCAAAGAACTAACAAAAACTTAAAGTATATATTTCCATTTAATTTGAGAAACTTAATAGCTTTACAAATCTAATAACTTGTTTTCCATGTACACTTATCCTCTCTCACACTTATGTTTCACGATCCCCAAGAGCCTTATTTATTTTGGGCAATCTCGTGTGACTTTCCAAAATATATCCTTTGACCTTTAATTGATATTAAATCAGTTAAACATAAACTAAATTTTATATTTAATAATTAAAAAATAATTCATATTTTTATTTACTAATTATAAACTAACGTTTACAACTTATATTTAATATATAATTAAATATAAATTTTATAAGGACAATTTAAGGGGATAAATCAACTTAATATTATTGTTTTAACAATTTTGAAAAATAAAGGATTTACGACACTCCGATCGAAACAATGTCACCATATGCACACAGATTGGAGAGTTAGTTTAAGGTGGGCTATCAACCCAAGCGGGGAAAACTAAACTCAATGTTCTATAGAATTGTAAATGGGGATTAAATTATAGTCTAACCTCTATGCGATCGTATGTAAAAGAATCATCTTATGAGTTACAAGAACCCATTTAAGGATGAAGACACTTACATTTCTATCTTGTCATGTTTACTATGCCAAAATTATCGAGAATTTAAATTTTTTGTAGAAATGTAACAAGTCTACACCAAACCAATCATATCAATTTTAATTCTATGGGGATCTAATTATTCACTCAATTGGGAGTCAAAATATTGATATAAATCACTTGATGCAAAGGAAACAGGAATTACATCCTATATAAATGGTGCATGATTTGCAAAGGAAAAGTCGACAATCGCTTAGTATCGGTAGTTTAGATATATTGTTGATCAAATTACAATAACATCTACCTTTAATAACATTGAATAACATTAATGGTGATCCCTTTGAATAATATTTTAAATGGGATCTTAACAACTTTGTGAGATACCCATAGAACATACCATCTAGAATGGGATGAAGTATCTAGAATGTTACATCCAAGGTTCGTAATATCTTCCATAATTACAAATGCATGTCTCAAGTTTGTAAAATTATGGAAATATTTCCAAATTCATATACATACTAAAATATGGATATATGGAAAGAATAATAGATTGAACCTAAATCACATGTTCTTATATGCCAAGAAATAATTAGTCTTTTCCTTAAATATATGTAAATACATCAAAAAAGGAGGGAAACATAAAAGTAGCCACACTTGTAGAAAGACATCATACAACAACTTAACGTTAAAGTGGAGAATCAAATAGTTTATGCAACTTTGCTAAAATTCAACACATTTTGATGTAATGGGGTACTAGACAAAAAAAAAGTAGGAAGGGAATTAATAACCCAAAAAAAAGAGAAGGGATTTGTATAAGATGCAAATGACTTCGTAACAAGTTCTTGTTGAAACCTTTCAAAATATTATAGGAAAATGAGAATGAGGGTTGTCATTCATAGAGTGAAGAAGATATGGAACTCAAATTCATGCTTTAACATAGAATAGAACATATTTTTAATAATGATTTCACAAAGAATGAAAAAAGGTTTAGTTTTGCAATATCAATATAGAAGAACATAGAAGCCACAATAATACATAGAAATGGGGGAAGAACATAGCATATGATAATCTAATGATTCAATGAATAGAGGGGAAAAGTACATCAGGATTGCCTAAGATGGTGTAATGCCCTGTTCTACGTTACACCTGTTCATCCTTCGGTGATCGAGTGCGAAGCATGGAGTGTCTTTGTTCCTTCGTCGACCTCGATTGCTGACCATTATGACTATAATTGATAATTATTTTACAAGCTGTAAAATGATAATAATGATAATAATAATAATAATGACATTTTGATTGTATTATCGATCAACGATTGTATTTTATTATTACTTTCTTTAAATCGATTGTTATCGATATCATCCTCTGTTATCGTTAAACTACCCTTTTGTTTTGTTTGTCGCTCCCGCTGATCAAGCCTCGTTGCACAAATGAGGAAGAGCATGTTTTGTGGTGGCGCCACAGTTTGGGAGTGGTGTTCGCGTAAATATTTCATTTAAATTCTCAACCCCGTTCTCCTCCTGGGTCGACCGATCCCGCAATCCTAGAATTGTTTTAAATTGCTAAATGAGGAGAGTGTAGTTTAAAAAAAATTTAGTAATCAAGGAGAAGATTAATGATTATTATTTTTTTATAGACTGTATTTGTTTATTATTTTTGGCAGTGGCTGAAGCGCATTTTTCTCCCTGGTTAGCTGGCAGATGGGTGACATTTCTGTCACTTCTTAAATGAACTTATAATTACCTAGGTGGCGTGAGACAGTGGGAGTCGGTGGAGTCCTTTTTTTCTCCACCATGATCTTATTTTGATTTTTTTATTAAATGCGTATGGGTATCTGCCCAGGCTGTAGACGGATTTCTATTGCCGTGGTTTTTCTTGTCTCTTCCTTGCTGTGTGTCACCTCCACTTCCTTTGGGTGCTGAGAGGTGTGTTCTCGTCGGGGATCTATGGAAGTGTCGTTGCAATTATTGTGATGTTAATGAGATCCATAGAGGATGGAATTACATTTGGTTTATCCTTCGCAGACAGGGACTCCTTCTTCATCGACACGCAGGTGAGGACCAAGCTGGAGCTCTCACCCTATGATACGCATTTGGCGTTGTCATCTAAATCGTCTCAGTTGGCTGTATTCAGGCCGTTTTGAGCGCTTCCAACAAGCAGGTTGTCTAACTTTGTTGTTATCTATTCTATCTCGACTGCAACCTCAAATTCAGGATTCTCCTTCAAGATATTTTCATCAAAATCGATTAAGTGACAGTGAGAGTGTTACCAGGAGACCCGATGAAATTTATTACAGAGATTCTCTACTGAGACCCTTGCTTGTTCTACAATGTAACTCATGGAAGAGGATCTCATAGAGGTGGATCTGTTTCATATCAGAATATTCATGAAGCACAGTTTGCTTTGCAACAGAGCTTTTAGGAGATCGATGAAGGATAGAGGAATTAAAAAGAAACTTGGTGTAGTTGGATTAAAGGCAATAAAAAGGTGCATGCTTTTTGTGTAGGTGACAGATCACACCCACAGGCACAGGAGATCTATGCAATATTGGAGAAAATGTCTTGGGAGATGAAGGTAGGAGGATATTGTGCAGATTCATAACATGTACTAATAATACAGTAGTGTCATGGAATACAATGATTGCATGGTATGCACAGAGTGGACATTATGAGGAAAGTTTAGATCTCTCTCAATAAATGCATCTGGATGACACAAAGCCCCAACAATGTTACCTTTGCAACTGTTCTTCCAGTATCTTCTCACTTGTCGAATTTACATCAGGGGAAGGAGATCCACGTCTTCATTCTAAGAAGTGGTTTTGATTTTGTTTATTATAGTAATGAATGCCCTTCTAGACATGTATTGCAAATGTGGGAATTGTAGAGTTGCACACCAAATATTTGAACAAATGCCTAAAATTGATGTATTCTCATGGACAGCCATGATTGTAGGTTATTGGATGCAGGGAAAAGATGAGGATGCTAAGTCTAGGGATTGTTTTATGGTTATGGAGCCTGTACCAAGAGATTGTTTCTTGGTTATAAATCCATCTTCTTTTGCTTTGTCTCAGACTAGGGGCTGCTCCTAATATGAGAGCACCAAGGTTAGGAGGTCCAAATTAGAAGCAATCAGATGCATATGGAGATGGTGGAGGTGTTTGGATGAATGACGAAGGATCAAGTTCAATTGCCAAAAATGGGGCCTACAGAAGTTCTAGGGCTAATCTTGGAGCGGTGTTGGGAGGATGGTGGCAAGTATGTTTAGACCACGCCACCCTGGCCTTGAACTCCCTACCTTTGCCAACGTGAATATGTTCGATGTTTGGGGCGCCCAACGAGCTTGAAGAAAATGGAATTAGGCTTTGGGTTGCTGCTCGCAGGTCCTGTCCAGCTTGATTATCGACTGCTGGAGTTTAATCAGGCACGATATTCTCTATACCATTGATTCTTATGTTGTTATTTAACTGATTCATTAAATAACTCTACTCTTCATATAAATGTCTCATGTAATCGTATGTTTTCTGGTTTCCACTTCCCTTGCTCGTTTGTATTCCTTTTTGGTGTTAGAAATGATTGCGCTGGTTGAAGCCTTTTATATTGTTTTCTGGGTTTAAATAAATATTAGTTGGGTGAACTTTGTTCTTATGACTAATAAAACAAAAGAGGTGAGGGACCTGTAATGAAAATTCCTGAGTTCTTTGTGTTGGTCTCACGATTTGAATGTTTTATCCAACATTTTCGTTCGACTCAACCTTATAGTTCCTGTTTTGTTTCTTATTCTTGTTTCGGTTCGAGATCTGTAGTTCTGGTTTATGTTGGGTATTTGTGAAATAGTGATTGAGTACTGTGAGTTCGTTGTGTATAGTTAAATGGTGCTATTCCTGTTTCTATCCTTTCCTTTTATTTGTTTTAGGTTCTGGTAACCCTTTCTGGTTGGCTTAGTGTGTGCTTAGCTTGACTAATCTTTGAATTGAGCCAAGTTGATATTACTCTCAAATAGGTTAGTTTCTTTTGTTATTTTTTTTTAAATCGCTCGAAGAAATACCTTTATTCTTCAAGCGTCATGGGTGATCTTCATAATTTGATAGCAATTCATGTTCACTGTTTGGAGATTGTTTTCTTTGGAATTCACCTTCTCTCCCTTGGTGACTATTGTTTGTTTCGAGGTATGTAGCTGATCCTATGGAATGTCTTCTTTAGACGTTACTCACATTTATTTTGGATAGCTTAAAATGTCAGAGGAATTACTCTTTTTCGTAACTTGATTTTGTTTCACACATTTTGGAGGATACGAGATCTACTGGATCATTATTGAGGAAGTTTTCAAATCTTAAAATTGGGATGTTGGTTTTATGCGTAAGAAATTACCCTACGTTTTTCTCCGTAAAGATGTTTAAATTTCATCCTCCTGTGACTTAGAGGTTGGTGTGTTTGGAAACTCATTGGTTGACTGGTTTTTGTGATGCTCGTTGTGATACGACCTCCTTGCTGTCATTGTAGTAGAATGGTTACATGTTGACCAGAAAGGTTAAAGTCAACTTGTTGTTGACGACAGATCCTTTGGAAGCTATGTATCCTGTGTTGTGTTCTTGGGAATGATTGAGTAACCCTCCTGTAAGATTTATAATGGTTATGTTTGGTCTTGTCAAGTTTGTCCTTTTTCTTAAGACATTCTCTTGATTAGAAGAAAGTTTAATAGAAGGATTGTTAGGATAGGATGTGGCCCATACGATGGTCATTTGTGCGTTTCATCCCATTTCCTTCCAATTTATTTATTCTGTGCTGACATAAAATTAACTGTTATAGGCACATCATCTTAATATTAATAAGTCATGTTGGTTTAGATATTCTCATGTCGATTGATTGTTCGGGATCTTCCAGTGGCATAGTGAATCCTTGGCTTGGTGAACTAACTTAAACAAATAGGGACAGATCACGTTTGAAATTAATTCTCTTCTTGTAATTGTTTTTGTTTCGAAATGTTATCTTGTTAAAATGATGGTCATTATTGTGATATGGGTGGAATTCACCATGTTGTTTGTTAACTTCTCCTATGAGAAAATGATAATTAAATAGAGTTAGTGCCTCCCTTTTTATTCTGACGTTTTATGCTTTTGAACAACTCTTTAATTGCTCTTGTTTAGACTCTTGGATTATTTTTCTTCATCAACGGTGCTTTTCTTCCTTGAAACAGTTAGATAACAACATATTGTCTTAATGTTATAGCTTTTATCGTGCTCAGTTCTTGCGAACTGACATGTGCTAACAAATGTGCAGGAGGATTTCCTGAGTAGAAAAGAAAAAAAAAAGAGAGAAAAAGAAACACGTGTAGAAAGTGGATTCCAGCCTTCTTAGGAACTGCTGTTGTACGAATGTTTTTCTTTTGCTTTAAAACATTGGTATGGAAATTGTGGAGACTATTTAGAAGGCATTGCATTATAATTTTGTATTGTTCTCATGTAGGTTGTTATCGTTTGAAATTCAATTTGAGAAATATTATTGTCAATAAGATTAAATGAACTTGTTTTGACATGCGTATCCTTTGTTGAATTTTCACTTTTCAGAATATGATTTATCCTTGAATTGTCAACCTAATTATAATTATCTAAACTTGAATCAACTTACATCACTTTGGTTACCTTTGGTCATGTGTCGTTTGGTAGAGGACTATGTTTTGAACCTAGCAAAAAGAAAACAAGAGAAACAAATATACCTTGTGATCCCACGTAAACTAATCAACAATCTCTTATTGTGGTGAATCCTTAGAACGGTCTTAAGGTGAAATCAATGATTAAATCTTGGAAGATAATAAAATTATAATAAATAGAAGGAACTTGATTAAGAAACTCTTCGATCTATCTTACCCGTTGAAAATGTAAACAGTATACTTATGTCTATCTCTTCAAGTGAAGCCCAAGTGAAACCTTTAATAATTCTGGTTAGACTCTTGACCCCAATGAAATCCTTATTAACAACTAATAAGATCTTAATGATGAATCCAATATTTAGACAGTCATGTACTGGAATAAAATAAAATAAAATAAAATTGACCGCTTGAAAAGATGAAACATATATGTTCAAAAGCACAACGTCGAAAACAGATTGATGAAGTTAAGAGCCTTGAGAAATTAACTGCCTCCTCACAAATGAATAAGTTAATCAAGTAAATGAAGTAACCTCTTGCCATCCAATAATTGGTTTACACTGTATATTAACATTAACAAGGTAGGAGAAAATTCTTCAAAGGAGACATGAACTTCAGATTCTCCTATCATGATTTCTCTGGGAAAAGTAAAGAATGTAAAAGCACTTACAGCTAAAACATGATTCTAAAGAAACCTTCTGTGGGAAAACCTTGTTGTAAAATTGCATACTTTAGATGAACCATTGTGTCCTAAGTGTGTGCCTCATGTTTATCCGTAACCAGTGTGGGTCCGTGTTGTGGAACGCATGTCTTTAGTTGATTGTATTCCCTAGAGAACTTGTGTAGTGTTGTATTATCTTCAAGCAAGTCAAATAAAAAATATCTTGTCTTTTACTGTGTTGTTCATGTTTGTGAATTTTTGGGTGATTACACTTTGGTATCAGAGCATAGGTTCATGCTCTCGAACCTATGGGTCGGATTGGTGTTATATGATGATGTTACATGGTGGTGGTGGTGTTACATGATGATACTGCATGATGATGATGATGTTGCATGATGGTGGTAGATATTGGAAGAGTAATGTGCTTTAAATGTGATGTGATTATTGTCGTAATTGTGATATTGTGAACGCACGTGATGTGTATGTCACTTAGTGCGTGTTTTTCATCATGTTGATATGTTGGGGATGGGAGTATTCTCTCTCCTTCTTGTGGATTCTAGAAAGAGTTCACTTGTGAATTACTATTTGTGATGTGTGAAAAGAATTATAATGTGGATGACGTAGTGTTGGAGCATTGTGGCATATTGTGATATGTGGGTGTATCAATGTGTTGTATGACTAGTTTGATGTTAAAAGAAATGAGTTGTATCATGATGTTTTTACCATGTTTTGAAGAAATGTGTGTACCACCTGGTTATGTAGCAATGGATGTTATGTTGAGATGTACTATGTTCATCGTATGTATGATTTGTGTAAATATGTAATGCTTCATGTTGTGATTTGGGGTCATACGGTGAGTGTATGAACCCTATTGTATGGTGATTGCGCTTTGGGTGCAGAATGTGGTAAAGTGGTGTGACACACCCGGTGAATGTATGATCGTGATCTACCCTGTATATGTACCATATGTAAGACGTTATGGTAGTTATGTGTGTGCCACCGTTATGTTAGTGATGTTGTTGTATGTTATGTTGTGAACCTTACGCTAACCGACCCTGAGGGAAATCGGTAGAAGTGTATGTTGAGAGTGAGGAATGGTGTACCATGGGTCAATAACTTGAGCTGAAACTCAGTTTAGTAGACAACCTGTGATCCTTCCTCTCTCCCTATGTGTTGTATGTATGCAACCTAAGTGCAACTATGACTATGTTCAGCCTTGTCGAAGTGGTGGCCGGATGATTCAGATAGAGGTGATGACAGTTGTATTATTGATATGTATTTTACGAGCTGAGGCTCGATGTTCTGAGTGCTAGCAACTCGTTGAGTACCCCTTGGTGGCCAGATAAGGCCACACAGTTATCGTAATGTGACATTATTATAAGTTGATTTTATTCGTAAATTGAGCTTTTTACTTTATTTTGTAAGGACCAGCAGCTTTTCTTGATTGCCGTGCTTTACAATTTTGGGCATTTCCTTGGTTTGTGGCACTAACATGGGGATTTTGATACTAACTATGGCTATTTGGCCATTTATTTAGCTTGATTTGGGGTCTTCTTTTAAATTTGGAATTTTTACCACCTTGCCCAAGGCTTGTACTTTGCCACTTGGCACTTTGATTGGATTGTTGTGCTGGTTCTATTGTCGTGATGTGTGGAATAGGGTCATGGGATGCACCATGGAATGGTTGGACCTATGGACCCGCTTCGTTGTATAGGGGTACGCCCCAAGGAGTACAGATAACTAGCGGGTTGTTGAACCACGTGTTATTATGTCACTTGGGTTAGGAGTGTTCGAACTCTATGTGTCTTGGACCATAGGGTCAACCGGCCTCCTTGAGGGAGGCATAAGAGTTTGAGGGAGGCATAAGAGTTTGAGGGAGGCATTGAGGGAGGTAAGAGACTTGAGGGAGGCATAAGAGACTTGAGGGAGGCATAAGAGTTTGAGGGAGGCGTATGATATTTGTCTGTATGGTTGATGTTTCAGGATATATGTTGAGTTATTGTGATGTTTTGGTAGTGGTATTTTGATGTATGTGTTACTCATGTCAGATGGATATGTGTTGTGATGTTGTGGATATGTCATTGATTCCCTTGTGGACACTATGTACCTGTAGCATGGTTTTGTGTTATGTGAGTTTTTCATTTATGGAAATTGAGGAAATGTCTGGTGGATTGTAGTACTCTTTTGTTTGAGTATTTTGTATGTCAGTCATTGATGTGTGACGAGTACTATGTTATGTGGATTGTGCCTATTCTATTCCGTATTTGAGTAACCTTTTATGGTGTAATACAATCTTGAAGTATTTACTTGTGTGCTTGTGAATCTGTAGGGTCTTGTGAACCTGATAGGGTGTTGTGTTAGCAGTTCATGTTGGGCACCCACAATAAGAAATAAACCAAAACTCTTCAATGATGAAATTTTAAAAAAAAAAAAATTAAGAATATTGCTAATGGAAACAAACTAGTGAAATAATAGATAAGAGGGAACTGCCAATCTTCACAGAACATTAAAAGTTAAAATTTCTACCAAATGTTCCTAAGGCTACTTTGTGACCGTGCTTTAATCGACTAAAATTTTGAACCATAAGGTGTACTTCTCCTTTACCTGTCCTTGGTTGCGAACCATTTCTTTTCCGCTGTGTTATGTCGCATCGAGGATGATGCTTTCTTAAGGGGAGGAGAATGTAATGCCCTGTTCTACGTTACACATGTTCATCCTTTGGTGATCGAGTACTAAGCATGGAGTGTCTTTGTGCCTTTTTTGACCTCGATTGCTGACCATTATGACTATAATTGATAATTATTTTACAAGCTGTAAAATGATAATAATGATAATAATAATAATAATGACATTTTGATTGTATTATCGATCAATGATTGTATTTTATTATAACTTTCTTTAAATCGATTGTTATCGATATCATCTTCTGTTATCGTTAAACTACCCTTTTGTTTTGTTTGTTGCTCCTCCTAATCGAGCCTCGTTGTGCAAATGAGGAAGAGCATGTTTTCTGGTGGTGCCACGGTTTGGGAGTGGCATTCGCGTAAATATTTCATTTAAATTCTCAACCCCGTTCTCCTCCTGGGTCGACCGATCCCACAATCCTAGAATTGTTTTAAATTGCTAAATGAGGAGAGTGTAGTTTAAATTTTTTTTTAGTAATCAAGGAGAAGATTAATGATTATTATTTTTTTATAGACTGTATTTGTTTATTCTTTTTGGCAGTGGCTGAAGCGCATTTTTCTCCCTGGTTAGCTAGCAAATGGGTGACATTTCTGTCACTTCTTAAATGAACTTATAATTACCTAGGTGGCGTGAGACAGTGGGAGTCGGTGGAGTCCCGTTTTTCTCCACCATGATCTTATTTTGATTATGTTATTAAATGCGTATGGGTATCTACCCAGGCTGTAGACGGCTTTCTATTGCCATGGTTTTTCTTGTCTCTTCCTTGCTGCGTGTCCCCTCCACTTCCTTTGGGTGCTGAGAGGTGTGTTCTTGTCGGGGATCTATGGAAGTGCCGTTGCAATTATTGTGATGTTAATGAGATCCATAGAGGATGGATTTACGTTTGGTTTAGCCTTTGCGGACAGGGACTCCTTCTTCATCGACACGTAGGCGAGGACCAAGCTGGACCTCTCGCCCTGTGATACGCGTTTGGCGTTGTCGTCTAAAGCGTCTCAGTTGGCTGTATTCAGGCCATTTTGAGCGCTTCCAACAGGCAGGCTCTCTAGCTATGTTGTTATTTGTTCTATTTTGACTGCATCCTCAAATTCGGGATTCTCCTTCAAGATATTTTCATCAAAATCTATTAAGTGACAGTGACAGTGTTACCAGGAGACCTGATGAAATTTATTACAGAGATTCTCTACTGAGACCTTGCTTGTTCTACGATGTAACTCATGGAAGAGGATCTCATAGAGGTGGATCTATTTCATATCAGAATATTCATGAAGCACAGTTTGCTTTGTAAGAGAGCTTTTAGGAGATCGATGAAGGATAGAGGAATTAAAAAGAAACTTGGTGTAGTTGGATTAAAGGCAATAAAAAGGTGCATGCTTTTTGTGTAGGTGACAGATCGCACCCACAGGCACAGGAGATCTATGCAATGTTGGAGAAAATGTCTTGGGAGATGAAGGTAGCAGGATATTTTTCAGATTCAGAACATGTACTGAGAAAATAGTAGTGTCATGGAATACAATGATTGCAGGGTATGCACAGAGTGGACATTATGAGGAAAGTTTAGATCTCTTTCAACAAATGCATCTGGCTGACACGAAGCCCAACAATGTTACCTTTGCAACTGTTCTTCCAGTAACTTCTCACCTGTGGAATTTGCATCAGGGGAAGGAGATCCAGGTCTTCATACTAAGAAGTGGTTTTGATTTGTTTATTATAGTAATGAATGCCCTTGTAGACATGTATTGAAAATGTGGGAATTTTAGAGTTGCACGCCGAGTATTTGATCAAATTCCTAAAAGTGATGTATTCTCATGGATAGCCATGATTGCAGGTTATGAGATGCAGGGAAAAGGTGAGGATGCTAAGTCTAGGGACTATTTTATGGATATGGAGTTTGTACCAAGAGATTGTTTTTGGTTATAAAGACATCTTCTTTTGCTTTGTCTCAGACTAGGGATGCTCCTAATATGAGAGCACCAAGGTTAGGAGGTCCAAATTAGAAACAATCAGATGCATATGGAGATGGTGGAGGTGTTTGGATGAATGACGAAGGATCAAGTTCAATTGCCAAAAATGGGGCCTACAGAAGTTCTAGGGCTAATCTTGGAGCGGTGTTGGGAGGATGATGGCAAGTATTTTAGACCACCCACCCTGGCCGTGAACTCCTACCTGTGCCAACGTGAAGATGTTAGATGTTTGGATGCCCAACGAGCTTGAAGAAAATGGAATTAGGCTTGGTTTGCTGTTGCAGGCCCTGTCCATCTTCATTTCGATTGCGGGAGCTTAATCAAGCACGATATTCTCTATACCATTGATTCTTATGCTGTTATTTAAATGATTCATTAAATAACTCTAATCTTCATATAAATGTCTGGTGTGATGGTATGCTGTTTGGTTTCCACTTCCCTTGCTCTTTTTTTTTTTTTGGTGTTAGAAATGATTGCGCTGGTTGAAACCTTTTATATTGTTTTCTGGGTTTTAATAAATATTAGTTGGGTGAACTTTGTTCTTAAGACTAATAAAACAAAAGACGTGGGGGTCCTGTAATGAAAATTCCCGAGTTATTTGTGTTGGTCTCATGATTTGAATGTTTTATCCAACATTGTCATTGGACTCAACCTTATAGTTCCTGTTTTGTTCTTATTCTTGTTTCGGTTCGAGATCTGTAGTTCTAGTTTATGTTGGGTATTTGCAAAATAGTGATTGAGTACTGTGAGTGCATTGTGTATAGGTAAATGATGCTATTCCTTTCTCTATCCTTTTCTTTTAGTCGTTTTAGGTTCTAGTAACCCTTTCCGGTTGGCTTAGTGTGTGCTTAGCTTGACTGATCTTTGAATTGAGCCAAGTTGATATTACTCTCAACTAGGTTAGTTGCTTTTCTTATTTTTTTTAAAATTGCTCGAAGAAATACCTTTATTCTTCAAGCGTCATGGTTGATCTTCATAATTTGATATCAATTCATGTTCACCGTTTGGAGATTGTTTTCTTTGGAATTCACCTTCTCTCCCTTGGTGACTGTTGTTTGTTTTGAGGAATGTAGCTGATCCTATGGAATGTCTTCTTTAGACGTTACTCACATTTCTTTTGGATAGCTTAAAATGTCAGAGGAAATACTCTTTTTCATACCTTGATTTTGTTTCACACATGTTGGAGGATACGAGATCTACAGGATCATTATTGAGGAAGTTTCCAAATCTTAAAATTGGGATGTTGGTTTTATGCGTAAGAAATTACACTACGTTTTTCTCTGTAAAGATGTTTAAATTTCATTCTCCTGTGACTTAGAGGTTGGTGTGTTTGGAAACTCATTGGTTGACTGGTTTTTGTGATTCTCGTTGTGATACGACCTCCTTGTTGTCATTGTAGTAGAATGGTTACATGTTGACCAGAAAGGTTAAAGTCAACTTGTTGTTGACGACAGATCCTTTGGAAGCTATGTATCCTGTGTTGTGTTCTTGGGAATGATTGAGTAACCCTCCTGTAAGATTTATAATTGTTATGTTTGGTCTTGTCAAGTTTGTCCTTTTTCTTAAGAAATTCTCTTGATTAGAAGAAAGTTTAATAGAAGGATTGTTACGATAGGATGTGGCCCATACGGGGTCATTTGTGTGTTTCATCCCATTTCCTTCCAATTTATTTATTCTGTGCTGACATAAAATTAACTGTTATAGGCACATCATCTTAATATTAATAAGTCATGTTGGTTTAGATATTCTCATGTCGATTGATTGTTCGAGATCTTCCAGTGGCATAGTGAATCCTTGGCTTGGTGAACTAACTTAAACAAATAGGGACAGATCACGTTTGAAATTAATTCTCTTCTTGTAATTGTTTTTGTTTCGAAATGTTATCTTGTTAAAATGATGGTCATTATTGTGATATGTGTGGAATTCACCATGCTGTTTGTTAACTCTCCTATGAGAAAATGATAATTAAATAGAGTTAGTGCCTCCCTTTTTATTTTAACGTTTTATGATTTTGGACAAATCTTTAATTGCTCTTGTTTAGACTCTTGGATTATTTTTCTTCATCAATGGTGCTTTTCTTCCTTGAAACAGTTAGATAACAACATATTGTCTTAATGTTATAGCTTTTATCGTGCTCAGTTCTTGCGAACTGACATGTGCTAACAAATGTGCAGGAGGATTTCCTGAGTAGAAAAGAAAAAAAAAAGATAGAAAAAGAAACACGTGTAGAAAGTGGATTCCAGCCTTCTTAGGAACTGCTATTGTACGAATGTTTTTATTTTGCTTTAAAACATTGGTATGGAAATTTTGGAGACTATTTAGAAGGCATTGCGTTATAATTTTGTATTGTTCTCATATAGGTTGTTATCGTTTGAAAGTCAATTTGAGAAATATTATTGTCAATAATATTAAATGAACTTGTTTTGACATGCGTATCCTTTGTTGAATTTTCACTTTTCAGAATATGATTTATCCTTGAATTTTCAACCTAATTATAATTATCTAAACTTGAATCAACTTACATCACTTTGGTTACCTTTGGTCATGTGTCGTTTGGTAGAGGACTATGTTTTGTACCTAGCAAAAAGAAAACAAGAGAAACAAATATACCTTGTGATCCCACGTAAACTAATCAACAATCTCTTATTGTGGTGAGTCCTTAGAATGGTCTTAAGGTGAAATCAATGATTAAATCTTGGAAGATGATAAAATTATAATAAATAGAAGGAACTTGATTAAGAAACTCTTCGATCTATCTTACCCGATGAAAATGTAAACAGTATACTTATGTCTATCTCTTCAAGTGAAGCCCAAGTGAAACCTTTAATAATTCTGGTTAGACTCTTGACCCCAATGAAATCTTATTAACAACTAATAAGATCTTAATGATGAATCCAATATTTAGACAGTCATGTACTGGAATAAAATAAAATTGACCGCTTGAAAAGATGAAACATATATGTTCAAAAGCACAACGTCGAAAACAGATTGATGAAGTTAAGAGCCTTGATAAATTAACTGCCTCCTCACAAATGAATAAGTTAATCAAGTAAATGAAATAACCTCTTGCCATCCAATAATTGGTTTACACTGTATATTAACATTAACAATGTAGGAGAAAATTCTTCAAAGGAGACATGAAATTCAGATTCTCCTATCATGATTTCTCTGGGAAAACTAAAGAATGTAAAAGCACTTACAGCTAAAACATGATTCTAAAGAAACCTTCTGTGGGAAAACCTTGTTGTAAAATTGCATACTTTAGATGAACCATTGTGTCCTAAGTGTGTGCCTCATGTTTATCCGTAACCAGTGTGGGTCCGTGTTGTGGAACGCATGTCTTTAGTTTATTGTATTCCCTAGAGAACTTATGTAGTGTCGTATTATCTTCAAGCAAGTCAAAAAAAAAAAATCTTGTCTTTTAATGTGTTGTTCGTGTTTGTGAATTTTTGGGTCATTACAGATGGAAACTATAGGTGACTAATAGAATCATCAAGAAATATCTGAATCTATTAACTTACTATAATATTATGAAGATTTTTTTCCTACCTGTTTTATTTATATCAATGGGTGTGATCAAACCATTGGAGATATTTTAAATGAACTATAAAAAAGTGTACAAGAAATTAAGAAGCATCCTTATAGCTCAATCTTATTATGATTCTTTTTTAAATTTTAGATTGGATAAGGTGATAGAAGTTGAGTCGATCTACCTTGTAGAGAAATTCTATTAGGGAAATTTATTAGTAAAAAAAAAATAATGAAAAAATATGAATGTTCATATACCATAGGAAATTGAATGATACATATGTAAATGATCCTTTTATAACACAATTTCAAAAATACATTCTAAAACTGATTATATGACATGAATTATATTCATTTACAAATGGTTTTGGTGCAAATTAACAGATTCTAATATTATTTGTATACACATAAACTCCAATGTGATAATTTAAACATAAATTGCACTAATCATACTTTCCTCCTTTAATTCGTTAAATTTCTATATCATAAACTAATTATTGATTTTTGGTTACTTAAATTCTTATTTAAAAATTTTTAATAATCCCTTATTAATTAACTA
This sequence comes from Taxus chinensis, assembly GCA_019776745.2. Classification (NCBI taxonomy): domain Eukaryota; kingdom Viridiplantae; phylum Streptophyta; class Pinopsida; order Cupressales; family Taxaceae; genus Taxus; species Taxus chinensis. Next base: position 595,820,244 of record CM034146.1, on the reverse strand, counting down.
AAATTTCCCACATCTCATAATTAATTACCCTTCATTAATTAATTCCTGCTTCAAATCACTTCTAAAACTAATGTACTCTATCTTAATTCTTCTCAATTCCACAACCTAATCCAATCCTATTTAATCAATTCTTAATTGATTAATTAAATCTCATCCTTGCCTTCTAACTCCCATGGAATATTACTCATAATTATTTTCTCCTAATCCTAATTAATTAGGCCTAATCATACATAGTCATTGTCCAACATGCACTAAGATCAATGCAGTTCCCAAAGTGGAAGCATATATAAGAAACCCCCCACCTACTCCTAAAACATCCCAAAGCTCATGCCAACATTAAAATCTTAGAAAGTATAATCTGATTGATAAAAAATATTTGTTGAATAAAAAATGTTACCAACGATGGATCAAAGTAATTTCGATAAACTACATGCTTCACCAAATTCCTCCTCCTAAACAACCAAACATTGTCAGTTCATCTTGCACATTGTTCAAGGGGAATGAAACAATTAAATGTGGATCCAAATATCAAATGTGAGGTTTGAATTTCCTCATTTAAGCTTCGATTTAATTGCTTTGAATATCTTATCTTGATGTATAAGGTAGAAATATTTAAATATAAAGATTTTTTAGGTATAAGTTATACTTAAATATGCACATACAATCACTAGCATACACTTGGCACATTTTCTGTGGTACCCCTTTGTCTCACACAAATGTTTTTAAATTCCATGTTTTGGGTAAGTTTAAAAGGGTTGATTCTAGTTTATAGGATTTGAAGAGGAAAAGATTTGTCAAATTCAATCTTATCTAAAAATCCAAGATTTTCAAGTTTTTACCTTCGAATTTATGTTGCCAACATTTTTTAGTTGTCTGAATTTGTCATACAACATCCTTGTCTTCCAAGTCAACAACACATTGGCCAATTCTAGTCGCTCTATGTAGAAAAAATATGAATTTTACAACTTGAGTGGCTCAAAAGGACTTTGTAAAATCTTTATGTAACTAAATTGGATAAGAACTATTTTTTAGTGGCGTATTTTTTTTTTTTCTTATTTATGGGTAACTTGTTGTTTTGGGAGGGGACTATACCCTGGAATACAAGGAGGATCAAAATCTAAATGTAGTAATTAAATTATAACCAAGATAAAGTCCTAGAAGCCAAAATAAAAATTGAAGCACAAAGGCAGTGGACCAATTGCCGCAAGAAGCCTAAATATTATTTCCTACCCCTATTTCAAGTCATGGTGAGATGAACTGCATCTATAGATTTTTCTTAACTTTTGTCCATTCATCCTCACCTTTTCTCGGAATAAAGATGTTCACTTTCCCCAAAGAATCGAAGTAAATGTTGTGAACATTCTTCAAGGGGGATTCACCATATTGGAAACAACGTTCAAATTTTAAGTTTTCTCCACAAGTGCTTTTTTTTTTCTAATTCCGTGTGCTTCTGTTCTAAGTCATGAAGAAGGGAATCAATCATTAAAGCTTCATAGTTTTCAACTTCCTCAAAAGTCTGAATTTTCTCAACGGTTATCATATCTCTTATGACATTATCCAATTTTTATTCAATGATTCCATCAACTACGTCCTTGGGATTTGGCAAGCCTGGGATTGAATCATCTCCGCTGACTTGGATTGATCACTGACAGGAGATCGTTTAGATTATTCACATGTCAACTCCATCTCAACACCAACTTTTTTCCCATATTCAAGTTAACGATCAGGGACACATGGGCTTGGTCCTCTGCAGTAGCAGGTGAAGCCACGTCACGAACCTCCTTTCCCATAGCAGGAATCGAACCTGACTCCTTCACCTACTTGTAACTTTTCAACAACTATTCCTTCGAATGTTCACTACTTTGAATATATCATTCAAATTTCTACTCTGTAGGGTTATTCCATTCATTACTTCTGTGTCTACCATGTTCTACCAACCTGCACTTATTACAAAACACTAGAGAGTCCTCGACTGTGAGCTTCTGTTTCAAAACTCCATCCCGTGATTCCGGGTTAATTACTTTAGGGGGAGTTGTACCGGCAACGATATTGATGCACATTCTTGCTGTTATGAGCCTCATTCGTGTAGCCGTAAACAGATCGATAGCAATCAAATCACCCATTGATTTAAAAATCCTAACAAACACATATGTTTCCATAAATTCCATGGGAAGCCTAGGAAGCTTAACCCAGACGGGGCACGCTGTCAAACTGTGGGTGATGGCTCCCGTTTCCATTGGACTAAGGAGAGGGTGGTCCCATACGTGATCAATATTTGGCCTTTGTCTAATAACACAACCAATCAGAGAAAAATTTTATTTGTTACTTTCTCTCTCTACAATGGTATATGGTATCTTGAGCCAAGGAAGGTCCTTCTTCAATGTCGGGCTTAGATTTAGCACTCATTCTTGTGGTACTTTTTTAATAGCTTAGCAAACCAAAATCTTTCCTTTCCTTCCCTCCTTGGTCTTTACCCTCCTCCATACAGGGCCAAATTAAGGTTTCTGAGTGCCCTAGGCAGTACTCGGAGCATGCGCCCCCCCTCCCACTCGGGAGCAACGACCCACCTATATGTGAATGTTTTTTAAACAATTCTAGACTTACTATAACTCTCGACACATTTTATTAAAACTATAAAGGTTTTTTTCTTTCCTTTGTCATAGCAAAACTATCAATGACATCATCACAATTTATTGTTGTAGCGATGTAGCGTTCAATTGTCAAAATAGAAAGGCTATTCAATCTAGTTTCACCCATTGTTGACCTTAAATTGCTTTTTACTCTTGTTAGAGTGGAAAATGCTCTCTTGGAATTGCAATTTCCAACAGGAATGCAAAGAAACATTCGTATTGCAACATCTAGATTTGGGAACGTTGTGTCTAGTCCACTTTTTCTTAAATATTTTGACATTGATGATATACTTGTCAAGTTTTCACATCTTGCTAATGCCTGAAAATGGATGCATTCAATGTCAAGGGAGGTTTCTAAGTCTGTGTTATATGTTTTTACTAAAGAATTAGAGCATTTCAATATTGTCTCATTATCAAGATCTTTTAAATTGTTCAAAAATCTAAACCTATCATTTAACACACTATATGCTTCATTTCTTCTTGAGAATTCCCTTATTAAGTTGTCTACAATCACATAAAATACCTTCACTCTCATACAATCCCTTCCTGTTTGTGGAATTTTGACATCTCTCGTTTCATCAAAGTAAACTTTTCTTTTTCTTTTTCTTTTATTATCAATTTTGTACTCTTCTTTTCCACTAATGATCTTAGCATGTTGCTCATATGTATCGAAATTCTCTCTAATATTTTAAATATAATCTATCAATGAATTATACTGAGTCACAACCATGGCTAAGTCAATGTTTACCTTTTGTAGATATTTGCTAGTTGCATCCATTCTTTCAAGAATACTATGGGTTTCTTTTTTGTTTATCACTTTTCTAGGTTTTAGAATTACGTATTTACTTATGTTCAGTTTTATTATGTCTATTGTCATTTTTTTATTGTTTTGAATTGCATTTCACTTATCACTAGATCTGTGGTTTGTAGGAGTGGTTTTTTCATTCATAGTGGTTATCTTTGTCTTCATAGTGGGTGTGTACATAGAAATGGGAGAACAAAGTGGCCATTTTTTCTTGAAATAAGAAAAATTTAAACTTCATAAGGTAATTTAACATACTTATGCTAAAAATTTTATAATAAAAAGAATTGTACCACTCAAAATTTAGTTTTCCAAACATTAATTATTTTCAAAAATGGCGGAGATTATATAGTCGAATTTGTTGTTCACAAAAGGTCGTTTCTTTTTGTCTCAAAATTATAACATATTGTTTTGTGTGAGACAACCCCCCCACCCCCTCCCCGTATTTTTTATTATTGTAAATTATTTTATAAATACCTTTGGTAAAAAGTAGCTAAGATCACGTACTAAGTCGTAATATTCTTCCCTATTTTTTCTTAGAAGAAAAATGGACTCGTGGGGTGAATCAGTCATTCAAAACATTTACTTAATTTCTTTGAGTTTCATATACCACTCAAACCATAAAATTAACATTCATTAATAATTGAGAAGTTATTAAGAATGATCAACCATAGACCTGCATGAGATAGAACACAATATGTAATGTGGGGAACCATCTAGGGAAAGAAAGCATATCAGAACTTTTTATTATATTAATCAGACCAAAAGACTTGCATGAATATGACACATCACACAAGATTATTTTAGTGAGGCACCAACCCCAAAAGGAGCACTAACCCCATTATAGCAAGGCACTAACCCTGCAAGGAGGCTACAAACCCCTAAGGTGATCAAGCACCAACTCAACCACCTAAATATGAAGACCATTTATGTATTGTTACCACTACAACTTATAGTGATCACAATTTTAGCTCTACTCTCTCAACACCCTCTTCAAACACACTGTCTCCTACTTCACTCATTTTTTCTTCTTCTTGAGATGATTAGGTCTATTTCCATCGTAAAATAGCTTCTTAACTCCAATAAATTCTTCTTGATGCCCTCAAACATCCTTCACACTCTCTCAAGACTTAATCTTTCCTCTTTCATACAACTAACCACAAATGACCAAGAAAAATCACTTATATACATGACACTTATCCTAAACACTACTAGGCTGGCCATGACCATTAAGGTAATTAATTCCAACATCCAATTAATTTTTTTTGGAATATATAGGGTAAAAGGAGGGTTTTAGAAGGTCCCACAACCTTATACAATAGAGCCCATCAGGCCAGATTTAGTGATAAAAAGTAGCAAAGAAAAAAAGCACCCACGAAGATTCTAAAAAAGGAGGATGAAAAGACAAATAGAAAGCAAGAAGAAAAACATCATGAGAGATTTTTCAGCTCAGAGACTGCAGTTCTATCTCTAGGAGAGCCTGAGTCATTTGCAAGTTGTTCGGTAAGATTGATAAGCTCCGAGCAATCATTAGCTATGGCAGTCTTGGTAGATTCAGTAAAAGCCTCCCATGCTTTGAAACCCTTGAAGGCGCGCTGAAGCTTGTTTAAAATAGAAGAAACCATGTCGACTCTGCAAGCATCCCTTTGAGTGTCGGCAGATTCAGTCGCAGTGGGGGTTGAATCCAGAATCGGTGAGGAATGAAAAGTGTTAGCCGGAGGAACTTTGTCATCGAAGAGAGTATTGTTTCCCACAGGCTGAGTGATAGGATCTTCCACCGGCTGATTGATATCTAACTGTTCTGAGTCCAGGGAGTCTAGGTAGAGCTTAGCGAGGCCCAGGATATCAGTAGCCAGAGAGGAATCAGGGCTAGAAACAAGGGAAGTAGCTTGGAAGCTGGCGTCAGTGCCTTCTAGAAACAAGCAAGAGAGGGGTGTAGGGAAAGTGGGGGTGGCAGGGGGTTGAGAGGCAATAAGGGGAGGACTCAGAATATCCACATCAGAGTCAGAATCAGATGAGAGATGCAGATGACGGCGGTGCCAAGAAAAGTGGAGGGAGGTGGAGGAGGGGTGAGGGGAAGGCAAGGGGGAGTGGCGGCGATGACCCATTTTGGGGGGGAAGCAAAGAAGGTCGGAATGAGAAGCAGTAATAGAGAAGAGTAGGTACAACAAACCCTGGTGAAGAATGGCACCTTCCCCATCATGAGCCAATTGGACCGAATGCACTAAGGAATGAAACAGGAAAGCCGCCAGATTTATTTTCTTCCCCCATCGAAGATGAGAGAGGATGAAAAGGTGAGGACCGTAAACAAGCGGATATCTACCATCAATGGTAAAATAACGCATTATGACCTCCACGACTCTTTGCTAAGGAGGAGGAAGGGAGTCCTGAGTGTAACCAGAGAGGTATTTAACCGGTCTGTTCCCAGGAGCATTAAAATCCTAAATTTCTGCATGCAGCGAGCGCTTGAAGTAGATGTCTCCGGTAGCAGGTAGACCAGTGGCATCAGCTATTGCGTTGGTGGAGATGGTAAAACGAGTGTTACCAATCTAAACTCGACCCTTCGACCAGGAAGCCGTAACCGCATACGAAACAAGAGCCGAATAACCTACCATTCTCTCCAGGAAGGTAGCAATTCCATTCTCTAGCATAATGTTCCAAACCTCCCCATCATTTTTAACCGAATCACAGTTATCAGGCTCAAGATGCTTCAATTGACCCTCCATGGTATGTATGTTTGAAAAAATGCAGAAGTGAGAGCAATAAGGGTCATTTAACGGCCCAAATGCGGGGGAGCCATCTACCAAGTTATCATTGCGCTCCCGCCATATCAACAAATGATTAATGTGAGGATATGCCCCATTTGTGTGGAGATCCCCCGCATCATTACAAAACACCGTCATCAAAATGTTCTTCGTTAAGTGTCAAATCAATTAAATTCGATGTGAAAGCCACCACCCTTTGAGAAGGCCATAAATAATTTTCCGATACCCAAATCAGCTCACCATTCCGCCAGTCAGCAATGGGATATATCATTTTGAGTGATTTGGCAGAGATCATTCGGGAAGTTGTCTATCCAGCTTTGCTGAATCTCTAGGAGAACACCAATATTAGCAAGGTGGTCAGCCGCTTTATTACCCTCCTAGAGGACATGCTAGAACTAGATTTTCCTAAAAGATCTTTGAATAATTCTGATATCAGGAATGATATTCTATATTTACCAATGACCAGAATCATTAGACTGCAGAAGCTTGATGATGTTGAGGGAGTCACTTTCAACTTGGAGGGGATCATCACCAAATTTGATAGCCAGCTCAAGGCCTTTGAGGATGGCCAAGGCTTCCGCACGATGGTTGGTACCATAGTTGAGGTTATGAGTAAATGCAGCAACAATATAGCCCGAAGAGCAACAAAGAATGGATCCTCCACCAGAATTACTAGGATTGCCTTTTGAGGCCCCATCTGTGTTCAGTTTTTTCCAGCCCCTGGGAGGTGGAAGCCAACGAACTAAATCGTGAGCAGTGGAAGTGATTTTACTTTGAATGGCCAATAACGTTTGCCACTCCTGGGAGTTACCGATTTGGATTTTTTGCTGATATTTGCTCCAAATGAGCGATTTGAGATTTTCTTGGAAAGCAAGAGCAATCTGAGTAGCCACCTGAATAGGTTCAATACTTTTTCATTTGAAAATTCTTCTGTTCCTTTCTTTCCAGATGCCCCATAGTCCGTGAGGGAGGAGGAGTTTCCAAGCCAAATTCAGATTCGGATGAGTGAAAGGAGAGCTCCATTGAGAGAGGGTGTCCTTAATGGACTCAGAGAAGGTCCAAAACACTCCCATCCTTGATAAAAGCCACTGCCATATAACTTGCAAAAAGGAATAGTGGATCAAAAGATGAGTAGAGGATTCTGCCTCTTTAGCACATAGCACACATCTAGTGGGGAGAGAGAAACCCCTCCTTTTCAGATTTTCCCCAGAAAGGAAAGCATTCTCAGAAGAGATCCAAGAGAAAAAACCAAATTTTGGAATGATCTCTTTTGGAAAGAATTTGGAAAGGGGGGACCAGAGTCAGCACTATGCATTGAAAGATAAACAACCTTAACCGAGAAAGAACCAGATGGGGAGAGGGGCCAAATAAGCTCGTCCTCGTTTTGGGAGAATGGAATGTATATGGAAGAGAGCACAGCTCTAAGTGAAGTCAGGAGCCTACTCTACAGCTCGCTGATATCATCCTAGACCTTTATATCCCATGTGGGAATGGAATTCAGAATCTTCCAATAGCCCAAAACTAATCTTCCTTGCTTATTCATGATGCTTCTTTTCACAGGGTCCCAAGCAGGATTAAGATCAAGAGGCTCGTCCCCTATCCAAAAATCCCTCCAGAAGTCAATAAGATGACCATTCCCAAATCTCCATTTAGTGCTAGCCTGGATAATGGGGAGGGAGCTAATAACAGAATTCCAGATGGCAGAACCTCTAATTGGATTGGATGTGAGCAGATCTTTGTTATTTGCCAGATATTTAGCTCTAAGTAGATGAGCCCAATTAGAGTCACCTTTCACCACTTCCCAAGCAATTTTGGCCAGGAGGGCCCCATTTGTGTCAGCTATTTTTCGAAGACCAAGACCTCTATGCGAAGTACACTTACACACTTCCCTCCATGCCACAAGATGGATCCTCTTCCTAACCTCAATCCTTGACCACAAAAAGTTCCTTTGGATTTTTTCTACGATCTCCCTCACCGAATTGGGGACTTTGAGAAGGGACATGAAGTAAGTAGGTAGGATTTGAAGGGTGGCTTTAACTAGTTGGAGCTTGCCAGCCTGACTAAGCAGAACCCCTTTCCAGGCGGCCAGCTTTTTTTGATACCTTTCAATGACAGGATTCCATAGAATTTTAGATTGCTTACCTTGGAAGAGGGGGATGCCAAGATATGAGGTGGGGAGATCCAAAATATTGCATCCAAAGATATCAGTAATCTTTCTCTGAGTCCTAGGGGCCGTGTTGATGAAGGAGATGCTACTCTTGTTGAAATTGACATTTTGCTGAGAAGCGGATTGGTAAAGAGAAAGGATATCCATTATAGCCCGGGCCTCAATCACAGACGCTAAACTAAGCAGCATAGTGTCATCAGCAAACTGGCTATGTGTGGCAGAAGGGCAGCTTGAGGTGATTTTCAGACCGGAAATGATTGATTGACTTTTAGCCACCTCCAAAGCTCTGCTAAGGGAGTCCGCCATAAGGAAAAAAAGGAAAGGTGACAGGGGGTCACCTTGCCTGATACCTCTGCTACTTTTGAAGAAACCTGCTGGAATGCCATTGATAAGAATAGAGAAGTAAGGGGTCGCGATACAAGAGAAGACCCAGCTACACCACTTTTTTCCAAAACCAAAATTTTCTAGGACCCTAATTAAGAAAGGCCTGCTGACTCTGTCAAAATCTATTTGCATATCCAATTTTAAGATCATTCCTGGGGACTTCGAGTGAAAGGCTGAGTGAATGGCTTCATGAAATGTAATGATACCACCTTGGATGAGCCGTCCTTTTATGAAGCCGTTCTGATTTTACAAGATGAGATCCTTCATTAGAGGTTTTAGTCTGGAGGCCAACATCTTAGTGATAATCTTATAAGCCGTGTTGCATAAAATGATTGGCATAAAATTTGAGACATCATTAGAACTATGCACTTTTGGGGCAAGGGAAACGAAGGTGGTATTCCATTCCTTTAGCAGATTTTTGTTAACCTAAAACTCATTCACTTCTTTGAAGAGATCCTGCTTGATGATTTCCTAGAACACCTAGAAGAAAGCAGTAGGAAAGCCATAGCAAAGACTGCTTTGTGAATTTCCTCCATAGCAAAAGGCTTGGTTAGATTGTTGTTCATCTCAGGTGACACCAGAAGTGGAATATGTTGGAGCATGGTAGTCATTGATTGCTCCGAAGGGGGCAGGTCAGCCTGGAGAAGATTTGAATAGAAGGAGACAAGCTCGTTGGAGATATCAGCCTCAGTAGTTAACAAGGTACCCGAGGATGACACCAGCTCACGGATCTTATCTCTAGCTTTATGCTTGCAAGAAGTGATGTGAAAGAATTTGGTGTTACAATCCCCTTTCTCAAGCCAAAGGGCTCAAGAGCGTTGCCTCCAATAGGTCTCCTCTTCTTGAAGTGTATTGTGATAATCACTGAGGAGGGAGGTTTCCTGTTGGTGAAGATGATCCAATCTTCCATCAATCTCTGTTTGTTCAGAGACTTTAGCCAAACTCTAAGTTAGCCCCTATTTGCGGCGTTTTATGTTGCCAAAGACCGTCGACTTCCATATCTTGAGTTGTTTTTTAATTTCTTTGAGCTTGCTGGAAAATATAAACATACTAGAGCCCTCAATATTCATATTCCACCAATTCGCAACAAGGGAGTTCAAGTGGTTGTTTTCAAGCCAAGCAAGCTCAAACCTGAAGGGAGGATTCTTGGTATTCAGCTTCTGATTTTCACTCAACAGAAGAGGGTTGTGATTAGAGGCAGCCCGGGGGAGGGAGTTGAGGTAGAAGTCAGGAAAGAGAGAAATCCAGTCCAGAGAGCCTAGAGATCTATCCAATCTTCTTTGAATATGGTTCCTGCCCAATTTGTGGTTTGACCATGTAAAATATGATCCGTGGAGATCCATATCCAAAAGTGAATTCTCCCTGATGAAGTCAGTCAGAGCCCCCATGCTAGCGGTCATGGCAGGAATACCTCCCTGTTTTTTTGAAGGATAAAGTGGACAATTAAAATCTCCCATTATTAGAATGGGAATATTACCACAAGTAATGATGAAGTTGGTGATATCTTTCCATAATTTACCACGATGAGTCTCCATGTTGGGGGCATAAACATTGATAGCAATCCAAGTGGAGTTCGCTCCAATCTCTTGGAAGAGCATGCATAAAAATTTGGGGTGCTTGAACAGGCAATCCCCTTTGAGACTTTTGGGATCCCAAAAGGTACAAAGCCCCCCTGAGTTCCCTGTAGATGGTTGAGATTCAAAAGATACCGCAGGCTAGATTTTTAGGAGACGATCCTCTGTTTTTAGTTTAGTTTCCTGCAGCATTATGATATCAGGAGAGTTCTTGAATTTGATGTCTTTGATAACTCTTTGTTTTTGAAGAGAGTTGAGTCCTCTTATATTCCAAGAAATGATCTTCATTTCTTTGGTTTGGATTTTCTCCCCACCACCATGGGGATTGTGCTTTGAGTTATTTGTGTGACATTAATAGCTGCTTCTTGCTGAATTTTGATATTGCTCAGAATTATCCCTTGAACTTTTTCCGTGCCTATATCTGGTTTCTTGCTACTACTTCTAGTAAAACGATGGTTGAAGCTATCATCAGAAGAATGACCTGAGGGGCAGGAAACAACGTCTAAAATAGGGGGAAAGAGGGGTCCGAGGGAAGGGGTGGGAAGGGAAGAGGAGAAGACAGAGGAGAAGGGGGAGGGGAGGAGGCAGCCAAGGAGAGGTTAACTTCTTTAGAGGAAGAAGTGGGGAGAGCCGAGGGAGATAGAGGGGTGATGAGAGATTGGATGGCCAAGAAGGGGGGGATGACCTCGGAAAAAGGATCAGAAGAAGTGTTGATTTCTCCATCTTCTAGGAGAGAAAAGGAATTTGATGTGGGGATTATCAGGATCTCAATAGAAGACGTTTTTGGAATAAAGCCTTTTTTGATTTTTAGGGAGAGGATTTGGGACTTGGGTTTTGGTTGGGGTTTAGATGGGCAACCAAAGGCCCGATGACCAATGTTTTTGCAGAAGGAGCAAGCTTGTGGAATATATTCATAATCAATGGGTTGTTTCCAGTTCCCAAAGTCCGATAGAAGCTCTATCTCTTTTGGGAGGGGACAACTGACGTCTGCATTTACACAGAATCAAGCATGGATGAATCTAGTTTTAGCTTTTGTTGCTTGATCTATAGTAATTAAAGATCCTATTGAGAGAGCAATACCTTCAATAACCACCGAATGCTAGAACTCCAGAGCGAGCCCCGGGAGGTGAACCTAATTGGGGCTTGATTCATGGATTCCGTGTGAGGGTTGAAACCAAGAGACCATTTCCTGAGGTAGAAGCCCTACCTGCCAAAAAACCATGGACCCCCTAACAGAGCTCTAGCAAAGTCTTCTTTCATGTTGAATGAGAATAATATGAAACCATTAGGCATAGCCTCTATTTCAAGCGCTCCACATGGTTTCCATTTTAACCGAGCCCATTTTTTGATATCTTCTAATGGGTGTCTAGGGCCCATCAGTGTACCCACCAAGGATAGATCACGAGAAGCAGCAGCAACCTCTGTGCTGTGAGAGGGGATGCGCAGAGAGAAGGAACCATCTGACAGCGAAGGGGATAGATTTTCTGAGCTAGGAGCCGATGTGGAACCCTCCACTATTTTAGTCCAAGCATTAGGTGGATTTGGAGAGAGGGACCCTGACAAGAGGAACCCTTGATCCAGACCAGAAGGGTCTGGCATCCTAGCCAGCACCAAGGACAGAAAATGGTAGCAGGTGGTTTCAGCAGAGACCAAAAACACGGGCTAAATGTTGATCAGCAATTAAAATTTAGAACATCAAATTAAAATTACAACCTAATAATAAAAACATATAAAATACTGATATATGTCAGCAATGCATCCATACACTTAACAAGCATAAACTAGGACAAAAAAATTAAATCCTTCTCCACCGAGAACTCCATGAGCTCGAAGGGCACACTAAATAATTTGTAAGGATATAAATTCTTCTCACAATTCAATTATATTATCTCATCATCACAAACATGAACATAGATCTTTACATCAGGTATTCTTCTCATAACACCACCAAGTAGGATTGTTTCTTGCTCAATGTGGGCACCTCCAATAGACTGGTCTTCAAAAATGAAGACCAAACACTCACCAATCACCTCAACCATGACATGAAAAAACTCATTGGAATTCCAATGACCCAAGCAACACTTTTAACGATGTTATAAATCATTACTAAACCAATAGATCCATCCAAACCTCTTTCACCTTCAAGTGACTTAAACTGCCTAGAAACCCATTTTGTAAACATGACCTTCTCACATGCTTGGTGAAACTTTCAAGATATATAAATGAAGAGAATAGGAAAAATTTTAATCCCTCATAATTATTCAATGGATAATCATAATCAACTAAGCCAATATTTTGGTATTTCATACAGATCTTCATACCAAAAAACTAGTTTCCTAAACGATTCAAATTATGTCAACTTGTGAACTTCTTCATGGCACCTCATCTCACATATAAAGCTCAAACAAAGCCCAAATAATTTCTTATTTTATCTGTATAACACACCCAATCAAATCAATCATCATCACACATTCCACAAGTGCCTAAGAACCACCTAACTCGAAGACTGCAAAATTTCCCTTTTGGCCTAAAAACCAATCTTCATGTGTTGACCTGTGCAGACCTCCAAGTGACTTTACCAAGATCTGAAATCAATTCAAAATATATCATATCTCCCATAAAAATCAGAACATAAATTTGGTTCATAGGTCTAGTGGGAAACCTAAGAGAAAATATAACTTTCCTGGAAAAAAGAAGATATGAATCGGCTCCACCTATAGTCAAGACCTCAAACCACCACCATATGAAAGCTAACAAATTTCTCTCAATAATCCAATCGTAAAATTTAATGATCCAATATATTTGATATCACCCCCTTAATATTTCCTCCACTACTAGTAAAATAGGGTTTATGAAGGGTTTTGACCTCCTTGTGTTCTTAACAATTGTTAATAAAGCTTAGGGCCTTATTAAACCTTGTTCCAACTCTAAGATATCCTTAACATCATGTCTCAATAGCAATAAAATTGTGAGGGTACCATGAATAATTTACACATTCCAAAAAATATTATTTATCTCATATCAAGCTAGGAAATATGCCTTCTAGAGCCTCGTATAGCTAAGAACTTCATATCTTACTAAGTCATCCACATACTAACCTGAAATTTTCCCACAACACAAGGAAAACCTCCTTCATCTTCTCCAATTCTCATCTAATCATATTTTTATTTAAATCTTCTCATCCACTAGGAATTTCATAGCTAGGTCCTATAATTAGGTGTAGTTAAGACCTAGATAAAAAGGAAAACATCATACCGTTGACCCTAAGATATTAAAAAGGACCTAAAACATTTAATACAGTATATATCACACCTATACATACCCTAATGGGCCCAATAACCTCTACACTTGATCTTAATGTCTTATTAGGCCTCCATACCAAAGAACTACATGTAGGTTAGACCTAAAAATCATTCTCACAACCTTTAATTGCACTTTGAATCACACTTGAATGTATCAACTCTATAATAACATGTGTTCCATGCTTTGAAAATATTCATTCATATACCTCATGAATTCACTCCATCAAACCAAGCCATCATGTTTACTAAACATCCTTATTAGGCCATCTAGACCAAACAACTTGTACTGTTACCACTCATGCACACTTGTACAAACAATGGTGATTGTATCACATCATCACAACCTTGCTCAAGAATCAAGGTGATCATCATGACATCCTATCACTTCAAGACAATTCCTCTACAAGACACTAGATACTGAAGAATCCATGTCTTACTAGGTGATCATAATCATGTCACTCTTTCACTCATGCCACATCATGTATTTCCATATCATAATCACAATATAATTACTCTTACAATCATTCATCCTAATTTATCATTAATTATACTTTTACATGAATGAAAACACATGCAAGCAATCTCCCCGTTTTTCATTAATGGAAAACAACCTAGTACTAATCCTCATTTTTAAATTAATAAAAAAGTACATACCTATGGCACATAGTCTCTATCCTCATCAACATAATAAGATCACCTCTTGGTTGGAAAAATCAAACAAAAGCTTCAAGTAATCTCACATTCATGTCATTCTTGTCTTGACTATGTTTTTGGATTCATGAGATAATTTTATCTCCTCCTAGGTAGAAGCATTCATAACATACACTTTCTAAAAATATTAATTCTATAAAGGCCATCATCTAGATTATTATTTAGACCTATATCAGCTGAATGTACCCACAATTAGACTTAAAAATTTTATACAGAGACTGTTACCAACTCTTAAGAGTCAGATCCCTAAAACATCTTTTCAAACAATTTTTTTTCTCATTTTATCTTTGTCATAGGAGCACAATTTCACCATAAACATCAACTTATAAATCCCACTAGAATCATACCACCATTTTCTAAATACATATGCAAAGACACAAACACTTACTATGATGAATTTCCATTGAACTAGATGATCTTAGTGTTATCAAAAATCCCCCCCCCCCCCCCCCTGGCAAAATTGGTCAAACATGACCTTGCATAAGAAAATCAATAGGGTTGTTTCAGTCTAGTGAGCTCACAATCAATCCCAAATATGAGGGGTTGGTGGATTCAAAAATGGAGGAGAAAACAACATCAAAGGTGGCCAGAGGATTATAAAAGAATATTGAAGAAATGGCTCGAAGTCTTTAGACTTTGTATGCGATTCAACTCAGGGAAAATTAAAGGACCGGAGAAAGGAGCCATGCGTCAGCTCGACACAAATTCAAAGGAAAAATCAAAAGTGGGTTCCCAAATGTGCATCATCCCTCCACATGGCCAGAGCCTCAAAAGGTTGAATCGGTCATTTGAAAATTCTAAGGCTAGTAGAAAGAACCACATGTCAACTCGACGCAAATTTAGATGTGAAATACAGAGCGAGTTATTGAATTGGCGTGGACTCGCCATGTGGTCAGAGTCTAAATGGGGTCATAGATGGCCATTGAATTGGATAACTATGGATAAAATCCATGGAATGTGCCATGTGCCTCAATGGTGTAACTCCAAAGGTCAGGCCCAAAGGACAATATCCAAATAAGTGTAAACTCGACACATAGTCAGGGTCTAACATAAGTCAAATGGGTAGTGGGACCAAATTGGTTAAGTATAAAAGGACTAGTGGAAGCCTCCACATCTCTCAATGGCATACTTTCAAGGGTGAAATCCAAAGGCAGTCTCCTAAATGAGCAGGAAGTTTTCACGTATACTAGTTCTGAAAAGGAAATAGAGCCAACAGTCAAAAAGTATCAGGCAAGTGGAGGCCTCCACATGTTTCATCGGCACATCTTCAAGGGTCAGACCCAGAGGCCAATCCCAACCAAGCACATACCCTCCATGTGTCCTAAGCCTGAAAAGGAAGAAGCGGGCATTGAAAATTGTAATTAGGGAAAATTTGCGGAAGGTACCACATGCCTCAATAGTGGAACTTCAAAGGTTAGGCCCAAAGGGCAATTTCTAAACAAGCAAAGGCTGGCCATGTATTCAAGATCTAACATAATTCAAATAGGCAGCACGCTAAATTGGTTAAGTACAATAGGGTCAGCGGAAGCCTCCACGTGTCTCAACGTTGTAACTTCAAATGTAAAATATGGGGGCAGTTTCTAAATGAGTGTTAAGCCTCCATGTGTCCAGGGTTAGACATATGGCCCCGCCAAATAAAACAGACTTAGCCAAAATAAAAAGAAACAAAGCAAAGCCGTGTAAGGTGCCACATGTTTCTTCGGCACTCTTTCAACAGGAAAATCCTAAAGTGATCCCCAAACATTTGCCAACCCTCCACATGTCCCAGAGTCTAAAAGGCAGAGCCAGCTGTTGAAAAGTCCAAAATATCGTGGAGGCCTCCACATGCCTAATTCGTGTAACTTCAAAGGGAAAATATGGGGGTAGTTTCCAAATGAACGCGAAGCTAGCATGTGTCTCGGGTAAGACACAGTGTCTCCACCTACAAAATGGACTCAGGCATAATATAAAGGAAAAAGGATAGTCTTACAGATGATGTCATGTGTCAGTTTGGCGCAACTTCAAGAGTGAGAGGAAGGGGGTGAATATTTAAGATGCACTAGGATGCCACGTGGCTCTTGCATGGATGGACTCTTTTCAATATTGTGAGCCTGTGACCATGATCTTTAGACAACCATATCTTTCGATTTGAAGCTTGGATTTGAGTAGGAGAGGATGTTTTGGAAAGCTCTCGGTGCTGGCTTCTCACCTACCACAACTAATGTTTCGGCCTGCCATTTTGAGGTTGTCAAGTCTCCTACCTACCACAATGATGAAGAATGGGCCTCCTTCTTGCCTAACAAGGAACAAATCATGGAGGCATGGGTCTTGTAGAAAATCCCATCAATTTTATAGGCAAAATTCAATGCTCTTATTGAGGTGGTTGAAGAAGGATTCGAATTCTTCCCTCTTTCCTTCTCTCATTCTTCTATATATTGTAAAGGAGGGGAATATTCTAAGGGTTGGTCTTTATTTTTTCTCCTACCCCCCTCTCTCTTTATTCCTTAGGGTAGAATGTGGAGTCTAATCCTCCTCTCTTAGCTCTGTAATGGCATTTTCTTGCCTCCTTCCCACCGATGATGTACTGTGTGAACTCATGGAGCAATAAAATCTTTTTTTGATGCATCGTTTCCATATTTTTGTTATATTATTCTCTCTTCTTGCCTCTCGTCATTGTAGGCTATAATGTGCATACTCTAATGTCTATTGCAGGTTCTAGGAGTTGTGGTTAATGGGTTTAAAGTGGTGTTCTGTGTGACTCTATCTATGGTCTGTGATGCATATGTCCATCCTCTCCATTTCTCACCTCTCTCCAATTCAGGTACTTTGATTTTTGATCAACCACTTCCTTTTCTAACATATCACCACTTAGTGTAGGCTCTATTTTTATGTATTTTATTCTTTCCATGTCTCCTTAGAAGGTTACATTAGGATTAGATGGTTTTCCTACACTAGATTAGCTCATGGTAGGTAGTTTAGGAAGAAGAACCAGAATTTCTCCGGAGGGCCATCTCAAGTCTGTAAGTCCCACAACTTGAGAGATGGTCCCATGTTATGTACTCACACCAGATGCCCCACTCATATATGAGGACATTCAGAGGTGTTGTGATTTTACATCAACAGTTTTGGCACACCCAATGGGACATCGAGGTTATATTTTTCTCATTTTTTCATGGTGTCCCATTATCAAACAACAAATCTTAAGCCACCATGAAACCACACTCAACAGTGTTGGCGCACTCGGTGGGATAGGTATGAAGCACCTTACCACTTCATTTCATCAATTTGATGTGTTCTTGGTGAGATTCATCCTTTTGAGGCACATGCAAAGCACATCTGGTGACTCCATCTAGTCAACAACCCATCCTCTGAGTTGTAGACCTTCTTCCCATCCATTTTCATCCATTATTGCTTCAACTTCTTTCATCTTCTTCCATCCCATGAAGTTGTGCAATCATGACTTCATTCCCATCTTGGAATCCACACTTGATGTAACAACAATGCAATCCTCCTCCAATGTATTTCATGTCTCCTCCAGATCAGCATTATGATCATATTCAAAATCACTATGGCTACCCCTATGAGTAGTACTAGGATCAGTTTGGTTATGTAACTTACCAAGAGGCATATGCATGCAATAAAATCAACTACATGGAGAATGCTGATTTGTAGGAGAAGATTCAAAAATTGGATGCACACATGGTGTATTCAAGGGCTACAACACAGATGAAAGCATTCAGGATTGGTTTTAGGGCACCTTTTCCATGGTTCAGCCCTTTCCAAGACAATACAACCTATAGGAGAAGCTTGACTTCATGATTGAGATGTTTCCCTAACTTGTGTAGTGGGATGAGGAGATAGAGGCCTAAGAACTTGGTGTCAGGGAGCCTTGTCAACAGGTAAGTCCTACACCATCTTCTGGTAATTTTATCTTCACTCCCTAAGAAGCACCATCTCAACCGGAGCTTCAATTTCCAAGCTTCCCATCTACTCCCCCTAGTGCTAAATTCCCTTCTCCATCCCCTAGTCTTCAGATCTCATCTCAATTTCCTCTTCCCTCTTTCCTTCCAAATCCAAGTCCCCTCCATAAGAGCCAAAGTTAATACCTTCCCCTCCTCCACAGATAAATAAAAAACTAGTGGATACCCCACCCAACACTCCTCCTACTCTCCCAATCCCATGTCAGGGAGATACTCCAAAAACCAATCAAGGAGAGCATAAAGAACAAGAGCCAAGAAAATAATAAATGATCAAAACTTGGTAAGCTTGGCTCTTAGATTCAGAATTATAAAAATACCCTTGTTGGTTAAGCCTATAGAGGAGGTTGAGGTCAAGCCACAAGTGGTGAAATCTTCAGCGACAACAAAATCGTGGGAAGAACAAGCTACTCCAAATCAAAAAGAAGTGGAGTACATTCCAGCTATGGAGGAGAACCAGAAAGTTTTAAAGTCTCGAAGTGCGGAGCAGGCTATAGAAGAACCTTCAATTATTCTTCCCACTTCATCCCCTTCAGGATCTAATGTTAAAGAAGGGTTTGAGCTTTAAAAATTTTTGTTTGAGAACGTGGGAAACCATGGTGAGAAAATTAGAGATCCGGAGGACACCGTGGAGGAGGTCGAACACGTGCATCAGGAAAATGACGAGGCAAAATATCTATATGACTTGGAGGATTTCTTTGATGGAGAGGATCCCATGGAGATCACTTCATTTTATCCTCCATCATTGACCTTCCAAGAACATGAGCTTGTTGCCATTAAGGAGATCATTGGTAAGGACAACAACCTGCACTTCATGAAAGCCCTTTGGAACCAAGGCTATAAGATATGAATCTTCCATGTTCTTCACAAGAGGAGGAAGGGAAATAGCATGAGTATCCTAAATCTCTCACGCCATCCACCTAAGAAGGTCCGCAATAAGGCTCAATCCTTGGAGTTGAATTTTAGAGCCATGGGCACATCTATTGGATCAAACTGTTCCCAATCAAGTACTTACCTTCATTGGAGCAAAGGGAAAAGCCAAAAAAAGTCATGCCTTTTCAGAGCATTCTAGGATCAGTATCAAAGTACCAAGGGTCACCATCAACACCTCCAGGAGTCCAATGTCAATCAACTTGAGGAGGTATTTTTGATTGATTTTGATACCTTAATGATTTGGGTGGAGGATTGTCATCTTGTAAATTTTTCACTTGTATAAGCAACCATATTTATTGTCAAATCATTTGCATGGCTGACTTTTTCCATGAGAAAGGGAATATACTTCTCCCTTCCAGTTGTAGGATTCATTTGAGTTCCATTTTTCTTAGGGTTAGTGTAGGAGTAGGAGTAGATTTACTTTCAGTAGAAAAAGTGCTTGTGCACACTCTACATGTTCCACTTGGGATATGTATGATTTGTGGTTTTTTAACATAGTGTGTGTTGTGGCATTTTGTTGTCTGTGCACAGTCCATTTCTAGACCATGTGAAATCTCCAATTCAATACAATTTTCTACTCTCAAAACCAGAAATCAAGATTTTCTTATGAAAATTTAGAGTGCAGACAGCGGGGCAAGGTTCAGGGTCACCAAGCATAAGTAGTCTAGCTCAATTTTTCAGGGATAAGATTAGTACGAAGCTATCATTCATGACTCCATGCCTAATGGATACTTACAAGGCTATTGGTCTCTTCATCTAGCATGTAGATTTCCTCGTGAGTCACCAAACTATTATCCCAATTTTTTTCCCCAAAAAAATTAATCAAACATGACCTTGCATAAGAAAATCAGAAGGGTCATTTCAGTCCAGCGAGCTCAAAATTGATCCCAAATATGAGGTGTAGGTGGGTTCGACAATAGAGGATCAAACAACATCAAAGTAGGCTAGAGGATCATTGAAGAAGATTGAAGAAAGGGCTCGATGTCCTCGGACTTTGCAAGCAGGTCGACTCAGGGCAAAGCAAAGGACCGATGCAAGGAGCCACGCGTCAGCTTAGCGTAAATTCAAAGGAAAAATTTGGAGTGGGTTCCAAAATGTGTGCCATCCCTGCACATGGTCAGAACCTCCAAATGTTGAATTGGCCATTGAAAAGTCTAAGGCTAGTGGTTTGAACCAAATGTCAACTCGGTGTAACTTTAGAGGTGAAATACATAGTAGGTTCCCAAATGACCATGGGCTCACCATGTGGTCAGAGCCCAAATGGGGGCAGAGATGGCCATTGAATTAGCTAAGTATAGAGAAAAGCTAGGGAAGGTTCCACGTGCCTCAACAATGCAACTCTAAAGATAAGGCCAAAAGGGTTGTTTCCAAACAAGCGCAAGCTCGCCACGTAGTTAGGGTCCAACAGAAGTCAAACGGGCAACGGTGTAGTGCCCACTTCCCTTTGAAACCTTTTTATACTGATCATGACATTGTTGACTATATTATGGACATTATTAAAGTTTTGATTTAGTATGATGTTAGATGTTAGAGCATGGATTATTGTTGACTTGGTTCATATCTAATACATGGTGTTATTGGGGAGATTTTATACATTTTATATACTGATGTCGATATATTATTTGACATGGTTATTTTTTAGATGTTGTTCAGGCTTGCGATAATTGGATATTTTGAGTAGACCTAGAAAATGAAAATTGAATTAAATATTAATGATTATATAGTTGTTGATGAAATTGTAAGTGATACTGTTGATTGTCTTGATGGTTGTTGTGATTCATATATATATTGATGACTTTGGAAGTATATTATATTCATTTGGATGTTCTGATTTAGCCACAAGGCCGAAGGAGGTATTTGTATCTTGCAAGTTTAAAATATCACAACAAACATCGGGGGATTGGAGACCAACCACTTTGGAATTCTAGATGAATTCAATAGGGTCACCATGGAAACTATATTTGTTTGTGTGTGTTTTTTGTGTTAGGTATTCCCATGGGGGGGATCACCTTCAAATGTGATGAAGATATTTTATGTATATTTTTTTTATTTGGTCCCTTTGTTAATATTTGCATGTGTTTATTTTGTGGTGCATTGACCCCCTTTCTTTATTTATTAAATGTTGTGTTAATATTGTGAGTAATCATGTTGTAAAGTTAGTTAATTAAAATATGTCACAAGTAGGTAATTAATAGATTTGTTGTCCTTGAATTAAAATGTTGTAAGACATGTGTAAGTGATGTGTAAGAGATATGTAAGCTGATTTTGGAGTAAGAAACACTTCATCTTCCTTGAAATTCGAATTTGTCCTTGGAGGCTGATTTTGGAGACTTGTGGGACAAGTTAAAATTGTCCCATGCCTCTTAAATTTACATACCAACCTTGCCTATGGTTAGAGGGTTAAATTAAGCCCTTCATTATGCATTTTGTAATTCAAGTTGAATGTCTTATTGCACTCTTCTTACATGTTTTAAATTTCAGTCCTTATGGGGTGTGGGCTTGATTTAAGTGTGTAAGTAAAACTATCGTATTATTCACCCACCTATTGATTATGCATTGGAGAGTGAAGTTTAATTTTTTTTTGGGGTTGAGGATGTGTGATGTGGCATCCTACATGGATCCACCTCATTCTCTTCTCTTCCCTCTTCTATTTATTGGATTTCCTTAGCTTGTTTCTGGGTTGCTTCACTTTTATCACTTCATTTTGCGAGACTTATTTTGGTTTTGAGAGCTCTTTCTTTTAGAGAAGGATGGAGATTGTTTCATGCTTGTGGATTGTTAATATTGGACTATATTACATCGTAAAGTTTGTTGTTTTGGAACATTGGAACAAAATCCATCATGGAGAGGTAGGAGCTTGGCTCTTGAAATGCTCTCCTTTTATTTTATGCATATGTAAATTGTTGAATGTTTGAATGTGTTGTTTTATTTGTTGGCTGGTTGGGTAGATGGATTAAGGATGGTGTAGGAGAAGGATATGGGGTTTATTTTGTGGAAGGTATAAGTGTTATGGGGAGGTATAAGTGTGGAGGGAGTTGGGATTTGGGTTCCACATTACAAAGAAATAACTTTCATTTATTTACTCATTATGGGGTGTCATAAGAGGTTTAGGAGGCATAAGGAAATGTGAGGAATAAGGGGTACTTGGGGGAGGTATAAGGGCATGTCAGGGATTTGATATACTATATTTTCGCAGGTTTGTAATTTAATGTGGTGATACCCATTTACTCCTTTAGGGAGGCATAGGAAGCTTACCCCATAGTTTCTTACTCCTTAGGATTGCTTGATGAATCCTCAGTCTAATGTTTCTTCATGCTTTAATGTAGTTGTAAACTACATTCTGTTTTGGACTGTGTTTTTAAATGTGAAAATGTTTCTTGTGTGTTTGTGGATTCATGTTGTTGCCATGAGTTGGATAACACATCTTTCTATTGCATTGTGGTTGGGGCTCATGGGGCCAATGAAGAAGGATGGATTCTCCTTTCATTAGATGTCTTGGTTGGGTGGAGAGCGTTGCCTTTCCTCTGCCCTTTGTTTTGATCAATATTGAAAATGGAGGATCTTCATGTTGTTGTCCTGGAGTAAAGGAAAAAGACAGTTTTGACAGTCCCTTGTAAGAATTCTATTTATAAAACCATTTTCCAAATTGAAGTGGATGAAAATGTAATATCTTTCATGATGGAAGGATGTTTTTGTATTGGATATTAAGTTTTAATTCAAAATGTGAAAGAGATGTATTCTCTTTTCTATTTTTGGATTGTATGAGAAGGAAATTATACATTTTGTATATTGAAAATAAGCAATGAAAGAAGAAAGTTGTAAAGGTATCATTTTTGAATTAATAGAAATTGTATTCTTTTCCAGAAATGGAGTTACTGTCGTTTAAAATATGTCTTTAAATATGTTGATGAATTTCTATTTGAAAGAAAGAAATACATATAAAGAAAATACATTACTCTATTATTTTGAAAAGTGTGATTTGGGAATCAGAACTGTATCTTTAGCTTTTACAAATTTTGTTTTAAATCAAATTAATATGTTAGATGTTTTTGGAATGAATTCATAGTTTAAGCTTAGTAAATGCAAATTGATCAATATGAATTTGAATTTGTAGAGCTCTGTTAAACAACTTATCGAATTGGTAATGATATTTATCAAAAATGAACAAAATGACTCATGCAGAAATGAAAAATAAAATGAAACATTGAATTGAACTTAATATGTTTAAGGTGCCTCCAAAAATACTAAACCACTTAAGAAATGGTTAAGGATACTTTCAAATTAAACAAAGGAAAAACATCAGTCACTTTGCTGTCAAAATTGAGAAATTTCGAATCGACCTTCAATATAATAATTGACCCTTGCAATCGATCCTAAATTCCTCTAAGAGAAACCCTCCATGTATTTTTGGCATGTTGACAAAGGAAGGAGGTAGAATTGAACAAAATTTTGTAATTCAAGTGTTACCAGTTTTCATTTTATAAGCTTTCATATCGTTTTCTCAAAATTGACCCTTAAAAATTTGTCCAAATTAAATTATTAAGGTTTCTATGCAAAGAGGACATCGATATATTTCTGAAAAGTATTCATTTTCCAAAAACAAAGTTCTCTATCAAAATTTATAGCCTTATGAAGTTTACAGAAGAGGAAAGGCCTCTTGCTCGCCCAGAGTCTTGTGCGTGCTCATCTTGGGAACCTAGGGCTTCTTGGGTGCCTAGGGCTTCTTGCATGCCCATCTTGCATGCCCATTTTACATGCCCATGAGAAAATGAGTCCCTTGCATTCCCATCTTATGTGCCAATGAGAAAATGATCCTCTTGCATGCCGAGGCCCATCTTGCACACCCGAGAGAGAATGAGTCTCTTCTGTGCCCATCTTGCATGCCCAGGAAAATAAGAGTTTCTTTTTGTGCCTCGATTCCATGCTTGAGGTAGTTTCTTTTGCGCGTCTCACAAAAAGATAATATACCTATGCTAGGGATGACTTTCTCTCTCTCAATATTATGTTGGGTGTTTTGATAATTGTTGTAACGGACTCTGAAATTTCATTGGGGACATTTTAATATATATAAATATATATATATATATATATATATATATATTATTCCTTAACTTTTCCTAACTAAACCTAGGTTTTTATTTGTCTCGAGCGGTTGTTTTTAGGTGGCATTACAAATGGACCCAAATTAGTTAAGTATAAATGAACTGCTGGAAGCCTCCATGTGTCTTAAAGGTGCACCTTCAAGGGTCAAAGCTAAAGGCAGTCTCCCAAACGAGTGTGGAGTTTCCATGTGTCCCAGGTCCGAAAAGGAAATAGAGATAACAGTTAAAAATTCTCAAGCCAGCGGAGGCCTCCATGTGTTTCATTAGTGCATCTTCAAGGATCAGACCCAAAGGCTAGTCCTAAACAAGCACAGGCCCTCACCATGTCTAGATCCTGAAAAGGTAAAACTGGCGATTAAAAATTTTAAACAGGGAAAAGTTGCGAAAGGTGCCATGTGCCTCAATGACACAACTCTAAAGGTCAAGCCCAAAGGGTAGTTTCCAAACAAGTGTAGGCTCCCCATGTATGTAGGGTCTAAACAAAGTCAAATGGGTAGTAGGTCGAATTGGCTAAGTACAATATGATCAATGAAAGCCTCCACATGTCTCAATGGAACAACTTCAAAGGTAAAATTTTGGGGTAGTGTCCAAATGAGCATTGAGCCTCCACATGTCGAGGGTTAGACATATGGCCCCGCCAAACAAAAGGGAATTATCCAAAACACAAAGAAACAGAGAAAAGCCACAGAAGGAGCCACATGTTTCTTCAGCGCACTTTTAAGAGGTGAATCTAATAGTGGTTCCCAAACATGCGCCAACCCTCCATGTTCCAGGGTCTGAAAGGCACATCCGGCCATTGAAAAGTCCAAAATCCTATGGAGGTCTCCACATACCTCATCCACACAACTTCAAAGGGAAAATATGGGGGCAGTTTCCAAATGAGCATGAAGCTTCCACATCTCTCAGGTCAGGCATAATGTCTCTACCAACAAAATGGGCTCAGGAAAAATAAAAAGGAAAATAGGTAGGCCCGTAGATGATGCCATGTGTCAGTTTGGTGCAACTTCAAGAGCGAGAGGAAGGGGGTGAATCTTAAAAATGCGCGAGGCTACCACGTGGGTCTTGTGTGTATGGAATATTTTTAATATTATGAGCCCGTGACCCTAATATTTAGCCAACCATATCTTTTGATTGGAAGCTCGAATTCAAGTGGGAGAGGATGTCTTGGAAAGCTCTTGGTGTCAGCTTCTCACCTGCCACCATTAATGTTTTGGCCCGTCATTTTGAGCTTCTCAAGTCATTGGTCTCATTCTTACCAAGAAAGGAACAACACATGGAGGCATGGGTCTTGCAGTAAAGCCCATATTTGTTCCAAGTGGAATTCATTGCTCTTGTTGGGGTGGTTGAAGTAGTATTCAAATTCTTTCCTCTCTCCTTCTTTGATTCTTCTATATATTGTAAAGGATGGGTATTTTCTAAGGTTTGGTCATTGTTTTCTCTCCTGCACCCCCTCTCTCTTTCTTTCTTTGGGTAGAATGTGTAGTCTAAGCCTCCTCTCTTGGCTCTGTAATGGAATTTTATTGCCTCTTTCCCATTGATGATGTACTATGTGAACTCATGGAGAAATAAAATCTATTTTGTGATGCATCTTGTCCATCCTTTTCTTGTTTTTTTGTATCTTCTTGCCTCTCGTCATTGTTGGGTATACTGTTCATACTCTAATGTCTATTTAAGGTTCTAGGAGTTGTGTTTAATGGGTTCAAAATGGTGTTCTATGTGATTGTATCTATCGTATGTGATGCAACTTTCCATCCGCTCCATTTCTCACCTCTCTCCACATTAGGCATTTAGATATGTGATCAGCCACTTCATTTTCTGGTTTATCACCGCATAGTGTAGGATCTATTTTTATATATTTCTCTCCCTCCATGTCTCCTTGGAAGGATATATTAGGATTAGATGGTTTGCCTTCACTAGAGTAGATCATGGCATGTAGTTTAGGAAAAGGAATCTGGATTTCTATGGAGGTCCATCTCTAGTCCGCATGTCCCATAGATTGAGAGATGGTCCTATGTTATGCAATTGCACAAGATGGCTAGCTCAGATCTCAGGCCATTTAGGGGTAACGGGATTTTGCATCAATAGTTAGATGCTACACACCTGAAATAAATTTTCAGTGTTCTTTACCTCCTTTACATGTTGTCACATTTGATTGAGCTCATACCTTGATCCCATCCAACTACTTTCAAACACAAGTAATTATTCATAACTAGTCTCCTTGAAACCTTATGCACCTATTTGAAGATCAATACTAGAGTTAATTTTTTCTTGAATTCCTCAAGTACCTGTTATCTCTCGAAAGTGCACCCTATACAGAGATGACTGCAGGTTTTCTAAGCTTGCAAAATTTGATCACTCTCTTTCATAGATACAGTGGAAACACCTCAAGATCTATGGGTATACCTATTTTGAGGTGAGTCTCTGGTATCAAGACCATTTCCTTGTTGATGTCTCCTAAATTGATTTCAGGGGTTTAAAGGGAAAAGATGACTATAAAATAATTGAAAACTAAGGTGATACACCAAATTTGTATGAGGGCTTTGACTAAGTATATGCACAAATTATATGTCAAAGGATTCTTTATGCAAAAACCAATAGTTCTTCTGTAGAATATTAAGGGTAAAACACTTTGAGGTATTGAGGGAGATTATCACAACAATACTGCTAAGCTAAACATGCACTTTAATATCATGCAAAAATTACTAAATTTTGTAACAGGGTAAGATGATTAATCAGGGAATTTGCATTCACAAGACTAATAGAAACATACACAAGACTGCAAATGATTGGGAAGGTAGAAAATACTTCACAGTCAGAAGGAAAAACTGGTAAAACTTTCTTCACTAATCCTATATCCAAAAAGTCCTCCTTGTGCTTTGTAAAGGAGCACAATATATAGAAAAAAAAATTACGCTTTTCCTAAAAATATCCTAAGGCTTGTACTTGCCCATGCATCTTATTTTTATCCTTTAGTTAATAATAGATAAAGGAATAAAATAGAGCATACAATTACAAATAGGCTTTAATAGCCTTGATTACAATACAGTCAAACTGAAGTTGACTGTTCAAATTTTAAGAAAGCAAGGGTAAATAATTTTCTAATAATAAGCTTTCTTGCTATGTAAGTCTTTCTCCTTTGAACATGCAACTTTGTCTCCTTCTCTGTTATATCCTCTTGTGAAGCATGCAACAAATCAATTCTCTACCTGTGAGTAAATAATTCAATACTTGTAATATTTTCAAAAATAAACATCCAAATGTGGGGACCATTGTCTATGTGCACATGCTCTGACATTGACATCTCTTTCTAAGTGGTCACATGAGTGACACTCTGCACGAATCAAATCTAGCTACTTGAAGTGGGGACCACATCCAATTTTCTTGGTTTGGCCACCTTGGTGAACTTAGAAATATAAAAGGGTCGACCATCTTATATGGTACATGCCACTATAGCCTCCATTTGGTTTGGGGACCACCTTTGTGGACTTAGCATATTGTTGTGTCTAGATGTACACGAGGGTTCACTTTGTAAATATGCTATAATATATAGTTTTCACTTTGTAGTTGTCGGCCTTGGCATTATTCAAATATAAAAGGGTTGGAAATACCTTTTATTTGATCATTGCATAATGATTTGGTCAGCCTTTGGTAAATTGGGAGCTCAGACTATAGTTGATCTTTTGACATTTGAAAGTAATGATTTTTTTTTAATCATGGGCTGGCCCCTTTTGCACGATGACTCACCCCTCGGTATGTTTTTTGGTGGCTTGTATAACTCCAGTTGAGTTTAATTTCTTTGAAAAATGATGATGATTCTAGGCCATTGATCTCTGTACTCCTTGATGCATTCTATGCCATGATCTTGAACCTGTGAGTTAGGGTTTCAACTCTACATTTAATCTGGTCTAGTGGGAACTGAGCATAGTTACTTGCTTTGATCTTGGAGCTTGATCCTTGGCCTTCGATCTTTGTCCTTTTGATCTCAAGCCATTGATTATTGCCCTGGTTGAGTTAGGTTGAACTCAACTCTAAAGTTTGCGTGTTAAAGGAAAGCTCCACCCTAATGACCATTTCATTTGGATTTTTCACTATGCAGCCGAAGCCCTGGAAAAAAAATTCTTCGACTCCATTATTTAAAGATTTTGAGCCATTGGTAACTTTTGCAAAATCATTTGAACTTAACTTTGTTACATTGTTGGATGATCGTCATCGTGGTGAGATTTGATCATTTTTTGTATTATTTCTTTGTGCCATAATGGGGGTGTCATTTTGATTATTCTAGCTACAAATCCATTGCGGGTTCTGAAATTTCTACATTTTCTTTTACTTCCTTGGATGGCCACCATTGTTTGAGATCTCTGTAACTCAACTTTAGGTTTTGTTCTTCTGGCCATCACTTTGGTTCTCTTCAAGCTCTTTGGTAATTTCTACCTTTTACAAAGTTATGTGAGCTTCTAGATACACACCATTTGGCACTTGAGCTCGAGATTTGGCTATTCTTTGGTGTTTGAGTTTCTGGGCCTTGTGAGGATTCTGGGTCCTTCTCTTTGGTGATCATTCATCTTGTTGAGATTGGATTTTGATTCGAAAAATTTTATGGTGTCATTTAATTGTTTTAGCTTTGAACTGGCTCTCCTGGTATCATTGTTCTTATAACAAATGGTAAGATTTGATCTCTGAGTTTTCTTTGCTTCATCGTTGTCATTTTGACTTCAATATATTGATATTTCATTCCTTCTTTGCATATCTCTGTTTTCATGTTTCCTTTGGGATTTTGAAATTGAAAACTCATTCTGGGTTTCTCCTTTTGGCTCTGAAATTGATGATCTCTAGAGGATTTTCTCAGCTTCAATTTTAACCAGTAAGTTTTTACTTCCTTGCCTGATTTATGGATACCCATTTAATGGTTTGTCGATTAAAACTAGAAACTGTAACTTCCTTCCTTGGATCTAATTTTCAAAACTCAGAATGTCTATGAATGGATCTGTTTAACGGCTATCTACACATGTATTTTTAATTTTTGGTATGAGACAATGCAACCCAGATTTGGGTATCCCTCCTTTGATATGGGTATTCAGACTTCTTCATTCCTTCTTGATTCTGAATATTTATTTTGAGGAATAGAATGACTTCAGGAAAGATTGAGATCCACTTCTTGTTACTTAAAACTCTGAGTTCCCTGATTTTGATCAGACTTTGCACTTATTCCACATTTCATCCTTGTGTAGACTCCTTTACTTCGATGTTTAACACCTTGGGGTTTTATCTCTATTTGAGCTTTTGGTGTCTTCTTATGTTCTGATTCAAACTCAGTCAACTCTCACCCATTAGTTTCAACTTTGTGCTGAGCCATGGTCAAGGAAATCCCTTTGATTCTTTGTGTGTTTTTCTTGTTCTATTTAACCATGAATCTTGCATTTTAATTTAGCTCTGAAGTATAATGTAGCATAATGTACACTTTCATCTGTCCCAAGTTTGGGCTTGAGGTCTTTAATCATTATGTAAACTTAAAGTATTTTGGCTACACTTTTAGCTCCTCTGTCACAAATATCTATTCTTCCATTGCTTTCATCTTCTATCCTTCTTGATTACTGTAACTTAGATCTTTTGAGATTTGACATCTTTTGATAGACAGATATGATTTTTCATTTAATTCATGAACTTGTAGTATCAGTACTTTGATTGTTCTTGACTTCATGAGATCTTTGTACCTTGTATAATTCTTTTTCGAAGTTGTAAAGAATTTCTCATTCTTGTAAAACCATTGGAAGGCATAACCCTTGATTCAAATGCTTTGTTGAAATATTGTAGTTTTATTTATCTTTTCTTAAATATTGTACTTCTTTGATGGTAACCCTTTTGTGCACTCATACTTGCTTCATTCTAAAAATGGTAATTTAAAATGGCTGAACTTTGTTATATTATCTTGAAATTCATGTTATTATGTTGTTAGGCTATAAAGAATGTTCCAAAGTACTTCAATTTGATGACCAAAAGTGCAGTCTATTTCTTTTCTGTTTAAATACTGCATTTCCCTTTTATTGCAGCTTTGAAATGCACGCTGGAAATTTTAAATGTTGATTTTTCATGGCAAAGCCTTGGAAATTTTTTTCTAGAATTTTTTGTTCCTTCCATTTACAGATATAGTAGTTGTATTTTCTATTTCAAGATACAGAATATAACACTTTTTGTTGAAGTTGATTTGGTAGTTTGAAATTGAAACATTATAACTGTTTATCTTGATCATGGCATGTTTTTCTACTTTTTTGTATCACTTACTTGATTTAAATAATTCTTTGTAAAGAATGTAGTAGCTGAAATCAGCATGATGAAAAGTTGTAAATGTCCATTTTACATGGCGAAGCATTGTCAAAATTTTCCCAAAAATTTCTTTTTCATTCTGTTTCAGTTGTAACCCTTTCTTTCTAGTTAACTTCAGTTTCTTGAAATATGATTCTTCATTTTTAGTTGTAAACTCAAACGTGTACTTCTATTTTCCAATCTCTTTTTTGTACTATAACTTCTTCCATTTGTAGAAAATATTGAGTTTGAGTTACATTAATCCTTCTTTCCAGCATGTACTTATGACTAGTCTATTTCTCCTTGGTTGCAACCTGTACCTACACACTTAAGAAAACAGTTAGAGAATACTTAGGATTTTTGGCCTCTCTTGTATCCATGTTTCTTCTTCTCTTTTCTCTTTCTTCTTTCTGAGTGAGTAGAGCATGTATGCAGTCTGATTCTTCAAGTAAATTATATCTCCTATTTTGAAGAGACTCATATGCACGAACTAGGATAGTAAAGAATATGAATTCATCACTGAGCTCGTAACTGACAATTCATCCTTTTTCCTTTTCAGGTAAAATGACTTATACAATAAAGATGAAGAAGGAACAAAGTTGGAATGGAGCTACTATGAATAACGAAGAAAATCTTAAGGCAATGATGGGTTCACTCATACTCCTTATTTTCTTTTTCATGCATGTGTACCTCTTATTTCAGTAGTTTTAATTTACTTTATAGTTACATCCCACGACATGTGTGGGAACATTTGAAATTTCCTTATGAATAAAACATTGAATTTTGTAAATGAGTTGTATATTTATTTCTGCATTTTAGCTTTTTGTATGGATTATATGATGAAATAAATAACTCAATAATATAATTGAATGTCTTAATCATGAAGGAAAGAAAATTAATGAGAACTTGTAGCATTAGTAATGAACTCTTATTTGTGCAATCTGCACTTATGTTTGTAGTCTGAAAACTCAACACTTCACCTATTCTGTAATTTAGTGTCTTCATTAAGACAACATATCTGTCATTTGGGGCCCTTGTTTTCTTTTGCTGAAGATATCATGAAATTACTGACTATGTCATCTATTACATTTTGAAACAACACACATAACTATAGATTTCACTTAATCATTAATTAATTCAGCAATAACCAACAATATCAAAACTCCCTTAGCTTAGGTATACTTCACCAATGCCTTTGATCGTAATGATGAAGTTTCGAGTTGCCAATTTTTACACAAGTGTAAAACTTGTCAACATCTCTAGCTATCCTGCAGGGAAAGCTGCCTACTAGCTTATGGACTAGTTCCTTGCTCTTGTCCATTGGGCATGGAGTCCAAACATGTAACCAAAATTTTCCTTTTCTAAAAGTTCCAACCCTTCCAAAATGGACCTAAAACTAGGAAAGGATCTGGTAAACCAGATCACGTGCACGAATCCACTTATTGAATTGAAAATAATGCAATGTGTAGAGACTGCACTTATTGAAGGGAAATATTACTCTAACAATCACTATAAGATTTTCAATAACAGTGTTTTTGAGAAACATACCATTCATAGGCATGGGAAGTTCCTCTCCATTCAGCTTTGAAACATGAAAAGAATTGTGTTCTTTGCAAGCTGAAATCATGTAAGGGCCACTCCAAACTGTATCAAACTTCATATGTCTTCCTGGCTTTACACGATCAACATCCCACTTTAACATAATATCTCCTTCATTGAATATTCTGAATTTAGATCTCTTGTCAAAATTCTTCTTCATTTTCTTCTAATTATTTTCCATATTAAAATGGACTTTATCTCTTAGCTCTTATAACTCCATTAACTTTGCATAACGAACCTGTAACGGTTCATTCTCAAGTAGCTCCTTTTGATGTAGCAATTCCAATGTGAGTAACTCATCTGAAATAGGAATTCTTTCTTATTTTTCGTAAACAAGTTTTTATGGTGAATTTCCAACTGATCTTTTTGGAGTCACCCTATTAGCCCAAAGTACCAAATTCAACATCAGATTCCAAGCTCTTTGATTATCTTTGAGTTTTCTTCTGATGAACCTTAAAAGGTTATTGTTAGTACTTTCAGCTAAGCCATTACCTTACGGATAATAATTAGATGAATAACTTAAGTAAATTCATGGTTGATAGCCCAATATGTTATCTTTACACCAAGAAATGCTAAAGCATTATCTGATATGATAGTTATATGAACACCACATTTGCAGACTATTCCTTCATAAAAGGATAGTATCAAAACTTCATTAGCATCCTTCAAGGCCATTGATTTAGTCCACTGTGTAAAATAATCTGTCGTAGTTAAGATCCACTTATGTCCTTGTGACGAAGGAAGGTTTATCATGCCAATAAAATCAAGACCCCACTGCATAAAAGGTTTATCAACCGAGATAGGTTGTAAGGGCATAAAAGCTAAACATTCTTTTCCAACAAAGAAAGAACATTTTATAAACTTTTTGATCCATTGAAAAGAGTCCTTAAATATGTTAGGCCAATAGTAACTAACTATCATAATTTTTAAGGTCGTGATATGTTCTGAAAAAATGCCTCCTGCAGGACCTTCATGGAATTCTGATAATATTTTCTAGATTTTATCATAGTCAACACACTACAGCAAGATTACATTTATATCTCTTTTGAACAACACATTATCAATGATGATATAAGGTACAAATTGTAATCTGAAATATATATATTTATTTTTTTCCATACCTTCCAAATAGGTGCCATGTTGTAGATAGTTAACCAGATCAGCCATCCATCTTGACTCCTAAATCCCATGAGTAGGCTCAAGCTGCTGATTTTTTGGTTGAACCATGATTTCTGATTGCTGATACATAATTTCAACATGTTGTTTTGCATCATCTAGTTTTATAGCTTTTTGTTTTTCCATATCAGCAATTATATTATCACATAAGCCTTTCCCTTGAATCGTCTTAGCAATCCGGATATCAACATCATATTCCATGACCTTCGTTCTCTAGTTTACTCTTTTCTCATTCAATTCTTTATTTATTAAGAATGGTTTCACACTTGGATGAGAAACAAGAACATGGATTTTATTGTTCTAAAGTATGTACTTTAAATTATTTAGTCATGTGACTACTGAAAATAATTGTTTTTCAAGGAGTGTGTACCTTGTTTCATAATCATGCAAGCTCTGTCCAAAGAAAGCAATAGGATGCTCAATATTTTCATCATTAACTTGTAGCTGAAATTGTTTCATCTCCTGCAAGTGCATACATTTTAAAATCTTTATCAAAATTTTGGTTTGCAAGAGTAGGAGATTGAGAGGTAGTTGCTTTGATTGATTCAAATCCTTCTCTCCCTTCACTAATTCAACAGAAAGTTTTATCTTTCTTTAGCATAGTTGTCAGTGGTTTAACAAATTGTGCAAAATCTGAAACAAATCTTCTAACAAAGTTAGTTTTTCCAAGAAAACTCTACAATGCCTTCTTATGATGAGGTAATGATAGCTATGATATGACTTCAATTCTAAAAGGATCAATTACTAATCCTTTCTTAGAAACAATATGACCAAGCAATTTACCTTGATGTACTGAAAAGATAGACTTAAGTGGATTCAAAGACATCCCAAATTGTCTGCATAACTGAAAGGTTTGCCTTATATGTATCAGGTGTTTTTTTGATTTTTTGAGAACACATTAACGTCATCTAAATAAACCAGAATGCATTTGTTTAACAAGCTTCAGAAAGCCATGTCCATTACACATTCAAACTTTGCACCGACATTTGAAAGACCAAAAGACATCCTTTTGTAAGCATAAGTACCCCACTTGGTGGTAAAATTTGTTTTGTACCTACCCTCTTCCTGGACTAAAGTCTCATCGTATTCACTATAACCGTCTAGGAGAGATAATCTATTTGCACTAGAAATTGTTCTCAAAATCTGATCCATATTTGGGAGTGGTTAATGATCTTTTAATAAAGCTTTATTAAGATCTCTAAAATCTACACATTATCTGATTTAACCATTCTTCTTCGTAACAAGTACAAGATTGGCTACCCAACTTGAATGCTTAACTGGAAAGATAATACTTGATTCAATCAACTTAGATAATTCTTTCATCATTAGAGGCTTTATTTTGGGATTTACAGGCCTATTATTCCGTCTAATAGGTTTAGAATTTGGCTGTAACTAGATTTTATGTTGCACTAAACTGGGATCAAATCCTTTTAGGTCTTGGTATTTCCAAGTGAAAACATCTTTAAATTCCTTGCAAATATTAACAAATGACTATTTTTCTACTAAGGAACATACCTTTCCAAGAAACAAATTTTTCCCTTCATCAACTGAGATCTCTTCGTAATTATCAACATGGGTCAACATCTTAGTCTTGACCTTTCTTAACTAATCCCTAGTGCTGAAGATGTCTTATAATGTGACAAGACCTCAAGGTAGTTTATTTATCTTCAACTAAACAATCTAGTCACCATATAAGTGCTATAATTTATCTTGATTAACTACATAAAATTTAGCTTCTTCCTACAAAACCTATAGATTTGATCATCACTTTCAAAAACTTTCCAATTTGAATCATTATCAGGTATTGAGTGCCTGACAATTAGCTTTATATGAGGCTGAATTTTACTATTTTCAATATGTTCCAGCACTTCAAAACTAGCACCAACAGCTAGAAGTATGTCCGCATGCTTATTTTCAACTCTAGGAATGGACTGAATATTAATAGCATCAAAATATTCCATTAAATCTAAAACTCTATGTCTATAAGACTTCATTAATGGATTATTACAAACATTGAAATTTCTTACTTTATTGATAACTAACTCAGAATCACTAAAATTTTGTAGCATGCTGATACCTCTCTTTCTAGCCCAAAGTAAACCATGAATTAATGCTTTGTATTCAACTACATTACAAGTGCATGAAAATTGGAGACTCAAAGCTATGGAATACCTTTCATTCATTAGGGAAGTGAGCATCAAACCTTCTCCCTATCCTTTCTTATTCTTAGCTCCATCAAAATTAAGTTTCCAAATCCATTCTATTGAATCTTCTGTTTTAGACAACAAAGGAAGTAGTGTATTTTATTCATGCATACAATACACACCAAACAATTGTTCTTCAACATCCTTAAAAGGATCATGAACATGTTCTTCCATTGTATTTTCATCTATAAACATATTAGAAATGCCATCTAATGCTGAAACGTGAGCTACCTCATCAAAACCAGACTGATCTAAGGCTAAATAATTAGCCAGCGCATTTGGAGAGTGAGGCTCAATGTGAAATCTGGAAAATGGTTCTGAGTTGATAGTAAATTTTGTGCCATAATGAGTAGTGAAAAACAAGAAGGACCAATATGAGGAAAGATAACCTCGTATTTTTGTTGTGAAGTCTCTAGATACACATAAATCAAAGTATGGAGGTAAATCCACAATAGTGACATCTTGTATAATAGAAACATTTAGGCAAGCATGTAATGTTACCTATAAATTTATGATTAAACCAACTGTATTAGTTGCAGTTCCATCTAGTTATAAGACACTCCTTTCTGTAGGCTCATATTGTAGACCCAATTTTTCTGTAATTGGTTTTGGTATAACTATGCTACTTATGCCACTATCCACCATGTAATTACGAACTATATGTTCACCAATAATTAGTGAAAAATAACATGATGGTGGCTTCTTGATGTCATGAGCTTTCAAAATTTCTGAACAATCCACTTAACTTCTTTAATGTGGTCTTATTCAAACGTCCCAACAACGATGTCGGTCTTCTAAACTTCCTATTCTATTGTTTTTGAAGAAATTTGTAGCTTAGCTAGTTCATGAGAAAGTAAATATTGTTTTCCTGGAATACTTAGAGCATCCCACACTTAGATGTTAACGTTATGGTTTTTCATTACATCAACAACGTTAAAAGAATCAATAGTTTTAGAGACAGATTCAACTATTTTAGCATAAGCTTTAGCAAAAACTGATCACGGTTTAGATGCCTTTGATATATGAGGTATGAACAATCTTCTTGGGTCAGGATGTAGTTTTCTTGGTTTTTATTTATCAACTGGAACCCTTGCTATTTTATTAGGAACAACAAGATTTTTGGCTGATTTTGGAATTGTAGATGTTGTATTATCGGTGACAGTAGGCAGAACAGGCCTATTTTATTATTTTTGAGTTTCACCAACTTTTCCCTGATCCCTAAAAGTGACCACAATGAAATCCTACGCATTGAAATTGAGTAAACTTTGTTCAGGTGCTTTCTAAACATGAGTTTATTGCTACCCACTCTCCATTTAAAGAATGAACAATGCTTCAAATTGAGGTTGTGCAATAAGATTCAGATTCAGAAAATCATTTGGGTAATTTGCAACTGAGTGAGGTTGAATGCAAGGTTGGCACCACTCCTCTCTATCCATATTAACTGGGAATAAATCATTAGATGAACTAGGATCCTTTGGGTCAAATTGCCTTTATTGGCAAGGTTCCATATAATTTTGATTATGTTGATAAGTCTTCCTGTTTTGTTGATTATGTTGATTTTACCGATAAGGAGCCTGATAGGGTCTTCTAGGTAATGCAAGCCTATTCTCTATTGAAGTCAACTTATTTCCCATAGTCTGCAAAGGTTTAAATACATAATTTTATAGGGCTACAATGATAGGTTATATGATTGTAATAGGCTAAGGAATAGGTGCTAAATCTGTAAAATAAGGAATTGTAGGCCTTGGTGCAAATATTCTACCTTTAATAAGACTATTTTCATCTCGGATAGTGATATCCTAGGTTTTCAGGAGTGTCTTTCCCCCCATTGACTAAATCATAGTTGAGATATCATTGTTTAATGCCCTAATATAATAAAGGAAAGCATGACCAACTTGAGGATTGACACTTTCTGAAATTCTTTCACGAGTTCTGGCAAAACGGATATTGAAACTAGACATAAATTCATTGGGAGTCCATTTAATAGTAGACAGTTGTTCTATGAGAGATAAATGATTTGAATTATCTTGAAATTGTTTTATCAATTTATCACCTAAATCATCCCAATTTCTTATGCATCCAATATCTAAATTTCTATACCATTGCAAGACTTGTCCTTTAAGAGATGCAGCTAAAAGTCTTAAAGCTACATCTTCATGAGTAATATTATGAACTACACATAAGGCTGCAACATCTTTAATATGCTCTGTAGGTGTCACCTAGTTTTCACTAGTGAATGATGGTAAAATTTTCATGGAAGCATTAGGAATGTCATGGTAAACTAGGATTACTACTGGGTTTCCATTAGTAAAGGTTGCAAAACTCATTGGTGGTTGAGTAGCCATTTGAAAAAATGAGATGTTAATTGAGAAATTGATACATGGTGAAGGAATATTAGGAGGAGGGTTATCAAAACTAGGTATATTATAAGCCAAAGTATTACCAACTCCTCTCCTTCTAGTAGAATTCAAAGGTAAAGAAACAAACTCAAAAGGGATTCCTCTTACCAATGATCTTGTAGTCACTTTAGGCATGGAACATGCTGTAATAATAGTCTGAAATCAGCTTAACGGAGTCACCAAAAGATCCTAAAATCTTTAGAATAAATTGCTACAACTTACTCCTGAAAGTAGCTTTTGTGACTTCTTTAAATCTGTTGTGGATCTATCGTAACTTGCACGTAGATCTAATTCATAGTCCCACTGGGTATGCCTAAAATTGTTGTCTCTCGCAATTACACCATGTAGAGAGATAGCTCTAGGTTTTCTAAGATTGAAAAATTTGATCTCTCTCTTTATTAGATACAATGAAAACACGTCAAGTCTTTGGGTAGACATATTTTGAGGTGAGTCTCGGATATTAAGGGCGGTTCCTTGTTGATGTATCCTAAATTGTTTTCTTGGGTTTAAGGTGAAAAGATGACTGTAATATAATTTAAACTAAGGTGATACACTAAAATTTTACGAGGGATTGACTGAGTATATGCACAATTGATATGTGAAAGGATTCTT
Source organism: Taxus chinensis (assembly GCA_019776745.2). NCBI lineage: Eukaryota > Viridiplantae > Streptophyta > Pinopsida > Cupressales > Taxaceae > Taxus > Taxus chinensis. The sequence continues at coordinate 595,781,628 of CM034146.1, read as the reverse complement.
GATGCACGAACCAACAATTCTTCTGTAGAATGTTAAGGGAATAAACACTTGGAGGTATTGAGGGAGATTATCACAACAATACTGCTAAGCTGAAAATGCACATTAATATCATGCACAAATTACTAAATTTTGTAACAGAGTAAGATGATTAATCAGGGAATTTGCATTCACAAGACTAATAGAAACATACACAAGACTACAAATAATTGGGAAGGTAGAAAATAATTTCACACTCAGACCCAAAACTGGTAAAAACTACTTCAGTACTCCTATATCCAAAAAGGCCTACCCATGTGCTTTGTAAAGGCACACAATATATAGTAAAATAAAAATTCACCCTCTTCCTAAAAATATCCCAAGGCTTGTACTCACCCATGCATCTTATTTTATCCTTTATTTAATAATAGATAAAGGAATAAAAATAGAACATACAATTACAAATAGGCATTAATAGCCTTGATTATGTAATACAGTCAAACTAAAGTTGACTGTTCTATTTTTAAGAAAGCAAGGGTAAATAATTTGCTAATAATAAGCTTGCTTGTCATGGAAGTCTTTCTCCTTTGAACATGCAACTTATCTTCTTCTCTCTTCTGTCCTCTTGTGAAGCATGCAACAAATCAATTCCCTTTCAGTGAGTAAATAATTCAATACTTGTAATATTTGCAAAAATAAACATCCAATGTGGGGACCATTGTCCATGTGGACATGCTCTGACATTGACATCTCTTTCAAAGTGGTCACATGAGTGACACTCTGAAAATCAACTCTATCTCCTTGAAGTGGGGACCACCTCCAATTTGCTTGGTTTGGCCACCTTGGTGGACTTAGCAACATAAAGGGGTCGACCGTCTTATATTGCACATGCCACTATAGCCTCCATTTTGTTTGGGGACAAATTTTGTGGACTTCGCATATTGTTGTATCTATATGTACACGGGGGTTCACTTTGTAAATATGCTATAATATATAGTTTTTACTTTGTAGTTTTCGACCTTGGAATTATTCGAATGTAAAAGGGTTGGAAATAACTTTTATTTGATCATTGCATAATGATTTGGTGAGCCATTGGAAATTTGCAACTTGGACTATAGTTGATATTTTGACATTTAAATGTAATGATTTTATTTTTTAATCATGGGTTGGCCCCTTTTACATGATGACTCACCCCTCGGTATGCTTGTTAGTGGAAACCTAACTCGGTTTGAGTTTTTTTTGAAATTTGGTAATGATCCTGAGCCATTTATCTCTATATTGATTTATCACGGATGTCGTTGATTTCAAACTCATGGTTAGGGTTTCACCCCTGTAATTAATCTGGTCAATGGTGGGAACTGAATGCGTGGTTACTAGCTTTGATCTTGGAGCTTCATCCTCGACCTTGAATATTTGTCCTTCTGATCTGCAATCCATTGATTATTGACCCTGGTTGAGTTAGGTTTAACTCGCCTCTCGATTTTACGTGTTAAAGGAAAGCTCGAACCTAATGCACATTTAATTTGATTTTTCACTATGTGGGCGAAGCCCTGGAAAAAAATTTGTTCGATGCCATTATTCTAAGATTTTGTATTTGTCTCTTTGCAAAAAAGGTCTCTGTCATTTTTTGCTTCTCTTGGGCTCTCTTCGTGGCTGTACATTTGATCATTCTTGAGTTTTTTTAGCGATTATGGGGGTGCCTTTGTTTGAAGATTTTTGAGTTGTGCCATTGCTATGAGCTTTGAGCTCAGATTATGAAGGTTTGTTGGGTGTTCCTATTTAACTCAAGATCTCTAAAACTTCTTTGGGTGTTGTTATTTTCATGGCCATCACTTTGGTTGTCTTCGAGCTCGGCCTTGGTCATTTTTTCCTTCTACAGAGTTGTGCGAGCTTCTAGGTATTTGAGATCTTCGCTTATGTGGGATTTCTTTTGATGGCTTTTTGTAAGTTCGTGCTCATTTATTTGGATATTTATTAGGCTGTTCATTTTATTGTCAAGATTCTTGCAACTCTTTTGGTTTTCGTGAATTATTGGTAAGGGTAAGAACTTTTGTCACTTGAACATGAAGCATGATTTCATTCTTAGCTGTTGATGTGACAATGATACTTAGTATTGTGCTTGCATTTTCCTAGATTTTCATGGCTCAGCTTGGTTTTTTTCGAGTTCAAAAAATTCATTCTGTGGTTATCTCCTTTTGGTGTTGAACTCGTTGATCTCTTGAGGAATTTATCAGCTTCAATTTTGACCAATAAGTTTTAACTTCCTTTCCTAATTTATGGATACCCACTTAATGGTTTGTCGACTAAAACTAGAAATTGTAACTTCCTTCCTTAGATATGATTTTAAATACTTAGAATGTTTATGAATGGATCTATTTAATGGATATCTACACATGTATTTTTAATTTGTGGTATGAGACAATGTAACCCAAATTTTGGTACCCCTCCTTTGATATGGATATTTGGGCTTCTTCATTCCTTCTTGATTCTTGAAATTTGTTTTGAGGAATATAATGACTTTATGAAAGATTGAGATTCACTTCTTAATATTTAAAACTCTAAGTTCCTTGATTTTGATTAGAATTTGCACTTATTCCGTATTTCATCCTTGTGTAGATTCCTTTACTTCAATGTTTAGCACCTTGGTGTTTGCTCTCTATATTAATCTTTTGGTTTCTTCTTCTATTCTGATTCAAACTCAATCAACTCTGCCCATTAGTTTAAGGTTTGTTGTGCTAAGACATGGTCAAGGTAATCCCTTTGATTCTTTGTGTGTTTTTCTAGTTCTATTTAACCATGAATCTTGCATTTGAATTTAGCTCTGAAGTACAATGTAGCATATTATACACTTTCATCTATCCCAGGTTTGGGCTCTAGGTCTTGAATTCATTCATGTAAACTTGAAGTTGTTTGGCTGCACTTTTACCTCCTTTGTCACAAATATCTATTCTGTAATTGCTTTCATCTTCTATCCTTCTTGATTCTAAAATTTAGCTCTTTTGAGATTTGACATCTTTTGATAGACAGATAGGCTTCTAATTTGATTCCGGAACTTGCAGTATTAGTAATTTGATTGTTCATGATTTCATGAGATCTTTGTACCTTTTATGATTCTTTCTGGAAGTTGAAAATAGTCTCTCATTCCTATAAAACCATTGGAAGTCATAACTCTTGATTCATATGCCTTGTTGAAATATTGTAGTCTTATTTATTTTTTGCTTAAATATTGTACTTCTCTTGGTAACCCTTTTTTACATTCATACTTGCTTCACTCTGAAAATGACAATTTAAAATGGCTGAACATTGCTAGATTATCATGAACTTCATGTGATTTTGCTGTTACGCTATAATGAATGTTCCAAATTACTTTAATTTGATGAATGAAAGTACATTCCATTTCTTTTCTATTTAAATATTGCATTTCCCTTTTATGGTAGCTTTAATATGTATGCTAGAAAATCTGAAATGTTGATATTTCATGGCGAAGCCCTGGGAATTTTTTTCCATAATTCTTTCTTCCTTCCATTTGCAGCTATAGTAGTTGTATTTTCTGATTAGGGATATAGAATATAACACTTTTTGTTGAATTTGATTTGGTGGTTTGAAATTAAAACATTATAATTGTTTATCTTGATCATGGCATGCTTTTCTGATTTTTCGTATCACTTACTTCATTTAAATAATTCTTTTAAAGTATGTAGTTGTTGAAAGAAGCATGGTGAAACGTTGTAAATGTCCATTTTACATGGAGAATCCCTATCAAAATTTTCCCACAATCTTCTTTATTTTGTTTCAGTTATAACCTTTTCTTTCCATCCCATCTCAACTTCTTGAAATCTGATTCTTCCTTTTAGTTGCAAACTAAAACATGTAATTATATTTTCTAGTCCCTCCTCTATACTGTAACTTCTTCCATTTATATAAAATATTGAGTTTTAGTTACATTAATCCTTCTTTCCAACCTGTACTTATGACTTGTCCATTTCTTCTTGGCATAAACTATACCTGCACACTTAAGAAAATAGTTAGAAAATACTTAGGCATTTTGGCCTCTCTTATGTCCATGTTTCTTCTTTTATTTTTTCTTTCTTCTTTTTGAGTGAGTAGAGAATGTATGCAGTCAATTATTCAAGTAAATTATATCTCCTATTTTGAAGAGATTCATATGCACGAACTAGGATAGTAAGGAATATGAATTCATCTCTGAGCTTGTAACTGACAGTTCATCTTTTATTCTTTTTCAGGTACAATGACTTCTATAATGAGGATGAAGAAGGAACAAAATATGGGATGGAGCTACTCTGAACAATGAAGAAAAACCACTTGGTAATGATGGGTTCACTGATACTCCTTACTTTCTTTTTCATGCATGTGTACCTCTTATTTCAGTAGAAATATTTTACTTTCCTGTTACATCCCACGGCTTGTGTGGGAACATTTGAAATTTCCTTATGAATAAAACATTAAATTCTATAAATGATTTATATATTTCTTTCTACATTTCATATTTTTGTATGCATTGTATGATGAACTAATCAACTTAGTAATATAATTGAATGTCTTAATCATGAAGGAAAGAACATTAATGAGAACCTGTAACATTCAGTAATGAACTCTGATTTCTACAATTTGCACTTATGTTTTCTATCCCAAAACTCAACATTTCACCTATTCTGTAATTCAATTTCTTCATCAAGACAACATAGCTATCCTTTGGGGCCCATGCTTTTGCTGAAGATATGATGAAATTGTAGAAATATGTGATCTGTTAAGTTTTGTAACAACACACATAGTTGCATATTTCACTTAGTCATTAATTAATTCAGCAGTAACCAATAATATCAAAACTCTTTTAGATTAGGTATACTTCACCAATACCTTTCATCGTAATGACGAAGTTTTGAGATTCCTAGTTTTGCACAAGTGAAAAAATTGTCAACATTACCTTTAGCTCACCATTACTTTACTCCACATCATGTCATACCTTGACAGGATATATTATTCACTCAAGCTTGTTCTGCAAATACTTCTGGCTTCATATCTTAGGAGTAATGGGAACTTAAGCTTTTCCTCTACTCATTCACCAATGAAAATCACCATGAAACTTAATGTACAGGATGTAACAATACATGTATGACCTTTTAATATTGTAACCCTTTATAAATAAACTTAGGAACATACCTTACATCGACACAAGATTTGTAGACTATCATAAGATGTAAATATTAAATTATATACTTGTAACTGATATTTTCATCCTACACTCCTATTTTAGACACTTCTATAGAAACAATCATCCATACCCAAACTTGTGACAATGTATATCAATAGAAGAAATTAGTCTTATAGATACCAAAAACCTAATGTTTCTTTATCCTTCATCATACTATCTCCAAGGTGGATGAACATACTTGATACACCTCAAAACATGAATCAAGAGTCAATACATGGCATGTAGACTCATTCAGCTCACAATCATACCTTTAAGTAACACTCCCTATCTAACACTTTTCACAAATCCTTGGAGAATATTGTTCATTTACCTTTTTCCCTTTAAATGTCTTGTACTTTTAATGACTGCTAGGGGTAGGAATGACACCAAAATTTAGTCTTATAGACTCAAATAATGGATTTGGGATATGATTTGTCAAGATATATGCATTTTCTTCCTTGGTGGACACATGTTCCAATTTGTTCATTTTTTCACCAACCTTATCCCCCAAGAAATGATATTTAATTGGTATGTGAGCTTGGTATTATAGTGAAAAACATGGTTTCTAGATACATTGATAGAATGTGTACTATAATATTAGATGGGATCAGGCCCATCAAACTCCACCTTATAGTCTTCTAAGGTCTTCCTCATCCATAAAACTTGTTCACAACATAGTGCAGCTACAATTTATTCATCTTCACATGTGGAAAGATATACAAAAGATTCCTTTTTAGTTATCCATGAAACACACAATTTATCTATAAATAAATATCCTCTACTAGTACTCCTATCTTCAAGACTTCCTACCCAATAAACATTAGAGAAGGATCTTAGTTCAAAATTCTCACTCCTTGGGTACCATAAGCCATATTTTATAGTCTCTTTAAGATATGTGAAAATTATTTTTAATTCTTGGAAGTGTGTCTATTTTAGATCTTCTTGAAACCTACCTACTATCCATATAACCTAAAAAATATCATGTCTTGAATCAGTAGCATACAAAAAGCTATCGATCGTAGATCTTTAGTCTATTTAATTCACTTTAGGAGAGTTTTCATCCTTCATTAATTTGTATCCTATAATCATAGGAGTTCCAATTGGCTTGCAATCCTCTATTTGAAACCTTTTCCACATTTCAGTTATTTATTTTTCTCTAGAAATGAATATAACACCCTTTGATTGATTGACTTGCATTCCGAGAATGAAGGTTATTTCACCAATTATTGATATCTCAAATTACTTTTTCATGACATCAAAAAATCCATGAGTCACGTGTTCATTGTTTCCTCCAAATATTATGCCATCCACATACACTACTACAATAAATAGATATCCTCATTTTTTATTGATGTTTTAATTATTTTCAACCACTCCTTTCTTAAAACCATGTCGAACCAAATACTTAGCTATTCTTCCATTCTAATCCCTAGGGGCTTGCTTTAGTCCATAAGGTTCCCTTTTTAGTTTACATACATAATCCTTCTTATCTTTCAAATAAAAATCATTATGATTCTTAATGTAAACTTATTATTATAGATTTCCATTCAAAAAGGAAGATTTTACATCCATTTGGTAAACTTAAACACCCTTATACCCTACATATGCTAGAAACAATGTAATAGCTTGCATTATAGCTAGTGGTACAAAAATTTTATATAAATCAACTCCCTCAACCTAAGACTATCCTTTACAAACCATCCTACCTTTGTTTCTTGTAAGTTCTCCATATTCATTAAGTGTGTTCCTAATAAGCCATTTAGTTATAATGATATTTTTGTATTTATTTATAGGCACTAATTCCCAATTTAATGTAATTTTAATTAATTAAATATATGTATTGTAGAGTTACTACTGAACCAAATGATGTATAAATTTTGAAATATAGAAATGACACAAGAAATTTAAGATTTATTATATAAAACCCTAGGAAATGAAGAGATGAGAGAGGACTTAGTTGATTTCTACCTTATTTTGAATTAATCTAGACTTGGAAATTGTTAAATAGGCTAGGAAGAGTATCATTACTACTCACGATAAATTCTAAAATGCAGGAATGAGGCCAGAAATGGGAGTCCATTGAATGATAGGGGGTTCCTGAAAACTTGAGACTGTTACTAGGTTCCTATAACTGTGTAAATATTCAGAATCTTATTATTACGATGTCACAAGGTATTTGTTGTTTCTTCTTTTGATAACCTAGTAGTCACACAATGATCACCGAGGGTACTTGTAACCTATAAAAAAAAAGTTCACCTATACAATCCTAGAAACCACATCAAACCTAAAAATAAAGATGTAATATGGGGATTTAGACAAACCCTTACGATCACCGTGAGAGTGAAAATACAACTGATTGTTGCATTACATTGAAGACTCAATGTAGTTCTTGTGAGTGTGTGTAGAAATTTTGGCCTAGGTTTCCCTTATGTAAGTTACACTTGATAGTAGGTTGTATATAGAATATATAAATGTATAACATGTGTGGATGGAATATATTGAAATTCTCCTTCCTCTGTAGTTTATGCAGAATTAATACAACACTTGTCCCTTGAATCGATGTTTTGGAGTGCTTTAGGTTCCTTTTGAATGCAATCTTAGGTGATAATAATAATACTTAGTACTTGGTATTTTATTTTGAACACATAATTATGTATTTATATGATTCCCTTGATTTAAGTTCATGATTAACAATTGGAAGGCTGGCCCATGAGTTAAAATGATGCTCAAAAGATAAAAGAAACCCAAAAGGTGTGAGTAAGGTGTGAAATGATCAGGGGTGCCTAGAGGGGAGGTGAGTGTCTTGGCACTTCTATCCTAGATGTTTGTTGGTGTGTGAAGAAATAGAAGATAAAAAAATAAAATATTGACTGGGATGTAGGGTATCTATGACCAATAGAAAACAAGAAACAAAGAAAAGAGGCCACGTATAGTTGTTAATCACTAGTTTTATTGCTTAGTTGTCATATGAATGCTAGAATGATTTTAGGACCTAAAAATTTACCCAAGTGCATGATTTTGTATCTGCATTTACCCCCACTTTATCATTTTAAGTGAATACTTGTTAACATAAAGTAGATAAGATATTTGTAGCTTATAACCATGTAGAGCATGTAGTGAAATATGTGCCTGGTAGAAAAGTGAAGTGTGGAGTATAGGAAATGAAAGTGGCCATATGGGTGAAGTGTATGCAATGCATTGTACCTATTGGTGTTTTTGTACTTGTTATTTTAGGATGCTTCTTGTTGCGTATTAAGGACGTGCCTGCAAAATAAGAGCGAAAAAGTAGTCAAAGTCTTGTATATATCAAATTATAATAAAATATGCATAAGTATGTAAAAATATGTAAAATTGTGTAAAGGAAAGCGTGCACCTAATGTATAAGAATGTAAAGGTTATAAAATTGTCTTGAAATGCTATATAGAGTGTGTTTTTTGTGAGATATCATGCTAAGAGTGATTTTCTGGGAAATCTCACGCCAAGAGAGAGTTTTTTGGGAAATATCATGCCAAGTACAATATTTATTGGGTGATATTATGGGTAAGAGAAAGTGTTGGGTAGAGAGGTATAGTGTTACTCTATTTCAATGAATCTACCAAATAAGCACCACTGTAGATGGCACATCCCTATTTTGTTCCTACTCTAGTGAATTAGTCTCGATTGTAATATTTGTTCCGATTTAAATGGAGATAGAATTATTTATATTATTTAAGGAATCTTCTTGTAGTTGTAAAACTACTTTAAATATTTTTATGAACACTTCTGATTTGTAAGATGACTACTTTTTCCCCAAGACATTAACACCTAGGAGAGGAAACAAACACCTAGGTGTTACTATCTGAGTCCAGGCACTGGTTTTGTTGTTGTGTTTCTGACCCAAGTCTTATTTTCAGTGATTTCTGTGACACTAACCTGTGTTTTTTTTCTACTGTAATTTGCTAAAATATAGCTTTGAGCTGTTGTAGGGGTGAGTTTTTCACCCAGTGTATGCCCCCCTCATTTTAGATGCATGGGACATTGGTAGGAGAATACATCCCAAAAGAGAGGACCTAATGTTTATATGAAATTAATACCAACAGGGGGTAGGGGATGTGTATGGTAGAAACCAAGGCACATGAAAAAAAAAATGGCTAGTAATATGTGTTAGTAGAAATAGTGGTAAACATGTAGTAGAAGACAATGTAACAAGCAATTAAGAAGACAATATAGACCACAAAAAGTGGGTTTCCAATATGGGACATATCTCAAAACATCACAAGACAATCAAGGCCATAAGCACACAAAAATTGATCAAAAAACACATAGGGCATAGACTGTAAACAATAGCATATAATGGAAAACAATGTGAAACAAAGTGTATCAGAAAACCATGGTAGCATATAGTCCTGCAAGGAAAACATTTCACATGAAGCACCTGATAGAATATAAATCTAAAAATTATGTCAGTGCATGTATGTATCAATGGAATAATTATTTTGCTAGTAAGAACTAGTATATAATGAAATAATAACATCTATAATGTGTGACAGTAGTAATATTAGATGCCCCCAAGAGCCTTAGTGGTACTAGTAAAGGGTACAATGTTGAGTATCATTAAAATGTGTAAAGACCTCTAAAATATTTACATCCACATCTAAAGGGAGAGTGAAGGCACATGTGTTTATGATTAAGATAATGACATACTGAGTATCCGACTAATATAGTAGAAAACATGCATCATGTACATAGTATAAGCAAGCAATAGTAAGTGCAATGAAGATATATAATATTTTGTGAATGAGTGTGATGGTATGGAATGCAAAGTGTGAAGGTTATATGAGAAGTGTGCCCCTTATTGAATGTGTATGAAATGATGTTTACTTATAAAAGAACCCTTAACAATCAAGACTAAACCATACAACAAGAGTGCATCTTCAAGAAATGGTTTCAAAATGTGTGATCGATTTGTATAGCATGCAGTGTGAATGTGGTGAGGTTAATCTCATATTTAAACCATCAATGTTTGAGTATGATACTTGGAACTAGAGTGCGTCATAGGGTAATGGTTTGAACAATGTGCTAGAAATATAAAGAATGAATCATAGAGTTTTGACTGTGAATTATGTGAGGTTCATTTAATATTTAGACCCTCAAAAGTAGATTATAAACCGTGGAACTAGAGTGCTTCATATGGTATTGACAATACATGGTGTGTATCAAGATTTGCAAGATGTTAAATCTTGGTACATTGGTATTTTCTTTTATGTCAGGTGGCATTGATGGAAAAATTTTGACTAGTGAAGTGACGATCTGTTAGGGGCATGAAGGCTTATTAGTAGTGCCTTCTCAATTATTTTTGGAATTCACATAATGGAATCAGAGTGGTTTTAGGATGAATTCAGTGTGTTGCATGCTTGGTTAATGAGGTAGGTTCCCACCTGAGGTGTGGAGAATCTTATGGTTATTTTCTTAGGTGTTCTATAGGTTTGATATGGTGTCTCAAATATGTTCTAAATATTAGATGTTAATTATCAGATCAAGTATTATAAGTCACAGTTGCAACTAGCCCATTTAGGCATAGCTCTAGAGCCTAATAAGGTGTAAGATCTTAATGTAGGGAAAGATAAGCCTACATAAGCATGGTAGGATACTAAGAACACTTCCTAGGGAATTTAAGATCATATAAATGGCTTACTTTATATTTTGGAGGCAAAATTCAAGTTCTCACCAAAACTACCTTTGAGAACTAAGAGTGGAAGCTGAGGTAAATAAGATGTGTACGTGTTTTAAAATATCATTTATGATAAAAATGATATGTAGTATATATAGGGATTTTTTTAGTGCTTCATGTCAAGTTTCATCAAAATTTGAACAGAATTGTGAAAGTTATTTAAGTCTTAGCAAAACTAGTTTCTTGAAAAAGGAAAGCTGAGAACATTATTTTCTTAGAATCCAAAAAAATTTATCAATCCTTCTTTATATAGATAATAGAAGGAATTTTTAAATACAACTCCAAGAATTTACTTTTGAAAACAAATTGAGGAAAAAATGTGGAAGAATAAATAAGTTCTATCAATTTTATTAATAGGGTTCTTCACTCTTAAAACCTCCTTCCCGAACCAATTTTAGTGTAGGATATTCATTTTTATTGTATTTGTTTATTTACTTACAGATTTACTACACTCATGGGATATTATTGCTTAGGTGTACCATTTATGTTTAGTTATCTTACCACTTCTATTGAGTTATCTTACGAATTTATGTGGAGTCAACTCTACTTCTAGTATCAGTTAGTGAGTGTTATTCCCCAGTGATGTAGGAGAAGGTTTCACATTCATCACCTATATGTACTTTACTTGCATTAGTTTATCCTATGGAATATGGAGATTATATCATATGGAGGTAGATCCATTATTTCCTTGTGATTTTTTATCATATTTTATCTTAGTGTTAGTTATTTTGATTTTTGCAATTGCTCGTGCATTAATTTTTCATCAGAGATATAGGAACTCTAATATGGTATCAAAGACATTCTAGTGATATGTCTTCCATTATTGAGTTATTTGAATTTTTCAAATACTTTTTTTTGAAACTAACAATTCATATGCAAATATATTTGACTCTTCTTTGGTTCAGTATGGTTGTGAGTTTTTGTGTTTGCAGATTGAAATGTTGAGGATTTACAAATTCAGGGGTTCCAAAATCTCAAAATTTGTTGGGGAAATGATTTTGTTTTGGGACCTTTTTACGATTATTTTAGATAATGTAGTTATTTGTGCATGAATATTGTAAAACCTCTTTTTTTAGAAGACTATTTGGTAGATTTAGTAGTTTCATGGGTTATTGCATGGTTTATGTGGATCTCACCTTCATGGTTGTCTTGGCGGGATCGACCCTGACCTGTAACATTGTGGTGAAACATCTCAGACTCGACACTATCTACACCCCAACCTCAGATCCTCTTTGGCCTAAGATATATATGTTCCTTTATACTCATGTCATGCCTCTTGGATGGTCCTGTACCCTAGAAACATGTTCCTCCTTGACCATTGTATGCTCTGGTTCTTCCTGCAGCTCACATGACTTTGCTCGACGGTTCCTCCAATCTGTGTGCATCTTGGCACTTTGACAACACATCACCATTCTATTAGGTTTTGGAGCCTATTTTTCATGTGTGAAAGTGTTGAAGACTGTACTCTAAGAGTAGTGTTAAAAAATTTTGGCCTCGAAAAATATACCCGACATATTAGGAAACATGTTTTTCTCATATGGGCGAGTTTTTTGACCCGTAGGTTTATGGGACGAGTATTGCCCATGGTTTTGATACCCACAGTTTTGTAAAACTACTTAAGCAGTTGTCTATTTATATGGTCTTATGCATATGATAGATGTACAAGTAAATGTATTGCAGATGTGTTTTGAATTCAGCTGTGAATTCTGTATAGTTTGTTGAGCATAGCTCCAAATGGATCTGGGTATTGTATTGAGAGAGCGGTGGCTTGTAATAAAATCTGAGCAAGTGATTCTTGGTGGACATAGCCAAAATTGGGTGAACCATGTTAAATACTATCTCTCTGTGTTGTGTTATTTTATTATGCAATTTTATTTGAGATCTATAATAATTTCTACATATTAGTTTCTACTGTTGCGATTCTGTGAGGGATTATTCCACATATTTTATCCCTTATTTCCTAACACATTCATAGCTCCCCAAAGCATCAACCCTTGGTCTACACATTACAGAAAATATCTATTTTTTGGTTCTTCTCTGCTCAACTTTGTGTGATTCTGGATAGCCCTCGATGCTTCAAACTCTACTTGGCTCTCTACCTCCTTCATAGCGTTGACAGTGGTCTCTACCTCCACTCGTAGGATCTGCCCTATCTCATCCACCTATTATTCACTTGGCCACCAACCTTGTTCATTTGCAAGACAGTCTTGTACATGGATCTTATTTTTTGAGCTCTTCCTCCTCCATTTACATACAAACCCTGAGGAAACTACCGATGGCTTTGATTTCTCCGTGCTTGGTGTCCAACTCACATGACAGTCTCACATTCCTATAACCCCTAGTTTGACAAAACCCTTCAGTATTCTAACCTATTTTTCAGTAAAAAAACTTTGCCTATTTTTGCATTTCAATCCATACTTTGCTTTTTTTTATAAAGGGTTAAATGTGGATTGGTTTTACTTTAGCAAATGTAACAGTGTAATAGGGTTGATAACGTAGGTATGGTTCTTGGAGTTTGATGTAAAAGTGGGGGGGATCTTTTTTATTCATTTTGTATTAAAAATATCATTAGTATTTTATAGGAGTTATTATGATGATTATATACCTTCCCATTATTTTCATGTCAAAGGTGGAGAGCAAGGCCCAATATGGTAGGTGGCTAAACACCGTTGAATAAATTGTTTCTCCCTTTTCATGCACACAGATGAATTTTCACTTGAGCCTGACCTCTATTAACATTAATCCTCTCATATTGGCTCTAATGAGTATATGCACAACACCTATTATCCTCATTTCAAACATTTTTAAAATCGGGATGCAATATTTTAATTAAATAAGCCATTATTCATGGGAAATTGTATTTGCTATAACTTTTGATCGGTGGCTCGTATTTGAGAACTATTGCAGTAAAAAGTACATGTTTCCTCATGATCTAAATGATAGATTCATTTATTTTTGTAAACACACTACTTTATAAAGTGCTGAATTTTAGGGGGTTCTCGCAAAACTCACTGGGGACTTGTAATTTTTACACTAAGTTATAAAGTGCCATTTGGGATATTTTTTGGGGTTTATCTATAAAATAGAGTTTCACCATTATATTTTTATGATTGAATTGTAAAACTTTCTACCTTGAAAGGAAAGTGATTATATATCATTGCACTATGTACGATTTGTTTCCCTACCTCCATGGTCTTGTTCCTTAGCCTAGCGAGCCTCTACTAAAGTATGAATGGTTTAACCTCAATGATGAGGTATATTCTCTTGTTGGTCTTACTATTTCTAGGGCTATATTTTATTTGTTTCAGAACACTTAGCTTCCTTTCATTTCCTGGACCATTATTCAATAGTTATATGACAACCTTGTTTCACCATCTAAGAGTGAAGATTCCCTGGACCACTGTAGTGCCTACATAGATTCTCCCCCTTCTCATGTCCCTTTTATAGATAAGTGTTCTTCTAAACATGTTTCTAATCATGAGTCCCATGTTAACCATTCGCCATAAAATATTGCTATTGAGCAAAATCTTCTTACATTGTCCTCGATATAGCTCATTTTCGTCCATGTTCATGCTTCCATTCACTCTCTGCAATAGTTGTTTGTTGGAGAACTTCCCTATGAGATGAATGTGACCATTCTAACTTATGCTGCATTACATCTAGATTTTTCAGTTGATGACACTCTATATACACTAGTTTCTACCTTTAAGTGTAGTGTTTCTTCATGTTGGACTTCTAGTAGCTCTTTGAAGAACTCTTCTTCTCCTACTTCATTTTTTTATGTTAATACATTCTTGTCAAACAGTTATCTCATTGACAAACCCCATTGAGAAAATTATATGCCCTAAATGAGTTGTATATTTGGATATTACACTTGTTTTTCATTATAGGAATATGATCCTTTTGATCCATCACACATTCTAGTGGAACCATTCATCTCTCTCATTGGGAGTGCCCACCTAGGGACATTTGTCACTTCCACTATTTCAAAGATGTTTCATGATCCACCTCTTCTTGTGAATCCCTTTGTGACGGTTACTTGTCCCCCACCATATTCACTATTCAACATGTATACTGCAGTGGAATTACCATTATATTTTGTGAACATGTTTACCAAACCTATGCCACCTTTCATTTGTAGAGATCAGAGTATTGCAAGCTTCTTCTTCCTTTATGGAGTGGGCTGAATTTTAGTTCTAATTTTTTGTCCTTCCCAATGGAAGGAACAATTTTTGGTTCATAAATATTCTATTTAGTATTTAATGCAGAGGAGCACATCATCAATACTCTTCATAGCAGACTTTCTTTTCATCACTTCTTTCTCTCTCTATTTTGGGGGATTATTATTATAAGTGGGTACCTTAGTAGGTCAAGTTATTAGGACCCAATTATTCTTTATTTCTAGTTTTCTTGAGAAAATTTTGTGTCTCTCTTTTGGGGGGAGTTTTTCCACACTAGGTTTTCTCTATTTCTCCACTTTATGAGATATTTTCATTGTATGTTGTTTCCTCATCAAGCCTTTTTTCTAAGACCCACTTTCCTTTTAACTTCCCACCTAACATGTGCTTATGGGGGTGTAAAAGTAGGATATTTATTTTCCCTTTATTTGTTTATTTACTTTGATCTTTCCTACACTCATGGGATATGATTTCTTAGGTTTACCATTTATGTTCAATTATATTACCAATTCTATTCAATTATCTTACTAATTTTTGTGGAGTCAGTTGTACTTCTAGTATCATCTAGTCAGAGTTATTCCCCACTGATCTAGGAGCAGGTTGCACATTCACCACCTATATGTACTTGAATTGTATCACTATTGTTATCCAAAATTCACCCCCAAGGTGATTTTGATAACTTTCACAATTTTTTCATTCTATGAAAAGCGTTGCAGAATAAAGTTCCCGAAAAGGCTGAAGAACAAAGACCGCGAAAAGTGCCACAAAACAAAGTTCACAAAAAGTGCCGTAGAAAAGTCTACAGAACAAACTTTGAAAAAAGTTCCACAAAAATAAGTGTCTTAGAAATATGAAAAAATCCACAAAAAAATCCGCAAAAACCCACATCCGCGGGATGTTGTAGAAAACTGGAAAATCCATGGAACAAAGGAAAACGTCAATTTTTTGTGCAAAACATCAAATGTGCATAACTTTTGATCCAGTGCTCGAAATTTGACAAAAATTTTATAATTGGAAATTTATCAACATCCTCTATCCAATGGGAATTATATTTATCAATTTTATTGAGGTTAGATGTGTAATAAAATTGGAAAATGTCTTGAGCATGAAAATGCATAGTTCTAGGCCCAACTACCGCAATTAATGAAGTATGACATCCCATTTCTTCTTTATGAAGCTAAAGTATGTGAGAGAATGATTTGTAACAATTCCCATGCATTTTTCACACCATTTCATGAAGGGTGAGAGCCTGAATACCAATTTCATTTTTTCTCCCTTCTCTCATTCACTTCTATATATTACAAACTCTTCTCATTTGAGAGGAGAGATATTTTGGTATTTGGGAAAACTCTGTAAAATTGGTTTCTCAACACCATTGAGATGCAAAATTTCTCATCGGTCTGACCAGTGTATTTTTGTCTCCATTTCAACAATTTAATGGACTATGCATATTCCAAAAGTAATAAAATCTATGTTTATGGTGTTATTTCAGCCCTTGCATTTTTTGTTGTATCTCCTTGTCTCCCTATTTTTGTTGTCTTTATGTGCATGTATGTCTCATTTTTAGGTGCAAGATGTTGTGTTTCAAAGATATTTGGTAATAAATGAAGATTTGGATCTGTGGCACATTGGTCTAGCCTCTCTCAACTCCATTTTCTTTCTATATTCTCTCTCAGTAGGATATTTCATCCCCTTTTTTGGTATATCACCGCTTTAGTGTAGGATTTGTTTCATTCTCTCCCCCGCTCTCTCTAGTCCCTTGGATAGTAAGATTAGGATAAAAATATTTCTTCCTACATTAGAGTAGATTGTGGCACGTAGTTTATGGGCAAGAACCATATTTTTCTAGAGGTCAATATCAAGTAACAATTCCTACAACTTGGGGATGTTAACTAGTCACACCATGAGCTTAAGTAAAAAAATTGTGAAAACTGGTGGGTGTTTTGATTCAGTGGTAACATTTCTGGCATGCCCGATGGGAAAGGTTTGAAGCACCTTACCACTTCATTTCACCAAGTTTGTTTTGTTATTGATGAAATATCATCCTTCGGAGGAACATTATAAGCATAAATGATGACTCCACTAATCCAACAACCCAGGTTTTGAGTTACAGAGCTTCCATTTCATCCATTTTCCACTCATATTTCTTTCTACATCTTTCATTTTTCTTCCATTATTGAAGTTGTGTAATCATGACTTCATTCCCCTCATGAAAATCACACTTGCAGTAGCAATGGTGCAATCCACCTACAATATACTTCTCAACTCCTTTAGATCAGCATTATGAACAAATCATTAATCACTATGCCTCCCCTATGAGTAGTACCAAGATCAGTTTAGGTAAGGAACTTTTCAAGAGAAGGGATATGCATGTAGTGACATAAATTAGATGGAAAATATTACTTTGGAAGAGAAAATTCAAAATATGGAGGAAGGTATGGTTCAGTCAAGGGCTATAGCACAAATTAAGGCGTTCAAAATTGGTTGTAGGGAATCTTGTCCATGGGAAGGCCCTTTTCAAAGACGCTACAGCCTACAGGAGAAGCTTGACTTCATGGTTGAAATGATTCCTGAAATTGCACAATGGATTGAGGATATTGAGGCATATGATAAAAATATAAGACACCTTGTCAATAGGTATGTCAATCACTAGCTCCTTGTCTTTAATTTTCTCCCTCCCAAGCTTAATCATTTGAGCATTTTTATGATTCAAACCCATTGTATGTTTCCTCCCCATGTTGATTCACCTTCTCCATCTCCTAGTCTTTCATCCCACATAATTTTTTTCTCCCTTTTCCATTCCAAATCCAAGTTCCCTCCACAAGATCAAAAATCAATACCATCCCCTCCACCACAAATAAATAAACAACTAGTGAATATCCCACCCACCACTCCTAATTTTGCAACCCCGTTTTCACAACGTAGAGAGATGGTTGTAGGTGTTCTAGGCTTGTAAAATTTATCTCTCTCTTTCGTAGATACAATGGAAACACCTTAGGTCTGTGGGTATAGCTATTTTGAGGTGATTCTCTGGTATCAAGGCCGGTTCCTTATGGATTTATCATGTACTAGTTTTCTAGGGTTTAAGGGTAAAAAATGATTGTAAGATGATTTAAAACTGAGGAGATACACCAAATTTGTATGAGGTCTTTGACTGAGTATATGCACTATTGATATGGAGTGAATTTTTGATGCACATGCCAATAGTTTTTTGAAGATAGTTAAGGGTAAACGCTTTGATGTATTGAGGGATAAAATCACAACAGTACTACTAAGTTACACATGCACAATAATATCATGTAGAAATTACTGAATTTACAACAGGGTAAGATGATTAATCAGGGAATTTACATTCACAAGATTAATGGAACATACACAAGACTGAAAATAACTTGAAAGGAAAAAAATACTTCACATTCAAAGGGAAAAACTTACAGAAACTGCTTTAGCACTCTTGTATCTAAAATTCCTTTGCTATAGATTCACCCACCCTTCCTAAAAATAGACTAAAGTTATAATCACCCATGCATCCTATTTATATCCTTTATTTAAAATAAAATAAAGAAAACTAATACAAAGAGGCATTAATAGCCTTTGATTACATCACGGTCAAACTGCAGTTGACTGTTCTATTTTTAAGAAAATCATGGGTGAATAATTTGTTAATAATAATAAATCTTGCTTGATGAGCAAGTCTCCTCTTAGTGCATTAAAATTTTGTCCTTTTGTGAACGCATACAAAATCATCTTCCTGTGTGTGAGAAAAATCAACATACAATATTTTTAATACTTGCAAAAATAATTCATCCAAACATCCACTTGATGGGAACCACCTCTACAGATCAGGTTCTGATGTTGACATTCCTTTATTCTAATCTTGTGATCACATGAAAATTTTTTAATTCCAAGTCATAATCAATCCATCATAAAAGTGGGGACCAACATTACAGCGTATCACTAGCCATTTAAAGGAATGGGAAGTTCCTCTCCATTCACCGTCGAAAGCTAAGAAGGTTTGTGTTCTTTGCAAGATGAAATCATGTAAGGATTACTCTAGATTGTATCGAATTTTTTGTTTCTTCATGTATTTTCACGATAAACATCCCACTCTAATATAATATCTCCTTAATTGAAGATTCTGAATTTGGATTTCTTATCAAAGTATTCTTCATCTGTTTCTGATTCTTTTCCTTATTTACATGGGCTTGATCTCTTAGCTCTTGTAATTCTATTAATTTTTCATAACAAACCTACAATGGTTCATTCTCAAGTAGATCCATTTGATGTAGCAAATCTAATGTGGGTAATTCAACTGAAATAAGCATTTTTGCTTCTCTTTCGTAAACAAGCTTGTATGGTGAATTGCCAATTGATATTTTGGAAGTCACTCTATCAGCCCAAAGTGATGAATTCAATAGTAGATGCCAAGCTCTCCGGTTATATTTGAGTGTTCTTATGATGATCTTTAAAATATTCTTATTAGTACTTTCAGCTAACCCATTACTTTGTGGGTAATAATTAGATGACGAACTTAAGTAAATTATGTGGTTGACAACCCAATCTGTTACCTTTGCACCAAGAAATGCCAAATCATTATCTGAAATAATAGTTGTTGGAACATGAAATCTACAAACTATACCTTCATAACAATATAGTATCAAAGTTTCATTAACATCTTTCAAGGCTATTGCTTCAGTCCAACATGTAAACTAATTTGTAGCAATAAAAATATAGTAGTGTCCTTATGATGAAGGTGGGTTATTCATACAAATAAAGTCAAGACCCTGCTACATAAAGGGATGATCAACTGGAATAGGCTGCAAGGGAAGCAAAGCTAAATGAGATTTTCCAACAAAGAAAACACATTTATTACACTTTCTAATCCATTTGAAACAGTCCTTGAATATGTTGGGCCAATGGTAACCAGATTTCATAATTTTTAAGGTTGTGGTATGTGTTAAAAAATGAAATCTTACAGGTCCTTCATGGAATTCTGATAATAATTTCTAAATTTTATCATAGTCAACACATCGCAACAAGATTCAATTTATATCTTTTTTGAACAACACACCATCAGTAAGAACATAGGGTACAACTTGTAATCTAAAATACTTTTTTTTATTCTTGTCCATACCTTCTATATAGATACCATGTTGTAAATAGTTAACTAAATCAGTCATCCATTTTGATTCCTAAACTTATTGAACAAATTCAAATTGCTGATTTTCTGGCTACACCGTGATGTCTTATTGCTAATACGTAATTTCAGCATGTTGTTTTAAATCTTGTGGTTCTACAGCCTATTGTTTTTGCATATCAAGAATTAGATGTTCACATAAAACTTTACCTCTAAATGTATTTGCAACTCAGATATCAACTTCATACTTCATGACCTTCGTTATCCAACCTGCTCTTTTCTCATTCAATTCTTTATTTAACAAGAAAGCTTTCACATTTCGATGAGAAATAAGAACATGGATTTTGTTGTTCAAAAGCATGTACTTAAAATTCTTTATCCCTCTGACTACTAAAAGTACTTTTTTTTCAAGAAATGTATACCTTGTTTTGTAATTGTGCAAGCTCTATCCAAAGAAAGCAATTAGTTGTTATATATTTTCATCATTAACCTGAGTTAATATGGTTAATATTGTTTCAACTCCTGCAAGTGCATACATTCTAAAATCTTTATCAAAATTTGGATTTGCAAGGGTAGGAGCCTGAGAGATGGTTGTTTTGATTGCTTCAAACCCTTCTCTCCCTTCGCTAGTCTAAGAGAAATTTTTCTCTTTCTTTAACATAGTTGTCAATGGTTTAACCAATGCTGTAAAATTTGGAACAAATATTCTAACAAAGTTTATATTCCCAAGAAAACTTTATAATTCCTTCTTGTGATGAGGTAATGATAGCTGTGATATAGCTTCAATTCTGAAAGGGTCAATTGCTAAACCTTGTTTAGAAACAATATGACCAAGAAACTTACCTTGATGTATCAAAAAGATAGAACTTTTATATTTCAATGATATTCTAAACTGTCTGCATAATTGAAAAGTCTACCTTAGATGTATTAGGTGCTCATTTGATTTTTTTGAAAAAATAATGACATCATCTAAATAAACAAGGATGCATTTATTTAACAAGCTATGAAAAGCCATGTCTATTGCACATTGAAACATTACAACAACAGTTGAAAGGCTGAAAGGCATTCTTTTTAAGCATAAGTACCCCACTTCTTGGTAAAAATTATTGTATACCGATCCTCTTCTCGGACTAGAATCTGATTGTATCCACTATAACCATCTAGAAGAGATATTCTATCTGAACCAGAAATTATTCTTAAAATATGATCCATATTTGGAAGTGGGTAATGATATTTTCATGAAACTTTATTAGATCTTTGAATTCCACACATAATCTGATTTCTTCATTATTTTTCTTGACAAGAACAATATTGGCTACCCAACTTGAATGCTTAACTGGAAAGATAATATCTGATTAGATCAATTTAGATCATTCTTTCCTCATTAGAGGCTCTATTTTGGGATTTACAGGCGTCTATTGTTTCCTAACTGGCTTGGAATTTGGCTGTAATTTGATAGTATGTTGTGTTAAACTGGGATAAAACCCTTTTAGGTCTTGGTATCTCCAACTGAAAACATATTTAAATTCCTTGCAAATATTGATAAATGAATGGTTTTTAGCCAAGGAGCATACCTTTCTAAGAAACATTTTTTTCCCTTCATCAATTGAGATCTCTTCATAGTTATCAACATGTGTTGAAATCTTAGTTTTGTCTTTCCTTAACTGATCATCAGTGCTAAAGATGTCTTCTAATGTGACCAGACATCGAGAAAATTTATTTGTCTTTAATTGAGCAATTTGGTCACCATATAAGTGTTGTAATTTATCTTGATTTATTGCAGAAAATTCAGCTTCTTGCTGCAAAAACTTACAAATTTGATCATCATTTTAAAAAACCTGCCAATTCAATTGATTATTAGGTATAGAAGGCCTAAAAAGTAGCTTAATATGATGCTGAATTTTACTATTTTCAATTTGTTCTAGCACTTCAAAACTCGCACCAATTGCTGCAAGTTTATCTATATGTTTATTTTCTATTCTAGGAATGGACTAGATATTAATAGCTTCGAAATATTCCATTAAAGTCAGAAACTCTATTTCTGTAAGACTTAATTAATGGATTCTTAAAAACATTAAAATTTCTTACTTGATTAATAACCAACTCACAATCACCAAAAATTTGTAGCATGCTAATACCTCTCTTTCTAGCCCAAAGTAAACCGTGAATTAACACTTCGTATTTAGCCATGTTATAACTGTGTGAAAATTGGAGACTCAAAGACGAAAAATAGCTTTTTCTTGTTAGGTATGTGAGTGTCAAACCTCTTCCTTGTCCTTTCTTGTTCTTTGCTCCATCAAAATGAAGCTTCCAAATCCATTCTGTTGCATTTTCTATTTTAGACAACAAGGCAATTGGTGTGTTTTCTTCATGCAAGAAATAAAAACCAAATAGATGTTCTTCAAATTATTTGAAAGGAACATGAGAATGTTATTCATGTGTCTTTTAATCCATAAACAGGTTAGAAACACCATCCAATGTTGAAACATGAGTTGTATTATCGAAATCAGACTGGTCTAAGGCTGTATAATAATCTAATGCATTAGAAGTGTGAGGCTCAATGTGAAATATGGCCAACGGTTCTGAATTGATAGTTACCTTGGTCCCATAACATGTGGTGAAAAATAAGAAAGACCAATCTGAAAAGAGATAACATCCTACTTTTGCTGTGAAATCTCTTGATAAACATATAGCAAAGTAAGAAGGTAAATCTACAACAGTAATATCTTGCAAAATGGAAACATTTAGGAAAGCATGCAATGTTACTTCTATATTTCTGATGACACCAACTGTATTGGTAACAATTCCATCCAATTGTAGGACACTCTTTTCTATAGGTTCATACTGCAGACCAAATTTTTCTACAATTTCTTTCGGCATAACTGTGATACTTGCACCGCTGTCCACCATAAACTTATGAACAAAATGTTCTCCAATAATCAATGATAGATAAAATGGTGGTGGCTTCTTGATGCCATGAGCATTTAAGAATTTGAAAACCATCCATTGAACCTATTTGATGTGGTCTTGCTCCATTGTTCCAATGACCATGTGTATTTTCTGAACTTCCTTTTTCTATTTTGTTTTAAGAAATCTAGAGCTTAGCTAGTTCATGAGAAAGTAAATATTGTTGTCTTGGAATACTCAGAGCATACCACATTGAGATGTTAACATTATGATTTTTCATTAATTCAACAATGTTAAAAGAAGAAAAAGTTTTAGAGACAGATTCTACTATTTTAGCATAGGCTTTAGTGAAAATTGATTATGTTTCAGCTGCTTTTGATATTTGAGTTATAAATAACTTTCTTGGGTCAGGATGTATTTGTTTTCTCTACTCTTTACCAGCTGAAACACCTACTTTTTTTTAGGAACAAAAACACTGTTAGCTGGTTTTGGGACTATAGTTGTTGTTTTATCAGTGATAGTGGGTAGAAGAGGCCTATTTTGTTGTTTTTTACTCTGTTTAGCTTTTTCCTGAGCCCTAGTAGTAACTATAATGAAATCATCCTCACTTAAACTGAATTTTTTTTGTTCAGGTGCCTACTGAACCTGAGTATGTTGCTTCCCACCCTCCATTTGAAGTATGAACAATGTCTCAAATTGAGGTTGTGCAACAAGACATATGTTCAGAAAAGAATTTTGGCAACTTGTAGTTGAATGAGGTTGATTACAAGGTTGACACCACTCTTTCATAGCCATATTAACTAGAACTAAAGCATTAGATGAACTAGGAGCCTTTGGGTCAAACTGCATTTGCGGATAAATATGCCTATAATTTTTATTCGTCTAGTAAAGCTGCCTATTTTTTTGGTTTTGCTAATAAAGAGCCTAATAAAGTCTATTAGGTAATGCAATCCTATTCTCAATCGAAGTCATCTTACTCCCTATAGTCTATAAATATTTAAACATGTCATCCAATGGTGGTGCAACAATGGGTTCTATAATTGTGATAAGATATGGGATATGAGCTAAATCTACCAAAAGAGGCATTCAAGGCCTTTGAGAAAACTTGTTGGCTTGAATAAGACTATTTTCAGCTTGGATGGCGATATCATAGGCTGTTGGGAGAGTCTTTCCTCCCATAGACCGAATCTTAGTTGAAATATCATTGTTTAATGCTCTAAGATAATAAACAAAAGCATGATCAGCTTGAGGCTTGAAACTTGTTGGAATTCTTTCCAAAGTTATGGAAAAAAGAATGTTGAAACTAGACATAAATTCATGGGGATTTCCTTTAATGGTAGATAGTTGTTTTATGAGAGATAAATGATCTGAATTCTCTTGAAATTGTTTCAACAATTTACCAGCTAAATCATCCCAAGTTCTTATGCACCCAATATCTAAATTTCTATACCATTGCAAGGCTTTTCCTTTAATGGATGTAGCTAAAATTTTCAAAGCTACATCTTAATGAGTGAAATTATGAAGTTCACATAAGGCTGCAACATCTTTAATCTGCTCTATAGGTGTAACCTGATTTTCACTAGTGAATGATGGAAAAAAATTCATGGAAACATTAGGGATGTCATGATAAACTGGGATTACTAATGGGATGCCTTTAGTAAAGGTCACAAAATTACTAGGTGGTTGAATAGCCATTTGAAAAACTGGGATCCAAATGAAAATATTGACATGTGGTGAAGGAAGATTGGAAGGATGACTACCAAATCTAGGTCTATATTATAAGGAAAATTAATACCAACTCTTCTCCTTCTTGCAGAAATCAAAGGTAAAGAAATAAAATATGAAGGAATTCCTCTTACTGATGATCATGTAGTCACTTTAGGCATGGAACATGCTGCAATACTTGGTCTAAAATAAGTTTTATGGAGTCACCAAATATATCATAAAATCTTTAGAATAAATTGCTACAGCTTGCTATCCTTAAAGTAACTTCTAATTTTTTGTATATATGCTATAGATCTGATGTAGAATTTGTAACTTGTATGAAGATCTGATTCATTCTCCCACTAGGCATGTGCCAAAAATTGTTATCTCTCTGAAAATACACCCTATAGAGAGATGGCTGCAGATGTTCTAAGCTTACCAATTTTATCTCTCTTTCATGGATATAAAGGAAACACCTCAGGTCTATGGGTATACCTATTTTGAGGTGAGTCTCTGGTATCAAGGCCGGTTCCTTATTAATGTATCCTAAACTGATTTCTAAGAGGTTTAAGGGTAAAATGATGGCTGTAAAAAATAAATTAAAACTAAGGTGATACACCAAATTTATATGAGGGATTTGACTGAGTATATGCGCAATTAATATGGGAAGGATTCTTGATGTGTTGACACTAAAATTTTCCTCCGTAATTTCTATTTCATTAATGTATGTATTAGGAATAGGATGTTGTTAAGTATAATTAGTAGTAGCGTCTGATAGAAGATAACGGCACCATAAGTACGGTGCCGCCAATAATGCGGAGTACGGTAGCAATCAAAGTACAATAGGAATGTTGTAAAAAGTAAATATTTGTTGTACTTGTGGTTCTGGTAATGTTAAAATGTCAAAGTTTGGGATACATTAGAGAAGTAGGGTCTACATGATTAGGAATTAGAAATATTATATTGGTAATAAAGACAAGGAGTGAGGTCATAAATATTTTTTGTATTTTATTTGTAAAAAGTCTAAAAATGTGGAACCCATGTAAAATGATAAGGTTTATCTTATCTTAACAGATAAGCTTACATGCACAGATAAGAGTTAAGGTATGGAATATGATTCGTCAGAGTGGATTTCTTATCCTATCTTAGAGATAAGATGGATAAGCCTGGAAGTTCTATAAATAGAGAGGCCACCCCCCTCATTTAGCATAGAAGGAAGTAGTGAGAAATATTGTAGGAAGTGTGCAAAGGAAGCCATCAGTTTAAAGGTGTGTTGAAGAAGCCATTAAGTGGTGTAATTGTAAAGTTTCTCCCATAGTCTTGGTGAAAGGCAAGTGAAGTCAATAACACTTGAAGTACCTCATGGGTGAGATTGTAATAGTTTCATGTTAATATTATAATTTATTTTGATATTTCATATTTTTCATCATTCCGTCTTATCATAGTCGACGGTATTCTTGTGTTATGTCTGTTGTTGTCATTTCCAGATTACATCTACCAAACTAAAGGTTGTGCATTAGTAAATAATCATAGCACGAGGAGTTCCAGGTGAAGAATTATCATAGTGTCGGATTGGTGATGACATTTTGGTTCCGTTGCCGAGACCATTCCTCGTTGGTGGATTTTCTAGAGAGATATTCCCACTTAGTCAAAAATTAATTAGAGGGTAACCTTGTTTTTACTGTGCATAGTAGTTACCATGGTAAAGTCATTTTTGCCATGAATAGTAGTTACCATGCTAAAGTCATTTTTGCTGGAATAGTATTTACCGCAGCAAAGTCACTTTTTACCGTGAATAGTATGTACCGCAGTAACTTAACTTTTTACTGTGAATAGTATTTACTACAGTAACTTCACTTTTTACTCGTGAATAGTGTTTACCACAGTAAAGTCAGTTTTTACCGCAGTAAGTCAAGTTTTACCATAGTTTACCGTGGTCATTTCTATTTTACTGTAGAAAGGTGTAAAGTCACTTTCTAGTATAGTGATTCCAATTATTTGTGTACACATAAGTCTTGTTGATTGTACTTGTGAGTTGGTATTTCACGGTGGTTACTTTTGAAAATGGGAAAGATTCATATTTTTTCAGCTCAATCTAATGAAGATGCTTCTTCTTTCATTCAAGAGTTTAAGCGATCTTGTATTTGTAATGGCCTTATAAGAAGGGAACAATGGACTGAATTTTTTCCTACCTTTTTGGATGGTTCAGCACTTAGGTGGTTTGAAACACTAGGTGATAATGTGAAAAATTCATGGGATTTATTAACTGAAAGTTTTCTTGAAGAATTTGGTGAACAACAGAAATATATAGATCTCATGATCGAGATCAAAAAGATATCCCAAGGAGAGAAGGAGAAGATAAGGGATTATCATGCTCGTGTTCTAGAGCTAAGGAGGAAGCTCGATGCCCAGATCCGGAAGGAAGGATTAGCGGATGGGTTAATGAATGGCGTGGATAATATCCTATGTAAGCACTTCATTATTGGAATGAAGCCAGAGATCAGACAATGAGTGAAGTATGACCGCCCAGCTACTATTGAACAAGCAAAGGAGATTGTCAAGAAGGCAAGAAGAAAGCATGGAAGAGGAGCCCAAAGAAATTGTTGCTAAAGTAGAGCCTACACCAGCACCTTTGGTCCAGAATCCACAACCACTCCCGGTGAGCACAAATATTTCTCCTAGTACATCTACTGAGTATGAAGGTCTGCTCAAAAAGATGGGTCAGTTAACTATTAATCTTCTTCAAGGAAAAGGAATTTAGTTCTTAGGGAGGAGATAAAGGTCCAAAAAGAAATATTTCTGAAGTTGTTTGTTACGGTTGTTATAAAAAGGGTCATTATAAGTATAATTATCCAGATAAAGCTTCTACATCTGATAAAGGAGATAATGATAAAGGAAAAGCACCTGTGAATTATTTTGATGTAGTAGATAAGAGCAGAAATAATGAAGTAGATGTTGTTTGTAACAAAAAGAAAGAAAGAAAAAGATAATCAAGATGGAAATGATCCTAAGAAGATGAAAGAAGAAACTAGTAAGAAACATAGGAGAAGAAAGTTGGGTGTGCAGGATTTTCTGATTTCACAGGGGCAAGGACCATACTCTATCTTGGAAGATCTGTCCAAAAGGCCTGTAAATATTACATATGGTCAACTCTTTGCTATGTCTTCTGAGAAGAGGCAGGAGTTGCGAGGTGGACTCAATGCTGCGAAGAAGGAAGGAGGTTGAGGTCCCTGCTTCACACACTTGGAGGACGAAGGAAGGAGGTTGAGGTCCCTGTTTTGGAGGTAGAGGCGGATCCCTATGCTCCACAAGCTAAGAGGTATTATGTAATGGTATTTCAATTCATGATGTCTTAGTTGATGGAGGTGCTACAGTTAATGTAATGACCGAGTCTGTAATGAATATGTTGGGTTTAAAAATTTATCGCCCTTCAACACTTATGTTAAGGTCATTAAATAAAGGAAAAACTAAACCAGAAGGTGTAGTTTCAAATGTGACAATATCTGTTATGGGTGTTGTATGTGTGGTAGACTTTCAGGTGATGAAAAATGGTACTGTTGCGTACCCAATGTTGCTGGGAAGACCATGGCTAAGGAGAGTTCATGCAAGAAACTACTGGAATGAAGGCTTCATGACACTTGGATGTGGTAGAGAGAGGGTGAAGATAAACATGATCCGTCGACATCATAAGGCAGAACCTGTGGATTCAAGTGATGAAACTAATGATTGGACATCCTCTGATTACTCTAGTACTAGTGAAGTGGACACTAAAGATGAAGAAAGTGAGGTTGATGTTTTAGTCATGGATATCCTTCCAGTCACACCGACTCATGACCCCATAAAATTATCTGAAGAAGAAGTTGATGATCGTCTCCAACAAATAAAGATTGGTGATGCTGTGATGGAGAGTGAGAAGGAATCCTACCTCCAGCTCTTTCGAAGGTACATACACATATTCACTTTTGATTGCAAGGAACTTCATCAAGTAAGTTGGGTAGAACATTCTATTGAGCCGGTAGATGGTGCTAAGCCTATAAAGCAAATGCCATATAGAATGAATACTAATTTTTCCAAGACTGTAAAAGAAGAAATAGATAAGTTGCTTGATGCATGATTCATATTTGCTATGGAGAATTCACAATGGGTTTCTCCCATCGTGATCTCAATAAAAAAGAATGGGAAGCTACGCATTTGTGTTGATTACAGGAAGCTCAATAAGGCAAAAAATAAGGATCATTACCCTCTTCCATTCTCAGATCAGATCTTGGATGAAGTAGCTGGCCAGGAGTGTTATAGTTTTGCTGATGGATATAGCGGATACAACCAAGTCCGTATAGCAGAGAAAGATCAGCTGAAGACCACGTTCACCACTCCCTGGGGAACGTTTGGTTATAGAGTTATGCCTTTTGGGTTGTGTAATGCTCCAGCAACATTCTAACGTTTGATGAATAGGGTGTTCGAACCCTACATTGGGACCTTCATCAGAGTATGTCTGGATGGTTTTTGCATCTATGGGAGTAATTTGGACCACCTGCACCAGATGGAGACAACATTTCAAAGGTTAGATGAAGCACAAGCCTCACTAAACCCTAAAAAGTGTGTTTTTGGATGTTCTAAAGGCGTTTTGTTAGGGCATGTTGTATCCAGAGATGGTATTGGTACTGATCCTGATAAAGTTTCAAAAATCAAAGATTTAACATTTCCTATGAATAGAAGTAAGTTGAGATCATTTTTAGGCCATGTGGGTTACTATAGAAGGTTCATCAATAATTTCTCAAAGATTGCACAGCCACTAACCCAGTTCTTGAAGAAGGATGTTACTTATGAACCTAGAAAATAAGGCACATGAAGCTTTTGGACAACTGAAGGAAGCCCTGGTGTCTTCACCTATTTTAAAGAATCCAGATTGGAGCAAACCATTCATTGTGTACACTGATGCCTCAGATGTAACACTAGGAAGTACTTTGAGCCAAAAGGATGAAAATGGGAATGAAAATCCAATTTACTTTGGGAGCAGACAAATGAGCAGTGCTGAGGTAAATTATACTGTAACTAAAAAAGAGGCTCTAGCTATCATTTTTGCTATAAAGAAGTTTAGAAATTACTTGCTAGGGCAGAAATTTATAGTTGTAACGGATCATCGGGCTCTGAAATATATTGTCAATAAGCCTAACCCATTAGGGAGGATAGCAAGATGGATAATTTTGCTACAAGAATTTGAATTTGATATTATAGATAGGCCAGAAAAGAAGCATGTCAATGCAGATGCACTCTCTCGAGCCTATGATGGTTTAGGATCATCTTGTGATGATGATGATTTCCCCGATGCAGCCTTGTTATCCCTTGACACAATCCCTAGTGAATACATAGATATTTGGAATTATCTGAATGAATTCAAGTTTCTTGATGGTGCCAATGCAAAGACTAAGAGAAAGATTACTCAAGCCAGTCGTCCATATTCTATTCTACATGGATTATTATTTCGAATAGAACGTGAATGGACAGTATAAGAGGGTAGTTGGACGTGATCAAGGGAAGGAACTGCTAGAAGAATTCCACAATGGTACATGTGGAGGGCACTTCTCTAGACAACTTACATCAAGAAGGATCTTGGATGCAAGTTATCACTGGCCTACTCTTTTTAAAGATTGTTATAATTATTGTAAGACATGTGATATTTGTCAAACACATGGTAACTGTAAGACTTCATCAGCTCCATTATGTCCTATTCTTCCACTTAGTCCCTTTGAAAAGTGGGGAATAGACATTGTAGGTCCACTTCCAACTACCTCACGCCAAAATAAGTATATTTTAGTTGCCACAGATTATTTAACCAAGTGGGTTGAAGCTAGGCCATTGAAAACAACTTCCATGGATGAGGTGGCAAGGTTCATATACGAACACATTGTCACCAGATTTGGTTGTCCATTAGAAATTGTAACAGATCAAGGAAGCCACTTCATTAATGAGGTAGTAGAAGCCCTAGTCAATAAATTTTCTATTAAGCACAGGAAGGCAACAACATACAAGCCAAGCACAAATGGAGAGGTGGAACGAACAAATTTTGTGTTGTGTCAAATTCTAGCAAAAGATGCAGCCTTGCAGGTACATAAGTGGGATAAAAGGATTCATGCAGCATTGTGGGCATATAGGGCAACATCAAAGTTAGCAACAGGATACTCCCCATTTCAGTTGGCCTATGACATTGATCCAGTTCTTCCTATTGAGTTTGATATTCCCATTGTGAGAGTTATGAAAAATGAAAGGATTGATGAAAGTGATTCAGTAAAAGAAAGGTTGGTACATCTTCATTTGCTAGAGGAAATGAGGGAAATAGCAAAGGATACAAGCCATAAAAAGAAAATGAAGCAGAAGGAATACTTTGATCAAAAGATCCGTTGGTCTCCATTTCATGTGAATGACTTGGTTCTAGTATATGATTCTAGATACAAAAAAAGAAGACAGTGAAAATTTCTTCCAAAATGGATCGGGCTCTACAAAATAGCAGCTGTGCATGAAAATGGTATGTACTGACTGCAGGAATTGGATGGTACTCCCATTACGAAATGGGTCAACCATGACAAGTTGAATATTTTCCAAGCACCAGAATAGTCTACTCCGAGGACGGAGTAGAAGCTAGGAAGGGGGAAGATGTCGACACTAAAATTTTCCTCCGTAATTTCTATTTCATTAATGTATGTATTAGGAATAGGATGTTGTTAAGTGTAATTAATAGTAGTGTCTGATAGAAGATAACAGCACCGTCAGTACAGTGCCGCCAATAATGTAGAGTATGGTAACAGTCAAAGTACAATAGGAATGTTGTAAAAAGTAAATATTTGTCATAAGTGGTCCGGTAATGTTAAAATATCAAAGTTGGGATAAGTAGAGAAGTAGGGTCTACATGATTAGGAATTAGAAATATTATATTGGTAATAAGGACAAGGAGTGAGGTCATAAATATTTTTTCTATTTTATTCGTAAAAAGTTTAAAAATGTGGAACCCATGTGAAATGATAAGGTTTATCTTATCTTAAAAGATAAGCTTACATGTACAGATAAGAGTTAAGGTATGGAATATGATTCGTCAAAGTGGATTTCTTATCTGATCTTAGAGATAAGATGGATAAGCCTAGAAATCTATAAATAAAGAGGCCAACCCCCTCATTTAGCATAGAAGGAAGTAGTGAGAAATATTGTAGGAAGTGTGTAAAGGAAGCCATCAGTTTAAAGGTGTGTTGAAGAAGCCATTAAGAGGTGTAATTGTAAAGTTTCTCCCATAGTCTTGGTGAAAAGAAAGTGAATTCAATAACAATTGAAGTACCTCATGGGTGAGATTGTAACAATTTCATGTTAATATTATAATCTACTCTGATATTTCAGATTTATCATCATTCCTTCTTATCATAGTCTATGATATTCTTGTGTTATGTCTGTTGTTTTGTTTCCAGATTACATCCACCAAACTAAAGGCTGTGCATTAGTAAATAATCATAGCATGAGGAGTTCCTGATGAAGAATTATCATAGTGCCAGATTGGTGATGACAAGGAAAACAATTTTCTAAGGATAATTAAGGGTAAACACTTTGATGTATTGAGGGATAAAATCACAAGAATACTGTTAAGTTACACATACACATTAATATCAGGAGAAATTACTGAATTTGCAACAGTGATAGATGATTATCATGGAATTCACATTCACAAGAATAATGGAACATACACAAGACTACAAATAATTGAAAATGTAGACAATACTTCACATTCAGAAGGAAAAACTGGCAGAAATTGCTTCAGCACTCTTATATCTAAAAGTCCTCTACTATTGTGCTTTGCCAAGGCACACAATATATAACAAAATTGATTCAGCCACCCTTTCTAAAAATAGACTAAAATCGACTTGCCCATGCATCCTATTTTTAAAATAAAGAAAACTAATACAAAGAGGCATTAATAGCCTTTGATTACATCACAGTCAAACTGTAGTTGACTGTTCCATTTTTAAGAAAATTCTGGGTGAATAATTTGCTAATAATAATAAATATTACTTGATGAGCAAGTATCCTCTTAGTGCATGCCAATTTTTTCCTCTTGTTGATGTGTCCTTTTGTGAAGGCATGTGAAATCATCTTCCTGTGTGTGAGCAAAATCAAACTACAATATTTGCAATACTTGCAAAATTCATCTAAACATCCAATTGATGGGAACCACCTCTGCAGCTCAGGTTTTGATGTTGACATTTCTTTGTTCTAATCTTGTGATCACATGAAAAAATTTCATTCCAAGTCATAACCAATCCATCATAATAGTGGGGACCACCCTTGTAGTTGATCACTAGCCTCTATTTGGTTTTGCCACCCTTGTGGACTTAGCACATTATTATGTTTTGAAATAAGACAAGGGGGCACTTTGTAAAACAAAAGGTCACCATATTACATTTGGTCACCTTTGATTAATACATGATCCTACCATTTGACTTTGTTTTACTGAACACCTTCGCATAACATATCGTTATACTATAGTCTACCACCTTAAAGTCATCATTTTGGATGTATAGTTGGTCGGCTTTTGGTATATTTGAAACTCGGACTATAGTTGGGATCCTTTTTGACATTTCAAATGCATTAAATTTATTTTAATCACAGTGATAGCCCCCTCATGATGATGACTCACCCCTCCATGTGCCTTTTGGGTGGTATATGTAACTCAGGTTGAGTTTTCTCTTATTTTTGTAATGATTTTGGGTCGTTGATTTCTGTACTATTTGATCTGGTGTTGTGGATATCTGACATGTGGTTAGTGTTTCTTGCTTGCATTGAATGTGGTTAGTGGCATATGGAACCCAGGTGGTTTTCTTTCATTCTAGAGATTGATTTGGAGACATTGATCTATTGTCCTTTTACATTTGAGTCGTCGATCATTGACTGTGGTTAGGGTTTTTGTTGACTCAGCTTTCGATTTTTCTTCGTAAAGGGTAACTCAACCTTGATGATCATTTCATTTGGATTTTTTGGTCAGTGGGTGAAGCCCTGGAAAAATTTTCATTGATGCCATTGTTTGATCACTTTGTGAGCTCGTATACTTTGCAGACTGGTATTATGAATCTTTCCTGCCTCTGCATTTTGTGGTTATTTTGTTGAGCTTAGTTGTGCTACCTTTTAGTCTTGAGTGATTTTATTTTGGAATAGAAACCATTTATTTTTCCTTCAAGATGTGTAAATCAGATTTATTTCAAAGATTTGATCAATTTTACACCAGTTTTCATTGCTTCTAGCTCAACTTTTCCTCAAAAGAGGTCTCTGTCTTCTTTCTTGCTTGCCATCGTTGAAGTTTGTGAACTCACCCCTTCTGTAAAAATGATTACCTCTTTCTCTCATAAATCTGCATCATCATTATTTTGAGCAAGGTGGTCATCACTTTTTCACAATTATCATGATCTTTAAGCTTAGTTGTGTGTAACTGGTATCACGTTTTGATAAAAGGATGGTAATTTTCAACCTCCTAAGCACCACTATTACTTTTTCATTGCCATTTCGACTTCAAAATATTGATAATCGTTTTTCCTTTGCATTTCCTATGTGATTTTTGGGACAACCTTGGTCACTGAGCTAAAACTTGTTCCGGGTTCTTCGTTTTATTCTTGATCTGATCACCATTCAAGGGTTTTATCAACTTCAATTTAATCAGTAAGTCTTTATTTCTTACGCTGATTTTGATACCCATTAATGAGTTTTTTGATTAAAACCAGGATTGGTACTTTTCCCTTCTATACTACAATTTGAAACTGATTGATTTTAATGAGAATGTTAACTTCTTAAATACTTGAATATTTCTTCAACTCAGATGTGCATTCATTTTAATTCAAATATTTTCTGTCTGAGCTTCTGTTCTGAGTACTAAATGGGTATTTTTATTTTATTGAAACTTTCTAGATAGAATGTTTGTTGATATGATTATTCTAAATCCTTCATTCCTTTTAATTATGTAATTTTTTCTTAAGGAATATAAGGTTTTCTGAAAACTTGAAATCCACTTCACATTATCTTAAGTTTTGCATTATCTGATTTGATTCAACAATTAATACACACTAAGTTTGTGTTATGAGTAGTATTTCAAGATATGTTTACTTAGTACTTATTTTCATAAGGAATCCCTCTTGGATCAAGATTGTTTATACTTTTTCCCTTTTTGACTGTTTGCACATTGATACTTATGAGTTTTGAAAACTTCCGGGCTTCTTACATGTAAAACTAGGAGTTTCAATTTTCTATTCTGAAAATTATAGACACTTGAGTCCTTTTAAAACTTCCTCTAACCATTATTCATTTTCACTAAGTTGGTTAATCATGGCTCGAGGATGACATTCTTCTCACTTACTATAACATTTTTTCACTATTTTCATTTTTGCTTTTCCATTTGTGCATTGCTTAGTGAATTTTTGTTCTTACTTGTAAGTTGAGATACATACTTTGTAGTGCCCACTTCCCTTCAACACCTTTTTGTCATTGATTTTGATACTATCAACTATACTTTTGGATAATATTGTAGCTTTTCATTTAGCATGATTTTAGATATTAGATATAATGGGTTGTTATTGATTTTAATTCATATATGATGCATGCAGATTATTAGATACATTTTTATATTGATGTTGATATGTTATTGACATGGTTACACATACATACATACATACATATATATATGTATGTATGT
This sequence comes from Taxus chinensis, assembly GCA_019776745.2. Classification (NCBI taxonomy): domain Eukaryota; kingdom Viridiplantae; phylum Streptophyta; class Pinopsida; order Cupressales; family Taxaceae; genus Taxus; species Taxus chinensis. Next base: position 595,746,090 of record CM034146.1, on the reverse strand, counting down.
ATGTATGTATGTATGTATGTATGTATGTATGTATCCATATATATTTCAAACATGTAATATTTCGTCATATTGAATAGACCTAGACAATTGAACTAATTTTATGTCATACAGTTATTGTTGAAATGTAGTACTGAGATGTTGTTAGAAATTGTAAATGATATCATTACTTTACTAGATAATTTTTTGATTCATATATAGATGATTTTGAAGTTATATTGTATATTTATTTTATATGTTTTGATGCAATCATGAGGCCGAAGGAGGTGTTATGTGTTTTGTAGGAAAACATGTCACAACAAACATTGGGGGGATTGGAGACCAACCACATTCGAATGCTCGATGAGTTCAATAAGGGTCACCATGGCAAATTTTATTTTGTTTATGTGTGCTTGAACTATTTTTAGGGGGTTAACATGGGGGGGAATCACCTCTAATTGTGACCAAGGGGTTATGTGTTATTCTTTTAATTAGTTTCCTATATTTAATTTTAGTATGTGATTTATAGTGACGTATTCTCTTTTTATTAATTACTTGATTTATGTTTAGATTATTAAATTAATTGTTATACTAAACTAAATTATAAAAGGGTCACAAGAATTCATTTATTAGAATTGATAGCCCTTAGTTTATGTGTTTTAAGTGATGTGTAAGTAACCTTGAGTTTGGAATACCCCACCGCCGCCCTTTGAAATTCTTATTTTTCCTTAAGGAAAATTTTTGGAGGCTTATAGGACAATTTGACCTTGTCCCACACCTCTTAAATTACTATTCCAACCGTACCTATTAGTTGGGAGTCAAAATTAGGCCCCATTCTGTATTTTGGGAAGATAAATTATACATTTTTATTGCACCTTCTTACATGTCATTATTTTTAGTCCATAAGGGGTGTGGGCTTAGATTGTGTGTGTAAGTAAAATGTCATTTCTTCACCCACTTATTAATTGTGCATTGTAGTTTGAAGTTTGACTTGTGAAGTGGAGTTGAGGATGAGTGATGTGGAATCCTACATGGAGCCACCTCACCCTCCTCTCTCCCTTTTCTATTTATTCAAGTTCTTTTTCGTGTTTGGGGGTTACTTCATTTCTTTGTGTTCTTGTATTTTTGGAGAGTTGGAGGATTTTGGAATGCTTGTGGTTTTATCGGAGCTTTTGGTGATTGTTTGGACTTGAACAATCTTAGTGTGGAACTCTTCAATCAAGCTCTACCATGGAAAGGTAGGAGCTATACTCTTGTAAAATAGCTTCATTTTTGTAATGTGTATATGTGCATGTTTGAGTGTTTTGGTAAGATTGTTGGTTGCTTGGGTAGATTGCTTAAGTGTGGTGTTGGAGAAGAATATGGGGATCTTACATGTGGGAGGCATAAGAGTTCTTGTCATGTTTTGGAGGGAATTTGGGTTGAGTGTCCCTCCTAGAATAAGAAATTTCTTACATTTCTTATTTTGTCTATTTTAATGAGGGAGCCAGAATAAATTAGTAGGGAGGAATAAAATAATGCGGGAGGTATAAGATTTACTTGAGGTAGGCATAAGAGTGTGTAAGGGTTTTAGATGTTTTTATTGGCAGATTTTTAGGTAGGCACCCATTTCGCATTGGGAGGTATAAGTGACTTCACCATTGATCTTACTCCTTTGGCTTTTGCACGTTGAAGCCTTGTGAATTTTGGTAGTTTCCTTCTTGTGATTGTAGTTGTATTGTTTGGATTTTGGTATGGTTGTAAAAATATTATATTGTGATGTGGATGCTTGTTTTGTTGCCATGAGTTGAATCCTTTGTTTCATTGTAATGTGGTTGGGTCTCGCAGGACAATGAGGAGGATGACTTCTCCTCGTTGGAATTCTTGGTTAGGTGGAGAGTGTTGCCTCTACCAACTTTTTGTTGTGGACAAGTGATGAGAAAATGGAGCTTGGTTGGAAAGTTGACCTTGAAGCTTTGCATGAAGACCAAATTTGAAGTTCATTTTAGTTTTTCCTTATTGCAAACATTCCCCACTTTAAGTGGAAGAAATTGTATTAATATTTGTGAAGAAGATGTTGCTTTATTATTGGGTTTTAAAGTTGAGTTATAAAGGTAGTTGTTGGATTAGAAAATAAGTTTGTAAAAAGGAATTGTCTCATTCCATTGAAGTTGATTTAATTACCACAAAATGGTGTTTCTCTTGTTTTAGAAAATATTATTGGAAATATTGTTGTAAAAGACTCTTGTGAAATGTTAAGAAATTTACATGAAGAAATATTAAGTTTCATTGTCTTACTTAGAAGGCATGTATTGAAAAGGTTAGACTATTTGTGCATTTCACTGTATTGTAGATGGAAATGACCTTAAATTTTAATTGTCTTTTAATTAGTCAATGAAGTAGTTTAATTACTAATTCTAATATGTAATTCTCATTTAAAAAAAAAAATTGCAAATCTATTTCAAATTGTGAATGGAAATGAGATTTATTTTCTTTTACCTTGTATTCAATATCTACCAAATTGTTAGCAAAAAAAGTATTAGTACAAATATTTAACTCATCAATATTATAATCCACATCCTTTTTTTGCTTCGATAATAATATTAACATTTCTTTTATTATTACTAATAACAAAATATTTTAATATTAATAAATTTATTAATATGAAAATACATTAATATTAATATACTATTAATATTATTATATTAATAAAATATGCTATTACAAATATATACATTTATAACTATTTATAACTAAATGCATTCATATGTATTATAGAGTTTTAACTTTATAAAGGTAAAACTTTTAAGAAAAGAAATATGGTAAATTAAACTTTATAAAAGATTAAATCTTTTTATAAAAAAAATGCGGTGGAAAGTAAGTAATACTAAATTACATTAATAAAATTCCAACTACCTAACATTAAGGAAATGCGGCCTAGTTATAGATTAATTAATATTGTAATATAAATATAAATTTCGAACTACCTAACATTAAAGAAATGCGGCCTAGGTGTAGGGGAAAAAACGAAAAAGGTGGGGTGGGTAGGGTCGACTACCCCACCCATAATAATTTTATACCCAACATTACCCACGTAACCATACATTAAACATTGCAAAACAAAAAAATGCAGCCATATCGCTTACACCTCCACACTGCACTTTTTGACACCCTGTTTTCTGGGTTAAGCGGAGGCATCTTTCCTTCTAACGTGAATATATATATATATATATATATATATATATATATATATAACATGAGTTCTCTCATATATTTTAATTTGATTTCAATCTCTTTGTTAATAATGATTTCAAGTTTTACTTCATCTCTAGACAAAGGAGAAATCTATATATATATATACATATATTCTCTCTCTCAGTTCAAATGAAAAAAAGGAAAACATGAATCAAACTTCACCTATATACAAAAATGGGCAAAACTCACAAGTCCATTTGGGAAAACCCAACACAAAATGTGCTAAATAAAATATGCAAATACTTTGAAACCCTAGGAGAGAGTGCATACAAGATAGGAAAATAATAAATTTTGAAAGCCTCTCCAAGAGCTTGAAATGGCCTCTAATGACTTCCCTTCCTCCTCCAATAACCTCCAAAACAAGAGAGAAAATAATGAACCAAATGAAAAGATAAAGAAGCCTTCATAAGCATGATTTAGGGTTAGTTACCATTTTTCCTCATCAAGGTCAATAATTGAATCCATCCAAGGGATGAAATTCATCCCTACAAAAATTAAGTGGAGAGTGGATGAGTGGAAATTACCATTTTTACTTTAAATGTTTTATTTTCAATACATAAGTTCACTTTTTAAGGGGTCGCTTTATGGGGTAAGGGAATGTTTACTCTAACCCCATTTGAAGTGGGGACCTTATTAATTGTTCAAACCTTATGGAATTAAGTGCCTTGAGTATTTATTTATTTTGGCCCCTTTTACCCTCTAAATTTAAATATGGATTATTTAACTATAGTAGGAATTTAATTGTTTAATAAATTAATACTTAAAGAGAATTTAACCATGCTCGGGTTAATTGTACTCTTTATATTTTAATGTGGGTTTAACATTTGTTATATTGGGAAAATTTTGATTATTAAATTTAATTGACTTAGAAGAACTATTGTGACAACTTTAGTTTCAAAGCCTGTATGTGGGCACACTATTAAAAAAAAAAACTATTCTATAATTTTTCTAGTTAATCCTTGTTTGTTCTTGGGTCTCGTGCGGACATTTTTAGTGGGTGTTACACTTGGTATCAGAGCCATAGGTTCAACACTTTTACCTTGGGCCGACATTGAAATCTGAAAATGAGATAACAAAATTTGAACCTTCCTGATTAAAATAATAATGTTGTTGGAATTTTTGTACTTCCCTAGTTACATTTTGTCAAAACCTGTGTAAATGAAAATGTTAAATTAAATTGATATTTTTGTGAAATTTAAGTGTAACAGAACTTGGTTCTACGTTGAAAAGATGTTGTTTGAGTAGTCCTAACACTTATTTTGGTTGTATGATGTGATAAATCCGCTGAGACTCTTCCTTATTGGAATAATGAATTATATGATGTCACTCTTGTGGCCTAGTGCTAGTGGTTGTGTTCGAGAGTCTAACATAGTACATTAGAAGTTGTTTAGTCGTCTAAAGATCCTTTTTTCCTTTAGTGATAAAATGAGTTAGTTTTGGTTGCCGCTTTGGCGACTTAATCCCCATGTGAGTAAGTGTATATTAGGTCTTGATGTCACATTTGATCCGGCTGTGCGTATGCGTTATTAGAACTGAGCTTGAGGTACAATACCCCTACTAGTGGTCATGAAGGGTTATGCAGAGGATGTGATGTTGAATTTTTGTATTTTATATTCCTAAACTTGTGTTATTCTATCAAGTACCAACATCTTATTTTATAATTTTCTTGAGAGGATCTGAGGCTCTTTTAGTTATTTATATCTTTGTGACAATTTTTTAGACATTGCAATGTAGCTACTTAGAAACTTTCCTTGATTGTCGATATTTCTTGCATTTTACTTGATTGGTGAATTAAAGCTCATTTACCTGTTTGGTACTTAGCTAAATGTTACGTGATTTGTTCTTGCATGTTGTTGAGTTGGTTCTAAGTTTTTTTTATCGTCACATTTTGTCATATGGGGGTACACCCTAGCTTCCTGGAATGTCTTCTTAGGTGCTTTAAGTTATGCCTTGGTTTTGGAAAGACAAAACCTTGAGTATGTCTACGATCTTGGAGTGACTCTCTCGTTACTCAGCCTTGCTAAAGAGAGAGTTTGTTTTGTAGTGCCATCTAGTTGACAGCTTGATAGTGACCTAGTGGTGATTTTTCTTACAACCTGGTAAGAGCTTTTATCCTTGTCAGGTAGATGTGTCTTGTTATGGGTTTACATATTGTGTTAGGATCGGATTGAATTTTGGTTGAATGTGAATGTTAGTGGAAAATTGTTTGTTTGGTAGTGACTTTTCACTTATGACATGCTAAGTTTTATCATGATTTCCTTGTTTTGTTATAAGAAGTATTGACTTGTGGATTGTATGTATCTTGGTCATTATGATTAGATTTAAGCTCTTTCAGGAAAGGTGTTTAATTAAGTGTGTTTGTTTTGCTCACGTTGACCTATAAATAATCCTACCCTTGACTTATTGTTTTAAATATCTATGAATAAAACTCTATGACATATTAACCTTTAAGTTACGTGGAAACACTTATGTATGCTTTTGGGTTTTTTTGACCTTCCTATTAGAAATGTGGTTTGGTAGATCATGATATTTTAATCTCCGTGGTGCTTATATTATGCGTTTTTTATAAAAAATATTATAACTCTTGTTTATAAAGTCCATGTTTGGGTAGATTAGTTTGTTGTCCTATTGCATTTGATACCTTCTAATGGGAATGTGGTGTCCTTGGAGTAAAATTTGCATTGTCACCTTGTTGCTTGGTTGGTGGTATCTTGTGGAAATGTGGGTGTAGATTGGAAAAATTTCCTTGTCTTTTTATGCAAATAAAATGTTTGAGCCTAAACAATAGACATTGTTAAACCTCGTAGATTAGTAAAAGTAATTACGCCTTTTTAATGGGTCTTCATTGTAACTTCTTTTGAGACTAGTAGAGACTCACTAGGAATGTTTTATGATGCTTATAATTATTTGGTAAACCTTTGCAATATTGGTGTGCTACATGTTGAATGATAGATTCATAGTCTTACAAACTTAATGATGTGTTTGTGATGTTAAATGTCACATGTTCCTATATAGTTAAAAATATTCGATGTGTTGATTCATCTCTCTTTCCCATAAAATTAATAATGCGATATGTTGACTCTTCCTTCCCATTAAAATTTTAATTGATAAGGTGACTAACCCAAGCACCATAAAACTATAATTGAGGAGATTTGATCTTGAAAATTAACAAATAAACTGGAACACAGGAAGGAAAAATGGTCCTTGCTTTAACCTTGGTAGATTAATAGAATAAATAAAAGCTATGTAGAGGAATAGAAAGGAAAATTTGTCCATCTACCTTCCCTAGGAGTAAAAATAAATACTTTCCACCTATACAAAATGGTGAGATATCATGCCCACCTTAGTGGTGCTCTTTATAACCCAAACTGGTGATGTCATAATAGGAGGAATTTTTAAGTAAGAAAATGCATAAGGAACATGGTTATCAAATGAAAATACAACTTTTGACTTAATAAGTTGAGTTATGAAATGAGTAAGATTTATGTATTGGGTATAATGTATAGTTGAACCTTTATTTATACTGCCTATCTAGAAATGTGAAACACCTTGTTGATAGTGATGTGTTCTAATTATGTAGTAACCCCTTTTTGTTTTACATATGTGTTTTTCCCTTGTAGGAATTTGGGTCTTCGTACCCTTGTTACCTCATTTCTCAACGAGTGTGAGTTGTGGCCCTTTTCGAGCAGGCCTTATCTCTTGTTTTTTTTGAGAAAACAACCTCCTTACATATTGTCTTAGTCCTTAGTGACCTAAGTTATTGTAATTTTAAGGAAACATATGTTAAGGATATGAAATAACTTCACGAAGTGTTATTTTCTTCTTGTGTTTCGTGAGACACATTGTTGTTGTTGCCTCTCTTGCCGTTGGTAAGGAAAGTGCAAGTTGTTTTCATAAAATATTATTCTCTTTGGAATGATGCACCTTTAGATTACAGTTGGACCCCCATTTGTTAATTGTTCTTATCCCTAGCTACATTGAGTTCTCTTTGGTGATATTATTTATGTATGTGATCTCTTTATAGTTATTTCGAGCTTAAGGAGGAAATAAAATAAATGAATTCCATTGTGTTATAGTGAATGGTGCTTCCTGTATTGATATGTTATTTTCTAGGGGAGGTATTTTTGTAAATGTTTGACGTCTCTAGATTTGGTTAGTGTGGTGTGTTAGATTCTTAAAACAAAAAGTGTAAAATCAGACTATAGGAAACCTTGTGGTCATGACTTTGATAGTATTACCATGAAAATTTTATTTTACTATGTTGAGTTATAAAAGTTCTTCCCATGAGTAGTCCCTTGATTTTAAATGTTTTGCTGATTTAGGTGCCCTGCCTTGTTGATTAACCTCATCTTTTGTGATCTCAAATTTTGATACCCTTGAGTAGATATGTTTCTCGTACAAAATTTTTGGTCATAGTTGATTCTGGTAGCCTCATTCAACAAATAAATTTGAAATCATGACTTAACCTTAGTGGAAACCTTTACTTTTGTTATTGCAGTACGTTGTATTCCATGGGATACTATGTGGTCATTCTCAAACTCATGAAATTATCCCTGTTATTCCCCTTCCTTGTGTTTATTCTTGAGACTCATTTGACCTCTTCATATTATAATATTATGTGTTATACCTTGGTTGATCACGTAAAGTTACTCTTTATAATTAAAAGTTCACAACTTTTCATGAAGAAATTTTATAACTCATCTGTTACAATCTCCCTTCTTTTTGTATTTCATTGGAATAAATTTTGGGTTATGTAGACCCGCACTTGTTTGAAGCAAAATAGTTCCACAAATGGTTGGATCCTTTTTTTGTTGCATTTTTTCCTACCTCTCTCTCCATGACTTCCTGGAGGAAGTCACGTCTAAGGGGAGGGGGATGTAGTGCCCACTTCCCTTTGACACCTTTTTGTCAGTGATTTCTATATTGTCAACTATAATTTTGGATAATATTGTAGCTTTCGATTTAGCATGATGTCAGATGTTAGAGATAATTTACTGTTGTTGATTTCAATTCATAAATGATGTGTATGGATTATTAGAGACATATTTTATATTGATGTTGATATGTTTTTGACATGGTTATATATATATATATATATGTATGTATGTATGTATGTATGTATGTATGTATGTATGTATGTATGTATATATTTCAGACATGTGATATTTCGTCATATTGAGTAGACCTAGACAATTGAACTAATCTTATGATCATACGGTTATTAATGAAACGTAGGACCGAGATGTTTTTAGAAATTGTAAATGATATCGTTACTTGCCTAGATAATGTTTTGATTCATATATAGATGATTGTGGAGTTATATTGAATATTTATTTTTGATGTTTTGATGTAGTCATGAGGCCAAAGGATGTGTTGTGTTTTTTGTAGGTAAACATGTCACAACAAACATCAGGGGGATTGGAGACCAACCATACTAGAATGCTAGATGAATTCAACAAGGGTCACCATGACAACATGTATTTTTTTTGTTGTGTGCTTGAATTGTTGTTATAGGTTCCCATAGGGGGGAATCACCCCCAATTATGACCAAGGGGTTATGTGTTATTATCTTATTTAGTTTCCTTTATTTAATTTTAGTATGTGATTTATAGTGATGTATTCTCTTTTTATTTGTTACTTGATTTATGTATAGATTAGTAAATTAATTTTTATACTAAAATAAATTATAAAAGGGTCAAAATAATTAATTTATTAGAATTGATAGCCCTTGGTTTATGTGTTGTAAGTGATGTGTAAGTAACCTTGAGTGTGGAACACTCCACTCCCCCTTTGAAATTCGGATTTGTCCTTAAGGGAAAATTTTGGAGGCTTGTGGGACAAGTTAAACTTGTCGCACACCTCTTTAATTACTATACCAACCCTACCTATGGGTTGGGGGGTTCAAAATTATGCCCCATTATGTATTTTGGGAAGAGAAATTGTAATTTTTTATTGCACCTTCCTACATGTAATTACTTTTAGTCCTTACGGGGTGTGGGCTTTGATTGTGTGTATAAGTAAAAGGTCAGTTCTTCACCCACTTATTAATTGTGCTTTAGAGTTTGAAGTTTCACTTGTGAAGTGGAGTTGAAGATGAGTGATGTGGCATCCTACATGGAGCCACCTCACCGTACTCTCTCCCTTTTCCATTTATTCTTGTTCTTTTGCTTGTTCGGGGCTTATTTCATTTCTTTGTGTTCTTGAATTTTGGGAGAGTTAAAGGATTTTTGAATGCTTGTGGATTTTTTGGAGCTTTTGGTGATTTTGTGGACTTGAAGAAACTTGGTGTGGATCTCTTGGATCAAGCTCTACCATTTAAATGTAGGTGCTATACTCTTATAAAATACCTTCCTTTTTGTAATGTGTATATGTGCATGTTTGATTGTTTTGGTAAGCTTGTTTGTTGCTTGGGTAGATTGCTTATGTGTGGTGTAAGAGGAGACTATGGGGATCTTACATGTGGGAGGCATAAGAGTTCTTGTAATGTTTTGGAGGGAGTTTAGGTTGGGTGTCCCACCTAGGATAAGAAATTTTCTGCATTTCTTACTTTGTCTATTTTTATGAGGGAGCCAGAAGAAATTTGTAGGTTCGCATACAAGAATACAGGATGTATAAAAGGTACTTGAGGGAGGCATAAGAGTGTGTAGGGTTTTGAGATGTTTTTATTCAAGGGTTTTTAGGTAGACACCCATTTCCCATTGGGAGGCATAAGTGACTTCCCCATTGATCTTAGTCCTTTGTCTTTTGCATGTTGAAGCCTTGTGTATTTTGTTTATTTCCTTCTTGTGATTGTAGTTGTATCGTTTGGATATTGGTATGGTTGTAAAAATATTATATTGTGATGTGGAAGCTTGTTTTGTTTCCATGAATTGAATCCATTTTATCATTGTAATGTGGTTGTGGTTCGGGGGCCAATGAGGAGGATGGATTCTCCTCCTCGTTGGATTTATTGATTGGGTGGAGAATGTTGACTCTCCCCCCTTTTTGTTATGGACAAGTGATGAGAAAATGGAGCTTGGTTGGAAAGTTGACCTTGGAGATTTGCAAGAAGACCAAATTTGAATTTTATTTTAGTTTATCCTTATTGGAAACATTCCCCTTTTTAAGTGGAAGAAATTGTATTAATATTTTTGAAGAAAATGTTGCTTGATTATTGGGTTTCAAAGTTGAGTTATAAAGGTAGTTGTTGGAATAGAAAAGAAGTTTATAAAAAGGAATTATCTCATTCCATTGAAGTTGATTTAATTCCCACAAAATGGTGTTTCTTTTGTTTTAGAAAATATTATTGGAAATATTGTTGTAAAAGCCTCTTGTGGAATGTTCAGAAATTTACATAAAGAAATATTAAGTTTCATTGTCTTACTTATAAGGCATGTATTGGAAAGGTTAAACTATTTGTGCATTTCCTTGTATTGTGGATGGAAAAGACCTTAAATTTTAATTATATTTTATTTGGTGAATGAAGTAGTTTAATTACTAATTCTAGTATGTAATTGTCTCTTTTTAAAAAAAAAATTGCAAATCTATTTCAAACTGTAAATGGAAATGAAATTTATTTTCTTTTACCTTGTATTCAATATTATATTCCAGATCCCTTTTTTGCTTCGATAGTAATATTATCATTTCTTTTATTATTAATAATAACGAAATATTTTAATATTAATAGATTTTCTAATATGAAAATACATTAATATTAATTTACTATTAATGTCATTATATTAATCAAATATGCTATTACAAATATATATGTTCATAACTATTTATAACTAAATGCATTCATATGTATTATACAGATTTAAATTTATAAAGGTAAAATTTTTAAGAAAAGAAATATGGTAAATTAAACTTTATAGAAGATTAAATCATTTTATAAAAAAATGCAGTGGAAAGTAAGTAATAATAAATTACATTAATACAATTTCAACTACCTAACATTAAAGAAACGCGGCATAGGTGTAGAGTAAGTAATATTTTAATATAAATATAAATATCCAACTACATAACATTAAAAAAATGCAGCCTGGGTGTAGGGGACAAAAAAAAAAAGGTGGGGTGGGTGGGGTCAACTACCCCACGCCTAATAATTTTATACCAAACACTACCCACCTAACCATACATTAAACTTTGCAAACAAAATAAAAATGTAGCCATATCCCTTACACCTAGGCACGACACTTTTTCACGACCTTTTTTTGGGGTTAAGGCGTGGCCTCTTCCCTTCTAATGTGAATATATATATATATATATATATATATATATATATATAGCATGAGTTCTCTCATATATTTTTATTTTATTTCAATCTTTGTGTTAATAATGATTTTGGGTTTTACTTCATCTCTAGAGAAAGGAGAAATATATATAAATGAAGTAAATATGTGTGTGTGTGTGTTCTCTCTCACACTTCAAATGAAAAAAAGGAAAACATGAATCAAACTTCAACTACATAAAAAATGGGCAAAAACCACAAGCCTATTTGTGGAAACCAAACACAAAATGAGCTAAATAAACTATACAAATACTTAGAAAACCTAGGAGAGGGTGTATAAATGATAGGAAAATAATAAATTTTGAAAGCCTCTTCAAGAGCTTGAAATGGCCTCCAATGACTTCCCTTCCTCCTACAATAACCTCCAAAACAAGAGAGAAAATAATGAACCAAATGAAAAGAGAAAGAAGCCTTCATAAGCATAATTTAGGGTTAGTTTCCATTTTTCCTCATCAAGGGCCCTAATTGAATCCATATAAGGGATGACATTCATCCCTACAAAAACTAGGTGGAGGGTGGATGAGTGGAAATTACCATTTTTTATTTAAATGTTTTATTTTAAATACATGATTTGACTTTTTTAGGGGTCACTTTAAGGGGTAAGGGAATATTTACTCTAACCCCATGTAAACTGGGGACCTTGTAAAATGTTCAAACCTTGTGGGATTAAATACCTTGGGTATTTATTTATTTTGGACCCTTTTACCCTCTAAATTTAAATATGGAATATTTAACTATAGTAGGAATTTAAATGTTTAATAAATTAATGCTTAGAGAGAATTTAACCCTTCTCGGGCTCATTATACTCTTTAGATTTTAATGTGGGTTTAATATTTGTTATATTGGGAAAAATTTGATTATTAAATTTAATTAACTTAGAATCATTATTGTGACAACTATAGTTTGGAAGCCTGTATGTGGGCATGATTTAAAAAAAAAAATCTTCCATAATTTTTCTAGTTAAACCTAGGTTATTCTTGGGTCTCGTGCAGGTGTTTTTAGTAGGCATTATATACTTGGATCAATAGTTTTTAAGTGAAAAAAAAATTGGATCCTTGAGCTAGTGTTTTCAATCCTTTTCTTGATCCTTTAATCTTCTTTGAAGCTTCCTTGGTTGATTTACCCTTGTCCTTTGTCATTTGGATGAGTGTATCAAAGTCCTCTGAAACTTCTATCTCCAGATTGATCCTACCAGTAAAACATGATTGTTTAATACATTGAGATTTGTTCTTAGCTTACTGTGATGAATTTGATCTTAATATTTTCTTGATATGATTCCTTTCTTAAATAGTTATACTTCCTTTATATGGTAGCATTCATGTGCACTCTTATATGCTTCATTTGAAAACTGAACTTCATAGAATTGTTGCACTTTGTAAGATTACCTTAAAACTTCATTTTCTTCAGTTGTTAAGCTATAATGAATTCTCCAAAGTCGTTTGATTTGATGACTGAAAGTGTAGTTCATTTATTTTATAGTTAAATACTGTAATTGATATTCATTATAGATTTAGTATGCATGCTGGAAAATTTACAATGTCCATTTTCCATGGTAAAGCCCTGTCAAAATTTTCCTAGATTTCCTTCTTTTATTTTTGTTTCAGCTCTAATAGATGTACTTTCTTGATTAAAAATACAAAATGTATCACTTCTTCTATTGAAGCTGATTTGTTGTTTGAAACTGAAACATAATGATTGCTATCTGATCATATCATGTTTTTGTATTTTTTGTATCACTTATTTGATTTACATAAAAATTTTAAAGCATGTATTAGTTTAAGGCAGCATGATGGAAAGATGTAAATGTCCATTATACATGGCGAAGCCCTATCAAAATTTTCTCAAATTTTCTTTCTCATTCTTGTTCATTTATAATATTCTCTTTCCAGTTAACTTCAGCCTTTAAATTTTGATCATTCTTCTTCACCTTTGGGTTACATTCTTAAACATGTACTTCTATTTGCACGTCTCTTCTCAATGTCCACTATAACTTCTTCTATTTCTAGTATAGCGACTGAATTTTGAGTTGCATTCTTCCTTCATACTAGTATGTACTTTTGAATTATCTACTTCATGTAACATGGGATAGAATTCATTGAACTCTGCAATCTTTATCTATAGTGAGGAATGTAAGACATGATTTATTTTTTCTTGGCTGCATACCTACACACTTAAGAAAACATTTAGAAAACTTTTAGGCTTTTTGGCCTCTCTTATGTCCATGGTTTTTCTTTTCTTCTTTCTCCTTATTTTTGAGTGAGTCAATCATGTATGTTGTTTAATTTTCATGTAATCTATATCTAATATTGTTAATAGATCCATATGCACGAATTTGGATAGTATAGGAATATGGATTAACCCTGAGCCTCATAACTGGTAGTTGTTCTCTTTTCTTCTTTTCAGGTACATCACTTTTAGCAATGAAGATGTAGGGGGGATATTTTTGGAGATGGTGATCCCTCAAATGAAGAAGAAACCCCCAAGGAAATGATGGGTTCATTCATACTCTTCTATATTATCTTTCATGCATATGTAGCTCTTTCTTCAATACCTATACTTTACTTTTCAGTTACATCCCATGGCTTGTGTGTGAATGTTTAAAATTCCTTATGAATAAAACATTGAATTCTGAAATTGAGATGTGTATTTATTTCTATATTTCATATTTCTTTATGGATTGTATGATGAATTAAACAACCCAATAATATAAGTAAATGTCTTAATCATGAAGGAAAAGAACATTAAAGAATACATGTAACATCTAGTAATGAACTTTGATTGCTGTAATATAAAATTATGATTATTGTTCCATGACTTAACACTTCACCTATTTTGTAATTCGATGTTTTAATCGAGAAAACACATTTGTCCTTTAGGTATTTTTGTTCTTTTTCTTAAGAAAGTCATGAAATTGCATATAATGTGATCTGTTACATTTTGTAACAACACAATAAATTTCATGTAATCATTAATTAATTCAACAAAACAATATTGACTGAAAAAATATCCCCTAGTTTAGGTTTGCTTCACCAATGTTATCCACTGTAATGAAGTTTCAAGTTCCCAATTTTGCACAACTGCAAAAAGTATCAATAGTCAGGCTTGACTCCCATGCCCAATGGATACTTCAAGATTACATATCACTTCATCTGGCAGGAAGATAACTCTGCTAAGTCACCAAATTTTTATCCAAAATTAAGCCTACAAGTTAATTGTTGATAAGTTGCACAATTTATTCAGTTTGTCAAAAGTGCCACAGGAAAGTGTGGCAGAAAAAAGTCCGCAGAAAGTGCCATAGGAAATTTCCACAAAACAAATTCCACGAAAATTACCGCAGAAAACTCCACAGAAAGTACCACAGAAAGAAGTGTTACTAAAATCCACTGAAAACCATAGAAAACCACATCCACGAAATGTTGCAGAAAACTGGAAAATCCGTAGAACAAAAGAAAACGATAGTTTTTTTGTGCGAAAATTTGAATGGGCATAACTTTTGATCAAGTCCTCAAAATTTGAAAAACTTTATATAAATGGAAATGTCTCAACATCCTCTATGAAATGGGAATTGTATTTCTCAATTTTACTAAGGTTGTGTGTGCAAAAAATTTGGAAAATGTCTTCAGCATGAAAATACACATTTCTAGGCCCAACCACTATAAATAATGAAGTATGGCACCCCATTTCTTATTTCAGAAGCTAAAGTACATGGGAGAATGATTTGTAAGGATTCCCATGAATTTTTCAAACCATTTAATGATTTTTTTTTGTGGGTGAGAAAATAAATACGAGTTTTAATTTTTGTCCCTTCTCTCATTTACTTCTATATATTGTAAACACTTCTCATTTGAGAGGAGAGATATTCTAGCATGTGGGGAATCTCTGCAAATTTTGTGGCATAAAATTAGTTCTACTTGCATTTGCATAGATTCTTGTAGGTAGTTTAGAAGTAAAAACCACCTTTCTCTGGAGGGTGTATCTGAAGTAGCAAGTCCCACAACATGGAGATAATACCCATGTTACCGAGTCCACACCGTAAGCTCAAGCACATGAACTTGTACATACCGGAGGGTTCTATGATTTGGTGCTAACAACTATATCCTATGAAATATGGAGCATATATTGCATTGAGTTGGATCCATCCTTACCTTGTATGTTTTGATCATATTGCATCTTATTGTTACTTATTTTGATTTCTATAATTTCTCATGCATTCATTTTTCATCAGAGATGCATAAAATCTAATATGAAATAGGCATAAAATAAACTCTTTGACCTTCAAATTACGTTTTTAAGTTGTGGAAGCCACTCATAAGTGTAGAAAACTCTTCCTAGGTAAAAATGATGACATTATTTGCCCCATGGTTAACTACTTTTTTTGGATTACGCCTTGTTTTGAATAATATTGGGTATACAATACTATTTTACAGAGTTGAAGTGAATATATTTCTTTAGAAGAAGGTATGTAAGGTGGTATTAGGTGTCATGAAGATATTTTAAAAAGTTGTGTGTTTTTTAGTGTGTTTTCTATCAGATTTCCCTCTATACCATTAAAAAGACTCTCAAACTAAACCATTCAAGATGTATGAACAAGGTTACCAAGCACAGGTCTCAAGATTGAAGTGAGAAATGAATGGTAAAATTCTTATATAGCTCCTAAATAACTTATGAAATCTCAGAGTTGCTTTAGTTAAGTGGAGAAAAGGCCTATTTTCTACTTCCTGTTCAATTGTCTTGCATGAATGGAAAAGAGGTGTGATTTTTGAATGGTGATTTTATGTTTCACTCTACGAACTATGTACTTTAGTTGTTGAAGATAGTGAACATGCTCTTCTTGAATTTTTACTTCCAAATTTTTTTATTAGAGTTAATATTTACTATTGAGAAGACTACAAACTTAGTACTTCCTTGTGATGGGTTAATAACGAGTGCACAGTTTGAAAATTTCTTGTTTATCATGTTTCTATTCCTTGAATTAGTGGATTTCCTAGTACATAAAGTACTACAAGTGAAGTATACTTCACACAATAGTACCTCATAATTCTTAGAAATACCATTACATAAGAAAATTCTTTAAAAATTCAAGAGTAGGTCCATCTTATTGTAATAGTAATGGTGATAAGCACATTTGGTCTAAATATTTGATGCTCTCCAAAAACAAAATTGAAAATAAATATTTATTATTGTAGTAAAAACCCTTGGTGAAAAAATATTCACTAAAAATCCAATGAAAAGGAATAACAAAGTGGAAAAATCCCTCAAATGGGTGAATATGGTTTGATCCTCAAAACCCTCATTGTGCATAGTCTTGAAAGATCAAGAAAGTTAGATCTTATTTGAAAGATATTAGGCCATATATGGATATAAAATATCTGAATGTATCTTCATCCACCTTTTAATATGTATCTGAAAGTGTGTTTGACTAATATTACAAGTGAAAAAAAACCCAAAGTGTTTCAAGATTGCATAATAAAATCAGTGTATGATGTGTCCTAATGCACATGTTATGATCATGATCAGTGTTCTTCTAATATCTTGATGGTTTTATATGATAAAATACTTGTAAATAAACCTATCCAAGCAAGGAAATATCATGAGGATATTATCATTGTAGTGTACCAATAAAATTCATGATTGTGACTTGAGACATTGTAAACTGTGAAGAGGGCGGTAGTGTGCAAGATGTTTCTTCCTCTGATTTCTTTTGTTGATGACCTCCAAATAATATTTGTTGATATGATCCTATGCAAATCAAGTTTACCTAAATACCTAACTTAGTGGGTGTTCTTAAGGCTCTTCTCCTTCTTATTTAATGATGTAATGATTACCCTCTTTCTTCCAATGCACTCATATGTGCTCAGATGAAGATTAGAACACAAACAGAAAAGGTTGGAATATTGTTAGAATTTATAAGGATTATTTGGAGATATTGTAACATTTAAACCTTAATGATAACACTTGGATAATATATTTTAAAAATACAAGATAAATCTTGTTTCGTAAAGCATATGAAAAGTCATAAAAATGTTACAAAACAGGGACAAAGATCAAAAAATAGGTTTGTTAGTGGTGGTGGTGTGAGGACAAAATAGAGGAGAGAGAATAGAGATTTTTTATCTCTTATTATTCTA
This sequence comes from Taxus chinensis, assembly GCA_019776745.2. Lineage (NCBI taxonomy): Eukaryota > Viridiplantae > Streptophyta > Pinopsida > Cupressales > Taxaceae > Taxus > Taxus chinensis. Next base: position 595,728,483 of record CM034146.1, on the reverse strand, counting down.
TATTATTCAAGAATTAGATACAATATTTATATGAAAGATAGTTAACAATAATCTCCACAATGTAAGGGGAGATTATGATCTACAAGAGAATAATGGAATAAACAAGAAATAAAATCTCCTAATTATATAAAATAAATCCTTCATATATTTATGCTAAAATTCCCCCCCTTATTACATTATTCTTGCAAATGTGACCCCTGAAAAGTTCAAATTTAAATTTTCCAAGAGTTTTTGTGAGAATGTCGAAAACTTGTGCTTCTGTAGGATAGTACTGGAGCTGAATGTGATGATTCAAGACATGCTCTCGAATGAAATGATAATCAATATCAATATGATTTGTTCGTTCATGAAAAACTAGATTCTACACGAGCTTTAACAAACTCTGATTATCGAAATAGAGAATAGGAGACTTTTTTTGAGGAATTCCTAGGGCATCAAAAATATGACATAACCATATCGCTTCACACCCAGCTCCTTGTGTGGCATGATATTCTACCTCTATGGATGAGATAGAAACAACATTCTACTTCTTTCTTATCCATGAGATAGGTCCAAATCTGATATGAAATATGTATCTTGTAGTTTACTTCATGTCACTAACAGATATGGTGTGGTACGAGTCGACGCATCCCTATAATAAGAATTGAACGTTCTTCTTATATTCCAGACCATAATAAATTGTACTTGAAACATACCTTAAAACATGCTTTGCTACATTCCACTGAAATTTCTTTGGTTCATGCATTAATCTTGAAAGATAGCTAACAACATAGCATAAATATAATCTGGTATATGTCAAGTGGATGAGTCCTCCAACAAATTGCCTATAGAGAGTAGCATCTACTTGAGGTGAATCCTATAATATTGAAAGTTGTAAGCCTCCATGGGAGTGGATATAGGTTTACAATTAGACACTATGTACTTTTGCAGGAGTGTCTTGGCGTACTTTATCTGGGAGATAAAAAATGTGATGCTCATTTTTCCATATTTCCAAGCCAAGATAGTAATGTTGTAGCCCCAAATCTGTCATGTCGAAGGTTATTTTGAGATCATTCTTCATAATATCAACCTGATATTCTAAACTGTCAGTGATCACAATATCATTTACATACACAACAAGAATGACAAATTATTTTGCTACCTTCTTTATATACAAATTTGAGAATGAGGGGATACGAGTGAATCCATGCTTCAAAAGGTGATTTTCGATCTTGATATACCATACCCTTGGATCTTGTTTCAGTCCATACATTGATTTGATGAGACAACATACCTTCTTAGGATGCTCTTCATTAACAAATCCTTCAAGTTGGGTCATGTACACTTCTTTTAGATCACCATTTAGGAAAGAACTCTTGACATCTATCTGCTGAAGTCTCCATACTTTTTGTGTTGTCAATGCACAAACAACTCTGATGGTCTTGATCTTCGCAGTGGGTGCAAAGGTTTATTCATAGTTAATGCCCTATTTTGAAGCATATCTTTTCGCTACAAGACATTCTTTATGTTTTTCGATGGATCCATCTGCCTTATATTTTGTCTTGAAAACCCATTTACAGCCTATTGGTTTCTTTCCTGTAGGCAGATCGACAAGTTCCCATATCTATTTTTTCATGAGTGAGTCACATTATCTATCCATGGATTCCTTCCATTGAGGTTGACTAAGTGCTTCACAAAAAATTTCTATCTCGGAGCTATTAATCAATAAACTCGTGAGTGTAAATTTTACCTCATTTTTTATTTGACTCCTTGTTTTAACTCTTGATGATGTATCTGGGAGTTGTTGTAAATGTGAGTCCTTGATGGTGGTCTGTACCCACTTTAGATGAGAAATTGGTTGCTTTTGAGAAGAAATGTTTCGTTTCCATGTGGATTAATGTGGAGTCACATTCTTTAGTTCTCTAAGGTTAAGAAATAGCTCTCCTAAAAACATTTATTTTCTTTGAGTTGTCTCCTCTGACTAATCATCTGATTTAGAGACTAGTCGATGAGAGGTGGTTGGTAATGGTTCTTCTGTTGTCACTATAGATTCAAAGCATGATTCTTCACAAACCACATCCCGACTCTCGTATATTTTATTTTTCTCAGGATCCATGAGATGATATGCCTTCAAGGTAGTGTTGTAGCCAAGTAGGATACATGGAAGTATCTTTGGCTCAACCTTCTTTCTCTTTTGAGTTGGGACATGCATGTATGTTGTGCAAACAAATACTCACAAATGAGAAATTGATGGATTTATACCACTCCATACCTCTTCTGGCATTTTATTATTTAAAATATTTTTTGGTTCCCTGTTGAGAAGATATACTCATTTCTGTACTGCTTTATCCCAATAGCATTGCTCTAGCTTTGTTGTTCTTAGAATGTAGCGAGCTATCTGCATCAATATGTAATTGTGACGATCAACAATGCGATTTTGTTGGGGTGTTTAGGGAGTAGTCTGGTTTTTCTTAAGGCCTTGTGGGTTAAGGAATGCCAAGCACTTCTTTGATTTGAATTCTCCCCCTCAATCTGAGTGAAGTAAAAGAATTGGTTGTCCGGTCTCTTATGAGAGTGGTCATCCATGAATAGTTGTAAGTACTTGTATCCATAAAGTGAAGAAAGAAGCGGGTCATTCATAATGGTGTGAACTACCTCGAGATGCTTCTTGGCATGGAAGGTGCTCACCTAAAATGGATCTCTATGTTTTTTTCCTACAAGAAAGCTAGGGTAAAGAGGAAAGGTACTGGAAAATTTGGGTAGTCCATGAACCTTTACATTTTAACTCATCTCATGTAATGAACTAGCTGACAAGTGTCCATATCTAAAATGCCAAACTGCAGTCGATTGTACTCTTGATGCAGATAAATCTATTGAATAAGATGAAACAATATATAAAGAAAATAACTTATCTTTTAGAAATTATCTAGCAATGATCTTACCTTATCACAAAATAAAACATGATTTGATGCCATTTAAAACAATAAATTCGACCTTCAGGTGATGATTCAATAGTTGAGTTACTGACAGGAGGTTGCTAGTCAGTCCACGAACATATAGTACCTTTGTAAGCGTACATTTTCATGGTCCTAGAGAAATGGTGACTCTTCCTATTCCTTCTACAATGTACTCTTTGTCATCCGCTATCCAAACTCGATCACCTATTGATTGTTTGTCTAGTGAATCAAACAACTCCTTATCACCTGACATGTGCTTACTTGCACCAGAGTCTATCAACCATACTCTTTTTGTGGGATGTGAATTTTGAGAGACAAGTACAGGGTTATTACCACAATAGACTCAATCTGATGTCTCCCTCATCATATTCATTATCTTTTTGGGCCACAAGATGTCCCTTGTGCTTTCTCTAGTGGGGACGTCATTTAGAATTTTTAAAATATTCACACCCTGATGTTCTTGTTTGAATTGAAGACCCTTGTTTCAAGCTATTATACAAGTGGTTATCAGTGTTATGAGTGTTTTTATTGCAAATGTGACACCACCTCTTTGAATTTTGATCTTTCTGTTGTTATTTTAGTTTCACTTGATTTGGCTTCTTTGTGAGATCCTTCCGATTCTTTTGGCCATGGTATGTGTTTAAGAACAGGGCTTTATCCTAAGTACCCTCTTGGGATAAAATTGATGGCATCTTACTGCTGAAGAAAATTCACAAGTTCTTCAAATGCCATTGTTTGTTTAGATACATTTAATGTCATAACGGACACTCAGAATTGAGAAGGGAGTGATCGCCATGAGTAGTTTGTCATCCACTATTTCACTGAGTGCTAATAACTCTGATTGTAGCTCATCCATGTGACGTAAGAACTCCTCAACTTTATCATCTGACCCCATAGAGAGGTTGTGCAACTTTGACTAAAGATGGAGGATCTACTTCGAATTTTTGGGTTCATAAATTATTTCCAACTTGTCCCAAGCCTCCTTTTGTTTCTGTGTATTCCGAACATGCATTTGCACATCAATCAATGATACTGACCATTATCATCATCAAGGATTTAGTACTAGCCATCTCATACTTTATTAATTCATCAGGGGTTGTGGGAGTAGTCATAGATCCGGTCACAATGCCCCATAATCCTTCAAATTGAAGGATTGTTTGCATCTTTGTTTTCTAGGCCGCAAAATTGGGCCCTTTAAGCAACTGAGCATCAGAGAGAAGAAACTTCAGAGCAGACATTTTTAATAAAATAATATATAATTTATTTATTTATTTCAAGATATATTACAACTATGCCTCACTGATGTGAAGTACTAGCTGGTAGAAGTTCTCAATACTCGTGTGTTGAGAGATGACAACAGTTGGTGGGGCGTTCTTTTTCATCTTCATAGTTGGCATCATACCCAGCTTCTAACTCTTCCTGAACTCACTTTGCTTGGCAGCTGACGTCGAAAAGGAAATATTCAATAAGTCCTCGTTGAACTAGCTCATCGAAGTCAAGATTGCCAGTGTTCTGAAGCTCATTTAGCAAATAAAATTAGAACCCAAAGCTCTCAGGAGATTCTTCACAATGTTCTCTTGCTAGCAAGTTGGCATTTCAACTTTCACTAGTCTCGATCGTTTCGTTTACGCTTGACATTCAACATTGGTTTAAGAGACTCCAATTTTCTTCTTCGGGGACTTTTTTTTATTATTATATTAAGAGACTTGTAGGATTTCATGACACCAAATTCTCCTCTCCTTGTGCCATCCTAACTCTTCACGTAGGTCTCCTCTCTTTGTTAAAGACTCCTCCACACAACAGTCACTACTAGCTTCCATGCCCCAACAACTTCTAACATCCAGGAAAAGTGTGTGCTCAGCACACAAATACATTCATCACTAATACACAATTGATTAGGAATTCCATACAGCGGCACCAAACTCCACTCTATTTGCTCCTTCATGCCGATTGGGAAACAAAAAAAAAACCTATAGCTATTATCTCTTTCACAATGCAGCAATGAATCTCGTCCCACGTGACCATAAGCAGAGAAATCCTTTTACACTAGAGTCATGTTTTTCTTCCTCACGCAGGATGAAAACTCCATGCAAACGAATTAGATTTTTTGTTTTTTTTGGTACTTTACTTTCCATGTAGCTTTATGAAGCTTGCTCCATTTTCCATGTAGCATTCACGTAGGTTGTAGAACTGATCACTCCACGTGGGCCAAATGTAGGCTTTTAATTTCCTCCACACAGAAGGAGAGAAGGAACTACACGCAAGTTTAGAATTTGAAAATAAATTGATATTTAAATATCCATGTACAGCCTCCACAAATCACTATCCCTCCACGCAGTAGAAAAAGATCAAAAATCCAACAAGGTAATGAAAAACCAAGGAGAGAAGTACTTGGAAAACTATTAGAATAATATAATAAAAAAATAATCGGTCTCTCCTTTACAACGCACACACACACATGTAAAATTATTTGTTCTCTGATACCAGATTGTGGGGCAAAAATAGTGGAGATAGAATACAGATTAGTTATCTCTTATTATTCTATATTATTGAAGAAGTGGATACAATATTTATAGGAAGGATAGATAACAATACTCTCCACAATGTAAGGGGAGATTATGATCTACGAGAGAATAATCAAATATAAAAGAAACAAACTCTCCTAATTATAAAAAATAAATCCTACGTATCTTTATGCTAACAAGATGAAGGTAAGAAATTTAAGCAGTCTTCTTTCTTCATTATTAGACTTGAGAGAAATATTCAAAAGGATTATAGACTACGAAAGTATAACTGAAACATGTAATTTGTATTGATGACACTTCATGGAAGTTATGTTTAAAACATCTTCATTTCCTTTGTATGTACAAAACAATTGTGTAAAGTGAATATTTTTTAATATGATGTTGTAAAGGCATGTGTAGAAGAGATTGTTGTCTATAAATAATTAGTATTTTGAATGAAGTTGTTGAAGTTAAGTAGAGCTATCCTGATGTGATTTGAGTATAGAGAGGCATGTTAAAGAGATAGTTAGTTTTGAATGATGAACATATATCAACATATATGAGATGAGCTTGAGCTAAGTATACATGGTGGAGTTGATATAGAGGCCAATGGGAGTATGAGTGTATTATTCTCTTAAATAGTAGTGCATGGTTTAACTTGAATAGAAAATCCTTGAAGTCCTAAGACTAGATAAGTATGTTCAAGAGTAGATATGAGATGAAGACTAGGTGCAAATCAATGAAGATCAAGTGTAAATGATTGAAGACTACAACTAGGTCAATGAAGAAACAAAATAAAAAATTGTATGAGCTTTGAGAACGTGAGAAAAAATCAGGTATAATGGTTTTTTATTGGGTTAATTGAGTGCAACAAGTACATGTGAAAGAGTGAATGTTTAAAAGGGTGGCTCAAGAAAGTACCATGACGAAATGGATAGGGTGAAGGTAGCTTTGTATAACATGAAGTTTGATTTTGAGTGGATAATTAGAAGAGAAGTGAAGGAGTAGAAATGAGAAAATTAATAAGGTAATATAGTGGTTACTATCAGTTGTATAATTCAATAGATTCAATTTGACCAAAACCTTGCGTAAGTCAAATTAAAAGCTTTGTAGATGGGGAGTTGTAGCTTCCACATAAGTTGAAGCTTAGAGAAGGTCAATAGGTGATGGACTAGATTTGGGAGTTGAAGCTTCTAGAGAGGTAAAATATTGTCCAAGTCTAAGTAGGTTCTTGGTTTAATTCTAGACCCACGCTCTGATAACAAGTGTAAAACCCGCAAAACGACATTCTAGGAACATGCTTAAACCTGACACTTAACCCGAAAATTGCTACTAATTTTTTTTATAAAAGAAGGTTACATGGGTGTTTAACCCTTAGGGTTTGTTGAACTAACTTAATTTACTAACTCAACTAAAGTTTGTTGGCTGAGATCCAATTTAAAATATTACACATTAAATCTTCTTTATCTCCAAGGTTGAATAATTAAAAGCCAACTAGGAAGGTGCCATATCTTAAATTACTTGGTTAATAGTTTTCTCTTTTTAATTAATATTCAATCCAAAGATGACTAACTTCATGCTTAAATAATTTAGTTTCATTATCCTAATATTTTTAAGTCCTTTTAATTAAATTCCCACAACATACTAGGGAGAAAAGGATACTTTACACTCCAAGACAATTTAAATGGCCCCATTCACCCATCTACACATACCCTTAAGGATTTTAAATTAAACCTTTAAAATACATTTCTTCCTAAAAAATATAGGGTGAATCCTCTACCCTTAGATAAAATCCATCTTAGCCACTAGATCCTAGGGTTCCAAACTTATCCCTAAAATCCTTATGAATTTTATTAAAGTCTTTCCTTATTCTATTCTTCTCATTTGGTCTATTTCCTTTTGTTAAATTTATAGGTTGGAGAGGAGAAACTCATGGGAGCAAGAGGGGAGAAATCGTGGAGGACTCTAAAAGGACCAAGCTTAGAAGGTTTACATTAAAGGTTTAATGTTGTTTCCATTTTCATTCAAGGATTGGGATGGATATCTTTACCCAATCTGGTTTTACTCTAAACCATTATATTTGGGTTTTCAAATTTGGGGCAAACCCTACCCCATTTTTATAAATGAAAAAGAATATTTTTAATTCACCATTTGAAGGTTTTGTTGGCCAATCCAAGGGTTTAAATCATTTTCTTGCTTTCTGGTAGTTATTACATGAATTTTACATCTTATAAATTATATTGAAACAATTAAAATTCACACACATGTGTGGATCTAGAAATTTTTGTCAAAAATGACAGAACCACCACCCAGAGTAAACCGGCGGTCCTGGGATCACCGCCTTACCTAGGTCACAAACCATGGACTGCTGCCCTACTAAGCGGTAGTTTTGAGACTGCCACATTAGCCTGAGTGGTGGTTTTAGGCCCGCCACTCTGCACAAGGTGGTGGTCTTTTTTCTAAAACAAGAACCTCTATGCCAATAGTTTCCCAAAGCCAAATTTTACTACAAGGTCCTAAAATATATTCTTAAATTGATTTTATGCTCCTAAAGTTTCAAGTTTTGGGATTTAATATCATTTGTTCATTCCTTAGTTATATCTACTCATTTTTAAAGTGTTATCTAATCCAATAAACACATCTACTTTGCAAAATCATTCTATTATGTTCAACTAGTCTTCTTTGAAATTCCATGAGCAAAGAAAACTTAATCTACTTTTACATTGTTATTTGCTTACTACAAAATCAACATTTAATATCATTTGTTCATTCCTTAGTTAGATATACTCATTTTTAAAGTGTTATCTAATCCAATAAACACATCTAATTTGCAAAATCATTCTATTATGTTCAACTAGTCTTCTTTCAAATTCCATGAGCAAAGAAAACTTAATCTACTTTTACATTGTTATTTGGTTACTACAAAATCAACATTTCCAAACACAATAAACTTCAAACTTGTTCTCTTGTTCATATTTTACTATAAGGTATGTATGTTCAAAACAACTATAACAACTTTATTTTTTCCATTCCAATTTTACTATGTATACATTTTCAACATCTACAACTTCTATATTTCTTATTTCACATTTACAATAAAACAACTTCACAATGAAAGTAAACTTTCTTATTTTTTTCATTGAAAATGGCTCATATAATTAACACAAATAAGTACTTTTCTCACAATACAACCAATATTCCAAATTTAGAGAAACTTACTTTCTTTTCTATTTATCAAAACTAACTCCACAATATAATTCTTTCTCCTATATTTTGTTTGTTTCTTCCCACATACACTATTACTTTAATAGTAAATGTTTAAATACAAATTTCCCTTTTACACTATGCAACTTCCAACAAAACATTTACACAATATATCCATTTGATTCTTTCTCTTCTACAATAAACAAATATTGGAATGAAACTTTCCTTCATAAGTCCAATACAATGTCCTCCACTTAAAGTAGGAAATCATACAAGAATATAACTAAAAGTAGAATACAATACTACAAGTTCTTCCACTCTAAGTGGGAACAACACAAATATAGTTTCACAAGGTTTCCAACAAGAATCCAAGCTTCACAACTCCAACAAGATAGCTCCTCCGATATTTTTTTGATTCAAAACAAAATAGGGGGAGAGGCAACACTCTCCACTCAACAAAGAGGAGAATCCATCCTCTCCATTGGCCCCTGAGCCCCAACCACATCACAATGTCAGATGATATCAACACATGGCAACAACAAGCTTCCACAATACTAACAATTAGTTTCTCATCCATTCCATCCACATTCAAACAAAATCAACAAAATAAGAAAGGAGAACACAAAACAACAATATAACAAGGCTTAACAACAAAGCCAAAGGAGCAAGACCTATGGGGAGGCCACTTATGCCTCTAAATGGGAATGGATTCCCACCTTAAAGCCTCTAATGAATATCTCAAATCCCCTACATACCCTTATGCCTCCCTCAAGTACCTCTTATACCTCCCACAATCTCTTATGCCTCCCTCATAAAAGAAAAAAATATGAAATATAAGAATTCCTTATACAAGGTGGGGCATCCAACACAAACTCCCTCCAAAAAAATTGTGAACTTTTATGCCTCCCTACATGAAATGTCCCCATACTCTCCTCCTACTCCAAACGTAGGCAATATACCCATACCCAACAAGCATTCCTAAGAAAATAATACTCAACAAAAGAACATAAACACAAAATAATCATACTATAAGCAAGGTAAAGCTCCCACCTTTCCATAGTAAATCTTGTTCCAAGGTTAATTCTCCAAGCTCCTCAAAATCAAGAAAGCATCCACAAGCTCCAAAAATCCACAAGATCTCTCAACAATTTTCTAACTCTCTCCCAAAATACAAGAGTACAAAATAATGAAGTAACCCCCAAACAAGAATTTTTTTTTTCAATAAATAGAAAAAGGAGAGAGGATGATGATGTGGCTTCAAGTAAGATGCCACCTCATTTCCTCTCCACTCCACATCACCTTAGTCAACCTCATATTCTAATGCATAATTAATAAGTAGTTGAAGGAAAGACAAGTTACTTGCACACATCGTCTAAGCCCACACCCCCTAAGGACAAAATTAATTTCTTGAAAGAAAGTAAAATAATTTTTTTACCGTTTTATCTTCCCATTACACCTAATGGGGTCTAATATCAACCCCCCAACCCATAGGTAGGTTTAGTATATCCATTTAAGAGGTGTGGGACAAGTTTGAATTGTCCCACAAGATTCCAAATTTTTCCTCTAAGGCCAAATTCGAGTTTCCCATGATGGTAGAGTGTACAACACTCAAGATCTTAAGAATTCAACACATAACACAAAATCCAAGAGAAAATCAAGTCTAATAAATGAGCTTCTTTTGGTCACATCTTTAATTATTTTAGGAAAATGTTAAATTAGCTTAATTAAGACACTACAACCCACTAATAAAAAAGGGGTAAAACATACATCAAAATATAAATAATTAAAACAAGTAAATTATATTACTAAAAGAAACACATACTGACATTAATAAAAAGAACTAAAATAAAGGAAAAGACATGACCCCTTGGTCACAATTTTCCCCTAACCAAAAATTCTAACACACACAATTACATGTTTCCATGGCGGCCCTTGTTCAATTGATCTAGAATTCCAATGTGGTTGGTCGCCAATCCCCTCGATGTTTTTTGTGAATAAATTTACCTGCAAAACAAAAAAAAACCCTCTTCGGCCTCATGGTTGTATTAAAAACATCTATGATAAAACATATAATATAAATCAAGAATCATCTATACACAAATCAAAAATCATCTAGGAAAATACAATACCATTAACAATTTCTAGAAACATTTCTATCCAACGTTTCATCCATGTCAAAATGATCACAACATTAGTCCAATTATCAAAGGTCTACTCAATATAATGAAATATATCACATGTCAGAAATATATATATATATAAATAACCATGTCAATAGTATATCATCATCAATATGAAATGTCTCTAATGATCCACATGCATCATATATGAATTGAACCAACAACAGTCCAGTATTTCTAACATCTAACATCATACTAAATCAAAAATCCATAATCATATCCATAAGACTATTCGACAGTATCGAAATCAATAATCCAAAAAAAAAGTGTCGAAGGGAAGTGGGCACTACATGTTACGTGGGGGAAGTGTGATTCTCACAATTATGTGAGTGATGGATATCTATGAAATGATGTGATAATCACCATGCCATGGTGGCAACGCTTGAAATGTGTCTTGGTCATCAATTTAATGATTATCTTTTTTGACAAAAACAATTAGATGTGGAAGTGGAGTAGGGAAGGTATGGTTATTGAATAGTGGTATCTTATGTGGGATTCACAATGTTTAATCATACTTGAGAGGAGGAGGGAATGGACTAATTTATATAGGAGGTTTCTTAGTTATAATGATAAATATGTATAATACTTGAGATGAGGAAGGGATGGACTAATTTTTAGAGGAATATTTCTAGTTAGAATGGGTTGAACAAACAGATCTTGACTTGATAGAGGAGGAGCATTAGAAATTATTGAATGATACTGACTAGACATAAATGGATCAGATTTAGGAACCCAGTGGGATAGAGCAATTGGAGATGAACATGTAGTAACATTTTATGTAGCAAATGAAGTGAGACAATAATTCTTAAGGTGGAATTTTTTTTATTTTAAATAATAACAATGATTATCATTATGTCCAAAAATTCTATCATAGTTTCAAGATGGTAGACCCTGGAATTTTGAAAGCCAATAAAGAGGGTAGCAATGAGTAATTAAAAAAATCATCAATTAGTGAGTGACAAGATGAGATATAATATCATTTTTCTTAGCATTAAAATCAAACTTTAGAGGTGTGGATATTGGTAAGACTTGGGGTTCAATGATATGAAAACATGTAGAAGTCATAGAAGTAGAATGATATGTAGAAGAAGAATTAGCATGGGCTTGAGAACCACTTTGATATGTTGGATTTAAAATTTAAGAGATGTAATTGTTGTTTCCATAGCTTGAATTGACTCTAAGATAGGTTGATTGAATGGAGCATTAGGAGTGATATAGTTATTAGATAGTTGATCCAAAATGGCACTTACTTGATTGGGTGACTTACTGTAAGGGTGATACATAGTTTCTAAGGTTTTCTAGAGAACTTATTTGCAATGTGGGTGCATTTGAAACAAGTCATCCTAGCAGATTAGAAGATTTTTAGGAGTAGTGAGAGAATAAAAATAAGGATTAGAATGTATGATCATGAGTGGGGTACAAAAAATAATTTTATTTAAATAAATATACATATTGGATATTCACTACTAATCGAAATGATATATAAATTCTAAAATATAGAAATGACACAAGAAAGCTAAGATATAAAATATTAAACCCTAGAAAAAAATTAAGGAGAGAGGGATTAGCTGAATTTATTTCTAATTTGGAACTAATATGGATTGGGAAATGTACTAAACAGGTTGGGTAGACTGTTGTTACTACTCATAATAAATTATAGAATGTAGGAATAAGGAAAGACATGGGCATCCGCGCGAAGATAAGGGGTTCCTGTGCACTTGAAACTACTACTGGGTGGTTGTAACTACGTAAATAGTCAAAATATATTTTTTAATGTCTAGAAAGGTCTTTGTTATTTCTTCCTATTGATCACCTAGTAATCACAAAATGATCATTGAGGGTACCTATAACCTGTAAAAGAAGAATTCACCCACAAAATCCCACAAACCACATCAAACCTAAAAGAAAGATTAAATATGGGGAGTCGAACTGACCTCGAAGGTCACCCTAAGAGTGAACTTATAACAGATCATTGCACCATATATAAGACTCCATGTAGTTCTCATGAGTGTCAGTAGAAATTATGCACTAAGACGCCCTTGTGCAAGTTTCACTTGATAACATGATGTAGCTAGAATGTAGAAATGTATAACATGTGTGGATAGAAAATAATGAATTTCCCCTTCATATGTAGTGTATGTAGAGTTGATGAAGCCATTTTCCCTTAAATGTATGTTATATGGATGTTATGGAGTGTTGTATGTGTTTTTTGAATGCAAGATTAAGTGATAGTAAAATGATTAGTGCTTGGTCCTTTATTTTCAACCCATAACTATATATATATATTATTCCATTGTTTGAATTTAACAATTCAAAATTGGAATGCCAACCCATATGAGAAAAAGATACCTAAAATATAAAAGAGACACAAAAGGAGAAACTAAGGTGAGAAAGTTTCAGCGGTGCCCATAGGGGACATGAATGCCTTAGAGAAGTTGTCTTGGCTAAGCGTTGGTATCTAAAGCCACATAAGATATATCAATAAAATCTTGATTGGACGGTAGGGTGTGGAAGACTAAATGGAAAACAAGACATAAATAAAATGAGACAAATATATTTTTCAATCATTAGTTTTCTTGCTTAGGAATCATATTAATGTTAGTATGCTTTTAGGACCTAGAAATGTATGTAAGTGCGTGATTTTGTGTCTATAATTCCCAAGTATTGTTCTTCTCAATCTGATCAAGATCTTCATTCATTGCATTAACCCAACATTAATCATTTCTTTCCTCTTCCATATTTTTAGGCTCAAATTTACATTAAAAAGTAGTATTCTCTTTGTTTTGAATACTTACCATCTTTATTCTTGTTTTTACCTTTGCATTCTTCATTCCTAGAATATGAGTTTCAGGACGATCTCTCCAAATTTTCCTTGAAGGATTCTTGATTTAATTTATATCTTCATCATCAAATTCTTATTATGTTTCCTTAATAATTTCTTCATCTTCCTTAGATCCCATATCTTGAGATGTATCTCTTGACTCAACAAAAGTTACACTTGCACTCTCAACCCTAGTTTGTAATATTTTATTATAACACTTGTAAGATTTACTTCTAGAGGAGTATCCCAAAAATATACCCACATCTGACCATGAATAAAATTTACCTAGATCATCTTAAGCCCTCTTAATGAAACATTAACTTCCAAAAACTATGAAATGTTCCACACTACAGGTCTTCCTTTCCATATTTCATAAGGATTTTTGTCACCATTTACTCTTATTTGACATCTATTTAGAATATAAACAAATTTCTTGACCGCATCTTTCTAAGAATCATTAGACAATTTTGATTCACTTAAAATTCTCCTAGCCCTTTCCATGGTATTCATGTTTTCCCTGTTTACTACCCAATTTTTCTTGGAAGTTCTAGTAGCTAAGAACTTCCTTCTAATGCCATCAGTTTCAAAAAATTCATCAAAATGATAAGACAAAATTTCTTCTCCTCTTTATGACCTGAGAAATTTGATCCTTCAATTTTTCTAATTCTCAATAAGCTCTTTAAATGCCTTGAAACTATTAAGTTCCTCTCCTTTTTCCCTTTATAAGAAAACACAAGTAAATATAGTATAGTCATCAATCAGTAGCATACAAAATTACTCATAATTCAACCTTGTAGTCTACATAGGTCCACCAAGATAATTTTAAATCACTTGTAAAGGCCTTTAGGTGGAATGATTCACTTTTGCCTTGAACTTTCTCCTTGTTTTATTTTCATGTAAACAACTTTACATAAATAATATTTTGGTTTTCTTATTATTGGAGAGTTTTTCACACATTATTTAGAGGTAATTTTGACAAAATTATAAAAAATTCAAATCTGCTAATGATCCATAGCGATCCAGAACAACACACCACTTCATCAGTTACATCAGTACCAAGAAGAAGAAAAAGGAAAATTGAACAAAATAAGGTAAACGGAGGTTTTGGAAAGAACCACCGCTTTGTGTAGAGCAACGGTTTCAGAACTGCTACCCTACATGACAGCGGACCTGAAACAATTGTCCAACCAGGGCAGTGGTCCTAGGATGCTCAGTCTGTGCAGGGTGATGGTCCTATCACTTGCAAACAGAAAACAAAAAATCAAGTACAAATGGACGTGAATTTGAAATGCCCATTCACGTCTCTTCCCTTCCATACCCGTTCACATCCTCCAGTGCATGGGAGGACATGGGAAGGTCTATAAATGCATGAAATAAGAAAGAGAATAGGGATTCAAAGATCCAGAGAGATCGAGAAGTAGAATCCTAATGAGAGAAGTGAGAAAGATCTTTAGTGTTGGAATGGAATTATAGGAGCAAGGTGTAGAAACAAAGCAAGCAAGTAATTGGAGAGAAGGTTTAAACTGTTGCTTCTTTTCATACTTATTGTAATCTGTAATTGTCTATATTATACCAATAAAAGTAGGAAGAAAGAGCAATTTCCCTTCCTAATTAGTTTTCCTCCTTGGAGGTTTCCAAGATAAAAATTGTTGTTGTTTCAGTTTGAATTCTTTCCTACTCTGCAGTTTCCTTTCTATAGCACTAGATAATCACTCACTAATTTCTAATTTTTCAAGTAAAACTGTCATTTTCCAAAGTTGAAATTAGGAAAGCATAATTGTGTGATTCATAGAGTTCCAAAGTAGAAGTTTACAAATCATTTTGGTATCAGAGCTGATTATATATCTAGGACTATGGTATTTTAATCTTTCTTGTGATTTTGTATGACAGTGACAAGGTCTAAAGGCAAATAATTTTTACCTTGCGAGCTAAATATTTCTATGGAGAAGTGGAAACAGATAATTTGACCTCAAATGGAGGAAGAGAACTTGGTCTGTAGAGTCGAGATTCTAGAGACCATGATGGATAGATTACATAGAAAATAAGAAGAGCTTTTAGATCTGCAAAAGATGGCTTCGGTTAAGCAAGATTCCACGGAATCAGTGGTTTGAGCACTAGATAAAAAATTTGGTATCAGAAAGGGCCATGAAGAGGAAGAATGGGAAGAGCATGAAGAGACACCAATTGTAAGAAAGAAGGTAAAATCTGCATATGCACCTTTTAAAGTTGAAATAAAAGTGGAAATAAAGAATTTTGAAGGACAAGTAGATGCAAAATTACTGGATAAATGGCTTAAACACTTGGAAGTCTATTTTAGTGTCCATAATGTCACTGAGGCATAAAGGGTCATCTTTGTAAATCTCAAAATGGAAGGTCATGCTCTGGTTTGGAGGGAAACCCATCTACCCACTTGTGAGAAGAAGAAACATCCTATTTTCAGTACTTGGAATGGTTTTAAAGAATTGATTAGATCTAACTTCTATCCTATTGTCCATAAGACTGACATGATGATTAAGTGGCAGTACTTTAGACAAGGCAGTGGTTAAAGTGTGCAAGACTACACTATGAAATTTCAGAGACAAGCCATGTTGCTTAATATGGACTTGGAGGATGAGAACATTCTGACCAAGTATTTGGGAGGACTTGACACTCACCTTCGAAGGAAGGTACTCTCCATTAAGCCCAAGGATCTCAATGAAGCTTTTGTACAAGCATACTGCATTGATGATGAGAAGAAGCAAGGAAAAATAGAGCAAAAGGGAGACTAGTCAACAGAACAAAAGGACAAAGAATAAGGGAAGACAAGTATTAGAGGTCAATGGAAAGGTAAACATACTACTACTTCTTTACATACTTGTAAAGATCCTAATAATTTCTATAAAATTTGTGATGTAAATGGACATACCGACGCCACATGTTGGAAGTTGCATCCGGAATCACACCCAAAGCACAGAACCAAGGATTCCAAGAAATCCATGGCGACTGTGAAGATAGAAAGAGAGGTGGAAATTGAGGATGATTTAGATGTAGATGAAAGGATGGGATGCATGACCACTAACATGTATGGGGTAACAGAAGAAGAAGAGATGAGTAATCTATTTCAAATCAGAATCCAAATCAAGAAGACTAAGGTAAACACTTTAGTAGATTATGGTTCTCAGTCAAATTTGATTTTTGATGTGGTTGTAGAATAGCTTGGTCTAGAGACTTACACACATCCACATCCATACCCACTGTGATCAGTGAAAAAGGGTGTAGAAATACAAGTTACAAGGAAGTGTAAGTTTCAGTTTGGGATAAATACCAATTACATAGATGTACTAGAGGCTGATATTATTCCACTTTATGCATTTGACATTGTCTTCAGAAGACCTTACTTGTATGCCATAGATGTTGTGTTCACAAGGAGGGAGAACCAATTTAGATGGGTCAAGGATGAGGTCAGTTTCAACATCCGAGCACACTAGAGCAAAACGAAGAAAGCTATGGTAAGTGCCAACCAAGCCTAAATATTTATTCAGGTAATTCAGTAGTTTTGTTTACTTTCATTGAAAGAAAAGAAAAATTGACTAGAGAGTATGGACATTTTGGATAACAATTGTCAATTTTTGCAGAAGAAGCCACCACAGGAATTGTTCAAAAAAACTTCCGCTATGCAATCATCGTATCTACCTATGGATTCATTACACCTGATCATGGAACAATAAGAAGAAGAGGAGATAAGAAGGAACAATGGTGACTATTGCAGAAACACACTTGGAGAGGATTCATTCAATCCATCTCATGAAACAAAGACACGAAAGAAGGACTAAACCACTTAAGTATGGGACCTTCTCCATACTTGATCATGTTAGAGAAGAAACCTTCAGACCATACTTCATGCAGATGCACGTGATAACAGGTTGTAAGAGCTCACATCCACTAACACCATCTATGCATGATGAATAAGGAAAGATATGAGAGTTACCTTCCAAAGAGGATTGTACTCGAGGCATCTCAGAGGAGGATGTAGCACTAGAAACTAGAGATCCACAGGATTCTTGGTAGGTTAGACGAGAGAAGACACTAAGGCAGACCTAGTGGTACTCGAATGAGCATGAGAGGAAGTTGATTCCTCTACCACTCCCCCACTAAGCTTTTGTGGGATGAAAATCCTCTCAAGTATGGGAGGTATGATCAATAGGGATCCAAAAAAACACACTACTTCATCAGTTACATCAGCACCAAGAAGAATAAATTGGAAAAGTGAACAAAATAAGGTAAATAAAGGTTTTGGAAAGAACTGCCACTCTGTGCAGAGTTATGGTTTAAGAACCTCTGCCCTACAGGGTGGCCATCCTAAAGCTGCCACCTCACCAGGGCAGTGGTCCTGGGACCACGAGTCTACGTAGGGCAGTGGTCCTGTCACTTCCGGAGAGAAAATAAAAATGAAGTGTGAATGGACACAAATTTGAAATGCCTAGTTGCGTATCTTCCCTTCCATTCCCATTCACATCCTCCAGTGCACGGGAGGACATAAGAAGGTCTGTATATGCATGAAAATAGCAAGAGAATAGGTATTTGAAGATCCAGAGAGATTGAGAAGCAGAATCCTAATGAGAGCAGTGAGAAAGATCTTCAGTACTAGAATGGAATTGTAGGAGCAAGGTCTAAAACTAGAGACAACAAGTAATTGGACAGAAGGTTTACATTGTTTCTTCTTCTCATAATTACTGTGATTTGTAATTGTCTATATTAGACCAATACAAGTGGGAAGAAAGAGCAGTTTATCATCCCGACTGGTTTTCCTCCTTGGAGGTTTCCAGGATAAACATTGTTGGTGTTTCAGTTTGAATTCTTTCCTACTCTACATTTTCCTTTCTATAGCACTAGATAATCACTCACTAAGTTCTAATTTTTCAAGCAAAACTATCATTTTCCAAAGTCCAAAGTAGGACAACATAATTGTGTGATTCGTAGATTTAAAAATTATAAGTTTACAGATTAGCTAACATTCTATGCCACAACAAATTGTCATCCATCTTACTCATTAGACACATTTCCATGTTTATTTTGTTAAGTATCTACATATTATTATAAGTGCTTTTAGCTTTCCCTATAAACTTACTTGATTCCTTTTTCATTATTCGATCATAAAGGTATGAATTCTAAACTGATTCATTATGTTTGAAAATATATCTTAGTTAAATTCAAAAATATCCCTCAAATCCCTAGGATCCCATGTAGAACCGACACATGTGGGGAATAAAATAAAATTCACCTATCGAGCTGGGTTTTCCTTCTCAAGAGCTCGTTTTTTCGAGAAAATCAATTTATTTCTTTGTATTCAATTCCTTGACCTGAAATTCTACCCAAAACATCATGATAACCTTCACCAATTTTCTAAAGTATCATTTTATTCTACTCACCCCTAAAAGGTCACAACCAATGATATTTATTTATATGTACATGCCTTGTTCTTAAGAAAATTTCAGTAGTGGACCTTGAAACAATATAGAACCTCTTAATACTAACCTGAGATGTCATCCACACTTCATATGTAGTGTCATAACATACCTACCATATCTCATGCCACTATCTCATCCAACTTGACCTAAGTCTTTAAATAGGCCTATAATGACATGACTCAACACATAAGTCATATGAAATGACCATAACAACACGTTGCACATAATTATACACCATTACCACATCATACTGGTAAATATTTTCCTTATGACATACTTTAACAACATCTGTAGTTCCCATACTAGGTTGAGCATTCCTAAAATCATCCAAGTACACACAAAGATCACTTTACAAGACTACAAGATTCTACACTACCAATCAAACTTCAAGCTCAAACATTAAAGATACCACATGGATAGAACTAATTCACATACATAACCTTTATAATCAATGTCCCAATTGACAAAAATGACAATATTAAACACAATTTCCAACAGTCATGTTAGTAGCACACACGGGTTACCACAACTCAATTAATGTAAATTTTACATGACTTCATCCATAGTTATGCATTGTAACTTTGAGTATATTATTTAGATACCCTCTAAATTTTTATGAATGTGACCGATGGAGGTGCCAAAGATAATCAAACAAGTGGAAAATTAAGAATGTCATAGACTATACTTTTGACAAGGTGCGAAAATGGACAATGACGTCAAGACCATACAAATTTTCTTGACCCTACTACACCATCCTTCCCCATAAGATCCTCAAGTAAAATTATCAGTTCCAAAGGATCATCAAGTTTGGATACCCCTGGTTCAACATCCAGAGCTCCTAAATTTTCCTACAATCACATATAATCTATTAAGTACACTCAATCCCATATATTTGTGAAGTTTTATTCCATCATGTGCATCTGTTACAAGTATTAATGAATTATTTTGATAATTAATGGTTAATGTAGAAATTTAATTAGTCATAATAGCCCATCTAGATCATATTTCATTACTTGTTTTATTATATGCATAAAACTATAATCAAACCTAAGAAGGTTGAAAAAATAATTATACTATTTTGACTATTAGTAATGATCAAATATTACTCTCCATGTTATATACTCACTCCTAGGTTATCTCTTTAATAAAAAGGAAATAAGAATAAAACTTATCCTATATCAAAAAATATTTATATAATTAAAAAATAATGATCAATATTATAATAAAATAGATCTCCATTGAGAATCGCATCATTAAATAAATACTATAGCTGATAGAAACTAAAAGTACACAATTTTTTCATATAGTCCAATTTTATAGCTGTGAATAGAGTAAGAGTCCTACAAAAAATTTACAATCATGAAAGAAATATAGGAAAATAATTGATATTAAACTCAAATTTCAATCATTTACATTATTGAGTAGAATTTTACATTTAAACCTCACAATGAAATATGATTTATACAAAAAATGGATGAGTGTTCCAATAGTAGGTTAAGGAATAATGTAAAAAGAAGAAATTAAAGAATAATGTGAAAGGAAGATATTAATGTAAAATAAAAGAATTCCAAACTCATCTTACCTTCCTTCACTAAAGACACTCCACATAAATTAGACAACGGTAAAATAATGAGACCTAAAAGAAGAGAAAGTGAACGAAGAAAAAATTAGAAGTGAAAAACTAATTTAATCTATGAAAAATGGAAACAAAATAACAAGATATGGTCAACATATTCCATTCCATGGTATGATAATACCTACGATAATTTACATGGTTCAAGTTTGAATCCGTATGTTTCTTTTTAGTGTGTGGAAAATTAATTTATTTATAAAATCAAAATAATAGAAGAATAATATATATGGCATACATACTATGGATGTAATGTACTGGGAAGAAAACTTGAATCTTTTAACTTATAATAGGTATTTGTTACCATTAGAGATAGATTAGACTGTTTTGCATAATCTAGCATCCATCCAATTATTTATTTAAAATAACATTGTATCAAAGTATGAATGATTATAAAGTAACCAAAAAATGTTTTTTAATAAATCCTTAGAATATGATGTAGGATAATCAAGCTAGGATGTAAAATATTTTTCAACATTCTCCAAGCTTGTGAAAAGATGGCAAATATGTTATCAAGACATTTCAAAATACGCATACTCTACAATTTTTGGTATGAAGGAGTTCAAAATATAAAACCAATCATTTATGTTTGTTGAATTTATTTGTTATATAATATACATATACATATACCTATACGTATACGTATACATACATAAATACATACACACACACACACACACACACACACACACACACACACACACACACACACACAGATATATATATATATATATATATATTTGTGTGTGTGTTTGGTGCATTTATTGTTAATTTTCAGTTTTGTATAAGTAGATAATATTCTAATGGAATATCCTTATTGTAAATCATATAATATTTGGGCATCCAATAAAATTATTTAGAGTGTTTTAGAAAATCAAAGAAACATTTTTACAACCTGATCCTCCTTTTCTAGTATACTCCAAAAATGCACCCTTTAAAACAAGGTATTCAAAATACTACATGTGTCATTCTTGTGATGAATAATTAATAAAAAATATTATGCTCCTAAGGAATCTATAGGAATTAGATGAAAATATATATGAGCATTAAATGAATTTATAAAGGATAATATTATAATTTTCTAATGCCAATGTGATCATTATTTGCAATGTTATTTTTAAAATATATGTTAGGTTATGGAGCCCGTTTCTATGTTAGATGTGTTTTAAATTGTACACTAAAAGCAGTGTACAATCTTCACGTATCCTTTCTAGTATTAATTCAATGGGTGATATTTAACCCATACATTTATAGGTTGGTTTTTTTGGCCCATGGTATTGTACAACTACTACCTATTGTTCTACTTATAAATAGTTCAACATATGGTACGGAGTGATATAAATGGGTGTGTGAATTTAAGTATAAATTTGAGCGAATTTATTGAGCATAATTCTTGTTGGCTTGTAATCAAATTTGAGCAAGTGCTTCTTGGTGGATGTGGCCCCCATAGGGTGAACCACATTACATCTTGTCTTCTTATTGTGTATTTTGTTTATGTATTTTCTATTCATATTTTTTATTACTACGATTATTTGGGATTGATCAGCTTATATATCTCTTCTTATCCCTACCAATTAGTATGAAAAAATTTAGTTGTGTTTCCTAAAGTGTTGAATTGTAGGAAGGGTTATTCGATTGAGCAGGATATATGGTACATGATTTTGGAGAAAAGGTTGAAAATTTCAAAGGGAAAAAATTTGGTCTATGGAAGGGTGGAATAATACCTCTATCAAAAGGATTTCCATGCTCTATTATTAATATTAAGTAAATATACCAACATGTATGTCAGATGAGGAGTGAGAGATGATATATAGTAAAGCACTTGAGGCCATCTAGTTATTCCTTGCATTTTCATTCACATTGAATATATCATATGAGAAGACCACAAAGGCTCTGGTGAACGCATTAGGGAACTTATATGATAAAACCTCTACTTATAATTATATTATTTTGATGAAAAAGTTATTTGATATGAAGAGGTCTAAAAATGGTTCTGTTGCAGATCATTTAAATAATATTAATATGGTTGTGAGTATGTTGAACTATGTAATAATTTACTTTGATGAAAGAGTCACGACTATTTTTATTTTTTCTCCTTACTAGAAAATTGGAATAAGCTAGCAATGGTTGTGAGTAACCCCATCTCTAAAAATTCCAAGTTGAATTTGTAGGATGTTTTAGGAGTGATATTTAGCAAGGAAATCTAATAGAAAATATCTGCAGAGACTTATACTTCAAGGAATGATTTTGTGTTAGAGTGTAGATGGAAATAAAATACTAGAGGGAAAGGAAACTGTGTAAGATAAAAATCAATCAACAAGATGGTATGCTAGCATTGTGGAAAGGTTGGTCATGAAAATAAGGATTGTTGGGCTCTTTGGGAAAAGAAGAACAAACATGAAGATACCAAGGAGGTGCATGTGGAAGAAAGTAATGTTTATCAAGATGCATTAATTCTCTCCTTGGTTAATATTGTTGAGTCTTGGGTTTTAGATTCAGGGGATTTTTTCCTTGTTACAACACATAGACATTATTCTAGTGATTATATTCAAGGGGATTTTGGACATGTTTATGTCAGTGATGATGAGTCTTGTAACATAGTAGGAAAATGAAGTGTTCAGGTAAATATGTAGAATGGGAACACTTGGATACTAAATCATGTCATACATGTGCCAATTCGAGACATAATTTTATATCCATAAGATATCTAGGGATTGAAGCTTGTATGGTGAATTTCACAAAAAAATATTGGAAGGTGAAAAACGATTCTCTTATGGTAGAAAGATTTAATAAGGTTGGTACCATAGATTTAACTCGTAGTTTTGATTATTATAATTTCGTTTTTATGAAAGTATATGTAACTTTTTGGCACTATAGGCTCAATCACATGAGCCAAAAGAGCAAGCGAATTTTGAAGGATTGATTACCTAGATTGAAAGACAATTATTTATATTTTTGTGAAGATTTTCTGTATGGAAAATAGAAAAGGGTAAAGTTTCTTAATGTTGGACATAAAAGGAAGGAGAATAAGTTGGATTTGGTAAATTTAGAAGTTTGGGGGATGAACCGAATAACTTATATAGGTGGTTCATCTTATTATGTCGCTTTTATTGTTGATTTACATTAGGAGAAAATTTAATGTGTTTCATACATTTAAAATATAAAAGCATTTTGTTGAGAATGAAATGGGTCTCAAGATAAAATTTCTCAGGTAAGATAATGGAGAATATTGTAGTAATGCATTTATTGATTATTTTTCTAGGAATGGAATCCGTAAAAAAGGACAGTTCTAGGAAATCAATCACAGAATGGAGTTTCATACAAAATGAACACAACAATCATGGATCATGCAAGGAGCATAGTGTTACATGTAGGACTACCTATTTAGTTTTGGGTGTAAGTAGTGAACAAAAATTTCTATATGATCAATATATGACCTTAAAATTAATTGGATAGAGGTATACCTGAGGAAGCTAGGTCTAGTAAGAAGGTTGATTATTCCTTTCTTAGATTATATGGATGTGAAGCCTTTGTTCAAATTGATAATGATGATATGACATAGTCAGATGCTAAAATTTACAAATACACCTTTTTTGGCTATGGCGTGGATGACATTGGTTTTCAAATTTAGGTGCTTAAGGATAAGAAAACCTTTCATTCTTGGTAGGCCATATTTAATTAAAAATCCATGTATAAACAACACTTTCAGGATCAAACAGAGGAATCCATAAAAGAGCACATAGTGTTAGAGGACGTTATGGAACAAACAATTAAGGAACCAAATCAAGAAGAACCCCAAAATCCTTTTGTCAGGAGGTATTCTACGATAAGAAGGAAACAAGAGCCATATTTCTTTGAGGAAGAAATGTACGTAAATACCCTAAAAAAGTGGGCAAAAACCATGGATGAGTATCATCATTATATCGTGTAAAATAAGACTTGGGATTTTGTATACCTACCCAAAGCTAAGAGAGCATTGCAAAACAAGTGGGCGTATAGAGTCAAAGAGGAGGATGGAGGTGCTAAATGATAAAAGGAGTAGTTTATGGGCGAGGGGTTTGCACAAATTAAGGGTATTGATTTTAATGAGAATTTTTTTTGAGTAGTGAAGATGAATTTTATTAGAACTTTTCTTGCAATGGTTGTAGTAGAAAAATTTCATTTGGAAGAAATAAATGTGAAGACTACGTTCATTCATGATAATTTAGAAGATGATTTATAAATGGATTTGCCTCATGTATATGAGGTTATAAAGAAGGAAAATATTGAGTGTAAAATGAAGAAGAGATTGAATGGCCTGAAACAAGCTCCATGAAAGTTGTACAAGAAATTGGATAGTTTTATGATGGAGCACGTATACCTCAGTTCTCATTTAGATGATCATGTTTATATCAATAATTTTTATGATGGAATATACATTATCTTGTGTTTCTATGTAGATGATCGGCTAGTATAAAGCATTAACATACAAGAAATAAAAGTACTCAAGGAAAAAATTAGTGATTATTTTTCTATGAAGGATTTGGAGGTAGGAAAACAAATGTTTTGTATGAGAATATCTCGGGATAGGAAGAAATGAAATATGATCTTATCTCAGGAAGAGTACATTAGGAAGGTAAATATGGATAGATTTAGTATGTAGAATGCAAACTAGTTTAGATCACTTTGGCAGACCATTTCAAGTTATCTAAGGAGTAGTGTCAGAAGATAGATGAGAAAATATAGATGTCTGGGTTACCTTACTCATTAATATTTGGAACCTTGAAGTATGTCATGTTGTGTTTTAGGATAGAAATTGCTTATGAAGTGGGATCACTGAGAAGGTTCATGAGTGATCCAGGTAAAGAGCATGAGAAAGAATTAAAGTGGATCTTCATTATTTGAGAGGGACCGTGGGAATAATTATTTTCTACAATGTTTCGGATACAAATTTGCATGGTTATGTAGATTAAGACATGGCTAGATATTTAGAAAATAGGAGGAGCACAACAAGTTATATGTTTACTGTATGCGACACAATAGTGAGATGGATTTCATGACTATAGAAGCTTGTGGATTTTTCAACCACAAAGGATGAGTATATTGTTGCCACAAAGTCAAACATAGAGATGTTTTAGTTTCAACAGTTTCTAAAGGACTTGATACATAATCATGAGGAAGGAAAGTTCCATAGTGCTAGCTAGAGTGAATTATACCTAGTAAAGAACTCTACTTTCAAATCTAGGATGAAGAAAATATAGTTAAAGTACCATTTCATAAAGACAAATTTGGATGGAGAGAACATGCAAATGGTGAAGATTCATACTAGTAAAAACCAAAAAGATAGAATGAACAACATGGTAACATGGAAGAAACTGAAGCTATGTTCATATCTTGTTGGTATTCATATATGATAATGAATGGTTGAAAATCCTGATCAAAGGAAAATTGACTCCAAGTGGGATATTCTTAGGGTGTGGAGCCTATTTTTATTTTATATGTGTTATAAATTGTACACTAAAAGTATTGTACACTCTTCATGTATCCTCACAGGGGTTCATGTATTACATATATGGGTGTTATTTAAACCATAAATTTTTCAATAAGTGTTTTGGCCAATAGTATTGCTACCCACAGTATTATAAAATGGATACCTAATGGTGCACTTATAAATATATGAGTACAATATAGGGAGTGATATGTATGGGTGTGTGAATTCAAGGGTGAATTTGAGAGAGTTTGTTGAGCACAACTTTAAACAAGATCTGATTTTTATGAGAAGAATTATTTGATATTTCCTTTCACTATTGTTGGTTTGTAATAAAATCTGAGGAAGTGTTTTCTTGGTGGATTTAGCCCGCATTCAGTGAACTGCATTAACTCTTGTCTTCTTGTTGTGTATTTTGTTTCTATATTTTTTATTCATATATCTTATTAATGCGATTATGTAGGATTGATCCATATGTATATTTTTTCTTGACCCTAACCATCTATAATTATTTCATTATACAATAGGATGCATGGAAGACCTTTAGTATAAACAAACATTATTTCAAAAAGGAAAATCATCACTAAGTATGTTCCATCTCTTGTAAATGATTAGAACACATATAGCACATACGGGACATTAATTTCCACATGTTTTTAACATTTACAACAAGACCTTTTTTAGCATATCCATCGATGATTCATTGTGAGATACAACATTTTTTGAGGGACTTATTCAAAAAATTAACCTACCTTTTGTAATATCAAAAAATTCACCAAATTCAACCAAATATCATGTTTATTGTAATAATTACCATATATCAATAAATCATTTGAACAAATAACTAAATTTAAAGAAATATAAACATAAATCAATGTATCATTTAATTTTTATGAAGGATGAGAACCGAAAGGATTTATTTTGGCTTGCATGTTCAAATCCAACCTCTTAGAATCCAGGAGGAACATATTTGATCCCAAAAAAAAACACAAAAATGAAAATAAAAGTGGCAGTCAAATCGATCATTTAGAATTTTGTCTCTCACTCTATTTTTATTCATATCATAGTAATGAAGAGAGAAGAAACATAACCAAGTAAATCCCAAAAAGGTTCTCCAATAGATGTCTAACACAAGTAAATAAAGTTATGAAATTTTCTAAAAAATATTGATTGATAATTGTATCAAAACACACAGTTTCTCTACTCACATTAACTCGAGAAAAACCATATACAAATGTGTTAAAGGAACACTCTATAAAAAAGTGATTAATTTCCATCAAGGAGGTCAAGATAATGTCGAGGACATTACAGTAGGAAATTGAGGTGGAGTAAGTATATTGGAGTTTATTTTAGAGAGAATCATTACCCCATTAAGATGTTATTCTTCCTAGCTGTCAATTCTCTATAAGATATTGGTACGGTTTTTTGGGTGTGATCAATTCCAGTGGTGATGGTCTCTCAAAATCTTGATGTTTTTTACACTTTAAGTGGATTACATATTCCACTTTATTTACTAAGGAACCTCATCAAGTTGGCCTATAATTGATGCAATGTACACCTTACTCATTGACCAATATTGCACTTCTCTAGCAACAAAAAATAATTATAATGGTTTTTCTCACCATTTCGTTAACATTATAATAATTCACGTTCTTAAAGAATCTCCTGTTTTGATTACATAAAAGTTTTTTTATGTTTTCATGACATATGCCAAAGAGTCGAGACGTAATATAATTCAATTAAAAAATTGTGGAAACCCAATAAAAATACGTGGGAGAGATAGAAATGGAAGAGATAAGCATATTACTACTCTTCATGATGAGTTTTTAGTTATCAAATACTATCAAAAATCATGTTTTTCTTATAGAAGCAAGAGGAAATTTAGTCGTGGATTAAGTAGATGAAAAATAGTTGAAAAAGATTGTGGATTTTGGAGTTAAAAAAGAATAGTTATTTACAAGATTCAATTTATTTTTGGTACCTCAAGGTATGCATAGGAATGATAAAGTATGTCAAAGATCTCATAATTAAATTAGGGTCACAATCTCGAGCCACACACACCTTTTCAAACCACTTCCTGCTCACTCAACCACCTTTTGATATTATTAATAGATGTTATGGTTGTTATGTATTTCTCTGTTATTGAATGCTTAGAGCCCATGCCATCCACTTTCCACATGGAATCATTATGTGGAATCCCCTCTATTTTACCTCTTGTGGAAGTGAGACTCCCAAGATTAATTGGTTTGGAAGATATGTTTGTGTCCAGTTCCACTTGTTGGCCATGGAATATTTGTGGGGGCGCATGAATATAGTATTATATATATATATATATATATATTTGGGTATAGTTTTTATAGAAAAGGGAAGAGTATATTATATGTATATAATATATTTTTGGCATATTTTGTGCAAAAGAATAAAAGATAGATAGAGAACCACAACTCAGAATATACAGAGAGAGATAGGAATATAGATAAAACAAGAAAATACGTGAAACAAGATAGTGAACAAGAAAAGAGAGAATAAAGAGAAGAGGAACACAAAAAAAGGGGAATATTTTTCAAATAGAAATGTGCAACAACACGCATATTTTTTTTATAAAAAGAAATAAGAAAGTGGACACAAAAAGAGAAACAAAAGGAAAAAAGAGCAGAAGATCTATATTATATGGATTTTTTCAATTAATATTATATATTTTGTGTGTGTGTGTGTGTATTATTTCGGTTTTCCCTTCTGTTGGTTCTTTTGACACAAAAAAATTCCAACGGTTCTGTATCAAAGAAAAAACCCTCAATAACTCGTGGGTTTAAGTGTTTTATTTTCTCATTTTGAGTTGTAATGGCTTCTTCTAGCAGTGAGTCTTGGCAACAACCTTAAATATTTGATGAAAATAATTATGACATTTGTTGTATTAAAATGAAGACATTGTTCTCTTCTCAATATCTATTGGAACTAGTTCAAGAAGGATATACAGAGGTAATAGACTAGGATGTCTTTAATGCACTCACACAAGCACAAAAGAATGCTTTAAAGGAGAAAAAATAAAAGATGCAAAGGATTTGAGATTTATTATAAACTCTATCACAAATTTAGTTTTTCCAAGGATAGAAAAATTTACAAACTCAAAGAAAGCGTGAGAAACTTTGTAAAATGCTTATGAAGGAAGTGACAAGGTGAAGGCAGTCAGGCTACAAATGTTGATGAGAGATTTTTAGACTCTTCTCATGAAATAATCAGATTCTATAAATGACCTATTTACAAGAATTGTGACCATTTTCAATTAGATGAGGACTAAAGGAGATATGGTTGAAGATCAAATTATCATAGAGAAGGTAATGACAATCCTTCAGGTTAGATTTGTCCCATTTTTGGTTGTAATATAAGAGTCTAAGGACTTAAAACAAATGAGTGTTGATAAACTGATGGGTCCTTTGCAAACCCATGAAAATAGAATGAGTAGATAAACAAGATCCTCCAATGAACTAGAGTTTAAGAAAAATAAAAAATCTAGAGGAAAAGGGATAGGATTGTATAACAAATGAAGAGGAAGATTTAACAACCAACGAGAAGGTGGAATTCAAAACCACTATCTAGAGTGACTTACAAGAGGAATGGGTACAAGAAGCAAGTGAAACACTTCCAGAGGTGGCTGTTCATAAAGGTATGACAAATCAAATGTGCAATTCTTTTACTAAAAAAAATTTAGGCACTATGTCAGTGAATGCAAAAATAAATATTATGATTTGTGAAATCATAATCATAATGTAATCTTATCTAATGTAAAATAATATGAAGCTGAGAAGAATGAAAAGACTGGAAGTTTCTTTTGAACTTGCAATGTAGTTGAGAAAGGAAACAAGAAATTTTGGTGCTTGGATAATGCATGCAGAAACCTTATGGGTGGAAATAAAGAAACTATTAGTAACCTACATGAAGAAATCATAACTAAAGTAAAAATGGGGGAAAATGAAAAAAATTCAGTTACGGGTAAATGCATAGTATCCATTCTTAGCACGTAAGGAGACAGGAAGCACATATATAATGTTTTCTATGCTCTAAGATTGTGGTATAATCTTCTAAGCATTAGACAACTTGTCAAAAATGGATATAAGGGGAATTTTAAGAATGGATAATGTGTTTTATATGTTAAAGGTGTAAACAACAAGATGATTGTAATAGTGCAGATGACACAAACCATAATGTTTCCCTTGAGGATGAAAAGTGTAGCAACAGGTGCAAAAACCTTCAAAACAATAGCCACTGATCAATCCACTCACTAGCATATCAAGTATGGGAACTTGATTTTTGATGGATTGAATTTCATTTATAAAAAGAAAATGGTTAAAGGATTGCCTCCTATTGAACGACCAAACAAGTTTTGTGAGGCATGCATATTGGTGAAGCAACATAGAAATGTTTTTCCCTTAGGTAAATAGTGGAGAGCAAGCTCAGCTCTTCAGCTAATAAATTTAGACTTGTGTGGTCCCATGAAGACTCCATTCTTATCTAAAAGTTTTTACTTTCTTACTTTCATTGATGACTTTAGCAGAAGGACGTGGATTTATTTCTTGAAAAATGAATCAGAAATAGTTGACGTATTCAAATAATTTAAGGCAATCATTGAGAAACACAATGGCCATCATATAAATACATTGATAACATTTAGATGGTGAGATTATATATCAAATGAATTTCTAAACTTTTTTAAGGATCACGAGATCAAGAAATAATTCACAAGGTATACACCTCAGTAGAATCGTATAGCTGAGAGGAAGAATAAAACCATTCAAAAGATGGCAAGAAGTATGATCAAAGCAAGAGGATTGTCGAATGAATTCTTGGAAGAAGCATTTGGGACAAGATTATATCTACTTAATAGATGTCCTACAAAGAATGTGATGAACAAAATACCTTTAAAAACATGGAGTGAAATAAAACCAAGTGTTGACCACTTGATATTTTTGTGATGTGTGGTATATGCACATGTGCTGAAGAAAAGAATAACAAAATGGGATAATAGAGGAGTGAAGTGCATTTTTATTGGATATAGTAAGAAATAAAAATCTTAGACATTGTATAATCTAGTTACAAAGGAGATTATAATTATCAGATATGTTCAATTCATTGAGGAAGCATCTTGGGAAGATGCACAAGTACTGGAGAAGCCATAAACAAATGTAAATCCACCTATCATTGTGCCTAAATTAGAAGAAGGAAGTGTAAATAATGTATCAAGCTAGACATCCATTGCACAAAGGGGTGAATCCTCGAACGGAAGAAACTAACAAAGCATGTAAGGAACAACTAATAAACAATATTGATCATCATCAGATTGATTTTGGCACTAACGAATAATGATGAATGTAAAATAGATCAATGATTAGTTAAGGTATGAAGAAAATAAATATGAAATGATTAATTTTACTTTATTTTTAGCAACAATTGATCCAATTTATTATGAATAATAAATTCAAGATAATAAATGGTGTGAAGAAATGCATGCAATAGAAAGGAATCAAACATGGGAGTTATAAATCTACTTGAAGGAAAGGAAGTGACAAGAGTCAAGTGGGTTTATAAAACTAAAACTACTCCTGAAGGAAAAATTGAAAGACACAAGGAAAGACTAATTTTAAAAGGTGACAAAAAAAACCTATATGTGATTATAATGAGACATTTGCTACAGTAGAAATATTAGAGAAGGTTCGAAAAGTTATTTCCATATATTCTCATGATAAATGGAGGGTGCATAAAATGGATGTCAAATCATCTTTCCTTAATGACATGTTAGAAGAAGAAGTGTATGTGGGTCAGCAACCTGGTTATGAAATAAGAGGGCATGAAAGAAAGTTATACAAGCTCAAGAAAGCATTGTATGGACTCAAACATGCACCAAGAGCTTGGTATATGGATAAGGAAAACATATGTTTCGTTAATGCACAATAAATGATCTTATTTTACTCTCCTTTTTATCAAGTTTGAAATTTTTTTGTGACTTTTGTTTGATCTAATGTAAGTTAGGATGTAATTGTCCAACTTTTGTTGAATTTAGTTCTAAAGTTTAAAATCTCTGTAATTCCAAACAAAGCATGTCAAAATTTAGTTTTTTGTAATAAAAAAGGTCGTAATTATTTAGAGAACGAAGTATGAAGTGATCAACATAATGGAGTTTCATACAAAATGAACATGAAAAATCATGGAGCATGCAAGCATCATGATGTTGCATGTAGGACTGCCTCTTTATTTTTTGGTTGAAGTACTGATCATAACTGTATATATGATCAATATATGACCTTAAAATTTTTTGGATGGAGGTATACCTAAGGAAGCTCGATCTAGTAATAAGGTTGATTATTCCTTTCATAGATTATATGGATGTGAATCCTTTGTTCAAATTGATAACGATGATAGGACATAGTTAGATGCTAAACTTTACAAATACATTTTTTTTTGTTATGGTGTGGATGACATTGTTTTTTAGATTTGGGTGCTTAAGAATAATAAAACATTTCATTCTCAGTATGCCATATTTAATTAAAAATTCATGTATAAACAACACTTTCAGGATCAGAGAGAGGAATCCAGAAAAAGAGTAAGTATAGTGTTAGAGGATGTTCTGGAACAAACAATTAAGGAACCAAATCCACAAGAACCCTAAACTCTTTTTGTTAGGAGGTCTTCTAGGGTAAGAAGGAAACAAGACCCAAATTTCTTTGAGGAATAAATGTAGGTAGATACCCTAAAGAAGTGGTAGAAAACCATGGATGAGTATCATCATTATATCATAAAAACTAAGACTTCGGATTGTGTATACCTACCCGAAGCTAAGAGAGCATTACAAAACAAGTGGGTGTATAGAGTCAAAGAGGAGGATCAAGGTGCAAAATGATAAAAGGACTCTTTTATGGGCAAGAGGTTTGCACACATTAAGGGTATTGATTTTAATGAGATTTTTGTTTTCCAGTAGTGAAGATGAATTCTATTAGAACTTTTCTCTCAATGGTTGTAGCATAAGACTTTCATTTAGAAGAAATTAATGTGAATACTACGTTCATTCAAGGTGATTTAGAGGAGGATTTATACGTAGAGTATTCACATGGATATGAGGTTATACAGAAGGAAAATATTGTGTGTAAAATGAAGAAGAGATTGGATGGCCTAAAACAAGCTCCATGAAAGTGGTACAAGAAATTTCATAGTTTTATGACGGAGAACGTATATCTTAGTTCTCATTCAAACAATCATGTTTATCTCAATAATTTTTATGATGGAAGTTACATTATCTTGTGTTTCTATGTAGATGATAGGCTAATATAAAGCAATAACATGCAATAATAAAAGTACTCAAGGAAAAAATTAGTGATTATTTTTTTATGAAGAATTTTGAGGTAGGAAAACAAATATTTTGTATAAGAATATCTCGGGATAGGAAGAAATGAAAGATGATCTTATCTTAGGAAGATTACATTAGGAAGGTATTAGAGAGATTTAGTATGTAGGATTCCAACTAGTTGGTATCACTTTGGCATACCATTTCAATTTATCAAAGGAGTAGTGTCCAAAGATAGAGGATGAGAGAATATAGGTGTCTGGGTTACCTTACTCATCAATATTTGGAATCTTGAAGTATTTCATGGTGTGTTTCAGGATAGAAATTTCTTATGAAGTGGGAGCAGTGAGAAGGTTCATGACTGATCCAGGTAAAGAGCATGAGAAAGAAGTAAAGTGGAGATCCATTATTTGAGAGGGACCATGGGAAAAATTATTTTCTATAGTGTGTCAGATACGAATTTGCATGGTTATGTATATTAATACCTAGTTGTATATTTAGAAGATAGCAGGAGCGCAGTAATTTATATTTTTGCTTTATGTGACAAAATAGTAAGATGGATTTCATGACTATAGAAGTTTGTGGATTTTTCAACCACAAAGGAAGAGTATATTATTGCCACAAATTCAAAAATAGAGATTTTTTTGTTTCAACAGTTTCTTAAGGACTTGGTACATAATCATGAGGAAGGAAATTTCAATTGTGCTAGCTAGAGTGAATTATACCTAGTAAATAACTCTACTATCAACTCTAGGATGAAGTAAATATAATTAAAGTACCATTTCATAAATAAAAATTTGGATGGAGAGAAGATGCAAATGGTGAAGATTTATACTAGTCAAAACCAAGCAGATAGAATGAATGACGTAGTCACACAGAAGAAACGAAAGCTATGTTCATATTTGGCTGGTATTCATAGATGATAATGAATGGTTCAGAATCCTTATCAAAGGAAACTTTACTCCAAGTGGGATATACTTATGGTGTGGAGCCTATTTTTATTTTATATGTGTTACAAATTGTACACAAAAAGTATGGCACACTATTCATGTATCTTCACATGGTTTAATGTATTACATATATGGGTGTTATTTAAACCATATATTTGTCAATAAGTTTCTTGGCACATGGTATTGGTACCCAGGGTATTCGAAAATGGCTACCTAATGGTGTACTTATAAATATATGAGCATTCTATAAGGAGTGATATAGATGGGTGTGTGAATTCAAGGGCGAATTTGAGATTTCCTTGTACTATAGTTGGGTTGTAATCAAAACTAAGGAATTGTTTTTTTGGTGGATGTAACCCCCGTTGGGTGAACTACATTAACTCTTGTCTTATTGTTGTGTATTTTTTTTCTATATTTTCTGTTCATATCTCTTATTATTGTGATTATGTGGGATTGATCCGTATGTATATTTTTTCTTGTTCCTAAGCATCTAGAATTATTTCTTTCTACAATAGGATGCATGGATGACATCTTTATCATCAACAAACACTATTTCAAAAAATTAAAATCATCACTAAAGATGTTCCATATCTTGTAACTGAGTAGGACACGTATAGCACATACGGGACAATAATTTCCACGTTTTTCTAACATTTATAACAAGACCTTTTTAAGCATATCCATTAATGATTCATTGTGAGATACAACATTTGTTGAGGGATTTATTCAAAAAATTCATCTACCTTTTGTAATCTAAAAAAATCATCAAATTCAACCAAATCTCATGTTTATCGTACTAACGACCATATATTAATAAATCATTTGAGCAAATAACTAAATTTAAATAAATATAAAAAGAAATCAATGTATCACTTAATTTTTATGAAGGATGAGAACCGAAAGGATTTATTTGGGCTTACATGTTCAAATCCAACCTCTTAGAATCTAGGAGGAACATATTTGATCCCAAAAAAGCACAAAAAAGAAAAATAAAAGTGGCAGTCAAATTAATCATTTAGAATTTTATGTCTCTCACTTTGTTTTGATTCATATCATAGTAATAAAGAGAGAAGAAAAATAACCAAGTAAATCCCAAAAATTTACTCCAATAGATGTCTAGAACAAGTAAACAAAGTTATGAAATTTTCTAAAAAAGATGGATTGATAATTGTATCAACACATTCAATTTCTCTACCCACTTTAACTCAAGAAAACTAATATACAAATGCGTTGAAGGAACACTCTATAAAAAAGTGATTAATTTCCATAAAGGAGGTCAAGCTAATGTCGAGGACATTACAGTAGGAGATTGAGGTGGAGTAAGTATATTAGAATTTATTTTAGAGAGAATCGTTACCCCATTAAGATGTTATTCTACCTAGTAGTCCATTTTCCATAACATATTGGTATGGTATTTTTGGGTGTGATCAATTTCAATGGTGATGGTGTGTCAAAATCTTCATGTTTTTTACACTTTAAGTGGATTACATATTCTACTTTATTTACTAAGGAACCTCATCAAGTTGGCCTAGAATTGATGCAGTGTACACCTTACTCATTGGCCAATATTTGCACTTCTCTAGAAAAAAAAAATCATTATAATGGGTTTTCTCACCATTTCATTAGCATTATAATAATTCATGTTCTTAAATAATCTCCTATTTTGATTACATAGAAGTTTGTTTATCTTTTCATGACATATGCCAAAGAGTAGAGACATAATAGAACTCAATCACAAAATTTTGGAAACCCAATAAAAATATGTGGGAGAGATAGAAATGGAAGAGATAAGCATATTACTGCTCTTCATGATGAGTTTTTAGCTATCGGATACTATCAAAAATCAGGTTTTTCTTCTAAAAGCAAGAGGAAATTCAGTAGTCATGGATTAAATAGATGAAAAATACTTGGACAAGATTTTGGATTTTGGAATTCAAAAAGAATAGTTATTTACAAGATTTAATTTATTTTTGGGACCTCAAGGTATGCATAGGAATGATTAAGTATGTTAAAGATCTCATAATTAAATGAGGGTCACAATCTCGAGGCACACACACATTTTAAAACCGCTTCCTACTCACTCAACCACCTTCTAATGTTATTAATATATTTTTTGGCCATAATGTATTTCTCTGTTGTTGACTACTTAGAACCCATGCCATCCACTTTCCACATGAAATCATTCCATGGAATCCCCTCTATTTTTACTCCTGCAGAAGTGAGAATCCCGGGATTAATTGGTTTGGAAGATATTTGTGTGTCCATTTTTAATTGTTGGCCATGGAATATTTGTGGGGGCCCAGGAATATATATATATATTTGCTTATAGTTTTTACAAAAAAGGGAAGATTATATTATATATATAATATATTTTTGGCATATTTCATGCAAAATCATAAAAAATAGATGGAGAGCCAACACTCAGAATATATGGAGAGAGAGAGA
Organism: Taxus chinensis; assembly: GCA_019776745.2. Lineage (NCBI taxonomy): Eukaryota > Viridiplantae > Streptophyta > Pinopsida > Cupressales > Taxaceae > Taxus > Taxus chinensis. Next base: position 595,691,566 of record CM034146.1, on the reverse strand, counting down.
GAGGAATATAGAAAAAATAAGAAAATGCGTGCAATAACATAGTGAATAAGCAAAGAGATAATACAGAGAAGAGGAATACAAAAAGGGGGAATAGTTTTTTAAACAGAAATGTGTAGCAACATAGATAATTTTTTGAATAAAAAGAAATAATAAATTGGACACAAAAAGAGAAACAAAATGAAAAAAGAGCAAGAGCTCTATATTATATGAATTTTTTCAATTAATATTATATATATATTGTGTGTGTGTAATATTTGGGTTTTCCCCTCTGTTGGTTGTTTTTGCACTAAATTTTTCCAACAGTTCTGTATCAGAGAAAAAAAATCTCAATAACTCGTGGGTTTGAGTGTTTTATTTTCTTGGTTTGAGTTGTAATGGCTTCTTCTAGCAGAAAGTCTTGGAAACAACCTTAAATATTCGACGAAAATAGCTATGATATTTGGTGTATTAAAATGAAGTCATTGTTCTCTTCTCAATATCTATTGGAACTAGTGGAAGTTCTTATATACAGAGGTAACAGACTAGGATGCCTTTAATGCACTCACACAGGCATAAAAGAATGTTTTAAAGGAGAAAAAATAAAAGATGAAAAGGATTTGAGATTTATTATGAATTGTATCACATATTTAGTTTTCCCAAGGATAAAAAAATTAAAAACTCAAATAAAGCATGAGACACTTTATAAAATTCTTATCAAGGAAGTGACAAGGTGAAGGCAGTCAGACTACAAATAATAAGGAGAGAGTTTTAGACTCTTCTCATGAAAGAATCAGATTCTATAAACGAACTATTTACAGTAATTGTGACCATTTCAATCAGATGAGGACTAATAGAGATATGGTTAAAGATCACATTATCATAAAGAAGGTAATGACAATCCTTCAGGTTAGATTTGTCCCATTTTTGGTTATAATAGAAGATTCTAAGGACTTAGAACAAATGAGTGTTGAAGAACTAATGGGTCCTTTACAAACCCATGAAAATAGAATGAGTAGATCAACAATATCCTCCAATGAATTTAAGAAAAATAAAATATCTAGAGGCAGAGGGATACGATTATATAACAAAGGAAGAAGAAGATTTAACAACCAGTAAGAAGGTGAAAGTCGAAACCGCTATCTAGAGTGACAAATAAGAGGAATGGGTACAAGAAGCAATAGATACACTTCAAGAGGTGGTTGTTCTCAAAGGTATGACAAATCAAATTTAAAATTATATTACTACAAAAAAAATGGGCACTATCTCAGTGAATGCAAAAATAAATATTATGATTTGTAAAATCATAATCATAATGCAAGCTTCTCTAATGTAAAATAAGATGAACTTGAGAAGAATGAAAAGCATGGAAGTTTCTTTCAAACTTGCAATGTAGCTGAGAAAGGAAACAAGAAATTTTGGTACTTTGATAGTGCATGTAGAAACCTTATGGGTGGAAATAAATAATCTATTAGTAACCTAGATGAAGAAATCATAACTGAAGTAAAAATGGGAAAAAATTAAAAAAAAATCAATTATGGGTAAATGCATAGTATCCATTCTCACCAAGAAAGTAGACAAGAATCATATACATAATATTTTCTATGCTTGAAGATTGAGCTATAATCTTCTAAGCAATGGAAAACTTGTCCAAAATGGATATAAGGGTAATTTTGAGAATGGATAATGTGTTCTATATGATAAAAGTGGAAGAAACAAGATGATTGCAATAGTGAAGATGACACAAAGAAAAATGTTTCCCTTGAGGATGAAAAGTGTAGCAGCAGGTGCAAAAAACTTAAAAACAATAGCCATTGATCAATCCACTCACTACCGTATCCATTATGGGCACTTGAGTTTTGGTGGATTGAATGTTCTTTATAAAAAGAAAATGGTTAAAGGATTTCCTCCTATTGAACAACCAGAAAAGTTTCGTGAGGCATGCATATTGGGGAAGCAAAATAGAAATGTTTTTCCCTCAGGTAAATCAAGGAGAGAAAGCTCAGCTCTTGAGCTAATAAATTTTGACTTGTGTGGTCCCATGAAGACTCCCTTCTTATCTAAAAATGTATTTTTTTTACTTTCATTAATGAATTCAGCAGAAGGACATCAATTTATTTCTTGAAAAATAAATCAGAAATAGTTGAGGTATTAACACAATGACCATCATATAAAGACATTGAGAACATATAGAGGGGGAGAGTATATATCAAATGAGTTTCTAAACTTTTGTAACTAGCATAAGATCAAGAAATAATTCACAACAAAGTATACACCTCAATAGAATGGTATAGCTTAGAGGAAGAATAAAACCATTTGAAAGATGGCAAGAAGTATGATCAAAGCAAGAGGATTGTCCAATCAATTCTCGGAAGAAGCCTTTGGGACAGGAGTGTATCTGCTTAATATATTTCCTGTAAAGAGTGCGAAGAACAATATACCTTTAAAATAATGGAGTGAAATAAAATCAAACATTGAGAACTTTATATTTTTTTGATGTGTTGCATATGCACATGTGTTGAAGAAAAGAATAACAAAATGGGATAATAAAGGAGTGAAGTGCATTTTATTGGATATAGTAAGAAATCAAAAGCTTAGATATTGTATAATATAGTTACAAAGTATCCTATAGTTATCAGATATGTTCAATTCATTTAGGAATCATCTTGGGAATATGAAGAAGTAGTGGAGCAGCCAAAATCAAATGTAAATGCACCTATCATTGTGGCTGAACTAGAAGAAGGAAGTGTAAAAAATGTATCAATCTAGACATCCATTTAACAAAGGGGTGAATCCTCAAATGGAAATAACTAACAAAGCATGTAAGGGACAACTAATAAATCATCTTGATTATCATCAGACTCATTAGAGCACCAATGAAGAATGATGAATGTAAAAGAGATCTATGATCTGTTAAGGTATGAAGAAAATAAATATGAAATGATTAATTTTGCTTTAGTTTTAGCAGTAGTTGATCCAATTTATTATGAAGAATAAATTAATGATAATAAATGGTGTGAAGAAATTTATGAACAAATGCATGTAATAGAAAGGAATCAAATATGGGAGCTATTAAATATTCTTGAAGGAAAGGAATCGACTAGAGGCAAGTGGGTTTATAAAACTAAAACTACTCCCGAAGGAAAAATTGAAAGACATAAGGGAAGACTAGTTGTAAAAGGTGAGAAAAAAAAACTATATGTGATTATAATGAGACATTTGCTCCAGTAGAAATGTTAGAGACTGTGAGAAAAATTATTTCCATATCTACTCGTCATAAATGAAGGGTCGATAAAAGGGATGTCAAATCATCTTTTCCTAATGACATGTTAGAAGAAGAAGTGTATGTGGGTTACCCACCTAGTTATGAAATTATAGGGCATGATATAAAGTTATACAAGCTCAAGAAAGCATTTTATGGACTCAAACATGCACCAAGAGCTTGGTATAGTCATAAGGCCAAAATATGTCTCGTTAATGTGCAATAAATGATCTTATTTTACTATCCTTTTTATCAATTTTGACTAAATTTTGTGACTTTTGTTTGATCTAATGTAAGTTAGGAAGTAATTATCCATATTTTTTTGAATTTATTTTAAAATCTATATAATTCCTAAAAAAGTGTGTCGAAATTCCTTTTTTTTTGTAATAAAATAGGTCCTAATCAGTCATAGAACGAAGTATGAAGCAATCAACATGTTTTTGGGAGCCTTGGCTTCAATACGGCTTAGTTCCAAAACTTCAAGACTTAGTTCTGGAATTCTATCACATAGTTTATGAGCTCTATCACTTAGTTCTAGAACTTTCAAACTTAGTTATGGAACTCTACCAGTTAGTTCTAGAATTCCTACGTTTAGCTCTATAACTTTCACAATTAGATTAAGAACAATCCCCTTTAGTTCCAAAACTTCTCCAAATTTCTGAAACTAGTGGGAATCTATTCATTTTGACAACATCCAATGATAGAGAAATCAATGAGGCTTTCAATCAGGAGAAAATAAGAATATTTCCAATTCTTCATACTTGAAGATTCAGGGATAACTTATTAGACAGCTATAAGTCTACCAAGGTTCCAAATTCAAATCTATTTTGGGCATAATTCGGTTCCATTTGAAACGGTAGAACACCTATGGTTGTAAATTCATCTTTGAATGAAATATATATATATAAATACCTATAAATAGATTTTAAAAAGGATAACATATACATACAAATACCTAGCGATAGAAATATAGAAAGATCCTGTACGTTTTTGGAAGACAAAATATTTCACCAATAAAATAGCCACTTCATTCTGAGAGAATATCACTTTGTCAAATCCTGATTCAAGATGGAGCAAGGGCCCACTCCTCCAAGAACTAGAATTCTCGTTTTATTGGTATTTATATTTCTAAAGAAAATAGTGTAGATCTGTTAATTATGTAAATGCTTTTTTTATTCTTTAAGTTAAAATCTATTTTATACTTGTCCCTGCAGGTGTTATAGACTAGATTTTCATTTCCTTGCAATCTTTTTACACAATTTTCAACCATGTGTTTATTTCTAAGAATAGTTTGTTTACTTTTGAATTGTGTTTTTATTTCCAGCAATCTATTTATTCTTGTATGTGTGTTTATTTCATAGCAATTTTATTGTCATTGATGAGTGTTTATTTTAGCAAGTTTCTTATAGTCATAGAGATAATAAGGATTTGGCCATGGAATCCTAAAGACACTGCAAAAAACCTGCAAAAAATACAATAACAATTGTATAGACAGTCAATTACTAGATCACTAAGGTATTTTTCTTTGTTTTTCCTATAGCTTCGGACACACACCTTGTTTGAATATTCTCATTCTAACAAAGAGTTGATTAAATGAAGGTAATAACGAAAACCATCATATAGAAGGATAAATTTCTATTTGACAAGTAGTCGTTTTAGAAATCTTAGCAGTAAGCTGCACTATCTACGTCAATCAAAAATGGTGAGATCTTTAATTGTTGTTTTTTCATTCTAGATGATCTGATTTTGTACTATAAATTTAGACAAAACAATTGACCAATTTAATCCTCAGCCATGCATTAATTTGTTTCTGATTGATTTAAGATCTCTTTGGAGTACTTTTCTTTGCTTTTTAAAGTTAAACAATATTGGTTTCTTGAATTTTTCTACTTCAAACAAGTATACCAAAGAAGTTTCTACAATATCTTGCAAAAGCCCTGTGATTTCTTGATTGAATCCATAATCTACTCTTTTCTGAATTATGCTTGAAATTTACTCTTTGAAGATTGCTTGAAATAACGTGGATCCTGTGGTAAAATAACCATGATAGGGAGCCTAATGTCTATAATTACAACAAACCTAAAAATAATGTATGCAGTTAGTTTAATTTCCTAATATATGGAGACACCAAAAGAGTCTCATTGAAATTACATGAAAATGAATACTGAGGTATGTGAATGGAACAAAGAATTTTTGTAATTATGTATGCAACTAATAATGATTTTCAATTAGTTGGATACAAACACAGTGACTTGGGCATGTAGCCTTGACGATGGAAATAACACATTTGGATATGTGTTCAATGTTGGATTAGAAGCTATTTCATGGGATTTCAATAAACAATCAGTAGTTTGCATTTGATACATTAAAGAAGAAGATGTATGTTACAGATATAACTCAATCACTTGTCATATGATATGAGCTAAAAATAATGCTCTCAGATATTCCAAGAAAAGCAACAAGGAGTTTAGATGATTTATTATGACAATATTTCATCTATATCATTGATCTACAAATCTAGTTTTTACATGCCAGAAGAAAGCATATTAAAATCATATAACATTTTATTCTACAATTGGTTGAGAAACGATAAATTCAGCTTAAATGTTATAGGTTAGAGAAAAAGCTAGTTGACTTTTTTATGAAACCGCTATCAAAATAAAGGTTTGAGCAGTTTGAGAGAAAAATTGGGTGTCATAAATGGACCGTCTAACTTCATATATTAATTATCAATTTTGGTTTGGCTCAATATTAAGGGGGATTTCCATAATTCAATCAGGGTCATAGTCTCGATCCACACATAACTTTTGAAACCGCTTCCCACTCACCCATACCTCCTTGTGACAGTATTAATAAATTTTATGGCCATTATTTATTTCTTGATCATTGAATGCTTACAACATGTGCCTTCCAATTTTTTCATGTGGAATCATTCTGTGGAATCCCCTCTTTTTTAACTCCTTATGGATGTGAGACTCTCGAGATTATTTGGTTTCAAAGATATTTTTGGGTCTGGTTATTAATTGTTGGCCATGCAATATTTGTCATGGGGCATAGTAGGTATTATATTTTATTATATTATATGTATTTATATATATGTATGGGTATTAGTTTTTGTAGTTTCAAGTAAAGGGACTCATAGAGAAACTATTATATATATATAAATAATAATAGGCTTAAGACTATGCACTCGGTGTTGGCATGAGGTGTAAGCAGTAACCTAAAAATACATATATAGAGAAAAACATCTTAGAAATATATATATATAATATATATATATATATATACTAGAGATGAGAGAGAGAGATGAAGATAAGGGAATATATGAAATTTGATGGTCCATATGCTTAAAATACCTGAAGCCCTAGATTGGTGACATGTAGCTAGAAGAAGAATACAGAAATAGGTAATAACTCTTGCAAATAAAATTGAATAAAGATCCCAGAAATTTTTGTATAGAAAAAGTTGTAGATATTGAAATTTAATCAGTGATCAACTTTGTTAGAGTAGGTATTTACCTTAGCTCATGTTCACCTAGGTACTTTATTTACCTTTATTGTATTTATCCTCACCCACTTATGTGTGTGGATATTTCTTTTTATTTATTTAGATATTAGGAGATATTATCTAGTAGTTCTTTCCTTGATTAGGTATAGTTATTTCCTTGATCTATGGTATTGACTAGATCCTTGATGTCTAGTTCTCTCCTAAATCTATGGTCTTGACTAGTTCTTTGATGACTAGTTATTTCCATGATTTATGGCTTGATCTATGACCTTGACTGGTTCTTAGATTGTTATTCCTTGCCTATTTAAGCAAGGCCCATTCTCAATGTATTGCATTGAGTTCCATAATAATATATGATATTGTTTCTCATTTGTTTGCAAAGGTTTTATGTAAAGTTATTCTGGCAAATTGCTTTCATCTTATTGATCGTGGTGTTTGATTAGCATCTGTGTTCTTGGCTCGGTACGATTTGGTTATCATTCATTTTCATGGTATCAGAGCTGGAGATCGTTGTTGACATCCGTCTATAAGTTTTATTTTACAAATAAATTATTTGTGTATTCATATCTTTAGGAGCTAGTCGTATTTTGTTTTTTGCGTGCATTTTTATGCAAAACAGAGGCTTCCATTAGATTCTTGAAGGCGTGAAAACCCTAAGATCGACTGTAGGCAGTCAGTTTTTGTGGTTTTTTTATTTTTGGAGAGAAGCCACAATTGTGCCTTAGGACCCATTAAAATCCTTAGCCCTTGGTCATATGGTATGGTCATATGAGGGCTTAAAGCTTGTGATTCCTACTAGTAGGTGCTTAACTTCAGCCCCCTTTAATTTTATTTGTGTGGTGAAGGCAACAACAATTTATTTTGTTTTAGTGGCAACTAAAATAAATAACAGAGCAAAATATTAAAAAACTTGTAACTTTTGATCGGTAACTCAGTTTTGAGTGCCATTTTTTGCAAAAGTGCTTGTTTTTTCATGCTATTTCCATTGGAGTTATTTATTTTTAGACTTTCACTATAATTATAAAGTGCCAAATATGGAGGAGTGTTGTAATCAATTGTGGATGCAATTTCCGCTGAGCCCGACGTCCTAAATTTTTGGGAGTTGCAGTTTGTACCTATCATGGATTCTGAGAATGATATGCTTTTCTCTGAAGTATGTGGACTTCAAAAGGATCTTGTAAAATTTGTGGAAGAAAACATTGCTCAAGAAGTGAAATTCTCTTCTACAATCACTCATTCACGATAAGGATACAATAATACACTCCCTGCAGAACAAACTTGCTAGCCTACAACATCACCATCATATTGTGGACAACCATATTCATGCTCCTAGTCCACTTGCAGTTGTTGCTCTTGTACCCATTGACATTGATCTGCCATTTTTGAGCCTGAACCTACTTTTGATGCTTCTAAACCTGTGAGGCTTGTTATGCATGCTCTTCCACATCTGTGCCTATTACAGTACCACATGTTGTGTATCCTACTTCTGCTCAACTGCATGGCTTTTTTAAGAAGTATACCACTGCATTCAGTTCTCGCATGCTTCGTTCTATGGGTCTCACTAGATGGAGTCATTGGCAGACATTCACAGGGTATTGTTTCCTCTATTCCACATGTTAAGTGGAATTCTCGTCATGACATTGGTTTTCAAGCAGATACTTCATTAGGATCACACATTGATAGAGCTCATTTTTTTGTTTTCTCGAATCTTTCTGAGGATCATGAGCAACACATGAGTTCTACACCTTCACTCAGGCTTGAGAAACCTGAGATTTCAGTTGTTAGACATGATCAACCTGACACACATTCTGATGTTCTTTTGCATGCACCCATTGTGCATTTTTCAACCAAGTCATATGCAGGCATCTTCTTCATCCATCCGTGTTGATTTGGGGTGGATATCTGATCACTCGTGGAGGCGACATAGGCATTCGTTGAGAGGAATTCTACAGGCGTGGCTCCTCCACCATTCGGCCTCTTGCTCCACTTTCTATACCTTCTGCATTGTGATGCTTCTTGTTTTGAGCATTTTTCTTTAGCAGGTGTAGTGTATCTCTCTTGTTTGTTGAGAGATTTTGTATCTATATTTTCGACACTTTTGGCATGTTGACAGTATCTCTTATGGGGGATCTATTCTAGTGAAGTCCAGTGTTATTTTTTTAGTGTTCGAGTAGTTATTTTGGGCAACTCATACAAATTTGTAGCGTCACTCCACCCATTCAGCAGTATGGGAGGGTGTGGTGTTGATCCTACTTCTTCGGGTTTCGTGTCCTTGCCTTATTACCTTGGATTTTCTTGGATCGTGACACTCTGGAGTTTTGTGTCCTTGCCTTGTTGCTTTGGTTATTGTTCTTGGATTGTGGCACACCTATTTGCGGCAGTTGGTCAAATTATGTTTGGTGTTTTTTTTGCACTTTCGACATCACTCCATTGACAGTCTCCTTGTATGGAGCTATTCTGGTGGAGCCCAGTGTCAGTTGTTTTTTGAGTTTTGGGATCGAGCAGTAGATTCAGACCATAGTGCACACCAAAATTCTTCAACATTGTACAGAGTTTTTTGAGCCGAGCTTCTTGGGATGCCTTGGAGCGGGTCTTTACTCTCTTTACTTTGTTGTTACTAGTTTTGGGTACCTTGTGGTGTCCCCTTTTTTATAGTTATTGTACATGAGTACCTCATCAGGCCTAGTTGCCGGTACTCATACTGTGGACATGCCACATCAATTTTGGCCCCTATCTTCACTTGAGGGGGGGTATTAGAGTAGGTATTTACCTTAGCTCATGTTCACCTAGGTAATTTATTTACCTTTATTTTATTTATCCTCACCCACTTATGTGTGTGGATATTTATTTTTATTTATTTAGATATTATGAGATATTATCCAGTTGTTAGGTATAGTTCTTTACTTGATCTATGGTATTGACTAGTTCTTTCCTAGATCTATGGTATTGACTAAACCCTTGATGTCTAGTTCTCTCCTAAATCTATGGTCTTGATTAGTTCTTTGATTACTAGTTATTTCCTTGATTTATTTCTTGATCTACGCCCTTGACTAGTTCTTAGATTATTATTCCTTGTCTATTTAAGCAAGGCCCATTCTCAATGTATTGCATTGAGTTCCATAATAATATATGATATTACTACTCATTTGTTTGCAAAGGTTTTATGTAAAGCTATTCTAGCGAATTAATTTCATCTTATTGATCGTGTTGCTTGATTATCATCTGTCTTCTTCGCTTGGTACGATTTGGTTATTATTCCTTTCAACTCTATGATTGTATGAAGTTTTTTTATTAATATAATATATAGTTTTATGTGTGTATTTTTTTTGTTTCTAGTTTTTTTTTCCCCTTGTGTTGGTTGTTTTAGCACTAAATTTTTCCAACAAAATATAGTTTCACATTTAATGGGAACACTTTCACATTCAACACAAGTAAAATTTTATTACTATTCTACCATGCATGAAATATTATAAACTTTTAAAATAATTTAATGCAAGGACTCGTAAAATAAGTAATGAAAATCTATTAAAATTGAAATATCCCCTTCTAGTATCTACAAGTGGATGTATCATTTGGTAATTTCGTGTCAGGATGAGGTGAATCACTCATTCATTAAAGTTTAGTTAGAAATTGTAGATGTGGTAGAAAATCCTATAACTAGTAGACAACGAAACCAGGAAAGTGTTAAATCATCTTCAAGTGGGTGATGAAGTTGTTTATTTGAAAGGGAGTTGGTGAGTTAATTATATCTTTTATTTTTGTTTATTTATCCCTAGTGCAATTGGAATAATATTTATATCATTATTTTTTATATTTTATATTATCATATGGGATTTTATTTTATGGGGTATTACTAGATCACTAGCTAAATCTCAAGACATAATAATTTATTATGTGCCCTTGAAATTGGGTTTTAAGTAATTAGCTCATTAGTGATGTGTATATATGATATTCTAGAAACTTCCTAGTGCTTGAATTACTTTGAATATATTGCTGAAAATACTATAAAATTTTTTTGCACAAATGCCATATCTAATTCTTTTCATTCCTTGTGTTGTCTAATAAAAAGTGAAGAATGATATACAAAAATTTCAACAAGGATTTTGGAAATGGTTTCTGAATCACAGTACAATTTTGGAAAATGATAACTATACTATAGGGATTCTATAAATTTGACTAGAAAATAAACAAAATTATAATAAAAAAGATATAAATCACAAAGGAAATAAGAGGATAAAATTAAAAAATGGAAATATTGAAAATAATAGTGAATTGATAAATTTAACACACATTTGTATGAGGCCGACTCCCATTGTGGAAGTCTAAAAAAAACTTTTAAGAAGGAAAGAGGAGAAATAGAATAGGATTTTAGGTATGTAAAATTTGGTAGGATGCAAATATCAAGTGCACTATTTAATAAACACTCTAAAAAAATGATCTACATCTAACCCTCTCTTCTAATTTTGTGAGATGGATATTGATATTGGCATCAAGTAATAGTAATAATTAAAAATTCATTCTGATGACCCCTATTAGTGAAAAATCCCAGCACCCCAGAATGTCTGCAACTCTATGGGTTGAGACTCTCAGTGTGATAACATAACATGGAGAATATCTCAAAGTGTGGGACTTTTAAATTGAGAGAGATCTCCAAATGACATTCGGTTCCTATTTTGCTATTTAGAGGCACACAAATAAATTTTAGAGGATCTACTCTAAAACTTATTTTTATCTTTCCAAGGAGACAGGTTTAAGAAGATGTGAGAAAATAAACCTAAGCTAACAAGGTGATGCACAAAAGGAATGTTAAACACTTGTTTTATAATTTAACACATACCATAGAAATTCAATACAACCACCATGCACAAATAACCAAACTACAATGAGAGATTGGAATACAACAATGAAAACATGAGAGATTTGAGAATCATCCACAAACATATATTATTGCTCCAAAGTTGATAAAGTACATTGTAGTAGCCAAGAGGAAAAATTTATATTACAACTTCAATGGGAGGTGTGGAAAACTCCACAAATTAACTTCCAGACAAGGTAATAAGGGAGGGTACAAAAAAAATGTCCAACACTTTACAATGAGCCAAGCTCTTACCTTTATAGATGTAGTGAGGAGACGAAAAAAAAGAGGCGGGAAACCTGATATAGAAGCTCAGTTACTTGCCACCAATTCCATTGCAAATCTGCTAACAATCTGTTGATTCTGCCACTCTATATCTGTTTGGCGTGTTGAAGAAGGAAGAACGATGGATCAAATCAAATGTGATCTAGTTGTTGGAGAAATAAGATCACGTATTAATGACATGAAGATATTTTATAACTTTTCACCAACCTAAACTCATCAAATTTAAATTTTTAGGTTTCCATGGCATAGACGAGGTTGAGACCTTTCCAATGGTGCCAAATTTTTTGAATTTCGAGTGCTGGATCGAAAGATATGCCCATTTGAATTTTTGAGTCAGGTTCCTACAAAAATGGTAAAAACCAATTTAGCAGAATGGGTTCGTGAACCCAAAATTCACTTTGCACCTTTTGCATAATAATACAAAAATACAAAAACACCCCGCAGCCCCAAAATTCATTGTTTCCAAAAAACCATCTTCGGGCCCGCCGGTCCACATTTTCCATTTGTGCAAAAAGTCCTCCCCAGGCCCACTGGTCTGAATTTGGCAAAAAATACTTCCAAGGCCCACCTCCCCACATGTAATTTAGGCCTTACACGTGGATTCTTTGGGCATTGGCAGAGGTGTGGCTTATTTTTACACTTTATGCCTTCTTGGGTGAAAGAGTTCAAACTACCTCCGGTGACCCGCCTCCCTACCTTGACTTGAAACATGGCCATGTGTAGAGCTGGTGCACATTTGGGAACCAATTTTGGATTTCTCTTTTGAAGTTGCACCGAAGAGACATGTGGCAGATTTTGTGGCTTTTCTCTATTTCTTTGTGTTTTGGCTAAGTCATTTTGTTCGGTGTGGCCATATGTCTGACCCAAGACACGTCGAGGCTCAACACATATTTGGGACCTACTTCCTAGTTCTATATTTTGAATTTATGCAGAGATGACATCTGGAGACCTCCGCCATCCCTTCCATACTTAGTTGATTTAAGAATTTGGCTTTGTCCCCCTTTTTGACTTTTGGACTTTGTCCCCCTTTTTGACGTTTGGACTTTTCAATGGCTGGATTTGTCCATCTTCGGGACTGGGACATGTGGAAGCTTCACACTTGTTTGGGGAACCACCCTTGGCTACAACCCTATAAGGTGCACCATTGACACACTTGACAACATCCGTCATCTATTAAATACTTAGCCACTTTGGGCCCACTCTAAATCATTTGTGAAGCCCGAAGACTTTGAGCCTTTCCCCATTTCTCTCCTAAAATCCTTTAGTGCCGTGACGATGTTTGCCTCCTTTGAGCCTCTGATTTCTCCATTTTTTAGCCCACCTGCAACCTTATTTTTTGATTCTAAATGCGGGCTCGTACGACAAAACCGACCTTTAGATTTCTTCCTGTGTAGGGTCGGGTTTTCTCAATTTTTCCATGGGGAAAAATTGGGATAACAATTTGGTGACTCATGGGGACATCTACCTGGTAGACGAAGAGATTAGCTACCTTGTTGTATCCATTGGGTGCAGAGTCATGGGTGATGGCTTGATACTTGTCATGTTTTTTGAAGCTTCAATATGATGTTTGCACCTGGAAACCTTGAACCTACCCCGTTGTTCTAGAAATGGACACCTCGAAACCCGATGTTAGTTACTTTGTACTTGTTCTATTTTAAAATTAGCAACTATCATGGTGAACATGGGTATCCCTATTATAAATGTTGAAGGGCCTGGCACATTCACCTAGAGGCAAATTGAAATGTATAACGATGCAAACCTAGAGCAAAAAAACCTGTGCCAGAGTACTCAGGGAAATAAAACCTATTCTATAACAAGACAATGTGCATACACACTTAGAGAAATTGAAAACCTAGGCTAATATTTACAAGGGTGAGGAATTTTTCCTTTTAGTAGCAGTGTTTGAGGTAGATCCCTTTGACTGGAACCTACAATTCTTTGCCATCTAGCTTGACCAGCCAAAAGGAATTTCTACTTTTACATTTTGTCACCATATAGGGGCCACTCCAAATGGCATCAAACTTGGAATGTTTTCCTGGTTTTTACTGATTTGCATCTCGCTTTAGAACTAATTACCCCTCTTAAAATGTCTTTGTTCTTTATTTATTATCAAAGCTCTTCTTAATCAATGCTTGATCTTTCTCCATGATCTGCATTGCATGTTCTCTAGCCGCTCCAATTTCCATTAGCTATGCATACCTAATTTCCATAGGTTCAAAATCGTCTAGTTCTAAGTGTTTCATGAGCTCCAAAATGGGAAGCTCCAATGATATGGGCAATACTGCCTCATTTTTGTATACAATCTTGTACGGAGAGCTTCTTGTGGACCTTTTGGATGTGATCCTATCAGCCCATAGAGCTGATTTGAGCTTTGTGTGCCAAGTTCTATGATTATCATCAAGAGTCCTTCTGATAATTCTTAGTAGGTTCTTATTTGTGGACTCTTCTTGGCCATTACCTTGAGGGTAATAGTTTGATGAAGTGTAGAGGTATACACCATTCTTAACAGCCCATTCAATGATCTTTGTACTGAGGAATGCCATTGCATTACCTGATATAATAGTGGCAGGGACTTCAAACCTGGTGTTTATTCCTTCATAAAAATCAAAGATGTTAGATTCATTTACCTCCTTCAGTCCACTTGGTGAAATAGTTTGTTGTTGTAAGTATCCACTTGTGGCCCTGGCTTGAATTTAGATTAATCACTCTAATGAAGTCTATCCCTCATTACATGAATGGATGATCCACTGAAATTAGACAAAGGGAAAGGGCTACTAAATTTTCCATCCTTGTGAAGAATGCATACTTCTTGTACTTCTTGACCCATGAGTAGCAATCCCTAAACACCATAGGCCTGTAATAACCAACCTTCATGATTTTGAGAGTTTTTACTTAAGGAGCAAAGTGGCATCCTACTTCTCCATCATAGAACTCATGCAACACCCTCTCAAGTTTTCCTATCCCAATGCACCTCAATAAAACACTATTCGTGTCCTTCTTGAACAAGACACCACTAATAAGCACATATGGGATGGCTTGTAACCTAAAGTATCTCATTTTTTATTTGTTTTATTTTGGAGGGCACAAACCTATTTGAAGATAATGCATTAAGGATTGAGTCCAACATAGAATAGGTACATCATTAACTGGTTTCTCTTGATCATTCTGCAATAGCAGGATAGCCTCTTCTTCATCTATTGACTCAGCTTATTACTTGGAAGTGAGATTCTCACATAGACCCTTTTCATGAAATAGTTTGGTCACTTTGATTTCAATATCATAATCCATTACACGAGTGATCCAAGCTGCTCTCTTCTAATTCAATTCCTTGTTAAAGAGGAAATCCTTGACACCAACATGAGACACTAGCAGTTGAATTTTGTTGTTCGAGACCAAGTGTTTGAACTTCTTCAATCTCTTAATGATAGAAAGGACATGCTTTTCAATTAAAGAATACTTTACCTCATAATCCTCCAAGATATGACTTAAGAAAGATATGGGTTGTTGTGAACCTCCCTTGTTAGGCTGAACCAAGATAACTAAGATTGTGTCTGACCCTCCGAAAGCATACAACATGAAGTCCTTTGAAAGGTCTAGGTTGGTAAGAGTTGGGGCCTTTTATATTGCAATCTTGATGGCCTCAAAACTCTGTTTTCCTTCTACTGTCCATTTAAATGTAAGACTCTTCTTCAACATCATTGTTAAAGGCTTCAGAAGAGTCGCAAAATCAGGCACAAATCTATGAACAAATTTTATTCTCCCCTAGAATCTTTGGAGAGACTTCTTGTGTTTTGGAAATGGAAGTGTTTGGATGGCTTTAACCCTTTCAGGATCAAATATTAACCCTTCTCTTGAGACAATGCGGCCAAAAAAATTTCCGTCATGTGCCGAGAATACACACTTCTTTGGATTGAATGAAACTCCAGACCTTCTACACCTATGAAATATATGTCTGAGGTGGAAGAGATGGTTTGCAACATTGTTTGAGAAGATGGTGATATCATCTAGATACACCAGAACTATATTGTTGATTAAGCCTTTGAATTCCATTTCCATAGCTCATTGAAATGTTGCTCTGACATTTGACAGTCCAAATGGCATCTTCTTATAAGCATATGTACCCCATTTGGTGGTGAAGGTTTTCTTGAACTAATATTCCTCTTTCACCATTATCTGATTATAGCCTAAATATCCATCTAGCAATGAAAACCTCTCAGATTCACCTATAACCTATAAGGTTTGTTGCATTGATGGAAGTGGATAATGATCCTTGAGTGATGCTCTGTTTAGATCAAAATAGTCCATGCACAATTTGTTTTCTCCATTTATTTTCATCACTGTAACCCAACTTGAATGCCTAATAGGGAAGATGATGTTTTCCTCAATTATCTTGTTCAACTCTTTCCTCATGAGAGGTTCAATGTGAGGGTTTATTTGCCTTTTCTTTTATCTGAAAGGCTTAGATCCCAGGTCCATCTCGATAGTGTGTTGTCCCACCATTGGGTTGAAACATATCAAATCCTTGTAAGTCCAAGAAAAGACATCTGGGAATTATTGACAAAGTTGAATGACTTCAAATTTTTATTGTTGATTACTTACCTTGCCAATTTGTAACTTTTTACCTTCTTCTATGGAAATAGGCTCTGAGTCTTCACCTTATATCTAAATATTTTCTTTCTCCTTCCAGAATTGATCATTTGCATTGAAGATTGACTCCAAGGTTACAAGGCCCTTTGCTAATTTTTTGGTTCTTAGCTGCACCACTTTGTCACCATATCGATATTCCAATTTGTCTTGGTTTCTAGAGAAGAACTCAGCTTCTTCTTTTAGAAAATTGGTAATTTGTTGATCATTCTTGAAGACTTGCCAACTTGTGTTGTTATCTGGGATAGCTGGTCTTACAACCAATTTAATATGGGGCTAGGATTTCTCATTCTTGATACTCTCTACCACATCAAATGCCACCCCAATTGCTACCAATATTTCTACTACTTCATTCTTCTTCCTTGGAATCGAATTGATGCCGAATGCTTTGAAATATTTGATGAGATCGCATACCTGGTTCTTGTAGTTTTTTTAACAGATCATTCTTGTAAGCTTTCTATCCTTGGACTTGATTCGCAAAAAAATCACTATCACTAAATACTTGCAAGTTTTTAATCCCTCTTTTTCTTACACAATGCAGTCCATGGATCAATGTTTCATACTCTAATGTGTTGTTCAAGAAAGAAAATTAGAAATCGAAGGCTGAGTAATATTTCATACCTTGAGGTGAAACAAGCATAGATCCTCCTCCATCTCCTTGTCTACTTCTTGAACCATCAAATAAGAACTTCCACACCTCATTATCATCCTTGTGGTCTGGCTTAGTGATATCAGCGAGAGGAAGAGTCTCCTCATGCAAACAATAGATTCCTCCAGTTCCTTGTAAAGGTAAAAAAAATGTCTCTTGTACACCCACTCATCAAGGGTCAAGTCTGAAATACACCCAACCTTGATATTTTCCTCATAATTTCTTGGGAGGTGTTCCTAATCAAAGGACGAACAATTCACATTGATTGGGTTGGGTACATGAGGCTAAATATGGAAATTTGCAATGGGCTCAGATCTGATCCTATCCTTAGCTCCATACCTTGTTCTAAAAAGTATGTGTGACCAATCAATAGATAAATACCCTCTAATTTTAGTGGTGAAGTCTCTTGAAAAACACAATGCAAAGTGTGTTGGTAATTCTATGACCGATATGTTTTGCAATACAATCACATTGGGGCATGCATGCAATGTGAGGGTCAAATCCTTGATGACTCCAACCATTTTTATCATTCTCGCATCCAATTACACTACGCCTTTGGAGATGAATTCATATTAAAGACCCAGTTGATCATCTATTTACTTCAGCATGATTGAGCTACTCACTCCCGAATCAATCATGCAATTATGTACTAATTTTTCACTAATGGTCAATGAAACATAGAATAGAGGGGGCTTCAGATTCTTATCTTGTTGTCTTCCATGGTTTCCTTTGGGTTGATCCACATTTGTAAGCACTTTCTCTTGTTGGTTGGGGGGCTAATTTGAGGTTGACCAATTGGCCATAGCAGAATGTAATAGGTCTCTCTATCCTTGGATATCCAATAAATCCCACATTAAGATGTTCACATTTGTTTTCGTCATATGTTCAATGATGTTAAATGGGCATGAGCTATCTTTTTGTTGCCCCTTCCCTTGTACATTCTTCTCTTGCACATGGTTCGTCACAGCCGGTGCCTGAGTGGGTCTCGAAGGTGTCTTGGGTTGTCTCTGCATATTGGGAATGGCACTTCGCGGGGTAACATAGGGTTCTCGACCGTTTGAATTGAAGGATTTCCATTCTCCAATATTCCTCTTCTTGGAGCATGTATACACTACCACACTATGAGGAGATGTTTGATTCATACCATAGAAACCTTCAGCCTGGAAATTAACAAGCATGGTCTCACTTTGAGGTGCCTCTTACTTGGTTTCTTGCTGCTGATTTTCCTCTTAACTAGGCTCTTCAGACATACCAATGGTTTATGCCATCAAGGCCTAGTTTAATGCACCATTGAAATAAATCGATTGGTTATGGGGCTGACTACATGGGAAAAACCAATCATATTTTTGATCTATGTTGTTTTTTTTTTTTTAACCCAAGCCCTTAATGTTGAAGTTGTGTTTGGGTCATATGGTCGGAAAGGCCTAACAGCTTGAGGTTATCATTGGTTTCGATTTTGATTTGTAGCCTGAGTTAGTGGTCTATTTTTCTAGTATGGGGGCCTAGGTTGATACTGAGTTTGAGGATAATATGGCCTAGAACTCTGAGCTTGTTTCCTCTTGATAGTCACTAGCTCATTTTCTAGGTTCTGTAGTTGTTTCATAACCTCTTTTAGCTCTTTTGAAGTGCTAGAGGATGAGGTGGAAGCTTCAACTAAACTTTCATTCCTTGGAGTAGGTATGGGAGCTAATGTGGGTGTTTGACTAGTGTTTTAAGCTCCTACTTTTGGATATAGAGGCATATGTGGCCTAGGTGCAAGTTTACTAGCCTAAATTAAACAATTTTTCAGCTCTAATGAAAATATTTTAGGCTACAGGTAAGGCTACACCTCTCATGGATTGAATCATTAAGAAAATAGCAAAATTTAAATCTCTAAGGAAGTATAGGAAAGAACCTTCATCTGTGGGTCTCACGGCCAATGGAATCCTATCCCGTGTCCTTTGAAATCTTAACTTGAAATCTTTCAACTATTCATTAGGAGCCCTCTTCATGGTTGTCAAATGTTCCAACAAGGATAGATTATCTCCATTCTCTCCAAATTAGTTGTGAAGGGCTCTGCAAAGATGGTGCTTATTCTAAATAGATCCTGTTGTTAGACTCTTGAACCATTGCGAAGCTTTACCCTTGAATGAGGAGGCTAAAAATTTGACTACAATGTCCATCTCAATGATTTCAAGAATTGCACAGACATTTACAATGTCTTTAATGTGGTCACTAGGAGTAGTCTTGGTCTCTCCAGTGAAATAGCGAATGCTCTTTAATGCTACAACTAAGACTGGGTTTAGTGCATCAAGAGTAAGTGGGTTGCTGTTAGTGAAGTTGACATAGGGGTTGCGTGGTGGATGTGCCTTTATGATTGGCCTAAGAACCCTTGTTGATTGAACGAAAGGAATACCAGGGGGAGGTGTTGACAAGGTTCTATTTGGTGGATATGGAGACCTTTGAGCTCTTCTTACCCTTCTCCCTCTATCTGGGGACAAGTTTAGATAGATAAAAAATCCTTCCTCTCTAGTTTTTGATCTAGTATAGATTCTTCTCATGAATCTGGCAAGAGTGGGTTGCTGAAACTAGTGGACTCTACCTCTTTTGGAATCACCAGAGGTGAAACTTCAGAGCTTCTTACAAGCTAAAAATTTACAGTAAGTGCACATCAATCTTTTTGTGGTAAAAATGAAGTCCTCTTCATCCCACTAAATGTGCCAAAACTGGCTAAGGTCACACGGTGGCTTAAGATTTATTTTTCCATAATAAGACACCTTAGAAAGATGAGAAAGATCTAACCTCAGTCTCCCACTGAACGTGCCAAAACTATTAGTGTAAAATCACAACACCCCTGAATGTCTGAAATTAGATGGGTTGAGACTCTCAATGTCATAGCATAACATGGAGCATCTCTCAAAGTGTGGAACTTTGAAATTAAGAGAGCTCTCCGGATGAAGGTTAGTTCTTATTCATCTGTTCAGGTGCACACAAATAAATTATAGAGGATCTATTCTAAAACCTACTTTATCTTGCCAAGGAGACAGGGTTGAGAAGATGCGAGAAAATAAACCTAAGCTAACAAGGTGATGCACCAAAGGAAAGTTAAACACATGTTTTCAAATTTAACACATACCATAGAAATGCAATACAACCACCATACACAGATAACAAAACTACAATGAGAGATCAGAAGACAACAATGAACAAATGAGATGGTTGAGGATCATCCACAGACATATATTATTGCTCTAGAGTTGATACACTACATTATAGTAGCCAAGAGGAAAAAATGTGTATTACAAGTTGAATGAGAGGTTTGGAAAACACCACAAATTCACTTGCAGAGAAGGGAAGAAGGGAGGGTACAAAACAAAAACGTCCAACCCTTTACAATGAGAAAATTTGTTACCTTTATAGATGCAGTGGAGGAGAAGAAAACAGGAAAGAAACCTGATTTGGAAACTCAGATACCGATCATCAATGCCCCTACAAATCCACCCATAATCTATCTTGTCAACCGCTCTATGTCTGTTTCACATGTTGAAGAAGGAAGAATGGCGGATTAAATCAAATATGATCTAGTTATTAGACCAATCAGGCCACGTATTATGACATGAAGATGTTTTTCCATTTTTTGCCTGCCTAACCTCTTCAAAATCAAACTTTCAGGTTTCCATGGTGTAGAAGAGGTTGAGACATTTCCAATGGTGCCAAATTTGTTGAATTTTAGATGCTGGATAGAAACATATTCCCATTTTGAATGTTTGAGTCAGGTTCATAAAAAAATGGTGAAAACCAATTTAGTAGAATGGGTCCACAGGACCGAAATTCACTTTGTGCCTTTTTCACAAAAATATAAAAATGAAAAAATGCCCCACAGCCCCACAATTGACTTTTACAAAAAAACCATCTTTGGGCCCACCGGTCCACATTTTCCATTTGGGTGAAAATTCCTCCCCAAGCCCGCCGGCCCACATTTGGTGAAAAATCCTTCCAAGGCCCACCTCCCCACATGTTATTTAGGCCTGACATGTGGCTTCTCTGGGCATTGGTGGAGGTGCAACATATTTTTACGCTTTACGCCTTCTTGGGCAAAAAAACTCAAACTACCTCCAGCGACCTGCTTCCCACCTTGATTTGAAACATGGCCATGTGTAGAGCTAGCTTGCATTTGGGGACCGCTTTTGGATTTTACTTTTGATGTTGCACTGAAGAGACACGTGGGAGCTTCTGCGGATTTTCTCTATTTCTATGTGTTTTTACTAAGTCCTTTTGTTCGGTGGGGCCATATGTCTAACCTGGGACACGTGGAGGATCAACACATATTTGGGACCTGCTTCCTAATTCTACCTTTTGAATTTGCATAGAGATGGCATGTGGAGGCCTCCGCCATCCCTTCCATACTTAGTCGATATTAGCAGTCGGCTATGTCCCCCTTTTTTACTTTTAAACACATGGAAGCTCAGCACTAGTTTGAGACTCACCCTTGGGCCGCCCCATTTGAATTTGTACCATTGAGGCTCGTGGCACCCTCTGATGACTCTACCCCATCTTGACTTTTCAACTATTGAATCTGTCCCTTTTCGGATCAGGGACACATGGAAGTCTAGTGTTTGTCTTGGAGACCCGCTTTTAGATTTACCTTTGACAATGCTCCAAGTTGACACGTGGCTCCTTCCACGAGTCTAAGATACTTAGCTAATTTGGGTCGATGCCTTTTTTCATCTATTGGACCCTAACGACGTGCAGAGCTAGTGCTAATTTGAGTCTCCACCTTGGGCTCTTAATTTTAAAATTACACCGAGCTGACACATTGCTCTTTCTTCTCATTTGGAATTTTGAATGTCTCACTCTATCCCTATTCGGACCTGGGACACGTGGAAGCTTCGTGATTTTTTGGGGAACTACCCTTTGCTTCAACCCTTGAAGGTGCATCATTGAGACATGTGGTCGCTTCCACCATCTCTTCCATACTTATCCAATTTGGGTCCGATCTGAATTGTTTGTGAAGCCCGAAGACTTTGAGCCTTTCCCCCATTTCTCTCCTAAGAGCTTCTAGCCTCCTTGATGTTGTTTACCTCCTTTGAGCCTCTAGTATCTCCATTTCTTAGTCCTACAACCTGACTTTTGGATATGAAACGTGTGCTCGTAGGATGGAAGTGACATTTAGATTTCTTTCTATGGAGGGTAAGGTTTTGTCAATTTTGCCGGTGGGGCAAAATTGGGATAACAACCCCCTTGCAGTATTTTCCTTTTAGGACTGAGACTACATATTTCTCATAAAAAAAAATTAATAGCTCACATCCTTCCACATTTTACAAATTTTTTTGTGTTCTATTTTTGGAAATTTATTTTTTGTATTAGATCTTCACGTTAACAAGTTTTAGATTCAATTTATTTTATGTTTTACTTAGGATTTAAAGTTTTATATTTAATACACTAGGATGGATGAAAAGGAATTCATTTCCAATGATTGACAAGGGTATCATTATGCTTATTGAGGTAGGATTGAAAATTAGGAGGAGAATTTTTTGATGAAACATAGGCATATTGTATCTTGTGTCTTCCATTCTGCAATAAAATTATTATTGTATCATGTGATGTGATTTTTGTCACTTTCTCATATCTCTTGGTCATACGACCCAAATTTTGTAGAGACTCCATCGATCTATGAATCTTCGTAATATATTTTTATCTTTTTTTAATTATTTGACCTATTTAATTAATTCAACAATAAAAATGTGTCCATGATTTTTATATATTTAAATAATCATGTAATGCTTTCATAATGATATGGTTTGTAAAGAATTGTGTCAAACTACATCTACTGCCACATCTCTCTCCACAAGTGATAGAGCCTCCACTCATAGAATTATTCTTGATCCCATATATAATCCATTGATATAAAAAAATAACTCCCCTTTTAAGTTGTAAAGAAAATAAATTTCCATTATAATTACCAAATATTGAACCCCATTACTTAGCATGCTATAAAACTATGGTCATGATGATTATACAAGTGCACCTATTCCAATGAAAATTTTGAGGAAACCATGAAAAAATTATTATAGAAAGGGTGGTGAATATTGTTGAAGCAAGATTCAGTAGACAATGAATCTTTAAAAAGTGGATACATTGACTATGGTGATAATGGAAAAAATTCATAAAAATGATTGAAAATGTAAATGCAAATCTTACCTACTTTTACTAGTTTTAAAAAATGTTTTGGAGAATTTCAATTGTCTTTTTTAAGTTATATTTCATTTTTCTAATCTATTGATGGTGTAGACACTAAATCATGTACTTTATACATTATTTAATCCCGGTCTCATACTACTTTTTAGAATGTTTTTGAGTGAAGAAAATATTAATTAACCCCCATCTTTTGGAAATATTACTTTGTTTTCTTTCATCATTCCTCACCTCTTAGACCCACATGCCCAGTAAAATTTCGTCATTTTGCATCATTCTTGCTTTGGCTGGGATGCCCACACTAGTACTACAGTTCCCATCAGTGCCCAAGTCCCATGAGGGGCACACCGATCGTTTTTGAACTTTTCCCTTATCTTTTTTTTTGGTCAGCCATTTCAGGGTTAATTATGAAATTAGATCAAGATAACCCTATAAATATGAAGTTATGAGACCATAATTAGGGACCAAGCGGTAGTCACTACTATGATCCACCTAGAGTTGCATCCATTTTGAGATCATTTTCATCCATTAGCTCCATAACAAGGACAAGGATGGTTTAATATACATCACACAAGCATACAGGGAGGTATTTTATTCTTTTTAATGAACCATTCTACTACATTCTACATCTAGTTATTACTCTCTACTTCACAAAGTCAAACTAGTACAACAACACCTAGGGCACATGATACACACACACACACACACACACACACCAGAATTACATTTGGGTCTGAAATGTAGTGTAATGCTTAGTTAGTAAGCCCACTATTATGGAAGCTAAGGTAAATCCAACCCACTTATTTTCATTCTTATATTTGTAGGGTTTTGATACTTCTTTTTATCTCTTACAGGTTGTTCCTTTCATCTTGGATTATTGAAAACACTTAGTGCAGTGAAACGAACCTACTTTGATACACAACGAGGGTTTAAGAGCACTTGATGAAGCTGTTAAATTTAATTCCAGAAATTTTTTACAGACTAGGGAGTTCATTTTTTAGACCAAAGTTCCCATAGGCACTGCAGTCCCTCTCCAAGCACTCCAATTTAGATAGATAGCCCGGATCCTTCCTTTTCAAGACCTCTACACAATCGTTCCTTCTTATAGATTATCCTGTTTATTCAGCAACATAGTTCAGCAAGATCCTCTAATCAGCTGAGTCACTTAGTCACCCTTATTACACATTAGTTTTTCTAATTTTATTAGATTAGTTTCTTGGGACATTTCCATAGTCAGCTACTGCATTTATTTAATGTATTTACATGTCATTCTAGATTAGATTAACTATCATATATCCCACATATTAAAAATTTTAGATAATCATTTTGGTCTACCCGACTTGATCATTCATGCTTTTGGGATCTTCATTAATTTCTTGTCATCCTAGGGTTTAGTCATCATGATTATCTTAATTAATGATTAATTGCTTTCAAATCTTTTTTTACTACATATAGTCCACTATTTTATTTCTACCACTCGCATTCATGCTGACATGCATCTAGAATTGCTTATCAAGCATTTGTTGATGCATTTTCTTCACTTATTATATTCAGGTATAACCTTCCCACTGATGTTCACATTTTTTATGATGACGCGCCTCTGCATGTCATATGTCGTATTCATAATGTAGTTGTTAACGCACTTTTATTGATAATGGATCTGAACTTAATTTGTGTCCTATGTTATTTCTATAAGTGTTAGGTATTTCTTCTCGTGATGTTAGTCCATCTATTATTTCACTACCTATTTATGATGGTTCTATCTATCCATGTCTCGGTCACTTTATGTTTCCTATTACTATTGGTCCAAAGATTGTCCACATTGTCTTTTTCGTTGTTTATTTCATAGTCTCCTCCAGCTATCCACTTGGTAGGCCATGGCTGCATGTCATGTAAGATGTCACCTCTACTGGACATAATTGTGTAAAATTATTACATGAAATAATTGAGTACACAATTTTTCATGACCATTATCCATTCCAATATTATGATTCAGATATGAATACTAGTCTTTTTATTCCACACACCGATATTAAAAACAAGCCCCATCCTATCAAATAACTACCTTACTTACCATTGCGTGACATTATCATTTCTATGATAGATATAATTTCTTTTGTGTCACATGCTATTACTACTACCATGATTCCTTATCAAGGGGAAATCCATTTTATGGGTGTCACTCTATCACCTAAACCTCCACATGTAACATCTATATTAGCATGCCCAACGTTAACTTTAACCCTCTTAATTAATGACTCATATTAGGAACATATTCCATTTGATGCTACATGCAATGACACCATCTGTACACATGAGGGTTTAGCTCGACTCATTTTTTATTTTGAGGACCTCTATCAACCTCATAATTATCCTCATTTATATCATGTCTTCATCACTATTACTAATTCTTATAGTTTACATTCTTTCTATCTCTCACTCACTCCTCTCTCTTCACCACTTACATTAGGAAAATCATGGCATGATTACATTGGGGGAACTCTTGATCATGATCATATAGACATATATTTCCCCATTCCTTTTGGGAACATATTAATTTGCAATAGTTCTTTTCTTAGCTATACACATAATCTTACTCATTGGTACATGCATGTTTTTCCTCTTCCTCCATTTACCGATGATGGATATAGCATGGGAATGTACAACTTACGCATCAATGGATCATTATGTGACCAAATAGACACTATTGCTTATCAAGTCACCATTGCTTATCCATTTGACTATGATCCTGAGAGCGATGATGTTCTAGAGGAAATTAAATGATTACATCCCTCATCTTACACACTTGGGGAAATAGCATCCAACACAACCCTTCCCCCATTCTAGCATACTTTCATAATACAACACCATAATCTTAGCATTTGCACATACATCATCATAGAATCTACTCATATCTCATTTTTGCATTCTCATAATGCCATTTCCTAAAATATGCATATTCATTCAAACTTTAACATTGTCATTACCCGATGACACAATCTTGTGCTTCCGTTCACACTTGAGTATATTTAATCTATATCCTTTCGACCTTTACATATCTATACATCTTACATCATACATCTTGAATTTAGACTATATCATTTTCATTATTTTCACATTTTCATATCATACATACACATCATACTATACTTCATCATACATATAAAACACTTTTGTGGTCTACGAGTTTATCATTTTACATACTAGATTGCGTTCATCTTACATGCATTAGACTACATCATAAATTACATCTTATACATCGTACATTACAACTTATAAATCATACATTTCATTTCACATTCCATCTTATACTTCATACATTAAAAATTATACTCATCATATGGTCATCTATTATCATCACACATATTTCATTGTATTATACGCATTTCACTCGCTACCCTATGACGCACTTTAGTTCCTTGATCCATACTCGACTTCTAAGGGTTTACAAATCAAATGGACCTTACATTCATTATACGTATATTATTTGACATTTCATAACGCGTCATTTCTAGGATAGTGATACATGCTATAGGATAAATCATCACTGACTCTGTCATCTTGTAGAGGTATATGGTTTAGGCTACATCACAACCCCCTTTTTTCCATCTAGTAGTGATATACGCTTAGGGATAAATCATCACTCATTTCTTCATTTTTTCATGATATATGCTTAGTCTATAGGCCTCCCACACACATAATTTCTTCTATAAGTCACATATCATCATCATTATGCATACATACTCATCACAATGCGTTAGACAAAACAACACAATATTTGACCATTTCCTGATGAGGAACTCTCGTTTATGGTTTATTTTTTACTATTGAAGGGGAAAACAAAATGAACATCACTGCATACATTTCTATTAACTTGGGGGCCACAAAGATCCTATCAATCCATTTTGCATTCCATTCCCTTCATCCACAATATACTACATATTATGGCTTCTTTTATTCTTTCTTACTTATTATTGTTCATGGTCATTTTATTACACATGTTAGTTAGATTACTGATATTTCATTTATCTATACTATCCACACATGCACGTTCACATATTTTTCTAGTTATTATAATAAATATAGGTCTCTTACACGTACCATGGATGCTCGCCTTTTACCCTTCATACATTGGTCACTGGGGGCATCCACATTCGTCTCTCATATGTTCTATCACTTCATTTTGTACATAACACTCTACATCACTTGGTCATACATGCTTTTGACATACTAGTTATATTTCTAATATGCTAATGGGTTCTTCATGTGCAACATTTGTTATGCAAAGTTATTTCCTTCCATACATGGTTGTTTTATTTCTTGTCTGTTATTTGTGGCCCTTAACCTATGTTTTGTGTGTACACTTGTTTATTTGTATGTAGCCATGACATCTTTGTTTTTCTTTTGACATCGTGAGTGATGTCACATGTTTATAACCTGTTTTATGTGGCTTAATTTTTCTTCTTACATGTTTACATCATCATCTTGCTTCATAGCTTATACACTATTTTATATATGCATAATTTTTTGTAATAACACTTGTCTTTAGCTAGCCTTCTTGTTTGTGTGCACCTTTCTTTCCACCAATCACATTTCCTTTCCCCGTGCAGGGTAAAATTACAGTGTTCATGTAGTTGGTCCTCTTTTGGGGACACATTCTCTTATTGGTGATGTCTTATGTGCTCCTAAAGAGGAGGGATATCATTTGGTGTTTTTACATTCTATACAACGCTTCTAAACTGGTTCTATTCAGTGCACTTTCTACCCTTAGCATTGCGGGTTACATACAATGAGTTGGTTAATGCCAGTCTAGGAACCCTGTACACAATGGATTTTATAGGACATGTTAGGCCTTATTATTCTAGGGAGTAGTTACATGTTAGGGGATACAAATTATTTCCTCTCTACACTTGTTTAGCTAGTGGAATCAGATCACCTAAAAAATTAGGACATACAAAGATCTCTTCACACACATTCAGGGAAGCAGTTATAGGAAGGAGAATAATAAATCTTTCTCCCTACACTTCTTTGGCCAAGATGGAATGAGATTGGCTAAAAAAATTACATTACAAGATATCCTTATATACTTTATTTCTTTACATGGATCATGTGCACATTTTCCATTTACAATTTTTTTTACATATTTTTACATTCACATGCTTTTGACATTTATATGTATGCATCATTTACTATAAATTTTAATACATACTTATATATTTGAATATGACATATTTCTAATATTTAGAAGGTTTTTGAGTGAAAATATTTCAAATTAACCCCCATCTTTTGCTCATCTTACTTTGTTTTCTTTCGTCATTCCCAACCTCTTACACCCGCATGCCTAGTCATATTTCATTGTTTTGTGTTGTTTTAGCTTTGACTAGGGCACCCATGGGTGGCCCAATACTTTTTGAACTTTCTTGCCTTTTTTTGGCCACTTTCTAGTTATTTCAGATTCTTATCTTTTTGGTGGTCATGCATTTTGGGGTTAATTACGAAATTAGATCAAGAGATGCCTATAAATATAAATTTATGAGACCATAATGTGGGTCCAAGAATTCGTCACTACTATCTTCCACCTAGAGTTGCATCCATTTGGATATCATTTGCATCCATTAGCTTCATCACAAGGAAAAGGTTCATTTAATCTGCATCACACAAGCATAGGGGGAGGGATTCTATTCTTTTCCATGTATCATTATACTATATTATTCATCTAGTTATTCCTCATTACTTCACAAAGTGTGAATGACACATGACCACCTAGGGTATATTTTATACATAGACACCAAAACTACATTTGGGTCTAAAATGTAGGGAAAAGATCAGTCAGTAAGCCCAATGTTGTGGAAACTGAGGTCAGTCTAACCCATTCATTTACATTATTTTTTTAGGGTTTTCATACTTATTTTGGTCTCTTCCAGGTATTTCTTTTCATTTTGGATTATTAGCTACAACAGGTGCACGGAAGGGAACCTAATGCAACACATAGCAAGGGTTTCAGAACACCCTCCAAGCCTATGGAATTCAATTCCAGAACTTTTGCGCAGACTAGGGTGCCCATTTTGCAAACTAAAGTACCCACAGGGACCCCAATCTCTCTCCAGGTGCTCTAGTAAAGATAGATAGATTGGATCCTTCCTTTTCCAAACCTCTACAAAGTTTTGCATGCTTCTAGTTTATCTTGTTTATTCTACAACATAGTCCATTTAGCTCCTCTAATCAGCTGTGTCACTTCATTACCCTTCTTGCACATTAGGTATTCTACTTTTATTAGATTAGTTTCTTGGGTCATTTACTACATTTATTTACTGTATTTACATGTCATTATAGATTATATTAACTATCATATATCCCATATATTCCACATTTTAGTTAATCAGATGGTTTTAAGGGTATTATATGCATTACTTAACCAACAAAAAATATTTAGTTATGAAATTTTGACCCATTTTCCCCAATCCTTCCGAGGATTAAACCTTGACAATTGATCCATTTTCCACATGTCATCATTTCATTGAATTTCAGGAAAACCCATGATCTATCAAGCCTTCCATGTAAATCCTATCGAAATTATGTCACACTTTTTGATCTCTTGCAATTTGTCAATATCTTATGTTATTTTGGCTTTGGAGTCTCTTACCTTATCTTTCTTTACTTTGACACCTTTTAATATTTTTTGAAAAGGTTTCTCACAAATCTCTTCCTCCAATATACTAAGAGAGACTATATCTATATAACCACATATGCATATTATTCCTTGGGAAATGTGGGATAATTCCCAAATGAAGATTTACAAAGGTTGGTGTTCTCAAGGCTACAAATGAACATTAGCTAAACTAATTCAAACCAGGATACAACCAATAAAGTTTTAAGCATTAAATTGTCGCATGAATTACTTAATTAAACCATAACACATAATAGTATTCATATTCCAATTTTAGTATTAGATAATATTTTAATTGAATATATTATTACTTGAATTGGTGCCTTTAATATATTTGATCATATCAACACACACACACACACACACACACACACACTAGTGGTCAATTTAATCAAATTTAAGATTTTACCTCTAAAAATTTGGTGATTGTGATCCAAGGGCCCATAAAATTCGTAGCGATCCAAACAAGTTTTAAAATCTTGGACCTCTGATTTAAATGTGATCCATTAAAAAACATATTGATATCTAGAATCATTTGGATATGCGAGAGGGAAATAATAACTTTAGAAAATATTGGTTATGCATATGGTGCCCAAATAGCCAAATGGGACTTTCAGAATTTGGAGAAATAGCACAAATTTATGAATATTAGCCACTAAAATTTTCCTTAAGCTATATAAGGATAGATGCATGTATAATAGAAGCTATGGATTTTCTAATAAGAAGCCATATGAGGCAAGTAAACAACATGGTGGGAGAATTTTGCATGATAAATACCATGTATTTGGTGGAATGAACTTGAGCATTGTGTAAGGCCATAATATACATGAGTTGATTCTTCCATTCCATGAAAAAAATGCAAAAAATTGAATTGATGAAAGCACTTATTAGGTTTTACGATGATCTTATTTATAGATAAAATGTGGTAAAAAAATTTCCAAAAAATAATTTTGTAATCGCCATCCCTACCTCGACCATATGGTGAATATTTTTTAGGAATTTTTTCGAGTAGTTCACACGCTTCCCCATTTTGTAGACATATCTTTCCCCTCAATTTTTTTCACATTTTGTGTTTTTTTATAATACACTTTGGGATGAACCTAATGAAGTAGAAATAATCCACATTTTCCATATTAAGGAACTTCCTTGCTAGCTTTTTAGGAGTAGGAAAGTGATTTGTTTTGAATATCTCATATTAAAAGAGGAAAATAAAAGATGTTAGAAGAGGTCATGGACGTTAGTTGTAAACCTTTCGTTTGCATTTTTCTCAAAGTTTCCAAATTCTCAACAATAAACCCACTATCAATATATTCAATAAAATAACTATTTTTTGTTGGAAACTTATATAGCCACAAAAAGATTAAGCACATCAAAATATAAATCGAGTAAACAAAATTAAATAGCCAAAAAAGGCACAAACCATAAACACATATTTACGTGGTAAAACCCTTAAGAGGGAAACATCCATCGAGCAACGGTATCAATTCTCTTATTGTTCAAATCTAGAAATTACAATCAGCATAGCTATTTCTCTTACAACTCTCTTTTTTTGTGTGCAGCCTCAATGGGCATACATGGATTTATAGTATTCACACAAAATTGAATTCATTAATGCGTTCCTATCCATATTCCTACTAAAGTTGTCTTGTTACAACGGCAAGCTGAATAATAGGATCTTGATCCACCAGAAGAGGAATGGTTGTCATCTAATCTTAACAATCTCCACCTTGACAACAATTAACTTGATACCTTGCTCATTGCTCATCACCTTTTTTTGCAATCCAAGAGAATCCAAGCACCACCGCAGCTTCTCTAATATAACTATTTTCGTGAACATGTCTGCACAATTCTTGTGAGTGTGGACCTTATCAAGAATCACCTATCCTTCATCAACAACATGTCTTACATAATGGTATTTAACTGGAATATGTTTTGAATTACTATGGTAAGCTGGATTCTTAGCCAAATAAATTACACTTTAACTATCACAGAAAATTTTTACACTTTTCTGAAACTATCCTAACTCACCCAATAAACCTTTTAACCATACTACCTCTTTGCAAGCATGTGAAGTAGATACATACTCTACCTCAATAGTGGATAAAGCAAAAATGCTTTGAAGCTTTGACATCCAACTAATAGGACCACCTACAAGAGTAAAGACATAACCTGAAGTAGATCTTCTTTTGTCCAAATCACCTACAAAATCAGAATCAACATAACCACAAACCTTATCACTGCAACCATCAAAAGTGATACAGTAACTACTTGTGCCTCTAAGATACCAAAGCACCCATTTCACTGTTGCCTAATGTTCTTTACCTGGATTTTCCATGTATCTACTGACAACACCAACTACATGTGAAATATCTGGTCTATTACTAACCATCACATAAATTGAACTTCCTACTACATTAGCATACTGTACGCGAGACATATACTCCTTTTATTCATCATTACTAAGACACAAACCTGAAGAAAGTTTAAAATGTGAAGCTAAAGGGATATTCACTAGTTTCACTTTATCCATATCAAATCTCTGAAGTATTTTCTCCACATACTTCTCTTGTGATAACCATAGCTTGCCTTTCATCTTGTCTCTGTGTATCTCCATGCCCAAGATCTGTCTTGTTGCTCCTAGATCCTTCATATCAAATTTCCTAGCCAACTGAGCCTTTAACCCATTGATTTCAACCATGCTTTTGCTTGCTACAAGCATATCATCAACATACAACACCAATATAATGAACATGCCATTAGCCAATTTTTTAAAGTAAACACGATGATCATATTCACTTCTCGTATAATTCTGGCTCACCATGAAGGAATCAAACATCTTGTACCATTGTCTTGAAGACTGCTTCAAGCCATACAATGATCTCTTGAGTTTGCAAACAAACGTCTTGTTGCGATTTTGAATGAACCCTTCCAGTTGTTCCATGTTAATTTCCTCATCTAAATCTCCATTTAGAAATGTAGTTTTAACATCTAGCTGCTCCAATTCCATATTAAGCAATGCAACTAGTGCTAACACTATACGAATAGAACCAATTTTTACAATTGGGGAAAAAATATCATGAAAGTCAATACCTGCTTCCTAAGAAAACCCTTTTGCAACCAGCCTTGCCTTGTACTTTGAATAAGTATCATCAACACCTTTCTTCAACTTGTATACCCACTTACAACCAACCGATTTCCTATTCTTAGGAAGTTCCACTAGATCCCATGTTTTTTTTTTAATCAAAGCATCAATTTCCTCTTTCATGGCATGTTTCCATTTGTCACTATCTGAAACCTCTATTGCTTTTTTATAACAACTTGGTTCTCCTTCGTTAGAAATTAAAGAAACAAAAGTGACAAAATCATCATACCTTCTTGGAACTAATCTGATCCATGTAGACCTTCATAGAGCTTGTTGTGGTATTTCCTCAATTTCCTGAGGTGTTTTAATTTTTTCATCCTCCTGAGTAATTTCCTCATGAATATCCTGCTCACAAACATCTTCATGATTTTCACCCATGGATGAATGTATATCAAATTGAATTTGATGTGACTATGGTACATCAACCTGTTTCATAACATTCATTCCATCCCATTTCATGAGTGAAATTTCATCAAATATAACATCTCTATTTATGATGATCTTATGGGCAGTAGGATTACATAATCTATACCCCTTCACACCATCACCATATCCAAAAAAGACTAATTTTTGTGACTTAGGATCTAACTTGGAATGTTGACTCTTCGAAATAAGTGCATAGACATCACAACCAAAAACTCTAAGACTAGAATAATTACATGGTTGACCTGTCCATACCTCTTGTGGAATCTTGTAGTCAATTGTTGTCGATGGTGATCGATTAACTAGGTAACAAGCTATAAGAAAAGCTTCTCCCCACAATTCCTGCTGCAACTTTTCATTATTGAGCATGCTCCTTGCTCTCTCGAGAAGATTCTTGTTCATGCGTTCAGCAATTCCACTTTACTGTGGAGTGTACACAGTGGTTTTATGCTTGTCGATCCCTTCATTCTTGCAATAATTCTCAAACTCCTTAGAAGTAAATTCCCCTCCATTATCTATTCTAAGACATTTAATGGATTTACCTGTGCTCTTTTCAACCAAATCTCTAAACTATTTAAAATTGTTAAATACATCAGCTTTCCTCTTTAACAAATAGATCCAAAATTTCCTCGAGTAATCATCTATAGAACTAAAAAAATATGATGATCCTCCATATGAGATTTTCGGAGCTGGACCCCATATGTCTGAATGAATATAGTATATGATACCTTTACTTGTATGTTTTCCAGGTTTAAACTTCTGTCTAGCTTGTTTCCCATAAACACAATGCTCACAGAACTTTAAATCTACAGTTTTTAAACTAGGAAGAAGTTTACGATAAGCAAGTAACTTAATTCCTTTCTCGCTGATATGACCCAGTCGTTTATGCCATAAGCGAGTGGATTCACCTACATCCTCTTATGCAACTCCTGCTTGATCAGTTTTTGTCCTTCCTTCAAGTTTATATAGGTTCCCGACTCTATTAGCTTTCATGACTATCAAGATACATTTTGATATCTTCAAAACTCCACCTTGAACTGAACCCTTATGTCCACTAGAATCCAGTACTCCCAAATATATCAGATTCTTTCTCAAGTCAGGCACATGTCTCACATCTTTCATTATTATAACAATCCCATCATACATTTTAATTCTGATACTCCCTATCCCAACAATTTTACATGTAACATTATTACCCATGTAAACTACCCTGTCATCAATAGATTGATATGTAGAATACCAATTCCTATGCAGACACATTTGTTGGGATGCCCCAGAATCAATTAACCATTCATAATGGTACTGTGAGACAATAGACATAGATAATATCTCATCAACCATAACTAAGTCCTTCTCGGCTATGTTATCCTCCTTTGTAGAGTCCTCCTCCTTAGATGCCTCTTTACGTTTCCAAAAAACTTTCTTGAGGTGTCTTGGTTTGTTACAAAACCAACACTTCAACTTGCTCTTTTTTCCCTTCGACTTGGATCTAGCTGGGCCCTTTAAATTTTGTCCCCTCTCAGTAGTTCTGCCTCTGGCCATCATAACTTCTATTGTCAAAGTTTCCAGAGAAGATCTCTTTCGATTTTCCTCAGATATCATAGCTCCAACAACAACATCAAAGCTAATGACCTCTTTAGAACTAAAACTAATAGAGGTTATGAAATAATCCCAAGATTTAGGCAGAGAACTTAATAATGTTACTGTCTTATCTTCATTCAAAAAATATTCACCCGTGCTGTCCAATTTACAAATAAGAGTATTAAAAGTATTTAAATGTTCTAAAATTGTCATACCTTCCTTCATACACAAGGTATACAGCTGACGCTTCAGGAGGATCCTATTCGTCAATGATTTAGTCATATACAAGCTTTCCAGTTTTGTCCAAATTCCTACTACTATTTTTTCAGACATGATGTTGAATAATACATCATCGGCCAAGCATAGGTGAACAGCACTGAGAGCACGAGTTTCCATCTCATCCCAGTCATCATCATCCATACTCGCGGGTTTCTTTGTCTTTCCTACGAGTGCCTTCACAACTCCCTTCACACACAATATATCCCATATCTTGACCTTCCATAACTCGAAGTTATTTCTACCATCAAATTTCTCGATCTCAAATTTAGCACTCTGTGTCTTTTCCATAACGCTTCAATGCAACGAATGAATTCACCCTTCAAACTCGCCCCTCATGGCCTCCCTCCACCCTTTCTCTGATACCACTTGTTGGAAACTTATATAGCCATGAAAATATTAAGCACAACAAAATATAAAGCGAGTAAATGAAATTAAATAGCCAAAAAAGAAACAAAACATAAACACATATTTAGGTGGTAAAACCCTCAAGAGGGAAACATCCACAGAGAAATGGTATCGATTCTCTTTTTGTTCAAATCTAGAAATTACAATCAGCACAACTCTTTCTCTTACAACTCTATTTTTTTTATGTGTAGCCTCAATGGGCATACACAGATTTATAGCATTGACACAAAACTGAATTCATTAACGTGTTCCTATCCATATTCTAAATAAATCTATCTTGTTACAATAGCAAGCTGAATAATAGGATCTTGATCCACCATAAGAGGAATGGTTGTCATCTAATCTCAACATTTTTAAAATATTTTTTTCAATTAGTTATTGTGCTTTATGTATGTTTGCATATTTTCCTCTCATGTCTATTAAATCATTAGAAGATAATGATTCACATTCATGCCAAGGACTTCAAACCAAGGGATCATTCTCACAACATAAAACAAAAATCATCCTTTCATAATTCAAGTTCAGTGCCTCCTAATTCATTTTGAATGGAAATGGAAAAGATAATTAAAAACACAATATTAGAGACATGAATAGAATCTAGATCCCATTTCCAATAGCCATGAAAATGTTAAAAAATAGGGAAATCATGGCCAATCAAGGACAACCAAAATTGCATCTAGGAGAACAAAACTTGTCCATGAACATGAGACGAAGATAGACAACATCTGCAAGTCCTCTTTCTTCTCTCCTAAATATTTAATTGCTGTTTTTTACTTGTTGGTGGTCTTGTTATCATGGATGTTTGGTTATCATGGTCTAATTTTAGATGGAATATATTAAATTCCCCATTCACCTTTGTGTTTCTCATTTTAACCCTCTATCTGGAGATATAATAATTCCTACTTCAGTTTGTATTTCCTCAATGAAGAAATACAAAGTTTGGTTTGAAATAAAATATTATGGATGGATTTGGAGATGTAGTGTAGAGATGGAAATCTATATTTTTCTCTAATGTATGTATATATAGACCCACCTTGTTATAGTGTGTAGTTAAAATACAGAGTTTAATAAATTGAATATGGTGATCATATGAAATTCAAAGAAAAAGGGGTGCTTCCTAGGGACCTTCAAAACTCACATCTCCCACTTATCATCCAATAGTAAAAAATGGTGCCATTGTGTTCACATAACCTATCAAACAAGATGAAACTATGAAATCCAAGCCTTCGACTTTATGCACAACGTTAGCCACATCAGTTGTTTCCCACGTTAATCTTCCCTGGCTTCCTACCATTTCTTCCTTGGATCTACTCGAGTCTCCTTTTGTGGATGAATCAACTCAATCATGGAAGACTCGTCTTACCCGATACCATAGGCCATCCCAGGAAGGTGACTATGTATAAGAAAAATTTCATCCTTTGAATATTAGAGATCTTTCCTCGGTTATTACCTGAGAATATTCTTATCATAACCTTTTATTTCCATTTCTGATATGGATGATGAGGGGAGTATGTACTTAGATTCATCTCAATTATTGGTTATTCTTTGAGTATATGTGGTCTTACTGAACCTACCTATTCATATCTTATCATCGATAGTTGTATTCATTTTTTCCACATGAAAATTTTATGTTTATGGGAATTAAAAATGGTTGGATTTTTTTATACTCTATAACTCATACTATCTAGCCTAAGGCCATTTGTGTATACCTTTAATCAGTGTGGTTGTTGTGCAATCATGACCTTGATTTCTCATGAAATTTCTTGACCTATCATTTCATGGCGCTCGGACCCCACACATCGATTGGTGTGGTCTCTTTTTTATTTTGATGAATATATTATTGCGTTTGCAAACATCTACACTTCCAATTATGCAGGTGAGCAATATATTTTTGGCATTGGATTACTGAATCCTTAGCAAAGGCTCTCTACATCATTTTTTATGACTCTAACATGGTTAAAAGACCTGAGGATAAGATTGGGCATATTCCTATGCACTGGTGTGTGTGAGAGCAGGAGGTTTGGTTTTATTTTAGGAACAAGAGTTTAAAATTTTAATCTCAATCTTCCCATTAGAAAAAATCCTCTTCTTCCTAGTTCACATGGACTGATTTTAGAGAAGGATAAGATTAAACTATTCAATTTATGGATCACATCGCTCATGAATGGTCGCTAATTTTTATATATTTCCCCTGTTTTGAGTCCTTATGTTGCTTTTTCTTACACTAATTTTCTATCGGACCATTCTCCAATATTTTTCAATATTACATGGTCTAAACCTATAAAAAAACAACCATGGTACTTCTCAGTTGTATCTTAGCTATGCTCACATGAAGCATGCTCATTCTTTTTCGCACATATAATGAGTATGGAATATGGTTGATTGGACCTTTTGATGGCTCTGGATGGATCTCTTGGTGGAATGATGTTATCATCCACACCAACACCTTTATCTGTATATATGTGAAGAAAGACTACATATTAAGGAAACATGCCCATGAGGCTCCTTATCATGAGTTCTCTATAATCTCACAAAAAATTAATTCCCCTCCTTTAAATTTTGTTTTTTAAAGCCATGATTCCTATTAGTGACACACTCTTGAATTCCATAAAGCCTACCAATCCTATTGGATGTATCTTTGTGCTCACCTTCATTTGGCTTATAATCGGGGACTGAGCTTCCAAGGATTTCTTTTCCATGTTGTGCTCCAAACAGTATTTATTCAAGATAAAGATAATCTCATAGGTAAATGCTAGGATTATGACCTTTCATGAGTTTCTCTGATCTTTTGTTCATCATTATCATGTGGTTTTTTATTTCTCAACCTTCCACTCCAACTTAGGAGGTGTCCCTTTAAAAACTCCTCCAAGTTGGTTCCCTGAAAATTTTCCCAAACCCCAAAGGTTTTTCTATGATAGGCCTTTATCTCTTTCTGATTTTAAAGATATTTCCTTTCAAATGGATTCAAATAAATCTCCACAAGTTGATGGATTTCATGTTGAATTTGATCAACACTCTATGGATCACTGTTGGGTCCTTATCTCCAAAATGTATACTTGGAAGCTCTTGAGACTCATTCTTTGTGTAACCTGATAAATCAAGGCAATATAGAAATAATTCTGAAATATGTAAATACTAAGATAATTTCTAATTGAATATGGTGTATATTATTTTTCTTAACATGTCATACAAGATCATTGATAAGGCTCTAGATAACATGATTTCTAAATTGTTGCCTTCAATAATTACAAGTGATAAAACTTGCTTCATTAAACACATGTATATTTGGTTAACTAAAATCAATATTATTCTAGTGTAATCTAATGT
The DNA here is from genome assembly GCA_019776745.2 of Taxus chinensis. Taxonomy (NCBI): domain Eukaryota; kingdom Viridiplantae; phylum Streptophyta; class Pinopsida; order Cupressales; family Taxaceae; genus Taxus; species Taxus chinensis. Next base: position 595,652,390 of record CM034146.1, on the reverse strand, counting down.
TATAGGACCCAATAAATTTACTGAATAAATGAAGCAATAAAATACTGAAATTCACTGCAACAAGCTTAGAAATAAAATCTAGAAACCTAATTGTGCAAATAGGGATGATAAATCCTTAACTAATTGGATGATATCATTGGACTATGTCGCAGTGTAGATCAGGTGAACATGAAAAGGAAACCGTCACACAGGGTAGTGAAAAAGTGTAACTCTAGACTTCTTGGGTAGACTAGGGCACTTGGAGAATGATAGGAGTGTCTATGGGTACCTTGGTTTGAGATATGGGCACCCTGGTCTACGGAAATGACTAGGAAACCTGCTCTGGAGTGTTATTAGATGCTTTCATGTGTTCAATTCCTATCATGTGAATGTCTTTGTGTGATCGTTAAAGCACTAGTAAAACTTTAATGGAGTAATCACCTGCAAAACCCCTCAAAGCATCAATACCCTAAAAAATAAAGATGCATATGAAGGTGTCAGATTGTATTTAGCTACCAAAATTGATGGACTTATAACTAAGTGTTTGTAATACATCTCACACACAATTTAGTTATGTGTGTGTGTGTGTGTGTGTGTGAAAATTGTTCCCTAGGTGCTCTTGTGTCAGTCACACTTTGTGAACTAGCTAGCAAATAACTAGATTTAGAATGTAGTAAATATGTGCATGGAAACAAAAGACTCCTCTCCCTATGAAGTGTGATGCATATGAAATAAACTTGTGTGCCATGTGAAAGAGCTAGATGGAATCAAATGTAGCTATAGACTCCTTTGATTTATACAACCTTAGGTGGTGACAGTAAGTTCTTAGTGCTTGGTCCCTCATTACTGGTCGGATAAATTTATATTTTTTATGGTTCTCTTCCTTATATTTCAAAATTAACCCAAAAAAAAAATTGATCACTAAAAATATAAGAAGGTGAAACAACTAGAAAATGCCCAAAAAGTGAGAGGAAAGTTTACAGAGGATAGGGGCGCCCAGAAGGGGGACCCAGGGTGCTTGGTATTGGCATCCTGGCTAGGAGCTCCAATCTAGGATAGGTGAAACTAAAAATATGAAAATATAGAATGGGAAAGTATGGGGTGTAAGATCAAAAATAATGACAAAAAACAATTGAAAAATGGACAAATACATGAGTTAATTATTTATCTTTTTCACTTAAGAACCATATGAATAGTAGTATAAGACTGGGACTAAATACTGATTCAAAGTGTGTGCTTTTGTGTCTAGATTTTTCCCGTCTTTATATTGGTGAGACGGGAAAGCTTGGTAACATAAAATAGATAGATACATGTACATAATATGCATGTAGAGTAATGTAGAATGTGTGCCAAGTAACTAAACAAAACGTGGAGTGATAAAAAAAATGGATCAATGGAGACTAAAGATTACAATTTTTTAAAAAGTGATGAGAGTGAACCTAGGGCGAAAGCATTGTAGTGTAGATGCAAATGTGTGTAGTATACCTATATGGTTAGTATCGTGTGTGATGTACCCACCATGTGTGTGTTGTTGAATGATTGTTTCCCATACAAATAATCATGTAAAAGAGAATTTGATCAAGTATTCAAATATGCATGATCATGGGTCAAAGCACAATAAAATGTCCCAGTTTTTTGTATGTTTTGTACCTTTATAAACATGAATTTTTAATTTCATTGATTTTGTAAATGTATTAACCACAACATCGTATGCATTCATGAAATTCCACAAACTAACGGAATGTTGTGTTTAAAGTGTAGAATACATGTATATTTTTAATTAAAAATGGCAAATTTTTTTGGTTTGTTTATCTTAATTTTATTCATATGTTTATTCTTATGTTATAACAGAGGAACAATTGGCCTTCGGTGGTGTTTTTAAATGATTTTTTTTTTTTTTCCACACATGAAATTTTAGATATATGTTCAAGATTTGACTTTTGAGATCCTGTCAAATTTTTGTATTTTTTTTTACTTATATTTTTTTTTAATTAAGTTTTTAGTTAAAAATATTTTTAAATAAATAACGTACATATGTCTATGCCAATAAATTATAAGATTTATATCGAAAATTGATTTGTTTTTCCATAGGTATGAAGAAGACTTCAATAAATAGTAAGTTTATTTTTTTCAATGTTTTTTGAAATATTTTACTATTTTTCAAATTTGGTTGATTGTGTACTAATAATTGTCCTAAAATAACATATAGTAGAAAAAAATATAAAATAAATAATAAAATAATTATTTTTTTTAAAAAAAAATTATATTTTTAGAAAGCTAATAAAAATATGAATTTTGTGTTAAAATTTTGTAATTTTACTAGTTTGTTTACCCTAATTAAGTGGCACCTAAGTGACATATTTTGGATTACAATTATCCTCCAAATGGATTTGGCACCAAAATGTGTTACATAGGTGCCACATAAGTGCCATGTAGGGGGATTCGCATGAACACTGGTTCGTGCGAACCTCCATGTGCCACCAAAGCGTTGCTCGTATGCTTCCCTTATAAATTTAATGTTTTCCAATATTATTTTTTATAACTACGGTTTTTAAAATAATATTGTTTATTTTTAATGTTTTAAATTTAATTTTTAACATTTTTTTCTTTTAAACTAGAGTTTTACAACAAGTTTGGTTTTTTTAATTGTTTTTAACCAAAATTATATAATTTACGTTATTATATTTTTGAAAATTTAAATTTTTTATTATTTATACAAAATAGGATTGACTTTAAAGCATACAACTATTTTATTTAATTTTATATTAAATTTAAATTCTATTAAAATTAGAAAAATTGTTTAAAATTTTTAAAACACTAAAATTATAAATAACCTAATTTCTTTTGAGATTTGTATATAATACGAGTTCCATGTGTATAGTTTTCTATCGAGTTTACTCTTATAAATTCATATCTATTTCAATTTATGTGTACAGGTGAAAATTATTGAAGTGAATGAATCGTCGGAAATTAAAAGAATGAGAAACAAAATTTACTGAGGAAGAGAATGTAGAGAAGAATGCTATAAGATCAGTTCATAGGAAGGCACAAACAAAGAGAGAGGGAAGGAAAAACAAGTGAAACACAAGGCTACAAAAATTGGTACATACATAGAAACCCTTGATAGATCGTACTTGATTTTTCGTTCTAAGGTAAATATGATAATATTTTTTTTATATTGGGTAAAGGAAAGGGTTTTGATAGGATCCCATAGCCTAAAACAATAGAAACAATATGTGAACATAAATGCTCTAACAAAAACATTGTAATAACCAACCAAGTACTAAAAAGGATCCACACAGAAAAAATCATTCAGCGAAACACTAATTGTTGAAATATCAACAAAACATCGAAGCAAATCTCCCTAAATATAAAACATGGTAAAAAATATTGCAACCACTCAATAGTATAATTTGGATCTTGATGTAGCCATCTAATTTATTTTTTTATTGCTTGTTACTCTCTAGGACACATGGTTGTATTTATCTCTTGGGCAAATCTAGGGTTTCTATTTAACATCAAATTCCATTCTTCAACATCCTCTCTCACCTCTTAGAGAGGCTCTATTTCAGTACCCGCCAATATCTTTCTAACGTAATCCTCATATAATTGGGTCATTCCCAAAAAACAAGAACCTTTGTATTCCTCCCATCTATATCTCTATATTTAACCCATCAACATTTTGTTTCTTTATTCTACATTTTACCTTTTCATACATCTTTCAAAAAAAATCATTTTTCACCAATTGTGCTTATGTGTTCCATTCAAAATAATTTTCTATCTCTGGATATAGGCCTTAACCCAATTCCTCTTTATCAAGGGTAGCCTCTAAATTCTAGCTCACCATCATAAGATTAGCTCCCAAACGGGTCATATTCCTTATTTACTTATTGTTTATCTATCTATAATAGATGTTTTCCCATTATTTAGGTATGCTTCTATCATTTTCTCCTTTCTAACCTCACCTTTTCCCACTCATCATTTCTCTCATTCATCTACGAAAAGGTTGTCTTCGTCTAGATATAAACATGATTCTCTCAACATACCTTTATTTCTTAGCACTCTTTCTTTATCCACATACTCTTCATGTGGAGATAAAACACCTTCCAAAACACTTTGCAATAAAGAACCACATTAAATTTTTCCTTGATTCCCTCTTCCAAACATCCCATTATATCATAGATCATTTTGTGAGAATGATTAAGTATGATGCATAACACAAGAGATCCTAGTCGAATGAAATATTAGGCTTGTACCATGTCATATTTCATAAATTGGATAGCTCTAACACCATATATATATATATGATCTATGAAAAAAAATAATTGAAAGATCAAATGATGAAGAGTCAGAATCTACTGTAAGGAAATTTTGATCTCCTAAATCAAATACTAGTTGGAAATTTCAATCTCCCAAATCAAATATTAGTAAGGATTGATATTAGCATGTTAATAACTTCCTATGCATCTTACAACCTTTGAAAAAATAATTTGGTAATTGTTCATTTGGAGTAACAAAGATTCATTACACATGTTACATCAACATTAAAATTATAGCTATACATATGCATATTAAAAATATAAAAGTTATTTAATATTTGATTACTCTATACTAACTTAAATAATTTCTTAGTTTTCTTAACAATGTATTTAAATTTAGATAATAGTTTCATCCTTCATTTATTATATATATGTCCTATCCCATCAACTACATAATGCATGTTGGGAATATTATAGTGTAAACATTATATTGTGATTTTTTGTGGAACAACAAATTATTACATGGAATTATATGTGAAGTTGTTGTAAACAACTTCACGCATTTAGCTTATTGTTTACAACCACTCCTAAATTATAGGAGGTTGTTTTGCTATTTGCTTGGCTATTTATTAGCCATGTATTGTGTGTATGTGTAGCGAACGAAGATCAATATATTATTTTATTATTTTGATCCTATCCTGTCATATGCTATCAGAGCCAAGTTGATCTATCAGAGACAGGCCGCAGGGAGGCAACACACAATAGTGCATGTTTGAGAGAATACGTTTCTCTATGCAGTTTGGAGTACCGTGTCCATGCAGTTGGAGAATATAAAATATGTGACAGCCGTAGTCTAATCGTGCAGTAATAGCCGTAGTCCTGTGGATAACAGTCGCAAGTCACGCATTGCTGGAGAAGTCGACTCAGTTTGGAAAGCCTATAGCCAATGCGAATTAAGGAATATCTACGAAAATCCCTCTACTCAACTAAAATCTGTTATTGAAATTGAAACATATTCTTTGACAATGCTTGCCTACTCCTCCATCATTCTCGCCATTAACATTGTGCTACGTATCAGCCGGCGCAACAAGTTACAATACAATGTAGCTCTCAAGCCAATTTTTCCTCATGTGTAGCCATCTCCAACGCAGCTCTATTTATTTTTAAATATCTCCTCTCGAACAAATCAATGTTTAATAGTTTGTTTCATGAGATATAGGACTTGCTTTATTTTATACGTGGCTAGTTATAAGTTAGATCATAGGCGTGTCATTCATAGTGGGTTTTTTTAGGTAGCTTTTCAATAATATTTAGTGTCATTAGAGAATTTGTCTCTTGTTGTCATTGCTAGTAATTATGTGTCAGTATAAAAGTCCAAAATTTGCAAAGTTTTAAGTGAAAGTTTTTTATATCTGTCAAATTCGCCATAATGTCATTTAAGTTAAATGTCAAAAAATTTCGAGTCATAAAATCATTGAAAAAAGAGTGTCATTTATGAGTCTTTGTCGTTAATGTTTTTTTTTAGAGAGTCATCAATATTATCTAGTTGAGTCATTGTAGTCATTTTATGTAAATGTGTCGGCATTGAGTCTTATAGGTGATTTTAGGAATTATGTTGTAATGTCGTGTCATTAAAAAATAAAAAAATTTGCCTTACGAACGCATTTTCGGTGAAATCCGACATTCGGGGACGGTATGTAATTTATGAGCCTCAAAATCCAAATCTTCTAAGTTAAGTAGCATATTACTAGAGGATGGAGGCAACGGAGGATGGAGGGTGATCAGCGCCTCTCATTGGTCACCAACGACGGGGTCGCATTAAAATTTGGTGGCAATATTTTATATTATTTCAGTTGTGTGGTGTGCAGAATAAAATGATGTGTGGTTTTCTTCCCCTGTTTTGATTCAAATGAGGAAGATATGCATTTTGGGTGCTGAGAATAGTTGTATAGGAGGGCAACTGAACTGGAGAGATCCTCTGACTGTAGAGATTTTTCGACTATCATACTTGTAACATCGATCGGCCGGTGAAATCTAGCGTTCACTGGAAGTGAAAGCGGGAACTGTTGAGTTCACGTATGTAGGTGAATCGGTGGAAGTGTGATCATCCGGTATGGGGTTCACTGTGGTGAAGTGGATTGGTCATGTGCAGCAAGATCCAAGCCAGTAGTATGCAAACTTAAAAGTATGCAGAGGCATACGATTCTGGTTCCAGTTCTATGGTGAATTTTTTCCATGTTCACATTGAGGGGGTGATATCAGTAAATAATGTTCACACTAAGGGGGTGTATGTTGGGAATATTATAGTGTAAACATTATATTGTGATTTTTTGTGGAACAACAAATTATTACATGGAATTATATGTGAAGTTGTTGTAAACAAATTCACGTATTTAGCTTATTGTTTACAACCACTCCTAAATTATAGGAGGTTGTTTTGCTATTTTCTTGGCTATTTATTAGCCATGTATTGTGTGTATGTGTAGCGAACGAAGATCAATATATTATTTTATTATTTTGATCCTATCCTGTCACGTAAAATCCAAGGATGATTGAACCAATGCATGGTATAATTATTCTTTGAGTTAGTAAGATTGTTCCTCTACATACTATTTTCTGTCACAATGCATGAAATTTCCTAAACCTTTTGAGATTCACACTAAGTCATCCAAATATGCATTTGGTACACCGAGTAGTCATCCAACAAGGAAATTAAATTGATTACTAAGTTTAGATATGTTCGATGACATGGTGAACAATTACTTCACAGAATAAATGTGAAATATGTGGTATTTTTTAAGAAAATAAAGTAAAAAGGAAGTTGGAAAAGGGGAAAGTAGGTTTTAGACCAAAGTAATCAATAATAGATCAATAAGGTTGAAAAGTTCCTAAATAAAAATGCAAAACAATATTATTGTTTAGCAGATTTCAAGAAGGACCTCATGAAGTGGTATCTAAATACAATTAGCTTGGTCAAATTAATATATTGTTTACTAGATAGTAAGTTAATTTTTTAGATAGTATTGTTTACTAGTTGGGTCATGAATGGTGTAACCACATGTGTATGTTTATGGACATAGATCATGATGCACAACATTATGCTGAAGTGATAACAAAAGTTATAGAATTACTTCCCAAGAAAAATAATTTTCACAGTAAGAACCACTATCATGAAAGAAAATTAAAAAATGTGTAGAGATAATATATGGTGAATTTGTTAATTTGACTACAGTTTCTAGAGCACATTTGTTGGTTACATTCTTGAATAATGTTGATATGAAGGAAACATTAGAATTGTTGGGTATTGATTTTAAACAGGAAAATTCAAAACCTATAGAAGATTTTTTTTTTGGGAATGTTTCTAATGGATTAACTTCTTTGGGTAAAAAAACTAGGTCTTCTAATAAGAGTATTTCTCATAGAGAAATATTAACTTCAATTGTAAGTGAAGATATGACAAATAATTGTCATGTTACAACCATTTCCAAGGCATTGTGTTTATCTAGAAAGATGGACAATAGGTATGTAAAGAGGAGAATACAATGGATGACTCTACTGTGGAAGGAAATCAGGCATTAATGTGTAGAAATCCACGTTCTGACAAAATAAAGGATAATATTGTGAAGATAGTTTCTAATTTTTTGAATAAGAGGACTCCTCCTTCTATGAATGTGAGGGATGTTTTAAGAAACAGGATAACTCACAATAACTATGATGAACATATATAAAATTGGCTTGAAATAACTCAACATAAGATATACATAAATTTTACAGAAGAGAAACAAATGTTTGAAAATTTAAAGCCTTGGTATATGTGAGTTGATAAAGTCCTTGACACATGTTGTTTCTGCTATCACGTTGAGTTTTATTATCATTATCAGGTACAAAAAAATTATATCATATATATATACATGCATATATATATATATATATATATATATATATAGAGAGAGAGAGAGAGAGAGAGAGAGAGAGGTGTGCTTTCATTTATATCTATATATTTGAAATTGGATTAAAGTTCATATTTTGAGATGTGATTTAAAATTAAAGTATTTCAAAATCTATGTTATTTCAGATGTATAAAAAGTTACGGGAAACATAAAATGGTCATGACAATTCCCCACCTACATGTGTCAGTGAATTCATAACTTCTATTCCTTGCACAATATTTGATGATCATGTCAACGATCGTATGACTTGCATCAAAGGTGTATGTGACAAGTGTGGGGACTTGACATTATTGCCAAAAAAATGAAGATTTAGACATAGTTAAAAATTTAGGCTTGTAAGATATGATTTGTCTGTGTGTGTGTGTGTGTGTGTGTGTGTGTGTGTGTGTGTGTGTGTGTGTGTGAGTGTGTGTGTGTATGTGTTTTTAAATTTGGATGTACATATTTTATTTGGATTTTTATGTTTACTGCAAATTAATATGACAATTTTTCCATTATGTATTGATTATGTAGGTTCAAATACATAAAATATTCAACATGTCTTGGAAAAGATACAACCAGGTTGGATTTGGTAGAAGAGGAAATCACCATTGCTACATTCGTGCAAAGTTTCCAATGTTTAATTAGTTTGTACATCAAACATTATCACTATGCAAAGTGGCTGGCTAAACAATTCAAGACTAATAGAGACACATTCCCTATTAGTTCCATATTGCCTGTGGTTGATTTTACTAAGAATTAATCATTTTCTCATCAAATATAAATGCAGACATAGTATTATCATAGTGACCAGGTTACTATCATGGTTCAAGTATTTTATAGGCATGCACAATTGGATTTGGATGGGGTTGAAAGTACATATGTGAAGTGAATGATAAAGAAGGATTATGAATTCTATATAAGTGATGACAAGGAACTTGACACCCACTTTGTGCAGCATTTTTGTGGTTTGTTCTTTCAATATCTTCATCAGTGAGGAGTAAAAATAGATACACCTTTTATTTGGTCAGATGGTTGTGTATCACAATTCAAATCTTCTTGCCCTTTCTTTGCACTCAATCGTTATCATTATCATAAAAAAATACTTCATTTATGGATTTTTTTTAGATTTGTCATGGGAAAGGGAGAACACAATGGTGTGGGTGCATGCATCAAACGTTCTCTAAAGAAACAAAGATTTGATTATGAGGGAGATAGATTTATTGATGCCCACACCATTTTTGAATGGTGTAAGAAATATGTTGCAGTTCAGGTTTCAACCTCATAGGATTTAACATCACAGGCTTCAACCCCACTTGCTTCAACCCCAAATATATTTTTTTGGGAGATAATAGTTACATGTGCATTTAAAACATAGATGTAGATCTTGATGTGATTTATTAAGTTATACAAGTTATAAAATTTAAAAAAAAAATCTTAATTTTATGTTTGTTTTAAACTTTATTGATATTTTGAGCATGATTAATTGAAGGTATCGATCAAAGGAAAAATTATGGATGTGTAATTATTCATAATTCTAGGTCTTTGCACTCTTTGATGACTATGGATAGTAATAATTGGACAATCTGTATAAGAAATTATTCTTATTTTTTGTTATGAATGCATGAACAAATCATATTGAGAGTGCAATAGTCAAAAACATGGGTATGTAGGTGATTTGAAGAAAGTTCCTTTAGTTGTGGATGACACATATGGATTAGGTCATGATGATAGTTTTGAATATGTGCCATTAATTTCAACTGATTATGACCACATATCTGGACTGGTTAAACAAGGTATGTTTTATTTAAAAGTATTGTATAATTTGATCATTAAATATATTTGTATAATTTATAGTATATGGATCATTGAATATTTCTTTGCATTTTGTTGTAGGTGATGTATTTGCAGTCATTGTTGAAGAAGACAATATTGACAAAGTGGAGTACCACGTTTTGTGTTGTATAGAAGAGAGAACAAAGATAACATGTGAAACAACAAGTGAGGAGACAACATTTTATAATGACTCAGTTGTAATGTAGGGAACATACTTACAACACAAGAAAGCCATCACACATCACATAATTGTTATAGGGTTACAATTGGATCAGGTGAATACTAAAAGTGGTCAACACAAAAAATGGATACTAGATGTAGAAGACCATGAAAAAATTTTACAGGTCATTGAACAACGAACAAAGCCACTTAGTATTATATAGAAGGACCTAGAATATTATTGTTGATGTGTAATCACAACACCCTTGGAGTCTGTAACCCGATGGGTTGATACCTCAGTTTTATTTCATAACATGGAGCATCTCTCAAAGTGTGGGACTTTGCAAATCGAGAGAGCTCTCTGGATGAAGGTCGGTTCCTATTCCTCTGTTTACATGTTCATATTGTAGAGGATCTACTTTAAAAATACTCTAACTTGGTGAGGACACAGGGTTAAGAAGTTCCAAGAAAATAAAACCTAAAATAACAAGGGTGATGCACTAAAGGAATGTTGAAACAACTGCTTTGCAATAAACACAAACCATAAAAATGCAATACTATCACCAAACAAAAATAACCAGGACTACAATAAGATATTAGAAAAGAGACAATGAATGAAAGAGATGGTTATAAATCATCCACATACATGCATTATTTCTCTAAAAGTTGATACAGTTCATTACAATGGCAAAGAAGCACAAAATTACATTACAGTATTGATAGAAGGCTTGAAACGCCAAAAAATTACTTGCAGATAAGGGAAGAAGGGAGGGTGTAAAGCATAAATGTTTAACCTTTTGAAAAAATTTACCTCTTTACAATATATAGAAATAATGAGAGAAGGAGATAGAATAAATCTGAACTCCTGTTGAACCACCCAAAAATGTATTGAATTCACCTGGGAAATTAACAGGTATCATAACACAACCCGTCTCCAATGTCATTTGTTTGGAAATAATTACCTCATTATGGAATTGGGTAAGAAGTGTGATAGCCTCAATAATGGTGGCTTATATTTACTCCATTCATAGTCAAGGTCATATGAAAGTCACCATTGGGTGCTCAATGCGAGCTCTCACAATCTATTCAAGATCAAGCATTTAAAAAATCTTGGCGGGCTACATGATTTGCCAAATCCTTTCAAAACTACTTTAGCTTTTGAGTTTACCCATGTGAGATCTTTGTGGATTCCCACGTGTTCTTAAGATTTCACTGCCCCTTCTTCACTCTTGAATTTATGATAGTTAGACACTTGGTCTCACTCACGGTCTTCTCTATTTCCTCATGTTTTGGCTAACTTCCCCCCTTGACTAGGGAAGCAACTATATATGACCCTAGACATGTGTAGGGCTTGCATTTTTTGGGACCTGCCATTCAGATTTGATCTTTGAATTTTCACTGAGCTGATTTGTGGCACCTTCCGTTGGCTCTTAGACCTTTTCAGTAGCCGGTTCAACTTTTGGGGCTCAGACCACATGCAGGATTCATTTTCATTTGGGACCTTCTATTTTGATTCTACCTTTGAAGCTGCGTGGTCGAGGCATGTGGAGGCCTCCGTAGGATTTTTGACTTTTCAACAGCCAATGTTCACTTTTTGGACCTGGGACATGTGGAGGGCAGGCACTAGTTCAAGGTCTCTCTTTGGGCCATGCCTTTTGAAATTATATCGATGAGACATGTGCAGGATTTCACTCACCTTTTGTACTTAGCTGATTTGAGCTTCTCCCTTTATCATTCCCTAACTACGTGGTAGGCTAGTGCTCATTTGGGAACTACCTCTTGGGTCTCGCCTTTGAAGTTGTATGAACAAGGTACGTTGAGACTTCTGCTGGCTCTACTATAATTTCTTCATTTTTTTCCCTAAGTCTCTTATGTTTGGAAAAGGTACTATGTCCTACCCTCGACACATGGAGGCTTCTACCAATGGTTAGAATTTTTCAATAGCCGATACCACTTCATCAGGCCATGGACACATGGCGATCTTGCACTTGTTTGGGGTCTCTGTTTTGTGGCGCCTTTTTGGAATTACGCCAATGAGACATTTGGAGGATTTTGATCACTTCTTTATACTTACTTGATTCATGGCTTTAACTAAAAACTTCTTTTATCCATTTTTCTCAATTTTTCTCTGATCTCCTTTGATTCCATTGGCCTCCTTTGTTGACCCCTAGTCCCTTCATTGTTAAATTTTGAATGTGGGCTCGCATGACTAAACTGGCCCTTCCAATTTTCTTCTGTGCGGGGTCGTGTTTGATCAATTTTTCTAAGGGAAAAAATTTGGATACCATTTTGACAACTCATGGGGGACATCTTCCTGTTAGATGAAGAGATCAATAGCCTTGAAGTATCCATTAAGCATGGAGTCATGAATTGATAGTCTTGTAATTATCCTACTACTAAAACCTCGAGCCCAGCTTCTTGCAACTTGTTGGCCCTTATAACCTACTCAACTACTTGCATTCTTAATTTTCATAAGAAAAATATGGAAGGTGATATTTGTGAGAATAGAAAATTTTCTTGACCTAGAGCATTCACCTATCCTTGAAATGGACTACTACAACATTCACCTTGGAGGCACATCGAACTCTATAATAATTCAACCTAGGAGAAATGAGATCTGTGCCGAAGCAATTAGGGAAATTAAAACCTACACTATAGAAAGACAATGTGCCTACACACTTAGAGGAATTAAAATCCTAGGCTAATATTTATAATGGTGAGAAGTTTTCCTTTCGGTAACAATGTTTAAGATAGATTCCGTTAACTGAAATCAGAAGCTCCTCATCATCCAAAATAGATAATTGGAAGGTGTTGCTACTCTTACATCATGTGAGCATGTAGGGGCCACTCCAAATAGCATTGAATTTACAATGCCTCCCTGGATTTTCTCAATCTGTGTCCCACTTCAAGACTAGGTCCCCTTCCTGAAAGGTCCTTCCTCTTTCTTTCTTGTCAAATCACCTCTTGACTAAGGCCTGATCCTTTTCTATCATTTGAAATGAATGTTCTCTGATTTCTTCAAATTCTATTAGCTCTACATACCTAGCCTCCATTGGTTCAAAATTAGATAATGCCAACTGCTTCATGAGTTCTAATGTGGGAATCTCTAATGATATAGGCAACACTACATCCTTCCCATAGACCAACTTGTAAGTGAAATTACATATATATCTCTTTGCTGTGATCCTATTAGACCATAATTCTGAATTTATATTTATATGCCATATCCTTTGATTTTCATCTAGAGTCCTTCTGATGATTCTTAGAAAATTTTTGTTTATGGACTCTTCTTGCCCATTACCATGTGGGTAATAATTCAAAGAGGTGCTCAAGTAGATCTCATTCTTAACAGACCATTCTATGATCTTGGATCCTAGGAATGTAAAGGCATTGTTTGATATGATAGTGGCCAGTACTCCGAACCTAGTCACTATCCCTTCATAAAATTCTAGTATGCTAGACTCGTTTTCCTCTTTAAGTGCTACTGCCTCGATCCATTTGGTGAAATAGTTTTTTTTCCGTGAGAATCCATTTGTGGCCTTGGCTTTCATTTGGATTGATGAACCCAATGAATTCCAATCCCCATTGCATGAATGGTTTGTCAACTGAACTTGGGTGTAATGGGAGTGCTACTAATCTTTCCTTCCCTGTGAAGAATGCACAGTTTTTACACTTCTTGATCCAAGTGTAACAATCACTGAACACTATGGGCATATAATATCCCACCTTCATTATCTTGAGAGGTGTTACTCATGGAGTGAAATGGCCTCAAAATTATCCATCGTGAAACTCTTGTAACACCTTTTCGATTTGACCTATTCCGATACATCTCAGTAGAACACTATTGATGTCCCTTTTAAACAAAACACCATCAACGAGCACATATGGAATGGACTGTAATCTGAAGTATATCCATTTTGCTTTGTTGATTTCTTGGGGGCATAGGTCTACTTGTAAGAAGTGCATCATATTCTGATTCAAACAAGGAATATACACATTATCATTTACTTGTTCTTGACCATCATGTAATACCAAGACAACTTCCTTTCCATAATTTGCGTCAACTTGTTGACTCAAGGCTAGCTATTCACATAGCCCATTTCCATAGACCAGCTTAGTGACCATAATTTTAATGTCATACTCCATGACACAAGTGATCCATCTTGCACGTTTCTCATTCACATCCTTGTTCAAAAGGAGGTCCCTGACTCTTGCATGAGAAACTAACAGTTGGATCCTATTGTTTGAGACTAGGTGTTTTAACTTCTTTAAGTTACTAATCACTACAAGGAAATGCTTCTCGATGAAGGAGTACCTCACTTCATAGTCCTCAAGTCCTTGAATAAAAAATGTAAACTAGTTTTTTCATATCCCCCTTTGTTTTGTTGCACTAAGAATGCAGAAACTATGTCGCCGCACCACCAAATTCATAAAACATGAAGTCCTTGGAGAAGTCTGGATTGACGAGAGTCAGAGCTTGGAATATAGCATCTTTGATGGCTTCAAAACTTTCCTTTCCCTCAGAATTCCACAAAAATTCCATGCTCTTCTTCAACATCAGTGTTATTGGTTTCATAAGAGCAACAAAATTTGGCACAAACCTGTGGACAAAATTGATTCTTCCTAGAAAAATCTGAAGAGCCTTCTTATGACTTGGAAAAGGTAATGCTCCAATTGCTTCAAGTATTTCTGGGTCAATCTTCAATCCTTCCTTTGAAATAATATGCCTAAACATTTGCCTTCCTGAGCTAGGAAAGTGCATTTTTTTGGGATTCAATGATACCCCAAATCTCCTACATCTCTGAAATACCTATCTTAGACAGAAAAGGTGATCCGCTACATTTTTGGAGAACACAGTGATATTTTCAAGATATATCAATACTATTTAGTTGATCAACCCCTTGAATTCCATGTCCATCACCCTCTGGAAGGTGGCCCTAGCATTAGACAATCCAAATGGAATCTTCTTATAGGCATAGGTGCCCCACAAAGTGGTGAAAGTTGTCTTGAATTGGTCATCCTTTTTCACCATTATCTGATTATACACTGAGTATCCATCTAGGAGAGAAAATATTTCTAAGCCAGATACTACCTATAAGATTTGTTCCATTGAATGGAGTGGGTAGTGGTTTTTGAGAGATGTTATGTTCAAATCTCAAAAGTCCACGCACAACCTAATTTATCCATTATTCTTCTTGATTGGTACCAAGCTTGTAACCTAACTTGAATGCTTGATTGGGAATATAATACTTGCATCTATACTTTTTCAACTCGTTCTTCATTAGAGGCTCAATGTGTGGGTTGACTAGTCTTTGTTTATACCGGATGCACTTAGCCTCTGGATCCAGTTCTATTGTATGTTATGCCAACTTTTAATTGAATCCTCGCAAGTCTTCATAACTCCAAGAAAAAATTTCTAGAAATTATTAGAAAATTTATACGAATTCGTATCTCTCTTTCTCAGTGGTCACCTTGGAAATTTGGAGTGTCTTTCCTTCCCCAACAAAAATAGGTTCTTAATCATCTCCCTTGACCTTAATTTTGGATTTCTCTTTATGAAACTAGTCATTAGGATTGACTATTGACTCCAGTGTCACCAACCCTCTGGAATCTTGTTGGTTTGTAGGTGCACTACTTGATCCCCGTACTACTGCTCTAATATATCTTGATTCCTAGTTGAGAATTTTCCTCTTCTTGTAGGAAATTTATGATCTATTCATTGTTTTCAAACACCTGTCATCTTATTTTATTATCTTGAACTGTTGGCCTTACAATCACATGGATATGTGGTTGCTTTTTGCCTCTTTTGATATTGTTAACCACATCAAATGTTGCTCAAACTATTGCAATCCTATCTGCAGCTTCATTCTTTGTCCTAGGTATGGACACAATGTTGAAATCTTCAAAGTCTTCAATTAGGTCCCATACCTTGTTCTTGTAGCTCTTGAGTAGGTCATTCTTTGCAGCATTTTGTCCTCTTACTTGGTTGATAATTATATCACTATCACCAAATACTTGGAAATTTTTAATGCCTCTCTTTCTTCCCCAATGTAATTAGTGAATTAAGGCTTCATACTCAGCCGTATTATTTGAGCAAGTAAATTGGAAATAGAAAGCTGAGTAGTATTTCATAACTTATGGCGAAATGAGCATAACACCTCGTCTTGCAGCTTGTCTACTCCTCGATCCATCGAATAATAGATGCCATACTTTCTTATCATCTTTGTGATATGGCTTGGTGATGCTAGGGAGAGGATGATTATCTTCATTCAAACAATAGAGCCCCATCTCAGATTCTTCCATTTCTTCGTAAGGGTCAAATTCATGTCTCTTTTTTTCCCATTCATCTAGAATCAAATCTGGGATACCCTCAATCTTGGTACCTTTTTCAAAATCATTTGAACATTATTCCTAATCAAAGGCTATGTAGTTTTCATTGATTACGTTCGGAACGTGAGGCTTAACGTGGAAATTGGAAATTGGTTCAAACCTGATGGCTGATTTGGCTCCATATCTCATCCTGAAAAGCATGTGTGACCAATCCATAGATATGTACTTGCCAATTTTAGACATGAAGTCCCTTGATAAACATAGTGAAAATAGTGGCATGAGGTCAATTACAGACACATCTTACAATACTTTGACATTTAGACATGCATGTAATGTAAGGCTTAACCCCTTGATGACCCCAACTATTCCTACTATTGTTCCATCTAATTACACTACTCCTTTGAGCACTGGCTCATACTTTAGACCCAATTTATCATTTATTTTCTTCGGCATCACAAAGCTACTTGCCCCCAAATCGATCATGCAATTATGTACCAAGTTGTTCCCAACAATCAATAATAATAGAATGGTGGAGGATTCAAATTCTTTCTTGGTATACTTTCACCCTATTGTAATGCATTAGTGAGAACTTTCTCCTAACTCTGATCTAATCCATTCGAGGTAGACCAATTAGCCATTACAGCTTGCAACAAATCTCATTGTCCTCGGATTGCTAGTGACTCCCACATGGAAATGTTCACACGTATTTTCTTCATCTGATCGATGATGTTGAAAGGGGATTAAATATCCTTTTGTTTCCCTTTACTTGGCACAACCTTCTCTGGAGATTGAATCGGCACGTGTTCTGCTGCAATGGGTACCTTAGGCTGATGTTGCACATTCGGCGATACATTTGGTCTACTAAATCCTTGTTGTGCAGAAGTGGGCTGAGAAAATACTAGATAAGATGGTTGTCCCTCCTCTAAGTTCCTCTTATTCGATTGTATGTTGGTAGGAATGCCTTGAAAACGAGGTTGGTTAATCCCACATAATTCTTCTGTTTTCCAATTAACCAAAGTATTTTCCGTTGGAGGTACCTCTTTCCGAGTTTCATTTTGTTTATTTCCTTGTTGACTTGTCTCTTATTCTACACCCATCACTGTTACCATAAGATCTTGACTCAAGGAACCAATAAAATGCATTGACTAATTATGAGGTTGATTGTATGGGAAACACCAGTCATATTCTTGAGCCATGTTGATTTATGTTGGAACTAAGGCCCTCGATGTTGAAGTAATGTTTGGATTATATGGTCAAAATGGCCTACCAGCTTGAGGTTATCCTTGGCTTTGATTTTGATTTCCAGCCTAAGATGGTGGTCTATTTTACTGGTATGGGGGTCTAGCTTGATATTGATTTGGAGGTTGATACAGCCTAGAACTTTGAGATTGTTGTCTCTTGATAGTCACTAGCTCATTTCCTAGGTTCTACAGTTGCTTCAAAACCTCTTGTATCTCTTTTGAGGTGCTTGAAGAAGTAGAAGCATCACTATCGATTTGATTCCTAGGGGCTGGAATGGGACTAAAATTTGGTGTTTAGCTAGTTGTAAGAGCTCTTAGTTCTTGATATAGAGGCATAGGCAGCCTAGGTGAAAATTTACGAGCCTGAATTAAAAAAATTTCAGTTCTAATAGTAATGTTATAGACTACGGGTATAGTTACACCTCCCATTGATTGAATCATCATGGCAATATCAAAATTTAAATCTTTAAGGAAGTATAGAAAAGAACCTCCAACTTTTGGTCTCACGGCCACCGGAATCCTATCCCACGTCCTTTGAAATCTGAAGTTGAAGTCCGTCAGTTACTCATTAGGAGCTCTCTTGATTGTTGTCAGTTGTTCTAACAAGGATAGATTATCCCCCTTTTCTCCAAATTTTGTTATGAAGGAGATGTGCACAGATGATCCCCATTCTAGATAGACCTTGTTGTTAGACTCGTAAACCCATTGAAAATATTTACCTTTAAAGGAGGATGCCAATAAATTAACAACAATGTCCATTTCAAAAATCTCATGAATTGTACATACATTTGCAATGTCTTGGTTGTGGTCAATTGGAGTTGTCTGGTTCTCTCAAGTGAAGTATGGAATGTTCTTTAATGTTGCAACTGGAACTGAATTTTGTGTATTAATATCTAGTGGGTTGTTTCTAATGAATTTGACGTAGGGGTTGGGGTGTGCCATCCTGATTAGTTGAAGAACTCTAGTTGATTAAACAAAAAGCCTACCAAGGTGGGGGTGTTGACAAGGTCTTGCTTATTGGAGATGGAGATAATTGAGTTCTTCTCCCTCTCCTTGCTCTATTTGGGGATAAATGTAGATAGAAAAACAACCCTTATTCCCTAGTTCTTGACCTTGTTTGGATTCTTTTCATGAAGGTGCCAAGATTGGAATACTAAAATTAGTGGATTCTGCCCTTTCTTGGAGTCACCAGATGTGTAGTTTTAGAGATCCTTACAAGCTGGGAACTCACAACAAGTGGACATGAATCTTTATGTAGTAAAAATGAAGACTTATGGTCCTACTGGGCATGCCAAAACTATTGACGCATAATCATAGCACCCCTGGAGGCTGTAACTCGATGGGTTGATACCTCAGTGTGATTTCATAATATGGAGCATCTCTCATAGTGTGGGACTTTACGAATCGAGAAACTTCTATGGATGAAGGTTGGTTCCTATTCCTTTTTTCAGGTGCACATGTTCATATTGCAGAGGATCTACTCTAAAACCTACTCTAACTTGTCGAGGAGATAGGGTTAAGAAGATGCAAGTAAATAAAACCTAAC
The DNA here is from genome assembly GCA_019776745.2 of Taxus chinensis. Lineage (NCBI taxonomy): Eukaryota > Viridiplantae > Streptophyta > Pinopsida > Cupressales > Taxaceae > Taxus > Taxus chinensis. Next base: position 595,633,111 of record CM034146.1, on the reverse strand, counting down.
TAACAAGGGTCATGCACTAAAGGAATGCTAAAACAGCTACTTTTCAATAAACACAAACCATAAAATTGAAATACTATCACCATGCATAAAAACCAGGACTGCAATGAGAGATCGGAAAAGAGATAATGAATGCAAGAGATGGTTAAAAATCATCAACAGACATGTATTATCACCCCAAAGTTGATACAATGCATTACAATGGCCAAGAGGCAAAAAATTTCACTACAATTTGGATGGAAGGCTTGAAACTCCACAAAATCACTTGCAAATAAGGGAAGAAGGGAGGGTGCAAAGCATAAATGTCCAACCTTTTGAAACATGCACCTCTTTACAATATATAGGAAGAATGAGAGAAGGAGGTAGAAGAAATCTGGACTCATGTTTAACCACCAAGAAATGCATTGAATACACCTATGAAATTAACGAGTCTAATGACACAACCCATGCCTCCAATGTCATTTCTTATTGGGCACAAGATACCTAATTATGGCGTTGGGTGAGAAGTGTGAAAGCCTCAAGAATAGCAGCCTACATTTACTCCATTCATATTCGAGGTCGTCTAAAATTCAAGGTTGGGTGCTCAATGTGGGCTCTCACATTATTTTCAAGATCAAGCATTTAAAAAATCTTGGCAGGGTACATGATTCACCAAATCGTTCTTAAACTACTTTGGGTTTGGAGTTTACCCATGTGAGATCTTTGTGGATCCATGCATGTTATTAATATTTCTCTTCCCCTTCTTCACTCCTGAAGTTATGATGGTTAAACACTTGGTCTCACCCGTGGCTTGCTTTATTTCTTCATGTTTTTGCAAAGTTCCCCCTGACTTAAAGAGAAACTATATATCACCCTAGACACATGGAGGGCTTCTGTGTTTTTGGACCTGCCCTTCGGAGTTGATCTTTGAAGTTCCAGCGAGATGATGTGTGGAACCTTCCACTGGCTCTTAGACCTTTTCAACATTCGGTTCAAATTTTGGGGCTCAAGCCACGTGGAGGCTTCACACTCATTTGGGACATGCCCTTTTGATTCTACCTTTGAAATTACGCAGTCGAGGCACGTGGAGGCCTTTGCAGGATTTTGGAATTTTTAACTGTCACTGTTCCCTTTTCGGACCTAGGACACGTGGAGGATTGGTGCTAGTTCAGGGTCTCTCTTTGGGTTGCGCCGTTTGAAATTGCTCTGATGAGAAACGTGGAGGCTTTCTCTTATGTTTTGTAATTAGCCTATTCAAGCTTCTCCCTTTCTTGGTCCCTTACTATGTGGTGGGCTGGTGCTCATTTGGGTACTACTTTTTGGGTCACTCCTTTGAATTTGCATGGATGAGGCACGTGGAGGCTTCCACTGGCTCTACTATACTTTCTTCATTTTTTTGCCTAAGTCCCTTTTGTTTGGTGAAGGTACTACAACTGACCCTGGACACGTGGAGGATTGCATTAATGGATGGAATTTTTCAATAGCCGGTACCACTTCCTCGAGCCATGGACATGTGGAGAGCCTGCATTTTTTTGGGGTCTTCATTTTGTAGCACCTTTTTGGAATTACGCCGATGAGACACGTGGAGGCTTCCTCTCACTCCTTTATACTTATTCAATTCAGGGCCTCGAGTGAACACTACTTTCATCCATTTTTCTTATGTGCACTTTGATCTCCTTTGATGTCGTTTGCCTCCTTCGCCGACCCCGCCCCTTCATTTGTAAATTAGGAATGTGGGCTTGCATGACTGAACTGGTCCTTCCGATTTTCTTTTGTGCGGGGTCGTTTTTGATCAATTTTGTTAGGGGGAAAATTTGGGATAACAATTATATATTGATGTCTTCTAGGGATACATATTTTATCTATATTATTTTTCATTTAGCATACATATTTGACAAGTTTCTTTCTACGATATTAAGGATGGGTTCATTAATGATGTATTTTTTTCCCTAGTATCTCTAATAATATTATTTCCATATATATCAATGTTTATATCATGAAGGATTTGTATACATGAACTACACACACACACACACATATAACAACTGAGTTTTAAAAACATAGTGTTAGGTCTACCTAAAATGTCTTGTATTGATTGTGTTTTTATATATTGTGTACATGTAAAATGACATTAATCACCATTTTTCAAAAATTGAGTTGATAGTATTATGACTCAAGGCTACCATTTGAGTTTCCTAAAAAATGTAGTGATGGTTTGAGTGCACATATTACAAATGCACATGAAGAAATGTTTACATCAATGCATCAAACCATGAACCTAAAAATAGTTAAGCTCTCATGATGAAGATACTATTACATAGAAGTGAATATAACATTATTTCTTAGGAATTGGTATATAAATTGAAATTGAAGATGATAACACATTACATTCCACAATTGGGGTATAATCTACAAATTATTTCTTATATTTAGTAACATATTACTCTTTATGAGGTAGGTTGCCACAATTTTTATCTCCAAAGACATTGGTTAATAGAGAGGTGTTTTACGTTAGGTGTTTTAATAGGCTTAGAAAAATGAACTTAAGCTTTCATCATATATGATTCAAACCATAATTTTCAACATTAGATGTGTAGTATGACATACTTATTTTGATCAAGATGAAATTTCATGATATTCACTAATGTTATCCCTTGCATTAACAACCAACCATCACTTAAACATGTTCACTACCCAATATATATTGAATACATTCTTAAATTAATCTTTATAAATTCCTTTCTTCCCATCTCAAAATAAAGTCAAATTTACAATTACATTAAAATAGTACAAATCATGGAAATGTATTGCATTACATTTACTTCATTTTCCATCATTTCACACACCTGCAACAACATGAGTTTATATTTCGTGAGTTTTAGATAAAGAATAGATAAATATAGGGAATCTCTTATTTTCACAAGCTTTTAAGTTACTATAGATTTTTAGAGAGATAGTTTCATACTAACAACACTTTCCTAGAACAATGAATATTGAATTTGGAAATATTTACCTAGATTCAAATTTTAGTTATAAGACATAGTAGTGATATGAACTGAAACAAAGTTAAGGAGGATAGGAAATGGCCTTTGAAAATATTCAACAAGTGAATAAGTAACGAAGCATTCACTAAGCCATGGAATGTTTAATGTAACATAAAGTATTACTAAATCACCTAAGCATCAAATGATTTAATATATAAGTTTAAAGAAGTTTAGAATGTTATATCACAAAAATGAACGGTATGTAATATCGTATCCATCATTATACCTCTTATGATATCATCAAGAGACAAAAATGAAAGATAAGGGGGTGTCTTATATTCACATCCATAATTGTAAATATACACTAGAACTTAAAAAAATATAAAATTATGCAGTCTTACATATAAATATATGAAATTCATGTCGAATGAATATATATATATATATATATATAGACACACACACACACACATAAACACACACATGTCTAAGACATATATTGAAGTATAATAATCATGTATAGAATGAGTATAATTATATATACATGTCTAAAATCTCTAAAATCATGTCTAAAATGTCTAATTTTTTTAAAATATCACTGAAGTCTTCTCTATGCACTAGGGTGAGTGTCAAACCCCTCACTAGGCTCTGTTGCACCCTGCATGTTATAGAAAAGGAATATACACATGAGAAACTATATATAACATGTACCAAATATTAAAATTTATAAGAAAAATTCTACAAAAATTTCTTGATTAATTAAATACATCATATAACAGATATGTATAATTGATTACCTCAGTATCTTTCCCTGGGCAGATGTTGGGAGCATCTACACTATGTGTAGATCTCTATCATGCAGATCCCTGTGAAACAAAATTAAAATAATGTAATAAGTTTATTTAAATAGGTTTTTTTAATAAAGTTCATTAGTTTATAAAATTTAAATTTAGATTAAATATTAATTTTATTAAAACACATGTATGTATACCACTGCGGAACACATCTCCAAGTTTATAGGATTGTGACCCATGACCTCGACACAAGAAAATATGTCGCTAAGTGAGCCAAGCTGACTCAGGCCCAGATCATCAAGATCTATGTTGTGCACAGTCAAAAGTTGTGTGTATGTCATGTGGGTGAATCACCACACACTGAAGAAGAAACCTAAACACAAAAGTACATGTTTCATTTTAATATTAATAAATTGTAAAGTAGTGATGAAATAAAATAAATTTTAATTATATTAATGTTTAAATTTCGCACATTGGAACGAATATGTGTTAAACAACAGGTGTGACGATCTAAGCAACAAGAGGTCCAACTGTAGCAGTGACAATAGTACCCTGACTAGAGGATACACTACCACTCTGATCTATAAAATATAAAATCCCTGATAGTGGAATGTTGTAATTTCATGAAATCATGTCATATGCATGCAACAAGTCAGCAACCATGATGCATCCTAGCCAATGTGTTTGAGGGGGATATATAACCACCTCAAATTCATCTAGGGAAATCAAAGATGCACGAGTGTATACCTCAATGCGTGCATCACTACTGCTATTATCACCTCCACTACTAGTATTGTGTCTTTGAAGGTACTGTACCACATGGTTAGAAGAGATCAATTGGGTCTCGTGAGAAATGTCAGAAAGACCCTCGATAGAAGCCTCATGTGCATTCATCATGAGAGGTGTTGTCACATCCTGAAATCCTGATAAGAATGGTTGTGGCCTTTGTAAAAAAATTTACACGTCAACAACTCTAGGAGCTCCCTCTTTTCTATATTCCTCCCTATGGCTAAAATAGCCACGCCCCTGCCTCAAATAACTAGGGATGTCTAAATAGTTCACCTTTAGGTTTAGGTGAACCTCAAGATGTAGCATCATTATCAAGTATAATGGTAATTTTTCATTATTTGGAAATTGTCCTTGAGAGGCAACAAATATAGGATAAATCAAAGGGGCACATAGGGGACATGAACATTTTTTTACATAATATGCCCTTACTTTCCATTTTTCTTCATAAAAACTCCAACAAGAGATCTTAACGAATTCCTTATCGGAAATTCATAATCTAATTTCATTGTATCCTACATCTCCTAAGACACTTGATTTTAATGAATCCATAATTTTTTATTGACTCTAAATCAAATGGGTTGTATGTTTTCAAACTTGTCTCTATTCTATGAAGTTAAAATAGTATTTTTTCACAATGGGATTTATATTGCCCAACTGTAGTTGGATTCTTGAAAATAGATTGTAATTTTTCAATCTCTAAATCGGTCCTACCAAACAAATTAGGATCGAAAGAAGCCATGACTGTAAAAAAAATAAAAGTAAAATTCAATTAATAGTACTTTTAATTAAAAAATTCTCCTATGAGATTCTTCTATTTTAATGAAAATAGAAATATTATTTTCAATATTGAATCCAAATAATTTAGAAAATAAGAAATTACATATATCTTATTGGCATTTGTAATAAAAACTCACTAACATAGAATTACTATTCAAAAATGGAATAGTGTAAAATCTATGTTATTCGATTATAAATAGATCACATAGTAAATCAACCTGAAATGGCATAGTTCAAGACAAAGTACATGAAATAGATACATCACAAAAAATACATTTTATATAAGTCATTGCATTTCTTTTAGTGGAAAATGAACATTGTTCAACTATAATAGGTAGGACTGCTATGCTAGGTTTCTAAAAATAGTAATTTCCAACTTAATAAGTGCATTGCAAGAAGCCCACAACATACTCGTTATGCACACTAAACACCAAAATTTTTAATTCATTTTGATAAAACAATATTTTCCTTTTTTGTTAACAAACCTTTATCCTAATACAGGCTAAGAGAGGAAAATATGCAAGATGATTATCATTCAAAATAAAAATAAAAAATTGTTTAGGATTAATTAAAATTGTTTTGGTGTCTATGGCATAATAATCTTGTATTGCTTTTTCTTCAACCCATTCAATTTAATATTCTATTGCAATTAGTAAATATATATCTTGAACTTTCTTTGATGGGTACTCAAATGGACAAATAAAATAAAGACCCCATTTTAATAATATTTCTTGTGCCAAGTAATATATTATAGCTATTGAGTATTAGTTTTTATGGGTTTTTCTACATCTCCTCATAATTATAGGTTCAGTTCCTCCTAACTTATCTTCTAGTATCCCATGTATTCTTCATGCCCTTCCAAGTGTTTTCTACATGGTGGCTTAGTGTAGAAATGTTATTTTATTTAATTCCTTTCATGTTGGGTATCTTGTATTTTACACTCTAATTGAATTATAAAAATATTAGTAGTTATCATTTCCATTTGTAGGATTTTCTGCTCAACTTAACATATTAGAAACCATCTTTAGAGGGGGTGGTTAGTAATATAACACACTTTCTTCTCAAACATAATCCTCTCTCCTACATGGGATACCTTTTTAGTTATCTCTAAAAATTTTCCACCTTTTCTTGTTACATGTATCGAAAATATGAACATCCTTCTAGGATAACACCATAGAGTATGCCATGTTGCTTTCACTACTCTGTCCTTTCCTGTAACATTATGTCCACTCACTTTATACTCTCGTTTATGTGTGTTTTTACTTCATATTGCACACCTTAATAGCCCTTGTGGGATTTTTATTTCAGTCACCACCATCAACCTCTCAAGCGTAACTTTATCCCCAATTTTCCCCTCACTTCTATTCATGGGCTACTAACATCCTCTTCGTCATGTAGACACACTCCTATATTTCACCAAGCACTTTCCTAAAAACATTTCTTGTGATCAATACCAGTTTCTAAACTCCTACCAAAGACTTATTCATATCCTAAAAAATGGTGAACATGATGAATATGAGAAATCACATATAACAAAACAAGAAGAGAAATAAACTAATGAAATGGAAGCTTCACAACCAAGAACTGAAAAAATATATTTTTACTTTTGTGCTTTGTGGTAAATCTATGGACCCATATCATTCACAAGTTACATGATTGTACCTTGTTTCAACATTACGAGAAAGAAGACAAAGTGGGGAATGTTATGCACAATTGGTATATTTTTAAGTGAGTTTTTAGAGATGGTAAGTAACTTATATAACCTTCCCCTTTTCGATGAAAGGAAGATGAAAGCTCACTTTCCATTTCATTATTTTATATTTTACATGTAGAAAATGATGTTGATAGGTTAGAAAATGATGTTTATTTAATCATATTATAAATTTGAGTTACTACAATATAATAAGGTCTCTTAATATGGTTCTCCTATTTAAACATAAGGAATGATATTATACAAGTCTTTATATGAATCTCACATCACGAAATATAAGGAAATTTATAGGATTTTTGTTGACTTTTCTCTGACAATGTTAATATATCTCATGTTATAATATAAGTTTTCTTGATGCTTCCTTTCTCGTGGTGTAAATGTTGTCTAAAATAAGCTCACACTTATTTTTGGTCAAATAACCCCTTTTTCTGCCTTTTTTGCTTCAATCTGATTTTTATATATATTTTAAGCACTTAAGGTTTCGTTAAAACATCTTCATCAGATAGGAAATTTATTACCCAGGTTCCTAAAAATGTAAAGAAGTCCTTTTAATTCTTCATATTTTTTAAGTTATGGGTCGGTGGGCCTAGGAAGGAGTTTTTGCTAAATGCGGACCTGCGGGCTTGGGGAAGACCTTTCACCAAAGGGGAAAATTGAAGTTGTGGGTCGGTGGGAGATATGTTGGAATTTCACACTTGTCACAAAAGGAACAAGTTACAATTGTGGGTTCACAAGCCAGGGGATGATTTATTTTGCTATGTTTATACACGGGGCTATAGAGGAAATTTTTCCTAAGTATAAATTTGAGTCGGCAGGTCAGTGGTGCATTTTGGTACTCTTGCAACTTTTCATAAAATGGTGTAGTTTTCTAGTGTGGGACCGCGATCCTATGGGGGTATTTTTGCTAAGAGTGTATTCTAAAACAAGGTTCCCAAAAAGTACCAGATCACCACATCACTAGGAGTCAAGACAGAGTGGGCAGGACTGGCCATTGAATCGGCCAAATAGAACAGAACCTATGGAAGCCTCCACGTATCCAATTAGTGCTCATTCAAAATTTGAATTCAGGGGTAGATCTTAAACATGCACTAGCCTACCACATGGTCAGAGACAAGAAATGGCATAGCAGGCCCAAATCCGCTAAGTGCAACAAGGACCAACTCAGGCCTCCATGTGTCTCTTCAGCACATTTTTAGAGTTAAAATCTAGATGGAGTCCCCAAACAAGCGCATACCCACCACCTATCCAAGGTCATAAAATAATGTCATCGGCCATTCAAAAAATCACAAAGCCATGGGAGGATCTACGTGTCCCAATGGTGAAACTTCAAGGTAGCGACCCAAAAGGCAAGACCCAAACATGAGCGAACTCCCTAATTGTCCCGGGTCAAACATATAGCCCCCACCAAAGAAAAGGGACTAATCCAAACATGAGAAAATGGACGAGTGGCCTGCCGAATGTGCCACATGTCTCACTATCACAATTTAGGGAGCTGGATATGAGGGTCCCACCTGCAAGGGGTTTTTTGTCATTATATATGTTGTGCCCGATTAACTCACCAGAGGGATGAGGCAGGAAGTGTTCACTTAGGACCTAAATTGGCTAACTATAGATGAGCCAAAAAAATCCTTCACGTGCCTCATCAACAAAAATTCACAGGTAGAATCCAAAATAGGTCACCAAACATGCTCCAGCTCTTCATATTTCTTGGGTCAGGCACAATGTCTCCGCTAACAGGGGGCTTGGGAAAAATACATAGGAAATAGAGCAGGCCTGTGGATGACACTATGTGTCTCTTCGGTGTAACTTCATGAGTGTAGAGGAGGGGCTAAATCCTTAAGATGTGTGGGGCCACCATGTGGATATGTGAAAATATACTCTAGACCCAAAGTACCTTCAGGCAACCATATATTTTGATCAAAAGCTCATAATCACGCGGGAGGGGATGTTTTAGGGAGTTTTCAGAACCTGCTACCCACCTGCCACCATTAACGTTTCAACGTGCCATTTTCAAGGTTGTCAAGTCCCCCACCTGCCACCATGATGAAGAATGGGTTTCCTTTCTTTCCCAGCAAGGAACAATGATGGGGATGTGGGTGTTATAGCGAGACTCATCATTGTGGCAAGGGAATTCAATGCTCCTTCAAGGGTGGTTGGAACAGGGTTGGATTTTTCCCTCCTTTATCTCCCTCATTCTTCCTATATATTATACAAGAGGGACAATTTCAAAGGATTTGAAAAAAAAAAATTGCACCCTCCCTTTTTCTATGGTCTGCAGATGAATTCATGGAGTTCGAACCTTCTATTGAAATTGTAATGAGTGTTTTTTTCCTCTTGGTCATTGTAATGTTCCGTATCAATTTGTGAAGCAATAATATATGCCTATGGATGATTTCAACCCTCTCTTGTGTTCATTGTCTTTATTTGAACTTTCATTACAATATTGGTTATTTGTGTATGGTGGTTATATTACATTTTAATGGTCTGTGTTTGATAGTAAATCTCTTGTTCATAATTCCTTTAGTGCATCACCTCTGTTAGTTTAGGTTTAATTTCTTGCATCTTCTTAATCATGTCTCCTTGGAAATTTAGAATAGATTTTAGAATATATCCTTTGCAAATTTTATGTGTGCACCTGAACAGAGGAATAGGAACCAACCTTCATCTAGAGAGCTCTCTCAATTAAAATTCTAACACTTTGAGAGATGCTCCATGTTATGAAATCACACTAAGAGTCTCAACCCATCGATTTGCATACATTTAGGGGTGTTGTGATTTTGTAAATACATTTTTGGCACACTTGGTGGGACTAGAAGATTTCATTTTTACTACAACAAGATTGATGTGTAATTGTTGTAAGTTCCTACCTTTTAATAATCTCTAAAATCACACATCTGGCGACTCCAAAAGAGACAAAATCCACTGGTTTCAGTAGCACAAGCTTGTCAACTTCATGAGAATAATACAAATAATGTAAAGAACTAGAGAGGAGGGACTATTTTTCTCTCGACATTTATCACCGGAAAAATCAAGGTGAGGAAGAAGAGTCCAAAGGTCTCCATCTCCACCAAATTGGACATTCTCGACACCTCCACTTGGTAGGCCTTTTGTTCAATTGACTAGAGTCCTCTAACCAATCAGGATGGCACAACCCAACCCCTATGTCAATTTCAATGGCAATATCTTGTTGGTTCTCAATGAACAAAATCCAGTTCTAGCTGCAACATTGAAGAGCATTCCATATTTTACTGGAGAGAACCAAAAGACTCCAATTGACCACATCCAAGATATTAAAAATGTTTTTGTAATTTATGAGATCATTGAAATTGATGTCGCCGTCAAGTTTTTGGCTTCATCTTTTAAAGGTAAAGCTTTACATTGGTTTAGGAGTCTAACTGTGGGATCCATCCAGAACTGGGACCATTTGTGCACGGCTCTTCACAATAAATTTAGAGAGAAGGGAGATAATCTATCCTGTTTGTAACAATTGAAAACAATTAAGAGGGCTCCTAATGAAAAGTTGACCAACTTCAACTTCAAATTACAGCGGATGTGGGATAGGATTCTAGTGGCCGTGAGACCAACAGACGAAGGTGTTTTTCTATACTTCCTTAGGGATTTAAATTTTAATATTACCATGATGATTCAATCAATGGGAGGTATAACCTTACCTACATCATATAACATTGCTATTAGAGATGAAAATTACTTAATTAAGGTGGGTAAAATTACACCTAGGCCGTCTATGCCTCTATATCAAGAACTACAAGCTTAAAGCATTAGTCAAACACCCACATTATCTCCCATGCCTACCCTAAGGAATCAAAGTTAAACTGAAGCTTCCACCTCATCTTCTAGCTCCTCAAATGAGTAGCAGGAGGTCTTGAAGCAACTGTAAAACCTAAGAAATGAGCTAGGTCTAGGCCATACCAGCCTCAAACTCAGTATCAAGCTAGGACCACATACCACAAAAATAAACCACAACCTTAGGCTGCAAATCAAAACCAAAACCAAGGACAACCTCAAGATTCTAGGCCTTTCTGACCATATGATCTAAACACAACTTCAGCATCAAGGGCCTTGGTTCTAACAAAAAAAACATAACATAGGAGTACAACTGGTGTTACCTATGCAGTCAACCTCATAACCAGTCAATGTGTTTCAATGGTGCTTCGAATAAAGATATTATGGTGAAAAAAAATGGTGTGGAACAAGAGACAGGCTAGGAAGGGAATCAACAATAGGAAGTAACCCAAAAAGAGGCACCTCCAAGTGACACCATGTTTGTCAATTGGCAGGCTAAAGATTTTTGTTGTATGAATCAAGCACCTCCTCACAGTGTGGAAATAAATACATGGTATAAGAAGAGGAATATTGGAGAGGGGAAATCCTCCAATTAAAATGGTCCACATCCCTTTATTACCACACAAATTGCATCTTCCAATGTGCAGACTTAGCCCAAGGCACCTTCAAGACCCGCTCAGGCACCAGTTATAATGACCCATGTGCAAGAAAAGAATATGTCAGGAAAAGGTAAATAGAGAGATAGCTCATCCCCATTCAATTTCATTGAGCAGATGAAGAGGACAAATTTAAACATCTTAATATGGGAGTCATTGGCTATCCCAAGACAAAGAGACCTATTACAAGCTGCTATGGAAAATTGGTCAACATCAAATCAGTCACCCAATCAGCAAGAGAAAGTGCTTACCAATGCATCTCATCCTGAAGGAAATCATAGAGGGAAACAAGGTAATAACTTTAATCCCACTCCCTTCTATGTCTCATTGATCATTGGAGACAAGCTAGTGAATAATTGCATGATTGATTTGGGAGTAAGTAGCTCTATGATGCCAAAAAAATAGCTGATCAGTTAGGACTTCAATATGAAGTCATTTCCAATGGTGTGGTACAATTGGATGGTACATCAATAACAACGGTTGGAGTAATCAAATATTTGAGCCTCACATTACATGCATGTCCCAATGTGACCATCTTGCAAGATGTATTAGTCATAGACTTGCCACCACACTTTGCATTGTGTTTGTCAGGAGACTTCACTGGTAAAATTGGAGGTTACTTTTCTGTTGATTGGTCACACATGTTATTCAGAGTAAGGTATGGAGCTAAGACTACAATAATATTTGAGCCTATTGCAAACTTCCATATTGAGCCTCATACACCAAGTCCAATCAATGTAAATTGTTTAACAATTAATCAAGAGGATTATCCAAGCACCCATGAAGTCGATACCAAGGTTGGATGTATTCCAAACTAGACCCTTGATGAATGGGTGAATAAGAGGCATGCTTTTGACCCTTATAAGGAAATGGAAGAAGTGGAGCTAGGATTCTATTGTTTACATGAAAAGAAACATCCCCTCCCTAGCATCACCAATCCAAACCAAAAATATTACAATGAAGTATGGCAGTTATTCTTTGATGGCTAGAGAAGTAGATAGAGAGTTGAAGGAGGAGCTTTATTTGTTTTTCCTCAAGGTACAAAATATTACTCATCCTTCTGTTTCCAATTTACTTGCTCGAACAACACAAAAGAGTATGAAGCCTTGATCCATGGACTACATTGGGCAAGAAAGAGATGGATTAATAACTTACAAGTATTTGGTGATAGTGAGCTAGTTACAAATCAAGTCTGAGGACAAAATTATACCAAGAATGATTTGTTAAAAAAATACAAGAATTGGGTATGGGATCTCATTGAAGATTTCAAAGCATTTGGCATCAATTCCATCCCAAGGAAGAAGAATGAAGTAGCCGACAGATTGGTAGCAAACAGGGTGGCATTTGATGTGGTAGAGAGTATCAAGAGTGAGAAATCTCAGCCCCATGTTAAATTGCTGGTAATACTAGTTGTTCTAGATAGCAACACAAGTTGACAAGTATTCGAGAATAATCAAAAAATTGTCAATTTTCTTCAAGAAGAAGATGAGTTCTCTGCTAGAAACTAAGATAGGTTAGAATAGTGGTATGGTGACCAAGTGGTGCGGCTGAGAACCAACAAATTACCAAAGGGTCTTGTAACTTTGGAGTCATTCTTCAACCCAAATGATTAATTCCATAAGGAGAAAGAAAATATTCAGGTAAAGGGTGAAGATTCAGAGCCCATTTCCATAGATGAAGGAAAAATGATGTGAATTGGAAAGGTAAGTACCCAACAAGAAAAATAGTAGTTTGTTCAAATTTGTCAAGAATTCCAAGATGTCTTTACTTGGACTTACAAGGATTTAAGAGGTTTCAACCGAAGGTTGGCACAACACACTATTGAGCTACAGCTAGGATCTAATCCTTTCATACAAAAGAAAAGGCTACTAAACCATCACATTGAACCTCTCATGCAAAAAGAGTTGAATAAGCTAATTAAGGCCAGCATCATCTTCCTTATCAAGAATTAAAGTTGGGTTTCAAACTTGGTGCCTTTGAGGAAAAGAAATGGAGAAATCAAATTGTCTGTGGAATTTCAAGATCTGAACAAACCATCACTCAAGGATCATTATCAACTTCCATTAAATGAACACATTTTGTAGGTTGTAGCTGGCTCCGAAAGGTTTTCATTACTAGATGGATACTTAGGCTACAATCAGATAATGGTGAAAGAGTAAGATCAGTACAAGATGGCCTTCAGCATGAAATGGGGCACATATGCTTACAAGAAGATGCCATTTGCTTTGTCTAATGCCAGTGAAACATTTTAGTGAGCTATGGATATGGCATTCAAAGGATTGATTAACAAGATAGCGTTGGTATATCTAGATGATATCATTGTCATCTTAAAAAATGCAACAGACCACCTCTTTCACCTCAGGTAGGTTTTTCAAAGGTGCAGAAGATTAGGAGTTTCATTAAATCCAAAGAAGTGTGTATTTTAGGCACACGAGGGAAATTTGTTAGATCACATTGTCTCAAGAGAAGGGTTAACAATCAACCCAGAAAGACTTGAAGCCGTTAGGACACTTCCATTGCCACATCACAAGAAATCCCTCCAAAGATTCTTAGGAAGGATAAACTTTGTCCTCAGTTTTGTGTTTGATTTTTCCACTCTTGTAAATCCTTTAACAATGATGCTAAAGAATATTCTTGCATTCAAATGGACAACAAAATAAAAAAAAAGTTTTGAGGCCATCAAGATTACAATATCATAGGCCCTAACTCTTATTAACCCATATTTTTCAAAGGACTTCATGTTGTATGCTTTTGGAGGGTCAGACACAATCTCAGCTATCTTGGTTCATCCTAACAAGGAACGTTTAGAAAAACCCATAGCCTTCTTCAGTCAAATCTTGGAATATTATAAAGTAAAGTATTCTTTCATTGAAAATCATGTCCTTGCTATCATTAGCAGTTTGAAAAAATTCAGGCACTTGGTCTTAAACAACAAGATTCAACTATTAGTGTCTTATGTTGGTGTCAATTATTTTCTCCTAAACAAGTACTTGAATGAGAAGAGAGCATGTTGTATCACTCATGTAATAGATTCTGATATTGAAATCAAAGTGACCAATTTGGTTCATGCAAAGGGTCTGTGTAGCAGCTCACTTCAAAACAACAAAATGAGTCAGTGGATGAAGAAGAGGTTTTCCTATTAATGTAGAATGAGCCAGAGCATCTAGCTAACGATGCACCCATTCCATGTTGGACTAAAAATTTAGTACATTATCTCCAAATAGGTTCTTGTCCTCCAGAAATGAGCAGAACAAAGAGAAGGTACTTTAGATTACAAGCCATTTTGTATGCCCTTGTCGATGGAATTTTGTTCAAAAGGGACATCAATGGCATCCTATTAAGGTGCCTTGGGATAGTCCAAATTGAGAAGGTGTTACATGAGTTACACGATGGAGAAGCTAGAGGCCACTTTATTCCATGGGTAATAATGCTCAAAATTATGAGGGTTGGTTACTATTGGCGTACAATGTTTACAGATTTCTACTCATGGATCAAGAAGTGCAAGAAGTGTGCATTCTTCATAGTGAAGGAAAATTTATCACCTCTGCCTCTTTGTCCAATTTCGGTAAATCATCCATTCATGTAATGGGGATTGGACTTCATTGGAGTGATCAACCCAAATTCAAGCCAGGGCCAGAAGTTGATACTCACAACGATTAACTATTTCACCAAGTGGATTGAAGCAATGGAACTTAAGAAGGCAAATGAATCCAACATCTTCAACTTCTATGAAGGGATAATCACAAGGTTTGGTGCCCCTACTACTATCATATCAGACAATGCATTAGCATTCCTTGGTATAAAGATCACTGAATGGACTATCAAGAATGGTTTATATCTCAACACCTCTTTAAACTATTACCCTCAAGGTAATGGCTAAGAAGAGTCCACAAATAAGAACTTGCTGAGAATGATTAGAATGAATCTTGATGAGAATCAGAGAACTTGACACACAAAACTCAAATCATCTCTTTGGGCATATAAAGTCACCCCCTAAGAGGTCTATAGGTAGCTCTTCATTCAAGCTTGTATACGGAAAGGAAACATTTTTCTCCTATATCACTTGAGCTTGTTAGCATTAGAACTCATGCAACAACTGGAACTGGATGAGTTTGAGCCTATGGAGATCAGGTATGCGTAATTGATGGAGTTATAAGAAGCAAGAGAACATGCAGTGTAAACCATGGAGAAGGATCAAGCTTCAATTAAGATATGCTTTGATAAGGAAGCTAAAGCCAACACTTTCTAAGTTGGAGACTTGGTACTGAAGTGGGTTTTTGACCATACAAAGCTATGTAAGCATTCCAAGTTTGATGCCATATGGAGTTGGTCCATACATGATCACCAAATGCAAAGGTAGCAATTCCTTCTGGCTGGCTATGTTGGACGGTGAATAATTACAGATTCCAGTCAATGGGATCTATCTCAAAAACTTCTACTAAAAGGAGTGTTTCTCACCCTTGTAAATATTAGCCTAGATTTTAAATTTCTCCAAGTGCGTACGCACATTGTCTTGTTATAGTTTAGGTTTCAATTTCCCTAAGTGCTGGTGCACATTCTCTATTGCTTCTAGTGTATGCTTACATACAGTTCATCTCACTCATGAAAGAGGACTTGTGGCCACAAGAACCTAAATATGTATAGTGTCCATATTGGAGTAGGTCTAGATGTTTTCATTACACTCCAATAGATCAAGTTTGCAAAAAATCAAATGAGGGAAAAGTTTCCCAAGTTTTCAGACAACTCTCTACTCTCACAAATCTTGAATCCAAGATTTTCTTACAAAGATAAGAGTGCATACAGCAGAAGGAAGTTCCAGACCAGATTTGAAATTACCAAGTAGACTCCATGCCCAATAGATGCTTCAAGGCCATAGATCATCTCATCTACCAGGCAGATACCCCCTATGAGTCACCAAATTGTTGTCTAAAATAAGCTCACTCTTAGTTTTGGTCAACTAAACCCCTTTTTTCCCCCTGTTGTGCTTCAATCTGATTTTTTATATATATTTTAAGCACTTAAGGTTTCCTAAAAACATCTTCATTAGATAGGAAATGTGTTCCCCTTTCTAAAAATGTAAATAAATCCTAATTCTTCATATTTTTCAAGTTACGGACCAGCAGGCCTGGGAAGGATATTTTTCCACATGCGGACCTACGGGCCTAGGGAAAAAAAATTGTGAAAGGGGGAAATTGTGTTTGCATGTCGGTGGGAGATATGTTTGGCATTTTGCACTTTTCACTAAAGGCACGAGTTATAATTGCGAGTCCGAAATCATGGTGATGATTTCTTTTGCTAAGTGAATATGTGGGGCCACAGAGGAATTTTTTCCCAAGTGTAAATTCAGGCTGACAGGTCTATGGGGCATTTTGGAACTGTTGCAAATTTTCACAAAATGGCACAGTTTTCAAGTGCAGGCCCAGAAGCCCACGGGGGTCTTTTTGCAAAGAGTGGAGTCCAAAACAGGGTTTCTAATGAGTGCCAGATTGCCACGTGGCCATGAGTCAAGATAGAGTGGGCAGGACTAGCCATCAAATCGGCCAAATAGAATAGATCCTGAAAAAGCCTCCACATGTCTAATTGGTGCTCCCTTCAAAAGTAAAATTCAGGGACAGATCTCAAACATGTGCCATCCCGCCACGTGGTTAAATTTAGGAGGGGGTAGAGAAGGCCCAATTCAACTAAGTGTGATAAGGACCAATAAATGCCTCTACATTTCTCTTCAGCGCAACTTCAGAGTTAAAATCCGGAGGGAGTCCCCAAACAAATGCAAACCCACCACATGTCCAAGGTAAGAAAACAGTCTCATCGGCTATTGAAAAAGTCACAAAACTGTGGGGATGAGCTATGTGTCCCAACGATGCAACTTCAAAGGCAGGACCCAAACATGCGCAAACCCCCCACATGTCCCGTGTCAAACATATAGCCCCTGCCAAACAAAAAGGACTAAGCCAAACATGAGAAAATGGAGGAGGCGGCCCACCAAGGGGTGTCATGTGTCCCCACTATCACAATTTAGGGAGCTGGCTATGAGGGTCCCACCCACAAAGGGTTTTTTCACATTATATATGGTGGGACCCTTTAAATTACCAAAGGGACGAGGCAGGGTAGTGTTCACTTAGGACCCGAATCGGATAAGTATAGAAGAGAAAGTGGAAGCATCGACGTGCCTCATCATTGAAACTTCAAAGGTAGAATCCAAAAGAGCTCCACAAACATGTACCATATCTTTACGTGTTTTTGGGTCAGGCATAGTGTCTTTGCTAATAGGGGGCTTGGGCAGAATACAAAGGAAATAGAATAGGCCGATGGACGATGCCACATATCGTCTTTGGTGTAAATTCAAGAGTGTAGACAAGGGACAAACACCTTAAGATGCATGGGGCTGCCACGTGGATATGTGCAAACACATTCTACACCCTAAGTACCTTCAGACGACCATATATTTTGATTAGAATCTCAGAATGAAGCAGGAGGGGAAATTTTAGAGAGTTGTCAACACCTGCTACCCCACCTGCCACCATTAACATTTCGACCCACCATTTTCAAGGTCATTAAGTCTCCCACCTACCACCATGATGAAGAATGGGTTTCCTTTCTTTCCTAGTAAGGGACATCGATGGGGGCATGGGTGTTGCAGCAAGAATTATCATTGTGGTAGGGGAATTCAATGGTCCTTCAGGGGTGTGGTTAGAACAAGGTTGGATTTGTCCCTCATTTCTCTCTCTCAGTCTTCCTATATATTGTACAAGAGGAAAAATTTCAAAGGGTTGGACATTTTGGTTTTCGCACCCTCCCTTTTTCTCTAGTTTGTAGATGAATTCATGGAGTTCGAACCTTCTATTGAGACTGTAATGCAAGTTTTTTGCCTCTTGGCCATTATAAGGTTCTGTGTCAATTTGTGAAGTGATAATACTATGTATGTGGATGATTTCAACTCTCTCTGTGTGTTCATTACCTTTATCTAATCTTTCATTGCAATATTGGTTATCTGTGGCAAGGTGGTTGTAATACATTTTAATGGTCTATGTTTGATAGCAAAGCCGGTGTTCAACATTGCTTTGTGTGCATCACCTCTATTAGTTTAGGTTTAATTTCTTAAATCTTCTTAACCCTGTCTCCTTGGTAAGTTAGAATAGATTTTAGAATAGATCCTTTGTAAATTGTATGTGTGCACTTAAATAGAGGAATAGGAACCAACCTTCATCTGGAGAGCTCTCTTGATTTCAAAGTCCCTCACTTTGAGAGATGATCCATGTTATGCAATCAAACTGAGAGTCTCAACCCATCGAGTTGCAAACATTTAGGGGGTGCTATAAATTTATTTTTTCAAAATGCAAGTTATCCCCATTATTTTTTTCTCCCACTCATTCTTGGTATATGTTAAATTTAATAAATCATTACAGAAGAAATTACACTTTTCACAACAGCATTATTCTAGAGAAGGTTTATTTTAAATTTAATATATCAATACAGAAAAAATTCTAGTTTTCACAGCACCATTATTCTACAGAAGGTATATGTTACAAGCCATCATAAACATGGATAAAAATAACATGTATGAAATAAATAATAAATGTAATAAACACCTCAACTAGATATAATAGGGACAACTGAAATTATAAATGTATGAGTAGCTTATTATGGCTATTTATATATTTTTTATCAGTTTCGTTGCCAAGAGATCATCACTTGGGATGAATTCAAGAGGATTATTTCTTGGCCCTAAAAATTATGAAGAACCAGGGCACAATGGCATACTCTCCAAATATCTCTGTCAAGAAAGTTAGTTGGCTGAAATAATATCCCCTTAGCTCTTGGTCATTATGTTCGTTATTGGATCAAAGGAACCATTGATGGGGTATGTTAAGGTTTTTGAATCCTAGCACATCAAAGGATATCATTCAACAAACAAAGGCCTATTCAGAAGATGTAGGAAATGATTTGCAACTAGTTCAACTTCCATAATTCTCATGGAAAATAATTTTGACGCTAAGGCAATTGAAAAATATAAATCCTCTGTAATCTCTAGCGTTGGTTCATAAAGAGGATAGAGTTTTGGATCCTGTTGTCCTTTCTAATTTGTATTGAAATGATATTTGTTACACCTGGAAGGAAACTTGGTCCAATTGACAAAAATACAAGGAACACGCAATGATTAAGATACACAATGAGTCGTAGTTCAGGTAAGACTACTTTGATAGGTCCCTAAATCTAGTCATTGCCAAATTAATAATAACATTACAATCTGAAGCCCACAACATACTTGTGATTGACATTGAACACCAAAATTTATGAAGCCTAGTCACGATACAAGATATTTTAAATATGGTTTTGCAAAAATCAAGATAGGGTTTCAACTATTTTAAGCCCAACAACATGGGATCCTCCATTTTCACCAAAAAAAAAAAAACTATTCCATACCTGGTGTAATTTGGTCATCAATGACCTCGCTGGTGGGTTGGATCTGCACTCGTTTGGCTTAGTGGGGCTCGATGCAATTGGTTATCTCTTTGGAGTCTTCACATAGAGGAGGCAGGTGGAGGAAAAGTGAATTCCTCTATAACGCCTCTAACATATAAACAGAGGTGTTCGGGAGAACACACTTTGCATAAATGGGTTTTTGCATGAACACCCCATTTGTGTGAACCACATTCAATTCCATACATGGAAAAATAATACCCTACGTGGTACTTCACGGGAATGTGGTTCACGTGAAGGAGGTGGTCACGTGAGCCACTTATATTTTACACCCCACCACACTCCCCACTCATGTTTTTGGGACAATAAGTGGGACACAACACCATGTATTAACCCACATTTATATTTTTAATGTGTAAAAATGCATGTATATATGTAAAAAAATGTAAAGAAAGTATGAATAATGAAAAATCAACGTGTGCAACTTATCCTTGATGAGAAAAAGTGTGTATAAAGGATCTTGTTGATGTCATATGAGATTTTTTGGTGATCTCATGCAACTAGCTAAATAAGTGTAGGGAGGAAAGTCTGATGTTCCTCTAACATGTAGTTTCATCCTGAGAGTGCAGAGATAATTATATTGTCTTATTTTTTCGGTGATCCGACGCCATGGAATTGTAGAGAGGAAGGTCTAGTTTACACTCTATCCTTTAACTACCCCTGAATGTGCTAAGGACACTGTGTCATGTAAAATTCATTGTTTGTGGAGTTCATAGACTGGTTTGAATTGATTCTCTATATAAGACACTATGTCATAGACAAAAACTTAAAACTAAATTGTATCAGTAATGTGTATAAACCCAAATGACTCCCCCCTCTTTGGGATAACATGTGATGTCACATATAGGAGAATGAGGCCCCAAAAGAGGACCCACTGTAGAAAATGTGATTGTGCCATGCAGGGGGGAGGGGATGTGCTTGGTAGAAACCAATGAATAAATAAACAAGGTAACTTGAAAAAAAACGTTAGTACGAACATGCATGTAGAAAAGAATTTTAAGCCAAGAAAAGAATGTGTAAGCTTCAACATAAAAAAATTAAAGTAAACACCTAAGAAGACCATGTAAGTAGCAAAAAGTGGATTTTAAACATGGGATACCACTCATGGTGTTGGAATACAGTCAAGGCTGCAATGATTGTAAACATATAAGTGGGCACACAAAACAAAGGGCATAGCCCGTAAACATGAATAAGTAATAACATACAATATTAAAAATAAGAATGGAAGTAAATATCCCTACATAGAAAATCTTGCACATGAAGCATCCATTGGCATGTTAGAAATATAAAGTGTATGTCAAATCATGTATAAACTAAAGTATTTTTCTATGAACAAGAATGAATCAATAGCATTTGTAGCGTATGAATGTGGATGCCCTTGGGAGTCGTTGTTGGACTGCTAGTTAGGAATCCATGCTCTGTGTAGTATCCCTATATAGTCTGCGATCACAACTAGAAATTAATTGAACACGTATGTGTGTATGATAATGATAATGATATACAAGATATCTATCTAATATGTGTAATAAAGTGAACATGTAATAGTAATTTTATACACGAGTAAATGCAACCAAAAATGTAGTATGTCGTGGATGGATGGAATGGAATGTAGAGTGAATGATACAACCCCTTGACCCACGAGTGAATGGAATTGTATCCAGTGATTTTCATTTAGTATGCCACCTCAGTAGTCAAGAACAAACCATAAATGAGAGTGTGTCATCCAAAAATGGTTGAAGTGTGTGTTGTGTGAAATGGATTGTGATGACTGTGTAGTGACAAAATGTGACATAAATGAGTTGTGTGTGCTATTTTATCCTTAGTGTATAACACAACAAGATTATTGGAGTGGTGAGTTAGCCTAAATTACATACCACTAAATTATGTAAGCAAAAGTGATGATTATTGTTAGTGTGATAAACATGTTGCAACAAGGTGTTTCACATTATATTTACTTAAGAATACAAAAAATAATTAACAATAACACTATATTTGTAGAAGATCTAGAGCCACTTGTTTGTAAAACCATAGCTAAACAAAATTCCCACTTCAAGTTTTTCACTAATCCATTATTAAAATATTTAAAAACAAATAATTTAGGTAAAGTACATACGGCTTAAAACATGGTACTCTCTTCAACCAAACACTCAATTATATTTCTTCACTAAACCATTATGGAATGAAGGAAAAACCAATAATTCAGGTGAAGTACATATGGTTTATTATATATTCCTCTCTTTAAAGGATTTTTTCATTGATGCCCAATTTATTCCCAACTTCTTTGTATAAGGTCATTCATGTCACTTGAATTATATAACCAGTAAAAGGGGAAAGGATAAAATTATCATGCATTAGCCAATGATCATGAAATTTTACGTTACTTTAATATTGAGTGTTAGTATATTAAAATCTCCAAATTTTCAGGAAATTTTTCTAATAAATAGACATGAAAGGGCCATTTTTTTGTAGATGTACCCTAGACAATATTAGGTGTAATTTTTTTTTCATTTAGAACATACATGATATAGAAAAGACACCAATTGATGTAAGTATTAATAAACACTTGTATCCAAAATGTGTACCCATAACTAAATTTAGATTACATAAAAATGAAGTGTAAATATATGTGAGTACCACTATAAGTTTTATAAGTTCAAAATTATTTTCAGGCATCAAATGTTTATGTCATCCAAAAAAATAAATGACTTTTTAAATCCTTGTGAGGATTAAAATAAAATCAAATACAACATTAAATGAAGCATTTTCAAACAATATTATGTGAACTATTAACCCACTTTGTAACTTCATTAGATCCCATATACAAGTATTAATTAAAAAACAAATACAAAAAGCAAATCTATAAGGCTTAAGAAACATTCGATAGGTGTGTGTTTATTAAAAGGTTAAATTCAAACAAATATATTTTAATTGAAAAGTAACCATATTTATTAGATTGAACATCTCATTACTTTCAATCCAAACTCACCAATTTCAACCGATCACAAAGAAGCACATGGATCCAACACTAGTAATTATTTAGTAAATTAGGTATAAATTCATTTCATTCACTAGAAATAAATTTTTTCAATTTATTCTATTGATTTTACCATCGAATCAATATTCTGAAAAATATATTCTTACAAAACTTTACTTAAATATATACACACAAAATAATATTATATTTATCAATAACAATTAAAAACTTGATTATTATTATCTACACATCATTTGAAAGGCATTTTCAACAAACCACTTTCATGAACATTATGGAATCATTTGAGTCCATGAGATTACATTTATTTTAGGCATTTTGTTAAATAGTTTGTTTTGCCACATTTTAATACATGTCTATAAATGCACTTACAATACAAAATCTTATAAAAAATACTTTCAATTATTCTTAGATGCATGTATGCATCTTGTTTCAAATCTCCCATTTAGAAACATACTAGTAAGATGTTGGGAAATGTTAAAAATATAATATTTAACATTAACACTTAACAACATGATTATCATTTCCTAGTTTAAAATCATATACATGATAAAAAAATATAAGTAGATGATTTTCATTATCTAGTTCACCACTATATACATGAATAAAATGAAAAGGTTTATTTCATTATATATTTTATTTTCATACAGATGTAGAAAACAAGGTGAATGATATATATAACTAAGTTTTGTATATAGACATAATGAGAGTAGATTTATTATATATATATAATGTTTGTATATGAAACTAAGCTAGATAATGTATATCAATTTGTTACTATTTATTTATTTCTTCTGGTATTTTTTATTTCCACCAAGTGAAGCAAGTGAAGATGAGGGTTCTAATAATGGTTTAGAACTTCAAGCTACAACTATCCAATTCAGAAGAGTTTCATCAACAAAAAAATTACAATACATGCAGATTGGGATTCGACCAACATGAATAATTCCATTAAAGAAGTTGATGAAAATGGTTTTCCAACATATGGTGCTGAAAAAATGTGGGTTATACAACAGAGCACACTCACTTCATTGTTAATGGTATAACAACCAAAAATAAAAAATTCCCACCCATAATTCTCACTAAAGTGAAAGAGATTGAGTTGGTTCAATGGTGACATGAAAAGGATGATACAGGTCATCCATTGGAAATCTCACAAAATAAAGCATATGTGGCATAGATATGTCACTATAGGTCCACCCTATTAATAGAAGGTTTTCGTGGAAACTCATGTTGAGCTAGTTTTAAAAGAAGACACTTAGATTTAAAATTGAGGACAATAGAAGGCCATAATTAGGTATGGAAATAATTATGAGGCCAAATATTGTTAGTTCTTCTATTTAAATTTTTCCACTATTTATAAAGCTAGTGGACAAAGAAAATATCATTCATTGTTATGAAATTGGATTATAGGCATGAAGAAATTGTGGTATGAGAGAAATTTCTTGAAGAAAGAGAATAAGTGTCCCATACATAATCGTAGGAGGAAGAAAATGGATTACCATATTATGTTATTTGAATGTTCTTATAAAAATCATCCATGGTTTATACATTTCAAAGGGAATAAGTAATTAACAAATTACATTACAAGCAGAGAGCCTAATGCTTTTATGGCAGAAAAACCTCATGCCTAGATGAACAAGGAATTATTAATGAAATGATTGTATCTTTTTTCCACACATGTGTGCCTAGTGGTGTGTCTCTGAACAATAGGCATTAATTGATTTTATATGGTCACGGTTCTCATGTTGGTCGAGTAACAATTCAAGAGGCAAGGGGTTTAGGTAAGGATTAAATTAATTTACTAACACACACTTCTCACAAGATACAACCATTGGATGTCATTTTTTTCTCTCTATTTAAAAGTTATTTCAAAGAGGAGAGGCTTAAAAGGATATTTGAGAAACATGGGATATTTGTAAATAGAGAAGAATTAGATACATTGGGGAGTAAGATTTTCCAAAAGGATCTTTCACCTAAAACTATTAAATTAGGTTTCAAGAGGGAAAGTATATGGCTTCATAATAGAAATTCCTTAAATGACGATATGACACATAGAATTCCATTGACATCATCTATTCAAGATGAGTCACATGCAATAGAAAACATGTTAAGACTAGGGAGATCTAATTTAGAGGCACGAAGTTTGAAGATGTTGAGATTGTACTCAACACACACGTAATTAATTAATATGATGCTCAATAGATTGAAAAGAATGCAAGTGAATTTGTGAACAAAGAAACAAGTATTCAGGATAAATTGATTCAATTTAGCGATTCACTAACGGTTCCTACCCAAGATAGCTATCCTGATTGGATAAAAGACATTATTATTAATCTAGGTGTCAATCTAAACTTTCGCAGTGAAGAAGGAACCCTATCTATACCATCAAAATGACCATTGATTCATGACTCATATCTGTTCCACTAATATGTCAACACTCTAGATGAGAAATTAAAATATACGTAATAGATTTATAGGTAGTGGAGATTATAGATGAAAATTGTCACAAAATTTGTGAGGAAAATGAAGGATGAACAACTGTTTCTAATTTTTTTTAACTTCTGATCGAAAGGGTGAAAGAATCATCAAGTTCAAATTGTAACGATAGAATAATATTGATTCGATAATCTTTTCTCATCACTACTATTCAATATATGGATTTTTTCATGGAAAAATATATAAGAAAGAAATAAATTGAAAACTTGAAGCAAAGAAAAAGGGTACAAATGCAAGAGAAGAAGGAAGAGAAATTTTTTCTAAGGGAACAAAAGAAAAAATTAAATATTGAAAAGGAATTTAGAAGGAAATAAAATCAGCAACACAAGCTAATGCAAAGGTAAGAAAATAATATGAAGAAGGAGAAAGAAAGGATTTAGTAAGATAAAGAAAGAAATGGGAAAGAGTTTGAGAAGGTAACAACAGATTTGGGAAGGAAAAGGAGACTAAGTACTCCACAAAATCCTTTACCTAAAAAAATACATTGTTAAGAGAATCATTTGACATGCATTGTCACCACTTGATATCATTACATATTGTTGAACATGGGCTAATTGGTCATTCATATTGCAATTCATTGTTAACCACACCTCTATAGGAAGCTTACATTGGAGCAAAACTACCAACATGTAACAACTCAAGTTCAAGCATGGTTGGAGATTCACACCTTCCATTTCCTAGTTTTGGAAGGAGGTTCCATAGTTAATTTACATTTTTTAAAGGTTGTATATTTTTATAACTATTTGGACCATGTATCTTTGAACTCATTGTAAGGTCATGGCTATATTTGATTTATGCACTCACAAGCACACATAACAAAGGTAAGATATGGCCTATATATGTTTTTCTATATCCAGTTGTTTCAAATATGTAATGAGACAAAATTATGTTTCCTATTGGCGTCAAAAAACCATATCTATCTATACAAGATACACATTTTTATCCAGTATTCTATTTGCAAAAAATATATCTATAATTGAAAACAATTTATCAATATTTACAAAAAAAGCATACCAAATATTTTTATCATTGCGTTAATGAGGAAAGTATCATCACTATATTTGTGATAGAAAATATCGATTCATTAATATCCTTATAAAAGACATGAAAAGGATTCCAAAACATATAAATTTAAGATCAAATGGTAATACATTTCTATTAATTCCTATGTAGACTATATAATATAGTGGAAACAAAATTTTTCCCATTATATTTATTGTGTTCATAAAAAAATTCACCTATCCTATGTGCATGCTAGAAAACCATTTGTTGTAAAAGTGATGAGATGTATAATTCCAAATAGAGATGAATTAAGGGTTATGTGTACCCTAGGCAATACTGGAGCGAACACCTTCTAGAAATTAGAAACATCTATAGTAGGCAATAAAATTAACCATGACTACTTATTGTATTACTTCATATTTTATACCTCTGCCATCCACAAAAAACTTACTAATACATTTTTTTTAGCTACTACTAGAACTAAAATCCCTAGTTAATTCTTTTGCATATAGTCTATCATAAATATCCTTGTCTCGTATATTTTCTAACTATTTTTTCCTAGATTCTTTACATAGTCACCTTTCTTGATCTCTCCTTCCAAAAAACTTTCAAGACTTCAAAACAATACAAAGTATGAAAATACATGAGTATGAATTAAATTTAGGAACATTTAAAAAAATATACTTGCATAAATATTTGAGGCCTCCTAAATATCATACTCTTAATAGAATTTGCTAAAAAAAAATTTGTTTTGAATGAAATGAATTAAATTGGTATGTAAGGTTGGATGCTAACTACCACTAGCTTATGTGGTTAATAAATTGATGAACTCTTCATTAACACCATAGTAAAATTAAATAAATTAGTGCTTGTACGACGGAAAAGTGACAAGCGAGCGTGGGAATCTACAAGTGACTCTTCCTCACACCCGACCTCCCGAGGTCATGCCGAGACTCCCTGTGGGGATGGAATATGTGTGAGATACAGACAAACTAGTTAGGAAATCCAATGTCTTCAATGCGCACTAACGGAACTTGAAAATCTAAAGCAAAGAAAACCCTCCTAACTTGGGCTGGTGTGATAGATCGGTCGGTAAGGATGACTACTCAAAGGCTCCAATCAATATTGAGCTCTAGCGTGATTCGATCTATGGGTTGTGGAATACATGGAAAATGACCCCGAGATAATTTCATGTATTTCTCCGGACAGGGTCATATGGTGGATGGTAAATGTAGTCAATTCTATGGATGGTTCTCTGGCCTAGTCCAGAACTCTCTAGCTTTGTTAGCTGTTGTGTCTAGCAAGGATAATTGTTCGATGATGATAGGTGGAAGTGGAGTAGATTGGAATACTAGTGTGTGTAGGCCAGTGTCTATGTCTAATTCTCCTATAGATTCGTTGGGCTGCGGGATTTGTGGGTCACAACCATAGACTCTTAGTCGTTGTGGACCTATTATGGTCATGTGTGAAATCAAGTCCTAATCCCTAATATATAGTAATCGTATGCTTTCTCAGCTTCTATATTTAGGATCAATAACTGTGGGATTTTCTCAGAATACCCTACAGGTGTTCATGCAACCTGGATTCTTAGGCTGGTATCTATATCTAGAAGAGTGTCTCATGCATCTGGCTGTGGGACCAAAGGATCAAAACCAAAGGTTTGTTCTCTTTCGAACCCTTCTACAGTCATATGAATGTTTTCCTAGGGTAATCTGTAGTTCGGTTGATTCGACCAAAACGTGTGTGCTTGGTCATCTTCTATGTTTAGTCCGCTCAACTGAGAATTGATTTGTTGCAAGCTTACCATTGTTCAGAAGACTTGAATCCTAAGATTTTGATCTATATCGGTTATTGCAGTGATGAGATTGGGCTGGGGTACAATTGGCTTGAATATATATTCCTTGGGCTCTCTAGGTTCCGTGATTGTCATACAAAAGTAACAAAGTAAATTAACTATAACAAAATGAAATTTAACTATGTGAAGTGTATCTATAGCATATATGTTTTCTCTATTTTTTTGTGTTTTTGTTATGAACTTTACGAATTTAAGAAAATATCTAGAAAGACAACTAAAATAATAATTTAAAACAAACAAAATAACTGAGTGTAGCCATTTGTCTGTGAAATTTGTAGATCTATTATAAACAATAAAATAGCTCATCTAATCTATTTGCAAGATTCTCGATCCTACCTCAGAAGTGAGGAGTAAATCATAGTTTCTCAGAAACTATCAATCCCCACAACTTCCCTGGCAATATCGAGAATAGAATTTACTGAAATAAAGCAATTAACTACTCTATTTGATATGATTCTAACTAGAACATTGAAAGCTAGAACCTGGATTCTGCAGAACAGTGGTGAATTCGATGTTGTGTGTGATCTTGTCCCCTCAGTGTGATCTCCTCATTCCTTCATGTTCACGTGGATCCAGAAAAGTGTGTAATGCTAGCATCAACAGAAGTAGATATTGGGATAAAGGCAGCTCAGAATACACACCGAGTACAATGCGAGTAGGAGAGGGATAGCGCAAGAGTACAGAGCTTGGCTTATGCAATTCCTAGTGGGATCTATTGCGAGTCATGCAACATAAAGCATCCAGAACCTGAAACTATCCTGTTTGAGGAGCAAAAATTGCAACTTTAATGGCTTCCTAAGCTATTCTACTCCAATGGATTGGATGAAATAACAACACTGCTTGCATAAGATGGATATGTGGCTTACCAACAGTAAAACAATGCTAACTAAGCATGTAACGAACTAAACTATGAATCCTAAGCAAAATAAAAGACTGAATTACTGAAAATGAGAAGATGAGAAGTGAATGAGGGGCCATTTGCTTGAGCACAAGCCATCTATTTATAGGATTTGCATTTACCCAAGGTAAAAGCCAAATAGAACTCTTAAACTATAAACAATGGAAAAACACTATTCTAGGGAACCAGAATCATAAATGCAAGCTTATGGCGGTGAAAGAAAGCTGGTAAAACGTTGAATTTACGTGAGTCATGTTAAAAGAGATTTCTAGAAAACGCGTAAAGGACCGCTACCCAGGCAGGGTGGCGGTTTCGTCACTGCAAAAAAAAAGGCTAAGAAAAGAGGGGAAAAGGAAAAATAAAGCACACGGGGGCTAAGCGGGGCATGCAGGATGTTAACACACACTTGGAGAGCTTTTCCGAATCCCGAACACCTTGCGATGAGACCTGTATCATCATTGGGGCACGTGTCACATTGTTCTGGCAGTACAGTACCTTACAATTTTGGGTACGTACAGTACCCCCTAAATGTTGGCACCCTAGGCAACTACCTAGTTTTCCTAGGCCTTAATCCCCCTCTGATTCTAAAGAATAATTATAAGAAACTGATATAGATCGAGTCTCAGTGCATGAATTTTTTGGAATTCTATTTGTTAAAGAGATGAGAAATATTTTATTAATCACACTCATCCATTTAGATATTTACATAATTTAGTAATAATTAACCATGTACAAAATGGACAAGGAATTCAAGATTCATATTATACAATGTAAAGTGGAATTGTCATCGTTTCCCTCATTCAACAATTACCTACTGACTTTAGTGGAGTGCCTTGTACATCTACAACCATCCTCAATTTTGATAACGGGGATGAAAATGGGAAAACTTCTATGGCCAGAATAAATACCCCATAAAGCATTCATCTACACTGACAAGGATTTTATGTGTGCAGTGTAACCGCTTAAGGGTCATGCCCCAAAACAATCATAACTAGAAAGAAGGATCATAACTCAAGTGTAGTTACTAATAACAAAGACATATTATATTATTTCTAAATCCATCATTGTGTACCCACTTCTGATGCCCTGTGTCTTTGCACCCACAACACCATCCATACATTTAAAGAGTTGAGGGTTGATTAGTGCTTTAAGAAAAGTACAAAATATTTGCATATTAACCCTTACTCTTAAAAATCTGGATGAAAATTTTACATATGCAACATTCCACTTTTCATCTTGTTCGTAGATCTATCAGAAATATAAGGAACTGTAAATTCAAATGTTTTTTTGGGAATTATAACTTTATAAATGTTAAACTGTATACCATTTACAATAGCCTAATCTACATAAAAAAGTAGATTAGGTTCCTGTTAATGGTATTCAGTTTAAAATTAGTAAATGCTATATTTTAAATTAGTATAAATATTTAATGTAATATCATTAAAATTGAATATTTTTTTATTAAGGATAAATGGTTTTTGACTAGGACCCTACCTAGGAACAAAAAGGCTTAAAGCCAAGATAAACAAATGAGGACCAAGATGAAATTGATAGAAAAAAGTATCCTAGCTGCAACAACCAAACAAAACTAAGGACCATTCACTCATTTGAGTCTATACTTCTTGTGGAAGAAATGATTCCAACCATCTTTCTCATAGGTTACTTTGAGATCCTCCTATGGGTCAAAGGTCATCCTTAAGTAGTCCTTGTACTTAAGGCCTTCCCAAAAAATAAGGATTTTGAATGAATCAAGGTGAATGGGAATGGGGGCCGACAAACCGCTAGACCTTAAGAGTGGTATGAGTGTGTTAAGAGAGACAAAGTGACCACGACTTGACCTAGAGAGAGGTTTTGGAACTGTTATCCATATTTTTCCCCCATGACAAATATCGGTTTGACCACAATACCATATAAGAGGAAATGGAGTGAAAAGGCAGACAGAAAAGGATTCAAAATTTGCTAAGTATAAAGGTGTAAGCAGAGAACACCAAGTGTCAGTATGATGTTGATTCAAGGGGTGAATAGAGAAAAGTTTTCTAAACGAGCACCAGACTGTCGCGTGTCCCAAGGGAAAGTAGACCGTCAAGGAAAAAGTTGGTTCTTTTCTGCTTTTTATCTCAAAATTGGTAAAATTTACAAAATGGTCCGCAACTCCACCCAAGGAAAAAAGTCAGCATTTGGGCCCGAGTCAAAGCCAAAGCGGGGAATCGGAGGAAAGGGAAAAAGATGAATTGTGGAATCATAGGCCCAATTTTTGTTCTAATTTGGCTACCACATATCCCATATCAAAAGGGGACCCATTTTTCAATTTGTTTTCCTGCTCTCATGTACAGACCCGATACAAATTTCGAAGGGACATATTTTTCAACTCATCGCTTGAAATATTGCAAAATTTGATGTTGTTGGAAAGATCTTGGCCGCACCAACCAAATGGAGGAAACATCTTATGGATTTCAATACAGGATCTTCTTTGCTAAACAACTAGATTATATTTGATCAGTTTCGTCATTTCCTCTTCCTTCAAGGCACCGAACAAAGGATTGATGTAGTAATGACGGATTTGGGGGATAAGTTTCATCAGAGGCATTACCAGTGGTGGTTGAGCTTCAACCTACTTTCCCCATTTCTCTCTCTCTTCTTCTTTTAGGTTGAATCTATAAATACGAGGGTAGGATTAACTGTAAAGGGTTGGACATTATTTGGTTTACAGGCTTCCTTCTCCTTCTAGCAAAGGGATCTATGGGGTTTAGACCTTCTATCAAAATTGCATTACATTTCTGCTTCTTGATTACATTGTAATGGACTTTATCAATCTACATAGAAATAAAACACATTTGTGCTCAATTTTATATCGTTTCTTGTCTCTTTTGCTTTCATCTAGTCTCCCATTACATATATGGCTATCTGTGCTTGTATATTGTGTTCATTTTGTTGGTTTTTTTCTATTGGAAAAATAAGTGTTCATCATTCCTTTGGTGCATCACCTACTAGTTTAGTCATTTCTTATTTCGTATATTATTTTATCATTGTCTCCTTGGAAAGTTGTAGATTAAGTATAGAGACATATCCTGTACAAATCCTTACATATGCACCTAAACAGAGGGATAAGGAACCAACCTTTGATCTGCAGAGATTTTCCATTTTTGCAAGGTCCCACGCCTTAGGAAAAGTTCAATGTTATGGAATCACACCAAATGACTCTACCTTAGAAAAGTAGACTTGTAGAAATAATTTGGGGGTGATGTGATTTTGCACTAACATTTTTGGCATGCCAATGGGACTAAGAAGTATCCATATTATTATAGTAGGGATTGATGTACACTTGTTGTGATTCTATCTTTTAAGAAGCCTTAAAATTATACATCTAGAAACTCCAAATGAAACAAATCTACTAGTTCCAGCAGACCAAGCTAGGGAAATTCATGAGAAAAACCATATCTACAGCAAGGAAAGAAGGTATATTTGAATACTTGCATCTATCCCTAGGAAGAGAAAGGAGAGGAAGAAGAGTTCAGAGGTCTCCATCTCCACCAAGCATAACCTTGTCGACACCTCCACTTGTAAGACCTTTCTTTCAGTCTATAATGATTCTTAGGCTAATTAGAATGACACAAAAAAATCCACATGTCAAATTCACCAGTATTAGTCCACTCACCTTGAATGCACAAAACCCAATTCCAAGTCCAGCATTAAAGAGCATCCCATATTTCACTAGGAAAAATAAAACTTCTCCTAATGACCATGTCCAAGATATTGCAAATGTTTGTACAATCCATGAGATCCATGAGATGGACATTACAGTTAAGTTTCTCACCTCTTCATTCAAAGGTAAAGCTTCACAATGGTTTAGGAGTCTTGAACCAGGCTCTATCAAGAACTAGAATGAGCTGTGCATGGATCTTCACAATCAGTTTGGGAAAAAAGGTGATAACTTGTCTTTTTTGGAGAAACAACAATCAAGAGAGCCCCAAATGAGTAGCTGACAGACTTCAACCTCAGATTCCAACAGATATGGGATAGGATTCCAACAACAATAAATCCCACTAATGAAGGTGACTTTTTATACTTTCTTAGGGCTTTAAATTTTGATATTTCTATGATGATTCAGTCAATGGGGGGAACTACATTACATGTAGCCTATAACCTCTCCATAGGGGCTGAGAACCATTTGATTAAAGCTAGAAAATCCACTCCTAGGACATCCATGCCTCTAAACCCTAAGTTAGGAAGCCCAGATGCTAGCCAAGTGCCTACATTAGCTGTTATACCCACCCCTAGGAGTCAAATATTAGCTGAAGCTTCCACTTAATCATCTAATACCTCTAAAGAGATTCAAGAAGTGATGAAGAAACTTCATAAATTTGGGAATGAGATAATGAAAATCAAAAGACAACAAGATCATATTTCGAGGCCATACCAGCCTCAGGCTCAATATCAAGCTAGACCCCAGTATCAACACAATAGGCCACCATCTCAGACTGTGAATTAGATCTAGAACCAAGGATAGCCCCAAGCTGCTAGACCTTTCAGGCCGTATGATCCAAACACAACTTCAACATCAAGGGCATTGGTCCCAGTACAAAACAATATGGCACAGGAATATGATTGGTGTTTTCCATGCGATCAGCCATATAACCAATCAATGTGCTTAATGGTGATCTAAATCAGGCCTTGATGGTGCAAAATAGTATGGTGCCACAGGAACCTAGCCAAGAGGGAGATCAATAATAAGGATCTCAACAAGGTGAACCCCAAAATGAGACTATGCTAGTAAACTGGCAGGTTGAAGACTTATATGGGATGAATCAATTCCCTTCTCAAAGTGTTGATGCCAATACACGGTCCAAAAAGAGAAGTATTGGAGAGGGCTAGGAACTGAACTTAGGTGACCTGTAATCTTCCATCACTCCACATGGTCCTGGCATTCTAAGTGCAACTCCAAACATACAGAACCAATCCAAGACACCTCCCAAACCTAGTCAAGGACCAGTTATAACAACCCACGTGCAAGAAAGAAATGTGTCTGCGAAGGGGAAGAAAAAGGACATCACATTCAATATTATTTAGTAGATGAAAAGGACAAGTGTGAACATTTCACTATGGGAGTCACTGGCCATTCTAGGGAAGAGGGGTCTATTGCAGACTTCCATACATAATTGGTCAAGTTCAAATCACCCCCTAACCAGCCAGAGAGAGTGCTTGCCAATGCAGTTCAAATAGGGAGAAACCATGGAGAACAACAAGGTAAAAACTTGAGACCTCCTCCCTTCTATGTCTCGTTGATTATTGGAGACAAATTGGTGCACAATTGTATGATTGATTCTGGGGCTAGTAGTTCTTTTATGACCAAACAAATAGCTAACCAACTAGGCCTCCAATATGAGGTCATCTCTAGAGGAGTAGTCCAATTAGATGGGACAACAGTGACTACTGTGGGAATCATCAAAGATCTAAGTCTCACCCTACATGCTTTCCCTAATGTGAATGTTTTGTAAAATGTTTCAAACATAGATTTTCCACTGCAATTTGATTTATGTCTATCCATGGATTTCACTGCCAAAATTAGAGGTTACCTGTCTATTGATTGGTCATATATTCTCTTTAGGACAAGATACGGGGTGAAGGTCACAATTAGATCTAAACCTATTGTTGATTACCATATTGAATCCTATATACCTAGCCCAATCAATGCCAATTTCTTAGCTTTCGATCAAGAAGACCTATTAAGCACGTCTAAAGTAAATACCAAGGTGGGATGTATCCCAGACTTGACACTCGATTATTGGACCAAAAAAAGTCATGCTTTTGATCCTTATAGGGGGATGGAAGAATTTGAGCTAGGTGTCTACTACCTACATGAAGACAACCACCATCTTCCTGACCTGATTAAGCTAGAATGTAAGGATAACAATGAGGTATGGTAATTGTTCTTTGATGGCTCAATGAGTAGAGAAGGAGCTGGAGTAGGAGCCATGATTCTATCCCCTATAGGTATGAGATATTATTCAACCTTCTGATTCTAGTTTTCTTGCTCAAATAACACTGCTAAATATGAGGCTTTAGTCCAAGGTCTTCATTGGGAAAGGAAGCTAGGAATCAAGAACTTGCAAGTATTCGGTGATAGTGAACTAGTTTCCAATTAGGTCGGAGGAATTAATGTTGTCAAAAATGACTTGCTCAAAAACTACAAGAGTAGGATATGGGATCTCATGGAGGATTTTGAGGCCTTTAGTATTGTTTCCAAACCCAGGAAGGAGAATGAAGTTGCTGATAGACTTGTAGTAGTTGGAGCAATGTTTGATGTGGTTGACAACCTCAAGAGGGACAAAGAAAAGCTCCATATCAATGTTGTTGTGAGGCTATTAGTGTGAAATAATAATACATACTAGAAATTTTTTGAGAATGATCAACATATCATTAATTTTTTGTAAGAAGAAGTTGAATTCTCAGCTAGAAACCAGAGTAGACTAGAGTAGCAATATGGGAATCAAATAGTACAACTGCATATAAACAGACTTCCCAAAGGTTTAGTGAAACTATAATCTATTTTTGAATCCCAATGATCAGTTTAGAAAAGAGAAGGCTAACATGCATATTAAAGGAGAAGATTCAGAGTCAATCCCAGTTGGAGAAGACAAAACACTTTGAATTGAATAAGTGGACTGAGAAAGAAAGGTATGAATTCATAAAACTTTGCCAAGAATTTCTTAATGTGTTTTCTTGGAGTTATGAAGACCTAAGAGGGTTCAATCCAAAGCTAGCACAACACATAATCAAACTGGATCCAACTACTCAGCCCATCAGGTACAAGCAGAGACCAGTCAACCCACATATAGAGCCCCTAATGAAGAAGGAGTTGAACAAGCTGATAGAGGAAAACATCATATTTCTAATCAAACACTCAAGATGGGTTGCAAATTTGGTCCTATTCAGGAAGAAAAATGGAGAAATCAGGCTATGTGTTGACTTCAAGGATTTAAACAGAGCCTCCCTCAAACACCACTACCCACTCCCTTTAATGGAGTAGATCTTGCATGTAGTGTCTGGGTCAGAAAGGTTCTCCCTCCTAGATGGCTACTCAGGGTAAAACAAGATCATGGTGAAAGAATATGATCAATTCAAAAAATCTTTCACTACAAAATGGAGCACCTATGCCTACAAGAAAATTCCATTTGGATTATCCAATACTAGAGCCACTTTTCAAAGTGCAATGGATATGGCATTCAAGGGGCTGATTAACAAAATAGTGTTGATCTATATTGTTGACATTACAGTGTTTTCCAAAAATGCACCAGACCACCTTTTCCATCTAAGGCAGGTGTTCCAATGATGCAGGAGTTTTTGGGTGTTACTAAACCCTAAAAAATGCATATTCTTGGCCCATGAAGGAAAGATTATAGGCCATATCATATCAAAGGAAGGATTAGCAATTGACCAAGAAATATTTCAAGAAATAAGAGCATTGCCATTGCCAAGTCACAAGAAGGCTCATCAAATCTTCTTGGGAAAAATAAATTTTGTTCGTAGGTTTTTTCCAAACTTTGCTACCCTTGTTAAGCCAATAACATTGATTCTGAAGAAGAGCTTAACCTTTAGGTGGACAAATAAAGGAAAATTAAGTTTTGGGGCTATCAAAGAAGCCATATCATAAGCCTCAACTCTTATGAACCCATATTTTTCCAAAGACTGGATATTGTATGCCTTTGGTGGTAGCGACACAATTTCTACAATCTTGGTGCATCAGAACAAAGAAAGTATAGAACATCCAATTGCTTTCTTCAACCAGAGTCTAGAATATTATGAGGTGAGATACTCCTTTATAGAGAAGCAATTCCTAGTGGTAATCGTAGAATTGAATAAGTTTAAGCATTTGGTTTCAAACAACAAAATCCAACTATTGGTCTCCCACACAGGAGTTAAAGAATTCGTTCTCAGTAAGGACCTGAATGAAAATCATGCAGGATGGATCACCTGTGTCATGGAATATGACATTGAGATCAAGGTCACCAAACTGGTCCATGGGAAGGGATTGTGTGAACAACTAGCCTCAGGTCAACAAGATGAAATAAACAGTGAAAAGGAGGTTGTTCTTGTTCTACAAGATGATCAAGAAAAAGGGAGAGATGATGTACCTACTCCTTAATAGACCCAAGACATGGTGCACTTCCTTCTAATGGGCATTTGTGTTCATGGGATGGGTAAAGAAAAAAGGAGCCATTTCAGGTTACAGGCCATCCCATATGTTCTTGTTGATGTTGTCTTGTTTGAAAGAGACATCAATGGAATTCTACTAAGATGCATTGAGACAGATCAGGTGGAGAGAGTGCTACAAGAATTCCAAGTTGAAGCAGCTAGAGGCCATTTTTCTCCAAGAGTGATATCACTCAAAATCATGAAAGTAGGATATTATTGGCCCAGAGAGTTTAGTAATTGCTACATAAGGATCAAAATGTGCAAGAATTGTGCTTTCTTCAAAGGCAAGTAAAGGCTAACAGCACTGCCATTGCACCCAATCTCATTCAACCAACCTTTCATGCAATGGGGATTGGATTTCATTGGATTCATCAATCCAAACTCAAGACAAGTTCATAAATGGATCCTGACACTGACCGATTATTTCATCAAATGGACCGAGGAAGTGGCACTAAAGGAAGAAAATGAGTCTAGTATCTTGGATTTATATGAAGGGATAGTGATTAGATTTAGAGTTCCAGTCACCATCATGTTAGACAATGTATTAGCATTTATAGGTTCCAAGATCACAAGATCGGCCATCAAGAATGGGACTTATTTGAGTACTTAATAAAACTATTACCCTCAAGGTATTGGCTAGGTTGAGTCCATAATAAATAACCTATTAAAGATCATCAGAAGAACTTGTTAGTGCAAAATCATAACACCCCTAAATGAGCACTAAAATATTTACTTTTCTAAGGTAGGCTCATTTGGTGTGATTACATAACATTGAACTTTCCCCAAGGTGTGGGACCTTGCAAAAATGGGAAGGTCTCTCCAGATTGAAGGTTGGTTCCGTATTCCTTTATTTAGGTGCATACGTAGAAACTTGCAGAGGGTCTGTTCTTAATCCTAATCTAAATTTTACCAAGGAGATAGGGATATAAGGAATACATAAATGAAAACAAAGCTAAACTATGAGGTGATGCGCCAAAAGAATGATGAACACTTAGTTTTTCCTTCAACACGAACAAATAAAATGCATGTAATAAACAAGCATAGATAGCCAAATCTGTAATGGGAGACCAGATAGAAGTAAAAGAAATAAGAAGGATCTAAGATCGATCAAAAATGTATTTTATCACTCTATAGATTGATACAGTTCATTGCATAATAACCAAGAGGCAATACAAAAATGCGTTACAATTTTAATGGAAGGCCTGAACCCCAAAAATCCTTTGCTAGAAGGAGAAGGGAGCCTACAAAACTAAGAATATCCAAACCTTTACAATGAACCTTGCATCCGTATCTTTATAGATTCAGCCTGAGAGAAGACAAGAGAGAGAGAGAGAGAATCAGGGAAAATGTGGGTTAAAGCTCAACCACCGTTGTTAATGCTTCTGCTAAAATCTACCCCCAAATCCATCTTTTTGCATTGATCTTTAGTTTGATGCACTTTGAAGGAGAGAGGAAACGATGGAAATAGATCGAATCCAATCTGGTTGTTGAGATTGATGATCCTGCATTGAAATCTCGAACAATGTTTCTCAATTTTACTTCCACCTAACTTCCCAAAAATTAAATTTTCATACTACTCATGGCATAGAAGAGATCAAGATCTTTCCAATGGTGTCATATTTACAATATTTTGAGCCCTGGGTTGAAAGATATGCCCCTTTGAAGTTTGAATTGATTCCGTACAAATGGGCGGAAAAAAATTTGAAAAAAATGGGTCCCCCTTTTGGATTGGGACACGTGGTGCAGCCAAATTGGAATAAAATTTGGGCCCGCGGGTCCAAAATTCACCTTTTATCCTTTTACACAAAAAAAACGTAAAACTTAAAAAATTCCCACAGCCCCAAAGTTCCACACGG
Organism: Taxus chinensis; assembly: GCA_019776745.2. Classification (NCBI taxonomy): domain Eukaryota; kingdom Viridiplantae; phylum Streptophyta; class Pinopsida; order Cupressales; family Taxaceae; genus Taxus; species Taxus chinensis. Next base: position 595,593,844 of record CM034146.1, on the reverse strand, counting down.
ACACGTGGCTCCTTTTGGTTAGATGGGAAATGTGCTCCCATTTTTTACTTTTATACCTGTTGGGATGAAAGGAAAATTTTCACCTTTTCCCCCGACTCCCTCACCTTGGCTTTGACTTGGGTCTAAATGCTGACTTTTTCCCCTGGGCTAGAGTTGCCGCGCCATTTTGCAACTTTTACTCTCATTTTGAGGCAAAGGGTGAAAAACCATAACTTTTTCCTCCGACAACCCACTTTCCTCTAAGACATGTGTCACTCTAGCACTCGTTTGGAAACCTTTTCTCCATTTTACCCTTAAAACAGTGCCCTTAAGACACCTGGTAGCCTCTGTCTGGTCCTGTTTATGTATTGACTATTCAACTAACTCTTCCTTCTACTGATAGGACACGTGGAGGCACTACACTTGTTTGTAAACCTGACCCAAATTTTTCCTTTGGAGGAGTGCATCAAGTTAACACTTGTCAGCCTCCACTAATCTGTGGACTTTTCAATATTCTTTCTTCCTTTTAGACTTTGGGCTGTACGTGGCGAGCTTGTGCTCATTTGGGTCTCTAACCTTGGGACCAACTCTTGGAGATGCACCATGTTGACACTTGGCACTCTCCACTCACACATTCATACTTATCTAATTTTAAAGCTCACCCTGTCCATCTTTGACTTTGTTTGACCATTTTAGCCTACCTTCATTCTGCCCTGGGACACATGGAGATGCGGCAATTATTTGAGTCTCTCTATTTGGATCCATCTTTGGAGAAGCGTTCCAAGGACATGTGGCTCTCTTCACTTTAGCTCCTCCATACTTAGTCAATTTTGAAGCTTTTCCTTTCCACCCCTTGACTCTCTTTGACCATTTTCCACATGGAGGGCCAGTGCAAGTTTGATTTCCTCCCTTTGGATTCACTTTGAGAGAAGTGTCATTAGGACACGTGTTCTCTTCCACTACCTCCTTCATACTTAGTTGTTTTTGGGCCTTTCCTGAACCGTTTCGAGCCCGAGGATGCCAAATCTTCGTTGTTCTTCTTCCTTCTTGCTTTTGGATCGTTTGTAGCATCTTCCTTGGTTATCCAACTCTGCTATTTGATGGCTCTACCTGCCTGTAACTTGGAGAATGGATTTAAAGCAGCAGAGATGGCCTGATAGATTCATTTCCTTCTGTACAGGATCCATTGCTCTTTCTTCATCTCTGCCACTTCATTGCTGAATCTTTTTGCAACCAATTTGTAAGATTAAAATGAGTTCTCTTCAGTCCCTTTTATGCGGGGTCATGATTCAATCCAATATTTGGCTCGGGGTGAAATATGGATAACAATTTGGTGACTCACGGGGACATCTGGCTACTAGATGAAGAGATCAGTTGTCTTGTTGTATCTATTGGGCATGGAGTCAAGAATAACAGTCTGATACTAATTCTACCTCTGGTTCATGATCCCGGCCACTTGCATTCTCATATTTTATAAGAAAATCTTGAAATGAAGATTTCTGAGAGTAGGAAATTGTTTCAAATCAGGGCTTCGTCTGTCTCTCTAAATGAATTGCCATAAGAGCAAAAAAATAGCACCACGACTATGTACAAAATTGAAATCATACATGCTCCAAATGGAACATGCAGAGCGTGCAAAATTACTTAGGAGAAAAGCGAATCTATACACTATAGCTAAGACAATGTGCAAAAGCACTTGGAGGAAAGAGAAACTAACTGATATGTACAGGGTGAGACTTCCCTTTTAGTAGCAGTGCTTAAGATAGATCTCATTTACTGGAATCTGCAACTCTTCACCCTCTAATGTAGACAATTGGAAAGCATTACTACTTTTGCATCTTGTTATCATATAGGGGACACTCCATATGGCATCGAACTTAGAATGTCTCCCTGGTTTTGCTTGATCTATCATCCCATTTAAAAACCAGGTCCCCTTCCTGGAAGGTCCTTGCTCTAGCCTTCTTGTCAAAGCATCTTTTAATTGAGGCCTGGTTCTTCTCCAATTCTTGGAGAGATTTCTCTCTGGTCTCTTCTAATTCTATTAGCTCCATGTACCTAGGCCTCCATTGGTTCAAATTCAGACATCTCTAGTTTCTTCACAAGCTCCAATGCTGGTAATTCAAGTGATATAGGCAACACTACCTCTTTCCCATAGACAAGCTTGAATGGGGAGCTACCTGTAGATCTCTTGGGCATTATTCTATCAGCCCATAAGGCTATTTTGAGATTTGTGTGTCAGGTCCTTTGATTCTCATCTAGATTTCTTCTGATGATCTTCAGTAGGTTTTTGTTTGTAGACTCAGTCTAGGTCATTACCTTGAGGATAATAGTTTGATGAAGTACTTAAATAAGTCCCATTTTTAACAGCCCATCCTATAATTTTAGAACCTATAAATGTTAATGCATTGTTTGAGATGATGGTGGCTGGTACTCCAAATCTGGTCACTATCCCTTCATAGAAATCCAGGATACTAGACTCACTTGCTTCTTTGAGTGCCACTTCCTCAGTCCACTTGGTGAAATAATCAATTGCTGTAAGGATCCATTTGTGACCTTGGCTTGAGTTTGGGTTGATGACTCCAATGAAGTCCAATCCCCATTGCATGAAAGGTTGGTCTACTGAGATTGGGTGCAATGGAAGTGATGTTAGATTCTCTTTTCCTTTAAAGAATGCATAACTCTTGCACCTTTTGATCCACGTGAAATAGTCACTAAACACTTTGGGCCAATAGTATCATGCTTTCATGATTTTGAGTGTTGTCACTCTTAGAGAAAAATGGCCTCCAACTGCTTCGACATGGAATTATTGTAGCACTCTCTCCACCTGATTTGTCCCAATGCATCTTAGCAGAAACACCATTGATGTCTCTTTTGAACAAGACACCATCAATAAGAACATATGGGATGGGCTATAGCCTGATATGCCTTATTTTTGCTTTACTCATCCCATGAGGACATATGACCTATTTGAAGGAAGTGCACCATGTCTTGGGTCCAACAAGGAGAAGGATATATCATCTCTCCCTTCTCCTTGATTATCTTGTAAGATAAGAACAACCTCTTTATCATTGTTTATTTCATCTTGTAGAGGAGAGGCTAATTTCTCGCACAAGCCCCTCCCACGGACCAGCTTGGTGACCTTGATCTCAATGTCATATTACATGACATGAGTGATCCACCTTGCACCTTTCTCATTCAGGTCCTTATTGAGGAGGAATTATTTGACTCTTGCATGGGAGACCAATAGTTGGATTTTGTTGTTTGACACCAAATTCTTAAACTTCTTTAGTTCCCTGATCACTGCTAGGACTTGCTTCTCAATGAAGGAATACCTCACCTCATAGTCTTCTAGACTCTGACTGGAGAAATAAATTGGTTGTTCTGAGATTTCTTTGTTCTATAAAACTAGGATTGCAGAGATAGTGTCACTGCCACCAAAGGCATACAATATGAAGTCTTTGGAAAAATCAAGGTTCACAAGAGTTGAGGCCTGTGATATGGCCTCTTTGATAGCTTCAAAGTTTTCCTTTCCCTCATATTTTCCATCTGAATGCTAAGCTCTTCTTCAGCATCAGTGTTATTTTCTTAACCAGAGTAGAAAAAATTTGGGATAAACCTTCAAACAAATATTGATCTTAGCCAAGGAGCTTTGACGATCCTTCTTATGACTTGGTAATGGCAGTGCTTTTATTACTTTAACTCTTTCTAGATCAATTGCCAAACCCTCCTTAGAAACAATATGGCCTAAAACCCTGCCCTCATGGGCCAAGAATATGCACTTTTTAGGGTTCAAAGATACCCCAAATATTTTGCATCTTTGAAACACTTGCCTTAGATGAAAAAGGTGGCCTGCTACGTTCTTGGAGAACATAGTGATATCATCTAGATAAATCAGCACTATTTTGTTGATTAGCCCTTTGAATTCCATATCCATGGCTCTTCGGAAAGTAGTAACTAGCATTAGATAGTCCAAATGGAATTTTTTGTATGCATAGGTGCCCCATTTGGTGGTGAAAGTGGTTTTGAATTGATCATATTATTTCACCATGATTTGATTGTATCCTAAGTAGCCATCTAAGAGAGAAAATCTCTCTGACCCAGACACTACTTGCAAGATTTGTTCCATTGAAGGGAGTGGGTGGTGATATTTAAGAGAGGCTCTATTTAAATCCCTGAAGTCAACACATAGCCTGATTTCTCCATTTTTCTTTCTGACTGGGAACAGATTTGCAACCCAACTTGAATGCTTGAATTGGGAATATGATACTTGCCTATATTAGTTTGTTCAGCTCCTTCTTCATCAGAGGCTCAATATGTGGGTTGAATGGTCTCTGCTTCTACCTAATAGGCTGAGCAACTAGATCTAGTTCTATTGTGTGTTGTGCTATCTTTGGATTAAAACCCCTCAAGTCCTCATAACTCCAAGAAAACACATTAGGGACTTCTTGGTAGAGTTGTATGAATTCATACATTTCCTGCTCAGTGACCACCTTGCCAATTTGAAGTGTTTTGTCTTCTCCAACTGGGATTGACTTTGAATCCTCTCCTTTGATATGTATGTTAACCTTCTCTTTTCTGAACTAATCATTAGGTATTAAAAATGGATTCCAGCGTCACTAAGCCTTTAGGAAGCTTTTTTGTGTGTAACAGTACTATCTGGTTCCCATACTGTTGCTCTAGTCTGTTTTGATTATGGGTTGAGAATTTAGCTTCTTCAGGTAGAAAATTTAATGATTTGTTGGTCATTCTCAAACACCTGCCAGCATGTATTATTATCTGGCACTGCTGGCCTCACAACCACATGGATATGTGGTTGTTATTTGTCTCTTTTGATTTTTTCCACCACATCAAAGGTTGCTCCAACTACTGCATGTATATCAACATCTTCATTTTCTTTTCTGGGTATGGACACAATGTTGAAGGCTTTGAAATCCTCCATGAGGTCCCATACTCTATTTTTATAGTTCTTGAACAGGTCATTCTTGACAGCATTAAGTCCTCTGACTTGGTTAGCAACCAATTCACTATCACCAAACACAAGACAAATTCTTGATCCCTAGCTTTCTTGCCCAATGAATACCTTGGACTAAAGCCTCATATTCAGCAACATTATTTGAGCACACAAACTGAAATCTAAAGGCTAAATAATACTTCATACCTTTGGGAGAAACAATCATAGCTCCTCCTCCAGCTCCTTATCTACTTTTTGAACCATCAAAGAATAATTTCCATACCTCATTGTCATCTTTACGTTCTGGCTTGATTAAGGTAGGGAGAGGGGTGATTTTATTCATGTAGAAGGTAGACACCCAGCTTAGATTCTTCTATTTCTTTATAGGGGTCAAAAGCATGTATTTTTCTACCCCACTCATCTAGAGTCAAGTATGGGATACATTTTCAACTTGGTATTTGCTTCATTAGTTCTTAGGAGGTCTTCTTGATCAAAGGCTAAGTAGTTATCATTGATTGGGCTAAGTAAATAGGATTCAATATGATAGTCAGCAATAGGTTCAGATCTGATTAACGTATTTTCCCCATATCTTTTCCTAAAGAGCATATGTGACCAGTCAGTAGACAGGTAGCCTCCAATCTTGGTAGTGAAGTCCCTAGATAGACACAAAGCAAAATGTGGTGGCAAATCTATGATGGACACATTTTGCAATACAATCACATTGGGGCAAGCATGTAGGGTGAGGCTCATATATTTGATGATTCCCATAGTGGTCACTATTGTCCCATCTAATTGAACTACTCCTCTAGAGATAACCTCATATTGGAGACCCAACTAGTCGGCTATTTGTTTGGGCATCACAGAACTAGTAGCCCCAGATTCAATCATACAATTGTGCACTAATTTGTCCCCAATAATTAATGAGACATAGAATGGAGGGGGTCTCAAGTTCTTACCTTGTTGTTCTCCATTGGTTCTTCTCAGGTTGAAATGCATTGGCAAACACTCTCTCCTTGTTGATTAGGGGGTTGATTTGAACTTGACCAATTCTGCATGACAGTCTGTAACAGATCCCTCTACCCTGGAATGGCCAATGACTCCTATAGTGAAATTTTCACACTTGTCATCTTCATTTTCTCAATAATATTGAATGAGCTATCTTTTTGCTTGCCCCTTCCCAGACACATTTCTTTCTTGCACATGGGCTGTTACAACCGGTGCTTGACTGGATTTGGAAGGTGGCTTGGATTGGTTCTATATGTTTGGGAGTTACACTTGGAACACCAGGACCTTGTGGAGTGATGGAAGGTTGAGGGTTACCTAATTTTAGTAGTTGGCCCTCTCCAATGCTTCTCTTTTTGGACCATGTATTGGCAGCCACACTTTGAGGAGGGAACTGATTCATCCCACATAAATCTTTAGCCTGCCAATTTACAAGCATGGTCTCTCCTGGAGGTTCACCTTGTTGAGCTCCTTGATGTTGATCTCCTTCTTGACCAAGCTCTTGTGACACCATACTGGTTTGCACCATTAGAGCTTGATTCAGAGCACCATTAAAACACATGGATTGGTTATGTGGCTGACTGCATGGAAAACACCAATCATATTCCTATGTGCCATATTGTTCTGTGCAGGGACTAATGCCTTTGATGTTGAGGTTACCTTAGATCATAAGACCTAAAAGGTCTAGCAGCTTGAGGTTGTCCTTCGATTTTGGTTCTAGTTTGCAGTCTGAGGTGGTGGCCTATTTTTTTGGTATTAGGGTCTAGCTTGATATTGAGCCTGAGGTTGGTATGGCCTGAAACTCTGAGCTTGTTGTCTTTTGATGGTCACTAGCTCATTCCCAAAGTTCTAGAGTTGCTTCATCACCACTTCTTGAAACTCTTTAGAGGCATCAGATGATGAAGTGGAAGCTTCAGCTGAGTTTTGACTCTTGGGGGTGGGTATAAGAGCTAATGTGGGCGCTTGGCTAGTATCTGGGCTTCCTAACTCAGGGTATCAGAGGCATAGATGGCCTAGGAGCTATTTTTCCAGCTTGAATCAAATGGTTCTCAGCCCCTATGGAGAGGCTATAGGATGCAGGTAATGTAGTGCCCCCCATTGACTGAATCATAAGAGAAATATCATAATTTAAAGCCCTAAGAAAGTATAAGAAGGCACCTTCATTAGTGGGCTTTACTGTTGTTGGAATCCTATCCCAGGTCCATTGAAATCTGAGGTTGAAGTCTGTCAGCTACTCGTTCGGGGCTCTCTTGATTGTTGTTAGTTGCTCCAACAAAGACAAGTTATCACCTTTTTCCCCAAACTGATTGTGAAGGGTCGTGCACAGCTGGTTCCAGTTCTGGATAGAGCCTGTTACAAGACTCTTGAACCATTGTGAAGCTTTCCCTTTGAATGAAGAGGTGAGAATCTTGACTGCTATGTCCATTTCATAATCTCATGGATTGTGTAGACATTTGCAATATCTTGGACATGATCACCCAGAGAAGTTTGGTTCTCCTCCAGTGAAATATGGGATACTCTTTAATGCTGCAATAGGAACTGGATTTTCTGCATTCAAGGTAAGTGGACTACTGCCAATGAAGTTAACATAAGGATTTGGTTGAGCCATTCTGATTGGCCTAAGAACTCCTTTGATTGAATGAATGGTCTACTGCAGGAGGAGGTGTTGATAAAGCTCTGCTTGGTGGGGATAGAGACCTCTGGACTCTTCTTCTTCTTCTCCCTCTGTCTGGGGATAAGTCTAAATAGAAAAATAGTCCCTCTTCTCTTGTTCTTGACCATGTTTGTATTATTCTCATGAACCTTCCAAGCTTGGACTGCTGAAACCAGTAGATTTGTTTCTTTTGGAGTTCTCTAGATGTACAGTTTTAAGGCTTCTTAAAAGCTAGAATCATAGAAAGTGTACATCAATCCCTACTTTAATAAGATGGAGACTTCTTAGTCCCACCAAGCATGCCAAAACTATTAACGTGCAGAATCACAGCACCCCCAAATGAGTTCTATGAAGGTCTATTTTCTAAGGCATAGTCATTTGGTGTGATTGCATAACATTGAACTTTTCCCAAGGTGTGGGACCTTGCAAAATAGGAAAAGCTCTCCAGATTAAAGGTTGGTTCCTTATTCCTCTATTTAGGTGCATACGTAGAAACTTGCAGAGGGTCTATTCTTAATCCTAATCTAAACTTTACCAAGGAGACATGGATAAAAGGAATACAAAAATGAAAAAACAAAGATAAACTACGAGGTGATGCACCAAAGGAATGATGAACACTTAGTTTACCTTAAACATGAACCAATAAAATGCATACAATAAACAAGCACAGATAGCCAGATATGTAATGGGAGACCAGATAGAAGGTAAAAGAAACAAGAAGGATCTAAAATCGATCACAAATGTATTTTTATTTCTCTATAGATTGATATAGTTCATTACAGGATAGCCAAAGGCGGAAATGTATTATGCAATTTTAATGGAAGCCCTGAACCCCACAAATCCTTTGCTAGAAGGAGAAGGGAGCCTGCAAAACTAAGAATATCCAACCCTTTACAATGAACCATGCCCCCATTCTTTATAGATTCAGCCTGAAAGAAGAAAGAGAGAGAGAGAGAGAAGTGGGAAAATGTGGGTCAAAGCTCAACCACCATTGTTAATGCTTCTGCTAAAATCTACCCCAAATCCATCTTTTTGCATTGATCCTTGGTTCGGTGCCTTGAAGGAAGAGGAAATGATGGAAACAGATCAAATCCAATCTGGTTGTTGAGAATGATGATCCTGCATTGAAAGTCCGAAGACATTTTCTCTATTTTACTTCCACCTAACTTCCCAAAAATTAAAGTTTCAGACTCTCCATGACATAGAAGAGATCGAGATCTTTCCAATGGTTAGATTTGTAATATTTCGAGCCCTGAGTCGAAAGATATGCCCCTTTGAAGTTTGAATCGATTCCGTACAAAGGATGGAAAACAACTTTTGAAAAAATGGGTCCCCCTTTTGGATTAGGACACGTGGCAGCCAGATTAGAACAAAATTTGGGCCCAAGGGTCCAATTCACCTTTTATCCTTTTGCGCAAAAAACATAAAACTAAAAAAAATTCCCCGCTTGCAACCTTGAAGCTCCGCACAGACACATGGCTGCTTTTTCGTTGGATGGGAAATGTTGCGGGCCATTTTTAATTTTATCCCTTTTGGGTGAAAGGAAATTTTTTACCTTTTCCTTGACATCCCCACCTTGGCTTTGACTCAAGTCTAAATGTTGACTTTTTCCCTGGGAGGAGTTGTGGGCCATTTTGTAACTTTTACTCCCTATTATGCGGAATCGGGTGTCGATTCCAATATTTGGCCTGGGGGCAAAATATGGATAACAACTACTTAATACACGTGTCACTATAGCAAACTACATTTGAAAACCTATGAATATCAATTTGAATCTTTAATTAGCACCATTGGAGACAGTTGGTACCCTTGCTCAGCTTGTTTATGCATTAACTATTTGCTCTCAACTAACTCTACCTTCGTTGATAGAACACGTGGAGGAACCACGCTTGTTTGCAAACATGACCCAAAGTTGTCCTTTGGATGTGCGTCATATATATATATATTCCCCATCTGTCAGATGCATTTACAGATCTATGGAGTGTCCAATATTCCTGTCTTACAGATTCTAGACTTTGGAACTAAATAGCGAGCTTGCGCTAGATATGGGTCTCTAGAAAACTAGCTAGACATACAATTGTTGGAGATGTGCCATGCTGAATTTTTGGCAGTGTGAAGAACTTGCAAAATCATACTTGGCCTGTTTTTTATTGGAAAGCACCTTCTTTCCACCTCCATAACTGAATGTTTGATAGAATAATAAGATTACTCATTCATTCCGAGAATTTGGAGACAGTTTCGGAGATGTAAAGAGAAACGCTTCCGTTTAAGTCTAACTGCTAAAGTTCTAGAGCTAAATTTGGAGAAGCGTTGCAAGGAGACGTAAGTGATAAAATCTCTGGAGCTAAGTGGATCCTCCAAGTTCTGGAGCTAAGTGACAGATTTCCGAAGCTAAGCCACATTTTGGCCAACTTCCTCGAAAAAGGTGTCTGGTTACTTCATACTTCACTTATCTGGAATAAATATGACATATTTATTCAAAAAATTGCGCAAGTTTGAGTTCCTCCCTTTGGATTCACTTTGAGAGAAGTGTTGTTAAGACATGTGTTATCAAACAAAAGATAGAACAATTACATCCTTAACTTGTTTTTAGATCAAACAAAAGTTATGAAATGCAGACAAACTTTCGAGCCCGAAGGGGAAGTCGAATCTTCAGTATTTATTCTTACACATTATTTATGAGATCATATTTTAGCATCTCAAACATAGTTATCCTTAGACTTTTCTATTTGATGGCTCATAAGCTGCTTAGTAACTTAGACAATAGTGATTTAAAGCGCTAGAGACAGTCCTGAAAGAGGGCATTTCCTTCCGTACAGGATCGCATTGGTTCTTATATTTTAAAAATGACTCATGCCACTTGTTTATCTGCTAAATAAGTTTTTATTGATCACTTTGGGTCAGGATTATAGTGTTGTTATCTCAGTCAAAATTCAAGCAAAGGAATCGTATGATATACACAACCTACTAACTATTAGCTAGGGGGGCAACTGGGCTATTATTATTAATCTACTACTTGGGCAAAAAAGGAACAACTTACAAACTACATTTGGGATGCAGCATTCACTATATAAGAAGGGAAGATTTTTAATTCCATAACACACACCAACTTAGGGGAAAGGTCGTTGTAGCCCACTATCTTAGTGTAACTTTCACAAGGGAAACCTAGTTTCAAGGGACACATTTTTTTATCTCACACACACCAGAACTACATTTAGTCTGAAATATAGTGCAACTCTTGTTGACAATCACATTAGGGTGACCCCTAAGGTCAACCCGACTCAATCATGAGTATATTTTATTCCATCTAATGTGCACTTGAATCATGTTCAAATAGCTAGGGTTTTTTCGTAGGTAGAGGTGAGACAAGAGAACTCTACAGCAAAGTGGATGTGACACAAAGCAAAGTGAATGTGACCTTATCTGACGCTAAAAAGAACCAGATCTACACACGTCTTCAGGACAACTAGTGCCCCAGTTCAACACACTAGCACCTGGGGAATTTTATCCCCTTTTGGGGGATTTTTTCTAACATAACTTTCGGGATCATTGGTTTCCAGACAAAGCACATACAATCCAGATTGATCATGTCCCCACCATCTGTTTAGCCCCAAATCTAGTCCAAACAGTAAAATATCAACTAAGTCATTCTTATCCTCTTGTTGGTTACTCTTGCTTACTATCGTATCTTGATATATTATATGTTTCGAATATTTCTGATTTAGTCTAGTTCTCTGACTAAGATTTAAATTAAATTGTTAAATAAGTTTATAGCATATCAGGTGACTCTCTTATAAACTTAGGGAATTGTTGAAGAATTTTTCATATGGTAGGAGGGTAATCATAACTAGGAATATCTTTATGTTCATCTTTCTCTTATCAAAGGCAAGGTTTTGAATGCTAGACATGGTGTGCATATTATGATATGTTTTTTTAGCTTCTTATTATTTGCATCTCCTATGGAAAAGAAATCAGCATAATGAGGAACTAGATTAGGAAAAACTATTAGTTTCATTTTTATATCTCACCTTACAAATATTACTTTGACGATGAATCATCAGAACCATCATTCATATATTCTATTTGTGAAATTTTCTAAGTCGAGAGTGTCAGAAAAAATAGGTTATAAGAAGAATTTATGACAAAAATTGGTTGTGCAATAATATTTTCACATAGTCCCAATGGGTGTCTAGATAGGAATTCAGAAAACATAGATGTGATGTAACATCCCCATTTTTAAGACACTAGAACAAGGGGAAAATTTTTTTATATATATAAGTTCCCTATTCTGAATTATGTGATTCAAAACACACGACCAAGTTTTAATAATTGTTCTCTGTCCAATTAATGTAATTCAAATCACACAATTACTTTTAAAACCAATGTTCTCTGTTTGCATATTTACACTATGGAACACACATTCAATGTCATTCAATCATATAACAGATACCATATGTTGTTTGTAATGACTCAAAGAACTACTGATCTCCCATTTATGGCTCGGAGTTTCAACGATCTCTCATTTCATGACTCGGCTACTTACCGATCCTTCATGTTAATCCCATGCATTGTATACTAAGTATACTTGGTTCTCTACCAATTTCGGTTATCGAAGTGTTCCATTTAAGAGGCCTATCTAAATATCTGTTACTGATAACTCATCTGAAATCCTGCTTCTTAAACTAGGTGATTAGGACAACGCAACCAGTAACTTGGGATACTTTGGCCAAAAAATTTCACATGCTTTGCATGATTATATTCCTAGACGTTATACACATCAATGGAATATGTCCTTCACCTCACTTCGTTTGTTATCTAGAATGGTCTTTTCTAACCTTTGTCAGTCCTCTCGTCCAAGGTTAAACTTTAACCCAAGATAGCAATATGAAGGAGTATAGGGAGACACTCGTGGTGACTAAAGGTACGCAGACATACCTTGTTAACCCTAGTCGGTTGCGTGTGTCTGGTTACCTTTAATTTTCCTGAGTCACTCCGTATACAAGGTCATATTCCTAACTTGGTCCTAAGCTTATGTAAACTTTGATGATTCGATTCGGAAGGGCATTGTAGCATGTCAGCTGCAATATTGTGTTGTCATGAAGGCCCCCGCCTTCATGAAGACATCAGATTGCAGTTGGCATGTGTCAATGTCCTATGGAATCCTTCCAAGGGTTACACATCCAGCTAAAAGTGTGATTAGATTCTTATCTTTAATATTTTAAGAATAGGTTTCAGCAACCGTGTTGATCCTCTAACCTCACTGTTCGTTACAATTGCATAGCTAAGAAAGACTTAAATTGGTCTTATAGCTTAATATACATTTACTCCTCCTCACTGAAGGATTGCATATATCCATCTTGGTTCTTTAATTTAAGCTTCAGACTAACAGTCCACTACGGCTTAACGTAGTAAGATCAACTTACTAAACTTAACCAAGTTTTGTTCGCAACTGAATTTAAATCCAGAATTTCATCTTATTAGACGCCATTTAAATGAGGCCTAATTCTAAATGAATGTATTCATTTATTCACTATAACCTTACTTCAATTAAGGTTTGTTACGAGGAGATATGATTCTTCATACCGAATATCCTCTGGATCAAACATCTCAGAATATCAACGAAATCAGAGTACAAGATTCAATTGTCTCTTTTTATTTATATTCACTAGCTTATATACCAGTTCCGAATATCGTTCATTTAAGAATTCATATTCACTTAACTCTTTTCAAATGTCAATTTAAAATCCATATTGACCTAAGTATGAATTAATTGTACATTCCAACTTAAAAGTTGTATTCAAGTAAAGAATAGATATTATATCCTTTAAAATCTATCAACCATCATTTGAATATATCCACATTCAACGAATAAAATTTATATTCCCAATCTTATTCAAATAGTTCCAAGGCGGTATAGCCATTAAAATAACACACCTTTCCTTGTACTCAATCCTTAAGATTAAAATTTATACAATTTACAAGCCCATACAACCAAACTTATTCTTGCCAAACAACATTAACAACTCATAAAGAAGAAGAATACAACTTTCTCTTTTTCCATTTCCTCGTACAAGAATAATAAATTCTCAGATACGATCCATCCTTAGCTAATCAGAAGAAGCATCAGAAAAACAACATGTCTTCATTTTTACTCATGGAAAACCATCTGCAAAATTTACTTGCACGGGTCAGTTCATTGAACTGAGCGTATTAAGCACTTGTCATTAAAATGAGGTGCTCTTAATTAACTGTCTCAATAAAAGAACTTTGCTTTTATGAAACGTTAATAAATTGAGATGGACATCATCTACGAAATTAAGTGTTAATAAGGATGAACAACTTAACAACCCAATCCCCTAATAACCATCACAATCAGACAAAAATATTTACTAACATTCTCCCAAATAATTACTACCAGAAGTAATTTCCTTTCAATAGTTTCAGATTAAAAACATTCTGAAAAAGCTAATACACTTATGTATATAATGTTGATCTAATGCAATTACTATCAATTCCATTCCATTATAATAGTTGAAATTTCAAGAGATGAATTTTAATTAAGAATTCAAATAGAACTACTTCCCTTTCATACTACTCATTTAATTTCAAGCAATCAAATGCAGAAGAGAAATTAGTCATTCACCACGAAAACACTGGTGTCATTTCTCAAAATTCAGCAAAACAGCATAATACTTCTTTCAAATCCGAAAAGAAGGAAAACAAACAATTAAATGCAGATGCTTACGCCTAAGGCAGTAAGAAATTCATTTAATATCAAATATAGAATTTCAACTGGATAAGAGAAGAAAATAATTATTACTTCCAATTACCCATCCAATATTCCCTTTCTTTTCATCACAACTATACTGGATGAATTAAACAAGAAGTGATATCAATCAATGATAACAGCCAAAGTGAGAGAGCAATAAAGTCAATAATCGAATGAATGGAAAAAGAATCATATTATCTCTTCTTAATGCCTGGCCAAATATCAACTAGTTAGCACAGACCTGTTCCCATAAGATGATTTCTTCTAACAAATCTATTTCAGTAAATAAAACTTACTAACTACCATTCCAGAGAGTTTACCCAAAATTCATTTGCATCCGGTCCGTAAGTATCAATATCAACATGGCCCCTCTAAATAAAATCATTTCCTTTAATTTTTCACCCAACGGACATTCTCATCCAGATACAAACAAGTAAGAGTGTACAGCAAACAACAAATCATGTTTTCATCGTAATAATAAAAGGATTCATTTTCCAAACACCAAAGTAAGAACCCAATTTCGATTCAGTTTTAATGTAAGTAGCAAGAAGTTTAGACTGCAATTTGCATGTATATATATATATATATATATATATATATATATATATATATTCGCTTAAAAACAATCATTCCCAGCTAGGTCTGAAACAAGCAAGAATGAGCAACCAGCTATATGGCCATAATATCACTGTATTAAATAAAGAACCCATCTTTCCAACTGCAAGAACAAGATTTTACTCTAGTACGGTTCTAATCGAACACCATAAAAAGGTTCAGATATACAGTTCCTTTATTTATATATATACATTTCAAAGGATTCAAAGAAAGATAACAATACACTCTACTCACTCATCAAATAACCAAGTTCAGTGTTTAAATAATTTATTTTCCCCAACAACCATTCACGGCCTTCAACCCACATGGTGATATTGAATCGTTTTTAATCAGCAAGGGTAAGACAATGGAATGAATTCGTTGTCCTTGATGAAATCGTATTCTATGCAATGTAAAGCAACTAGGACTAATAACTCACACAAACAGTTTCATCAAGCATTATCTCGATTTTTCCCAAATCATTTACATGCACGAAACTCAGAAAACATTATTCACATCGCTGGTACATTCATCAACTCGAACCCATAAAGGATAATAGAACCAAATACCCAACACTGTCAAAACAAAACTCATACAACAAGGACATAGTTTCCATTTCATTTACCCTTTTTACAAGGAAATACCCAAATCGTATTCATTTCCAACAGACATCTCAACCCAGAAATCACATTAATTGTATCAACATTTTCATTTTACAAAAACACCCAACATAAGAGCAGAGTTCTTTTAATGAAGACACTTAACAAAGAGCAAGAACGGTTTAAAGAGAAGAGCTCAACATGCCTGTAAAATTTCTTGTGGCTTGAATAAAATCACGTCCGCGCCCACAGGAGCTATTCTTCTCCACGGCGACAACAACAAGGCTTTCCCAACAATCTCCTAACTTCCACAGGCTCAAAATAGCTCGTGGTTACTCCAAACAACAGCAACAATGACCAGAATGGTTGCAGGTTCAAAAGAACCATAAAAAAAAATGCAGAGCAAAGACTCAAAACCCGAATGAACACAATAACCACAAAATTTCCTCTATCCCCTTTCCAAGGCGAGCTGGTCACCAAGACCGAGATCAATAAATGCATTGAATGCATTGTTTTTTTCTTAATTTCCACGCCACCACCACCGACTCAGGTTTAGTGAGTATCATTTTTTAATTTTTGCATGTAATTTCCTTCTTAGCTACATTGCTAGTTGGATATCTCCAACTTTCCATGTTCCCCCGCCAAACTTGGCGTTTAAACTGCAAGGACATCATTTACTTTCCTTTATTAAATTTCTAACCTTCCCTTCTTATCCGCTCATCATCATGTGTCCATAGGTCCCCTCCTTAGGTTAGCAATAGTTTTAGGTTACATTGTCCATAGCTAGGTATTCACCTAGGTCGCAAGTCATTAGGATTTGTAACAATTTACATCCCATGTAATTTAAAATCCACGTAGGGTAGTAGTTAGGTTGTAGGATAAAACATAGTTATAGGTTTAAACGTAGCCGTAATGTTTTAATTAATGGGTTCTTCTAGTAAGTTTACTAACTTACGTTTATACCCAGCATAATAGCAGGACGTTTCGTCCTATGCTCGACATATACCTGGCTTGCTTGCATCAAGGCTCTTATTGCCTCATGCTTTCCGGCATTGCAATTTGTATGTAGTTCAAAAATTGAACCTTTTTCCATTGACATCAAGGTACCGAATATTTATACATGTAACCAGGGTCTGTAACATTTATAACGACCTTCAGTCTGGTTTCAGACTTCATTCCATTTAGAAAGTAAATCGACAAAGTGATCATAAAGAAGATCCGCAACATACCTTGGATCAATGGAATTGATTCAAGGTGTGTTGTCAACAACAATATGTGTTCATCAAACACAAAAGCAGTCTATTGTTTCGCACTTTGCAAAACACAAGTTATAATGACTTCTGTCTCAAGTAAACAAGTTACAGTAAACAAGGGTCCAGATCAGTAACACATTCTTTTTAAGATTAAAAGATATATCTTAACATAATTATCCTCATTTCCACAGTTACAACATCATGAAAAGAGGTTATCATAGTAGCTTCTAAAAATCAAGACATTATAGAAAAAGATAAATTGTGGACCCGTAGGCCCGATTTTTGTTCCAATCTAGCTGCCACGTATCCCATATCAAAAGGGGACCCATTTTTCAAGTTGTTTTCTAGCCCTCCTATACGGACCCAATACAAACTTTGAAGGGGCATATCTTTCGACTCAGGGCTCGAAATATTGTAAATATGATGCCGTTGGAAAGATCTCAGCCTCACCAACCAGATGGAGGAAACATCTTTGGGTTTCTAATGCAAGATCTTCTTGCCTTAACAACCAGATTAGATTTGATCTGTTTCACCGTTTCCTCTTCCTTCAAGGTGCTGAACGAAGGATTGATGCAGTAAAGATGGATTTGGAGGATAAATTTTATCAGAGGCATTAACAATGGTGGTTGAGCTTCAAATTTTTTTCTTGCTTCTCTCTCTATTCTTCTTTCAGGTTGAATTTATAAATATGGGGGTAGGATTCATTGTAAATGGTTGGACATTCTAGCAAAGGGATCTGTGGGGTTTAGGCCTTCTATCAAAATTGCAATACGTTTTTGCCTCTTGGTTACTTTTAATGGACTATATTAATATACAGAGCAATAAAACACATCTGTGATCAATTTTAGATCCTTTCTTGTCTCTTTTTCTCTCATCAGGTCTCCCATTACATATTTGGCTATCTGTGCTTGTTTATTGTGTGCATTTTGTTGGTTTATGTCTATTGACAAAATAAGTGATTGTCTTTCCTTTGGTACATCACCTAGTAGTTTAGTCATTTCTTATTTCTTAGACTCTTTTATCCCTCTCTCCTTAGCAAGTTTTAGATTAGGTATAAAGATAGATCCTCTGCAAATCCTTACATATGCACCTAAATAGATGGATAAGGAACCAACCTTTGATCTGGAGATCTATTCCATTTTTGCAAGGTCCCACACCTTGGGAAAAGTTCAATGTCATGAAATCACACCAAATAACTCTTCCTTAGAAAAGTAGACCTGTAGAAATCAATTGGGGGTGCTCTAATTTCACACTAACAGGAACATTGAGAGAATAAAAATTCAAGACAAATTCTAGTTTTGTTTCGAGAAGTCTCTTCTTCAAATTTTAGTCTTGATTGTTCAAACTACTCATCAGAGTCATCCTCCACAATCAATTTTTTTACAAACAAAGCCTTCTCCATAGGAGGCTCGCTATTAGGATAATTGAATTGTTATGTAGAAAGAACCAAGGCTGGGAAGACTTCCTCATATTGAGGCCCAAAAAGAGGAGAGTCAAAGCTTTCCACAATCATGGTACTTACAGCCTCCACAAATAGACATAAACCATCAACAGAGATAAATTCCTCCATCCCCACAGAAGCATTCTCTAACAATGATAGGTTCGAAACAGATCTAGAAATGTCCACCTCCATTTTGGCATAAGGATCCAACACAACTGGGCCACATACAATCTGTGCTCCATCCGCAACCCTAGCCGAATTAAAGGTCAAGATCACCCTAGGAAATATTTTGAGTGTGCGCCCCCTTCACAATTTTAGTCGATAATTTTTCCATCATGTAAATAAATAAAATATGAATATATTCTTGTATTTCCAAATTTACATCAAGGTCATAATATATATCATAATATATATATATATATATATATATATATATATATATATATAAAATTAAATTATCATATAAAGATGCAAAAAAATCCATGGATGGAAAAAATTAATCGTAGGAGATGCGTAGAATGCAAAAAAATACTTTATATTTTATACTATTCTTCTTAGAAGCATTATTTAGCCATATTAAGTAGGTGACGGGAACTCCTTCGTTGAATAAAACACCATTTTTTTTGCAGAGAAACAAAAACCTTTATGTAGCTCCTGTGGTTTTGAGAATATTTTTATTTAGACCAGGCCTACCAATTCCTCCATAAAAAAATAACAAACATTTTCCCCAAAAAATTAAGAATAGAGAATTAAATACCTTTTCCTTCAATTATACTTGCATCTACTAGATACACATGTGACATTGTAAAAACTGCATTTTTTTTTTCTTGAACAAATTACATAGATACATAATCTGGAGCTACATCAGAGAATGCTAAACAATACCAACAAATTGGTATGTGCTTATAATTTATATGTTGTATTTGCATTTACTTGCAAAAATATTACAGAACATTTTTATGTGTATGTGTGAAATTCATGTTACTACATAATAATATCTAGATGGGTTAATCAATATTAAAACTTTAAATAAATTATTTTAAACCTAAGATCTAAAATTAATTGATAAAATAGAAATTGTTAGTTTCAGACACCCCTTGACTGCTAGCACCCTAGGAAATTGCCTAGTTTTCCTAAGGCTTAATCCCCCCTTGTTCGTAACCACATCCATCTAGTCTTTAAAGGTGACATCAAACAAAACCATAGAGGTTCCTTCCTTGCATTCAAATAGATCAAGAAGCACTGGTGATCTCATCGCCATCTTCGCACGTGTCACACCCAGACTAACTCCACAAGTTAATGAAATAGATGGGAAATGACCAATATCCACCAAAGTCGAAATCTCACTAATACCTTCAGCCACTCAAAAAATTGAGTCAATCAGTTGCAAGCCAAGCTCAAAGCACCCACCAGAACAAGCCAAAGTAAAAGACTTGCGCATCTTACTTTTTCTCCCACTTTCTTGCAACAGAGAAGTGCCTAAAGCCATGACTAGCATGTAGGCAGTTGGACCAAAATATGTTAGAATCCTCATAAACAAACTACTGAATTCAAACACATTTTTTTGTCCCAATAGGGCAGGATTATAAGAGATGATGCTAATATAGAACCTAACATGAACCATCCTATCCCAAGCTCTTGTCATAGGATATATTGTCAGGGGGACCCCCAAAGCACTTGCAATGCCGAGGATCACATCTTCCTTCCAAAAATCCAAAGGCATAGCAGGTAACCTTACCCACAAAGGAAAATCACTTAGAATGGGTCCATGAAAATTCCTTGGTGTCCACTTAATAAGACTCAAAACTATCCTAAAAAAAAGAAAAGGTCGTTCAATAATTGTTATCCCAATTTTTCCCCCCGACAAAATTGATCAAACACGATCGCATTTAGGAAGAAATTAAATAAATGGTTTCATCGAATGAACCCACACTTCCAATCCAATGAACAAGTTACAGGAAGGCTCTATAATGGAGTAGCGGGGTTAGGGAAGGAAGAAAATAGTGTCAAAGAAGCTAGAAGCTCAAAGGAAAGGAAAAAGAGAAGGCTCGAAGTCTTCAGGGTCTACAAATGATTTCGAATGAGCCCAAAATTTGATAAGTATGGAGGAATCAGTAGAAGCCTCCACGTGCCTCAATGACATACCTTCAAAGGTTAAACCAAAAAGGAATACTCAAACAAGTGCCAAGCCTCCATGTGTCTAGAGACCCAAAAGTCACACCAGTCATTGAAAAGTCTTCGACTCAACGGAAGGTGCCAAGTGTCAAAATGACGTTACTTAAAAGATAAATCCAAAGAGTAGAGAATCAAATGAGCTCGAGAATTCCACATGTCCAGGGATGAAAAATGAGAACGGGCCCAAAATGACTAAGTATAGAGAAGCAACGAAAGCGTCTAGGTGTCTCGTTCGCGTGATTTCAAAAAAAAAGTCTTAAGGTAGTCCCCAAATGAGCACAGGCTAGCCGCATGTCCTAGATCCAAAAAATGCATAGATTCAAGGTTGAATAGTCAAAGCAGAGGAAGGCCATTAGAGGGAGCTAAGTGTCAGCCTGACGTAATTTCAAGAGTAAAATTTGGGGCAGGTTTCCAAATAAGTGTTGGGCCTCCACGTGTCCAGGGTCAGACTTTTGGCCACACCAAGCAAGGAGACTTATGGATAATACAACGGAACATTGTGGATCCCGTAGAAGCCACCAAGTTTTATTCTGGCATGATTTCAGGAGAATAATGAAAGAGCTGAATTTCCAAGATGCGCAAGACTGCCACGTGGACCCGATATAGATAGACTCTTTCAAATATTACACGCCTGTGACCCTAATCTTCAGATGGCCATATATTTTGACTGGGAACTCATATTTGGGCACGAGAAGACTTTTTGGAAACTTCTCGACACCCTCTACACCATGGACACATAATAAATCATTCTAAATAGGATTTAGTTGGTGAAAAATGGGAAAATGTCTTCCAAGACATTAATGCAGAATATGATTTCTTCAACTATCAGACTAGATTTAATTTGAATCCTGATTCAACCATCTCAAGTTTTGCAAGTCCCACATCTTGAGAGATGGTCCCATGTTGTGTAATCACACTGAATTCCCCACTTCAGACCCAGGTCATTTGGGGGTGCTTTGATTATTTACTAACAATTTTGGCATGCCCAGTGGGATAGGTCTGAAGCACCTTACCACTTCATCTTAGTAGGTTGGTGTGTTCCTGTTAGGATTCGACCTTTTGAGCCACATTTAATCACATCTAGAAAATCCTTCTGGTTAATAACCCACTATCTGAGTTACAGACCTTTACCATCCCTTTCCATCCATTCTTCATTCATATTTCTTCCACATCTTTTGTTTTCTTCCATTTCATGAATTTCTGTAATCATGACTTCATTCCCTTCATAGAACTCACACTTACAGTAGCAATGCAATCCATCTCCAATGCATTTCCCAACTCGACTAGATCAACATTATTACCAGATCCAAAATAATCATGCTTACCGATATGATCATTACCAAAACCATTTTGGCTATGGAGCTTATCAAGAATAGGGGTATGCATACAGTGAAAATAGTCAAATGGAGAATGTTTATATATTGGATAAGATTCAAAAAATAGAGGCTAACATGGTTCAATCTAGGGCCATATCACAAATTAAGGCATTCAAGATTGGTTTTAGGGTACCTTGTCAATGGGGAGGCCCTTTTCCAAGACACTATAGCCCTGAGGAGAAGCTTGACTTCATGGTTGAAGTGATTCCTCAACTTACACAGTGGATTGAGGACATTGAGGCTTATGAGTTGGATACAAGTCAACCTTGTTAATGGGTAAGTCCACCATCTCATAGATTTTATTTTTCTCTTTCTCAAGCAACACCATCTTAACCCAAGATACAATATCCAAGCTTCCAATCTACTTCCCCAAGTGTTGATTTCACTTCTCAATCTCCTGATCTTCCATCCCATTTCATTTCTTCTCCCCTTTTCCTTCCCAAGCAATCATTCCCTCAAACAAACAATAAGTTCCACCTACATCCCAACCAAAAAAATTTACAAATCTGGTTGAACCCCAACATGTCACTCCTCTTGCTTTCCCAAGTCCATGTTGGGAATAGACTCAAGAATTCAGTCAAAGAAAAATTCAAGAGGTGGAGCCTAATAGAAAAGAGATAACAGAAAATATTAAGAGTTGGGCTAACAAATTTGGGTTTACAAAGATCCCCTTGATGATCAAGCCAATAGAGGAGGTCGGAGTTGATGAGCCAATGGTGGATGAGGCTGAGTTTGTAGTAAAAGAAGAACATGAAAAATAAGGTCAGTATTCTATTTTCTCTCAATGCAATGTCCCTAATGACACTTTTTATGAAGAGGATGTTAATCTAATCCAAGCTTCACAACTAGTTAAGGAGGAATAACAACCAGCTCCAAGTCCCATTGAAGAGGAGCAGTTGGGAGAGATCAAATTAGAGTTGAATCCACTCATTAAAGAAAGCTTCATTGAAGATTTTTATCTTTCATTTCAAGGGCTTGATTTGATTGATGAACACATGATGGAGGAGGATAATATAGTTTCAGAGGCTCTAAGTGCAAAGCAGGCCATAGGAAAACATTCAGTTCTTCCTCCCACTTCATCCCTTCCAAGCTTTGTATTGTAGAATAGTTTGATATTTCAAACTTCATGTTTAAGGATGAAGGGAACCATGGTGATCTAGTTGTAGATCAGGAGGACACTATGGAGGAGGTCAAGCACATGCAATAAGACAAGGAGACATATTATCTATTTGAATTGGAGGATTTCTTTGATAAAGATGAGCCTAAGGAAATTACATCATTTACTCCTCTATCACCCACCTTACAAGCATATGATCCTTCTACCATAAAGGAGGGCATTCAAGAACAACAACCTGTCTCATAAAATTCCTCTAGAACCAAGGTTGGAAGATATGAGTCTTCCACATTCTTCACATGAGAAGGAAGAGAAAAGGAAATAGGATGTCATCGTCCCTCTCACACCATCCATCTAAGAAGGTCCACAAAAGAACTCCATTTTTTGAGCTAAATTTCAAAACAATGGGCACATCCAAAGGATCGCGCCGTGCCCAATAAGGTACTTGGCTTCATTGGAGCCAAGGGAGAAGTCAAAACTAGTCATGCCCACTTCTGGGCATGAGGACAATAATCAAAGTACTAAGGGTCATCATAAACTCCTCTAGGAGTCCATTGCCAATCAACTTGAGGAGGTATTTTTGGTTGATGTTGATACCTTGATTATCTGGGTGGAGGACCAACTTATAGTTAGTTTTTCACACATACAAGTAACCATATTTAGTGTCAAATCATTTACATGGCTGCACCTTTTGAGAAAGGGAAGCTACTTCTCCTTGCCTGTAGTAGGCTTTGTTTACATTCTTTATCTCTTGTTAGTGTAGGAGTAGGAGTAGATTTTATTTTTAGCAGAAGAAGTGCTTGTGGACACTCTGCATGTCTCATTTGAGTCATTTATGAATTTTTCTTTATACGTAATTTTTTTTGCATTGCTCCAGAGCTACCAAGGTCAAGCCCTTCAGTATTCATGGTAGAAGACCCATAATTATCTGTAACAATTGCTAATTTTAGAATAAAACAAATGTAGAGCAACTAAAAATGGGTTTTGAGGTATTCCATTTCTAAGAGAGGTTCAGGGTCACCAAACGTAAATAGTAGGGCTCAGGGATCAGAGTTTTAAAGAAATAGGATCATTATCACGCTATATTTCTTGAATCATTACCCAATGGATGCTTCAAGGCCACTGGTCTCTTCATCTAGTAGGCAGATGTCCCTGTGAGTCACCAATTATTATCCCATTTTTTTCCCTCAAAAAAATCATTCAAACACGACCCCATACACAAAGAAATTCAAGAAACGGTTCCTTTGAACAAACCTACGCTTCAAATCTAATGAACAGGTTACATGCAGGCTCTACAATGGAGTAGCAGGGTTGGGAAAGGAATAATATAGTGTCAAAGAAACTAGAGGCTCAAAGGAAAAGAAATGGAGAAGAATTGAAGTCTTTGGGCTCTGTAAATGATTTAGAACGAGTGCAAAATTGGCTAAGTATGGAGGAATCAGCAAAATCCTCCACTAGCCTCAACGGTGCACCTCCAAAGGTTAAATAAAAAATGTAGAATCAAACAAGTACCAAGCCTCCAAATGTCTAGAGCCCCAACATTTGTACTGACCGTTGAAAAGTCTTCGAATTAGCGGAAGGTGCCAAGTGTCCAAATGAGACTACTTCAAAGATAAATCCAAAGAGTGGAGACTCAAATGAGCACGAGGCTTCCACCTGTCCAGGGACCAAAAAGGAGAACAGGCCCAAAATCAATAAGTATAGAGAACCAAGGGAAGCCTCCACGTGTCTCGTTGGCACGATTTGAAAAGGAAAGTCTAGAGGCAGTCTCCAAATGAGCATGGGCTCACCACGTGTCCTAGGTCTAAAAAATGAATAGAGACAGGGTTGAATAGTCAAAGAAGAGGCAGGCAAGTGGAGTGAGCCAAGTTTTAACTCAGAGCAATTTCAAGAGTTAAATTTAGGGTGGATTTTCAAACAAGTGCTAGGCCTCCACATGTCTAGGGTCAGACTTTTGGCCCCCACCAAGATAGGAGACTTAGGTAGAATATAAAGGAACACCATGGAGGCCACAGAAGCCAACAAGTTTCAGTCTGACATGATTTCAAGAGCATAAGGAAGGATCCAAATTTCCAAGATGCACGAGGCTGCCATGTGGACCCAGTATGAATAGACTCTTTCAAATATTATGCGCCCGTGACCCTGATCTTCAGATGGCCATATCTTCTGATTGGGAATTCAAATTTGGGTAGGAGAAGAAGTTTTGGAAATTTCTTGACACCCTTTATGCCATGGAAATATAAGATATCATTCTTAATAGGATTTAGTCAGTGAAAAATGGGAAAACATCTTCCAGGCAATTAATTCACAATTTGATTTCTTCAACTACCAGACTAGATTTACTTTTATCCACCAAGGAACCAGAATCGACAGATTATAGGTGGATTTGAGAGGGGAATTAATTGATAGTGGTTTAGCTTTCAAAGCAGGATTCAATGTGTATCTCAAGGTGGTTGAAGCAGGATTCAAATTTTTCCCTCCTCTCCCTCATTCTTTCTATATATTGTAATGAAGGGGCATATTATAAGTTGTTGGTCATTGTTTCTCCTCTGCCCACTATCTCTTTTTTCCTTAGGGTATAATGTGGAGCATAATCCTCCTCCCATGGCTCTGTAATGGCGTTTTCTTTCCTGCTGCCCACTGATGATGTACCGTGTAACATTTTGGAGAAAAAAAATATGTTTCATGATGCATTCATCCATCCTTGGCTTATTTTGTTCTCTTCTTACCTCTCATCATTGCAAGGTATACTATGCATACTCTTATGTTTATTACAGGTTCTGAGAGCTGTGCTTAATGGGTTAATGGGTTTTGAAGTGGTGTTCCGTGTGAAATCTATCTCTGGTCTATGGTGCATTCTGTCCACCCTGTCCTCTTCTCACTTCTCTCCACTTCAGGCAGTCAAATTTGTGAACCAACCACTTTCTTTTCTAGTGTATCACAACTGAGTTTAGGATATTTCACCCCCTCTCTCTCTTTGTCCCCTTGTAATGGTTAGATTAGTATATAATAGATTCTTCCTACATTGGAGTAGCTTTTGGTGGGTAGATTAGGCAGTAAGAACCATCTTTCTTTGGAGGTCCATCTCAATTTTTTCAAGTCCCATAGCTTGAGAGATGGTCCCAGGTTTTGCAATCACACCAAATGCCCCACTTCACACCCAGGTCATTCGGGGGTTCTGTGATTCTGCACTAATAGTTTTGGCACACCCAGTGGGATAGGTCTGAAGCACCTTACCACTTCATCTTAGTATGTTGGTGTGTTCCTGTTAAGATTCATCCTTTTGAGGCACATGCAAGCACATCTGGAAAATCCATCTGGTCAATAACCCATTCTCTGAGTTATAAACCTTTTCCATCCATTCTTCATTCATCTTTCTTTCCACATATTTCATTTTATTACATTTCATGAAGTTGTGCAATCATGACTTCATTCAATTCATGGAACTCACACTTACATCAGAAATGCAATCCACCTCCAATGCATTTCCCAACTCCTCCAGATCAGCATTATTATCAGATCAAAAATAATCATGCTTACCCATATGAGCATTGTTAAAACTAGTTTGGCTATGGAGCTTATCAAGAACAGGGGTATGCATATAATGACAACAATCAAATGGAGAATGTTGATATGTTGGAGAAGATTCAAAAAATGGAGGCTAACAAGGTTCAATCTAGGGCCATATCACAAATGAAGGCATTCAAGATTGGTTGCAGGGCACCTTGTCCATGGGGAGCCCCTTTCAAGAAACACTAAAACCCTCAAGAGAAGATTGAATTCATGGTTGAAGTGATTCCTCAACATACACAATGGATTGAGGACATTGAGGCTTTTGACTTGGATACAAGACAACCTTGCCAATAGGTAATTCCACCATCTCATAGATATTATTTTTCTCTTTCTCAAGCAACACCATCTCAACACAAGCTACAATTTCCAAGTTTCTCATATGCTTCCCCAAGTGATGATTTCCCTTCTCCATCCTATTTCAATTCTTCTCCCCTTTTCCTTCCCAAGTAATCATTCCCTCCAAACAAACTAGAATTTCCACCTCCCTCCCCACAAAAAACAATTGAAAAGGTGGTTGAACCCCAACCTTTCACTCCTCTTGCTTTCCCAAGTCCATGTTGGGAAGAGACTCAAGAATCCATTCAACAAAAACAACAAGAGGTGGAGCCCAATAGAAATAGATAATAGACAATCTAAAGAGTTGGACTACCAATTTTGGGTTAAAAAAGATCCCTTTGATGGTCAAGACAATACAAGTGGTCATAGTTGAAGAGCTAGTGGTGGCTGAGGCTAAGTTGTCACCAGAAGAAGAAGAAGAAGGTCAACATTCTGTTTTCTCTTAATGTAGTGTCCCTAATTGCACTTTATCTGAAGAGGATGCTGATCTGATTCAAGATGCACAACCAGTTAAGGAGGAAGAACAACCAGCTCCAATTCCCATTGAAGAGAAGAAGTTGGGAGAGATCAAATCAGAGTTTTAGCCACCCAATCAAGAAAGAATCATTGAAGATTTTTTGCTTTAGTTTCAAGGGCATGATTTGATTGATAAACCCATGATGGAGGAGGATCATATAGTTTTAGAGGCCCCAAGTGTGGATTAGGCCACAAAATAACCTTCAGTGCTTCCTCCCACTTAATCCCCTTCAAGATCTGATGTTGAAGAAGAGTTTGATCTTTAAAACTTCATGTTTGAGGATGAAGGGAGCCATGGTGAGCTAGTTGCAGATCAGGACACCATGGAGGAGGTCAAGCATGTGCAACAGGACAACAAGGAGACAAATTATCTGTCTGACTTGGAGGATTGCTTTGATAGAGAGGAGCCTAAGGAAATTACAAAATTTACTCCTCTATCACCCACCTTCCAGGCATATGAGCCTGCTGAGCCCTATAAAGGATGGCATTCAAAATCAACAACCTATGTCTGAAAACATCCCTCTGGAACCAAGGTTGAAAGATATGAGTCTTCCATGTTCTTCACAGGAGAAGGAAGAGAAAAGACAAGAGGAATTTCATCATTCCTCTTGCACCATCCATCCAAGAAGGCCCACAAAAACACTCCATTTTTTGAGTTAAGTTTCATAACAATGAGCACATCCAAAGGATCAAACCATGCCCAATCAGGTACTTGGCTTTATTAGAGCTAAGGGAGAATCCAAATGTAGTCATGACCACTTCAAGGCATGAGGACGAGTATCAAAGTACCAAGGGTCATCATCAACACCTCTAGGATTCCAATGCTAATCATCTTGAGGAGGTATTTTTGGTTGATGTTGATACCTTGATGATTTGGGTGGAGGACCAGCTTATAGTCAGTTTTTAACTCATACAGGCAGCCATATTCAGTGTCAAATCATTTTCATGGCTGCCCCTTTTGAGAAAGAGAGGCTACTTCTCCCTGCCTATAGTAGGATTTTTTTAGCTTCTTTCTCTCTGATTAGTTTAGGAGTAGGAGTATATTTTTTTTTAGCAGAAGAAGTGCTTTTGCACACTGTTCATATCTCATTTGATGCATGTATGATTTTTTCTTTGTATATAAGTTTTGTTCGCATTACTCTAGAGCTACCAAGTCTAGGCCCTTCAGTATTCATGGCAGAATACCCATAGCTTTCTGTAACAGTTGCTAATTTTAGAATAAAACAAATGCAGAGCAACTAAAAACATGTTTTGAGGTAGTCCTTTTCTGGGGCAGGCTCAGGGTCACCAAGTGTAAACCATCGGGCTTAGGGATTAGATTTTCAAAGCAATAGGATTAGTATCAAGTTATCATTCTTGACTCCATACCCAATGGATGCTTTAAGGCCACTGGTCTCTTCATCTAGTAGGCAGATGTGCCTGTGAGTCACCAATTGTTATCCCAATTTCGCCCCCTAACAAAATTGATCAAACACGACCCCATACAGGAAGAAATTCAAGAAACGGTTACGTCGAACGAACCCACGCTTCAAATCCAATGAACAAGTTATAGGTTAGGCTCTATAATGGATTAGCTAGGTCAGGGAAGGAAGAAACTAGTGTCAAAGAAACTAGAGGCTCAAAGAAAAAGAAACGGAGAAGGCTCGAAGTCTTTGGGCTCTGTAAATGATTCAGAATAAGCCAAAAATTGACTGTGTATGGATGAATCAATGGAATCCTCCACATGCCTCAACGACGCACCTCAAAAAGTTAAATCCAAAAGGCAAACTCAAACAAGTGGTAAGCCTCCATGTATCCAGAGCCCCAAAAGTCACACTGGGCATTGAAAAGTCTTCGACTCAGCAGAAGGTGCCAAGTGTCCAAATGACACTACTTCAAAGATAAATCCAAAGAATAGAGATTCAAATAGCATGAGGCTTCCACATGTTCAAGGACCCAAAAGGAGAACATTCCCAAAGTGAATAAATATAGAGAACCAATAGAAGCTTCCACATGTCGCGTCGGTGCAATTTCAAAAGGAAAGTCTGAAGGTAGTCCCCAAATGAGCATGGGCTCGCTACGTGTCCCAGGTCCAAAAAAGGCATAGAGTCAGGGTTGAATAGTCAAAGTAGAGGAAGGATAGTAGAGGGAGCCAAGTTTCATCTCGACACGATTTCAAGAGTAAAATTTGGGGTGGGTTTCTAAACAAGCGCCAAGCCTCCACATGTCCAGGGTCAGAATTTTTGCCCCGTCAAGCAAGGAGACTTAGGTAGAATAAAAAGGAACACCGTGGAGCCCACAGAAGCCACCAAGTGTCAGTCCGGTGAAATTTCAAGAGCATAAGGAAGGAGCCAAATTTCCAAGATGCGCGAGGCTGCCATGTGGACCTGGTACGGACAGAGTCTTTCAAATCTTCAGATGTCCATATCTTTTGACTAGGAAATCATGTTTGGTTGGAAGAAGACTTTTTGGAAACGTCTCGACACCCTCTACGCCATGGAAACATAAGATATCATTCTTAATATGCTTTAGTGGGTGAAAAATGGGAAAATGTCTTCCAGTCCATTAATGCAGAATCCAATTTCTTCAACTACCAGAATCGATTTAATTTAATCCACTTACTAGAATCGACAAATTGTAGAAAAATTTGAGAGGGCCATTGATTGATAGTGGTTGAGCTTTCAAATAAGGATTCAATGCGTATCTCAAGGTGGTTGAAGCAGGATTCAAACTTTTCCCTCCTCTCTCTCATTCTTCCTATATATTATAATGAAGGGGCATATTCAAAGTTGGTGGTCATTGTTTCTCCTTTGCCCCCCTCTCTCTTTCTTCCTTAGGGTAGAATGCAGAGTCTAATCCTCCTCTCAATGCTCTATAATGGTATTTTCTTGCTGCTTGCCCACTGATGATGTACTGTTTAACATTTTGGAGCAATAAAATATGTTTCATGATGCATCTATCCATCCTTGGCTTATTTTGTTGTCTCTTCTTACCACTCATCGTTGCAGGGTATATTGTGCATACTCTGATGTTTGTTACAGGTTATAGGAGCTGTTCCTAATGGGTTTTGAAGTGGTGTTCCGTGTGAAATATATCTTTGGTCCATGGTAAATTCTATCCACCCTCTCCTCTGCTCACCTCTCTCCACTTCAGGTAGTCAGATCTGTGATCCAACCACTTCCTTTTTTGGTGTATCACTGCTTTGTGTAGGTTCTTTCACCCTCTCTCTCTCTGTAACCTTGGAATAGTTATATTAGGATAGAATAGGTTCTTCCTGCACTAGAGTAGCTTGTGACAGGTAGATTAGGAAGCAAGAACTGACTTTCTCTAGAGGTCCATCTCAAGTTTTGCAAGTCCCACAGTTTGAGAGATGCTCCCATGTTGTACAATCACACTGAATGCCCCAGTTCACACCCAAGCCATTCAGGGGTGCTGTGATTTTGCACTAATAGTGATATCATGAGAAAATATTCCTCAAGCAAGACGTTGAAAAGGAACGAATCCTTGGAAAGAACAACCACCCATAAGTTACCATTAGGCCTCCATTTCCTCTGGATCCAATTCTTCGCAACCTCATTGTTTAGTCTAGAACCCACAAATTTTCCGTGTAATGAAAACTTAAATCGTTCTACAGATCTATCAATAAACCCCTCAGGGACAAAGAGTGAAGTGCCCTCAACATCCCAAAAAGGAGAGAGCAATGTAGAGGGAAAGGCCTTATGACCTGCAGCTCAAGATCAAGCTACTTTGCTTGCCCACGTCTCACAAGTAGTAGAAAAATATTTATGATGGGTGGAAATACATGCAGGAGTCCACCCCTATCCTACGCCAACACATTCAAATATTTTTTCCCACTCTCTCCTTTCTTCATTTTTTCTATTAAACTTGAGTATTATTATATTAATTATGTATCGATTAGTGGGCGATAAATTTTCAATAGGTAGCACCATACTTTTTAATATGTAAATTCAACACTTAAAAAATTCCTTAAAAAATGGGTGTTCCATAGTCAATAAACATCAAAATGAAATTTGTA